>JAJMRU010000002.1:0-1235416 GCA_030578415.1 Ogataea chonburiensis | reverse complement strand
GGTTTTGCATACAAGACGTTCATCACCTCATACATCGGAATCCCAGTGTTCCTGATCTCGTTGATCGGCTACAAGATCATCAAGAAGACCAAGACTGTCAAACCAGAAGAGGCAGATCTGGTGACCTACAAGGACGTGATCGACGCGGAGACCGAAGAGTGCTTGCGCGAGGAGCAGGAGAGAATTGCTTCTCGTGGGGGAAAAATGACTGTTGGCTGGTGGTACGACCACACTGTTGGCTACCTCTTCTGAAATTTTCTCTGCTTATGTAATTAATACCATGACTAGTTTTCCGGAATCCGACAGGAAAAAAACCAAACTTATTCTTTGACTCCAATGCAATCGTTCAAGCGGTCTGTGGGCTCGTTCCGGCGGTTTTCCAGTGCTCGTGTGGCACTGGACAAGATCAAGGTGAAAAATCCAATTGTCGAGTTGGATGGTGACGAGATGACTAGAATTATCTGGGATATCATCAAAAAGAAGCTGATCCTGCCATATTTGGATGTTGATCTCAAATACTACGATTTGGGCATCCTTTCCAGAGACAAGACCAACGACCAGATCACCATCGATGCTGCAGAGGCCATCAAGAAGTATGGTGTCGGTGTCAAGTGTGCCACTATCACCCCCGACGAAGCAAGAGTCAAGGAGTTCGACCTCAAGAAGATGTGGGTTTCGCCAAATGGAACTATCAGAAACATTCTTGGAGGCACAGTTTTCAGAGAGCCGATCGTCATTGGTGGCGAGGAGCCGGGAAGTCTCGAAATTCCTCGTCTGGTGCCGGGCTGGGAGAAGCCAATCATTATCGGAAGACACGCCCATGGCGACCAGTACAAGGCCACTGACTTGGTCATTCCTGGCGCAGGCTCCCTGGAGCTAGTGTACACTCCTAAAGACGGCGGAGAAGCCCAGACGTTCAAGGTGTTCGACTACAAGGGACCCGGTGTCGGACTAGCAATGTACAACACCGAGGAGAGCATTCGTGGCTTTGCACACTCCTCCTTCAAGATGGCCCTCAACAGAGGCCTTCCTCTGTACATGTCGACCAAAAACACCATCCTGAAGAAGTATGATGGAAGATTCAGAGATATCTTCGAAGAAATCTATGAAGCTAACTATAAGTCTGAGTTCGAGGCCAAGGGAATTTGGTACGAGCACAGACTCATCGACGATATGGTTGCTCAGATGATCAAGTCCAAAGGTGGCTTTGTGTTGGCCCTGAAAAACTATGACGGTGATGTCCAGTCCGATATTGTTGCCCAAGGTTTTGGATCTCTCGGACTCATGACCTCTGTTCTGATGACTCCAGATGGAAAGGCATTTGAGTCGGAGGCCGCTCACGGAACCGTCACCAGACACTACAGACAACACCAGCAGGGCAAGGAGACCTCGACCAACTCGATTGCTTCGATCTTTGCTTGGTCCAGAGGAATTGCCCAGAGAGGTAGACTTGATGGCACTCCAGATGTCGTGAACTTTGCCAACACTTTGGAAAAGTCTGTTTTGGACACTGTGTCCAAGGACGGTATCATGACTAAAGATCTGGCTCTCCTGATCAACAAGAAGGACTTTGTGACTACCACTGGCTTCTTGGACGCGGTTGAGTCTAGATTGAAGAGCTCTTTCAAATGAATGAAAGCTCATTGACATTCACGAATTCATAGATTCTATAGGCAGTTGAATTGCTGGGAATTGATCCTATTTGGTAGTTTTGGTATCTTCATCTTCGAGGTACTGCCACAGATACTTCATTCCATAGAACGTGCCCAAGCTCACGGCACTCACCTTTAGGAACGGTATTGCCAAAACCCTGTAGAAGTAGTTGTGTGGATTTAGTTCAGGGGGGGTTGATTTGTTGAGCCGGCTCAGACTGCTGCTGAAACATCTCCGTGTCATAAAGATAAATAAAAAACTGGGAAAAAAGATTTTTAATAAGGTTCAACCTATAGAATGTGTCAGATATCATTTAGGGCACTATAGATTTCTGAACGGGAATATCCGATACTGTGTTCGCATATGCAATTTGGTTAACCGATCTTTGAAAAGCATCGTTCAATCAGTCCCTATTTCCTGAACTCTCTGAGCTGACCCCAGAGTCCACCCCAGTCATACTTTCGTCTGCATCATTGTCCAACTTGGACAAGTCCTGTGCTTTACGAAACTCAGGAGAGCTCAACAGAGGAATTGTAGTGAGGCCGAACTGGAATTTGGAATCAGTTCCTAAACCAGGTGTCATCAAAGACTGGACCGGCGACATATTTCCAGAATTAAAGCTTTCAGACGGATGTAGAGACTTCGAGGTCAACTTGATGGCAGTTGGTGATAAGTCTTGTATGTGTTTGCGTATTGATGGATTGTCAATCTTCAAGTCTTCGCGTAGGGGAGAAGAGACGTATTTCTTGGGTGCAATTCCCTCGTTCATGCTAACATCTGAATCCTCAGTTGTTGGAACCTCCCATCTGACCTTCTTCGGCAGCTTCACCGACGTCTCTGATAAAGATCTGTTTTTCAAGGATTTGTTTCCCGCGTCGATCCGGTTCAATTTGGCAAAGCTTTTTGTCAAAGGAGAAGATGAAAGACGCTTTGAGCTCTTAACAGGTGTGAGCACAACCTCAGAAGACTCCAGTTTTTTCGGCTTCTCAATCGTAGCCAGTCCTGCTGTCTCGAGAATAACATGACCCTTTTCCTCTAGCACACGTGTAAGAGCCACCTTGGTTTCCTCTACCATTTCGCGTAACGAAGCCGGGACATTGTTCAAGGCTTCTTCATTCTCAGAGGAAATGTCAAGCAAAATGGCAGTCTTGCGCTGTAATTTCTCAAACACGAAACCAAAAGAGTTGTAGTTCTTGATGGATCTGTCGAAAATTATGGAGGAATCAAATAGAATGGATTTCTCTACAAAATCCTTTAGATGAGCAACTCGCTCCTCATATAGCTGCGTGTCTTCGTCGCTCCAGGTGTCAAGTTCTGTCAGAGATCGTAAAAGAGATGATGATGAGTCCTTGACAATGAAATCCAACTCGTTAGGCTTGCCGTATTGGTGTTCAAGCTCCTTAATTCTGGAGTCCAGCTCTTCTGACAGTCTCTCACAAATGTAGATCAGCTCACTGAATCCCGGTACAAACATGTCAATATCAACAAGCTCCTCTTTGGCTCCAAACCGGTGTTCAAAAGAGGACATGAATTGCTGCGTCTGGTGACGCTGCAAAAGCAAATACTTGCGCTCTGCTAATATATATGCTTTCTGGAGTTTGGCCTGTTGGTTTCGCTGCAACGAACGTTTCAGTTCCTCTATTGACTCGCGCAGCCGTTCGTGGCATCTTTCCCTATTTTTCATAAATCTCTCTATCCCAATGTTGATCATCTTGTCCTCCCTAGATCTGAGTTCCTCGATCTCGCGTTTTTGCTCTGTTATCATTTTAAGATAAGATCCCACATGTCGACTGAAATTGTGCTGATTCCTGATCAGCTTTGTGCGAATCTCTTTTGCCCGATCAGCATACTTGAGTGTATTCAACGTTTCATCATAGTGGCGCGATGAGGGGGATACACAGACAATCATGAAGGTCTTGCAGTTTCCTCCAAGAGAGAACTTGAGAAGTCTTGTCAATTTGGAGTCTCGATAGGGCACATGGTTCCTCTTGCGGGGATCACACAGTGCATTGATACAATTCCCCAAAGCGAGTAGAGATTTATTGATGTTGGCACCTTCGTGCAGTCGGGCACCCTTGTTTTTGGTTGCCGACGCGCGCTCACTTCCGGCAAGGTCAATTATCGACAAAGTTGCAAACGTATGTTCTTCATTTAGATCTGCTGTGCGTGGTTTCTGGAGAACATTGATTTGGAGAATGGCATGGGATCTAGAAGACGTCGAGTTGGCTTCTGTTGGTGACACGGTACGATTTCCGTTACCGATAATGATCAGATCCATCACCTCCTGTACTGAAGTGGGACTGTGTGTTGACAAGTTTGACACAGAAATGCGTTTACTTTCGTCTTCTCGGAGAATCAAAGTTCTGGGATCGGTTTCTGGATTGAGCAGGTCTTTGATAGTTTCGTTGTAGATTTCCAAATAGCTCAAACTGACTTCAGCTTTTTGAGTATCCTCTTGTTCGTTAATTCTATTGAATAGATCTTGCATTGCCAGAAAAATGATTCCTGGGCTTTCTGGGGTTCCTGAAATTGTGAAAGTCTTTCCGCATCCTGTGGCTCCATATGCAAAGATGGTGGCATTGAAGCCGTTCAACACGGAATCTAATAAGGGTTTGGTGGAGAATTCATACACATCATTTTGATCTGCATTCTCGTCAAATAGCTTGTCAAAAACAAATCTATGCTCGCGAATCCGAGAGCTATGCCGTCCAACGCTGCTAGCCCTTCTCTTGTCTGGGTTGTTGAAATTGTTGGAGAAAACGTTCTGTTCCATGGCCACAAGTGGATTTGTATCACTAGGATCAAAAATCAACATCCGGTCGTCCACCGCGTTGAGGATCTTGCGGATACCATTGTGCAGAAGAAGTCTGTTTTGCGTGTTCTGAGGTACTCCATAACTATTGAGCGTGGTTTCTGAGCTTTCAGGAACAAAATGCAAAAGCTTGGACGACTCTATCGTAGTAAAGGGTCTGATTCTCACAGCAACTGTGATGGAAGACTCCTTAGACATCGAAATTGGCGCCTTTTACACAATAATTTGAGATTACCTATCAAAAACCCTTTGATCTATTTTAATGTAAACAAAAAAATAAAAACTGGAGTCGTCGCGACGGCGTCGATTTCAATTATATAATTATTGTAACGGAGCATATAAGATCTGAGTCACATACTTTCTTTTATATCTGACAATGCTAGCAACTGCCAGAGTGTTGTGCTTAATAGATGTCGTTGCCAAGTGGTTAAGCACCACATGGTTTGGAATACTGAGGGCTCCAGATGTGTTGTCTCTATCTGCGTGATTGTAACTGTTGAGAATGACACTTTCCAAATGTGGAGGCAGCTGAGGTGGAACCAACCACTGTTGACTGTGGTTCCCCTGGCGCTGGTTATTGTCGAGTGTCACGTAGTATTCTTCCATAACCTTAGGATCTGTGAAAATAGGGGGGATAGAGTCGATGTATTCGTCGGGAGCATTGTCGGGAGTCTCTTCTTCGTCGTGATATCTAGTGTAGCCGTTTCCCATGTCGTCATCGTCCCTTGTGAGCCCCAGCTTGGAGTCGAGAGTCCGCAAGGATGCCTTGGACTTATTTGGCTGGACAGCGTTCAAACTGGTGTAATCCTCGTGCTCAGATGGAATTATTTCCAGATAGTTGACAAAATGGCCCGATGTGTCTGTGGCCGTGGGGATGAAGTTCGAGAACCGCACCTCGTTGTCAACCACAAACTTGAACCGGTGTGTTCCCGGTGGCAGCGCAATTTGAACACTGAAACTTCCATCCTTCTTCGAAGGTCCGTTCAAAGCAATCATCTTTCTCCACCCAGTGAAAGTTCCCATCACAAACACCTTGGAGCCTCCCTCGGTCCACTTAAACACTGTAGGCACCAAAACAGGCTGCACTGGTGCCGGAGGGTCTTGTATCTGATGGCCCTGCTGTTCTGGGGCGGGAGATTGCCCGATATCGTTCTCACTGTCAATGATCATATCGTCATCCTTGCGACCCAACGACCGGCCTTGGAGCTTGGAATAATCCATATCGTCGGTAAGTATTAAAGTGGACTTTCGCCTTGTCTGGGAGCTGCTCGAATTACTAGAGGACGAAGTCCCGCTGGATTCGTCCCTCGTTTGTCGTTGGAGGTCTACCATGGAAACATCTTTGAGATTCGACGCCAACTCGTCGTATACAGAGTTGATAGAAGAGTTATTGGAGTAATTAGACATGCCCGGGAAATGTCTTCGTATTCAGAGTATTATTCATGTGATGTGTAGTTAACAACAAAACAACACAACCAAATTATGAATTTCTGTTTTCACAAATGCCGTCACATACGTGGGGTGCCAAAAAAACTAACGTGCAAATAGTGGGCGAAATAAAAACACTAGATTTAGATGAACTCGACCTACGATCAGATCCAGGCTGCCAAGGAGTATATCACCGCCACTTTGGGGTCCCAGACGTCCAATTCCAGGCTGCAGAAGCCCAAATTTCTCATTATTTGTGGTTCTGGGCTAGGGGGCATCGCAGAAATCCTGCACGGAGAGACCGTGTCCCTCCCGTATCATACAATCCCCCACTTCCGGACCTCCACAGTGCACGGACACGCTGGTAACCTGATCTTTGGAGAGATCGGGTCCAATAAGGTCCCTGTTATGTGCATGGTGGGACGTCTGCACTTTTATGAAGGGTATTCTTTTGACGAGGCAACATTTCCTGTCAGAGTGGCAGCCAGTCTTGGCGTCCAGATTATGTTTGTCACCAATGCTGCAGGGGGCACCAATCCTGCCTACAAACCAGGAGATCTGATGATTATCAGCGACCATATAAATTTTCCTGGCCTTGCTGGCTATCATGCTCTTCGGGGCCCTAATATGGACAAATTTGGTCCCCGCTTTTTACCGCTCTCGGACGCCTACGACTTCGATCTGCGCCTGGAGTTTGTCAGACAGGCCAAGAAAGTTTTGAAGCTCACAAGAACGATTCATGAAGGAACTTACTGCTACGTTTCGGGACCCTCCTACGAGACCAGAGCAGAAGTCCGGCTGATCAGGACAATTGGAGGCGACTGTGTGGGCATGAGTACAGTTCCTGAAGCTATCGTGGCGCGCCATAGCGGACTGAAAGTGTTTGGTCTGAGTTTGATCACCAATGCCGGACTTGGAGAGCCACCTGTAAGCGCATTGGAGGCTCTAGATAAGGAGCTCAAAAAAGAAAATATTAAAGACCAGGAAGAAGGCATGGCCAGCCACGAAGAGGTGCTAGAGAGTGCGAACAGTGCGTCTAATGACGTCAATCTACTGGTGGAGGCCTTCGTCAACAGTCTAGCCTAACTTATTCGTTACATCAATGCATTATACTGTACATGAAAAAAAATGGTTCAATGCATTTTTTTGCCAACAGCGAGTGCTGCAGCAGCTGCGGCTCGTGATTTGTCGCTCAAATCCATCTGTTTGATTCCGTTCGCTAACGAGCCGACGCTATTCTGCGACGAGCTTCGTTTGGCTGTCTTGCTCAAAGACGGAGGCCGGGTCTTCTTGGAAGCAGCCTTGCTGGCAGACTTGCTCACCGACTCAGGAACATCTTTGCTTTGACGCAGCAGCTCTCGGGCTTTCAACAGTGAGTCGATCCAAGACACTGTCTCGTTCACTTTGAAGCCGACCCGCACGTTCGAGTTGATGCCTCCCTTGACCAGAGTTTTGGGGTTGTACGCACTCAGAAATATGAGCTTGTTCATGTTCATCAGCTCGAGGATCAAGTAGCCTTCCTTGAGCTCCTCGTCAAACTCATAGTCGTACATTGATACATTTCGATTCGTAAGTTTCACCTCGACTATCTTGGAGTAGAAGTCCAGAGCCTGAAGTTGTGTTGACGACTGCGGATTCTGGAGACGGAAGTCAGAATTGATCTCGTAAATCAGTAAGCGTGCCATTGAAGTGATGATTAAAATGCAACTCTTGAGATCACGGTTGAGACTCTGGTAGTTCTCGGTGATCACCTTGTTCAAAATAGTGTCATCCAATGTCTGACCCTGTTGGACAAACTGATTAGGCTTGTGCGTTAGCTCAGATTTGAAAATATTGTCCAGTTTCAGGATATACTCGTTTGCCATCAGCTTATTCGTAATGTTTTTGGGGATTTGTTTGTCTAGAAGGATAGGATTGATCATCTGCTGCTGCTGTTGCATCTGATACTGGATGTTTGTCAGATTCGCAGATGACTGTAATGTTCTCTTGTGCGATAGCAGATTTCCAATAGCCCCTGCAGCACTCACAGCCTGCGAGCTTGGCTGTGGGAGTCCCAGAAGTTCGTTGATTGATGGAGCACGTGAGGGCGATTTCCGCTCCGTATTGTCACCTCTTTTCCCAATGGAAAGAGATTTTGGAGATGTAGTTGTCGATGAAGATTTCACAACAGAATCTGAAGACAACCGCTTCGCGTACGACTCTGTGGGCGTCAGCTTCGAGGGGTGAAACTCAGTAGTCGTAGACATCGGTGGGGTACTGAGGGGTCCTTTCTTGTCATCGCTATTGGCGGTATGGGTAGTTCTCACGGTGTTCGTGGTCTTCAAGGAGCTCTGAGAAGGTGATGAAGCTCGTGAAATTGGAGGCGTGATCGAGGAGCTGTCTCCGTTGACGAACTGAAGGCTGTTTCTTCTCTCGACAATATCATCTTTGTTTTTCAGAGCAACGCTGCTTTTAGCTGCTGCTGAAGCGGACATCATAGCAGTCTGGCTCTTTATGAGCTGGTCTTTTACCTCTCTGTTTTTTTCGGCCAGTCTGTTAGAGAGCACTTTGTTCATGAGCTGGGGATTGTTTTGGGCATTCATAATCTGGCGTTTCAGAACGTGCTGCGGCATGGAGGATGTCTTGCTGGTCATCTTTCCTCCAGGTTGCACATAGTACTGCGAGCTTTGCCCAGTGGCAGCTGGGGTGACAGGCTGCTTGTTCTGCGCCGTATTGTAAACACGGGAATTGTAAGGCTCTAATTTCGGGACCTTTGCTTTCCATATAGAGTCCTTGTTGTTCCAGTCAACGTCATTGAGCCAGGGCACACGTTTTAGATCTGTGATGGTGTATCTTCTCTCAGGCTCCAAAACCAATAATTGGCGAACAATATGATCTATCGGCAGGGGAACGTGATAGTTTTTTGGGAAATTGTAGTCCAAAGAGATGATCTTTTCAAAAGTCAGGTATTCTGTCTGGCCTTTAAATGGCGGGCGTCCAACTATGAACTGGTACAAGATACAACCGATTGCCCAAAGGTCACATTCGAACCCGCAAATGTTATACTTGAGCAACTCTGGTGAAACGTACTCTGCAGTGCCGACAAATGAACCAGTACGGGTCGAACTTCTTGAATTATCCCCGTTGTCGTCCAAATTTTGCGACAGACGGCCCTGTACTCTTTCCTCTGGAGAGAGGATTTTGGCCGCTCCAAAATCCGTAATCATGAGCTTCCATTCGTGGTTCAGCAGAATGTTTTCCGGCTTCAGATCTCTATGTATGATGCCTTTTGAATGGATGAATTCCACTGCATCTATCAACTGGACGAAATAATATTTGCTCAGCGACTCACTCAGCGAGCCCATTTTGCGTATCAGAGACAGAAGCTCGCCATTTTTGGCGAAGTCGATCACGAAATAAAGTGACTTTTCGTCTTGGAACGTGTAATATAAGGTCACAATTCCCGGGTGTTTCCCCAATAGATTGAGTGTATCCTTCTCTATATTAACGTATTTGCGCTTGTTTTCCCTTTGGATATGCGACTTGGATAGGATCTTGATTGCGTAGGTCCGGTGGTTGTGTATGGAGACTCCTTTGAACACTTTGGAGTAGGAGCCCTCCCCTATACAATCACCGAACTGGAAGTCTATAGCGGATCTTTTTCTGGCCATTGGAGGAAGAGAACCTGCTTAAGAACTAAATCGAAAAACGCAATACAATCGAAAACAGTGCTCAGTCTTGTGTTCCTAGTTCTGACCTTACAACCTCCTCTGCTAAAGAAAGTACTCTATGGCTTTGTTTTTACTCCCAATTTTTATTAATTGCACGACTGTACAAATTGGCTGCGTCGATCGCCGTGTGCAAAAATTTAGAGACCTGCAAGTAATCTAGTCACGTCGTCCATTCCGTCATGCTTCAGCTCCTCCAACTTCTGCTTCACGACCGGCAGCAAGTCGTCCAGATCCACCAGATCTCCATCTTCCTTTTCGTTTCCAGTGCCTAGCACCTTGACACGGACCTGGCCCTGAGGATATTCTTCCTTGCCAAGAATCACGGCAATAGGGCAGCCCGACTTTTCAGCGGCCTCGAACTGCTTCCGAGGGTTGGCCTTTGCCTTGTAGAGATATTCGCACTCGATTCCGGCATTCCAGAGCTTCGAAGCAACAGCCATTCTCTCTTTCAAGAATCCTGTCCAGCCTTCACCTCCACCAAAAGCCATGATGTAGACCTGGGTCGAGGTAGGTCTGATTTTGTCTGCCAGTTGTGCCCTTTGCTTGATCAAGGAGAACAGTCTCTCAACACCAAAGGAAACTCCCACACATGGAATCGATGGTGCTTTCTTTCCCTTGGAGTTGGTTCCCAGGAACATTCCAACAAGTCCGTCGTAACGGCCACCAGCGGCAATGGAACCAACACCCACGTAGTCAGAGGCATCCTCCTCGTCTTCCTTCTTGTTCTTCTTGGCCTTGGCCTTCTTCTCGGCTGCGTCCTTAGGAGGCGCGCTCTGGGCAGTAACAGCTTCGTAAATCACACCAGTGTAATAGTCCAGTCCACGGGCCAACGACATGTCAAAAGAAATGTACTCATCAGCCTTGAATGCTTCCAAATAGCCAGCCATGATGGTGATCTCGTCAACACCGGTCTTGGCAGACTCGTTGGCCATCAGAACAGGGTCACTAGAAAGCTGTGCAAGAACGTCTCTAATAGAGCCCTTGATCTTCACGTACTCTCCAATACGATCGGCAACCTCTTCAGGCTGGCCTTTTTCCTCGCACATTTCCCTCTTCACCACTTCCCATGGCGATTTGTCTAGTTTATCCACAGCAGAAGAAATCTTACGCACGTCCTCCTCCTTGACTCCACAGACTTGGAAAATTCCGTCCAATATCTTTCTGTGGTTCAGTTTGATCTTAAAGTCCTTAATCCCGAGCCCAGTGAGTCCAGAAACAAGAATATTCATCATCTCGGCATCTGGAACCATAGGGTCGTAGACACCAGCAATATCGAAATCACACTGGTAGAACTCTCTCATTCTTCCCTTGGTCATTGCCGGCTGGTCTCTTCTGTAAACTTTGGCAATGTGGTATCTTTTAATGTTGGAAATACCGTTCATAGCCACATATCTAGCAAATGGAACTGTCAGATCGTATCTCAACGAGGTCAGCTCACCTCCCTGATCATCCAGGTTGTAGATTAATTTGGAGTCCTCTCCATACTTTCCTGCAAGAATCTCTCTAAGCTCAAAAACAGGAGTGTCAATAGTCACACCACCGTGGGACTTGAAGAGAGACGTCAACTTACTGAAGATCGCTTCTCTGATGATCATGTCCTTATCTGCCCAGTCCTTTGTTCCCTTAGGAGTCTTCAACGTGAATTGTTGGACTTCTTTGGATTTCTTGGAACCTGACTTCTCAGGCGCAGGTGCTTGTGTAGAAGGTGCCGCGGTGGAAATGCTCTGTGACATGGCTCGACAAATTGTATTATATCTTTTGATCGAGGAACGAATGAACATATAGTTGAGTCAAAAATCTATTTTTCATCAAATGTTTGGGTCTCGCACGATACAACATTTTTAGTGTCGTGTACGCTTAGTGGGAGCAATTTCGGGACTCTGTAAACGTCGACAAGGGTCTGAGACAGCTCTATGAAGGTTGCTTCAGCTCTGGCTACCCGTGTGGCGAGTATGGGGTCCCCATTAAGTCTCTTTCTAAATTCCGTCAAACCTTAATTCAAGCTTCTCGAACTTAATATAGTACACTATTTAAACTTCTTCATTATATAATCTTCTCCGTTCTCCTGGTACTCCTCTTTGCTCATAAACAGATTATCAAAGTCGCCAACTAAGGAGCTGGTCAGAACGTTTGCTCCGACCCAGGAATCAAACTGTCTTTCAATAGAGTCTGGAGACAGGTAAGTGATAATTGTGTAGTCAGGAATCAGTCTAGCCAGATCCTGAGCAATTCTGTGCTCCAAATTAGGAATTCCAGAAAGAGAGCCAGTGAAGACAATGTTTTTGAGCAGTTCCATGTACATGGTGGCTGGAGCTTCCAGACTTTTCATGGAACTTAAAATGAGTGAGGAGATACCCTCTGCATCCTGTGGGACCTTGAGGCTCGGCAACTTCTTTGCATAATCAGCTGGATGGAAGAGGGGCTCTGCAAGTTTATATTGTTCGATGCCAATGTCCTTTATCAGACGTCTATTTGGAAGTTCATAATTTCTCAGCTCTATCTGGGAATGCGACTCGTACTGAGGGTAGTTAGTCTGTGGAGGGAGGTCAACCTGTTCTGGCGATAGGGGATACAGGGAGGAGTGAAGGAGCACGTTTTTGAACTCAGCCAGAGACTTGGTGATTTGGTATGTTCTAAAGGAGTCGCTCATAGTTGTTGATTGAAATTGTCTAGGAAGAAGGAACGAGTCAATAGGTTCGTTTGGGAACTTAGACTGGATGAACTCCATCGCAAATGGGTTCAAGAAGTCGCCACCGTATCTTGTGAATTGTATACCTTTGGAAATAACAGATCCGTTGTTTATTGGAGTGACACTGACGATGTCCTCGTCGATGTTGACGACAATCGAAGACGAAGGCTTTGAGACCGCAAAAGCAGTGCACAACTGGCGTTTAAGCAAAGAGAAGATGGGCACTTCGAGTTCCTCAAAAGCAACCTGGCATGCCTTAGTTCTGTTTTTCTTTGTGTTCCACGCGTTCTCGGTCACCACCAATGGAATTTCATCAGATTTAATCTTCAATGTTGAGTAGAGTTGTGCCCAGTGCTGTGCCATGGCATCCCAGTTGTAAACAAGACCTTCGCTGTACATGGTGTAGATGTTGTTGTCTGGGTACAGGTCGATGTCGTCACCGAAAACATAGTTGCCTTTATCAATGGACTCGCGCGAGTACACCGTTGGCGCAATCACAGATGGCGTATCAAGCGAAGAAAGACCTGCTCTGGTGTAGGAAGAATTGGAGTCTACAATCAATGAGGGAAAGTCAAAGTCCATGGTGTTAAAAAAGAATAAAGTTTTCGCGAGCGAGAAATTGAAGAAATTAAGTTAAATTGACCATAATAGCCATCATTTAATGTCGCAACAGGATTACGAGAGACTGAAGAAGAAGCTGAAAGACGCGCTCAACAGGAAGAAGGAGATCGACAGACAGGTCATCAAACTCGAAGAGGATATTTTCAACAAGGAAAGTGCGTACTTGTCGGAGGGGGCTCTGCACGGAAACATCATCAAGGGATTTGAGAATTTCACCAAGACCACCACCTCGACATCGTCTTCTCGTGGCAAGAAGATCCAGTTCACAGACGAAGACCGTATTTTCTCGCTCAGTTCTGCCACTTACGTGCGCCACTTGAAGAAAATCAACAACGGCCAGATGCAGGGCAATCTGAACCCATTGTTGGCCCAATATGACGATGATGATGACGAGAGCGAGGAGACCACGCCACGCAAAAGACGGTGAGCAAGGTTCCCAAGACTGTTTATGTGTCCACTCTGTATATTAGCGTCGATCGACGTACCGCTGTTTAAAGAATATATTTTTTCTGCGTCGATAAAATTTTACTTGTTCTTGATGCGTTTAACACCAGACGAAATTGCCAGACTGCAGGCGCAGTCTGCCAATGTGCGCAACATTTGTATCCTTGCCCACGTTGATCACGGGAAAACGACTCTCTCGGACTCGCTTTTAGCGTCAAATGGTATTATTTCCCAGAGAATGGCAGGTAAAGTCAGATATCTTGATTCCAGACCAGACGAGCAGCTTCGAGGAATTACGATGGAGTCTTCTGCTATTTCACTCTACTTCAAGACAATTTCACGCTCACAGGAAACCTCTATCGTGAATGAATACTTGATCAACCTCATTGATTCTCCTGGTCACATTGATTTCTCTTCAGAGGTCAGTACTGCTTCGAGATTGTGTGATGGAGCAGTTGTTTTGGTTGACGTTGTCGAAGGGGTTTGTTCTCAAACTGTTACTGTGCTGAGACAGGCCTGGGTTGATAAACTGAAGCCTATCCTTGTGCTGAACAAAATAGATCGACTGATTGCAGAATTACAAATGACATCCACGGAGGCGTACCTGCATCTCTCCAAAATCATCGAGCAAGTTAATTCTGTTATTGGCTCATTTTTTGCTGGTGAAAGAATGCAAGATGATATGCTCTGGAGGGAAAAGGTCGAAAGAGGTGAAGTTGAAGAATACATCGAGAAGGACGATGAGGATATTTATTTCTCTCCAGAAAATAACAATGTGATTTTTGGATCTGCCATTGATGGTTGGGGATTCAATATTGCTCAATTCTCTGTGATCTACGAGAAGAAGCTGGGTATCAAGCGAGAGGTTTTACAAAAATGCCTCTGGGGAGACTTTTATTTCGATCCAAAGACCAAGAAAGTGATCCCTGCAAAGGCACTGAAGGGTAGAAATCTTAAGCCACTATTTGTGAGTTTTGTCTTGGACAGTATCTGGCACATTTACGACACGTGCTTGATCAATAGAAACCCCGAGAAGCTGGAGAAAATTGTCAAGTCTCTGGGGATCAAAGTCTTGCCTAGAGATCTACGGTCTAAAGATACTAAACAATTAATCAATACGGTTCTGAGTCAATGGCTTCCTGTCTCGAACTCTATTCTTTTGACTGTGATTGACAAGCTCCCGTCACCATTAGACTCACAGAAAGAGAGAATCCCTCATATTTTGGACCCCACTCCTAGTTCCGAAATGATCGATCCAGCGCTACGAAAGAATATGATTGAATGCAATAAGGACGGACTGGTAAGTTGCTATGTTTCGAAAATGATTTCTGTTCCAGAAGAAGAGCTTCCTGAAAATCAGAAACAGGCCCTGGGAGAGGAAGAGCTTTTGGAAAGAGGCCGTTTAGCAAGACTGGCCGCTTTGAAGGCTGCGGAGGAAGCCAAGAAGCTTGAAAATAAAGCAGAGGAGGACGAATTTGCAGTTGTCACTGGAAATGACGAACTGGAATGGGAGTTCGAAGAGGATGAGGACGAAGACCCAGAGATTGAGCTTAAGAAGGAAGTCATTATTGGTTTTGCCAGAATATACAGTGGAACCATTTCCGTTGGGCAGGAGCTTACAGTTCTGGAGCCTAAATTTGATCCTGCACATCCAGGCAGACACACCAGCTCGGTAGTGATCACCCAGCTTTATTTATTGATGGGACGAGAGCTCATCGCTTTAGATAGTGCTCCAGCTGGAAGCATTGTTGGAATACGAGGACTCGAGGGTAAAGTGTTGAAAAGCGGCTCATTGATCTCTCCTGGTGTTGTTGGGGTGAATTTGGCAGGAATCAATTTAAACAATCCTCCAATTGTGAAGGTTGCACTGGAACCGGTGAATCCAATCCACATGGACAAGCTTGAAAGAGGACTTGAGCTCCTCAACCAGGCCGATCCTTGTGTTCAGACGTATTTGCAAGATAACGGAGAGCACATCTTGGCCACTGCAGGGGAATTACACCTGGAGCGTTGCTTGAAAGACCTGAGAGAGCGTTTTGCAGGTATTGAAATAACATCTTCGAAACCTGTCATCCCATTCAGAGAGACTATTCTTGGAAACGTTGAACTGAACCCTACGAAAAGCGAAATAGGAAGAGGAGTGGTGGAAGTCAGACTCGATAAATACAGTATCGAGTTCGAGACTAGACCTCTTCCTGAAGAAGCTACGAATCTACTGAACGAGAATCAGGGCTCTATTGCTACAATAGTGCATAGAGAGACCAAGGTAGAGCTCAAAGAGGAAGACGACGTGGTTGTTGGAAATGCTTTGAGTGAGGAGGAGTTCATGCAAAAGCTTCAGGATGCTCTCGAGGCAGGAAATAAATCCAAGATGAAGGATAACATTGATTGGACAGACAGTTACAAAAGAGTTGTCTCTTTTGCTCCCAAACAAGTTGGAGCAAACATATTGTTTGATACACCAGATAACAGACTGCGTCGTCTTTTCCAAGGTGACTCTCGTCCTGAAAAATTTGAATTCGAGGATAGTCTGTTGAACGGATTCCAGATGGCGTGTTTTGAGGGTCCTCTTGCTGCAGAGCCTACACAGGGAGTTGCTGTTTTTGTGAAGAAGATAGAACTCTTAGAGGAGCCTCTTCCAGTTGTCAATGTTGCTGGACGACTGATGAGTGCTACCAAAGACGCTATCCATAAGGGATTTTTGGACTGGTCGCCACGGATGATGCTTGCAATGTACTCGTGTGATATTCAAGCATCTGCAGATGTTCTGGGTAAAGTGTATGCGGTTGTTCAGCGTCGTCGTGGAGCTATCATCAGTGAAGAAATGAAGGAGGGAACTCCGTTTTTCACAGTCAGTGCCAAGATTCCGGTGACTGAAGCGTTTGGATTTAGTGAGGATATTCGCAAGAAGACGTCGGGAGCTGCGTCTCCACAGTTGGTGTTCACAGGCTTCCAGATCATTGATGAAGATCCGTTCTGGATTCCAACCACGGAGGAAGAGCTGGAGGAACTAGGTGAGTTTGCCGAACGTGAAAACATTGCCAGACGCTACATGAACGATGTTAGACGGAAGAAAGGCCTGTTTGTTGACGAAAAGGTGATCCAAAATGCCGAGAAGCAGCGTACGCTAAAGAAAGACTGAGCCGAAAGACGTGTACGGCACGAAAATGTGTAATGAAAATTCAAGTTCTGTAATTTAGAATATAGCATTGATCAAGTATGGGATTTTTCAGCAAGGAGGCAGAGCCTGTTCCGAATCGGTCGCAGCGGGAGAAATGTTGGGAGAGCAGGGACATTTACTTTAAGTGTCTGGACAAAATCGAAGTTGCAAACCCGTTTGACAAGAACTCTCAGGGCAAGATTAAGAGCAACTGTTCAGCGGAAGATGCCCAGTTTGAAAAGGACTGTGTCAAGACCTGGGTCAAGTACTTCAAAGAGAAAAGGCCGTTTGACCTGAAAAAGGAGAGAATGCTGAAGGAGGCCGAGGAGGAGGCCGCTAAGCTTGCAGAACTCAAGCAGAAGAAGAAATAGTCAGAACCATGCGCCTGTGTACATAACTTATAGGGTATTGATTATATGTATATAATAGCACTTTTCAGCGAGAATGCTGTGGTGTTGGAGATCGATTGGCAGACTTTTAAGGATCTTCACAGTAAGAAAAAAACTTATCGATAAGAAGAATGGAGTCTGGAGATATTCCAAAAAACTATTTTCAAAAACTAGGACAGAGCGGCCTCAAAGTCTCCAAGGTGATTGTTGGATGCATGTCCATTGGCAAGAAGTCTTGGGCTGATTGGGTGGTGGAGGACGAGGACGAGGTCATGGCTCTGCTCAAAAAGGCGTACGACTATGGTCTTCGGACCTATGACACCGCCGATACCTATTCCAATGGGTATTCCGAGGTTCTGGTTGGCAAGTTCTTGAGGAAATACAACATCGATCGGGAACGCGTGGTAATCCTGTCCAAGGTGTTCTTCCCTTGTGATCGAGAACTCGAAGGCCTGTCGCAAGTGAATATTTTCAAATCCGAAAACACCAGTCTTGTGAATGCTGTTGGACTCTCGAGAAAGCACATTATGGACGCCGTGACCAAATCTGTCGAGAGATTGGGAACCTACATCGATGTGTACCAAATCCACAGATTCGATGAAGACACCCCTGTTCAAGAGACAATGCGTGCTCTGAACGATTGCGTGGAGAGCGGAATGGTCAGGTACATTGGCGCATCGTCAATGCACACATGGAAGTTCCAAATGATGCAGAATGTTGCCGAGAAAAATGGCTGGCACAAGTTCATCTCGATGCAGAACTATTACAATCTGTTGCACCGGGAGGAGGAGAGAGAAATGGTGGGATACTGCAAACATACCGGAGTCACAATGATTCCATTTTCTCCCCTAGCACGTGGTGTACTCTGCAGACCCGTAGGTTCCAAAGAGACTTTGAGATTTAAGACTGACCCTGCCAACGCGCTGTACGGCTTGTCGTCCCTAAGCGAGAGCAGCAAAGAGATTGTCAATCGTGTTGAAGCTCTGGCAAAGAAACACAAAGTCTCTATGAGCACTGTTGCCACAGCATATGTGATTAGTAAGGGACATTGCCCTATTATTGGGTTCAACAAGCTGGAGCGTATTGACGACGCATTGGCCGCGCTGAACCTGTCACTGTCTGAGGAGGAAACTGAGTATCTGGAGGAGCCTTACGAGGCCCTTAAGCCCATCTTCTAAGACTCCGCTCCCTTCACCACAACCAACATCTCTTTGAAGCGTTCTTTGTTGTCATTTATCTTCGAGCTAAGTTCAGAGATACGCATTTTGTATAATCGTTCACATATTTCAACCACAAGCGACTCGTTCTGCGCGTAAAAGTCAAGATTATGGTCTGTGCTATCCACAAGCTGGTTCTCGTGCATCAGATTGTTGTACAGAGCAAGAACTTGAGCCTCGGAAGGTGTCCAGTTCTGACTGTTCCCCATCAGAGGATGTGCCTTTAGCTTCTCCAACACAGCTGCCAAATCAAGGCTCTTACTCGAGGAAGAGTTCAAGCAGTCAAAGACTGTTTGGCACAACAGCAGAAGAGTCTGTGTGGTATAATTCTGGGGATCTGTTAAATCCTCCTGATCCATGAACAAAAAAAGCTTTTATTTATGTATTTCTTGATCCGCGAAAATTTCCACTGTTTTGTTTCACATACCAATCTCCCCCCACATGTCGTTCCGGGAAGACGTGCAGCTGAATACGCTAGCGAATGAGCTGGATGAATTTCAGATCCACAGTCCGGCCGCCAAAGTTCGACAGAACCCCATGCGAGGTTCGGCAGAATATCAGAAACTGTCAACTCCTTCAAAAAGACTATCTTCGCTGGAGGTTTCTCTGGATCCCCAGTTCTCATCACGAATCCCCACAAGATCGCCTTCCACCAAGTCACTCAAGATTATAGACATTCCTGCTGCCAATAACTCCAAATTGCCTGTCTCTAAGCGCTACTATAGCGACTCTAAACCGGTGCAGAGAAAAGCGTCAATTAAACAGCCAACCAGTCTGCCAAGCTCAAAATCTATGTATCACATGAGCTCGAACCTTTCTGCAGAGCCCTCCTACCTCAAACCAACCGCATCGTCTTTAAACAGACTCAAACCTACAGAAAAAGAAAACGTTCCTTTGCAGAGACACCCAAGCGTGAAACTTCCTGCCAAACACGGAATGGTTCCTTCTTCCAGTCTTATGGACTTGCGTGTATCCAAGCTTCCTGAAATAAAGCTCAGACCTGCCCATCGCGCCAAACCTTCGCCCCACAGAGTCGCCTCAATGCCCGTTCAGCGATCGCCAGCCACAGAAGCTCAACTGGCGTCCGAGAGAGACCTATACATGCTGATAGCCTCCAACCGCAAAACAGCAGCACAATTCCAGCACTACTCAGCCTCTTTCGTGCACAAAGCTCGTCCTCAGCCGCCAGTGGATCCTCGCGAGCTCGCCAATGTGTGTCCTGAGATGTTCCAACAATTGACTGTATACGAAAAAGGCGAGATTCTGCGTAAAAGAGAGGTTTACTACACCGGAAACAAACAGGTCAAGGTAAAAGTGAACAGTCAGAACTATGGACAGAACTTCGGCTTTGACGATAGAAATAAAAACTACATTTGCACTGTTGGCGACCACATCAACTACAGATACCAAATTCTCGCCAATTTGGGCCACGGGTCGTTCGGATCCGTGGTCTGTGCACACGACCACAAAACCCACAACTTGGTAGCCATCAAGATAGTGCGGAACGAAATGGACTGGTCGGTTCAGGCCATGAGCGAGGTCAAATGTCTCAAGCAGCTCAGCAGCAATTGCTCAAATGTGGTGAGCTTCATTGAGCACTTTCAGTTTAGATCGCACATCTGCATTGTGACGGAACTGCTGATGATCAACTTGTACGAGCTGACAGAGCTCAACAATTTCAAGGGAATAGGGCTTGGTTTGCTCAGATCATTTGGAAGAGACATTCTTCATGGCCTGCAATTTATACACTCCCAGCAGATAATCCACTGCGATATGAAACCTGAAAATCTCATGCTTGCATACAACCCAGAACGCGGGTTCCATGTCAAAATCATCGATCTGGGATCCTCCTGCAGACAGGGCCAGCTCTCGTTCTCGTACCTCCAGTCCAGATTCTATAGAGCTCCAGAGGTGTGCATTGGAGCCAGATACAACGAGAAGATCGACATCTGGTCCTTTGCCGCCATTATGGCTGAACTTTATATGGGCATGCCAATATTCCAGGCAAAAGATGAGTATGAACTGCTCGACTGCTTCATATCTTTCTTTGGCCCGCCGCCTAGAAACTACATTGTGCAGTTGCGCAACCAATTACTGCACGAGGGCCCGATCATTAACCCAAACCGCTCATTGCCCCACGTTATCAACTACAGAACCCTGCTATGGACAGCATTCTACGATGACGGCTCTGTCAACATGCACTATCTGCTCTCCAAAAAGAGAAGCTGCAAATTTAAACCGGCTTCCAGAAACCTCCGCCACCACCTCGCAAAAAGAACACACCACCATCCCCCGGAATTTGACAGCTTTATACAGGTGCTGCAGGGGTGCTTTGCGTGGACCCCTGCGCGCCGGTTGGACTGTAAACAGCTCCTTTCTACGCATTTCTACCAATAGAGACATACTAATAAATCCTTGCACCAGCAATCTTACCCCAGAATGCTTTGTAAAAAATAAGTATCAGCACTAATCAAATGGACAGCTCTCCACCTTCGTCTTCTGGGTCGGAGAAAAGCATGTCGCTCTCGCGGAGACTTGCAATTAATGCGATCAATGAGATCCACGAGCGGTCGAACGATTATCTCCACAGCAGTCGTAAAAAGCATACCCGTGGGGAGGGCCACAAAAGGGCAGCATTAGCAGCCGTTTTGTCGTCAATTTCGGCCGTGGGCGTTGATAAGCTATCGCAGACAGAATTAGACGAGATGGAGAATGTTGGAAACGAGAACATGCGCGACAAGGTGCATTTCATGGACAAATTGACCAACAAGCTTCTGGACACTATTCCTCGACGATCCGATGAAACGATGGAAGAATTGCGTCTACGTCTCGAAGACAAGCATCGAATTGACCAGCCAGGGCTGTCTATTACACGATTGAGCAAGAACTTCAAGACGCTTAGCTCGAAAATGGACGTTTTTTTCAGTCTACAGTACTATGTGCTTCATATCATCACTTGGGATCAGCCGGCCGTGACGCTTACGGCGCTGATCTTGTACACTTGGGGATGTCTTATGCCCTATTTGTTTCTGGTGTATCCAGTGGTGTATTTGATGACTGCTGTCTTGATTCCCAACTATCTGTACAGACATCCTATCGAGAAGCCAAATATTATTCCCACACGGCAGAGAGGAGATGAATCGATTTTCGG
The DNA here is from genome assembly GCA_030578415.1 of Ogataea chonburiensis. NCBI lineage: Eukaryota > Fungi > Ascomycota > Pichiomycetes > Pichiales > Pichiaceae > Ogataea > Ogataea chonburiensis. The sequence continues at coordinate 1,214,142 of JAJMRU010000002.1, read as the reverse complement.
ATTCATGAAGGCACAAAACGACTGGGAAATGAACCGCGAGAGACTTGAAGAAGAGCGCAGTGAGTACTTGGAACAGCTGCTAGGCCAGGACTTTGATTTGGCGACCATCAGCTCACGGAACTCTACAGATTCAGAGGATGAGGGCAGTGCCAGTATTCTGTACGATGCATTCACAGCAGATTCCAAAAGCAATATTCTGTTTAAAGCGGTACTCGAGGAGGAATATGCAGGGAATACGGAGACCAAAAAGTCGGCAATGGCAGATAGAATCAAACTGTTGATAAACATGAGAGACTTGCAGAACCTGACTTCCTCACTAGTCAAAATGATGGAAAAAATGGAGAACTCGATATACGAGAACTGCAGCTTCCAGGACGAGAAACGGAGCACCAGACTATTTTTCAACTTACTGGTGCTTATTCTGATTGCTGTTTTTCTGGGACCCTACATTCCGTGGCGTGCGATATTTATTTTAACGGTATGGGTTTTGATACTACTCAAACATCCTGGCAGAGCCGAGTTCTTCAAGCAATTCAAGACAACAGCAACGCACAAAGCTCCAAAGTCTGCAAAGACTGTGGCTGTGCAAAAATCCTCGATTTTGACAGAGATCATGATTGACGACCCTCCGCAGCACCGCACAGTTCAGATATACCAGATCGAGCGTCAGGACCAAATAAAGCTCTCGGTCTACCATCCTTACTTGTTTTCGACATCAAGCTTTTGCGAGAACGACCCTTTGCGACTGCAGAAGAAACGGCCAAAGGGTACTACCAGTCTGGCCATTGTTCAGCCTCCAAGCTCGAGCTGGAAGTTCACAGATCAGGACTGGCAGCCCGACCAGGACCCTGAATCATGGTGTTTGGAAAACGGCGTTCTGGACGAGGTGGAGATCCGCGGTGTCTGGGTATACGATCTGTCTGGCGAGTACAGACGGCGTCGCCTGACAAGAGGTGTCATGCGTACGAGCAGACCTGTCAAGAGACCGTCTAGTCACGACTCGTGAACCAGACCCTCAAACAGTCTCCCGACACACGTGCTATACGGATCGTTGTAATGAGCATATGGGTCGACTTTGGACAAGTGGCAGCCGCAAAGATTGCAGAAAAATGTGCGACATCGAGTGCACACCATCTTGTTGCAGCCGTCCGAGCGCTGGATAAGAGTAGCGCATGTTGGACATTTGACGATACCTGCCTCGCCAGACTCGATAAGTTGTTCGAGCATCCGGTCAGCAAGCAGCTCGTCGGCAGCCAGAGAAATGACCTTTCTTCCGTACTTGAACGCCAGGGCAGTCCGCACTGCGGAGTCTGGCTCATTGTCGAGCCACAGTTGCAGCTCCTCCTCGGGGACCTTCTCGCGCATGTAGTTGATACAGTTGTTGAGATCGCCGTGCCACGAGTGCAGACACCCGTAGCAGAAGGCCATGGCACAGCCAGGACAAATGCACATCAGCGTGGTGTCGTTTTTGCGCAAGAAGTACTGCGCACAGTGTCTGCGCGGACATTGTGCCACGCGGGTGGGGAACAGTCGTTTATACTTTTCGAATTTGTACACTGTGACAAGTTTCAAGTAGCGCTCTGTCAGACTGGGATCGAGAATGCGGTTGAGAAAATCGCCAGAAAGCGGGAGTTTGAAAAACTCTCTCTCGAACTCCTGGGGATTCTCCGTAATATGGGGACTACTTCTGGACTGCTGATCGTTGCGCTGCACATAAAGCTTAGTGCACTCATATGAGGGGCAGTGGACATTATCGAGCTCGCCGCGAAGAATGTTGGAGGTGAAGTAGTCGCGCAAACACTCGTTGCAGAAGACGTGGTTGCACGGATCTATTTTCTGCACCTCCACACCCTTCTTGTCGTTCTGACAGATCTCGCAGGTGAACGTTTGCAGGTCGAACTCAGTCTGTTTGGCAAGGGCATCTGCTTGCACGTAGCTGTGATATTCATTGCTAGAAAGAACTAAGGGTTGCTTAAAATCTAGCACTCCAAATGCATTCTGGCTGTGCTCTTTTAGATAGTCGATAATGGAGAATAGTACAATGTCGTGGGATTCCTGCCAAAGGGACTCAATCAGATGCGCTCGTATAATTTCCCGATTGGCGGGATCAAGCCAGCCGGCCTCTGCAAGCTCGATTTCGGGCGGTCTGTGCTCCGGATACTCGTCTGGTAATCTGAACTCGAGCTTGATCGGACTCAGGTTGGAGATTGTGCTGACCAATTGCGAGTTTTCCAGACTGATCTGCAGTGGAGACTCCAGCACCACTGGGATCACAAGAGATCCAGACCGGGAATCAAGATCCAGCTCGATTTCGGGATAAATAGCGCTCAGAGTCTCGAACTCCTGCTGTATCTCAAGCATGAAAAATAATTTGAAAATAATTGCACTTTTTTTTACACTTGTTCTCACGATGGAGAGACCGACTCGATTTATTAGAACATTTGACGCGTTTCGTAAGTGATCTACTTGGAAAACTAACAATTCAGCCAAGATCGCCCCATCCCAGGAGATTCGGTCGACTAGAGGCTCGTATTCGAGCATAATGACCTACCTGTTCCTGGTATTTCTTTTATGGGTGGAAATCGGAGGATACGTGGACGGAGAGGTCGATCACCAGTTCACAGTGGACGAGCTGATTCGCAAGGACCTGGTGATCAATCTGGACCTGCTTGTGGCGATGCCATGCAACTACTTGCACACCAACGTGCGAGATGCCACCGACGACCGCTTCTTGGCAGCAGAGCTCCTCAACTACCAGGGAACAGTGTTCAACGTTCCTCGGTGGTACCAGGAGTCAAACAAGAAGATAGTGACGCCAGAGCTCGAGGAAGTGCTGGGACGCTCGCTGCCAGCGTCGTTCCAGCATCAGTCGTACCATGCCGACGAGGGGGCCCCTGCTTGTCGGATCTACGGGGCCATTCCCGTCAACAGAGTTAAGGGTGAGCTGCACATCACAGCAAGGGGCTACGGATACAGAGACAGAACGCGTGTTCCTATCGAGGCGCTGAATTTCACACACGCAGTGTCGGAGTTTTCCTTTGGAGAGTTCTTTCCTTATTTAGACAACCCGCTGGATATGACCATCAAGACAACCGAAGACAATGTGCACAGCTATGGATACCAACTGAGTGTGGTTCCCACGCTCTATCGCCAGCTGGGAGTCGAGATCGACACGAACCAGTACTCGCTCTCTGTGTCTGAGTCTTCGGGCAAGAAGCTGCCAGGCATCTTTTTCCAGTATGACTTCGAGCCCATCAAGATGGTGATCCAGGAGAAACGTCTTTCGTTCTGGCAGTTTGTGGTGCGCTTGGTGACCATAATCGGCGGGATCATGGTGGTTGCTGGATGGTTGTACAAGTTCTTGGACAAGGCAGTTGTTCTGACCATGGGCAAGGAGTTTGCCAGACGAGGCGAGGAGCGGAAGGAGGGAGGCCTTCTTGATAAGGTGGAGGAGTACGAAAAGATCTGATCACTCGTTGAGCAGTGCCTGTGCGTCCTCTTTGTATCCAATTCCGGGCACTATTTCGGTGTATCTGATGTACTCGTCGTCGTCGAAGGTGATGATGTCCCAATATTTGTACACCATCATGATTGCAAACACGTTGCTGAGCGTGCTGAAACTCAGGCCGTCGACGTAATGGCTCAGCGACATGCAGATATCGCGACTGAAGATGTACAGAAGACTCTGAGTTGCAACGAAGAAGAAGGTTGCAAAGCACAGGGCGCCCACTGCCCACCAGTTGAGCACGAGGGTGACAAAGCACACAAACAACTGGCACAGCAGATACATCAGAAGCAGCAGTCCGTTGACCACAAAAAAGAGAACGAAGAGCGGGATGGTTTCAGAAGGGTTTATGACTCGGGTCCAGTTCTTGAACGTGAGAAGTGCAACCACATAGTTGACGGTGAAGACCACTGCAGATGAGGCGAATAGCGACATCATTGTGTGGTAGGACCCATCGTCCCAGAAGTTGAAGCCCGAAAGCCCTGCGAAAAAGAGCGTCCAGCAGCAGATCCCGGTCATGGCTATCTGGAAGCTGACAAAATAGCCATAGATGACCGAACCACTGGGCGCTACCCCTGTGTCCACCACCAGCGACGAGATCGTGAATACCAAGAAGCACCAATAGAATACGAGCATCTCCTTTCTACCGACTGCGGTGTATCTGATGCGGACGTTGTAAATGATCATGAGTGTGATGATGAGCGAGGCAAAGTGGAAAAATGCAGTTCCGATCTGGAAGATGAGCGTATTGGCGATATCCACCGTTCTCGCATAGCAGTCTGGGATTATGCCCTGGAACGTGGAGCCGGAGCTGTGCAAAGGACTGACCAGTGTGCATAGCGGCAGCGAGGTTCTGACGCAGATACCTGAGAAATCGCCAAACATGAAGCAGATACAAAAAAGGTAGCTAATTTGGGGCGTTTAGACAGACCTAAAAAAGATGGCCAGGATGCCGTCGAGACGTTGGTAGTTTTTAATAGATGTGCCACGCAAAGCATGTAGAGCGGTATGGCCGAGTCGCATGTGCCTCAGTCCTGCGCGCGAGCGCCTCTGCTGTGTCTCTGAGTGGTGAGGTGTGTGCCCGCTTCAATTTTGGCAGCGCTCTTTTTTGACCATTTTTTTTTTACTGAAATTTTTCAACTTAGATCTCCATCGACCCGCTATGTCTCCTCCAGCCACTGATAAGAAACAGTCTGCTTCTGCCAGAGTTCTTGGCTCTGCCTCTGCCGGAATCTGCGAAATTGCTGTGTTCCATCCTGTCGACACCATCTCCAAGAGACTGATGAGTAACCAGACTAAAGTCAACAGTCTCGAGGTCTTCAACAAGGTCATCTTCAGAGAGAACGCCTCGAAGCCTATCGGTCAAAGATGTCTCAGCTTGTTCCCAGGTCTTGGATACGCAGCCTGCTACAAGATCTTGCAGAGAGTGTACAAATACGGTGGTCAACCATTTGCTAATGAGTTCCTCACCTCGAACTTCAAGCAGACCTACGAGGATGCCTTCGGCGCCAAGACCGGCAAGGCGCTGCTCTCTGCCACTGCGGGTTCTCTCATTGGTATTGGTGAAATTGTTCTTCTGCCTCTGGACGTCCTGAAGATTAAGAGACAGACAAACCCTGAGGCCTTCAAGGGAAGAGGTTTCTTCAAGATCCTGCAGGATGAGGGTCTGGGTCTCTACAAGGGATGGGGATGGACTGCTGCCAGAAATGCTCCTGGATCGTTTGCCCTGTTTGGAGGTTCTGCCTTTGCCAAGGAGTACATCTTCCATTTGCAAGACTACTCCTCTGCTTCCTGGTCCCAGAACTTTGTTGCCTCTATTTTCGGTGCTTCTGCCTCTCTGATTGTGTCTGCTCCGCTCGATGTGATCAAGACCAGAATCCAGAACAAGAACTTCGAGGCCAACGAGTCCGGATTCACCATTCTCAAGAACATGGCCAGAAACGAGGGCATATCTTCTTTTTTCAAGGGTTTGACTCCAAAGCTGCTCACCACCGGTCCTAAGCTTGTTTTCTCGTTTGCCTTAGCCCAGACTCTTATTCCAGCTTTCGACAAAGTGCTTAAATAATTAGCTTGTATATACATTAATTAGATGGAATTCGCCAATTTCAGCACTAGCGGGTGTGAATTAAGAGGCAATGCAGGTATTTCTATCGAGTGGCCCAGTTTACGAAGCAGCTGCACATCGAGAAGTGTGCAGTAGACGAAACTGAACTTGGAAGCCTCTGTGAGGGGTCCAAAACAACCGTCGTTGTCAATATGCTTGGTGATTTTGTGACAATTGGCCTCGACGTTGGTTTTGAACATTTCGAGGTCTGGCCCAGACCCGGCAGGAAGCTGGAGACGCTGTAGCGCACGGAACACAGTGTCTTTGTAGAAATTCTCTTTTTCTGGAGAGAAAAGAAGCATATCTGTTTGGAAGAGCGATTCAAATTCACAATTGGTAGCCTGGTTGAAGAAGTGTTTGAAGGCAAGATTCTCGACTCCTAGTGAGGACAAATGCTTCAAAAGCTCTCTCTCCACCTCCACAGGTACCATTGTTGCACTTAGACCAAGATATTTCGACAGATGCTCGGCGGTTCTAGCACGTAGCTCATCGTCATCATCGGAGAGAAACTCGAACAACTCTAAACAGATATTGACTCTGAAAGCATCCTGTTTCTTGTAAACGTCACTGAAACCAATCAGGGCATTTAATGCTGCACTTCTGGCAGGGTATTCACAACGATCAGTACCGAGACGGCGAACTGCTGAGATCCATTCGGAAAACTCTGAAGCTTGCACATTTTTGGCAATAAGGGGGCCCAAACTTTCAACAGCACTCATTTCAATCTCGTCATCTTGATAGTTTCTCACATTAGCCAGCAGAGGCTTCAGCATATATGATGCATCATAAAGAGTCGATGCCAATAGGACTCTGAGCAGTCTGAGACCGTAAGTCTTGACGTAATCCCATTTTTCCACGAGACACATATCCCAAACAAGCTCAATCATGGTAGACCTGACAGCATCTGGAGCTGACAAATGGCAGACTTCAATGGCAGCCAGACGCACTTCATAAAGTGATTTCAAACAGAGCTCTAAAAATTCCAAGAAAATAGACCAGTTGGCTGTAGCTCTGTAATAATCAAACAGCAGAGTGGCACAGCCTCTCAAGGCCAGCTGTTGGGATCCATCAAGCGTTGTCAGCTTGTCATTTTCTATGAACCAATTGCCCAACAGTGTTGCAATACGTGCATCGAGCTTACACTGCGTCAATTGCATGAGTCTGAAATATGTTAGTTGAATTGCATAATTGTGTTTCTGAAGCATTTTTGGGAGACGGAGAAGCACGAGCTTGGCGTATTCTTGAGGAATCTCAGTCCACTCATTCTTGAGTGTAAGTCTTACCAAAAGTTCTTGAACAGCCATTATTCTCCCCTGCACCTGGTTGAGATCACCAGAGAAATCAAGGAGAAACTCACATTCTTGGAGAACAGTTTCAGAAGAAACCAGAGCTGGTAATGCTCTCGAGGCCATTTCTCTGAGTTTCCAGCTCGAGTTTCCAAGACACAAAACCACAAGTGGCTTAAATTCCTGCAATCCCTCATACCCTGGAGTGGCTTCAAGGCGAGTGAGAGTCGTAAGAACAGGGTACATTCTTTCAACGTTCTCTGCTGTGAACCCCTTTTCCATAGAATCGGTCAAAGACTCGAGCAGAACAGCTCTAATAGTCTTGAATCTTGAGAAGAACAGTCGCGCAGAAATTGTTGATAAATGGTTGTTCCTGATCTTCTTGGTTCCGAAGAGTTTATTTTGCAACGCTGCGAAAAGCATCACTCCGCAATTTCTAACGGCCCAGATGGTAGAGCCAAACGTATCCAAAGCCAACTGAAGAGCTTGTCCAATGTATTTATCAGAGTGTTGCGATAAAGAAGAGTCAACAATGATGGCCTTGATAGAATTAATGGCATTCACTTGGGGAATATTGGTGGAAGTTGCGGCCTCCACATCAATAGGAAGCTGTGCTATCTGAACAAGCTTTTCCATTGTCGGTGAAATGTATAAGGAGTTTGCGCGAAGCATTGCAGTAAGAAGAAATGGAATTCCTGCAGATCTTCTGGTGATGGAACTGGTTCCAGTTTCGACTAACAATAAAATTTGACGGAGCCATTCCTCAGCATCGACATACTTTTTGCAACAAGCAACAAAAGTTGGAAACACCGAGGTGAATGCACCTTTATGTCGAACGGTGGCCAATTGTCCCATCAAGCATTCACCTATTTTTTTCAGTTCTTCCTGGTTGATTGAATACTTGGAGATAATGACTTCCAATAAATTGGTAGACTCTTTTAACGCTCTCCAGCAATAGTTATAGACAATTTGAGACGCTTTTCCAAACTTTTTCTCTAATTCAGCACTATACTCTTCAATTTCCTCAGGCAGGTTACCCTCTGGAGAATCGTTTTGCAAGACCTCCTTTGTGATCTCCCAGATCTCAAAACAGAACTCAATCATTTTTGACAAATATTGGTCTGCATTTTTGACTTCAATGCTAAAAATATGCTTGAGAGCCGAAAAATAACCATGAACGTTGGCTTTATAGCACGCTTCGCCCAAAATATGGGCATATTTGATATCTGCCTCCAAATTGGCGATTAAAAGTGTCAAAATTGGTTCGACATTCTGGAGTCTACTCGTTTTGTATTTCACCAAAAATTGGAAGAACTTTCCTGCAGAATCAACACTCTTCCCTTTCATGTCATGCAAAAACACCAAACTCCTGGATTTGGCCAAATCTAAGTCCACAAACGTTTCAATTTCCAAAGGACACATTTCTAAAAAGCGAGCAGAAGAAGACCGAATGTCGTCATAATCATCAGCCAAATTGTCTATAAGTATGCGAATCAGAACATTATCATAGATTGGGATAGTGAAGGGGAAGTCGATATGTCTAAATTTGTCAAAATATTGTTTATCCACCAAGTTATCGAGTCCTGATTTGACCAAGGAACCCAGAACAGCGTATGCAAATGACGCACGATGGTACGAAGAGCCCGGACGGAGATTGAAAAGCACCGATTGTATAAGCTTCTGCAGAAAAGACTTTGCCTGTTCAACCTTGGCTCTTTTTTCCAAGATCTCGAGCTCAAATTTTGCGTAGTTCTTTTTCGTCAAACTATTGGCATCTCTGTCCAAAGCATACGTCGAGTCTCTAATACGCAGAACAAACAAATTCAGCAATGAGAGCGACTCTGTACGTGTTTCGAGATCTGTCTGTGCAAACAAATAATTTTCTGCTTCAAAAAGCAACTCGTAGATCGAATTTTGAATTGGCATTGCTCCCTTTGGAGACGACAAAAGTACAGAAAGAGCATTCAGTCTGAGCTGGTCATCTTCTTGAAGGAGAAGAACACGAAATTCCTCAAATGAAAGTAGATTTGTGGGTTCCGTCACAATAGCCAGGTCTTGTGCTATTTTGACACAGCCGAGGAAAACAGGAGTGTCATGTCTGACCTTGTGCAGAAACTGGGTAGTGGCAGCTTTGGAAATCTTGAAGATATTTGGCAACAGATACACTTCCACGTGTTTTTTCAGCTTTATGTCTTTTAATCCTCTCAGAATAGTATCTTGCCAAAGATCTCTCCAATTCTCGACAGTTTGCTCAGAGTAGAGATTTTTTAACAAAAGCGACACAGTCTTGCCAATAATGCTGGCCAGAGCATTGCTCCAAATGAACTGGACCGCTTCCTCGATGAAGCTGCTGTTCCTCTTGATGATATACTCGGTGTGCTCCCGCTCCTTGGCAAGATGCTCGATCATAAAATAGAGCACTCTGGAAGAAAAAGGCAGCTCAAGACACCGATTAATGTAGCACGTGTATATTTGGACCCTTTTCGAAGAAGTTTGGTAGAAAGATACCAGTCTGACAAACAGATCACGAAGTGACTTTCCAAGGGGAGCTCCTGATTCGTTCCAGAAATCGATGATATATTGCAAAAAGTAATCTGCCCTGGATGCCACAAGCGTATCCAGACTACTGCACAACTGGGTGTCATTACTATGTGCATCTTGGACTCTATGCGTCTCTATAAATTTCTGTGCTCGAGCGAGCCAGATGCACAGTGTATCGCAGGCCAGAAGCTTGTCGAGCTCGAGATTTTCTTGAATAAACTCGAACGTGTCTAGCAGCTCGCCGGGTGCCCGGCTCTCAGCAGGCTTCAACGCCAAAAGACTCTTTTTCACTGCTTCAAGCTGCATGTCTCCTGCGCTTCGCTAAGCAGAAAATTTTAGTTCTATAAAGACTCGCGAGATTTAACGAAAAAAACATTTTACGTGTTTTCTCCTCATCATTATGGAAGATAAATATATTGGACTGGCGCTGGCCATCAGTTCCTCGTTAGCCATCGGAACGTCTTTTGTGCTCACGAAAAAAGGTCTGTTGAAGGATGGAACCGCTGGAGAGTCGTTCACATATCTCACCAACCCTATCTGGATTATCGGAACGTGTCTGATGGCAGTTGGAGAAATCGCCAACTTTGCCGCCTACACATTCGCGCCTCCGATCCTGGTGACCCCGTTGGGCGCCCTGTCGGTGATCATCGGTGCTGTCATGGCGTCTGTTTTCTTGAAGGAAGAACTAGGAACGCTGGGGAAGATGGGCTGTGCGATCTGTCTGCTTGGATCCGTGATCATCGTGCTGCACGCGCCTGCAGACAAGGAGGTCGAGACCGTGGATGAGATTCTCAACTACGCTGAACAGCCCGGATTCATTCTCTACGCAATTGTGGTGGCAATTTATGCCGTGTTCATGATCTACAAGATCGCCCCTAGATACGGAAACCAGAACCCAATGATCTACATCAGCATCTGCTCTCTGGTTGGATCCATCTCTGTGTGTGCTATCAAGGCCTTTGGAATTGCTCTGAAGCTCACTCTCGAAGGAAACAACCAGTTCACCCACCCTTCCACATACGTCTTCATCATCGTGGTGGTGGTGTGTATTCTGACCCAAATGAACTACTTCAACAAGGCCCTGGCACAATTCGACACCTCGATCGTGAATCCGTTGTACTACGTCACGTTCACGACTGCCACGCTGTGCGCTTCTTTTATTCTGTTCCGCGGTTTCAACACTACATCCTCAGTCAACATCATCTCGCTGATCTGTGGATTCCTCATCATTTTCAGCGGAGTCTATCTCCTCGACATCTCCAGACACGGCTCTCAATCTGACGAGCTCTTCGCTACAAACAAAGACGGACTCTCCGACATTCCGTTGAACTCAGACCTGTCTGCTTATCAGTTCAGAAGATCCATGCAGCTCAACAGAGGCCACCAGGACCCAAACTACCAAAATTTGCAGACCGACGACCGTCTTCGAAGACGCTCGGACAGTTTCGAGTTGAACTAGTCAGCAAGAATTCTTATAGACAAATACACCCATTAAATATCGTCAATATCCAACTCCTCTTCTTCCTCGTCAGAGCTCTCGTTTCCGAACTCGAAGTTGGCATCATCATCGGCATCCTCACCAAATGTGTCTGTCTGGTTGATCTTGGCAGTCTCTGGAAGCTCTCCCTGGGAAATCAGCGTACGCGCTTCATCAGCAGTGTATTTGTGCACAACGTCGGCAGACTCGTCCTGGAACTCTCTCAGAGCCACCAAGATGATGTCTCCCTGGGCCATCCAGACCTTCTTTCTCAATTTGCCTCTGATGTGTGCAATTCTCGTGATGCCGTCGAAGCAAGAAGCCTGCACTCTGCCGTTTCCCAGCATTTTTGTGATCTGTGCGTACTCCTGCTGCTCCTCCTTGTAGATGAGCTCTCTCTTCTGCGACCAGTTCTCGTTCTTTCCTCTTCTTCTATTCTTTCCTCCCTTTCCCTTTCCTTTGTTGGCCATCTTGTTCTGTGAATAGGTTTAGTAAAATTTTTTTTCGCCCATGAAAAAAGGGCTGTGCCACTTTTCCTCATCTCTATTTATTCATTACCCGGAACCTTAGCTGGCCATGGACTCCTTCGAGGCTCGAGTCTATCTTACCAAGCAGCTGAGCTCTCTCACTCCGTCCAAGCAGGCTGCACAGCAATGCGCCAAGTTCCTGCTGAAGAACAAAGAGCTCCAGGACGACCTGTATTCTGTTATTTTGGAAACCCTGGATGGTGCAGATCTTAACATTCGTCTCAATATTTTCCAGTTCCTGGAGGAGCTCATCTTTTACTGCCAACTAGACGCAAGGAAGCCCTACATCAAGTTGATCTTGAAGGATATGAAGCTCATTTTGACAAAAATCCTGCCTTTGAGGCCCGAAACACAAGCTCCAGAAACCAGACTGCTCACCAACCTCAATTCTGCATACGTGATTTTGGTGAGCATTTCCAAGACATGCCAGTTCTCAAATCTGGACCACTTCAAGTCCCAGTTCAACTCTTCTCTGCTCACAGAAATGGATAAGAACAGAATTGAACTCCAGCTGCAATTTGACGAGACACCTCTCTACGCAGAATCTGCGCCAGCGTCCGACCCACAGGGCCAAATAGAGGCTGCATGGACTTTCCTCATAGGAAAAAAACACCAATCGCAGTACGAGCGCCTCTTTATAGACAAACACCACGTGCAGTCTCCAGCAGAGCCGTTGCAAGACACATTCACCAAGACACGCAAACAATTGTTGGCCCGCATTGAGGCAGATAGAGAGCGACAGAAACGAGGAAAAGAGAACCAGTGGCAGATCAACCGAGAAAAGGGCCCCAAGGCGGAGTTCGACCTGGTCTACGATACTTTTCATCAATTCGACATCATTGAAGATAAACCGCTTATAGACGAGATTAACGAGTTATACGACAACAGCAAGCATGCATCGTCTCGCAAACAGCAACCCAGCAAAAAGGCCAAACGTTAATCATCCTGTGGACGAGATGGCATTCAGCAGGAACTTGAACAGCTCGTTGACTCCGCTGATTTTCTCCTGGGCTTTCGAGTTCGACGACTCGTAGCCCACCTTGATGGTGAGCCTGTTCTCCACGTCCGCGCACACTCTGTTGCAGAAGTTGAACACCTCTTCGTCGACCGGAGTGCTTCCTCCGGCCGCCATGATGAATCCAAGCGAGTTTTTCAGCTGCGGCTGGTCTAGCAGGCTCATTGCGAAGTCCGAAGGCTGCGACAGCGGGCTTGTCAGTGATGACGAAGGCACTTTTCTGATGTGTCCGTCAAACGTGCTCTGCTTGAGAATGAACGAGAGCGCGCGTATAATGAGATTGGACTCCTGCACAATGACAATGTCGTTGACAAGATTGGCGTGCAGGTTGAAGTCTTTCGCATACAGCTCGTTCACATGCGTGATGAGCTCACCAACAAGCTTGGTCTTGTGGTCTCTGTCGAAGTCGGAACATGCCTCAGTATGGAAGCGCACAGTACACTCTTCGACCTCCACGTAGGAGCCTGGCAGTCTCTCGCCAAACGAGTTCATCACCTCGATGACAGCAGGCATCCAGCCGAGCTCATTCTCGTCAATAACTGTGAACCAGTCGGTGCTGTTTGGGAGTTTGATGTATCCACCGTTTTCCGCAATCAGCCCCATCTCGTTGATTCTGCGATACTTTCTCAACAGATCAGACCGTTTGAGGAAACTGAACGCGTACACTATGTTGTTCGGGTCACTTGCAAGATTGTATAGGGTGGCATTAATGTACTCCTGCTGAACAGGATTAATAGTAGTTCCCCGTATAGACACCTTTGAAGATAGGTTTCCGAGATTGATGACAATCAGTCTCTTGCTGTCTGGACTTGGAAGCCGGTGATACTTGGTGTCAAAAGACTCTTGCGTCAGCTGTGTGAGTTCCAGCGAGCTGTCTTTGCGGTTACTAATGTGTGCCCGTTCAATTGCAGAGATACAGTTGAAAAACCAAGTCTGCGAGTCGTGCTCTAGAATGGTCTGGTACATCGATTTCCATCTGTCGAGTTTCTCCTCCGGAGGCATTTCAAGCCCGTATTTGATCATCTGCGACACATGTCTGATATTGTAAGGATTGGTGAGCAAAGGTCCCTTTTTCATGACTTCTGCAGAGCCCACAAACTCGCTCATGATCAGCGGAGCGTGCGATTCGTGAGCTGCAGCAACAAACTCGTGCGACGTCAAATTCATTCCCTCTCTCAAAGTCGAGACAATAAACAGGTCTGCCTCAGATAAAAGCGCCAGATACTGCTCGAAGTCGATATCCTGATGCAGAAGAATGACTGGCTGGTCGGTCGAGATGTTGCTGGTCTTGGAGTTGATTCTCTCCACGATATTAAACACAGAAGTCTCGAAATCCTCGTCCTTGTCTAGTTTCCCCTTGGTGTATATGAGGATCAAAATCGTGCTAGTGAGGTATTCAGGATTGTCGTTAAGAAATCTCTCATAGGCCAGAAGCTTCTCCTTAACACCTCTGATGCGATCAATTTTGTCTCTGCTCAAAATCAGTTTTTTATTTGGCCACCGTTCTCTCACAAGTTGCTTCCAATCCATACAGGCTGTGGCATGAAGCTTTTTATTGAGCGACTCCGCATCAATTCCAATGGGATTGTGCGTCACCTTGACAACTCTTCCCTGGTACCGCACTCCGGATTCGTCAAAGTCTGCCAGTAACAGTCGGTTGCAGGTCTGATAAAAGTGTCTCACGAACTCCTCTGTCTGGAAGCAAATACAGTCAGCCCCTAAAAGACCTTCAAGAATGTTGATCCTTTGGGCCAAACAACGGAAAACTTCACTGGAAGGGAAGGAAACGTGCAAGAAAAAGCCAATTCGGGCTGTTGGAATCCTCTCTCTCACCATTCTTGGCACCAACATCAGATGGTAATCATGAACCCAGATAACGTCTCCATCTTTGTACTCTCTGACGATTTGGTCAGCAATATTCTGGTTCAGCGCTTCGTAGTGCTTCCATGAGTGGTTCTCAAAAGCGTTGGACTTGGGATTGTCTGGGATTTGGTAATGGAAAATTGGCCACAGAATCTGCTTGGAAAAACTATTGTAGTGGCCATCAAACACACCATCTTCAACGTATGCAACACACGAGTCATATTCGTCACGCAGCTTCTCAGAAATCTCCTTTTTGACATCTTCGGGAACAATATCAGACGGCATTGGTAGTGTTCCGATCCATTTGATTGAGCTGTCAGGTTTGGAGCTTTTGGCCAAATTGACAGCATTTCTCAAACTTCCATTCCCCTTATCGAATTCAACTATTTTCCAGGGAGCAGTGGCAAACACGTTATCTTTCACGAATAGGTCGTGGTAGTCTGGCTTAGAAAATCCCCCAAAAGGCGTGACCTTGTCTTCATCATCGTAAAAAGTAAGTTCTCCATCTACTGGCAGATCGTTCAATGTGAAACTGGCTTCAATCAAGTGCTCCTGTGCATATTTCGCAGATTGTGTACTGGACCTACGTCTTGCTCCTGGACGGTTAACTTTGACCGAGGAATGCAACAACTCAGGTGACTTTGAAAGTTGCTTTTCTGAAACAGACGGAGACACAGTGCCTCGCGTGTTGCTGATTCTAGACTTGGGCTGAATAAGAGTTGAAATGGTCTGCGCCACAACAGCAGGTACCCGTGTATTTTCCTCGTTCTGGATCAGTTCCTCGACAGTTGGCTTTTTCGGATGGTTGAAAAAGAATTCCTGCACAGAAACAGTTTGGCTAGCAGGATCAGTATTGGAGGTGGAGATAGAGGTCTCGCCATCCTCCTCCTCTATGACAACCTGTCTCCGCAATGTTTTCAGATCTGTGTAGCTGGCATTCGGAGGGGGAGTGCTTTTAAGCGATAGTGCCTGGATCAGCGAGATCGTGGAGTTTGTGTCAGATGCTTGCTTGCTTTTGGGCTCCTTTTTCTTCGCCTGACCAATTGGCTTTGCAATTTCATTGATATCTAGCTCCTCGTCTGATTTGTGTATGCTGTCGACCTCGAAATGGACCGTATATGGAAGAAATCTGGAGAAAGTGTTAGAGCAATGTCAACAAGAAGATACTTACAAAGAGGCCACAAGAAGAGTCATTGGGTCTTGAGTCTAGAGCAGTTGAAATTCTTGGTATAGATGCGGTTCAGAGTTGAGACGTTGGCAAGCAGAACGAGCAAAAATTAGAAATTAATATTCGTCCCCTCAACAAAAACTACCAAGCTAAATTATATTGGATTAAATTAATTTTGTTCCTCACATGGTGTAAAATTCTAGAAAACAGAGCAGTACCAGATTTTATGATGGGTGCAATAAAAAGCCATTGATGTCTACATACCTGAAAAAAGAAATAGGTTATCCTTCTCGTAAGGATAGGAACTACCAAAGGTGACCGAAAACATGCCTTCGAAAATTAGCGCCAGGCTTAGATCAAGGCAGCAACCATACCAAGCGCAGCACCAATCACTCCAGTGTAGCCAACAGTGGACATGTAGGCGTTACCGCAGTAGGTGGATTCCAGAGCGGTAAGGGAGCCGTTAGTAGCATTAACGTAGGATGTGGAGTTCGAGCTGATGGTAGAGTTGACAGTGGAGTTGGCAGCGTACTCGTCGCTTCCGTCAAGAACGAAGGAGTCGTCGTCGTATCTTCTGATCTTTCCCTTGGTCTTCTCGATGGTACCGCAAGTAATCTTGGTCATGTTGGCAAAGTGGAGGTTCACAGAAAGTCCGATAACGTTGGCCTTGTTCTTTGGGTTCAATGAGAGGTAAGGATCGTAGTAAGTGTCCTCGAAACAGGTGGTGTTGATCCAGCCGTGCTTTCCAGAGAGATCTCCAACCTGGCAGTAAGCGTCATCGTCGAAAGTGTCACAGTCGTCTAATGGCGCGTTGTATGGGTTCAAGTGGGTGCCGGTAGCTTCGCAGTTTCCGTTGGAAGGAACTGGAGACTTGTGGATGTGATAGTAGAAAGGACCTCCTTCCTCTGGAAGACCAGTCACGTCGATGTGAACCTTGACGGTTCCGTTCTTGGCGGAGAAGTCGATGACACCTTTGACACTTCCCTTCTTATCCAGATGGGCCTTGGCAACAACGTTCTTGGGAGAGTCTGTGTTCTCGGGAGCAGGACCAGCGAGAACTGTGGCGGCGAGAGCGCCAAACATCAGGGCGGTAGCGGAAACCATATCGTTAATTTATAATGCTGATTCTAGAAAACTGTCAGTAGTTGGGGAGAGATTTTATAGGCAAAGAAGGGTGCTAAAAAATCCTTAGGCGTTTAAACTGGGCGCGTACAACAGGAAAAATTACCCGGCATTTTTGACATGATGTTTTTTTTGTCGTCTCTTGCCAGTCGATAAGCAACGCCTACTGATAAGATAGCAACGATAAAAAAAAATTCAGCCAATAGCCGTGTAGTCGCCTAGGGCCCTGAGACAGACAGCCAGCCCCTTCAGTAGTCTGTGCGCGCCCCCCTCCAGTGCGCCGTGCCGGTTATATTATCATTGCACAAACCTTCCTGTTTGACATAACCCTTCCATCCCTTCGATTCCGGTCGTGTCCGCACCTAATAAAATTTTTTTTACGTCCAACGTTTCACGCAAAAAGATTTATCAACTCCATAAAAGATAACAGAGATAGACAACACCAACCTTCACTATTAGTTCAATATTGAAGATTTGTACATAATCTGCCGATCTTGTTCTCGCTCTCATACTGTACCAGAGATTAGCCTGATTTGCGGATCCGTCACCACTTCCCTATCACATTGATTAAATCAATTATTTGGTGGGTTTTCGCAGAGTTATTTTAACGACTCACCAACATGTCCCAAAATATTTCTTTATTGAAGCCAGAATATCCACCTACTTCTCCCACTGCTATTAAACACAACTCTTTGGACTCCACTCCCTTCACTTCCGCCTCTCCCGGAGCTCAAAGTTCACCCCAATCAAGTTCCGAGCCGCTACATCCTAACGCAAAGACAACAACCACTACTCAAAGCAACGGGGCCACCACGACCAAACAGAACATGTCCACGCCTACGTGCAAGAATTGTAAGACCCAGACCACCCCATTGTGGCGAAGAGATGAAACAGGTCAGGTACTGTGCAATGCGTGCGGTTTGTTTTTGAAACTTCACGGGCGTCCCAGACCAATTTCGCTCAAAAGCGACGTGATCAAGTCGAGAAACAGGGTCAAACACAGCAATCCAAAGTCCAACCCTAACACGCCTGAATTGAAGGCCAAGGACGCGACGACCTCCAACGGCAAGGTGACCAAGTTCTCTCCCAAGCAGTACAAGCCAAACACCAAAACACAGCAGCCTGCGGGCCAGTCAAAGAACTCGTCTCCGGCACTCAACTCTACCACCGAGTCTGGAAATGGTGCTCAGCAGGACGAGAAGTCCCCAGTGATCCTTCCTTTGCTTCCGCGCAATCAGGAGACAAACGGCCACCAGTCACCTGGAACGCCATACACATATGCTTCCACGTCTGCTTGGCTCAACAAAGGCCAGAACCACGTCCAGCCTCTGCACTATCCCTCCTCTGCTCCCACGCAGTTTGCCCCAAATCTCACAAGGGTCACCTCTCCTTTGCTTCTATCCAGCAACACGATTCCTAATCCTGGATACAACCAATCTCAGTCCTCTGAGAGATCCAACAACCAAAAGTTTGGGAGAGACGCGATGTTGCATGCTGCAGGCGCCCTGGAATCGCTGAGCCAGCAAAACTCCAGCGAGAAGATCCCAGGAATGCGTCTCGACAACGAGCCTGCCAACAGAGCCACGTCTCCCCAGCCACATAAGTTACCATCCATTTCCAGCATCAACAAGCCTTTCTCCCCGGCCACGGAGCTGAATAATCATGCCACTCCCCCATTTGGCCCCTCCAAGCTCTCCACCTTGGAACACGGACACCAGCCTTCGTCATTGCATTCCATTCTGTCTCCTAGTTTTGGGCCCCAATATTCCTTGAACAATGCATCTTCCCAGTTCATGTCTAACGGGTCGGAGAAACTCCCCCCACTCAAAAATTTCGGCAAGACAGCCTCGCCGATGATCCTGCCTTCCGACTCTGGCAGATCGCCCGCACACTCTGCAAACCTCCCAATGGGCGAGCAGAGAAGCCACTCTTCCATCTCGAGCACTGAGGATCTGAAAACTCGGATCTCAGAGCTCGAGCTGGTCAACGATTTGTACAAAACACGGATCGCAGAGTTGGAGGCAATGGATACGGCTTCTAAGCAGAGAGAAGCTCTGCTCAAGAGACGTATTGATGAGCTGACCGACCTGCTCAAACAGAAAGATGCAGCAAAAAGACCCACCGACCAAAGATTCATAGGAACAGAGGCCAAACGGATCAAGACCGAGCAGAGTTAGCAGGACCTGTAGCGAGTGCCTCATGATGTAAATTGTATAATGGTTTTATGAAACATATATTTTTAAAAAAAATTGGTTTAATTATGTCAAAACCTCTTTCTGTCAGGTTCACTGAATCATTGCAGCTTATCGAGAAACTCGAAAATTCTCCGCTGCGCAGGGACAGCTCTGCGTATAAGGAGCAACTGGCAGAGACTCTCGGTTCGCTGGACTCCCTCAAAAAATCGGTCCAGCAATTCGCCCTGTTCAGTGTGAACGAGGAGATCGATGAGGTCAGCACACCAGACTTGCGCTATCTGGGCATCGACTATCACATTGCACAGGTCATGTCAAACACTGTGGTCAACCGCAGCGCTACACTCAAGACCTGCAATGGCCTGTACCTACAGTTCTTATACACGTTGGAGAATTACGGAGTTCTCGATAAACTGCAGACGGCAAAGTTGGACGCATTTAAATCGTCATACGATCCTCAGATTGATGAGCTTCGCTCGACAGATGCAGCAAGAAGACGACAGGACAAGATCGACAACTTCAAACTGGAAAAACAGTTCAAAGAAAGACTACGGATCCTTGAGTCTGTAGACTTCCATAATTTGGATGATGAAGTTGTCAGAAAGGTTTACATCGATCAGCTCAAGTTTTTTGCGCTCAAGGCATTCCAGAACGTCGAATCAAACCTCATGGAACTCGAGCTGCTGGCCAACATGCCGATCAGACCTATCGAGCCCGAGCAGACTCCGGACGATCGTGAAAAGACCAAGAAGTTTGACCAAACATACACAGACAAACTGGAGTCATTGACAAATCCTGTTCTGTCGAAAGACGGCAAAGTACTTCGTCCGTTCACTATCGTGTCGTCGACGCGCGATAAGTTGCAAAAAAAGGTGTTTGGCACTGGCCAGGTGCTGCCAACAATGACCGTGGAGGAACTGGTGGACATGGAGCTGGCAAACGGAGGAATGGTCAAGGACGAGCTGCCAGAAAAGGAATTCGACGAAGATAACGAGATCGACGTGGATCGCCTGACATACAAGAATCGCGACTGGGACGAGTTCACCGACAACAACCCACGAGGAAGCGGGAATACGCAGAATCTGGGTTGAACGCGGGTCGTGTGCTGGTCATATTTAGGAATGTCGCGGTGCGAAAAATAATTGGAAAGACAACATAACAGACTCCTTTTAAATACGATGAGCTCGTTTGTTCCGGCCCAGTTCAGCTCTTTCACGACAACCTTTGACTTCGACAAGCTGAAGGTAAGTTTTGCAACCGATTCAGCAAGAGTCTAACAGTTTTAGACCGACACCACGTCGTCATTCCAAAGCCGGCTCAAGTCGCTAAGAACACCGCAGGACTTCTTTGATTACAGAAGAATGAGCAAACCCAGCGGCGTGTTTGAAGTGCAGCAGCGGATCAACTTCAACCTCAGCTATTTCAGCTCTAATTACATTTTAATTGCAGGAATCATCTCGTGTTATTGTATTCTGACCAACCTGCCACTCTTCTTTTTGATAGCCTTCGATGCGGCCACCGTCTACGGAGTGCAGTCGATATTCAAAAACTCGGAGGAACTGCGTTTCGCACAATTCAAAGTGACCAAATCGGCAGTCTACTCAATCTTGCTGCTCATCAATCTCCCTGTGTTATTCGTGGCAAACCCATTCACCACTCTGATCTGGTTGGCCAGCGTGAGTGCCGTGGTCATACTGCCCCATGCAGTGCTCTTAGAGAAGCCTCTTGACTCCACGTTTGCTGAGGTGGTTTAGTATATCGAACGCTTTAATTAATCAGCTACTCCTCACACCAGTACGTTTCCCCATCATATATAATTATTATCTAGCATTTAAATTTGATGGCAAAATGGGATACCCAGCTATTAAGGAATTTCGAGATTCGGTAACGGGGTCGCGCCCGTATCGCTATGTTTCTGCCAAGTACACATTATTATGCGAAACATACCCAATAACGACCTTCATAGTCAAGTGGATGCTTGTTGGGGCCGTCATGGCTCAGCTGGGCATCATAAGGTATAAAGAGGATGAGGAGACCGCGTCAGTCGATATGCTGGGGGATTCGTCCTTGAGACATTTCAAGATGAAGCACATCTTCCATAATGCTGCTGATGGCAAGCATCACAGACGGCTGGATATCGATGACAAGTTCCTGGAGCTATATGAAACACAAAGGACGCACATACAAAATGACGACGAGGAGGAACTCGAGCTCTTTGAATCGTCGCCTTTCGAGCACGAATTCTCTCTGAAACACGAGTACGGACAATCAATACGCCTTTCAGACCGTTCTCCCGATTCCGTGGAGTCGTATCTGAACTTTGCGTTTGAGAATGTTGACGCTTCCAAGATGATCGAATTGGACTGGACACAAGAGAGTCTGCTCATTCCCAACATGAGCGATACAGAAACAATGATCAGCTTGGCATTGATGTGCTCAAACGCATATATTGGGCTGCCTACAGACGCGGACTGGAAGGACGTGGGACAGAGATACAACGAGTCAGTCCGGTTCGGATGGAAAGACGGCGGGATACGGGGACATGTGTTTTCCGACCCAGACGAGACCATCGTCATCATATCCATCAAGGGGACGTCTGCAGCTGGCCTGAATACTGGCGGCGACGGCGAGACGGTCGACCAGGACAGAACCAACGACAATCTGTTGTTCTCGTGTTGCTGTGCGAGGGTCACATCTTTGTGGACCACTGTGTGCGATTGTTATGAGGAGTCATACACGTGCAACCAAAACTGTCTGGAGCGCGAGCTCCATCGCCCTGATCGATACTACCAGGCCGTTCTCGACATCTATCGCAACGTCACTCACATGTATCCCAACTCGGAGGTCTGGGTGACGGGCCATTCGCTGGGTGGCGCGCTGAGCTCGCTTCTGGGTCGCACCTACGGTCTTCCTGCAGTCACATTCGAGTCGCCTGGCGAGCTGTTGGCCACCCGCAGACTCCATCTCCCAATGCCTCCAGGACTCCCAGTGGAGATGGAGAACATCTGGCATGTGGGAAACACTGCAGACCCGATATACATGGGCGTGTGCAACGGGGTCTCGTCTACATGTTCCTTGGGAGGCTATGCGATGGAGACACAGTGCCACTCGGGCAAAAAGTGCATCTACGACGTGGTGAACGATCTGGGATGGCACGTGAACCTGCTGAACCACCGCATCAAGACCGTGGTCAACGAGGTGCTCAAGGTCTACGAGGCGACTCCGGAGCCTGTGAAGTCGCCGCCTTGCTACGACTGTTTCAACTGGAAGTTCGTTGACCATTCCCAAGATAAGCACACCAGCTCCTCCTCCGAGGTCCCAGAGCCTACCGACCCGCCGGGAAAACGGTGTCTCAAACGCACGTGGTATGGAAGGTGCTACGAGTGGGAAGACGATCCAGACCAGCCAGACGCTTCCAAGACCACCCTCTCCACCAAGACCGTCTACACGCAGACCACAACGTCCAGCACCAGCAGCACCAGCACCCACGAAACAGGCCAGGACTGTCTGCGCAGATCCTGGCTCGGATTCTGTCTGGAGTATGGACCAGACAGAGGTACGTGACAGGAATATATATATATATACCAAGGCTGTGCAGAACATATATGAAAATAACGCGTCTCAAAAATTTAATTTCCAACACGCTCTGTATATGTTTAGGAAGGTCAAGCGGAGAACCGATGGACGGCGTAATTTTGACGACGCGCTAGGAGGTGACGATGGGTATCGTCGTCTGGGGAGCAAGGGGTTCAAGGATGACACGTCCTTGTATCCGCATCGGCTGTCTTTCTACAAGGTTCCTCCTTTTGAGGAGATCACGCTGGAGGAGTTTGAGACGTGGGCAATCGACAGACTAAAGGTCGTGATGGAGATCGAGTCGTGCATCAGCAGAGGCAAGTCGTTTAAGGACATGGAGGCTATCATGAAGCCGGTGCTGGCCAAGTTGCTGCCGATGAATCTGCCCAACAGGGAGTCTACGTCTCTGTATTTGGAGCGCAAAAAGGACCACTACTCGCACTTTATTTTGCGTCTGGCGTTCTGTCGGTCTGAAGAGCTGCGCACGCGCTTTATTCGTGCGGAATCCACGCTTTTCAAGCTCCGATTCAACATGATGTCGCTGCAGGAGCAGAAGGACTTTGTGGCGTCGATCGACCTTCCTTGGGAGACAGTGTCGGAGGAGGAGAAGCAGCAATTTCAGAGCGAGCTGCTGGCCTGTTCGTTTAATGCTGTGCGCTCTATTCTGACGCAGACGGTCGAGTACCAACGCACCAAGAAGGTGACCGACGAGCAGATCAAGGCGTTCTTGAGCGCCGAGAAGTTCTACAAGATTCCGTTCGAGTTTGTGCCCGAGCTCGTCTCCACCAGACAGTCTTTCCTGCATCGCGGAAAGGCCTTTGTGGCCCAATTCCAGCAGCTTTCTCTAATTGTGACAGAGTTCAACAAACACCTGGCCGAGCAGCTGAACGTGACCATGCGTGCGCTGCCGACGCTGGACGAGGACGACCGACTGATCCCTGTGCTCAACAACCTGTCCCGGGGCTACGCGTCGATGGACTACCAACAGGAGTTCATGAACGGCGAAGCTGCAGAAGGCGTGGTCACCGCAGAGTCTGTTCCAGGACTCATGAAACACATGCCTCTGTGCATGAGCCAGCTGATGAAGGGCGCCATGACAGACCACCATCTCAAGTACCAGGGCAGACAGCAGCTGTCGCTGTTTTTGAAGGGAATCGGACTGAATGCAGAGGAGGCAATGCGGTTCTGGCAGATCCAGTTCACCTCTGGAGCAGGGTCGATGTCAATCGAGAAGTTCAATAAAGAGTACAAGTACACGTTCAGACACAATTACGGTCTGGAGGGTGCTCGGATTAACTACAAGCCGATGGATTGTCGAACAATTTTGAGCAAACCCAAGCCGTCGAAGAACGAGCACCACGGATGTCCATATCGGGACATGCACCGAGACCAGCTGGCGAACGCACTGCAAAAGATGGGACTGGACTCGGGAGCCAGACTGGAAGACGTGCTGGAGCTGAGCGATCGCGGAGAGTACCAGACGGCATGCACGAAAGTGTTTGAAATGGTAAACAGAGACAAGATTGATGCATTGTTGAAAAACGGAGATAGTGTTGACGAAACGTCCATTATCCATCCGAATTTGTACTACTCGCGGTCTGTTTACCTGGAAAGTAAATAAAGAGATAATGGGCACTGCACAGCACAGACTTACTGAGTTTGCTAAAATGGATCAACGTACATACGCGTGTTCGAAGAATGTAACGACCAATTGTTTTGACAACAGTCACGTGCAGAAACGCGCGTAGCTATTATTATTTATCCGCACAGGGCGTGGGATATATTTAATTGGGCCGGGTGCATAATCCGATGCTGCACAGGAGAGCGCATGCTACTTGCTGTTTGCCCGACTATCTTTCACCCACAATACTAAGCTTAGAAATATTTTGTTTTGTGTTCTGTAAACACAACAGGCGATTTTCTACTCAAACACTACACCATGGGCCAGACATCCAAAAGACTCACTGCAGACTTATTTTCGAAGCCAAAGACGCGTTTTAGTCTTGGAAAAAGCGTGTTGCGCAAGTCCAAGTCCTTCCTGTCGCCAAAATCCGCGACGGAAGAGACTTTTTCCGAGTATTCGCCAGAGGAGGAGACCACCGATCTTGCAGCAGAGAACGCCATGCTGAGGGAACAGGTCAGCAAGCAGAAGTTCATGATCCTCAAGCTCGTGGACGAGCTCGAGTACTACGAGGATCTGTGCAGAGAAAACACCACGCTCGCACACAATCAGACTTCTCCTACCAACTCTGTCTCCTCCCACAACTCCTCGATCAAGACTCTGGTGGCCGAGAACTCGGAAAAGGACAAGATGATCAAACAACTGGGAAAGGCCAACAAAAAGTTGCGCTCCGATATCGTCGCTCTTGAATCGCAGCTGTCTTCAAATCTCACCAACTACAAACGCAGTCTCTCCAACCTGTCGCAGTCAGTGTCGCTTATTTCCGAGAACCAGACGTATCTCAATCGCCCCAAGACCTCAGGCCTGGTTCCCAGCCAGAGCAGCACCAATCTGAAGCTGTCCAGCTACGGTTCCAGCCAGGGTGAGACCTTCGTTCTGCGCAAAATTAGCATTTGCTAGTTTTCGGGTCGACAGACGCGTCGATAATCAATGTACACTACTATATGTAATAATATACCAACTCGAGATTTTTCCAACATGCGAGTGCTTTTTGTTCTTGCGTGCATTTTCGCCCTCTGCCACGCTGCGCTCAGCCCCGACGAGCTCACCGAGCGTCGTCTCGCCTCGCCCAATGGCGTGGTCACTATCACTTCTGACGAGTTCGATCTCATTTTCGAGGGGGAGAAAGACTATTATCTTGTCGCGTATCTGACCTCCCAGAACAATCAGAAATGCGAATTGTGCGTTTCGTTCCAGCCTGCATTTGAGATTGTGGCGCGATCGTTCTACGAGTCGAACCCCAATTCCAAACGAGTGTTTTTTGTCCTTGCCGATGCAAATGAGAACCTGGCACACTTCCAGAAATACAAAATAGACACCGTGCCACATGTCTGGGTCTATCCAATGTCGTCCATGATTTACAAGAGCCCTGACAGCGAAGATCCTTTTGACAAGCGGATCCCAATGCCCGAGCTGCTATCAATTGTCAGCGAGCACTACACTTATCCAATCACCAATAACGTCAAGCCAGCAGAGCAGGAGCTCCGGTTTGCAACTTTCTTAGGCGAGGTGTCGCAAACAAGAATTGTGATTAATAGACCAATAGAGATACAGACAGCACTCAAGTATTGTGCGGGATTCTTCGTCCTCTTCCGAATTTTAAGAGCTCGGAAGGAAAGACTCGCCCAGAACTTGCGCGATGGCACAGCATTCATGGTGATGAGCATTGTGATTATCTATGTGTGCTTTTCGGGACTCAATTTTGCTCTGCAGCGAAACGTCCCCTTCCTGGTGAAAGGTAAAGACGGACTAGTCAAATATCTGACTCCTGGAGTCCAGAACCAGATCGGATCGGAGGTGGTTCTCTCGATTGCATTTCAAATAATGTTCTCGGTGATACTTTGGCTATTAATACAGGGAGTCCAGACGGTTCCCAAGCAAAACCAAGCGCTGGCAATGCTCTTCTTTGGCCTTCTACTATTTCTCACATACAACCTCTTTACCAGCATGTTCAAAGTGAAAGATCAAGGATATCCGTTCACATACCTCTATATACCTCTTTTCTAGAGTTTCTCATTCTTGGCTCTCGTTCTTGTTGACAAAATAGAACGAAGCACATATAAATAATGCTCCCATAATATACACTGCGGAATTGAGCTTGTGTTTGAAGACAAAATCAACCATCATGGCCACAGGAATAGTAAGCGATAGACCCAACGTGACAGTAAGCGGCGATGTAAGAAGCATGGCGCGAGCCCACAGGAAATCTGCGAGAAACGAAATGGCACAATTGAAGATAATCACGAAATAGACGTATGCACTGGTCGGGAGCTCGAGTTTCTCAAAGCCAATTCTGTCCAGAAGCACCAGCGGTGGCCACAGGAAAAGCAGGTTGAATATCCCCACAAAGCCGAAAAACAGTCTCATATCGATTCGACTGTCGTCTTTGATCTTCAGCTTCAAGAGAATCGAGTAAATTCCATAAAACATGGCACCTGCAAGTGCCAGCAGATTGCCAATCACCACGTTCTCGTGCGTCTTCGAAACCGAGGGGTCGTCGTTATTTGTCACCAGAACCACTCCAATGAACGAAACTGCGATCGAGATAAGTTTGGTCCTGTTTATTGTCTCAGTACCTGCCAAAGAGCCAATGATAATAGTAAAAAATGAAGAAGTGGAAGACAAGATTGTCTGGGACGACACTGAAGTGTACACTAGAGATGCGTTCGTAACAAGGTTCGAGGAAAACCACAATGCACAAAACCAAAAGGCCAGCTGTATAGTCTCGTGCACGCTCAGAGCTGATTCTATAGCCTCCCGATCAACTTGTCTTCTCCGGGAGAAATAATAGGGGATAATATAGAGGGCAAACGAGGCCGTGTTGATCCATGTGATTAAAAAGGGCTTAGAATATATGTCTTTCTCAAACAGATCATTCAAAAGAACTGAAGACAAAACCCACAACATGACGACACCCAACAAGAAGACCAGTCCCGTGGACCAGTCTCGTGACCGTTTTGCCCGTTCCAGAGCGCTTCTGGTAACGGTAAGAGTAGGCATTGGCAGAAAGAATTGTAATGGGTTGACCTTTTTTATGGGGGTCTATCGACGCGTCGATATTAGTGGGCGAGTCGTTTTATTGAGCTGCTTTCTGAGCAGATAGTTAAGATATTTTGTTTGGAAAGTGGCCAATGAGGTGCATGTGAGCAGCTCAGGAGCTTTGGGAGGTCTGGAGGCAGCAGTGTCGTATGATGGGTAAATATTGGTACACAATTTCTCGAACGGAGGAGATACTTGCAGAGGCAGTTGTTGGACCACAAACAGATCAAATTCGTATGGGGTCAAATGCGATAGCTGGAGTCGCAAGTAGTCGATTGTGAGTTGTCTCATATGTATTGAGTCATGGCAGGGATCAAAGGGCTCCTGGTTGGAGAGCAGAATGCTGGGTTTTTGACTAGCTGGTCTCTGTGTCCTGCTGTGTCGCACAGACTCTTGGAGAACTGGGGATATGACAGTTTCGGAGGAGGCGAGAATCTCTGAAACGCTGCCGCTTTTACTGGACAGCGAGGATACTATGGATATCAAAGACAAAGGTGCTATGCTATACTTCCGTTCAAGCTCAGGAGTCGTTCGGACTGGCAGTTTAGAATGGCCCCCTTTTCTGTCCATGGATTGGTATGTCTGGGAGATGGGAAATTGAGTGGAGCTTGTGGATATGATATAGACTTTCTATAGTTTCCATGAGACGAAACTTACAGAAAAGCGGTTGTAAAAATGGAGTTCATTAATTTAGAGTCGTTTCTGCAAGATCGTGTGAAAACAATCCCCATAAATATATGCATTTTCGAAAATGGGCAAATTACCCGGTTCTGGAGTAAAACCAAAAAAAAATTTTCAATCTTTAAGGGACCGCACTGTTTGCCACAGATACCAGTATGTCGTGGCTGTTTGGAACTAAGCAAGAAAAGAAGGAGCCTGCATCTACTCCGGCCAATGGTCTTGGCTTCGATGCCAATCAAATCACAGATATATCTAGCATTTTGAAAAGCAACACCCTCGATCCAACCAAACTGCATCCTCTGGCCGGCTTGGACAAGGACCTTGAATATTTGGACTTGGACGAGGAGAAACTCAGCACGCTGGAAGGTGCCGGCAATGGACTCCTTCCTTCGAGAGGTTGGAACGACGACCTCTGTTATGGTGCAGGTAGCGTTTATGTGCTAGGTTTGGGAATTGGAGGACTCAGGGGACTCAACGAAGGTCTCAAGAATCTGCCTCAAGGAAGAGTCGACGCTGTTACAAACCAGGTGAGACCTGTGCCTTTTAAGCTGAAATTGAACACCGTGCTCAACCAGGTCACCAAATACGGTCCTCACATGGGAAATAGCGCCGGTGTCATGGCCATCATGTACAATCTGATCGACGCTTCTTTGGATATGATGAGAAATAAGCACGATGACTACAATTCGCTAGCTGCCGGATTCTTAAGTGGTGCCCTATTCAAAAGCACCAAGGGTCTGAAGCCAATGGGATACTCTGCTGGAGCCATGACCATGGTGGCTGC
Organism: Ogataea chonburiensis; assembly: GCA_030578415.1. NCBI lineage: Eukaryota > Fungi > Ascomycota > Pichiomycetes > Pichiales > Pichiaceae > Ogataea > Ogataea chonburiensis. The sequence continues at coordinate 1,185,581 of JAJMRU010000002.1, read as the reverse complement.
CGCATGGTGCGGACTCAAAAGGCTAATCAACTGACGAATTACGATTATAGATGACGGGTCATATATGTTCATAGATTATATTGCGAACTGTGCGAGAATTCAGATTTGCGACGGCAACGGTAGGTCCCAGGGCACGCCCCAGGAGCTAACAACGAGACAGTAGTGTTTATTGATGAGGTTGAGCTCTTCGAGCTCGTCCAGCAGCTCGAGACGATTGATGGTAGCAAGCTCTGCAGCGTTGATCCAGTGACTGTAGATGAAGCTCAGGTCCGAGATATTGGCAGAGTCGAAGCCGAGATGTTGCAGTCTGTCGCTTTGCTTTTCGACTGTGGAGTATTTAAGCAGCGAGGGCATTTGGATTCCGCGCATCGAGAGATTTTGGAGCATGATTTCCCCGTAATTCCCAGTCCCGTCTCCTCCGATGGGGTCGTACACGACAAGGGTCCCCAACTGGAGGTTTCTGTGGAAAAATTGAAGCACATTATCGCTCTCTGTGTCTTCCATGTAGCAAACACAACACTCACTCAATACAAGAGTTGGTAGCGAGGGATCCAAAAGCGGAATTTGAGAGATCGAATTGAGCGAGCGCAGATCCTGTGGAACTATATGATAGCAGGGGGTGTTGAGAACAGCAGAAGACGTAAGAAATTCTTCTCTGGTAGCCGGAACCGGTTCAGGGTCGGCCCTAACCGTGGCCTTTAGCAATTCGTCATTAAGTATACTGTACTTCTTGATTCTGCAAGTTTCCTCGAAATCGATCTCAAAGAATGTAACATTGTCGTGATCGCGAAGAATTCGGAACCCCCTTGTGTCGTTTCCACAGCCAAGGGTGACTATTTGCATCTTTGCAGTCGCGTGAGCTTCCATCCATTTTTCAATCACCAAGTCGATGGATTTTGTGCGCAGCCAGGTCCCGCGATTAATCACAGGCGACTTCAGCACCGGGGGGATGCGCATGTTCGATGCTGACTTGCCTGTATGATCAATGAGCCCGAAAAACTGCTTGTTCAGTCTTCTTTTCACTGCCAACTGCTTGAACTCCGACTCAATTGAGAGGATCTCGAAGCGATAAAGACCCTTGATCACACGCTCCAGAAACTCGTCGACCAAATACCCCTTGATATGGCACGAGAACCGACACGCAAGGGCATCATAATCAGTGGATCTGGTGATCTGATCCTGATTCGGCATGTGTCTTTAAAAATAAATTAATTACGGTTTCAGGAGTACTTTATTACCAGGGGTCAGGTGTGTAAACATTGCGGTCCGGCTAGGCAAGGGACTTTTCTTAGCGACTCCTTGCGTGGGGGCAGAGATTTAGTGTCTGTTGTAGAGCCACAGGATCTGTTCATGTCTCTGAGCTGACGACATCTACAGAGAGGCTACACCTGGAGTTTGCTCATTCGACATCGGACCGAGCAGCATCCATTTTATCCTTTGGTTTCTTTGTGACGTCAAGTAGAGTACATAGATTTTCTTTATCCTGCTGTTGAATTTTATCTGTTGAACGGTGCTGGGTGTGTCCAACAAAATAAAAAAAAATTGTCGGGCCGTGGTGGTGTGCCGGGGGTCGACGCGTTGGCGGGAGTCGCACGCAGAAAAACATTTTGATTTAAATTTGACATTTTATGTCTTGTTGAACGAGGACAAGTAGGAAGTTGTTTGGATTACGGTATGTATACATGCTCTCAGTGGATTGAGAGAGACAACAGGACCCTGGCGGTTGAACGAGGGACCACCACAGTGGAAGACAACAGACATTCCAGATCTATGGGGTGCGATCGAAGGATGCGTCCAGCGGACGGAATCGCAGCAGCAACAGTCTGCAAACGCGAGACCGGCCACGGAGTGCCTTTCGTAGTGCCCTGGCGTAGTATCGTGCTATGTTTCCCCGGCAATTATTTCGCCAGCACGCGCTTGGCAATTGCCCCCGGGGTTCTCCTGTTTTTCTTTCGGTATCATATATTTATTTCGCATGGCTAATGCTCAGATTACTTAGGCTCCCCAGATTCACAGCACGACCCATAACAACAATGACAGCCTCATATTCATCAAAGCACACGACCTTGCCCAAGCATTTCTTGGGATACAATTCTGTCGAAGTCGCAGAGCCTTCCGAGGTGAAGGACTTTGTGGTCAAACACGATGGGCACACAGTTATCCAGAAGGTTCTTATCGCAAACAACGGTATTGGTGCCGTGAAGGAGATCCGCTCAGTGAGAAAATGGGCATATGAAACATTTGGCAACGAGAGAGCTATCCAGTTTGTGGCCATGGCCACTCCCGAAGACCTCGAAGCAAACGCAGAATATATCAGAATGGCCGACCAGTATGTCGAGGTGCCGGGTGGTACCAACAACAATAACTATGCCAACGTCGAGCTGATTGTTGAAATAGCAGAGAGAACCAAAGTCGACGCTGTGTGGGCCGGCTGGGGTCACGCTTCGGAGAACCCTGACCTTCCAGAGAGACTGGCCGCGTCTGCGCGCCGAGTGGTGTTCATTGGCCCGCCAGGCTCTGCGATGAGATCGTTGGGTGACAAGATCTCGTCCACCATTGTGGCCCAGCACGCCAAGGTGCCCTGCATTCCGTGGTCCGGAACAGGAGTCGATGACGTTGTTGTCGACCAGAACGGGATTGTGTCTGTGGATGACGAGACCTACGCCAAGGGATGCTGCGATAGTCCCGAGGACGGGCTTCTGAAGGCCAAGGAGATCGGGTTCCCTGTGATGATCAAAGCTTCCGAAGGTGGAGGAGGAAAGGGTATCAGAAAGGTGGAGAACGAAGAGGAGTTCATCTCGCTCTACCACCAGGCCGCCAACGAGATTCCCGGCTCGCCGATCTTCATCATGAAGTTGGCAGGCTCCGCTAGACACCTGGAGGTCCAGTTGCTGGCCGACCAGTACGGAAACAACATTTCGCTGTTTGGAAGAGACTGTTCTGTCCAGAGAAGACACCAGAAGATTATAGAGGAGGCCCCGGTCACCATTGCCAAGCCAGACACCTTCAGAAAGATGGAGGCCGCTGCAGTGAGACTCGGAAAGCTTGTGGGATACGTCTCTGCAGGTACCGTGGAATATCTCTACTCCTTTGCTGACGACAAGTTCTACTTTTTGGAGCTGAATCCTAGATTGCAGGTGGAACACCCGACCACAGAGATGGTCTCGGGCGTGAACCTGCCTGCTGCCCAGCTGCAGATTGCCATGGGAATCCCGCTGCACAGAATCAAGGACATCAGACTGTTCTACGGAGCAGACCCTCACACCGCTACCGAGATCGACTTTGAGTTCAAGGACGAAAAGAGCACCAGTGCCCAGCGTCGTCCTGTTCCAAAGGGACACTGCACTGCCTGTCGTATCACCTCTGAGGATCCCGGTGAAGGATTCAAGCCTTCAGGAGGTACTCTGCACGAGTTGAACTTCAGATCGTCCTCCAACGTGTGGGGATACTTCTCTGTGAGTAACCAGTCGTCGATCCACTCGTTTGCCGACTCGCAGTTTGGCCACATCTTTGCCTTTGGCGAAAACAGACAGGCCTCCAGAAAGCATATGGTTGTTGCCTTGAAGGAGCTCAGCATTAGAGGTGATTTCAAGACCACAGTTGAATATCTCATCAAGCTTCTGGAAACTCCGGATTTCGAGGATAATACCATCACCACCGGATGGCTGGACGAGCTCATCACCAAGAAGCTTACTGCCGAGAGACCAGACCCTACAGTTGCCGTCATCTGCGGTGCTGTGACCAAGGCCTATCAAATGTCCGAGGAAAACAGAAAGGAGTACGTTGCGTCTCTGGAGAAAGGTCAGGTGCCGTCCAAGGAGCTGCTCAAGACTCTGTACAACGTGGAGTTCATCTACGAGGGCCACAAGTACAAGTTCACGTGTGCCAAGTCTGCCAACGATATGTTCAATATTTTCATCAATGGCTCCAGATGTGTGACAAACGCCAAGGCCCTGAGCGATGGCGGTCTTCTGATCGCCCTGGGAGGGAAGTCCCACTCGGTGTACTGGAAAGAGGAGGTGGGTGCCACCAGAATCTCTGTGGACGGCAAGACGTGTCTGCTTGAAGTCGAGAACGACCCTACCCAGCTGAGAACTCCGTCTCCTGGTAAGCTGGTCAAGTATCTCGTCGAGAACGGGGGTCACGTGAAGCCGGGCCAGGCGTATGCGGAAGTCGAGGTGATGAAGATGTTCATGCCTCTGATTGCCCAGGAGAACGGTACTTTGCAGCTGTTGAAGCAACCGGGCTCCACTGTCAATGCTGGTGACATTCTTGCTATTCTTGCCTTGGACGATCCTTCCAAGGTGAAGCACGCTCTTCCGTTTGAAGGCACGCTTCCGGACTTTGGGTCTCCAATTGTTGTCGGAACCAGACCTGTCCATAAATTCGAGAGACTATTATCTGTTTTGACCAACATTCTCAACGGTTTCGATAACCAAGTCGTGATGAACGACACCTTGACTGACATAATTGAAATTCTCAGAGACCCGGAGCTGCCGTACTCGGAGTGGCAGAACGTCATCTCGGCACTGCACTCGCGTCTGCCCCCAAAGCTCGACCAACAGCTCACCGAGGTCATCGACAGGACCCACAAGAGAAACGGCGAGTTCCCTGCCAGACAAGTGATGAAGCTGTTTGAGAAGACCAAGGCCGAGGGAGAGGTGGACGGGCTTTTCGACCTGGTCATTGAGCCCCTGGTCTCCATTGCCCAGCGGTACAAGGACGGACTCAAGGCCCACGAATTCAGCGTGTTTGCCAATCTTCTGCGAGAGTACTACAATGTCGAGAGTCTGTTTTCTGGCGAGAACACGAGATTCGAGGAAGTCATCCTCAAGCTCAGAGACGAAAACAAGAACGACCTCAACAAGGTGATTTCCCTTGCTCTTTCTCACTCGAGAATCGGAGCCAAGAACAATCTGATTGCTGCCATTCTGGAGAGATACAAGCCAATTCTCAGCGAGTCGCCTGAGACTTTGAACGCTTACAGAGAGCCACTCAAGAAGATTGTCGAGCTCGAGGGCCGCTCCACTGCCAAGGCCACTCTGAAGGCCAGAGAGGTGCTCATTCTCGGCTCCATGCCTTCCATCAAGGAAAGATCGGACCAGCTCGAGCACATTCTCAGAAGCTCGGTGGTTGACACCAAGTATGGTGAGACCTCGGGCGCCAAACACAAGCTGCCAGACATGCAGGTGATCCAGGACGTGATCGACTCCAAATACATCGTTTTCGACGTCTTGACCCAGTTCCTGTGCTCGTCAGACGCCTGGATCGCTGCTGCTGCCGCCGAAGTCTACATCAGAAGAGCTTACAGAGCATACTCTGTGATTGACGTTTCTCATCATGTGACCTCGTCCAACAGCTCGCCGATTGTGCAATGGAAGTTCCAGCTTCCAGCCTTGTCGACTGCTGCCTACAACTCTGTGCCCGAGGCCATCAGAAACACCAGAGGCTCCTCTTCTATGAACAGAGCGCTTTCGGTGTCTGATTTGACCTTCATGATCAACAAGGACGACTCACAGCCTATAAGGACCGGTATTCTGGTTCCGGCTGCCCATCTTGACGAGGTCGATGATATCCTGACCAAGGGTCTGGAATTGACCTCTGTTGGCAGCGGAAGCGATCTGATCAACATCTGCAACGTGTTTGTGGGCTCCACCGAGGGCTACACCTCGGAGGAAGACATTCTGAACCAGATGAGGGATATTGTGGACACCAACAGACACGAGCTCGAGGACGCGCTGATCAGAAGAATCACTTTTGTGCTGGGTGACAAGGTTGGCTCGTATCCAAAATACTTCACCTTCAAGGCTTCTAACGGTATCTACGTGGAAGACGAGGTCATCAGACACATCGAGCCTGCTCTTGCGTTCCAGTTAGAGCTCAGCAGACTCTCGAACTTCCACATCAAGCCAATGTCGACGGAGAACAGAAACATCCACGTGTTCGAGGCTGTGGCCAAGAACTCGGCCGGTGTGGACAAACGGTACTTCACCAGAGGTATTATTCGTACTGGCTCGATCAAGGACGACATCACTGCTCCCGAGTATCTGATTTCCGAGGCGCACAGACTGATGAGCGACATCTTGGACGCTCTGGAGGTCATCGACACCTCGAACACCGATCTCAACCATATCTTCATCAACTTTTCGGCCGTGTTCAATATCACTCCCGAGGACGTGGAGAGCGCGTTTGGTGGATTCCTGGAGCGGTTCGGCAGAAGACTGTGGCGTCTCAGAGTCACTGGGGCCGAGATTAGAATCATGTGCACAGACCCAGAGACCGGAGTGCCTTTTCCATTGAGAGCTATCATCAATAATGTCAGTGGTTACGTCGTCAAGTCGGAAATGTACATTGAGGAGAGAAATGCCAATGGCGAGTGGATCTTCAAGTCCATTGGAGTTCCAGGTTCGATGCATCTGAGAAGTATCTCTACTCCATATCCAACCAAGGAATGGCTGCAACCAAAGAGACAGAAGGCGCACAATTTGGGAACCACGTATGTTTACGACTTCCCAGAGCTGTTCAAGCAGGCTGTGATCTCCCAATGGAAGAACTACGACTCGAGTGTCAAGGTAACTGGAGACTTCTTTAAGTACGTGGAGCTGATTACAGACGATGGCGGCGACCTGACAGAAGTGGAGAGAGAGCCTGGCGCCAACAACATCGGTATGGTGGCCTTCAAGGTGTTTGCCAAGACCCCAGAGTATCCAGGAGGAAGAGAGATGGTTATTGTTGCCAACGACATTACCTTCAAGATTGGATCGTTTGGTCCTAAGGAGGACAAGTTCTTCAACAAGGCCACGGAGTTTGCCAGAGCCGAGGGAATCCCAAGAATCTATTTGTCGGCCAACTCTGGAGCCAGAATTGGAATTGCCGAGGAACTGCTGCCCTTCTACAAGGTCAACTGGAACGATCCTTCAGACCCTGACCAGGGTTTCAGCTATCTGTATTTGACTTCCCAGGACCTGACGGAGCTCGAGAAGCTCGGTTACTCTAATAATGTCGTCACTGAGAGAGTCGTTGAGCAGGGCCAGGAACGCCACGTTATCACAGCTGTCATTGGTGCTGAGGAAGGACTGGGTGTTGAGTGTTTGAAGGGATCTGGTCTGATTGCCGGAGCTACCTCCAAAGCTTACAAGGATATCTTTACCATCACCCTGGTCACATGCAGATCGGTTGGTATTGGTGCCTATTTGGTGAGACTCGGCCAGAGAGCCATCCAGGTGGAAGGCCAGCCTATCATTCTCACTGGTGCTCCTGCCATCAACAAGCTGCTTGGAAGAGAGGTGTACTCGTCTAACTTGCAACTTGGAGGCACCCAGATCATGTACAGGAACGGTGTTTCTCACTTGACTGCGAGCGACGATCTTGCAGGTGTCGAGAAGATTTTGGAGTGGCTGTCGTATGTTCCTGCCAAGCGTGGAATGCCCGTGCCTATCCTGGAGTCTCTGGACGACTCTTGGGATAGGGATGTCGAGTACAAGCCTGTCAAGAACGAGCAGTACGACGTCAGATGGCTCATCGACGGAAAGGCCAGCGAGGACGGATTCGAGTCAGGGCTGTTTGACCGCGGCTCGTTCCAGGAGACCCTGTCTGGCTGGGCCAAAGGTGTGGTCGTTGGACGTGCCCGTCTGGGCGGTATCCCAATGGGAGTCATTGGAGTGGAGACCAGATTGGTGGAAAACCTGTACCCTGCGGACCCTGCCAACCCCGATTCGATCGAGATGCTGGTCCAGGAAGCAGGACAGGTGTGGTATCCAAACTCTGCTTTCAAGACTGCGCAGGCTATCAACGACTTCAACAATGGTGAACAGTTGCCTTTGATGATCCTTGCCAACTGGAGAGGATTCTCGGGAGGACAGAGAGACATGTACAACGAGGTGCTCAAGTACGGAGCCCAGATTGTGGACGCGCTGGTGGACTTCAAACAGCCTATCTTCACATACATTCCGCCTACGGGAGAGCTCAGAGGAGGATCGTGGGTCGTTGTTGATCCTACTATCAACTCTGACATGATGGAGATGTATGCGGACGTGGAATCGCGTGCTGGTGTGCTGGAGCCTGCTGGAATGGTGGGAATCAAGTACCGGGAGAACAAGCTGTTCGACACGATGGCACGTCTGGACGACAAGTGCAAGGCCCTGCGGGCGGAGCTGTCTCGCGAGGGAATCAGCGACGAGGAGAAAACGTCGGTGGCCAAGCAGCTGAACGAGAGACAGAAAAAGCTGCTGCCTATCTACTCGCAGATCTCTGTTCAGTTCGCGGACCTGCACGACAGATCCGGACGCATGTTGGCCAAGAACACCATCAGAAAGGAGCTGGAGTGGACCGACTCTCGTCGGTTCTTCTTCTGGCGTGTGAGAAGAAGACTGAACGAGGAGTACCTGATTACGAGAATTGGGCAACAGCTGCCTCAGTCGACTAGACTCGAGAGAATTGCCAGACTGAACTCGTGGTACGCTGGGTCGCTGAAGCTGGAGGACGACCAGGCAGTGGCTCTGTGGATCGAGGAGAACCACAAGCTGCTGGAGTCGAATCTCAAGAAGCTGAGGTCTGACGCAGTCAAGCAGACCCTGGCCAGACTTTTCCGCACCGACATCAAGAGCACCGCCGAGGGAATATCGGAGATCCTTTCTCTGCTGCCTGCGGAGGAGCGTGAAGCTGTTTTGAAGACTCTGAAATAATTAATGATTAACTGGTTCTGCAAATAAACTTAGATATTTTTTACCTGTTCTATTTAATCCCCAAAACATTTTTATAGCGCTCGCGGCCTATCCCTTTTTTTATTGCTTTGCTTTGCTTATGAAGGTTGCAGGACTGTTTTTACTAGCCGGCATGCTCAGTGGAGCTGTCGCGGCTCCCGTGGACGGAACCGGGAGAGTAGAGAGATATTTGGTTCAGATGAAAGAGCGCTTCACTGTGGAGAAGCTGTGTGCCCTGGACGATAAGGTCAAGGCAGCAAACCATTTCAGAGACGCGATCGACAGAAGCTTCTCGTTCGGCAGCTTCGAGGCCTTTTCGGGAAAGTTCAGCAAGGAAGCGCTGCTGCGAATGGCCTCCAACCCCATGGTCGCCAAAATCGTCCCTGACAGTCTGGTCGAGGCTGTCGACATCCAGGTCCAGAGTCCTGCAGCACCCCATCTTTGCCGACTCTCGTCTGACGACCCTGTTTCGGACGACTGCAAGTACTACTATGATTCCGATTTCCTGGGCCAAGGAGTCAATGCTTACATCATCGACAGTGGTGTTTTCGTGGAGCATCCCGACTTTGGAGGTCGTGCTGTGAACGGGCCCAATTTCAGCGACGATCCCTCCAACACAGACTTTGTTGGCCACGGGACCCACGTGGCTGGCGTGATTGGGTCCAAGACGTATGGAGTCGCCAAGGATATCAACATAATCAGTGTCAAGGTCCTCGACAGATACGGACAAGGCTCGCTTTCCTCGGTCATTGCAGGCCTCGAGTATGCTGTGAACCACCGCAGGGAGAACGATGTTCCTGGAGTGGCCAATTTGTCGCTAGGCGCAGCCAAGAGCTCGGTTCTGGACGATGCAGTGAAGGCAGCATACCAGAGTGGCCTTATGATTGTGGTTGCGGCCGGGAACAGCAATATCGACGCATGCAACACGTCGCCCGCGGGATCTCCGTTCGCGTACACTGTGGGCGCCATCGATGACTCGCAGGACCGGATTGCCAGCTTCTCGAACTGGGGAAGATGTGTCAATATCTTTTCCAGTGGAGTCGAGGTTCGCAGTCTTTCCAACGACAAAAAGAACTTTTCCAAGACGCAGACTCTGAGCGGCACGTCAATGGCCAGTCCGGTGGCTGCCGGGCTGATTGGAGTCTTGCTGAGCAAAGGTGTTGCTGTCGAGGACCTGGTCTCTGAGCTGGACGAGCTGTCCATTCAGGGAGCTATTCCAAGGATCAGTCTTCTGCTGCGGCCTGGAAGTCCTAACCGGATCGCTTCCAACGGGTTGCGCGAGTATGACCTCGAGATGATGCGCGCTAATAATGGCACTGCCGGCGTCCACAATGGGACGGGAATTAGAGCATAAGTAGATAGCTTGACCTCGTCTAAAAACACAGTATTCTCTATTGATGTGGCAGATGGGTGAAGCTTATCACAAGCCGCCCCGACAACGAGTCGTACGACAGGAAAACCAGCGAATGGCACGAGTTCTTGGATCCAGAGTGATCGACCGGCGTCGATTGTAGAGCCATGAGCTCGGAGTCGATGTCGTCGTTCTGGAACAGTAGTTCGGTCTCATTGACGCACTTGAGACACTCTCGGACCACGAGTTGCAACGGACTCTTATACTTGCGCGAAAACTCAGCCTCGGTCTGATATTTGAAGTCGTATCCGGTGGCCTTGCTGATAGCCAGGATATATTTTTCGTATAATTTGAGCAAAAGTGCAGAGGCCGAGTTTGGCTCTGCATGCAACTGTGCTTTTGGAATTGTACTTGTGAAAACAATGTTGTATAGTGCACGCTCGTTGTTGTGCTTCAGGAGCAGCAGATACGAGTCGAAGCTCTTGAATACCGAGTCCTGACGCTCGCACGAAGAACACAGGTCTACCAGGCTGTTGGTGGGCCCCGAGCACAGCACGCACTCAGAAGCTGGACGGTTGGGGTCCTGGTCGGCAGGACGGGAAGCGTACGGGGGGTCATAGTTGGAAAAGGGATGCGAGGAGGGGCGGATCTCAGGCTCAGATTCGGACACCACAGGCGGCTCGGGAGGACCCAGGTCCTCCGGCGTGGACGTCGAGGACTTGGCCAGACTGCTGCGCGAGTTGACAGGACTCTCGGAGCCCGGATCAGAGGCCTCGTGGTCCTCGACACCCCGGGACTTGAACTGTTTCATCACAGCGACAGGCTCTTCTCTGGCTTTGAAGACCACCGACTTAGTTCCGCGACGTTTTTGAGCCCGCTCAATCACGCGGCACGGATTGCATGTCTTGAACTGCAGATGTGCAGCCGTTTCCGACGCCAATCGCTTCCGTTTACATCTCCGACAAGTGATCGGCTTGCCGTCGACATAGACATATTCAGACTCGGCAGCAGTCTCGCTGCTGTTATAAGCTTGGAGACGAGCCAATACGCGCTCGTCATTGGACTCTGAGGCTACCTTCATTGCAAATTAGTGCCCAGCTTGAGTATTGCCATTAGCTACAACAACAAGTTTTTTTTTTTCTTGCAATTAATCTAGAGACGATCGGCCCGTCGATTTTTTATACGACTAGAACACAAAGAAGCCTTGCTCCTCTAAATACAGCACCACCTTCTGGATCGCCGTGTTGATAGGCACGGCGCCCAGGTCCACACGGATCTCGGCTTCTTGTGGAATTTTATACTCGGAAACGTCTGTTCTGCTTGATCGGTAGTACCCCTTTCTATCGTTGGCTTCGCACACGGCACGCGGAGTTTCCACCGACACAAGCACAAACGTTCCTGTTTTGGCCACCTGTTTGGACAGAGCAGCAAGCTCGGACTCGCCCAGCACCTGCTGGCTGTTGATCACAATCACGCCAGCGCCAGATCTGACCAGCTCTGCAACCACGAACCCGGTAGCAGCCCCAACAAGAGCAGCATCCACGAGCGTGATGGCTCTGGATCCAGCACACTGGTTGAACGTGGCCTGCAGAGCAGACGCCAGGGCATCCAGTCCAGAGTTTGGAAGGCCCTGCAAGTACAGGGCAAAGCCCTGGGTCTGTCTTGGAGGATACGCGGTTCTCAGGATCTTCACCACCTCAGGGTACGAAAACCACTCTGGAATGTGAGTGCCCTCTCTAAGACGCTTTCTGAGCTCGGTGCCCGAGATGTTGAGCGTCTTGGTGCCGTCTGGAATGCTGTCAATAGGAGCGTATCTGGCCTCGTCGGGCAGATACGTCACCATTCTGAACGGCACAACCTCGATCTCCAGCTCATTGCAGAACCGCTCCACCAGCTCCTGGGCGTCGTACGGGCCGTAGAACGGCACTCCCTTGGAGTTGGACCCTGGTCCGGCGTGGTCGCGCCCCACAATGAAATGCGTGGCTCCGTAATTTTTTCTGATGATGGAATGCCACACCGCCTCACGGTCTCCAGCCATTCTCATGGCCAGCGGCAACAGAGCAAGCTGCGCCATTCCGTTCGGGTACTTCTTGATGATCTCCTGGTACACCTTGACTCTAGTGTGGTGATCGATGTCGCCCGGCTTGGTCAGCCCCACAACCGGGTGGATCAGCAGGTTGGCCAGCTTGTCTCTGGCCGCACGCACCGTCAGCTCTCTATGGGCCCTGTGCATCGGGTTTCTGGTCTGGAACGCCACCACCTTCTCCCAGTGCTTGTTGGCAAACTCCGACCGCAGCTGCGCAGGCGTCTTTCTGAGCTCCGTGTAGTCATAGTGCTTTGGAGCACTGATAGCCTGCACCTGACCCCCCACATAAATGTCGCCTGCGGTGTCGAACAGATACCGAATGGCAGGATGTTCCGGGTCGCCACGGAACACCTCCTTGGCCTCCTTGTACTTGTCGGGCGTGTAGATGTCTCCAACAGTCAGAATTGCCAGTGCATTGTCATCACGCGGATCTCTCAGAACAATTCTCTGGCCAGACTTGAGCGTGGTAGCCACCTGCGGAGTCACGTCCAGAGTGATGGGAATTGTCCAGATCTCGCCCGTGCTCAAACGCATGTCGACCACGACACTCTCGTAGTCGGCCTGGGACAGAAACCCAGTCAGAGGCGAGAAGCCTCCATTGATAATCAGCTCCAGGTCGCACAGCTGACGATCAGAAAGAACCAGAGACTCGAGACCAGCAGCCTCGGCCAGCAGTTCGCTCTTAATTGGCGCATCGCGCAGCAGCAGATCTTGCAACTTTCCTCCGTGTGGCAGCATAATATAGCAAAGAATACTTGTTTCCAGTGCCCCGTCCGTTCTTATACCTTGACACTTTGATTTAATCTCACGTGACCTTGGTACTTTTTTTTCTCCGCCAGGAGCCACCACTATAATAGTATGGCATCAAAACCGCAATCGTTGTCGGCATACAGATGGCGGCACTCGATTATGCGCAGTTCGCACTCTTTCATTGTGGCACAGTCGCCGATTTTTCCCTGGACTGTGCGGCCCAGCTTTTGCACTGACATTTGCTGTGTCACCGCGAGCACTTTAGACATGACTGTTTGTGCCTGATTAGTGGCCCGGACCAGGTCGCGACACGTATAGAACCTGTCGAGGAGCAGGGCCGAAAATAGGTCGCCCACCCCAGTGAAATACGAGTCCAGAGTCGGCAGTTCAAACAGCACTGGAGACTCCATGTCTTTTGACGAAACACAGCAGTAGAAGCAATGAGACGAGCTGCGACCGAGCTGTTCGGGCCGCAGAAACAGCGACGAGACCACAACGTGCTTGATGTGGTGCTGGGTGTGCAGTATCTCGAGTGCTTTGACCAGTGCGTTTTTATCTGTGATTTTGAAGTCCAGCAGCAGCTCGAGCTCCAGCTGGTTGGGAGTGATCACATCGACCGCGCCAGTTCGGATCATCTCCCTGTACACGGGGACTACGTCCTCGCTCACGTATACCTGGCCGTCGTCGCCCATGACTGGATCCAGCAGCCACATGCATTCTGGGTGTTTTTCTTTGATAGTCTGGCAGATCGAGCCCACCGCAGCCAGAGACGCAGCCCCGTGGATGTATCCTGTGAGCAGCGCGTCGTACTGCACGCCGATATTCTCGAGGCCCTTGTAGATCTCGGCCAGACGGTCTCCCGAGACCACCTCTCCATAGACCTTGCCGTAGCCGGTGTGGTTTGAGAAATTGACAGTATTGAGCACGTCCACGTTCCAGCCCAGTGTCTGTAGAGGGAACGTGGCAGCCTTGTTCCCCACATATCCGTGCACGACGTGCGATTGTATCGACAGAACCTGCATCGACGAATTTGAGAATTTTTTGAATATTTATTACGATAAGAAAGGTCTGCACAGAGTACAGCGTGTGCTAAAATAGGGCGTTCAGTCAGGGACTCGACGCGATTCCGACGATGTCTGAGCAACTAACAGACATCCGAACACAACAGCTGGCCTGGAAAGTACTCCAAAGCCCCAACTCTGTTGGCCTCTAAATTCACCCCCGTGCTATCTAATATCACGAAAATGTATTTGCGAGCCAGTCAACAACACGTAAAAACAGGCGGCCGCGACACCACCGGCTCCAGCCGCTCCATAATCACGGTCCTGGTACCGACACTCACCAACTGTAGCTCCTGGTCCAAAATACTGGTGTTGCTCTCGGCCCAGGTGGTCTCGTTGATCTCGCCTGCTAGATACGAGTTCCAATTACTCTGCAGGCCAGGAGAGGGTCCCATGGCACTGAGAAGCACCGGGAGCGGATTCGCGAGGGGCAGCTCGACCTCTGAGTCCAGCACGAGCATCCGGGGCCGCCGAGCAAGGTCCAGCGGGCTCTGGCCAGGAATCAGCAGAGTCTGGACCACGTTCCACGCCTGGCCCTTAAGAACGGCCAGCTGCTTGCGGAACATGCGTTCCTTGAACCCGGGATCTCTGCTCAGCATCTCGCGTAGCAGCACAGAGGTGTCTTCCCACCACCCGCTCGATGTGAGCAGTGTCAACATGTGACGTCTGGTCTGTGCCGAAAATGGCCGGCCGATCAGAGAAATGGGCAGGAAAAGCCACCCGAACGGGAATGAGCGCCACTCGTTCGGATGTTTCCAGGGAAGCGACAGCCCGTTGTCGATGGCGCCCAATCGCAGCTGCACTGATCCGTCAGGACCGTGTTCCAGCTTCAACATCCAATTGTCAAGTCCCCGGTCTGTGTTGCGTACAACAAAATCCAGCACCACCAGCTTCTCGAGCTCCAGTTGCAGCTGGTCCAGCATCTCGGGAGTCCACATTTGGCTGTGCGGCCCGTCAAGAGGATGGCGGCGCAGGAACTCGGCGGCGCCCTCGTAGCCGTGCAGAAACAGCTGGAACGATCCCACCTTGGCGTGCGGAGGGCTGTGCACCAGCCAGCGGCGCAGCTTCTCCCACGTTGGCGTGTAGAACGCGTCAGAGGCCAGCTCCACAGTGTCCGTGTACGGCACAATGTGGGTCTGCAGTTGTCTGTCCAGCAGACTAGTGGCGCTCTCGGAAAGATAGCCGGTATTGGGTATAAGGCAGGACCTGCCAAAAAAACAGGGGAAGAAGTTTCTGTGGATCCACTTTGTCATTTTGGGCGACAGCGGGCCATACGGCTCCTCATCCTGGGGCTTGAATACGCCAATGCGTTGGTAATTGACGTCATATAAGAAATAGGACCCTGAAGAGCCTGTGGGGATAAGTTGGGGCCGGATTCCGAGCTCTATGGCCTCTGCTGCCTGTGCGACTATGCGACGGAATTGGCTGCCAGTGACAGGCCCGGTGTCTGAAAACCCACTGGGCGGGATCTTGGCTAGCGGGGATATATCTGGTGGGGCCTGGAACACCGAGTAGTAGATTTCTGTGACTTTTGGCTGTGCGTTAGCAGACCTCTTGAAAATGCGAGAAAGACTCAAATCCTTGAGGTTGCTGGTCCATCTGGAGAAGGACTTCTTAGCCAGATTACCGTGGTCAAACGGTTCTGGTGGGGACGGCAGCAACGGGGCCGATTCTGACATGTGCTAGTGAAACATAAATAGGGAAATAATTAAAGAAAATAAACTGGGGGAAATAATTATTTACTTGTCTAAATTATTTAATGACAAGCTCATCTCTTTTTGGCAAAATATTACCCCTAATCCTGCCATATCTGGGGCAACAGGACAAAATAAATGTGGGGTATAGTAGCTATGAGTCATATTTGATGGCAATGCCCGAGATATATCACAAGCTGCTGTTTTCGGGCAAACCTTTATTGTCGACTGATTTACACTGGACAAATGTTGGGTCGCTCAAAAATCCACTGTTGAGCTTGAAAAAACAACACGAAATCTACAAATTGCGGCAGGAGCTCCTCGTGCAGACGCTGACAGTCAATAGCGAGCTGAAAAGGTTTGTGACAGACATTATTGTGGAACAGGAGATCTTGCCCGAACTGGCACAGATATTGTGCGAATGTCCAAATCTCCGCCGATTCGAGGCTCCAGACCTGGGGAGCTGGCACGCCGAGCTATGGAAACGCCCCTTGCTGACATTCACAATAACTAGTCTTGACCAGTTGTGTTTTCTACCCAAGACTGTCCGGACAATTAAGTTGGGCACCCTTTCTTCAGACTCGATCACGGTCCCCGATCGCGACCGCGCGTTGCAGCTCATCTATTCGCTTGATTCCCTGTCCCTGGCCTCAGACGACCCTTCGATCGCAACATTTCTCAAGTTCCTGCAGCCGTTCGCACAGCTTTCTGTCACGTCGCTCAGCATCGTGTACTACCATGGCTACAACGACTACAACAATGTGTGTTGCACGCTGATCAAACAGTTACTTGACAAGACCGATATATCGAGACTGCGCAGGCTGGAAATCACATCCGGATGTGACCAGCTCGCGTGTGGCTGCATCGCAGACTTCTTTGGAAATCTGGCCACCCGTGATCTAGACCTGACAAGTCTGGCTATTTCGCAGCGCACAGTTCACCGCGATCACAACTATACTGAAAAGTTCGACGCGGTGGTGACATATTTCCTGGCCGTTCTTCCTAACGCGTCCAATTTAGAGTCTCTATACATCAAACACATGCCTCCGCTAGACGGCATGATTGTTCACGGGTTCGAAGGAAACTACAACAAGAGACGCGACATGTACGAGGCCGCTCTCCCGCAACTCAGCGGACTGCGCAAACTGGTGTGTCCAACGTTCTTGTGGTCGCTGGCCGGGTACGAACAGCTCATGTCGGATATGCTGTGGAACGGGTGCACCTGCTCCCATTGCGACTCTTTCCTGTCGCTATTTGACGAATTTATCATGAACCACCACTACTATGATCAGATCTCGGGACTAGAGAAAGACGTGATCTCTCCGTGCTTTTTCAGCTGTGCAGGAGCCGTGTTGGCTCGGCGGTTCATCGGCGGCGCACTCGATGACCTGCCCATGCTCGACGTTTACTGGGATTTTCACAATCTTCTCAGTATCGACCACAAGCCGGGCTACGATTGCCAGTTCAACCAGGGATTTTTCCGGCCTCTGGCTACCTGCGTGTCTCATTTCTGCAAGGAGTACGTCGAGGCTATTGGTAGCAAAATTCCTTCACTCAAAACGATCAACATGAGCGGAATCGTGTTCCAAAAGACACAAACATGGTCCTGCATCACTGAAAAGGAGTACAAAACTAATGACAATGTATAGATTACCTTCCGTATTGCGCGTAGAAACGTTCTCGCTCGTGCTTGAGATCCAGCGAGTATTCATCCTGGAGCTCTCTGTTTTGAGTGTCTGCAAAAGACTTGAAGTGCTTGTTGAAAATCTGGTCAATTGACTTTCTGATCGTCTTCATCTCGTCGATCGTCTCCATGTGCTCGTAGTCGAACATGAGGAACGCAGCTTTCTGCATCGTCTGACACTCTTTGACAAAATTGTACTGGGGAACACATTCCTGACTCCAGAACTTTCGCTGCTTGTCGCATCTCAAAAACTGCTCAAATAGCTCCGCACAGTTCACAGATACTGCTTCGGGTAAAGGGTTCTCGCGCTTGTACGTTTCAAGGGTCCTGGATTTGGGTACTTGAACAGGATCCTGCACAGTTGCCAGGTCTTCAGAACCAGGAACCGGCGCCTTTCTTTGTAACATGTTCTTGAGCTCCCGATCGCTAATTAAACTCTCTTTGCTGTCGACATACTTTTGAACTGTTTCGGATAATTTATCATCCTCTTTCTTTCGTCTACTAAACCACATACCCCACAATAACTAATTATAATTATTTATTTAGGTCCATCAAATTCCAGGACCATGATTTTTAATTTCCAGTCTTTGAGTTTCTTGCAACACACGCGCACGTTCCTTCTCAAGGACTATGTTTTCGACATCCTCAGATAGTCCGATCCAGTTCACAGGCTCAAGAATAGGTAGTTCTGAGATCCAGCTCTTGATATCGCTGGCAGCAGGCAGATACACGTCAGAATTGTCGAGAACAATGCTCTGCGAGTCAAACACATCGGCATTGAAAATTCGATGGGCAATGTCCATGATCACATGTAGGTCGTTCGTGTTTGTGACCTTGCCTCCAAAAACAACTCTGCCAAGCAGGTTCGCCAACATGTCCCAGGCGATTTCTTCGCGTGCCACCTGGTCTGCGACTCTTTTAGCGCACGCCAGATCGTTCTCTGTGAGCTCGTAGATCTCTTCAAACCCAACAGGAACGAATCGTAATCTTTCTTTCAGCAAAGCATAGAACCATCCCACTAGAACGTACAGTCTGGATTGACTTTCTGGAGCTTTTTCTAGACTTAAAACGCCACTGCTCCGAACCAAAGTCTCCTCAAGAACTGTACGGATTCCAGGATCGCTCTCAAAAATCACCTGTCGACATAGTTTGGCAACTCCAGTAGGAATTTGCGAGTCCACCTGTGTAGTCAAAAATAACCGGAACTGCAAGTGCTGGTCTGCCTCTAGTAGCTTCGAGACAATTTCCACAAATTCTGCTGACATGTGCACGTTCTCAATAATAAGCCAGTGTCCTTTTTTCATTGCTGTTGCCAATAGTCGGCGTGCGACTTCGAGTCCCTCGTTCGATCCCATCGAATAAGATATTAGCTCTGCATTGGCAGATTTAGCCAAAACATGGATACTGGCAGCA
Source organism: Ogataea chonburiensis (assembly GCA_030578415.1). NCBI lineage: Eukaryota > Fungi > Ascomycota > Pichiomycetes > Pichiales > Pichiaceae > Ogataea > Ogataea chonburiensis. Next base: position 1,166,840 of record JAJMRU010000002.1, on the reverse strand, counting down.
GCATCCACTCCACCCGATGTGCGTAAAAGGAAAATACGTTCTTTCTGCAATAGTTCGACCAAACTCTTCTCTTTGGAAATATCGAAATCGCCAGCATAGTGACGTAACAGCTGCTCGAAAATAGCACGATCTTTTTGTAGCAACGCGCTAGCAGTTGCCGAATAAACGTCACGAGCAAGGAAGCTCACCATCTGGTCAACAGAACAGCCGCGACTCTGGCCCAACATGAACTGATAGATTCCTGTCAGATACTCGCTGGAGAACTGATAGACACTATTGAGACGCCAGAGACGGTCTAGCAATAGTTGCAGCTCACAAAAGCACTCACCTAGTGGCAGATACGTGTCTCTGACCTGTTTAACCTGATCGAGAACTTGCGACGACTGCATCAGTTTCGACTGGATGGTGGACGCCTGGAGTTTGATGGACTCTAGTTTCTTGACCAGGTCGTCATTCTCAAGAATGCTCACACGTGTGTCACTGAGGCTGCGCAACAAATCGTTCTCCAGATTGTACAGTGTCTCCTTGTACTCGCCATTGACCTTAGAAAGCTCAACCAGCTGTTTTTGCAGGGCCGGATTCTCGCTGTCGAGTGCCATATTGAGCGCATGGTTCACCAGAGAACTGCTGGTAAATGTGTAATTAAGAACATTCATGCGACTGGCAACATACGGAGCCAATTGCACTGACGAGTCGCTCGTGTGCACATACAGACGGAATTTCGAAGAAAAGTCGATCTCTTTGGACCCGAGCCGGACCAGACTGCGCTCGCCAGACGTCTCGAGGTCTTTGGAAACCACCCTGCTGATGATTGGGTCGTAATTTTCCCCGTCCTTGATGAGAATATGGCCGCCAAACCTGATACAGTTTTCCAGTAGCTTGAGATAACCCTCGTCTAGGAAACTGGTCACCACCAGCTCACTGTCCTGTTGCATCATGAAATTCACCATGCTGCCCGAAGGGTCAATCAGGAACGCGAACCGCGCGTCTGTGTGCATCATGAGCGTGTTCTCGACAAATAGCTCGTCATTTGGAAGCCCGTGCTGCTGCCAGATAAATTCCAGGTCGGGACGCAAATTCCAGGCCTTGAAACTGAAAGTGCTGTCGAACGGAATGGCAAACTCTGTCAGCAGCGCTCTGCAGGTCTCCAGATATCCGCGACGCTCGAGCTCTGCGTACGAGCCCATGTACGTCATGTAGCTTGCACTGAGTAGCGTGTCGCCAACAAGACACTCGCGCTGCATCTGGAACTCGCTCACGCTGGCCTCCCATCTGACCTTCTCGTCGCGCAGATTGTCCAGGAGGATGGTACTGCGTGACACCTTATTTTCAACATCCTGCATCTCGGTCTTGATTCTCTCGCTCTGTCGGATCGTGTCGCTGTATTTGTCCTTATACTCTTCAATGCTTTCTTGTAGATCGTTGATCATGCCGTCAATAGCTATCAGCTTGGCCTTGGTGTCGATCAGCTCGTTTTCCAGGACCCTGACCTCGTTACGCAAAGGCTGCACTTTCTCAATCACCGAGGCGTACCGCAATTGGGCCTCTACCCAAAGCAGCAGCGGGCCACACGCTTTACTGGCCCTGTTCACAGCCTCAAAGTTGTAGTTAGGCCTCGACAAATACTCGGTCTCCATAAAGTCTGCAAGCTGTTTGGATAGATGGACCTCGCTGTCGAAGTTAACAATGCTGGCTATGAAATCGTCGCGACGAATAATGAGCTGGACATCGCGCCACGATGACACGTCGTAGCCCAGAAGAATGCACACCGACTCCAACGTGATCTTGACAGCCTCGGGAGGATTGTTCATGGATCGCAGCTCTGTCAGATGCTGTTTCTTGATGTTCTTGACTCCACGCTGTGCTTCAGCAATCAGAGGCTCCACGTCCTGCAGGTCTTCGAGCACGGCGTTGCGCCGCTCGCTGATCACCCGCTCTTGCTTCTCGAACTCTCTGTGGATCTCGATCGAGGCCTCCTGTTTGCGTTCGGCCTCGTTCTGGTCCGTGATCATCTTGTCGAGCATCTCTCGAGCTTCTAAGTTCTTCTTATCCAGCAGGCCTCGTTTGATCGAGAGCGACTCGTTCAGTTCCTTGACTTCCAAGAACGTCTCACGCAGCCGGTCCAGTCCAATATTGATGTGTGCCTGGTGTTCCTGCAGTTCTGCCTCTTTAGCGTTAAATAGCGAGATGAAATTATTCACGAGCGACACAAACTGGAGCGGCGAAGGAGCAGTGACCAAGCTGCGGTGCATGGCAACAAGCACTGCAATCACCGCGTCGCGCAACGTATCAACCTGCGCAGAAACCGGCGCGTGGTATTGCGAGTTGTTAATCGGGAGCGTTCTCAGCAGCCCGGCGGCCACTGTGCGCAGCGAGACGTCTGTCCAGTCACCCATCCAGCTGATCACACACCTGTTGAACAGCGCAGGCGAGGAGATCAGCGGCGGCGCAGAATCGGCGTACGGGTCGGTAATGGTGAAGACAACATGGAAGTTCTTGGCCACCTGCTGCGTAAACCACGAGTATAGCTCGTCGTTGGAGTCCAGAAACACGCCCTGCTCCTGCGATTTCTGCGAGCACAGCGTCATCAGCGAGTTGAATTCGTCGCCTTCAAACAGACCAGGTACCTCTGCGTTCGCCAGCAGCGTATTCATGCGCTCGAGAAACGCAGTCTCCAGCACTGCGGACTCGTCGATGATGAAACAGAGCCGCGTTCCATCGGCCGCGCGACGTAGCAGCTCGCGCAGCGTGGCATCGAACTCGGCCAGCGTGTAACCGCGCGCGACTCCAAGCTGGTGGACCGCAATCCCGTTGATCCAGGCCACAAACTTGGCCAGCGTGCTCTTCCCGCTGCCGCTCGGCCCCACAAGAATCATGTGGCCCTGCGGGTTCTTGAGCACACGGTCAATGCGCAGAACGTGGTCCAGCAGGTCCGGATACAGCACAAGGGCCGTGCTGGTCTCCTCCTCGCTGAAACCCCTGAGACGCTGCTCCAGGAACGCACTCAGCTCCTGCTGTCCAACAGGGCCGTAGTCGTACGCCAGCCAGCTCGAGTACAGAATTGGCAGCTCCAGAGCAGCGTCGAGGTCTGTGTGCGGGAAGTTGTCGCGCGCCACAGACCGGATCATCTCTAGAGTCCAGTCTCGCGCCTCGACGTTCTCGAGACGATCGGAAAATAGCCGCAGCGCCTCGTGCGTCCAGATCCGCAGCAGACCTGCCAAGTCGAGTCTCAAGGACGTCCTCACGGCCTCGAACATGCCACGGACCCATCTCGTGAGCTCCCGGGGCGAGTAGATGTAATGTGCGCGCGAGGTGAAGTGGTTCTTGGAAGCGTGGTAGACCTGGATCATGGCCTGTGTGAGCGACTGGGTGTAGCCCCGCAGGTCGGGCACGCACTTCATCAGGGCAGTATTGAAGGTCGAGTAAATCTGCGTCAGCGAACTGTCTCCTGGATAGTCCACCATCAGCAGGGAGCAATGGCGCAGGAATCGCGCATCCAGGTGGTTGCGGCCAGTGTCAGAAGGCGGGTTGCACGCCCCAACGATCTGGATATTTGCCAAAGTGATCCAAATTCCATCTTTGCGCCAAAATCCATGCTGTTCAACTAGCTGGCGCAGCAGGGAGATAGTTGTCTGCGATCCATACGCATCTGGAGCAGGCAGGTTGATTTCGTCGCAGAACAGCACAACCCAGGTCTCGGCAACAGCTGGCGCCAGCTGGATACCCGCGGGTGTCGTCCTGTACACACAGTGCTGTTCCAGGGCCTTCATGACCAAATCAGGCGTGGTATCTTTGGAGAAGTTCACACCCACAAAGACGTAATGGCGCGACTTCCGCAGAGCAGCCATCAGCGTCATAGTCTTTCCCGAGCCGGGAGGACCACACAGAATAACTGTCTCGTGTTTCCTGATGAGCGAGTATATTAAATGCTCGTGCACCGTGGTGTCGAGAGTTGGAATAACAACATCGGGTCTGTTGATGAGATGGGGCTCGAGATCGGTGTCTGGGACGTCGAATGGGATCCAGTCAAATGTGGCAGTCGAGATGTCTTTATGAAGAAGAGATGGAGTGCTGTAGCTGCCCAGATCGGGCAGCGTATGCAGATATTCGGAAAAGAGCAGTTTCTGGTCGTTCGTTGTGTCACCGGCAAAAGTCCACATCAGGCTGTGTAGAATCGAGCGCGCAACGTACGGGGTCAGGTCGCCGTGTAGCACGGCATCCCTGGAAGTGACGAGCAGCTCGAACTTGTCGCCCAGCAGCCCGAAAAGGGTGTGGAGAACGTTTTTGGACTGGCCCATAATGTGGGTGTAATTCGCCGCGTGGCTGCATATGTTCTGGAGCAACGCAGGTGGCAACAGCTCAGTAACCATAGCAACGAACCGGCCGAGCAGCTCACGCGCGTTCCCACCTAGAGCCTGCTGGATCATCTCCTCGTTCTCCAAGCGGAGCTGGCCAAACGAATGCAGCAGGTTTTTGTAGTAACTTTGGAACTCAAACAGCGAGTTGCCAAACCACACAATCCCGCATCGACTCACAGTGGCGGGAGTGGCATAGTGCAAATTCTGGACCTCGAAGACGATCTTGAGATTTTCTGGGAGCGGGATGCGCTCACCGCTCGGCAGGGTCAAGATCTTGTTGTCGTCCAGCACACTGTTGAGGTTTTCAACCCAATGAGGGTCCACATCACCATCGAATACCACCCAGATGTTCTTGGTCTTTTCAAGACGCAAATTGAGCTCCACGCGACGCAGAATCGCACTGAACACTCCATCTGTCCACTCGCGGGTTGCGTAGTCTAGCGAGCCGTACAGAGGTTCTTTTCCCAACACTTTGGGATCGATAGTGTACACGAGGTTGTCCTTGCCTGTAGACCGCTTGAGCGCCTCAAGCAAACACCCGAATAGGGCGCTCTTTCCGCTTCCAGACTCTCCCACGAGCATAAAGCCGTGGTGCGACTGCTGGATTTCGTAGAGCTGTACAGCTTTTTTGAGCCAGGGATCCGAAGCCATCAAACCGCGTTCCTGCGCAATCTGTGAGAGCACAGGCACGAGATCGTCTGACGAGGTGCTAAGTCCCTCTGAGGTGCCAAAGATAGCCATGTTTTCGTGAAAGCACGTCTCGTCCTGGACCAACAGTTTGGGAAGCGTCATGGTATTGAGACTGTGCACAACAATGCGACTCTCCAGCAAGGGATCTGAGTCGGTGCTTTGCACAGACCGTCGAAAGCTGCCGCAACGCGCCAGCGTGCTCTTAAGCGCACGTAGCCCAAAATCGTAGTGGTGCTGGCGCGAACAGCCTGCGTCGAGAGACCGGAAAAACGATACCACCTGCTCACCGAGCTTGCGGGCTGCCGTAAATCCCTGAGAGATCAGAATGACCTCTGCAATGACCGCGGCATCGGGCTTCACCACTGCAAACGAACGGTACTTCGTCTTGAGGTTGTCGGGCAACGCAGACCGTCCTGCGTAGTTTGGGTTGCTCGTGATGAACACCCCTGTCCGCGGAGCCACAGCGAACGTTTTGGCGAGAATCTCGATCTCGCGCGCGTCCGGACTCGCCAATGCAGTCTCAATTTTCTCGATCTGCGTCGAGATCGCGGAAAGCATTCGCGTGTCGAGTCTGTTGAACTCGTCAAAACAGCACCACGAGCCCACGCGACATATTCCAACGAGAATGCGGCTGACGCTGTGGAAGTCGAACGTCTCGTCGCAGCAGAATACCAAGACCATGGTTCCCAGGTTTTGGCCCAGAGCCTTGACCGACTCTGTTTTCCCGGTTCCAGCAGGACCCACTAGAGATCCTCCCAGCTTCTGGTTCAGCGCCTCAGTCATGGCCAGGAAACACGTGTCCATCAGCGGCGTGTACACCAGTCGCGCAGGAGCACCCAGATACTCAAATCCGTAGTGGTCGCTCCAGTAGCCCTGTTTGATCACGACGCTGTGCTCGGGGTCCGCAGTCTCATCGAAGTAGAACCGCTGCTGCGAGCGCCACGCAAACGATCTGAGTGACACGCCCATGTGGCGTTCGACCACGTCACGTTGGTGGACCAGCTCGATGATCAGATTTTCGTACTTGCGCCGCTGCAGAAACGTCAGGTCGGCCATAATCATTTTCGAGAACTGATCGAGAACGGCATTGTACTGCGCCGCGACCAAGCCATGGTTGGTGGTGCTCTCGACGAGTTGGGTCCAGAAAACCTGGAGAGACAGGATTAGGATCTGGCTGGGAAACTGGTCGATCCAGGACGACCAGAGTGTGCTATTTTCCCAGACTGAGGCCAGTTCGCGCAGCGACTGGCGCAGCAGAGTAGCAAGCGTGCTTCTAGTCTCGTTCTCGAGCGCACCCAGCCACTCGGTCAGCACAGGATGCTCAATCAGCGAGACAGGACGCTCAAATACCAGATTCTCGCCCTCTGGAGAAGTGACACCCTTGATACACGCCAGCTCGGAATCGTACAGCGTGTCGGCCACACCAATAAACATTTTCTGGAGATACGTGGACACGAGCGGAACGTTGCTGGAATTGCCAACCACCTCGAGAAGCTCCTCGTTTCCAATGAAGTAAAAACGCGCGAACACGTCACGCTGCTTCTCAAGATAGCCGATCAGCGACTTTTTGATTTTCTCGAGCGTTTCTTGGATCTTGGACAACGACACTGCCACATTGGGGATGTTGCACACCTCAGCCACCAGCACGTTCTTGTACACATGGCGCATGAGGGCGTGAAACTCGGCAGAAGTGTTGTAGAACCGGTTGGACTCTAAAGGTAGCAATTTCTTGATCTCTTCGTTCTGGTCAAATACCCCTGAAAGATAGATCCACTGACGTTGGACATCAATCCACGAGTCCAGAATCGTCTGAATCTCGCACAGCCTATTCTCAAGATCAGTTATCTGTTTCTCAAAGCTCGTATAATAAGGAGACATCTTCATAGACCACAGAGAATTGATGTCCTCAGTAATGGTCTGGAATATCTGATCCCAGCCCTTAATGAGACGGAACTCGGGATTGAATTGAAACAGTTGAAATGAAAGCTGCGTCCAGTTCTTGGTAATCGCCTGAATTGAACTCTCAATGCTCAACTCCCCTTGCGCCTTGTGTATGGTCGTTTTGAAATATTTCTCGTTGGAAGCCAGATCGAGGTCGAGCACGTGACCCAGCTGCATGCGCGCAGGCGGAGTCCCCAGCACGAGGTCCTGGAAGATGGCGGACCAATGGCGGTCCTTGATTGCGTCCGAGCGTAGCCCGCCAATAAGCGGCACCGTCTTGATGTAGTTCTTGAGCGAGGTCTGGAACTCCTCGAACGCAGAATACTGCCGGATCGCCACCGGCTGGGCACGTGACCGCGTCAGGATGTCGTCGAGCGCCTTGCGCAGCGCGGGCACGCTGACCGAGTCCCACGGCTGGCCGCGGAGCTCGACTAGCGCGTGCTGCAGGCCGCTGATGGCGTCCCAGAAAGTGCGCAGGTCGCCGATTTCCGCCCGGACCGGTGTAAGAGTGTCCTTGAGCAGGACCGGCAGATTGAGCAGGTGTGCTGCGTTGAGCAGTCTGTGTCTATCGTCCTCCAGACGTTGGCATGTTTTTTGGAACGAATCGAGCGAGGCCAGTGCTGCAGTTGAGGTCAATTTTTTCCCCAATGGCTTATTATCGTCCCAATTTAGACACAGGGTTTCGATGCTTTTTCGCAGCATCACTGTCTCTTTTTCGATAGTCTCAACCACAATGGTCATGTTGGACTGAACCAGTTGCGATTTCATGTTTATAAGTTTATCCAAGGTCTGATGGGTGTTGCTAAGCTGTTCGAAATAGACCCAATTGGATGGGAACTTTACTTTAGAGAGCACCAGTAGATGGTTGCACGAGTCTAGAAGATTCAATTGCTGGCCCCATGAGACGACATTTGTTTTGAGAGTGTGCAGGGTGGCAAGAAACGAGATAAGGGCGCGGGCCGAACTGAAGTCGACAGGAGCCTGTTCCAAGGACTTGCGCCCTCGCAGCACCTCGTTGTCCAGATCCTTTATTTTCTCTGCCAGATGCACAATCAGCGTGTCGAGGATCAGTCGCTGCCACGAGCTATAATGAGAGCTGAATTTTGATTGGGCCTGCTCGTAATCGAGTCTGATCAGTCCGAACTGTGTGAAAGTGTCTACAGTGTCGAATGCTTCTTTCAAGGCTTTGATTTCCACGAGCGAGTCGCGCCAGCTGGCTAGATTTGCGCCAAAACTCTTGCTGAGATCTGCAAAGTCCAGTGTCCAGAGCGACTGGAGCTGCAGCCATTTGTTGACCAGCTGTCTGGCAGCATCGAGGGTCAAGCGCAGCTCTCCAACTGCTGCAAAATACGGTTCCTGGAGCACGGGCTGTAGTTCGGCAAACGTGAGTTCGTGGGGGACCAGGTCGATATCAAACTCGCCAGCTATAAGCCTTTTCTGTGCACACGCAGTCTCGACACACTTGTTCAATTCCTGGACAATCTGCGTCTCGGAAACCTCCAATGGGGGCCGCACTGAGAGCCGGAAATCCTGCACCACGATCGAGTGCACTTTAGGACCTGCCAGGGGCTCGAGTCCCTGAATGCGAGCTTTCCAGACCTCCAGCTGCTGCCTACAGCGTTGCAAGAGCAGCGACTCTACAGACACGTTGATGGCCTTTGTGAACAGGTCGATGTTGGAAAAGCCCTGGAGCTCGAACACGTTGATTTGCGTCTGGATGTCTGCGATGACTGCTGCGAGGCCTGCGTGGGAGTACTCGCACGTGAGAAGCTGGGCCAGGGCCGATTTCAGGGGCTGACGCGAGGTTTCGAGGAATTCGAACTTGTGCAGCAGCGCAATGGTCTGCGTCTCAAAATTCTGTGCCTCCTCGTAGATGCGCACCTCGTCGAGATCGAGCAGACCCGATTCGATCAGGACGTGTGCGTTTTCAAGCGCAGCCCATTCCGAAGTGGCAAGCGACTGGACAGACTCGAGAATTGCGTCGAAATACGGCAATAGCAGGATCCGCAGCTCGCCCAGTTGGTCGATCTGCGCCAGCAGCATCTCGAGACCGATCACCGACTTGCGCAGACTCGTGGCGATCGGATACACGGTCTCCAGGGTGCCGGCAAGAGAGGAGACGTTGCGGGGCACCTCGTAGCCCATCAGCTGCAAGATCTTGGTCTCCTTGAACAGCTCGCTGTCCTGAACAGACAGATTGACTTTGATGTGAAGACTGCGTGCGTCTGTGCGACTGATCGCGATAATTTTCTGCTTGATGACTGTGTCTTTGTAGTTTTGCTGGAACTGGGCGTGCCAGGTGTCGAACGAGTGGTCCAGGTCCAATTTCTCGAGAAATAGCTGCATCTCGTTGTTGATCTTCTTGCCCTCTGGATACTTGACCCAGTCCTTGGTCAGCACGAGCTCCATGCGTTCCGCCAGGAACGCAATCTTGTACCGAGCCTGGTGGATCCAGGCAACCAGACTGCTGAACCGCGGTACGCCCCGAAGCTGCAGAACGGCCTGGGTGCGCTTCTGGTTCTTGAACTCGCGCTGCAGCTCGACCAGGTCCTGCTGGATCACCTGCAGCAGGCTGTGCTGGTGGTGGAAGATCGAGGAGCGCACATTGGGCCGTCCCAGCAGAAACGAGTACTGCTCGAACACAGCAAACGCCTCATTGGGGCTGCTGGTGCTCTCGAGCGCAGTCTGGAGAAATGCAATCAGCTTGTCCTCGAGGGTGTTCACGCGCTTGGCGTACAGTCCAAGGCCCTGCGTCCAGCTGCGCTCGCCGTCGGGGCCCGGGGCAAACGGGTTGTGCACGCACACCACGGCGTACGCGGCGTCAAGGTCCTCGCCGTACTCGGGCCGCGCAAGACGCGACACCACGGAGCGCAGGTCTTCGTGCGCGCGCCGGAACTCGCACACGTGGCGCACGCTCTCGCGCAGCTGCACAGGTCCCAGTATGCGCACGGGGATGAACTTGTCAACACGGCGGCGCAGAAGCTCGCGCGCCATCGCAGTAAAGTCGCGGACAAGCTCGTCGACAGCGTCGAATAGCTCTTCAAGCGCGGTCTGGGTCGAGTCGAACACAGCAAACTCCAGCTGCATCACGTCCATCTGGAGCAGCACTGCCTCGAGCCGGTGCCCCACGTCGTCCACGATCGTCTGGCACAGCTCCACTGCCCGTGGCACAGGATACATGGTGACACGGAGCTTGCGCAGATGCTCAAACAGAGCGAGCACGGCGTCGTGCACTTTCGGCAGCGTCTGCGCAGATAGCAAGTCTCCTATTGGCAGGTCTTTGAGCAGCTGGTTGTACTTGGTGGTCAGATTGAGCGAGTCCTTGATCCCTGTGTCTGAAAAAGTGGCAGTAGCGTGGTATCGTTTAGCCGAGCGCAGCAGGTCGAGAGAGAGCTGAATCTCGGGGCTTTTCAGCTGGTCCTCGATCGAGCGAAGTGCGACCTCTTTGGAGGCCCAGAAATTGACTTCCTGGACTGTAGATCCGTCCTGGGGCTCGTGTGAGAGCTGCGAGATTGTCTGGACCTGTCTGACCCAGTCGTTGACTATTTCCTGCAATTCGTTCAGAATCCGCGAGTCAGTTCGCACGGCTTCGGGAATAAGGTCGATTGACACTGCTGCGACGTCTGGGTGTTGCTGGAGCGTCTGTTTGATAATGGAATGTGCAGTTAGAGCAAGATCAGGAACCTGGATAGTCTGTTGGAGATGCTGGAAAGAGAGCGTGAGCTCTGAGAGTTTCTTGTGAGTTGTTGCGACCGACTGAGACATGGTGTTGCTTGTGAGGGCAGCAAAATAGGGCGAGATCCCAAGCTGGAACAGCGTCTCGAGGTACTCGAAATTGGCCTTTTGTGAGGCCCCGAGGGGCAGACTGGTATAGAAGACCTGGTCAGAGACCGGCTTGGAGTCTGAAAACGGGCCCTTCTGCTTGAGAAAGACGTAGATCAGCGCGGTGGACGGCAGATCGTGCACAATTTCTGGCACAAGCTTGGCCAAGACGCGTAGATCTGAAGAGCCGTGGGGGTCCGGCCTGACGACGAAAAGAGCCGCCTCGGCAGGGGCCTGCACGAAATGGAGCAGCAGATCCGCATGGCGGGCCTCCAGAAGGCCTGCGTGCGGACCGGCAGCAACAGCTCGGCACAGAAAGTCGGCAAAGTCAGAGACACCGGGCATGTTTAAAAGCGTAATTATTTTTGTTTATTTTCTGAACGCGAGAGGAGCACCGCCACATCGCACCGCCACACTACAGTGATTAAAACGGTATATTGTATTGTATCTGACCATGCTCACGCACTAAAACACAAACATACAAAACTCCTAAACCAGAACAAATTAGTTATTAGAACAGCTTGTGCACGAAGGAAGCATGATATCAAATCGAATGAGGCACTTCTCTATATTAAACCCACTAAGTAACTTGCTTAGGTGGATTTCTCGTGCTGAGTAGAAACTCTGTTCATGGCAACCATGAAGTCCTCAAGAGTTCTCTGAGGTGGCTTCTCCTTGAGTGGCTTACCGTTCATGAATCTGTCGAACTTCTCAGACTCGGACATCATGACGTAAGCACCTCCAAGGACACAGAAGACACCGAAAGACCAGATCCAGACTCTGACGACAGTGACGATGTCGTTCCAGTTCTGGGACCACCATCCGAACAGGGTGAACATGGTGGCGACGATGTCGACAATGAGGACGGCACCACCAAGTTGCCAGGATGGGCAGGAAGACCAGAATGGACCCGAGGCTCTGGTGACGAAAATCAGCCAGTTCTCGGTCAGGGAGATCTGCAGGAACAGCACACCGTCGATGGAACCGAAGTTCTGGATGATACCTCCCTTAGGCATGAACATGGTGGTCAGGGTGATCCAGGTTCCGACAGCAAGGATGATACCCATCACGATGGACATACCCCATAATCTTGGCAGGTTCCACTTGACAGGCTTCTCGTCGTAAGGAGCGTTATCGTAGGCAATGGCAAGAGTAGCAACGTCAGCAAAGATAGCAATGAACACGACCAGGTCGATGTTCAGGGACTCGTTCAGAATGGCAATCCACAGACCAAGGAAGATCTCCAAGTGCAAAGACAGAGCAATACGGTACACAACGTAGGCGTACATTCTGTGGAAAATTTGTCTGGAGGTCTTGAGCGCATCGATGATGGCAGACAGACCAGGAGCAAGGAAAACGATATCAGCAGCAGATCTGGCAGAGTCGGAGGCACCCTCGACGGCAATACCAGTGTCGGCCTTCTTAAGAGATGGGGCGTCGTTGACACCGTCACCAGTCATGGCAACCAGGTAGCCTCTGTTTTGCAGAATCTCAACAACATTGTACTTGTGTTGTGGGAACACCTCGGCGAAACCGTCGGCGTTCTCAACAAAGTCGAACAATTCAGAACCAGACATGTCTCCTCCGCCAGACAGACCCAATCTGTCAGCGTCGAAGATGGCAGTACCGAGACCGAGCTGTCTGCAGGTCTCCTTGGCAATTCCGACAGCGTCACCGGTGAGCATCTTGACTCTCAGACCAAGAGCTCTGGCCTCGTTAACGGTTTGGGCAGTGTCGTCTCTAGGAGGGTCCATGCAAGGCATGATACCCAGGATCTCCCAGTGGCCCTCGCCTCTCTTTCTGGCAACACCCAGAGATCTGAAACCTCTGGAAGCAAACTCGGCAACCTTGTTCTCGTACTTCTCGAGGATGTCCTCTGGAATAGGGTGGTCCTCCTGGACGGTCTTGAGAACGAACAATGGAGCACCCTTGACACAGATGATTCTCTCACCCTCTGGGGACTCGACGTAGGCAGTGACTTTCTTGGAAACAGGGTCGAAAGGCTGGAACTCAAGCATCTTGTACTTGGTCAAAGCAGCTCTGGCTCTTGGGTACGAGATCAGCGACTTGAGGAAGGCCTTGTCGATAGCGTCAAGACCCTTCTTCTTTCTGGAGGCAGCAAGACAGGCAGTGAGCATCAAGTCATCTGGCTCGACACCCTCGACGGTGTAAGGCTCGTGCAGGGACAGCTTGTTCTTGGTCAGGGTTCCGGTCTTGTCGGAACACAGGATCTCGACACCGGCAAGCGATTCAATGGCAGACAGCTTTTGGACAATGGCCTGTTTCTTGGCCAGGTAGGCAGCACCGACGGCCATGGTGGTGGTGACGACGGCTGGAAGACCAACAGGCACACCAACAATGGTGATGGCCAGGGTGTATCTCAGGATTCTGACAATCTTGTTGGTTCTGTAGAAACCAGCAGTCCAGACAACAAGCAGGGTGACAATAACAAGAACAAGCAGGGTGGTACCGATACCGTTCAGGACCTCGGTGAAGTGACCTTGGCCACCAGAGGCCTTGTTGACAAGGGCAGCAGCTCTACCGACGAAGGTGTTGTCACCGGTAGCAGTAACGATCATGAAAGCCTCACCTCTCTTGACAGTGGAGGAGGAGAACATGGCGTCTCCGTTTCTCTTGTCGACGGCAAGCGACTCACCGGTCAGGGCAGACTGGTCGACCTGCAGGAAGCAGTCTGGAGTGACAAGCTTTCCGTCAGCAGGAATAACAACACCGTCCTCGAGTCTCAGAATGTCACCTGGAACGACCTCAGCAGCACCGACCTCGACAGCCTGGCCGTCTCTGACAACGGTAGCAGAGTTGGCAAGAGTCTTTTTCAAAGCATCAACAACGGAACCGGCCTGGTACTCTTGGATGAAACCAACGCACGCGTTCAACAGAAGCAGACCACAGATAACACCAAAGTCGACCCAGTCCTCAAGACCAGCAGCAAGAATGGCAGCAGCCTCCATGACGAACTGGATAGGACCAATGAAGAACATACAGAACTTGAGAACCATGTTCTCCTTCTCCTCAGCCATCTGGTTCAAACCGAACTTCTTTCTTCTACGCAGCACCTCGTCAGAAGTAAGACCGAACTTAGGGTCGGTTTGCAGGAGTTCTTCAGGAACCTCCTTGAAAGAAGTGTGTGCAGCCTCCTCCTCGTCCTCGTCCTCGTCGGCGAGGTTTTGGTTGGACTGCAACTCCATCACCAATTGGTCGATGTCGTCTTCCTCATCTTCTTCTTGAAGAGGAACTTTTTCCACAGTAGGTTCAGTTGCAGACATGGTGAGCAATTGAACTGAAAGAAAAAAAGGTATAAAGTTGGATGGAAAAAACGAAGGAAAGATACTGCATTTTTAAGAGGTAGATGCAAATTATGCACCTTGGGCAGAGCGATTTTGTTTGTCCGAATAGAGTAAACAAGTTTCGTGCTGAAAACAGTAAAAAAGAAACACAGTCGACGATAAGTTTCCGGTTCATGCTCGATTTATCTGGGTTTTCACTGGTTGATGCCTCGAGGCTGGCCGGAATTCTATTGTTTTCCGGTTACGGCACACACGGAGAATTTGTTTTTGCGTGAAAAAATTGGACCGGGATCCTCCCGAGCGTCCCATGGCCGTGCCGAGCGTGTGCGCGCGGTATATCTACGCGGGCAAACTGTTTCGTCCGCTCGGTGCGGATTCGTACCGTTTCTTCTCCATGTTAATCTATTGTTGCACCATATTGTCATATCGAGGGGGAACTCTAATCCGCACCAGTGTCGTCATCGCACCAAAAATATCCCGCAACTAGCTGCCTTCCGGCACAATATTCTGCCCCAACTACTTGGCCCATGGCCCCATACGGAACACCCAGCCTTGGCCTTCTACTCCATTTACCTGTTTCATCAGCAAGCCATCCCCATGTTTCTGCTAACTTTACGTAATGCCAAGCTTTAATTTCTGCAACCGGTTTCGGGGACACATCTACCGGTTTCGTGGGCCGTCCGGTTCCCGCTCATTCCCCAGTGTGAGGTTTTTTCAGCCAACGAATTTCGTTCAATTCTTAAAACCGAACCGACTGTTTCCAGCCAGAAATTTCCCTTTTTTTTAGGCAACCACAATTTCCTATTTCGGACTCCTAACCCCAAATTTAGAAACCCTGCTCAACCTGCCACACTCTACTTGTCATAACCAAAAACTTCCCCGGAGCAGCCTCCATTCTGTATCCTGTATGTACTAATTCGGTAAATCAAGCGATTGCCCCCTCAGAACTGCACGCCCTCTGCCACAGAGTCCGAGTCCGACCCTTCGTCCCTGGAATATGCTGGCTCCATCTCCTCCACATACTCAGCGTCCGATCCGCTGTCATACATCGACAAGGTTATGGCCCGCATAACGGCCCGTTGATGGTAGCCAGCGTCCGAGTCGTAGTCAGACAGGTCTTCCTCTTCCTCCTCTTCCTCCTCCTCCACCTCGGCAGCCTCAAAGTCGCTGTCGCTGTCACTGTTGTACTCCTCGTCTGCCCCAGAAAGAAACCGTCGCCCGCAATTGATGCATTGTGACCCGTGCGCCTCCCAGTGGCACACGCTGCACCGCGGGATCCCGTCGCTCATGTCCAGTACTGCCTCCGTGTAGTTGTCGAACAGCTTGTGAAAACACCCCCGCCCCTGCGCCATCTGCTGCTCATAACCCTGCGTGCGCTCCTTTATGAGCCTCTTGATCTCGCCCTCGCGTGATGGATGGTCCTTGCGCACCGTATCCAGAAACAATTCCACCAGCTGCTTAAGCGGCACGTTAAAGACAGGCGTCCGTCGCACGCGCGACCGGCACATGGGACATGTGTGCTTGACTTTGAGCCACCCCTCCAAACACTCGTAGCAGAACGTGTGGCCGCATGCGACAGTGAACGGAGCCAGCATGAGCTCCTGGCATATAGTACAGGTGAATATCTCAATGCTGCGTCGAAACAGGCCGTTTTGGGTGTCGTGTTGGAGCGATTCCAGCAAATCGAGAATCTGCATCGATCAAATCAGGTATTTTTATTTTTTATTTTTTGCACAATTTAATTTTGCAGATGTGAAATAAGTATATTAATCTCTATTCTTTATACATGTCGCCAGGAGTCTATTTTTTTGAGTGACTCGGCCAGCGTACGCAGCTGCGCGTGTTTTTGCATAACGACTCGGCCATGCAGCTCCTCGACGGTCTGCTCCAAGTACGCGAGGAAATACTCCACCACTTGTGGCTGGTGGTGGCTGTCGAACGACTCGCCCACAGACCTGATGTTGCGCACAAAGTAGTCTGTAGGACTGAACAGAGGGTCCTTCTTGAGCGTCTCCAGCACGCTGATCACCTGGTCAAGTCTATTCTGGCCCAGGTAGTACTTGATCAACGCGTAGACTGCGCGTAGCAGCTCAGTGTTGTTGCGCGGCGATTTTTCGGCCATCCTCGACAGCACCAGCTGCCCAAATTCCTCGTTGTGGAATTTCGCCGCCTCCAGCAACATCGTGGTGTATTCTCGCAGCGAGAGCAGCTGGCCGTGCTGCTCGAGCATCAAGGTCGGGAACCCGAAGACGCCGTACCTGAACCGTCTGTCGAGCGTCTTGCGCTTGCGGAAATGCAACAGCTTCACGTGCGGGTCGTCCAAGTTGAGGATCTGCGGGTTGTCGCGCAGAAAGTCCATGATCTTGCGGACCTCGTGCATCGTCCTGGCCGTCTTGAGCGTCGTCATCATCAGCCCGGCCCGCGGCCGGATGCCTCGCAGCAACCGCTGCTCCACAGACTCCATCGTCGGCAGCACCGGCTGCACCTCATCGCCCAGCGCAACTACACGTCCGCCCCGGTTGTCCTTACTGATCACGTGCCGGTATCTTGCCAAACTAGACACCGGGTCGGTTTCCATATTTTCTGTGAACAGCTCAGTAATCTCGCGCCGGATCGTGGGATACGCTTCGATGCTCGACTTCCAGAAGTTGTAGAAGTACTCTTCCTGGAACTCGAGGCCGGTTTCTGCCGCAAGCTTGAGCAGCAGCTCGACGTAGATATCTGGCCGGTGTTTTTCACGCAGCCACCATAAAATTCGCCGCAAAACAACCTGGAACTCAGACCCGGTCTCGGTCTCGTGCAGCACCCGTCTCACGCGCTCGACGTCGCCCGCGCGCATCAGCATGTCCACACACTCCACCCGGAAACACGCGCGTTCTTCAGGGTCCAATCGCTCAACCCATTCGAAGTACTGTGATTCCATGAAGTCACGTGCCGCTGCCGCGCCAGAAACGTCTGCCAGGTCCTCCAGGAACCGGAAGTTGTAGCACCTGGTCTGCTGGAGATGCTCCACAATCCAGTCCTGCTGCTCCTTGGTTCCCTGGCTCATGAGAAACTTGTACACGGCCACGTTTGTTCGGAAATGCACTGCAAAGCCCTTGGACAGCCAGAGCCGGTACGCCATCTGGCACAGCGACGAATTGTGAGTGACCAGGATCAGATCCTTGAGATACGAGTCCAGGATGTCTGGGGCCAGCTCTGCGGACGACATGACAGTCTGGTTGAAGATCTGAGTTGCCATGAAGATGTTTTCTGAGCGCAGATACACACGTAAGGCGAATTTCAGAGCTTCTGGAGACGGATCTGAGACACGACTCAAATATTGACTAAAAACGTGGTCGAATTCTGTGTAGTCGAAGTTCATGTATAGGACGAGTAGCAGGCGTTCGAGAAATGCGGTGCTGAGCGCAGTGTAGTCAAATAAGGCGCGGTATTTCTGGGACAGCTGGTATGCAAAAGAGTAGCTATTGGAGGCCAGGAAGAGCTGTTGAAATTCGAGAGGAGTGAGCGAAATGGCCTCCAGTTCTTTGTACAGGGATGAGTATTGTCTTGCTGCTAGCAGTGACTGCAGACGGGGGTCGAGGAAGTCTGGGGGGGTTGGAGCAGGGGCGGGTTGTTGTTTTGGTCTGGCGGTGTATTTACCGTCGAGGAAGCGTTCGAAAGGGGGTCTGTTGACTTTGAGCAGGCGGGAGAAGTCCATTTCGGGTGTGTCGTGAATCAAGAGACGGGGCCCTTGATCTTGGACGGGCTCTACTCGGGCCGAGAAAGGGCGCCGTGGTATTCGAAGCGCCAGGCCCCACCGCGCGCTTCTAGTTGCACATCTCTGCATCGCAGAGGTCTATCAGGAAGAAGAGTGAATTGGGAAATAGTCCGATTCTGAAAAATTTATTCAAAATAATATTCATTAGTAAAAAATATTCCTTCAAAGTTTACTGGACAAATTAATGTGCACTGCTTTAGTTTGGCTGAACGCGGCCAGTCCGGCCTCGCCGAGCTCGCGGCCAATTCCAGACATCTTGTACCCGCCAAACGGCATACGGTAGTCGGCCGCAAACGTGTAGTTGACAAACACCTGGCCGCTCTGCACCTCGCGGATGTAATTTTGCGTGCGGCGCAGGTCGTTCGAGAACAAGTACGCTGCCAGGCCGTAATCGCAGTCGTTCGACATCTCGATGGCCTCTTCGTCCGTGCTGAACTTCGACACCGTCACGACCGGGCCGAAGATTTCCTCGCGGACCACACGCATTTTCTGGTTGCAATCGGCCAGAATTGTAGGCTCGATAAAGTAGCCGCCCTCCAGTCCGGCAGTCTTGACGCCTCCGGTGACCAGCTTCGCGCCCTCCTCGACGCCGACCTGGATGTAGCCCAGCACCTTGTCCTGCTGAGCCTTGGAGACCTGGGGCCCCACGCTGACGCCTTCTGCAAACTGCGGGCCCTGCTTGAAGTTCTCCTTCACGTGGACGGTGAGTTTCTGCAGAAACTCGTCGTAGATCGAGTCCTGCACGTAGATCCGCGACGAGGCCGTGCAGATCTCGCCCTTGTTGAAGAAAATCCCGAACGCGGCCCATTTCACTGCCTGCTCGATGTCGGCGTCGTCAAACACCACGAGCGGCGACTTTCCGCCGCACTCCAGCGTGCACGCCTTGAGGTTCTCGGCTGCGAGCTTCTGGATCGTCTTGCCCACGCCTGTGCTTCCCGTGAACGTGACCTTGTCAATGCCCTTGTGCGACGCAATTGCAGCACCCACGGTGGCTCCCGTGCCGCACACCACGTTCAGCAGCCCGGCAGGAGCACCAGCCTCCAGAAACAGCTCGCAAATATACAGCGCAGTCAGCGGAGTCAGCTCGGACGTCTTGGCCACCAAACAGTTGCCGGCCGCAACGCACGGAGCCAGTTTCCACGCAAACGTCGACACCGGGAAATTCCACGCCATCACCGCTCCACACACCCCGTACGGCTCAGAGATGGTGTAGGTGAATTTGGACCGCTCTGTCTCGATCGTTTTGCCGTCCTCGGCAGTGATTGCAAGCGAGCTGTAGTACCGGAACACGTCTGCGGCGTGCAGCACGTCATAGATGGCGTTGGTCGACTTGGGCTTGCCGCTCTCGACCGCCTCAAGATCGGCCAATTGGTCGCTGTGCTCGGTGATCAGCTGCGACACCTTCAGCAAGAAGTCCGAGCGCTCGCGGCCGCTCTTCTTTCTCCAGACGTTGGTGAAACACTCTCTGGCCTTGGCCACAGCCAGATCCACATGCTCCTCTGTCCCCAAATACACAGAGCAGATGTTCTTGCCCGTTCCAGGGTCCTCAACAGGAATCTGCAGGTCGGTGGTCACAAACTCGTTGTTGATGAACAGACCGGTCTCCTGCTTGTACTCTTTGCCGTTAGCCAATTTGATCTGGACGCTCGACATGAAATGCAAATATTGCTGGCTATCTCTGAGCTTATATGGAAAGATTACACCTTCCCGATTTGGTGAAACGTGGTGCAAGGATTAGCAAAAAATATTTAATTATTACAATAATGACTGTTCCGAGCACACCTCCGCATCCAGACGCCGACCAGGAACTCGACATCTCAAAAGAGCAGCTGCCGCAGGACCTGGTCGACGCATTGGATCTCTCGTCGGACGAGGACCCGCCTGACTCGCGCAGACAGTCCCCAAGCACGCCGGATACGTGCGCTGCCCCGGATTTTATGGATACCGATGCTGGGGCCAACGTAGCTGTTCCTGTGAACCCGTTCGGCGCGAATTCGGGTCTGGTGGCATCGCTGCGCACCGAGATCCGCCACACTGCTGATTCTGCGCGACTCTCGAGTGCCCAACAGCGCCGTCTAGTGCAGTACATGGACGAGCAGCTGTTGGTGATCCAGCGCATGTTTATCAAGTATTTATCGCTCAGAGACGACGACGACGTGTCCGACTATACCCTGCTGAAGCTGCTGGAAAGGCTCGAGGAGGCCGTCTCGCTGCTGTGGTACTCTCTCTACCACACCAGCACGATCCCGGCGCTGTACCACGCCAACCTGGGACTTGGCGACACCTCTGCACCAGAGCTACCAGCCGTGGACCGCTCGTACGGACAGCCCGAGTATTTGATCAAGATCATGGGCGATTTGGTGGACTACCTAGAAAAATACAGCATTGAGACCTTTGAGGAGCTGCACCGGGTGCTGCAGCTGCTAGCCCGGCTCGACAATTTTGCGTGCGTGCTGATCGACGAGGCTGCCGGCGTGGTGAGCACGACCGAGAAGGTGCGCATGGACTCTGTGGTGCAGCGGAGCAAGCTGGTGATGGTGGAGAAGTTCGAGGTGCTCCAGATGCGCGGGCGGGACTCGCGCGCCGAGCAGCTGGTGGGCGAGATCTACGAGGGGATCAGCGACCGCACGTCGATATGAGCCAGGTGTACGCCTCAGACAGATGCTGCTCCTCGGCGAGCCACTGGTCCTCGAGGTTCTCGGCCAGCGTCTGTGCGAGTGGGTAGTGCTGTGCTGCTGCCAGGATATGTAGCTCTTTGGAAAAAAATTCTCTGTGCCGCATGGTGTGAGCCACACAGCCGCCGATCAGCAGCGGGAACAGCATCAGGGCGTGGGGTCTGGCCGAGAGCTGGTCCAGCTCCAGTAGCAGCTGTTCCAGGTAGAACTGGACGATCGGGCTGGCTGCGGGCGTGGCCGGGTCGGCCAGCTTGATGTACAGGATTTCCTGCGCGTAGAAGAGCGCCTTGCACACGGCCAGGTTCATGTGGGCCTCTGTGTGGCCGTGGAGCGGGATCTGGATCTCCAAGGTCTGGATCGCGGTCCAGACGAGCGTCATTTGGTGCTTGACTGGCGCCAAGACCAGCGTGCTCTTAGCCTCGGCCAGTTTGGCCATGATCTCCAGACACTCGAGCAGGACGGCGCGCTGCTGCGGCGGGTGCCAGTCTGTGGCGTAGGGCAGGTCGACCAGCGGGGCGAGCGTGTGGCTGTGCTGGTAGAACTCGAACGGGGACGGGAGTTTGTCAGGGTTGCAGAAATAGAGCGCCACAGGCAGGTTGCGCACAAAAACGTTGAGCACGGAGCGGCTGTCGGGCAGCGACGCGAGCACGTGCGAGGTGTGCCAGTCGATGCCGTGGCGGAGGTCGGTCTCGAGCGTGTGCAGGGCGTGGATGGCCACCACGAGCCACGAGAAGGGCTGCGAGGTCTTCATGGCGATGTCGATTTCGGGCTTGGCAGACATGATGTCGAACTGGGGCTCAAACTCGCGCGCGCAGTGCGTGTAGGAGTCGACCTCGAACACGTAGCACATGCTGGCGGGGATCGGGTACTCGAGCTGGTCGATCTGCTCGAGTTTGGAGATCTCTGGGGCCGACGAGGCCGCGCGGATTTGGAAGTCTCTGGGGAGCGCCTGGCTGTGGGAATCAGGCCAGCAGCACTGTAGGAAGTTGCGCGAGCACCCGAGACACACGGGAAAGGCCTCGTTGCACTTCTTCTTGCGCTTGCGGCAGGTGAAGCAGCCGGTCTTGGTGCGGGTCTTGGACATGCCGGGTGAGAAAAATTGCACGACAGACTTGGTGCGAGGGGGGGAAGACGACCTGGTGCGAGGGGGGAGAAAGAACACCAAGGGAGCAGCAGTCTGGCGCTGGGGTGCTCGTCGCCTGGCTCCAGGCCCCCAGCTCAGAGTGCGGCGCACGGCCCTGTCGCACTGGCCATCTGCTGGCGTGCTTCCCCCTTGCCGCCAGCGTGCGCTAAATCTGCACGAAATTCTCGGATGGAAATTCCCTATTTTGGTTTCTTATCTCCATAAATAAATACCAGACCAAAGCACCAAAATAATTACCATGGTTTCTGTTTCTGCCCCTGCCAACGTTGCCCCGCTACTCAAGTTCAAGGACGATGTGTCCAACCCAGAGCTCTTCGAGACCTGGAAGCCCAAGATCGCTGCGTATCGCGCGGCTCTGGCGGCCTCTTTGCCTGAAGAGTACAAACTGCCAGACTCCGAGGTTCCGACCTCTTTGGACTCCGAGATCTTCAACACGCTCCAGTTCCTGGACCAGACCACCCATCTGTCTGCGCAGGAGCAGCAGATCACCCACATGTCTGCGTGCGAGCTAGTTTCGCAGATGGCTGCCAAAAAGCTGACGGCTGTGCAGGTGATGCAGGCGTACGCTCACCGTGCCGTGATGGCGCACCAATTGACCAACTTTGCGTGCCAGTTTTTCATTGGCGAGGCGCTGGAGCGCGCCAAGCAGCTGGACGAGCACTTTGCGGCCACGGGCGAGCTTGTGGGTCCCCTGCACGGCGTGCCGATCTCGCTCAAGGAGCAGATCGGCATGGCCGACAAGATCACCCACGGGGGCTGGGTCGCGTGGCTCGACAACGTCCCTGAGGAGGACGCCGTCAACGTCAAGCTGCTGCGCAGCCTGGGTGCCGTGTTCTACGTGCGCACCAACGAGCCGCAGACCCTGATGCACCTGGACTCCAACAACAACATCACCGGGCGCACGCGCAACCCGCACAACACGCTGCTCACTGCGGGCGGCTCCTCGGGCGGCGAGGGCGCGTCGGTGGGCGCGCGCGCATCGCCTCTGGGCGTGGGAACCGACATTGGCGGCTCCATCAGGGGCCCTGCTGCGTTTTCCGGCACGTACGGCCTCAGACCCACCAGCAGAAGAGTGTCCACCTTTGGCGGCGTCTCGTCGGGCAAGGGCCAGGAGTCGATTGTGGCTGTGGCCGGCCCGCTCGCCAACAACGTCGACGACATCGACCTGTTCATGAAGGCGTACATCAACGACGGAAAGCCGTGGGATCTGGACCAGTGGTGTCTGCCTATGCCCTGGAGAGATGTGCCGGTGCCCGAGGCCAAGAGCCTGACAGTGGCTATCATGTACGACGACGGGATCGTGAAGCCGACACCGCCTATTCTGCGAGGCCTCAAGCACATGGAGGCCAAGCTCAAGGCCGCAGGCGTCAACGTGGTGGAATTCGAGCCGATCGAGATAGAAAAGATCTTCGAAGTGTCCCACCTCCTGTACAACTGCGACGGCAACCACGCGCAGCGCGAGATGCTCAGACCCTCGGGCGAGCCGCTGCTGCACCTGACCAAATGGGCGCTGTCGTTCGGCAAGTCCGACGAGCCGCTCACGGTGACCGAGAACAGAGAGCTCAACTACCAAAGGGACGTGTTGAGAAAGCTGTACAATGACTACTTTGTGCAGAACAAGGTGGACTTCATTCTGTGTCCTACGTACGCGAACGTCGCGCCGGTGTGCATTGAGAACGGCGTCGAGGGCCCATACTACTGGGGCTACACCTCGCACTTCAACCTGCTGGACCTGCCGGGCCTGGTGGGTCCTACGGGGCTGTTTGCCGACAAGGAGGTGGACGTGAAGCCGGAGTACACGCCACGGAGCGAGATCGAGCGCATCGAGTTCAGCAAGTACCGGCCGGAGCTGCTGGAGGGCGCGCCAATCTGCTACCAGCTGTGCGGCAGACGGTATGCGGACGAGGAGGTGGTGGCAGCAGGCAAGCTGTTCCGGGAGATTCTCGGGCTGCAGGAGTAGTGCGAGGGTGTGTGTGCGAGGTGGTGTGTAAAGGGAGGTGTTTGTGTGAGGGTGTGTGTATAGGGGGTGTATTGAGAGTAATATGTATCACACTATCGTTTGGGAGCAGCATGCCAGCATCGCTACGGTCTGCCTCGACCGGCTTCGTATATACAGTGTAGAATCCGAGCACCGTGCTCACCCCCCACCCTGCCCCCGCTCAAGCACAGGCAGAAACTGCCCCACGATCAGCATCGGAATGTCAAACACGTCCCGCTTGATCGTCCAGATGCAGCAGCACCGCAGATAGTTGTTGTCCTGGGCCTTGCGCAGATTGCAGTCGGTCAGGTACGTCGCGTTCAGGTCCCCAAATGCCAGCTCGCTGAAGCTCCGGAAGTACTTGATCGTGCTCTCGTCGTCCATCAGCTCCACGATAAACGTGCGTTTCGCCAGCAGAGCGTCGCGCGAGTACCCCGTCATCACCGCAAAGGTGTCGGTCAGCGCGACAATCTCGCCCGTGCGCCGCCAGATGATGATCGGCGACGGCGACAGCGCAATCAGCTGCTCGTACTCCAGCAGCGAGCGCTGGAACGAGTGTTCCGTGAAAAGCAGGTCGGTTTCGTGCAGCGACTTGGTCGCCGAGATGAATGAGGGCCTGTACTTGGCCATGCACTTGGCAATCTCGATCAGCTGGGTCTTGTTGAAGCGTCGCTTGAGATACGAGATCAGCTCGTGGTACGCCTGCGTGTATCTGTACGCCTTGATCACCCCGGTCAGGTAGATATCGTCAGGCCGTTTGACCTTCTGGCGCACCAGCAGCGGCGCCATGTACGTGGCAGTGTGCTCGAGCTTGCGCGGCCGCTCGCGGGCCAGATTCGGCATCGCAGAGTGTCGCTCGTTGTACACGTACGAGTTTGGAGTCTCGTTGTTTTCGTACGACGTGGTCATCTGCAGCTGCTCCACGTTGATCTCCACGTACGGCCGCACCTCATTGTACTCGTCGAGCTCCAGAAATTCGTCTGTGGGCGAGGGGGGGTTGGTGTTGAGCAGGTCGGTGAGCTGGAGATACTCCTCGTTCGCAATGGACGACTCGAAGCTGCGCAGCTCCGGGACAAACAGAAACGGCAGCGGCGGCTCCGAGGAGGGCTCAGACGTGGACTCGGACGAGTGCGACGGGCGCGTGCCCCGCTGGCTCCGCTGCCTGTCCTTATAAACAGTCTTCTTCTTGCGCACAGAGTCGCGACACGTGCCCTGCATTCCGCGCTTGCAGCAGTTGGTGCAGGGCCGCTGGTCGTCGCACTGCAGGTGCTTGCGGTGGCAGAACTCGCACGCGACCCGCGTCGCCTTGCGCGACAGCTTGATCTCGAGAGGTAGACGTTTTGTCATGGGCAAGAAAGTAACAAGGCGCGAGGTGTGATCTGGGGAACCGCCGGGACCCATGTATATAGAGAGATTGCTTAGTCAGCATACACAGCTATAAAAATTAGTTGCTCTTGAGCACGTCCAAGAACTGGCCCTTGGATGGCTTGGCAGCAGCACCCTCGGCCTTAGCAGATCCGAGCTTCTTCTCGGAGAAGGCCTTGGCGTATGGGTTGAGTCTGAGCAGGACCTGCTTGTTCTTGAGCGGGTTCTTCTTCAGAACGTGGGATCTCTTCTGGGTAGCCTGGCCAGCTGGTCTGACAACAGCCTGGATCTCGGCAGAGTTGATCAATCTGGTGACATCGGTGTTGGACACAATGTTCGATGGCAGAGAGTAGCCCGACTTGGAGGTGTAGACAGAGTCCAGAGCAGCAAAGGCAGACTCGGTCCAGATGATGAATCTACCCAAGTGGGCACCTGGAGCAAGCTGCAGAAGACCCAGCGACTTGACAGAGGCAGTTTCGACACCTGGGATGTTTCTGAAAGCCTTGACCAGACCCTTGTCCTCGGCGTACACAACCAGAGGTCCTCTTCTCTGGACAAATCTTCTGCCTCTGAGCTTACCCTTACCGGCTCTCATCTTCTTGGACTTGATCACCTTGACGACGTCCTTGTGGGCGCCAACGGCCTTCAGAGCAGCAACAGCCTCCTTGGTCTTGGTGATGGACTCGAGCTCAGAAGACACAACCAATGGGATCTGAGGAATGTTCTCGATTCTGTGTCCTCTGGCCAAGACAAGAGACTGCACAGCAGATGCGGCAATAGCAGAAGCAGTGGCGTATCTCTTCTCGTTGAGGTTGACCTTGACGTGCCATCTTCTCCAGATCTTGGTTGGAGCGAACATACGTCCACCTCTGCACATGTTACCGAAAGCAGCCTGACCGGATCTGTGGGTTCCTCCACCACCGACTCTTGGGATTCTGGCAACAGCTCTACCAGTACCCCAGGACTCAGCAGAGGTCTGGTGACCAGCGTTCTCAGCAACAGCGTAGGCCTGTCTCTTGTTCTTGTTGACTCTGGTGAACACGGAGTGGACGATATCTGGTCTGATTGGAGCCTTGAAGACGGCTGGCAGTGGCAGGGAGGCGGAAGAAGCCTTGCCCTCGAGGGTGACAACGGAAACTTGTGGAATGGACATGTCGAAATAAGTTGAAAAAAAACCTACTGAAAAAATTTATGAAAAATTCGCGGTCGTGCGCCGCGCCAAAAACTTGTGCTGGGGCGGGTAACCAGAGAGATAGCCCGGCCTGGTCCTCCTCGCACCTGTGGGGAAATAAGCTGACATCCTTTTTTGTTTCACTCCCACATGTCCTCTGCTCTTGCGCCTCTGCTCCAAATTGACCCCTGGCTCGAGCCTTTCACTGCCGAGATCGAGAACCGCCGCAAACTTGCCGACGGCTGGCTTGATGTTTTGGCCCAGAACGAGGGCGGCCTGCTCAAATTCGCAGACTCCTACCAGAAGCTTGGGTTCCATGTCGCCCCCGACAATTCCATCTCGTACAAGGAATACGCGCCCAATGCCGTCGCAGCGTGCCTGATTGGCGACTTTAACAACTGGGAACACGACAAGCACGTCATGACCAAAGACGCGTTTGGCTTCTTTAGCATTTTGTTGCCCTCTGTGAACGGCAACCCTGCAATCGAGCACAATTCTCGAGTCAAAATATATTTGACCTTGCCCGACGGCTCCAAGATCGCCCGGCTGTCCCCGTACATTCTGCGCGCGACAGCTCCTCCCAAGGAGTACGGCAATTCCAACTACGAGGCCCGTTTCTGGAACCCTTCGTCCCAGTACGTGTTCCAGCATCCCAGACCCAAGCTGCCTGCTTCGCTCAAAATCTACGAGGCCCACGTTGGCATTTCGACCCCTGAGCCCCGGGTGGGGACCTACAAGGAGTTCACGGCCAACGTGCTGCCAATGATCAAGGACCTCGGCTATAACACTGTCCAGCTGATGTCTGTCATGGAACACGCATACTACGCTTCTTTTGGCTACCAGGTGACCTCGTTCTACGCGATCAGCTCGCGATTCGGCACACCAGAGGACCTGAAAGAGCTCATCGACACGGCACACAGCATGGGAATCCGTGTGCTGTTGGACGTGGTCCATTCCCACGCCTCGAAAAACGTTCTGGACGGCCTGAACCAGTTCGACGGGACCGACTACTGCTACTTCCACGCCGGTGGCAAGGGCAACCACGACCAGTGGGACTCCCGGCTGTTCAACTACAGTAATTACGAAACACTGCGCTTTCTTCTAAGCAACCTCAAATTCTATCTGCACGAGTACAAGTTCGACGGATTCAGATTTGACGGCGTGACCAGCATGCTCTATACACACCATGGTCTCGGCGAAGGCTTCTCCGGTGACTATGGGGAGTATCTAGACCCGAACGGGCCTGTGGACAAGGAGTCACTGACCTACCTGATGCTGGCAAACGATTTGTGTGAACAGTACGGCAAAGAGCAGAACTGTTCCATCACCACTGTGGCCGAGGACGTTTCTGGATATCCAACCTTGTGCATGCCCCGTGCTTGTGGCGGGGTCGGGTTTGACTATAGACTTGCCATGTCGATCCCAGACATGTGGATCAAGATTCTCAAGCATACCAAGGACGAGGACTGGGACCTCGCTCTGATTGCACACACCCTTTCCAACAGGAGATACAAGGAGAAGTGTATTGCGTATGCGGAGTCGCACGACCAGGCTCTTGTTGGAGACAAGACGTTGGCTTTTTGGCTGATGGACGCTCAAATGTACACCAACATGTCTGTGTTGACCGAACTTACTCCGACTGTTGATCGTGGTATCCAGCTGCACAAAATGATCAGATTGGTGACACAGGCCCTCGGTGGTGAAGCATATCTGAACTTTGAAGGTAACGAGTTTGGACATCCTGAGTGGCTGGACTTTCCTCGTCAGGGCAACAACGAGTCTTACCACTATGCCAGAAGACAGTTCAACCTTATCCACGACGATCTTTTGAGATACAAGTTCCTGTATGCCTTTGACAGGGCAATGAACTCTACTGAGACCAAGTACAACTGGCTGAACTGCGAGCCGGCGTACGTTTCGCTGAAGAACGAGAGCGACAAGGTTATGGTGTTTGAACGCAACAACAAGCTCTTTTTGTTCAACTTCAACGCGACACAGTCGTTCACTGACTACAGGGTCGGGGTCGAATTGCCTGGCACGTACAAGATCATTCTGAACTCGGACCGTCCAGAGTACGGAGGCCACGACAGGATCGACGAGTCGAAGTCTGTCTATTTCACCACCGACTTCCCTTGGAACGGCAGAAAGAACTTCATCCAGGTGTATCTGCCTTCGCGATGTGCGTTGGTTCTTGCTCTGGACTCGGAAATTAACTAGATATCATCTATCTCATTGCTAGTCCATATTGGACACAAACTTGGACCGGTTGAGCACCAGCGACTCCATATACTTCTCAATGCATTTTTCATGTGACAACTTGAGTGCGTGCGACCGCACCAGAAACGCCTCCTTCTGCTTGATGACCCTATCGGTGGGCGTGATTTCAAACAGTTTCGAGAGCGCCTCCACGTGGTTGGACAGATTGCTCTGCGTTTTTTCCAGCATTCCCTTCTCTGGCGACGACTCCAAGTAGAACATCAGCGCGTACGACCACATCAGCGTGATCCGGCACTTGAGCAGCATGTCGATCGACTCTCTGTAGAAATGGGCCTCGATCCACGACACTTTGGCCAGCTGCTGTATTTCCTGGACCCGGTACTCCAGCTTAGCCAGAAACTCTGTGTCCTTTTTCAGCGACACCCGATGGATCTCAAACAGATCGAAGTAGAAGAGGTATTTTTTCAGCGAGGTACGCGAGTTCTCCTGTCTCTCGCGCTCCTTGCGACTGTCCTCGTCGTTGAAACTCGTGCAAACAAAATTGTTTTTGTGCCTGCTCCACTCCCCGAGACAGATCCAGCAGAACTGGTAATGGCACTCGCCACACGTCATGTGGTTGCACCCGCCGTTTTTCTCGATCGGCGACGAGCATTTAGGACAGTCTTTGGTGTTGGCTGTGATCCAGTGCGACGTTTCTGTCTCGTCTGCACACGTCTTGATCCATTTCTTCACCACTGCACACGTCGAGGGAGCGTGGTCCTCGCTCAGACACGAGAAACAGAACCGGTGGCCGTTGCCGCACTGGACAATGGGGATATATTTATGCGAAATGTACTCGTCCACAGACGAGATCACGCTCGAGTCGAACCCCAGGTACTCGATGAAACACTCACAGTCGACAGCAGGACAGTTCCGGAACGTCTTGCTGTGCTTCTTGGTGTACTGCAGCACGATGTTATACCAAAACCGGGTGGCCAGCACCTTGTTGCGTTTGGCCTGCTTCTCGAGCCGTTCCTGCTTGATGTGGCGCTCGTGGAAGTTGAACAGCGCGTCGTCCAGGCTCTCGGGCTCAGGCTCGGCCTCTTCCGGGTCCAGCTCCTCCTCCGAGCTGTCCAATTGCGCTTTCTGGTACTTGGCCATGATCTGCTCAGACGTGAGCGGCCCGCCAGCCTTTTTATCCTGCAACTGCTTTTCCTGCTCCTCCAGCTGCTGTCGCTGCTGCTCGACCTCCTGACTCAGCTGCAGAAGCTCGCCAGGACGCAAATACAGCCCACATCCCGTGTCCGGACATCGAATAAGCCCGGTTCCTTTCTCCTTAACATAGCGCACATAGCAATCCACGCAGTAGCTGTGATCGCACTGCGAAAGCTGGAACGTCTTGATCGGCCCCTCGCAGCAACAGATCACACACATGAACTCCCGTCCAGACTCCTGCACCAGTCCCGATCTCACCTCACTGCTGGCGGCCAGCCCGCTCTGCTGACGGATCTCCAGGGGCCCCACTGTGGTGTAGTCCTCCAGCAGCTTCTGCTCGTTCCAGTCGTACTTGAGCAGCAAGATCGTGCAATCGTCAGTGCCAATCTGCAGCATCGAGTTCACATTAGCAATCTGGCGTCGAAGCTGGTCCTCGATCTCCTCGGCTTCAACAGCCTTGTAGCGCATCCGATGGGTACTCAACCCCCCAGCAGTCTCTCTGTTTTTAAAGCAGTGCTGCACAGAATCTTCCACATACAATCTATCCACACCGTCCTCGAGCTCGTCCAGCTCGTCCAAAGATACCTCGTCGCTGTAAATGTCGTCGGTATCATCGTCAAAGTCCAA
Source organism: Ogataea chonburiensis (assembly GCA_030578415.1). Classification (NCBI taxonomy): domain Eukaryota; kingdom Fungi; phylum Ascomycota; class Pichiomycetes; order Pichiales; family Pichiaceae; genus Ogataea; species Ogataea chonburiensis. The sequence goes on along the minus strand of JAJMRU010000002.1, from coordinate 1,136,593 downwards.
GTCCGACATTAATAAAATTAAAACTCCATGCACAGCCTTCTTATCTATATACATTAATTATGCCGCTGCGGTCTGCGCTCACAATCATGTCGTAGGGGTGGCGCAGCAGCGCGAGGTGGACCACGCGATCGCGGTGGCCACTGGCGGGCTCCAGCCGTTTGCGGTCCGTGCTGCGCTCGCTCACAAACATCAGGTTCGCGTTGATCTGCGTGGCCACAAAGCTGCCCTGCTCGTCTGCCCCCACGACCCGCGATGCCTCCGGGTCGTCCAGGTCCCACACCACCAGCTTCCCCGACGGCGCCGCGCTCACAATCTGCCGTCCGGCGCTTCGCAGCGCGCAGCAGCTCCCGTCGCACGTGATTGTCTCGTCCGACAGCCCCAGCTGGACCAGCTGGTCTTCGAGCGTCTCGTTCTCGCTCCCGAGCTCCGAAACCATGTACGTTTCCAGCGTCGAATTCACGTTTGCGCAGCAGAGCACCTGGCGGGGCTGAAGTCGCGCCGCGTCCCACACAGTCACGTCCGCGTCGCCCGTTCCGCCCACCACGGCAAAGTACCGCGACCGTCTCCCCTGCAGCGTGTACTCTTTCGGCAGCAGCTGGATCTTGTGGATCGGAAAGCTCAGCGACCGGAACTTGGCGCTTTTCAGCGACAGCTCGAAGTTCAGGTCCCACAGGTCTAGAATACCCTTGGAAGTTCCAACCACGGCCCAGCCCTGTGTCTCGTCGACAGCCAGCGCAGTGGGGATTCCGTGCGACAGGTTGTTCTGCAGAGAAAAAGCCACCTTCATTGTGCGCACGTCCAGCCCCAGAAGCTTGGCTGTCGGGGTGGTGCACATCAGCAGGGGTTTTTCTGCCACTGTGCAAAACGCGAGATGCAGAGCGTATTTATCGCTGGACTCGAGACGACGGTGTCTGATGAGACTCAGTCGCGCAGAAGAGTGGCGAGTATGGCTGAGATTGGTGTCGACGCGGAAAATCTTGACAAATCCGTCCTTGGTAGCAACGGCCAGACAGTTTCTGGTGCTCATAAACGTGATGGCCACCACGGGCGAGCCCATGTTCAGCGACACCACCGACGACCCGGTCACGTTGTTCTCAAGCCGTACAGAGTCCCAGATCTTAATTTCGCCTGCCACGTCGCTGGTGACGAAAAAACGGTGGTCTGGCGAGACTTCGATGCCCGAAATGGCAGCCCGATGCTCCACCAGGCGCGACACCAGCGTGTTTGTCGAACGCGCTTGCTCGCCTATCTCGCCTGGCTCGTACGCATCCACAAGCCCGCCAAACTCGCTGTAGTCTTCCAGCGTGGGCTCAAACGACATGCTGTTCAGAAACTTTAAAATGTACGGATTTGCGCCCGAATAGCTGTGCTTGACTCTGGTGGTGATCTTCTGCACGCTGGTCGACTCGGAGACCGAGATCGCGTGCGAGTTTGCCGCGCTCGCAGACTCTCCGTGCGCCGTGTGCTCGTTTGTGCGCGTCAACGCCTCTGCCTTCACTGCCGTGCCGTACAGAAATGCCGCAGCAGAGCCAGAGTTCTGCGAGCTTGGCGCACTGTACTCTGTCGGAATCACCTCTGCCTTGTAGCTCACGTCGAAAAACACTGTACGGGGCAGCACGTTCGGCTTGGAAGTGCCGCCCCCAGATTGTCGCACACTCGTGCGCGCAACTTTGTAGATGTACGATCGCAAAGTGGCCACTTTCCACAGCTCTGACTCATCCATTCCCACAGACTTGAGCTTCTCCACCTGCTGAGCATCGTACTGGCTGAGCGGGACCTCTGCGTTGCTGATGACAGCCACGTCCTCAATTCCATGGAGTCGATAAGTGGAGCTCTGGGAGGTGTTTTTGCGCAGAAACGCGATCCCGGAGCTGTTGAACAGGTCGTTGCGGCGCTGGGACGAGTCCACGCGCTGCCAGAACAGCGTGGGGTCCGGCTTCAGTGACCAGCTCTGCGCCAGACTGTACACGGGGCCGGAAATCGGCTTGTGAGCACAGACGTAGAGCGACTCCCACGAAAATTCGGTTAGCTCGTCCTGGAAAAAGGGCCTAATGATCGGATACAGCATGCAATAAAGATCGGCAAGCGACAGACTCGATCCCACAGCAACAACAAGGTCAAGAACAGACTGTCGGATCGTCTCGTTGGGATGCAATAATAGTCGAATTGTCAGTCTGACAAGGTCCCAATAGTGGATCTTGCGCACAAATCCCAGCTTGCAGAGCTCTGTGAACGTCTTAATCACTCCAATAACCACAAGCTCGTCTGAATCGTTCAACGATTGCACCAGAAGCGGCAGAATGTACTGTTCAAGACTCACCATCCCCACAAAAACAGACACAGGCACAATACTCGCAATAAATCCTAGTCGAATATTTGGATTTTTGTCGTTCAAATAGGTGATGAGATGACTTAAAATGACGTCGTTAGTCCGGTCCTTGCCAAAAAATGCAGCAAGCGGTAGAATATTTTTCAACATCGAGATCCTCACGAACGAGTCCTGGTCGGTGAGAATCTGCACCACCAGCGCCTCCACCTCGATCATCATGTTTTGGAACGAAACGTCGAGTTGCAGATCGCTTTCAATTGCAAACTCGTCACCAGAAGTTAGTTGTGATTGGGCTTTGAAAAGACCAGCTATCTCGTAAAATTTCCTTGCTGTCTGAGCGAGATACGGCAGACACCCTGCAAAAACGGCCCGCACGTGTCGTCCGGTTGCAGACGTATCGGAATCGTGGTAGGTGCGTTTTAGAAAGTGCTGCAATTTCGGCAGCACGTATTCGGGGAAAATGTAGGCATTGACAGGAGTAATCACATCCACCATAGTCAGAAGTTGCGTGAGAGACCTTAAAGCTGCGCTCTCAACATCGTCGCTTGGATCATCCAACATGTACATCAAATACGGCAGACAACGGTCGAGCTTGGCCTCGTCATGGAGCTGTTCTGCAAATGCAAGAATCAGGTCGCAGGCCATCACTCTGAACGACGAATGCGTGGAATTGCGAACACTGTGTAGGACCAATGAGAGAAGAATCAGGGATGCACAGTCGTTCGGGGTCTTGAACACCTGACTGGTGGATTTGGGCACATGATTAGTCATTCCTGGTAGCTGTAGACGCAATGGAATCATTGTATCAGCAACCGGTTGGTCTTGGTCATCAAATTGGTGTTTGAAGCCCAAATATAGTGCGATTTTGTCGAAATCGTTGAAGATGCGAGTCACCCGGTTGTCACAGTCCAGAAACGGGTCGTTTGTATCTGGTTTCTCGCTCAGCTTCCGCATGTAGGGATGCAGAAACGTATAGAAGTGATCTGGAAACACGAGACGACGAAATTGGGTGAGACAGTCCTGTGCCCGAAGACGCTGGTCTGGGTCCAAGACAATCATACTCTGGATCAGACGACGCACGTTAACGTCGTCAATGGCATCCAGATTCGGCTGGTACTCTCCCTTCTTGTACTTGAACAGCTGGGGAAGCGTGAAAATGGGAAGACCTTCCAAGTAGAGCTCTGCTATGACGCAGCCCAGGGCAAAAATATCCATCTGCCAGGTCAGCTTGGCGTCCTTGCGCTCGTCGACTTCCCTGTCAGAGGCCACAAACCGTTCGGGCGCCACATAGCACGTGTGCCGCTGGCTTGTATCGAAGTAGAATGAAAATTGCGACGGATTGTTCTCGGGAAGGTAGACAGGCTTGAATATGGCAAAGTCGCTAATTAGACACCAGCTCCACGAAGTCATGAGGACATTTTCCGACTTGAGGTCGCCGTGGAACACATTCTTCTGATGCAAACGCGACAGAGCAATCAGCATTTGGTAGACAATCCATTTGCGCTCGATGGGTTCCAAAAAGGGGCGGATGCTGATGCGGTCGTAAAGATTGTAGCGAATATGGGGGCGAATCAAATAGCCGGCCCTCTGCGAATCGACAATGCTCTCAAACGCAAGAACATTGGGCAAATCAATCACGGTCAGTCGCAGGGCCTCTAATTGGTCCACCCAGGTCCTCAGATCGAGCTCAGTGCTGGGCTTTATCAGGAGCTTGACAACAACTGCACCCTGCTTATCTAGACCCTTAATGGTCTTGAGAAATCGCGTCGAGCTCAGGGGCTTGCTATATTGGACATCGGTGAGATAATCAATGTACGCAGACACAGCAATGGTCTGCGCGGTGGGCGACAGAAGAGACAGTTGTGCGCCCATAACAAATAAATGAGAATTAATTGGGAAGCGAACACAGCCGTGTTTTTTTTATTTTCGTGAGCTTACATTTATATAGTGAGTGCTATTTGAGCTTTGCCTTTCTTTCTTTCTTGAATTTCTCCACCTCTTCGTGGAGCAGGATTTTCATATCGTTGACAGTGCGACACTTCCACTCGAAGCTGAAGTCGAACGGCTCTGCCACCACCGGCTCGTCCTCCAGGTTGCGGACCTCGGCCAGCAGCGGGTGGTCGAGACATTGCTCGACTGTGTATCGTTTGTCCACCTTCCAGCACAGCAGGTTGGACAGCAGGTCGTGGGCGCCCTCGCTGGCGTGCGGGTACACGTCTGCCCAGTCCTGTTTCTGGAACTGGGGCTTGGACGAGGCAAAGTAGTCCCAGGCCACTGTGGAGTTGTAGCTGAGTATCACGTTTCTGGAAGGAGTACCGAGAATCTTGCAGATCTCATTAATCTGGTGCATCTGGTCGTCACCGATGAACAGGGGCTTGCGGCCGTACAGTTCGCCAAATATACACCCAACAGCCCACATGTCGATCTCCTTGCCGTACTGCTTGCGCGTGAGAATGAGCTCTGGCGCGCGATACCACCTGGTTGCGACGTAGTTGGTTATATTGCTGGATCTATGGTTTTTATTCATGTATTGCTCGGAGATGCCTCTGGCGAGGCCAAAGTCGCCGATCTTGAGCACGCCCTGGCTTGTCACGAGGATGTTCCCCGGCTTGAGGTCTCTGTGGATCACGTCGGCGCTGTGGATGTATTTGAGGCCGCACAGAATCTGGTACAGGAAGCACTGGATGTGGAACTCGCTGAACTGCACCGACGAGTGGATCACCTTGGCCAGGTCGTAGTCCACGAGCTCCTGGAAGCAGTACAGCCCGTCGTACGGCTTCATGTAGACGATGTCGAGGTCGACCAGATTGACAATGTTTTTGTGGCCCTTGAAGAAGGACATTAGTTTCAGCTCGCGCACTGCGCGTTTGAGCAGCACTTCCTTGTTGAAGATGTTGCACACCTTCTTGATTGCAATCGAGGCCTTGTCTTTGGACTGCATGTCGACCGCCGAGCACACTGTTCCGTACGAGCCTTTTCCTAGCACGTTGATCACATGGTATCTGGAATCAAGATAGAAGTTTGCCTTTTCGTACACCACTCTTGATGGCATCTGTTTCTGCTGCTGTTTGGCGTTGGAAATGAGTCTGTTGTTGAGGGTGCGGGCCCCGTATCCTTCTTCGACAGACATGGTTGAGGGAGCGCCAGAAGGAAAAAAAATAGGGCAAGGAAAAAATAATTAGGCGAAACTGAACCAGGGCGAGACTCCACTGTCTGGGACGTGGGCGAGCTCGAGCTGCTGGAATTTTCCAGAGGTCTGGTGGAAGTACAGTCCCGAGATGGCGCCGGTGAGCTGGTTGAAGCACACGTAGTAGAAGCCCTCGAAGGACGCGCCAATGATGCCCTTGACGTTGGCGTCCGGGACCAGGAAGATCTCCTTCCAGCGCATGTAGATGTGTTCGTTGTTGAGAGCGTTGTCGTAGATGTGTTTGTTGGCCATGTCGTTGTCGGGGTCGAAGTCCAGACTTCTCCAGGAGGGGAATCTGCTCCAGTGCTGCAGGTCGTTGCGCTTATTGGACCCCCACGCTTCCACCGAGGTGTAGAACGAGTGGTGGGGGCCGATGATCTCGCCTTTGAAGAACGTGGTGAACTCTGGATGCGACTCTGTGAGGCCGTGGATCGTGAAGAATCCGCACAGGTACGACCGCTTCAGGTCCACCTCCTTGAGGTCTACACGCACCTCAAACGTGGACCTGCCCGATTGCTGCGATCCAATGAAGGACGAGTGGGGTTTGAGGAACGAGGAGACCTTCGACTTGTGCTGTTCCGAGAAGAAGTCCCGGAGCGGCGGCGACGAGGCTAGTTTTGGTGGTGGAGCGTGGTGCCGCGCCTTCAGCTTCTGGGCGTGCTCGTGGGTGTGCAGGACGCGCTCCTGGAGACGCGTTTGTTCCACCTTTATTGGAGTAGGCATGGATTTAAAGGAAATAAAGGTGAGAAAAATATGGGGCTGACTAAGCGGGGCTGTAAGGGCAGCAGGGTCGGTGGGGGAGTGTGGCAGCGCGGCCCCGGAGACAGTGTTGCGTGGAGCCTAGAGGGTCTGGGATGTGCCGCAGCGATGAGACGCCGAGCAGGACAATCTTGTGTTTCGCGCCACCCCCGCGCATTTGAGTCTCGCGTATTTCTCGATTGGTATCTTATCTCGCAAATAATTTTTCACCAGTCAATTTGTAATTAGTTAATTAAATGAGCGACGAGTATCGAGCGCTCAAGGACGTTTTTGCAGGAACCATGGGCGGGGTGGCCCAGGTGCTGGTGGGCCAGCCGTTTGACACGACCAAGGTCCGGATCCAGTCTGCCAAGGGCAACGTTTCTCCTGCTACTGTGGTGAAGCAGTTGCTGGCCACGGAGGGCCCTCTGGCGTTCTACAAGGGCACGCTGACCCCGCTGGTGGGTGTCGGAGCAGTTGTTTCGGTGCAGTTCGGTGTCAACGAGTACATGAAGCGGTTTTTCGCAGCCAGAAACGGCCCAGACACGTCTCTGTCGATGTCGCAGTTTTTCATGTGCGGTGCGGCGGGAGGTTTTGCAAACGGGTTTCTGGCCTCGCCCATCGAGCACATCAGAATCCGGCTGCAGACCCAGAACGCTGCGAGCCGCGAGTTTGCAGGCCCGCTGGACGTGATTTCCAAGCTGTACAAGAGCGGGGGCATTCGCTCGATCTACAGAGGCCTCACGCCCACTCTGGCCAGAGAGGGCCTTGGAAGCGGAATGTACTTCTTGGCGTTCGAGGCTCTGGTCAAGAACGAGATGGAGACCAAGAAGATCCAGAGAAAGGAGATCGACAGCTACAAACTGGTGGTCTTTGGAGCTCTGGCCGGCTACGCCATGTGGTTCAGCATCTATCCTCTCGACGTGATCAAGTCCAACATGCAGACTGATAACTACAAGCAGCCGGCATACAAGAACGCTGTGCAAGCTGCGCGTGCCATTGTGCGCGAGAACGGCGCACGGGGCCTCGTCAAGGGCTTCACTCCAACCATTCTCAGAGCAGCTCCTGCCAATGCAGCCACCTTCTTTGCGTTCGAGACTACTATGAGATACTTGAACTAGATTAATAGAATTATTGAGCAATTAGTACAGTCCCGACGACAGGAACCGGTCCACATAGCCCCCGCTTCTCTGGGTGGCCTCTTCGTCGTCATCCTCGTCCTCCAGTCTCCTGAGCAGGTAGTCGACCTCGACCTTCTTGGTGAGCGGGATCACAAACTCCTTGTAGATCTTGACGATGTTCTCGGGCTTGACCTTGCTCTGGATGTGCTGCGTGAACTTGAGCGTTGGGTCTGTGCCGTACGCCACAGTCTTCTCCAAGAGACGCTCGAGGATCTTCTCTTCGACTGCGGAGTTCGTGATCAGCTCCTCGATGCCCTTGGCGTCCTGGTTCTTGATCAGCTGGACGATTTTGTCGCCCTCGCTGACAAACTTGGCCTCGGCCACAAATTTTCCAAAATGGATTCTTCTCGACAGCGCCTGCAGACACTCGATGTCTGCCATGGCGCACGAGCCGATGTTGTCCTGCTGCTCGCCACGGCCCGCCGCAATCCGCGGCACAATCTCAGACACGTACAGTTGCTGGATTTCTGCGTTGACGTTGATCTCGTCGGAATACGACGCCAGCACTGTGGGATACTCGATTTTCGGCAGGAACGCAGGCTCCAGACTGTCGGGGAAGAACGGGACCTCGTCCGGGGCCTGGTAACGTCTCACCTGGGAGTGAATCTTCTCGTGCTGCATCAGCAGCCAGTCCAGAAACGAGCCCTCAAAGTCTGGGATCGGGAACTGGTTCTTCTTGTACACGGAGGGCGAGGCGTAGAACTGCGACCGCTCAATGAAGTTGAAAATGATGGTGTCCTCCATTCGGACAAGCGAGTCGCGAATGTTGGCAAGGTCCAACACCGTATCTGGTTTCATGAAATCCATAGCCTAGAAAAATTAATGTTTTTTATATTGCCTAATAAATTCTAATTCCAGATAATCCTAATTGCGCTTATCTTCACCCAAAAGCCATCCAATTTCTCTGAACCATAAAAAGCGGCGAATCCGGTCCTCCTTCGTCTGCCCGTAGCCAAAGTTCGAGTGCGCGTCAATCAGATCTCTGCGACTCTTCTGCGTTTGCTGGATCCGCGCCACCAGCGACTCGTTGTACGACCCCCCAATGAAGTCGTCGTACAGAATTATGTTGGCAAACTGTAGTGCCGTGTAGATCAGCGTCAGCGTCATAAGCGTCTTGAATATCGTGCTGCGGTTGCGAATAAACATCTCTCTGTTGCTGGCGTTAGGCCCCATGTCTGCCCAGGCTCCATCTGTGTAATAGCCGTGGCCAAAATGATTGTTGTGACTCTGATTGTACCACTGGTCCTCCCAGGTCCCGTACTGGCGCGCGTGGGACTGCGACTGGGGGGCCGTGGGCGATGCACGGTAGTAGCTGGCCGAGTTATCGTCCCAGCCGATTCCGTAATTGTCGTAATTGCTGCGTAGCTGTGCGTTCCTCAAGAGCGTGTAGGCGGCCAGAATGCGCTTGAACCGCTGCTCGCGGGTGTCAGCCTCTAGCACGTCCACCGAGGCATCCGGATGGTACACTTTGGCGAGCTCATGGAACCTCTTTTTCAGCTTATCGGCCGTAAGAGAGCCTTCCTTAAGACCCAGAATTTGGTAGGGGGTCGCGTTGGGCTTGCTCGGATACTGCCCGATCAGCCGGTGCACGTGCGCATCCGTGCTGTAGCGACGCGCACACAGTCCCAGTCTAAACATAGTGTATCCTTGTTATATAGATTTATTTGCTCTTTAAGATTTTGGAGCCACCCCGACACCGTTCACGTTACGGAACATCCGGACACCGTTGTCTCCCTCAACAAATTGGCATTGTCTGGCAGATTGCCACAGGGTGACCCACATGTTTTGGTCAGAGTGGCGGTAGTGGTCGCCCATGACAGACTTGATGCCTTCGGAGGCCGGCCTGGCGTTGTAGAATGGGATTCTGGAAACGTAGTGGTGCAGAACATGGGTCTCGATAATGTCATGGAAAAAGAACCAGCCAACAAAGCCGAACTCTCTGTCGATGGTGGCGGCAGCGCCTCTGGCAAACGTCCACTCGTGGTCGTCGTAGTGGGGGAGGGTCACATCGGTGTGCTGCAGGAAGGTGATGAACACAAGCCAATGGTTGGTGAACACATATGGCAGGAACCAGTTGATGAAGCAGTGGAAAACACCAAACGACTTGCACCACTGGTATGCAACAAAGGACTGGGCCAGAACACCAATGTCGGACAGAACAATGAACCAGAAGTCCCGCTTCTCGAAAATCGGCGATGCTGGGTTGAAGTGCGAGAGCGCGAACTGGTTGCGGTCTGGATATTTCTGACCAGTGACGTTGGTGAGCAGGTACCACCACCAGCCCCCCAACTGTTGTGTCAGCAGCGAGATCAGAGTCGAGATCGGCGTGTCCTCAGCAAGTTCAGACAGCTTGACCCGTCCATCGAGTCCGCGGGAATTCTTGAACTCCTCAACGTTCTTTGGCACAAAAACCATATCTCTGGTCAGGTGGCCTGTTGCCTTGTGGTGCTTTCCGTGGGAGTATTTCCAGGAAAAGTAAGGAACGTACAGGTACGAGTGGACGATCCAGCCCACTGTGTCGTTGACCCAGCCGTATTTGGAAAAGGCCTGGTGTCCACACTCATGGCCCAAAACCCACAGCCCTGTATAAGGGAGCGAAAGCAGGATGGCATAACCCAGCCACAGAAGGCCCCTGACAGCGGTGTACGGAACCATAGGAATGACCGTGTTGGCAACCCAGCCCATAGCCAGACAAACTGCGATATCTCTAAAGAGATAGTAGAAAGAAGAGGTGAGTCTGCGATCAAAGCACTCAGGAGGGATACTTTTCAGCACTTCCTTGATAGTGTAGTCTGGGACCTTGAACTCATTTCCGTAGGTATCGAGGGTGACCAGGCCCTTGGTGCTCTTGTCGCCGAACCGACGCTGTGTCAAAGTGACCGACATCTAATAAAAATGCAGTGATTTGTTTAATAAGAAATTTAATTAGGGGGGTCTTCCCGATTGAGATTTGTTGGGTAAGCTAAAAAAAAAGAACGAGAATCTGTGGTGTAGGGGTGTGCAGCTAGCGAAGATTTTGTTTTAGCTGAATTAAATAAATACATCGATTACTACGTCAACAATGAGCGAGGTGAAGAAGAAGCCGATTTCGTTTTCCAACATTCTGCTGGGTGCTGGGCTCAACATGTTTGAGGTCACGACTCTGGGCCAGCCGCTGGAGGTCGTCAAGACCACGATGGCTGCCAACCGGTCGCTCTCGATTTTCCAGGCCACTAAGCTGGTGTGGTCGCGCGGGGGAATTTCTGGGTTCTACCAGGGTCTGATCCCTTGGGCCTGGATTGAGGCCAGCACCAAGGGTGCCGTGCTGCTCTTTGTTTCGTCTGAGGCCGAGTACCGGTTCAAGCTCATGGGAGCCTCGCCGTTTGTGTCCGGAATCGGAGGCGGTATTTCTGGAGGTCTTGTTCAGGCCTACCTGACAATGGGTTTCTGCACCTGCATGAAGACCGTGGAGATTACCAGACACAAGGCTGCGGCTGCAGGAGCTCCTGTCAAGAGCAGTTTCGAGGTGTTCAAGGAGATATACGCCAAGGAGGGCATCCGTGGAATCAACAAGGGTGTCAATGCTGTGGCCATCAGACAGATGACTAACTGGGGTTCGAGATTCGGTCTTTCCAGACTGGCAGAGGACGGAATTCGGTCGCTTACAGGTAAGCCGGCCGAGGAGAAGCTAGGAGCTGGCGAGAGAATTCTGTCGTCGGTGCTGGGAGGAGGTCTTTCTGCGTGGAACCAGCCGATCGAGGTTATCAGAGTTGAGATGCAGTCCAAGACCTCAGACCCGAACCGTCCCAAGAACCTGAGCGTTGCAGGGGCTGCCAAGTACATCTACTCGAACCACGGAATTCAGGGCCTGTACAAAGGTGTCACGCCAAGAGTGATGCTGGGAGTCTGGCAGACGGTCTGCATGGTGACGCTTGGAGACTACGCCAAGGAGTTTGTTGCCAACGTGACCGGGGAACGGCCGTTGGGACATTAAATAGTATAGAGACTTAATTAGTTTGTTTTCTCTGGACCCCCCACTTATCGTATGCGTACAGCCCAATAAATGTTAGGGCGAGGCCTGTCCACTGAACAGCGCTGAGTTTTGTTCCCTCAACGATGATGGAGCAGGAGATGATGATGATCCGCTTGAGGATGTTGGCGATGCTGTAGTTGATAGGACTGATCAGACCCAGGATCTGGAAAGCCACTATACTCTGTATAAAATGGGAGAGTCCATTGATGAGGATGAGGCCCAGGACATACTGATCGATCTTGCCCAACGAGTAACCAGTCTCGCTGGTGAGCTCGGAGATCAAATATGGGGGCAGAGTGAGGACGAAGCCAACGAAAGAACAGTGGAAAAGCACAGACATCTTGTCGAGTTTCTTCTCCGAGGTGATGACCAGCTTGTTGAGCGACTGGGACGAGTTGCCCAGCAGCGGCGTGACTGGCGGACTGACCTGTTTCGGGGTCATGGAGATGGGCAGCATGGGGGTGCTGGTGGCGGATTCCGACTTGACCACCTTAAAGTTCAGGGTATTTGTGAAATAGTCGTTTTTGGAGTCCTTGACCTCGAAGGTAAGAATTTTCTTGGCAAAGATGTTTTGCGACACAAAGATGAGCATAGAAATGAAGGCAAACACACACCCGGTGTAGAAGAACTCGGAGTTGCCGACCAGGTTGCTGTTTTTCACACACGAGAGCATCACTCCGGTAACGAGGGGCAACAATGTGAGGTATGTTCTTTTTGTGAACTGTTGCTTGAACATGAACCTGTAGATAAGAACCGTGGTGAGGGGCGATAAGGCCTTGATAGTGTGAACAAGCGAGACGGGGATCACACTGGTGGCCTTGTGGGACGCTATGTGTCCAACAAATTGGAACATTCCCATGGGCACTGTTGTTTTCAAAACAAACATGGTTGGGGTCAAAAAGTCCAGCATCCGGTATCCGTAGCTGTTGAGCTCTTCAGGGAAAACGCCCTTGGGAAACTTGTCTAGGAGGGAGCCTGAAGACTTCTCAGCGTAGAGAGAGTTGGGATTAAGATGATGACGATGCGAAGCGAACATGGCGTCGTATTGCTTGATGCACGAGACTGTGAGCAGACAATAGAGCGCGTTGATGACAAATTGGAGTTGAGTGAGAGTGACCGGGTAGTTGAAGTTCTTTAAAATGGACTTGGTACTATTTGAGCTCACCACACTGACGGTGTACCAGACAGCGCAAAGGAAGCATAACTTCCAGTCGATCAAAGGCAGTAAAGGCGCTATACGCTGGGAGAGACCCTTGAACGAGCTGCTGATGTTCTGGAGACTGGGACGGCCAGAAACAAAGAGCATGATAGATAGCAAAAGCGAGAGAAGGGGATTTGAGAAACACGGTGTATATTAAAGAGTGGCTGTTTATTAGCCCAAAAAAAAAGAAACTTGGAAATGGCCCAATTTGGAAACCGAAAAAAAAGAAAATTTTTATTATGCATTGTGTAGGGCCTGGAAACGTGTCTAATACGGCAATATCTGATAGAGATAGCACAGCATTATATGCGGTACCCCTTTAAACCGCCTAAAACAATAGGCCTCTGGGTGCAGGGGACGATCGCGTAGGGTTAGTGAGAGATCTGTCGTCCGGACTTTGGGACTTTCGACGCACGAGATCTGCACTAGTGCCAGGCAGCACGGGCAAAACCGCCTTAGGTAATAAAAATCTTTGCACATCCCAAATTTCTCACAATGACTTCAACAGTCGATCCTCACCACGCACTAATTTGGCTGCGCCAGCCCGAAAATGACGCCACCTGGAACTCGTCCCTGGTCCCGCGCACCTCTCAGGCAGGTATCGGGGTCTATGCCACTGCAGACATCCCTCCTGGCACCGTCCTCCTTCGTGTGCCCAAAAGCAGTATATTATCTGCGCGCACTGCGTATATTGCTGATTTGCTCCAGGACGCCGCGATCAGCGGGATGCACGCACTGGTGATCGCGTTGATCTATGAAAAAAATGCCGGCGCGGAAAGTCCCTGGTTCCACTACATTCGCTCAATAAATTTTCTCGACCGCGTCCTCCCTCCCTGTCTCTGGTGCACGGATGCGCAGAATGCCCTGCGCGGCACAGAGCCCGAGCTCGTCGGGGCGCTCGACCCCTCAGAGCTCCAGGACCACTTCCGTCTGGCCAACGCCTTTGCGCGCGACCATGCGGCCATGCTTCCCACGCCTCCAGAGCTGTCCGACCTGTCACAATTCGCTGCAATGGTGTTGTGTGTAGCTTCGCGGGCATTTGAAATTGACAATTTTCATGGCTCTGCACTGGTCCCTGGCGCGGACCTGTTCAACCACGAGCCGCACGGGAACGAGACGGCGCATTTCGAGAGCCTCGCAGAGGTGTGCACCATCTGCGGGAAAGTCGAGTGCCACCACGGCGCAGACGACGACACGGACGGAGAAACAGACAGCGATGGGGACGACGACGACGACGACGACCACCTCACACCTACACCGGACACCTGCGACATCGTCGCGCACGCGCACATCAAGGCCGGCGACCAGGTGTACAACACGTACGGCCCGCTGTCGAACGCGGAGCTGCTGGCGCGGTACGCGTTCTGCGTGCCCGACAACCCGTTCGACGCGGTGTGTCTGGGCCCCCAGATAGCTGCGCTGCGCAAACGGCTGGCAGGGCCCCTGGCGCGCCGGCTCAAGTGGTGGGCCCGCCAGAGCAGCGGCCCGTGGCTCCTGGACTGCTGGGTGGACGCGCGCGGGCGCCCGTCGCGCGAGCTGTGCGCTGTGGCCAAATTAATGACTGCCCCCGGCAGGACTGTGTCACGTGAGCGACTCACCCGGCTCACGCCCAGTGCCCGTCGGGTGCTTGTGCGAGTGTGCGAGCAGCGGCTGGCGCATGTGGAGGCGCCCGTGGCGCTGGCGCGCGATTCGCCCCATTTCGCGCAAGTCTGCTGCGTCCGCGCGGCCGAAGCGGCCATCCTCCGGAAATGCATCGCCAGGATCGCTTGTAAATAATTATGCTGACCTAATCAACCTAAACAAATTTTTCCAATTGGACAAACCTTGTTGTTATGCTGAGGGCCCTCCAAATCCAAACTGCGAAGCAGCACGCCCTGCGTCACGTGAGATTCCAGTCGACCGTCCCTGTCAAGGTTGCGAAGCCTTCGCGGACGGGCCGCAAGTTCCTGTTTCGGTTGTCGATGCTCTCTGCCGTGTTCTATCTCGGCGGAGGCTTCATTGCTACGAAGAACGACGCTGTTCAGGACGTTTTTGAGGACTACGTGCCGTTTGGCGAGTCTGTTGTTTCCCTAATTGAGTACTATTCGTACCATAAAGACGAATTGCTGACCCCGTTCTCGAGAGTGAACGACTCGTTTGCCGATGTGAAGGAAAAACTTGGTCTGGAGAAAACGGTGCCAATTCCAAAGCAGGGAGTTTCCAGTGACAAGGTGGATCTTTCAGGCCTGGAGCCGCGGCCCCGCGAGACTGCGGTGGGCCGCAGTCTGCCTCTTCTGGACCTCAAGACCGGCGACGAGATGCTTGATTCGACGGTCAGCGCATTGAACGAGCTGGTGGCTGCCCTGAACCTCAAGGTGACCAGTTTCGAGAACCAGCAGGTCGTCGAGACCCTGCACAGCAGCATGAAGCAGCTGGCGTCCAAGTACGAGGAGATCACCTCGTCGCTCAAGAAAGAGGAGGCTGCGCTGGGCGAGCAGGTGAAGCAGAAGCTGAGCAGCAAGGAGGTGGATCTGACCAAGGAGTTTGTGGAAAAGCTGGAGCTTGCGCAGAAACAGATCGAGAACCGCCACACGGCCCAGCTCAAGGCCGAGGTCGAGGCCGCATACAAGAAGATCATGCTCGAGGCCGAGAACCTGGTACAGCAGTCGAAGGTGGGCGCCATCGAGGAGTTCAACAGGGTGATCAGCCAGAAGGTGGACGCGGAAAGAAACGGCAAGCTCAGGGACCTGGACGCGCTCGCGCAGCGGGTCGCCGAGATCGAGAAGTATGAGCTCGAGCTTGGCAAGAGCGCCGGGCTGTACCTGTCGTACAAGGAGGTCAAGAAGACGCTCAGCGCTGTGCAGAAGCTGCTCGCCAGCAACGAGCCTTCGGCCAAGCGCGGCGAGGAGCTGGTGGCCGAGCTGGCCAAGCTGAAGCAGCAGGTGGCACCACTGGACAACTCTGTGATCTCGGAAGCGGTTGCTGCTGTTCCAAGCAACGAGGTGCTGCTGAGAGCGGGCGGCGTGCTGACGCAGTCGCAGCTGCTTGCCAGATGGGAGCTGCTGCTCCCCGAGCTGAGATCCGTGTCTCTGCTGCCTCCAAATGCCGGTCTGATGGGCCACCTGTCGTCGCTGGTGTTCTCGAAATTGCTGTTTGCCAAGTCGGGCACGCCGGTCAAGACCGAGAAGCAGGCGATCGGCAACGACATCGAGTCGGTCATTGCCAGAGTCAACGACTATCTGCTCAAGAACCAGCTCGACAACGCTGTCGAGGAAGTGTCCAACATGAAGGGCTGGGCCAGAAGACTGGCCGACGACTGGCTGGTCGAGAGCAGACGGAAGCTGGAGCTGCAATTTTTGGTCGACCTGGTCGAAACTGAGGTCAATGTCAGTCTGTAGACAAAATATACACTACATTAGAAAAGAGATTATTTTTTGCAAATTAGTTTTATTTCACCTATTTTGCAAATTATTTTTATTTCACCTATTTCCCCATGACTTCTGCCGCGCCCCAAGTTTACGGAGCCGACGAGATCAACGCGATTGTGCTCGACCCGGGATCGTACCAGACCAAGATCGGGTACGCGGGCTATGATTCGCCCAGCATGGTGCTGCCTTCCTTCTATGGCGAGGTCACCACTGACGACAACAAAAGACACATTTTCGACGAGACGCTGCTTTTTCTGCCCCAGAAGGGCCTCGAGATCAAGCAGACCGTCAAGAACAACGCCATCGTCGACTGGGACGGCCTCTGTGCCCAGCTCGAGTACATGGTCAAGAAGCTGGACATCGACGCTGCGCAGCAGCCGGTCCTTCTGTCGGAGTCGACCATGAGCTCGTACCACAGCAAAGTGAAGGCACTCGAGGTGTTCCTGGACCAGTTCAAGTTCTGTGCGTTCTACCTGGTCAAGCAGCCCACCACCGTCTCGTTCGCGCACGGACGGCCCAACTGTCTCGTGGTGGACGTTGGCCACGATCTGGTCACGGTGACGCCCATTGTGGACGGGCTTTGTCTGAAAAACCAGGTCATGGGCACCCGGTACGCAGGCGCGTTTCTGAACCAGCAGCTCGAGCAGTTTCTCAAGGACAAGAACGTCGCGCTGCGTCCTCACTACATGGTCAAGTCGAAGAAAAACGTGTACTGGGACTCGCCGTCGACCGAGGCACAGTACGAGGAGCGCAAGTACGACTTCGCGGTGTCGGAGTCGTTCCACGACTTCTCGAAGCTCAGAACGCTGCAGGAAATGAAAGAAACGCTGCTGGATTGCATGGACGAGGAGCCGGACGAGGCCAAGACTGCCGACGACGAGGTGCGCTGGTTCGAGCTTCCAGACGGAATGGCAGTCCCGTTCACCAAGAAGGAGCGCGCGGTGCTCAGCAACTCGCTCTTCAACCCGCTAGACACGCTGTCGAAGCCGGTTCTGGGCTACGAGACTCCCGACGACGGACACATCATTAAACATCTGGGAAATGCCAACGAGGCCAGCAGCAAGGACTACGTGCCTATGAGACGGACCAAGAAGGCAGACGACGACGACAGGGACAAGATGGACGAGGACACTGCTGCCGAGACCGGGCTGGGACTGACAAAGCTGGTCCAGACCGTTCTGGACAAGCTGGACATCGACCTCAAGCCGCAGCTCGCAAACAACATCGTACTTGTCGGAAGTACCTCTCTGGTTCCGGGCCTCAATGCCAAGCTGCATTCGGAGCTGTCGCTGCTGAATCCAAGTCTCAAGATCAGAATCCACGCTGCTGGAAATTCCATCGAGAGAAGATACTCCTCCTGGGTGGGGGGCAGCATTCTCTCGTCTTTGGGTACTTTCCACCAGCTCTGGGTCAGCAAAGCCGAGCTACAGCAAGTGGGTGCTGAGAAACTCATTGTGAATAGATTTAGATGATGTATTAATTGTATCCACTGCTAGTTGTATCCACTGATTTGCCAGTATTTTACCAGATCCAGCCACGAGGTGTCCCGGAGCTCGTCATCGTTGTCGTTGCGGCCCCGCCAGACCTCGAACAGCACCTGTTTCCCGATCCACTTGTCGCCCGCGTCAAACGTGCTTTTCCCGAGCTTGTCGTAGCGCAGCTGGACGCTCGAGTCGAGAGCGTCCGAGCCTGCCAGGAAGAAACACCAGAACGGCAGCCGGATTCGGATATCTGTGGTCCCCCGCGTCTGCAGTGCGAGTCTCTGCAGCGACTCCAGATGCGCCACTGTCGACTCGACGTACGACTGCAGCCGAAGCGGGTCCTCGTCCTTGAGCAGCCGGAAAAAAAAGATCACTATGGTGTTGTAGTAGCACACCGACAGATGGTACAGCGCCTCGTGCAGGGGGCTGAAAAACCGCACCTGCGCGCCATGCTGCTCGTAGAGCACCCACGGGAGCTTCCAGGTCATGAGGTCCTCCTCGAGATCGCAGCACTGCTTGGGGAAATTTCTCGGGTGCACTTTTTTCCGCAGAATGTAATTTCGGTGGTTGGTAAGAACAATAGCGCGCTCCATCAGCGAAAGAAGACTTTCTGGGATGCCAAAGTTCAGCTCCAGCTGACTAAATGGCAGTCGGTCCTGTAATGGGAAGCCGAAATACACTGGATTCGACTCCTCTTCCTCCATCTCGTCGTCCTCGTCCTGCGGCTCATCAGCTGTAGCACCATAATTAAACTGCACCACAAACGACAGTGGAGGCTTGTCGTCAATGGGAGCACGTGCTGCCAGCTGTTTTGGAACGTTTCCAAGATTGCTTGGAGTCCAATTGTGTTCAATTTGCACGTCTTTTATCTCCACTTGTGTGTATTCATTTTCTGGAACTTGAATGTCCTTATAGTCGATCTCTTCCTCTTCCAGCTTGTAATATTCCAGATCAATAGTCGATGTAGACTGGAAAAGTACATGGAGATACCGAAACCAGACGGCCAAGTCGCCGAGAGGGCCCGAGACTCCGTGCGAGCTCAAAAAGGAACAGATCTCATAGCCAACTGCATATAGCACCTTATAATTATGCACAATACTCATGAGATCATCCTGATAGATGGCAAAGATGATAGCAAGCAGAAGCTCCTCGATGATCTCATTGGAGTACAGGAGCTGGAGCAGACTGGTGTTGGGCATGTAGACGCGGTCATTCTGGAAGCTCACCAGCTGCTGGAAAATCCGACTCAAATTAATGAGACAAATCTCTCGAATTAGAATAAAGTATCGCAACATCGACAGCGAGTTTTTGTGGTCGCCAAAAATCTCAAAGAGCGACTTGTATCTGTACAGACACGTCAGACCCAACGACTCTAAGATGAACGTTTCTTTGACCAACACGAGCAACTGTTCCTCTGTCGAGTTTTTTCGACTTCGCACTATTTCTCGGCCAACAGCTTTGAAGAAAAGAGGGCCCACAAACGAGTCGGTAATGCCGTTTTTGAAGCTCACAAACAGCAGGTTCTGCACAACTCGCGGGAACTCCTTGATCAGCAGACCCGGAATATTCATATCGAGCAGCACTCCCAGGCCACAAAACGTCCCGGTCCCTCCGAACTCTGTGTACAGCTCCTGTAATTTGGCATTCACTGCCTCCTTTCTCGTGCCCTCGTCCATCGATAATCTGTCGAGAATCCGATTCTGGGGCTTGGTCTCGCAGTACTCAAAAAACACGACCCGCTTAATTGTCTCCCAGTCGTTTGTGTCTATTCGCGAGTCGCCCATAATCGTTTTGTATGTAAGCTTAGCATCGAGGAATAATCGTGGATGGATCCACAGTTCTCGAGGAATAATGGTCTCGAACGAAGCGTCGATAGGCATGCGGTGCTGTGTAGAAGTCGCTGCAGTGGTCAACAAGGGCATTTCTTCGTCAAAAACATCCGACTTCAATTTGAACACAGAAAAGGGCCCTATTCTCTTATTTGTGTGCTTGTCCAACTCGACCAGATCAGTGTCCATATCGTCGACAAAATCATACCCCTTAGCGAAAAACATGTACGGAACCTGTCTACGCTGGTGCTGCTGTGCCAGGGCCCCGCCACCAATGACCTCCAACCCGGTCTCTCCTACAACCAGATGCTCAAAGAATTTCAGCTTGATATCGTATCCCAGACACTCGACGCCAAACTTCTTGCACCGATCGCACGTCGGACGCTTTCCGTCACACTTGACCTTGCGAGAGCGGCACGTATCACATCCGGTAAACGTACGTCGCTTTACAGAGGGCATCTAATAATTGGAATCCAAAATAAATTATTTTATTTATCAGTCGCTCACAACTAAATCCTCCGTCAGATCCACCCGACGTAATTTTTTACGTCCTGATTTGGTGGGGGAAAGGGAATGTTTGCGCAAAGGATCGAGATTCTCGACCAGCTTGTTCGTAGGAACTAAAGCACCGGCCTTGTCGGCCTTCTTGTTCTTCTTCTTGCGTGCAGGAGACTTGCGGACTGCAGATTCTCTCTGCGGAGACAGATCCTCGAAAATCGAGATCGGCTCTGCAAGATTCGAAGTGTACAGGTCCGTTGGGAACAGGTACGGCGACTTGGCTGCCGTCCGCGAAGGCGACTGCGATGGCGTCCTGGCCCGCTCCATCGACTCCATCACATTCACCTTGGTCTTCATCGACTCCAGCTGCGATCTCAGATCACGGGTGTCGTTCTTATACTTGGTCTCCAAGCCCCGCAGTTTGTTTCTCATCTCCTCGAGCTCTTTGTCCTTGCCCTCGAGCTCCTTTACAGTCAGTTCAGAGCCCTGGTTCAGCTCCATTATCTGCTTGTCGTGGGTGCTCTGGAAGTCGACCATCATAAAGTTATTGACCTCCAGCTCCTTAGACACACATCTGAGCTGCTCCCGCAGGGACTTGATCTCTGTCTCGTGCTGATTTTTGAGCTCTTGAGCTTCCTTCTGATACTGTTCTTCGAGTTCCTTGATCCTCTTTTCATGCTGACGCTTAAGCTCAAAAGTCTCGCTTTCGTGGTCCTTGCTCAATTTCTCCACCTCCTGCTCATAATTTCCAGTCTGCCCTTTCAATCTCTCCACCTCCTGCTCATAGCTTCCAGCCTGCTCTTTCAACTTTTCATAATTGTCCTTCAAGTCCAAAAGCTCGGAAGTCGTAAAACTCATATCTGTCTCGACCCTCAGCCGCTGTGATTCGGCATCCTCAACCAACTTCTGCAACCGCTCAGCCTCGAGTTTCGATTCTTGCAGCTGACTTGACACCATTTTCAGCTCTTGCGAATCTTGCTCCTTTAGATCGACAATCTGCTGCTCCAGCGCCCGATTATAGTTCCCCAGCTTCTCGCATTCCAGCTTCAATTGCTCCACTGTCTGTTTCACATGCTCCAGTTCATTCTCCTTACCCTTCAAGTCCTGGCCCATATTTTCCAACTTCTCCTGATAGCACTTCGACAACTCGTTCAGCTTTGTCTCGACCTCGGTCTCGTGCATCTCGGTCAGCTTGGAGATTTCATTACGGTGCTCTGCACTGATCTGATTCAGCTTGAAGTCGCTCTCTTCATACAATTCTTGCCGAACTCTGACCTCTGTCTGAACAACTTCTTCCTCAAGTTTGGAGACCTTGTGTTCCAACTTGTGCTGGTGGATCTTCAAATTGTCTATCTCGTACAGCAGCTCTTGTTGTGCCCTTGAGTCTCCCACAGACTTCATTTGTGACGAGGCAGAAGACGTGTGACGAGGGATCTTTTGGTACTGAATCGGATTGATATATCTCAGAGTCTGTAAAATCAGTCCTTCATCACCGACCGGATCTAAAGTGACAATAATAGAGATCAAGCTCTTGCACTTGACATAGTCATGGAAAATCAGTCTTGTGAGCTTATTGGTGCGCAATAGAGACTTGTTGAACTGTTTGGTAGCCACAAGCTCCAAACATCTTCCGAGCTGAGTCAGAGAGGCATTGGTGAATCCTCCCTCTCTCAGATTTAGTCCAGAAGTCTGAGACAGCTTTGAGCGCTCCAGACCGGCAAGGTCTGCAATGGTGAGTCTGGAAGAAGTGGCCATTCTGCCAATAATTCTAACCACATTGATGAAAACAAAACAGTGTGATCTGGACGAGTCTCTGTTCACATGGGTGGTGCCTGTTTTTCTGTTCAAGAGACCTCTGTGCAAAGTTCTGACAGAACTCTCATAGTCACTGACCATGAACTGCGACAGGTTGTACGGTTTCAGCTTCTGGTCAGTAGGATCAGTCACGATATCCAGAAAAGACCTGGACTTTTTAGCATTAGAGTTCATGAGAAGATCTCTGATTGTGTCGTTATAGATTTCGAACATGGACACCGTGACTGCAAACTCAGAGTCAACAGAGACTTGTGTTCTTTCGGGAATGTTTCCGTTGTGCAGGTTGCTCACCATTCCTTGCAATTTGTGGAAATTGGTGCTAATTTTGCCGTGCTGAGAAAGACGAGTAAAGACATGATGCAATGATTTAAAAGCCAGACCGGAGGTGGAGTTGAAGATGGCATGTGTTTTCCCCGAGTTGGAAGGACCCAGAGTGAACAGAAGACAGTCTTGTCCTTTGAACAAGCGATCATCGAGAATAGGTTTCCCGACAGTTTCAAATAGATCTTCAGGCTCCTGAGAGACCGACTTGAAGTCGAAACAAGTATCAAACTTGGAAAACTCTATCTGATTAGAATTGGACTCATTGCGGACAAAGACAGGCGACGAGTTTGCGTCAATTTGCCTGGTTCTCAAATGAAGGTCCATGGTGATGGTTTGTTTATTTGTTTATTTTTTTCTTAAAAAAGGGAAGAAAAATAAAGGAAAATAAGGATTTTGTTTATTTGACAGCTTTGTACCTAACCGAGTAAAAATACATGGGATTCTGGAGATCTATAGCACACACGCTTACGTGGCTGGGGAGTATCAAACCCGCGACTTTTCACAAACAAACCCGCTAACTAAGATTCGTTTTTCGTCCTATTACAGGTCACTTTTTTTCTGGCGTGCGTCGCCATCTCTAGTATTACCCCCGTGGCAGTATTCTATCTTTGGATTGACCCCAAGACTCTAGTTGACTGGATTGCCAGATCGTATTACTCAGTATATTATGGGCAGATTTGATGAGGACGATCGACGCAGAAAATATTTGTTAAAATTGTAAGCAAGAGATGAGCGATAGTGAAAAGACAGAGACTGCTGACGACAAGCTAGACAAGAAGAATGATGTACAGGAGTTGGAAGAAGCCAAAGAGAAATTGAGTGATAAAAAGCGACTTCGAGAAGAAGACAGTATCGACACCGAAACAAAACGATCAAAGAATGACGAGCCAGAAAGTGCTGATGTTGGAAAGTCTGAAGAATCTGCAAAGACTAGCGACACAGACAAAGAGAGCACCAGTGAGACAGCTTCAGCACCAGAGAAGCCGAAATTTGTGTTTGGGGCTCGAACCACGTTTGGACAAACAAGCGGATTCTCTATGCTGGCGAAGAAGAATTTGTTTGATAAGAAGGATGACGACAAGCAAGAAGACTCTGAAAGCGACCCGAAGTCTGCCAAGGACAAGCCTAAAAGCATCTTTGGAAGCGGGTCGACTTTTGGGAACGCATTTCAGAGTGCAATTTCCAAAAAGTCGATATTTGATGAACCGCAGGAGAGCTCTGCCGAGCCCGAAGAGTCGGAGAAATCTAAGGAAGTCTACAAAGCTGTGCATCTAGAAAAACAGGAAGTCAAGTCAGGCGAGGAGGACGAGAAAACACTGTTTCAAGTGAAGGCTAAGTTATATCACATGGACCTGACCAAAGTTTCAGAGGGCTGGAAAGAAAAGGGCGTTGGAGTTCTCAAAGTGAACAAATTTCTACATCAAGATGCCAAATATAAATCACGTCTTGTGATGCGTCAGGACGGAGTTTTGAAACTGATCTTGAATCTCCCTTTGGTCAAGGGATGTGAGCTGTTTAAGGGAATGGCCAGCTCCCTTAGCAGCGACAAATTCATCCGGATTCAGGTGGTAGAGGACGGAAAACCCGCCCAGTATGCTTTCAAGATTGGAATGATCGAAAACTCTTCCAAATTATACACAATAATCGAGGATCTATTGAAAGAGTTAAATTAGATGCTATATCCGGTTGAATGCTACAGTACAGATGGTGGACCCTTGGACTCCGCCGAATTGGAATACTGGGTACTTGACAGTTTTTGAGACTTTGAAATCTCCAGTTGCGGTGATAACCTTGATGAGTTCCTGCTCAGTGAAATTGCACGAGGTTATAAGCAAGGTACCATTTTTCTTTAAGAGCT
This sequence comes from Ogataea chonburiensis, assembly GCA_030578415.1. NCBI lineage: Eukaryota > Fungi > Ascomycota > Pichiomycetes > Pichiales > Pichiaceae > Ogataea > Ogataea chonburiensis. Next base: position 1,112,733 of record JAJMRU010000002.1, on the reverse strand, counting down.
GCTTCACTGTAGTAGGATAAACTTCCTGACCCGTGAGGTCACCATATGCCGAGTCGCTCAGTGCTATAGCGTCCAAAGTACCCTTATCAAGAACCAGATCGAAAACCTCTGAGTTTGAAGTCAAGAAGTGATCATCAGCTTGAAGAATGTCGCTTTGGAAGAATTCCACTTCATAGTCGTTTGATTTCGCAATATTTCTCGCAAATTCCACACTAGTCTCACTATAATCGACCCCCACAAGTCGGCCGTTCCACCCTTCCTGTAAGATTTCGAACAGAAGATGTCCGTTTCCTGTCCCCAGGTCACAAACATCAAGTTCCGGAGTCAAATTGGAAAAGACAAAGTCCACCATTTTCTCCTCGGCGCCCGAGTCTGAAAACCAGCATTCCCCCGTGTCTTCTGGATTTTCAGCAAAGTTAGACTGTTCAACCTGATAGAAGTTATCCCAGTACTCTTTGGTGCCCAATTTCGAATGGTTCAGCTTAGAGGTATCCATTGAAAAGAATTGAGAAAAACTTGCGTCGATCGACGCCTGAAATTAGGTCGCACAGTTCGTAGTCCACGGCCCTTTAAGACACATACCTAGCTTTCTGGTGTGCTTGCACGCCCTGCAAACCACGAACTCCAGCCCATCTGGTGCTACGGATCCTGTTACCGAATTTGTTAACCTATCGAGTCGGGATGCATTTTCCGGCAGTGGGATGGGCGTGGGATGCAGACAAGTTTTTATTTTCTCTGATAAGATTTCGTGCTAATGAAGCATTTACTTCCAGTTAAATCTCTCAACACTACTTTTTATAGATCCATGTCTACTGTGAAGGTGCTAAGATTCGGTCCATTGCTTTTTGCCCAGGACGCATGGGCTGCCCTGGCTGCTAAACCAAATGTCGAGGTCGTTGAAAGTTCAGCGTCCAGCAGAGCGGAGTTCATGCAGGAGCTCGAGTCTGGAAAATTCAGCGACGTGAGGGTCATTGCAAGAACTTTTGAGAGTGTCAAGCAGACCGGATTGGTCGACAAGGAGCTGATTTCTGCTCTCAAGGCTCACACCAGTCTCCAGGCCATTGCCCATAATGGCGCAGGCTACGATCAGGTCGACGCTGTCGAGTGCGGAGCTCAGGGCATTCAGCTCTCGAATGTTCCCTCACTGGTCGACGCTGCCACTGCCGACTCTCACATCTACCTGATGTTGGGTGCTCTGAGAAACTTCCAGCTCTCGACTCTCAATATGCTGGACGGAAAATGGCCTACTATGAAGTGTGCAGGCACTCCAATTGGCCACGACCCAGAAGGAAAGGTGCTGGGAATTTACGGAATGGGAGGTATTGGCCGTGCTGTTAGAGACAGAGCCAGACCTTTTGGATTCAAGAAGATTCTGTACCACAACCGGAACAGACTTTCTCCTGATTTGGAGCAAGATGCGGAATATGTGAGTTTCGAGGAGCTGCTGAAACAATCGGACGTTATTTCGATCAACATTCCACTCAACAGCGCCACCAAACACTCCATCAACGAGAAGACCATTGCGCAAATGAAGGACAGAGTTGTTATTGTCAACACTGCCCGTGGTGCCATCATTGACGAGAGTGCTTTGCTTCCAGCCCTGAAATCGGGAAAAGTGGCATCTTTCGGCGCCGATGTGTTTGAAAACGAGCCAAACGTCAACATGGAACTGATCCAGCTGCCTAACGTTGTTTCTCTGCCTCACATGGGTACTCACACTGTTGAGACTATCAAATCCATGGAGGAATTTGTCGTGAAAAATATTGAGAGCTGGATCGAAACGACCAAGGTCATTAGTATTGTTCCCGAATTGAAGGGGAAATTTTAAGATAAATAATCTTGCAAAATAAATCTTTATGATTCTTACTCCACAGCGACTTTTGCAATTATCCACAAATAGACGATTGAATAATCTATGGTATCTCATTGCAACAGTGACGCTCACTGTTTGCAATCAGCCCCAGGAAATCCCCAAGGTCTACCACTATGCTCTTCAACAATCCAACAAGTCCAACAAAGCCGACCAAATATACCCAGCAGCAATTTCCACAATTGAAAAGGTTTCGCATGACAACACGTATTGTCCGTACGACCAGGCCAGCGGGCTGGCTGTATCGGATAAATTCAGGGAGTCTATTTTGAAGACAGCTGCGCTGAGTGGTCTTCCTAAAGCCATTAATTCGCTAATGATCCTGAAAGAGACCACTCCCAAGCTCCTCCGCAACAGCAAGGATCCCAAAAGACAGACAATCAACTCCCTCCAGGAATTCGAAGATGAGCAGGCCCGTGGTCTGGAATTCTGGAAGACAATTTACAGCAAGATTAGCAGTCGAGTTATCACTCAAATGAGCACTTCGTATCCAGATCTATGGACATATACTATTCAACACGTCTATTCCCCTCTTTTATCATATACTGGAGTTCTCAGTCCCCAAGAGACCTCAATAATTGTGATCTCATGTTTGATTCCTCAAGATGTCAATCCGCAGCTCAAGGGACACCTGAAAGGAGCCCTGAATCTTGGTGTCGACGTCGAGACGATCCGCGAATGCCGTACAATGGCTATAGAGATCAGCCAGTGGTGTGGAATCGCATGGAAATCAGAAGTTGCCAAGCTCTAATCTACCTCTAGTTTCTCCAGGCGGTCAGTGACCTCTGCAGAGACGGCTAACTCAGAGCTCTTTTCTGACCGATGCACTTGCAAATACCCATTCATCTCCTCATCACTCTTGCCGAAAAGCTGGTTCCAGAAGCGCACGTCATTATAGTTTGGGAAAATGACTTCATTGTCGTCTTGGTAGCTCGGATTCGAGAACTCTGGTTTCCGACTTTTGAAGTAGTTCCAGACAGATTGAGTTCTCGTTTCCAGCTTGAGATCTTTCTTCTCCCATTCACAATCATACAGGAACGTTCCATATTGACACGAATACAAATGGTACACGAGTCTTCGTAAAAAGCGCTCGTTGAACTCGAATTTCTCAGGATGCTGTCTCATGAGCTGGTGGACACAGTCCAGAAACTGCTGGAAAACTGGACTCTCCGCTTTGGTGTTCTGGTGGTGCTTAAAATGCTGGTTGAGCTGCTTGATTTTCTGAAAATTCGATTCCTGTGCGTAATTGTAGAATTTAGTTTCGCGTTGCAAATGTCCTGACCTCTCATTAAACCGGTGACCAAAAGAGCACCAGTCCTTTTCAACAAGTGTCACAAAGCCATCGAGCGTGCGGAAGTATGGATCAAGACACATCTGGACAAGCGAGGCTACTTGCGACGTCCTGTCCCAGCCGTCGGAGCAATGAACAATGAGATGCATTCCGTTCAGATGCACAGACTTGACCAGCAGGTCTGTGGACTTGAGCAGGTTAGAGACGTGGTCGAGCCAGCCTGATTTGATGAGGAGGGACGGGTTATGCAGCTGATTGGACACGTCGCCGTTTTTCAGCGTTTCCTTGATTTTGTTGAGACTTTCCCTCATGCTGTGAATATTTTCAATATTAAGGAACACTTTTTTGCAATTTGGGTAGTTCTCCATGATTTCTGTTCCTGCACCCAGAGCGGACTGAGCCATGGCATTGGTGACGGGACGTGCGTCCACAATGAGATTCAAGCTGTTCTGGCGCGAGTTGGTTGCGAATATCTCGGTTAGCAGTTTCTCATCCTGAAGGGATCGATTTTGCTTGATTCCTGTCAAAGGCTGCGCACACCGCACAATGCATGCTCCATTTTGGCGATAGTAGTAAGTTAGCGCTGGGAATCGGTTTTTGGAGCGGAACCCAACCGAATGGGACAAGATGGTGTCGCTTATGTTGCGTGGAACCACCAGTTTCGACGGATAGCTCTTGCAAAGCCGATAGTCGCTGTTCAACGTCGATAGTCTCCATGGGCCGGAGTCCAGATCCAATCCCTGTCTTTTGAATTCTGCGCTCGGATCGTAGTCTTTCCAGCAGTCCAAGGGCATCTCGATCCGGACTGGAGTGTATAGAAATGCGTAGACTTTGTCGATGTCGTCGATACATGTCAATTTCATAATGCTGTCAAAAACGTCCTGGCATTGGGCAACGTCTGCAAAGTTGAAAGCTAGATATGTGAAATCGCGACACCGAATTCGCAGGGACGCGCCTCGACACAATTCAGGATGCGTTTCTGCGTCCACCATGTAAAGTTTGGCAGAACCCTTGTTGAATTCGACCCGTTCGATCATGGGATAACAGCACCAAAGTTCTCTCATTCCTGTTCCTGTAGAGGGCAGGGTGAATATGAGATGGTGCGTTGTCAAGTGCAATGTCCCTTTGAGCGCAGTTCCGCGTCGAAAAAGGGATATATTATCCACTTTCGTGATTTTGATATATTCCATAGATAAAACAAATAATTAAATGCAATTTTTTTTCTATGCTCTATAAAATCATTTCCATTCTGCCACCCAACGCCGGGCCAGCTCATCTTTCAGCCACCGGCTCTTATTTTTCCAATTACCCATTGACCAGAAGTGATAATGCTCAAAAGTTGGGGCCTGATTAGTGTCTGGCCTAATTTGCTGCTTTATCTCAACAGTCTCTAATGGTAGCTGTTCAGAGCTCGCCTTTTCCCACGGACGTAGAGTCTCTTCGCCCAGCCAGCGCCCAGGGGTGCGCCACAGTGCACCATGCGTCATCTCGTACATACGACTCACTGCTCGTTTATAAGCGAACATCTCGTCCTCTCCTGTAAATCTGCTGATATCTTTAAAGTTGGTCTGCACTGTGGTCTGTGCAAATTCGTTCTTTCCCTCCTCATAGCTCTGGACGTTTGGTCGATAGGGGTTTGACAAGTATAACTGCGTCCTGGCGTACATTTCCTCCTCCAAGATCTGTTGATTGTTCGATCTCGAGTCCTCCTGATCCCGCATATCTGGGAAGAATAGTTCTTTTGGCTCAACTTCCATCCGCAAAGCAACACAACACCGCGCCTCGTACAGTGAGTCCAGAAGCGTGATGAACCTGCGTGCCTCGCTACGTCTCCGTGTAGTCAGCACTGGCACATTTTCTATGACTAGGGTATGATAGCGTGCAGCCAAAGAAATGTATTCACTGGGGCCGTAATGCGAGTCACCACACAGAAGGTTGAAGTCAAAGCATGCCACACCATCTGAGTATTCGGGAACGTGAATCTGGCGACCGTAGCTTGTAAATTGGGTCGATTGAACGTTGCCAGGGAGCAGTTTTGAGCGCAGAGCAGACCAGCGAGCGTCTGATGTCTCGTCGCACCCAGTCACTAGATATGGCTCGATCTCTGGGTCGGCCATCTCCATACGGTAGTCCCGATCGCTGTTCATGTCGAAGACCTGACACCGCATCTTCAAAATGCGCTCAAAGCCTTGGAATTGCGTCTTGTTAAAATCGGTCGAGTACAGCTCTTCAGGAAGTCTGTTAGAAGTGGCCACCACTACACCCCCGAGTTTGAAGAAATAGGTGAACAGAATCTTGACGATCTTTGCCGATGCCAGATCTGGCAACATGAACTCGTCCAGCATGAGCACGTAATTATTGCGGATCATTTTCGAGGCCACCTCCAATAAAATGAATTCATTCTCCAGCCATAAAAAGCTGTGTTTCTCCTGATTATCTTTTTTGCGGCGTTCGTAAATGTTGTGAATCTCAGCGTACACCCAAAGAATGAAGTTGTTGTAGTGGATTCGCAGTTTGCGCTCGATCGGAAGCGAGTTGGCGAAAATGTCTAGCAGCATTGATTTCCCGCACCCAACTTCTCCATTCACCAAAAGACCCTGAGGAGCAGAGATGTCAAACAGCTCGTCTTCGTCTGTAAGAACCTTGATGAGCTCCTTGCGACTTGTGCAAGCACTGTTCTTGGTCCACGAGGGCCGGTAGCCTATAGTTCTGAAAAGCAGGCCTGTATTTTCTCGATTGTAGCGCATCTCCAGCTGGCGCACCAAATTGTTCATCTGAACGCCACGATCATCGGGGACATAGTCCCTGAGGCGGAAATAGAGCTTCTGGAGCTCGAGGGCCGCGCGCTGTTGATGCAAGTCGCGTTCCAAGACCCCCGAAGCAATATAGCCCTTGTATATCTGATACGGATCAGTAAGTGCCAGACTGTTGTGGGCGTCATGGGGACGCTGTAAATGAGGCACACGATTCAAAACACCGACAACATGGTGGAAACGTCGCGTTCCTAGCGCAACTAGTCGAGGAGTGCTAGATATTAGCATCGATTCGCTTTTTACGGACAAGATTAACAGGCTAAATATTTAAATGACAGCTCCACATATTTATCGGCTATAAATAAATGCGACTCTAGATGGAAGGTGTGTATATCTATCGAGTCGACAGATACAGTGAGAGTGACTTGGTGTCGTGTTCATAACTGTATACCCTGCTGTCTCTTCATGACCCAGAGCTGGCATCCACAGAATAGGAAGAACAGCACGTACAACAGAACGGCTCCAAAGACCGTCTTGGCAACACTGTGGTTAGTACAACTGGTGCCCAAAACTTACGCTTTTCCGTCCTCAGGATCGGTGATGGAGCCCATCATGGACTCGTGATTGCTGTGAAATAGTGCACCAATCACTGACAAAATGACAATACCAAATGCAGAGATCAAGGTGCATGCCCATGCGCTTCCAGACTGGAGTTAGTTTCGTGTTCAACACCACTTACAGACACAACCGGCTTCATTCTGATGTATGTATAAATTAAATACTAATTAATCCGGGTAACATCATAATTTATCGTTAATCATTATCGCATATATACTATCTAGGCCTGTTCCTTGTGGAAATCTTTGATCTCTGCGCTAGTTTTGGCCCTTTTGCGTAGCTGCTCCAGCTCTTCGCTATCACGCTGACTTCCCTTCTCCACCACCAAGTTCCGCAGCAATCTGTTTTCCATTTCCAGCTGCTGGATCTTCTGCTCCAGGTTGCGCGCAACGTCCGTAAGTTCCTTCAAGTTTCGTTCCATTTCCTGCTCCTTGATCTTCTTTTTGATGCGGAAACGCGCAGACGCGGCCGTGTTGCGTCTTCTTTTGTCTGTGTCTTCCAAGCCTCTAGTATCAGTCATGCCGGACCCCTCTGGAGACACCGACCCTGCAGACGAATACTGCGGCCCGTGCGAGAACGTTTCGAACGTAGACATCTGCGCCATCGAGCCCAAATCGTTGTTTGTGGATTGCGGCAGCCCCGTCTGCTCCTCCGACTTAACTAGTATCTCGGGCTTGTGGTAAGCAATCAGCGTGGCGAGCGCCTCGATCTGCGTTTGCGACAGACCGGCCGCCGAAAGAGTGCTCTGCGCACCGCGCGGGACAGCAACTCGTGGAAGTTGCGCGTCTGCACGTGCGACGGGCTCAGGCAGGCTCAAGAGCGGTTGCGTGGTTTGCGAAACAGGCGACATTTCGGGAAGCTGCTGGTCGGTTCTTTGAAGGAGCTCGGAGATTGTGGCGGGAATGGGACGATGCGAATCCGCAGGTGTCTGGAAGTGATCCTGCAATCCTGTGGCGTTCGAGGAGGAGTCCATCGAGATTTTGGGCTTTTCTTCGTCGGGAAATATAAATGAGTCATCTGCAAATGCTGCAAGCTCAACACTCAGCTGGTCGTCGAAGTTCGGCTCGCTCTGGTGGTCTATTTGCTCGGGATTATTCATGAAGTTGTCAACATAAACAAGCTGTTCTAGCAACGCCATCGGGGTCTCGTCGGCAAACCCGGCCACCGAGCCGGATGCCCCCATCTGTATGTTATCAAATGTTGATGAATTGGTGAACCTCGACATTGGCACTGGTGGTCGTTGTAAATATGAGCAAACAAGTAAATTATTATTAATCAAGTGGGTGAAAATTTTGATAGGTTTTTTGAGACCCGGGTAACTAACGGGCCACGGGTAGTTTACTAGATTTAGGAAAAGCTGCCTAGATCAGACGTAGCAAGTTAGATATTAATTATTAGTACACATATATGCAGTAATCATGACATGAGCGACATAAAATCGGTTTGAAAGCGGTAGATGGGTCTATTCTGAAGATGAGGAGTTGCGTCTCCAACGAAATTTCTTGCCCCATTTGGCCCACGACGACGTTGTTGCGCTTTTGTTCGAGAAGCTTGACGAAAAACTCTGGTTGCGACTAGGCTTGGATGTGGAGTTTTCGCGCGACTCATCCCTCTCGTCTTCTTCTGACGAAGACTCAACGGTCAAGAACAATTTCCCCATCACTTCCCTAGTGAATTCTTGGTACACGTCGTGTAGATAATGCTTTGAAATAGCCAGATACCTATGCAGAAGATCGGTATCTGGGATTGTGGAACAGGTCAAGCCCGACTTCAAGTCTCCCGGGAGGTTGATTTCGTTCGAGGAGGAGTTTTCGAAGTATTCCTCAAAAAGCAGTTTCCATACTCTTGTATCTGTGCTGTGGTTGTCGATGAAGCTCTTGAGGCTTTCGTAGAAGTCGAGGTTCTCTAGACAGTGTCGATTTAGTAAGTATTGAGAGAACGCCCCCTTTGAGAAAACGGATTCCGACGAGACATCGTTGTTGAGCACGGAATCCAGCTTCGGTGGTTTCGGTTGTATTGCACCAGGATCAATATGTGAGGGAGCTGGGTCCAGTCCTGGTTTGGAGTCCGCAAATACAATCATAAGTATGCTAGAAAATTCAAGACAAAAAATGTTTTTTATAACGGATATACGTCAGGGGGGCCAAACTATCAAGGTAATCCAACAAGTTTATCTTTTTGGGCAGAAACCCGTGCAGCATGCGCAAGCTGTTTTATTCTATTGTTTCCAACGGTTTTTTTAAGCTTTTTTGGCCAGCTTGCTGCCGCCCAGGCTTGTTGAAAAATTTCCCGCGACAGAACAATAGATGAGACGTCCCAAAAAGAAAAGACGTGTCAATAACAGCTCGTAACTCCTGCTGATTTTCCAAGAAGTACGGGGCCGTCAGCATATCACGTACGGCTGCCAAAACGAGTCTCGAATTATTTTGTGGGTGGCGAGATGTTACCGCGCGCACGCTAATATCTGTCCCAACACACTATCTTTATTTTTCCCTTCTCCCTCCACACACACACACTTGACACTTTAAAACGTTTCAGGTGGGATTGTAATCTTCTGCCATTTTTGACACGGCCATGTATCAGCTTGCACTTTATCTATTTTTTTAGACATGATGGATCATTCTGACAGCTCGAGTCCACCACGTTTGCTCAGATCGCAGGATCCTTCCAACTTGCCCGACTACCTCAAAGAACTCAAGAACTCCAAATTGGTCACTCTATCGTACATCCCGCCTAGCAAAAAGAGACTTAGACGACATATTGACCCTGGAGTGCCTCATGACATTCCCATCAACATTTTGTCGAAATCGCCCTCTCTGCTGATCCCAGTCAGCTCTCGCCGCAGAATGCGGCCCATGCGTGCATCCAGGATCTCGAATATCTCGCCGAATCTTATTTTATCCACTCAGCAGGACTTCAGCAGTATTTTCCCTGACCTCGACCTTCAGCTCCAACTATTTGCATCGGGCGGCCCCCAATGGGCTCCCAACGCTGCCAAGGTGGCCTACGTGCTCAGAAACTATGCAATGTTCTACAATGTTTTGCGAAATAAACGGAAAGAATTGAAAACCATGTCAAAGAGGTCTGTCTAAAGCACATCACTCAATCACTCAAAAACGCAAGCACCGGCTTGATCACAAAGTATTCAATATTCTGGCCCCACACGAGGTCCAAATGCTCATAATTCTCGACCCCAACTATATCTAGTTGATCAGTGTGGCCGCTCTTTTGGTCTCCCATCTCAGAGAGAGCGTCGGGAGTTGGCTCTTTGACCAGATCGCGGGCAGACAGAGTGGACACGTTGTAGTGGTCGAATTTCGGAAGCTGCTGCAGCATCAAATCGATATCAACGAGCGAATCTGACATGCCATAAATAAGCAAAATTTTTGATAATTTGATATTAGAGTCGATTGGGTATTCGAATGTGCAACACAAATCAGACTCCTGGTACATCTGGAAGCGCGACGACCTTATTATCTGGAACCAGTGGACCACACATTTGACTGATGTAGTGGAGTATAAGTGGAAATAGCACACGAACTTCTGAATAGGGTCAATGTTGTATGACTTCCACTGGAATAGAATGTCGTTCGAGATGTCGATCATCTTGGTGAAAAAGGGCGGGTATGTGATGTTTTTCCAGAACAGAATCGATTTCATCACGGTTTTGCGCCCAAATAACAGGTAAATCAGCTGGGGGCGGAAGTGGATAATGGAGTTGATAAGCCAGTTAGATATTTTCTTGGGTGTCGTGGCAGGCGAAATCAGCACAAGTTTGCTGATCTTAGAATTGAGATCATCGTTGATCGAAAGAGATGCGAGAATTTGCGAAGATCCCTGGCTGAACCCCACATAGACCAATTGCGAAGACCTGTTGAGTTCCAGTATATAGTCGATGCTGGCAGGGATGTCAAACATGGCAAACTGGTCGATGGAGAAGTCCCAGAACCGCGAGTCGGTCATCGAAAGCGAAACGTGTTTGGTGGAATATTTGTTGCCTCTGTTGTTCCCCAGATAAACGTCAAACCCTAGCTCGCACAGACGGAAGGGCAGGTTGTCTGATACGTTCGTCATCAAGACCCATATTTCGCTGTTCATCAGCAATCCATGCTGGAAGTAGACGATCTGGCCATTACGCCGGAACCCGTTCTGCTCTGGGTCGAGGCGGTGAACGGTCAATAAATAGCCGTCTTTTGTCTGAACCAGATGACTCTGAGACTTGAAATTATGAATAGCACACAGTTCTTCAAAGTCGTTCGCCTTTCGGAGCTGCTCCACTTTGCCTAGAAGCTCGTCCTCCTGCAGATTGGATTCGTTAACATATCTGTTGTAGAGCGGGTTGGTAGACGGATGGAGTGAGAAAAGCATTCGCACGAGCCTAGTGAACACCCCAATGAGGGGGTCTGGAAGAAGCCAGGTGATGAACGTGAGCAGCTGCTCCAAAACAATCACCCCTACAGAAGTGACATCGCCCACCTTGGGCTTCATCTGATCGAGCATCTTGTACAGAAATTATTTTTTTTTTAGATTAATCACTATTCCACATCTGAACGCCTTGCACTGCCACACTGTACCTGTAGCGAAATTATGAAATTCGCTCTAGCAATACAAAAATTTCCGTATATTAGTTTTTATTATGGTTTTCGATAGACTGCTCACCAGAAGACCGTCGAGAAGGGTATGTTGTCTATCTGCTCTACTAACATGAAGTCTCGAGACTCCGGAGTATACTATTATGCAAGTGCTCCTTCGCAACAAGCAGTGCAGCCTTCTGCTGCTTATATGGCTGCCAATGTTGCAAATGGAAGCATGTCGCGCAGCAACTCGCTTACCAGTCTGTCCAATGCTGCTGCTGCCACCGCTCTGCGCAAACACTCGTCGACGTCCAATCTCCTCGACAATCGTGTCTCGGGTCAGCGTACCATGTCCTTGAGTTCTCGAAGTTTTCGGTCACCCGATGCCTATTCCAGACGCACCAATTCCTTGCAGCCTGGCGCATACAACCCGTACCGGTCCAACAGTCTGACCTCGAACTCCTATAGACCTGCCTCGCGCTCCAACTCGCTCAATTCTAGTTCTTCCCGGTTCACCACTGGATTCACCACTACCACTACGACGACGACCAAACGACTGCCCCCAGGCCGTTCAACGACCCCCACCAAGATAGTCAAGACTGTCAAGGAGCAGGACGCAGAGGGACGCACACGATCGATCACCAAGACAACAGTGGAGCAGAAAGATGGGTTCGAAATTGTCAAGACCACAGTTGTCAAGCCCAGCGTGATAGAGTCGTACGACGATTTGGGCAGCACTGTTGAAGGGTTTGATGACGACTTCTATCAGGACGAGGAACCTGTGTCTAATGGACTGCACGATCACGAACTGGAGCAAATCCAGGAAGAGCCTACAGAGCCAGCAGAGGCAGACGAGGAGCCATCCACAGTCAAGCTAGTGGCTCCGATCGAAGCCGCCCGTTCTCACACGTATCGCCAGCTGACTCAGTCGATGGGCAAGCGCAACCCGATGCCTGTTGCTCCTGCACGCGTGGTTCTGAAGGAGTCTGGTGGAGACGAGGACTCAGATGGGCAATCTGTGTATTCGGATGCCAATGAGACGTCTGCAAAACAGCCCGAGAGCGAGAAGGTCACTGAGGAGATCAAGTCTGTGTCGTCGAGCGCTATGGGGGTCTCTCCGGTGATTCCCCAGCGGTCTGCATTCCGTGCTCCGCCAAGTCTGACGGGCAGAGCCAACAGTCTGACCTCGAACACCTCTTCAATTCGCAAACAGGTCAAGATCGCAGGCCCCGAGCCTGTGGACAGTCGGCCCGTGGTGTCCAAGCCGACTCCTGAGGAATTGTACGAGCGTGCGTATCAGGTTGCAATGGAAAAAGTGTACGGTCCTGCGCATATGGTGGACAGTGGAGCAGTGACGGAAATGGACGAGGATACTCAGAAAAACACGCTTCTGAACGCTGCTGCGTCGCAGAACGGGCGCACGATGTCGCTGACCGCCAAACCGACGAGTCCAGTGCCGATGGCTCCTGAATATCAGTCGAATGCGGCAGGTCTTGGATTCCGCACGCATACATTACGCGGAGAGCTGGACGAGAAGGAGGAGAAGCGCAACAAGGCACTACAGCACAAGGAGGAGAAGAAGAAGATGAAACAGATGCGCAAGGAGCAGAAGAACGAGCTGGCCAAGATGTCGAAGCAGCGCGAGACCGCACGCAAAAATGTGGACCAGGTGGGTGAGTCGAAGCGGATCTTCAGTTTCAAGAAAAAGATCTCGCATTCGGCAGGCGACGATAGCACCATCACAGTGACGCTGCCGGGAGAGGAGGATCCATCGGGCGCTGTGCCCGAGAAGACTGAAAAGAAAAAGGTGGGGCGCAAGCTAATGAAATTTTTTAATTTGTAGTAATAATGTAATTGTAATTTATTCACCAAATTCGGGTGTCTGCTAAAATAATTATGTCGCTCAAGGCCACAATCCACACGCTTCACTGGCACGAGAGTAATCTGCCCGTGTACTCGCTGGATATCCAGACGTGTAAGTCTGTGGCAGAGGGCCCCTACACTCTGCGGATGGCCACGGGAGGAGGAGACAACAACGTGCGGATTTGGCGTCTCAACTGCTCAGACGCCAAGGTGGAGGCTGTGGAGTATCTGAGCTCGCTCACCAAGCACACACAGGCAGTCAATTGTGTGCGATTCGATCCTTCTGGAGAGCTGTTGGCAAGTGCTTCTGACGATGGGACCATCATGATCTGGTCGCTATCTGACAAGATCATCAAGGAATTTGGCAACGAGGACGACGAGATCAAAGAGAGCTGGTTTTTGAAGACGTCGTGCCGGTCCTCGAGTCTTTCGGAGATCTACGACATGTCGTGGTCGCCAGACTCGAAATATATCTGTTGCGGATCCATGGACAACATTACGCGTATTTTCAACGTCACGACAGGACAGATGATCAAGCAGATTGCAGAGCATAACAATTACGTGCAGGGAGTGACGTGGGACCCGAAAAATGAGTATATTTGCTCCCAGTCTGCCGACCGTTCAGTGCACATCTACAAGATTCTCGCGGACAAGGGCACGGATCTGATGCTGTCGCCCACTACTTTCTACAAGATTGTGCGTGCCGAAGTCCCGACCAAAGGACTGACAATGGAAAACCTCAAAAAGAACTCAGAGGTCACGACAATGGACCCCCCCACACAGACACCTCGCCATAAACGCACGTACTCGAACTCGTCCACCTCGTCGTCGCAGTCGCACGTGATCTCGCTGACGCGATCCTCGTCGCCGCTGCCGGCGGTGATGCCTGCGTCGCCCAGCCCCGTGTACAAAAATATCCAGATGTACCACAACGAGACGCTGCAGTCCTTTTTCCGCAGACTTACGTTTTCTCCGGACGGGATGTTTTTGCTGAGCGCAAGCGGCATCTTCAAGACAGACGCGTCCGACGAGAGCATCAACACGGTGTATGTGCACACGCGGATGGGGCTGAACAAGCCGCCTGTGGCGCATCTTCCAGGGTTCAAGAAGCCGGCCATTGCTATCAAATTCAGTCCCGTGGTGTACAAGCTGCTTGAGAACGAGGAGTCAGTCTTCAAGCTGGACTACCGCATGGTCTTTGCAGTTGCTACGCAGGAGTCGGTGGTGCTGTACGACACGCAGCGACTCAAGGCTCTTGGAATAGTGACCAATATCCACTACGCAGTGATTACAGACATCAGTTGGTCGTCGAACGGCAAGGTGCTGATGGTCTCGAGCGCGGACGGGTTTGTTTCGAGCATAAACGTGTCGGCCGGCCTGCTTGGAGAAGTGGAGTCGTACTCGTTTGCTCAGTACCTCAAGAGCAGACGGAAGCCGGCTGTGGCTGCAGTGAGGACGATTTCGGAGATGCTGCGCGACTCGACCGGCGTGATCGGCAAGCCCGGTGACGCGGTCGAGGTGATCGACATCACGAGCTCGCAGCAGGACGAGGGGCCTGTGCTCAAAAAACCAAAACCAGACACTAGAAATTAAATAGCTAATAAAATATTTCTCCAGAATTTACCATGATGAGCAACACAGTGTCGGTGCTGGTGACACTTTTGGTGGCGTTCGTGGTGATTGCGTACTTCATGGGCGACCAGGCCGGCGCAGTGTCCGACGAGATGGTTGCGCGCGTGCAGCAGATCGCGCCGGGGGTGCCGGCAGACACCATCCGCAGGGATCTGGAACGCACACGCAGTGTACACCAGACCATCGACAATTATCTGAACGGGGGCCTGGGCGCGGCCGGGACAGAGGCCGGGCAGCCGGTGCCGCCCCGCAAGACTACGCCGCAGGTCGAAATGCTGGATTTCGAGCAGAAAAAAAGAGAAATGGTACTCAAGGCTCGTCGCCGTCTTAATCTCGATTAGCTAGGATCTCCTATCAAAATACATCTTAAACTTCTTGTCCTCGTTCTTCACTCTGTAGATGAAGCTCATGATGACGTCGCTCTCCTTGACGGCCAGCTGGGTGTTGAAGTGGTCCTCGACCGCGCGTCTGAGGTCCTCCCTGTTGCGGTATTCGTACATGTTGGTGCCGCTGCTCATCTCGTTCTTGACGTACGCTTCCGAGCTCTCGCCGAGCTCAGAGCCCTCCAGCAGGTACCCCTGGAACGTCTTCACGTCTGGCGACACGATCTGCGCCGGGTTCAAATACAGCTCTCTGTACTTGCGCAGCTGTTCCACAGTCCAGTCAGAAAAGTCCAGGGGGTCTTTTGGAGGCTGGTCCTGCGGCCCGTTCGAGTTGATATACTTGGCGAGAAACTCCTTCTGCTGCTGAGCCAGGATCTGGTTGCGGTGTTTGGTCGACGACCGCGACGACGAGACCGGTTCCGGTTCAGCGTTGTCTCTTCTGGGCATTAGTGAGGAAAGAAATATTTGAGAAGCACCGCCTCTAAAAATTATTTCGACCCGTCGATTTTCCTCCATGGCCAACGTATACATATTGGGAGCAGGCGGAATCGGCACTCTTGTTGCCTCTGCCCTGTGCCGCCAGTTCCCCGTCACCTTCCTGGTGCGCACGCCGCACAAGCTCGACCTGCTAGCCCAGTCTGCCAATCGGTTCTCTGTGACCCAGCTCTTCAACGACAATAAGACGTTCGATTACCAGATCGCCAACGCGTGTCGTGCCGACGCCGTGCCGGACGCCCAGATCGACTTCCTCATTGTCAGCGTCAAGACGTTCGACACGGTCGCCTCGCTCAGACCCCTGCTGGCGAAACTCACGCCCCGTTCTCACATCATGCTGATCCAGAACGGCATGGGCGTGGTCGAGGAACTGCACGAGCAAGTGTGGCCCGACCCGGCCGCGCGGCCCGTCATCTACCAGGGTGTCATCTCGCACGGCGTGTTCCAGGACACGGCGCAACACGGCACCTTCAACTACAACCACGCCGGAAACGGAGATCTCAAGATCGCACGCACCGACGACGGCGACATGGCCCACCCCGTGGTCCAGCAGCTGCTCCAGAGCGTGCTCAACGTGTGCGCCATGCCCCACCGCGCCCTCCTGGTCCACCAGGTCGCGAAACTCATGGTCAACGCGTGCATGAACCCAAACACGGCTGTGCTCGACTGTGTCAACTACGAGCTCGGCAGCATCCCCGAGATGCGCGACTACTTCCGGCGTCTGATCGCCGAGGCAATGCCCATTCTGGAACTGCGGTATCCGGGCCTGGCGCAGGAGCCTGCTCTGGGCGTGGACTCGCTCGTCGACACGGCAGCACGGCTCGGCTTTGTGGTGAACGGGAAAAATAGCAGCAGCATGCGCCAGGACACCCTGTTTGCGCGGGACACCGAGATCGACTACATCAACGGGTACGTGGTGCGCGTCGCCGAGAGCTTCGGCAGGGACGCGCCGTACAATCGCGCGATCCAGCTGCTCACCAAGAGTCGCGTCCTCATCAATAAACGTCGCCAGGTGTCCAACAATAAACAATAAAATCTCTCCAATTAAATTAGTATACACTACGCCTTCTCGCCGTACATGTGCGCTTCTTGGCCCTTGGAAACAACAGCCTCGATCACGTTTTCGTCTGTGTCGGTGTACAGAACCTCGGAATCGAGGTTGCTCTTTGGACCAGAGTAGATCTTGTGGGCGTAGACGAAATACCACACCATACACAGGAACATGGAGCCCCAGTACACCACGACAGTCCAGTTCATCATGTCGGGGGTGTTGTCTGCTCCGCGGTACTGCGGGAAGTTGAGGATTGGGATCATCAGCAGGACGAAAGACACAGCAATACATCCGGACGCGGTCGAGAACTTGCCCAGGTTCCATGGGCCCTGTTTAAAGGTATTTCTCGAGTAGGTGACCTTCAGAAGGGTAGGCACGGTGAACGAGATGAACGAGCCGATGGCTCCAACAGAGAAAATGGCGTCGATCGGAGTCTCGCCTCCAAACATGAGCAGGAGCAGCAGTTCTCCCAAGAACCAGTTGGCCCACACAGCGTTGACAGGAGTCTGGGTGGTTTTGTTGACAGAAGCCCAGAGTCTGGACAATGGGAAGCAGCCGTCTCTCGAGTACGAGAACAGCACTCTGGAGGCAGCAATCATACAGGCGAAGGCCATGGAGAAGGACAGGACAATGGCGAACGTGGTGAGAGTGATGACTCTTTCCTGGGTCATTATTTGCGACAGGAATGCAACGTATGGCTGGCCGAGCTCGTCGTTGACAACGGCGTCGACGTCGACAATAGTGTATGCCATGGCGAGCTGGAACACGAAACCAAGCACACCACCCACAGTGGCAGTCATGACGATAGCACGAGGAGTGGCGACCTGGGCGTTGGAGCACTCTTCTGCCAGGTGGAAAGGCGAGTCGAACCCAGACATGGTCCAGATGACAGCCATGAAGGTGAGCAGGATGCAGATTCCGTCAGGCCATTCAGTGTAGTTGGTGATCTTCCAGGCCATTGGGTTGTCGTTGAACTTAGGAAGGCCCTGCTCGACTCTGTTGTTTCCGCCCAAGATCATGACAAACGAGATGAACAGGAAGGTGAGGTTGAGAGCAGTGGAGCCGGTGTTGATCCAGGCGATCCATTTGGTAGGCATCGAAGCAATAATAGCACAGAAGAAGGTCAGACACGAGGTCAGCAAGAAGGTCTGCCAGTTGGTAGGCTCGTAGTCTGGCTCCTTGAGAGTCTTGAGGGCGAGGATCATGCTTGCTCCACCCCACGCAACCGAAGGTGCACCCGTGACTTGGACAAAGTAATTGGACCAGCCCACGAACCAGGACAGGATGGCCTTGTATTTTGGAGGAGCCAGCATGGCAGTAGCGTAATAAAGTCCTCCGGAGGTTGGGAAGGCACTTGAAATTTCTGCCATCGAGCAGGCAACTGCCAAAACACCAATCATTCCAACGAGATAGCCCCAGGTGATTCCTGCGTTACCAGCATAGCACAGAGAGTACCACAGAGTCGATGCGATGGATGGCAGCAGTCCCAAGACAGAGAACGACACACCAAATGTGGTGAGCAGCGAAAACTCTCTCTTGAACTCCTGCTTATATCCGAGAGCCAGAATGACGGCCTCGTCTTGGTCCACGTTGTGATCAACAACAATCTTCTGTGATCGCTTGGAAAGCACAGATGTAACGTTCATTTGGTCCACCGACACAATGGTGGCGGTGGATCTGACAGGGTCAACTGTAGGCGAAGACATGTTTAGCTGCAACGAGGAAAAATATTTGCACTTAAGTACGCTGCTTATCGAAAATTTTTTATCCGGTGCAGATGACGTCTGCCTCAATTGCAAAGCTTATCTGAGATACGCATGGAATTACGGGTTCTGGCGGCTCATACAATATGGGGGGGTAGCGACTGATTGGGCATTGTTTGAGGCCCAGGCTGTTGCCGCTTATGTTCTTGCTAGAACTTCCAAATGCAGAACTGATAATGCATGCTGGACTTACGATAATGCTACACCTCCCGCCTCCAGAAAAAAAACCTCCGATGGGTCGATCGGCGGGTCGGAAATGTATTTTAAAAAATTTGATTTTAATAGGTCCATGAGAGGTGCATTCAATCCCCGCGCAGGTTCTCTGATTTCGCGGTCTTTTGTGCGCACGCTGTGCGTCCCGTCTGTGCGGCCTGTGTGTGCACGCTTTGGACGTCCTGCAATCATACACGCCCTCCCCGTGCGCCACAACTCGATCTCGGCAAGGACGGACGGCGAGCTCGTCCCCGAGAGCGTGCGCAACCTGACGCTCGAGCAGTACGACATAGCCGCTGGCGAGACGCTCGAGTCCATCTACTGCGATCTGGACGACTTCTTCAGCGACCGAAATATCACGGACGCAGATGTGGAGGAACATGTAAGTATACGCACATTGGGCGAGATTCTAACAAGCAGTCTGGGATATTGACAATCAACACGGCGCAGGGATCGTACGTGATCAACAAGCAGCCGCCAAACAAACAGATCTGGTTCAGCTCGCCGATCTCTGGGCCAAAGCGTTTTGACCTGCTGGACGGCGAGTGGGTGAGCATCCGCGAGAACCTGAAGCTGTACGACGTGCTCGAGGAGGAGATGAGCCAGATCTACGGCGGGTTCGAGTTCGCAAACCGTGTATAGCTGGGCCGACGCGGCCTCCGTGGGCTGCGCGTGATGCATGTCACGTGCCGATTCTCCCTGGCGAATATTTTTCTGTCTCCCTCCACGACCGTAAAATTTTTTTATCTTGTAGGTACCTTTTCATCATGTCGACTGTTTCTGCATCGAAGGCCAAGAGAGAGGCTAAGAAGGCCGCCAAGGCCGCTGAGGGAAAGCTCAAGACCAAGAAGCTGACCAAAAAGGAGAAGGAAAAGCTCGAGGCTGGCGAGGATGTTTCCTCTGCTGCCGACGAGATCGAAAAGCTCAAATTGCAACAGGACAAGGACGGATTGAGTGACAGAGTGACCACTGGTGTTCTGGACTCGCTCACCACCTCCAGAGATATCAAGATGTCGTCTGTGTCGCTGCTTTTCCACGGAAAGGTGCTTTTGCAGGACTCTACATTGGAATTGAACTACGGTAGACGTTATGGATTGCTTGGTGAGAACGGGTGTGGTAAGTCGACCTTCCTAAGAGCTCTTGCAGCCAGAGAGTATCCTGTTCCGGACCACATTGATGTTTATTTATTGAACGAGCCTGCCAATGCCTCCGACTACTCTGCTTTGGAGTGGGTTGTCAAGGAGGCCGAGGCCGAGCTTGCTCGTTTGGAAAAAGAGGTTGAGGACATCATTGTTGAGGACGGACCAGAATCGCAACTCCTGGACCCATTGTACGAGAGAATTGACGAGATGGACCCTTCCACTTTCGAGTCTAGAGCCGCTGTTATTCTGACTGGTCTGGGATTCAATTCCAAGACCATCAAGAAGAAGACCAAGGACATGTCCGGAGGATGGAAGATGAGAGTTGCTCTTGCCAAGGCTCTGTTTGTGAAGCCTACCCTGCTGCTTTTGGACGACCCTACTGCGCACTTGGATCTGGAAGCGTGTGTGTGGCTGGAAGAGTACCTCAAGCTGTTCGATAGAACTTTGATTCTGGTGTCGCACTCGGAGGATTTCCTCAACGGAGTCTGCACCAACATGATCGATATGAGAATGAAGAAGATCACCATGTACGGAGGAAACTACGACGCGTACGTCAAGACCAGATCCGAGTTGGAGACCAACCAGATGAAGCAGTACCACAAGCAACAGGAAGAAATCCAGCACATCAAGAAGTTCATTGCTTCTGCCGGTACATATGCCAACCTGGTGAAGCAGGCCAAGTCCAGACAGAAGATTCTGGACAAGATGGAGGCGGACGGGTTGATTCAGCCTGTTGTTCCAGACAAGGTCTTCTCGTTCACATTCCCAGACGTGGAGAGACTGCCTCCTCCAGTTTTGTCGTTCGACGACATTTCCTTCGCGTACGACGGAAACCCAGAAAACAACCTGTACACCAACCTGTCCTTTGGTGTCGATATGGACTCGAGAGTTGCACTGGTGGGACCAAACGGTGTGGGTAAGTCCACTCTGTTGAAGCTCATGACTGGAGAGCTGCAGCCTCAGATGGGAAGAGTGTCCAAGCACACACACTTGAAGATCGGTGTGTACTCGCAGCACTCTGCAGACCAGCTGGATCTGACGATGTCGCCTTTGGAGTTCGTCAGAACCAAATTCTCGCACATTTCTCAAGACTTCCAATACTGGAGAGGCCAGTTGGGAAGATTCGGTCTGACTGGTGAAGGCCAGACCTCGCAAATGGCCACCCTTTCCGAGGGACAGAGATCCAGAGTGGTGTTTGCGCTCCTGGCCCTTGAGAACCCTAACGTGCTGTTGTTGGACGAGCCTACCAACGGATTGGATATTCCAACTATTGACTCGCTCGCTGACGCTATCAACAAATTCAACGGAGGTGTGTGTGTGGTGTCCCACGACTTCAGACTGTTGGACAAGATTGCCAAGGATATCTACGTTGTCGAGAACCAGACTGCTACTAGATGGGACGGCTCCATTCTGCAATACAAGGCCAAGCTGGCTAAGAATATTGTGTTGTAAGTGGAGATATATAATAAAGTTAGGGGCAATATCAGTTTTCGGTCTTGATGTTGATTCCGTTGTTCAGGTCTCTCAGGTCGGCTGCAAACAGCACCGAGTGTGCCCAGCCTGCGTACTCCCCCCAGATCTGTTTGAACTTGTCCTGGATCTGCTCGTACAGCTGCTTGTTGAGCACTTTTCCTGGCATTTTGTAGTCTTTGGTAGCTATCTTGAAAACATGAGTGTCCACAGGAACAACGTCGTGTTTGTCCAGTGACATGAGACACACGCAGTCAGCCACTTTGGGCCCCACTCCTTTGAAAGACTGCAGGTACTCGTGGCACATTTTATGGGACTCCGTTCTCATCGAGTACAATTTGCAGAACTCCTGCTTGTCGGTGAGCATTTGCGCAGTTTGCGAGATGTATTTCGCTCTATATCCAAATCCGAGCTGTCGCAGCTCCTGCTCGACGTTTGGACCAGCCAACTTCTCGGGATCGGGGAACTTGTAGTGTTTTATACCCTGGTGCTCGATGAGGTACTCTCCATAGTGAATGCACAAATTTTCACACATTTTTGAGATTCTTTTAACGTTGTTATTGGTAGAACAGATGAAACATACCAGATTCTCCCATGGGTCCTGTCTAAGCATGCGAATACCACCAAAATTGGCGGAATGCTTGACAAATCGCTTATCTCTAGCTGTCCATTCCGAATACAGTTTTTCCAGCTCTATCGACAGATTAAAGTAGTCCAGAACGATCTCCTCGGTATCCTTAAGATGCGGGATAGATGCAAAGTGCAGAAATGAGTCGTCTTGTTTCAAAAGAAGAACTCTATTCTGGATCGTGCAAGACCACACGTCGTCGACGTATTTCCACCGAAATGCTTGACCGCAGCGCAAGACTTTTGAGATTGTAAGTTCCTGGTATTAGTACTTTGCTGGGTGAGAGCAGCTTACCTTCTGCGACAGCTGGATGCTTTTCCAAACGAGGTCCTTGGTCATGATAAGTTAGACGCGTCTATTAAAAAATTTCGTCGCGTCGACAATTTATATGGTTCTGCACAACGATAAGTGGAAGTGGAAGAATAAGCGCAAACATTTGCAGAAAGTGGGTGGAGGTCCTGTCGAAGACACCTTGAGCGATGGAAGTGTTTCAAATGAAGAAGAGGAACTTATTTCCAACACCTGGCGATTTGAAGAACTCAAAGTGACACAGCATCCGAAAGATGAAGAACAGCTGATGATGGAACGCGAGCAGAAACGACTCGAGGAGGAGCGTGATTCAGAACATATGCGAATTGTTCGAGAGCGTTTGAAGATGGGGGAGTCTGATTTGAGTGCTGGACAGCGTCAGAAAGATGCCAAGAAGATGAGCAAAAAGGAGCTTCTCGATTGGAATCTTTCGAATGAGAAGCCTGCTGACACTGTAGTGGAGCCACGGGTCTTGAGTGCTACTGAAAAAGAGCAGTTTGAGGAACTACAGAAAAAGATCGAGCGACAAAAGATGGTCGAATCGATGAAGAAACGGTTTGCTCCCAGTAAGTCCAAAAAGGTGTTAGAGGTGGACAAAATGGACGATGACAACTATGTGTCTCTCAACACTCGTCGACTAGAACAAGTTGCTGGCCAAGTGAGTAATGCGGACTTTGAGGACAGTCTAGCAGATCTTCTCGGAGACTCTAAAACGGGGTCTATTTCCGATCCGAAGCCCAAAAGTGTGACTTCTGGGCCCAAGAAGTCTCTCCCTCGCCTGAAACTTGCCTCTCCTGCTGCCGAGGACGACTTTCTAGACGAGCTACTTGGCTAGGCTTTTTTTTTGGTCGATCGTCTTTTTTCGACGCTGACGCGAAAAATCATCGTTCGGAATGGACGACCTGCCACTGCTTTCAGGGCTTACAGACGAGGATCAGAATGCACTTCGAGGCATTGTTGGTCTGCTGGGTCGTAAGAACCGACGTATTGATCAGCTGAGTCAATCAGCAGACACGAAAATCAGCTCTGAGCGAGATCATCTTGCAGCCGTGGTACGCCGCCAGGAGCGCGAACTGGTCAATCTACGCGCAAAATGCCGCAAGCTGGAGCTGCAACTGCAGCGAGTGAGTGCAGCAGACGAGACTACAGAAGATCTGGCAAATTTCCGAGTCCACAACTCTCCATCGTACTCTGCCCTGTCGGGGACAGAGACCGAGGATTCCGCATTTAGCACGCCCCGCAAACCTCTGTCGACCCACCTGACGCCAACGAAACGAACCAATAACCAGCCGCGAGACCGGATCCGCGAGCTCGAGCAAACCGAGCAGCTGGTCGACCTGTCGCAGCATCCAGGCCGAAAATCCAATTGGTGGCCTGAAGACTTCAAGCCGAACCCAGCAACTAACTTTGGCCAGCACGACGCGTTCCAGATGCGTCGCGTGAACGCGAAATACGTGCATCCTGCTGTCCAAACGCAGTTCAAGTATCAGCAAAAACATCTACAACACGAAGCCATGAAAGACTTCAATCGACTCGCAGGAACAGTCGATCCCACTACTCCAGGGGTGAAGCTGGTCTGGAACACTTCCGAGACCTCTAGTGTCTTGCCCACTCCCTTGAAGACGCCAGAACAAGCCCTGGATAATCCGCGGATAGACCCAATGTTCAAATTCGAAATTAATAAGTCCAATTACAAGTCACTAGGTCTGAACTTGAACAGCAACAAGGTGAAACTCTGGCTGGACCTGCAGGACTCGCCGCCGGGCCACGAAAGGTCCGAATTTGCAACCCCGTCCCAATCGGCTGCAGACAGAGAAAAAAGCGTCAAGAGAGCCAAATTGGTGGCCCTCCAGCGTCTTTTCCAGGCTGTGCTGATGGTGCAGCAAGCCAAGGGAAGCAGTTCTGAGTACGAGCAGGTGGGCAAGTTTGTGTTTCGCAACGAGGACTGGAACGATCTGGTGCGCCGCAACATGTTCCGCATTGATGAGTCGATTTTTTACAGTGCTGAGTAGAGTAATTAATATTTATCGTCTATCTATTTCTTGCTCTTGAAATCGACGTAGTTGTTATAGTTGAAGTTGTTGAGGGCGGGATTGAGCTCGAGCGAGGTGCTGACAAACTGCTTTGCTCCCTCAGACAGACTGTGGTGGACAGACTCGTCTGAGGAGGTAGGAGTCAAAGAGTGCAGAGCGTTCCCGTATCCGTCGTTGGTAGTAGGGTCTGGGTAGAATCTCTTGAAGGGGATCCAGCTCTGGAACAGTTCGTAGGAGGCCAGCGTGAAGCCGAACTGTGGCGAGGATCTGCAGATTCTGGCAATTCCTCCTTTGAAGAAGGCGGTAGGGCCCTCTTCTTTCAAAATGCGCGAGAATGCGTCAGCAATGTTTTTGTACGCTTTTTCGCCGGGCCTGCTCTCCACCTGGAGTCGGGTCTTTATCACGTCGCAGGGCGTTGTGAAGTACGCAGCAGGCATTCCTGCCATTGCACCACTGAGCAGCAGTTCCCACGACTCGAGCTTGCTCTTTTTCGCTGGATTCTGGGGATCAAATCCAAACACGTACTTTTTGATGTTGGCATAGGCAGGGAAGTAGATCGCACTGAACGGCACGTCTCTGAGCAGACATGCGGACGCGCCCTTGTACAGTCCCTTGAGTCCGAGCTCGCGCACAATGTCGACAGCAGATTTCTCTGTGTATGCAAGACCTTGCTTGGCCATCTGTCTCACTGTTTCTCCTTGGACCTGGAGTCGGATTTTGGTGATTTCTAGAGGATTGGTGAACACCACCTGGCACGCACCTGCTGAGGAGCCTGCAAGCACCTCCCATCCCATTGTGAGTTCGCCGTTCTTGCAGTAGCCAGCGCCGATTCCTCGAACGATATCGTTGACAGTCAACTTGATGGCTTTTTCTGGAGCCACTCCAACCAGCTGCGGAAGCAGGCCAGAATAGAAGCCAATGAACCCCTCATGTTTGAACACCTTGCGGAAACAGTCACCATATGACGAATACAGCGCATTGCCTTTCTGGTTCTGCATTCTGGTCTTGACCAGGTCAATCGGATACACCACTGTAGCACCAATTGCACCTGCAACAGAGCCAAGCAGGAAAGAGTAGGCAGAATTCAGGATAGGATAGAAGCTGAACGGAATCGCGTCTCTGGATTCGCGGCTCTTGATCAGGTCGTCTGTCAGAATAGCAAGCATGTCGCCGGTTTTGATAGCAGAAGCGACGTTCTGCTGTTGCAAAAGCTGCGAGTTCCATTTGAAAAACAGAGAAGCCTCCTCCTCTGAAAATGTGCCTGCGATCTTGGACTTGGCAAATTGATAGAAGTCTTCCTTAGAGATGAGTTTGTCTGTGTTATTGTATTGGCCTGTGGAAATCTGTTCGTAAATGGCGTAGTTCAAAGTGGGGAGGTCCTTGAGCAGCTTGATGAGCCGTTTTGACTGCTCGTACGAAAGTAAAGAGCCGTACGTGGTCTGCGACAGCTTCTCGACCTGCGACAGGACGTTCTCGGGCAGTCGGGAGTGGAAAATCTCGTTCACAATAGTCTTGAAGCTATTGAGATCGATCTTATTGTCAACAGCGACCTTCTGGAACCGCTCGTCCAGTTTCATCACAGGAAGTTTGCTTACCAACACGGCAAAGTCTGACGAGGTCAAGTTGGAGATCTTGTTGTCATCAAGATACTTTTTCACAGTCTCCATATCCGAACTCTGATTCAGATTGGCAAGAATGTCTAGAAACCGGTCAGTCTTGATTCCTGAAGTTGGCGAGGGATCCTTGTAGAAGTCCTGCTCAAACAGTTTGAAGAGTCTAAATAGCAGCTTGGTGGACTCGTCAGAACTCTCCTGGACACTTAACAGCTCTTTGGAGAAATTTTGGAAATCAGACTCAGTCAAATACCCCTTTCTGTCGTGGTCAGCGATGATATAAAGCAGGCCAAACGAGTCGATCGGGAGAAACGAGGTCACCCTAGAAAGAACAGGCTTGTTCTGGTTTTTCATCACCTCGACAAAATCCTCAAACTTGAGCACCTTGTCAGAGGTGTCCAGATCAGAATACTGGTGAGCGAATTTCGTGAAAATGGTGGAGAGCGACGAATCAAGGTTGGAACTCATCTTGGCAGGGTTTCCTAAACTGAGGAGCGGAGAATCTGCTGTATTTGTAGTGGTAATCATATCTCAAAAATTTACACTAGATATTGTCCGGCTATTGTTGAGATCGGAACCAGCCAATTATGGAGAAAAGGAACAGAAATGTAAAAAAAGCTTTGGACCGTTGGGAAAACTACGGAGGGGCCAGATATATATGGAATTGGAGGTTTTTCCCTCTTATCAACAGAGCGGGGATAATACGGCGAATGTGGTTGGCTAGAGGGGCAATTATAGTCTAACGACAAGTAGCATAACCTGGTACCCCGATAGCTTGCCGCATCGGTTAATCCCGTTTGTCGCGCACACCGATTTTACACGCCCGTCCCCCCGAAATTCAGGGCGTTACCCGGACCCGGAAAAAAGACTCATCGGAATCATTCCCCACATTTAATAGCTAATTTTATTCAGTACATACACTTGTGTGTTTTAGAATCTATTTCTTGGTAGCTTCTCCTCCCTCTTTCGCTCCCGAAATAGCCCCAGACACATACTCGACCGCCTCGGCCAACTTCTCCTTGCCGGCCTCCAAATACTCGTTGGCGGTCTCCGAGAAGCTGCCCTGCTCGCCCAGCTGGGACTTGGCCTTGTCAGAGCCCTCCTGAGCCTTGTCGCTCAGCGTCTGGCCAAACGACTTCTGGTTGTCGGGCGTAGTCTGCGACGCAAACTTGTCAACCTGGTCGGTGACCTGCTCTTTGGTCTTCTCGAAGACTCCCTTCTGGGAGTCTGGCTTAACAGTCTCACTTAGCTTGTCGCCGAATCCTTTTCTTCCAATGTCACTCATCTCAATTGTAGAAAAGAAATGTTACAAACCTTCCCTTTATATACCCCAACAACAGCAACCGAGCCCGGACAGCAACAGTTGCTATATTGCTTACGTCAGCACAAAGCCCCCGAGGCCTACTCTTCGTCAGAGCTCTCGAGCCAGTCCATGGCCCGCGCGACCGCCCGCTCCCAGTGTTTCCACAGCCGTCTGCGGGACTTGCTGTCGAGCACCGCTTTGAAGTTGTTGAACTCGTGGTCCTCCTCGTGGCCCAGTTTCTCCACCACGTCTTCGAGCGAGCCCCAGGTAGCAATATTTTTATGCAGCCCTGCAGCAATTGCCGCACCCAAGGCTGTGCATTCGGCGTTGTGAGATCGGATCACAGACACGCACGGGCCGAGGATGTCGGCCTGGATCTGCATCACCACGTCCGACTTGGACATACCTCCGTCCACGTGCAGTGTGTTGAGTGGGTTGTTTTTATCTGGCAGTTTGGCTTCTTCTAGAAAGTCCTCTGATCCTCCTGCGTCCGATATCATTGCCTTAAGAATAGCACGCACTTGGAAACACACTCCTTCAATAGCCGCCCGTGCAATGTGGGAGGCCTTGGAATACTGCGTGAGTCCAAAAATAGTACCCTGGGCCCTGGAATTCCAGTATGGAGTGAAGAGCCCCGAGAACGCAGGCACAAACACCACACCGGCGCTGTCTTTGGCCTGAGCAGCAAGAGGACCGATATGGGACGCCTTGTAGATGAGTCTCAGATTGTCCCGCAGCCACTGCACACAAGATCCTGCCACAGCAATCGATCCCTCTAAGCAGAATTGCGGCTCTGTGCAATTTTCACCGTCGATCTCGGAGTCCAAATCAGGGAACCAGTATCCCACAGTGGTGACAGCTCCATGTTTGGAGATGAGCTTACTGATCCCTGTGTTGTACAGGAGAAAGGCACCAGTTCCGTAAGTACACTTGGCGTCTCCAGACTTGAGAGCAAGCTGGCCAACTAGGGAAGCAGATTGGTCTCCCAGACATCCAGTGATATGAACACCTTTCAGGGCACGATTGATAGCGTCTTCCGCATCCTGCGAAATGACTTTCCTGAAATATCCAAGCTTCTTGAGATCAGGCAGCTGGAACTCGCCGAAATTGTGGCAACTAGGAACAATCTCAGGTAACATTATTTTGGACCGGTCAATTCCCCAAAAGTCCAACAAATCTGGATCGTAGTCTCTGGTGTCCAGATTCATGAAAACTGTTCTAGAAGCGTTCGTAATGTCCGACATGAAGGATTTCTCTTTAGTCATATTGTAAATTAGCCAAGTGTCTATGGTGCCAAACATTAAATCGCCTTCTCCACTATCGTAGCTGTTTCTGATAGCAGGCACATTCTGATACAGCCAGGTCCATTTCAGAGCCGAAAAATAGGTGGAGATTGGACATCCAGATTTCTCCTTGATTGAAGTCTTGATATCCTCTGGGACTGTCGAATTAAGATAGTTCATTAGATTAAGTGTCCGAGTGTCGTTCCAAACAATTCCATTGTGGAGTGGTCTGCTGGTCTTCTTAGACCAAATAATCGTGGTCTCACGCATATTCGCAATTCCAATGGCGGCAATATGATACTTGGTTGGCTCGGAATTGTCCAAAGGCTCTTCGGAATTGGAAATCTCAAGTCTAGTCATACAGGACGCAAGACACTCCATAACGTTCGCTAA
This sequence comes from Ogataea chonburiensis, assembly GCA_030578415.1. Taxonomy (NCBI): domain Eukaryota; kingdom Fungi; phylum Ascomycota; class Pichiomycetes; order Pichiales; family Pichiaceae; genus Ogataea; species Ogataea chonburiensis. Next base: position 1,084,053 of record JAJMRU010000002.1, on the reverse strand, counting down.
AATATGGCATGGGTCACACTCAACCCACCCTGGCTGCGGAAATGACAGAGTAGGACCACTGTGGTCCTCTTCCACCTGCACAGATCCATCTGCTGCAATTTCAATCGCAATTCCTTCGTTGGAGAAAATAGTGGGGGAATTTCGTTTTGACCCCTCCTTGGCCGAAGCAGAGTACTCTATCTGGTGTTTGGCAACCTCCTCACCCTTGTTGGTAAAAAGGATTACCCTCGTAGAGGTGGTTCCGATATCTATCGAGCAAATTAGAGGCACAGTGGTCATTACGAAATAAAAATTAGTTATATTCTTTTTTTTTTGCTACCCCGGATCCAGTAATTGTGCAGAAAATTTAGCCCTGCTATTTATTTTTTCATGTGATTAGCACATAAGCACTTTTGCAGCTTCCACAAAGTCCGGTTCATTACCTTCCAATAGAAATATCGGATTATTTTTCCAATTAAGTCGAACGAAAACCTCATCCATCACGCGTTGCTGCACGTTGTTCTCAAAAGGGCTCCGCACATCGAATTTGGAGTCGGTGCTTGCTCGGTTGATCTCCTCAATCTGAGTGGGGCCCAGAAATGTGTCATGTCTCGAGGAAAGGTAGTTTAATTGGTACAATTTTTTGGCCATGAGACCCCAGTATTCCGTTTGGGGCGCATGCATGATCCGTTCAAGCAGGTATTTCCAGTTATCGAGATCGTCGTACGTTTCAACCTGGCTTTTCAAATAATTCGTTAACGCAATAGCGTAATAGATTTGCGAGTTGGTGATAAAATACCACAGAAATTCACGCACCACTCGGAAACTGGGCGACTTGTGTTTTTCCGAAGCAGATGCGCAATCCCAGGCCTCGGAAACTTTATTGTGCTTGAGTAGCGTTCTTACCAGATTCAGCTGCATTTTAACTGTATTATTGCGCAGCCGATAATGTCCCAGATACTTTGACACCTTTTCCCAGCTCACTTCGTTCTCGAGTTTGTTAGAGGCAATTTCGTTGATGATTGGTCGTACTTTCACGCCCAGTTCCTCCATTTTTTGTAACACTCGTTCTTTAAGTTGTTGGTCTCGTAAACCACGATAAAAAACATGAAAAGTGCTAGCATTCGGAACCAAATGGAACTTTTCCAGAATCTCCATATTTTCCATAGCATTTCGCACTCTGGCTGGGTGGTGTTTGTGCAAAGTCACATCTAGCAGAAGATTCATGGTCTCGATGTCTGGCAAAAGACCAACCTTGAGCATTTTGTCCCGTGCTCTGTAGCATTCCATTGTCTTGTACATTTTTGCATAATGGCGAATGATACGTTTGAATGAGAGTTTTGAGAGCTCGCGTGAATCCATTAAGTTGTCGTAAATCGTGGTAAGATGGCGTTGAACACTCTGGTGGAACCGGAAATCAAGGGCAGTCAGTTCTGTGACGTATTGGTTTAAGACCTTCCGATTTGTAGACAGAGGAGGTTCTGGAAGCTCTGTGCCCAATGCTAGTCTCTGTTTCCAGCGGACTCGATCCACATGGCCAGTATGACCTCTCCTCTTGATAATGTCAAAAAAGTACTCAAATATCTGTGCTTCCTCGGATTCACTCCCTATTCGTTGCTTTGAAAACTGCACAAACCGGTCATAGCGAGATTTAATACGAGTCTCAAGCAACTGTATGAGCTCGTCTCTCAAGGGCTGTGCCTGTTTGGACAATCCTTTCAGCCTTGTCATCTGAATATTTTTTTTGTCTTGTGAAATAAATTTATAAGTTTTCCGTTATTTAAGATCTTCGTGTATACATTTGCTCAAGCACGCCCACTGAGCAAGCTTTTCCACTGCGTCTGTCTCCTCAGGCAGTCTTTCGTGTCCAAAGTTGATGATCTTGTCGCTCTTCCCAAGATTCCTGTAGACAGACTGAACACCATCAACGTTCTCGCGATTGTAGAGTCCAACACACAGGTCCCCGTTGAGGTCGTGCTCTCTCCCCACAAGTCTGCGACCTCTCATGTAGTTGATCACCTGTTTATGGCCATCTTCAGTGTGCTGCTCTTGTTGCTCATTCCAAAACACTCCGGCCCCAGAAACCGGGCCAGTATAGTCAGCATACACTGGCAGCACGTTGCACGTGTACTGGGAGGCAGTTTCGCCCGGAGTTTCAATTTTGGCCGGGTGCGCAAAACTGCTCATTACGCGTATACTAAAAAGAAGTTTGGCTCGAAATTATTTTTTTATCAAAATGAGTGCGCTCCAATCATTAAAACACTATCCGTATTTGATTTCCAAGTAAGTGCCCGATCTCAGACCTGTCTAACATCAGATACCTGGACCCGCTGTTTGCAGTTTCCATAGGCGTGGCGTCATATTACGCTTACGAAAAACGTGCTGGCCGCCCCGAGGGACACAGCCTGAACGAATTGATGATGAGAAAGTACCAGAGATGGATGAAGGAACAATAGCTATATTTCGTATATTTTGTCATTTATCGTATGCAACAGAGATACTACACCCGCAAATCTAATTCTGGCTTCTTTCGAGAAAGCATTCTCTTAGTTCGCTTGGACAGCTGCTTCCGCTCTTTCTTTCCAGTCTCGATCAAGTCTCTTCCAAAAGTGTCTTGATCTTTCAACTTGTAGATACGCACGATCCAGTTCTCACTGGTGAAGACCTCCTCCATCACATCAAGCGTGATCGACTGTGCGTAGCTGGCACTCAGTCTTTGCTGTCTGACACGATCAATAGGGTCACTGCCAGCATAGAGGTCGCCAAATCTGTAGAACGAGAGCTTGTACATCAGTGAATTCTTCATTGTGTCAGTGGCCAGGTCGTCAACTCTGTATGCGCCCCTGTCTGTGAAGTAATTACGCTCGCTAATCTCCTCAGGCCAAATACCCTCTGAAATTCTCACCATCCACAGGAACTTGTTCAGATCGTCTCCAGAGTATCCAATCAGACCTCCGAAGATCACCAAAACATAGTCAACACCAAGCTCTCTCATGATCACTTCTGCTTTCTCCTCTGAAGTGGCCATAGCACGGCCAACTGTGGCAATGTGGGTGTTGTTCCACGTGTTGTTGTCGACGAAGGTGGTCCTGTCAGCCATTCCTCCGATCTGGTAGCCATAATCCCACCATGCCATCACCTTGGCGTCCTCGGCGGTATTCATACGCAGCCAGTAGTATGCCTCTCTATAGTCGTCAATCAGGTTTTGGGAGCCGTCTGGGTTTTTGGATGCCAGCACCACAGACGGAGACGAATAAGCATTCGAGGTAACCCAAGTACAGTGCTGGACGTAGAACACGAGGTAGAAGACAAATGTGGCACTCACCACAAGCTTCGAAAACAGGGAAAACAGATTGTCTTGGGACTCTCTCTCCTTATTCCACCAGCCAGAAAGCTCTTCCTTGATGTCCAGGTAAACGCTGAACAGTCTGCCCAAAGTGATACCTGCACACACACAAACGACAGGAGCCAAAGTGAGCATCAGTCTGACCATAACTCCTGCAAAATAGGAGCCCAGAACAGAGTACACAATGATGAAAACGGCGGGATTGGACATTTCCTGGAAACAGAAGTACACTCCAACAGGGAAGAGCCAGATCATGAAGTTGAGGTCAAAGAAAAACGAAGACCATGGAGTAGGCTGATGTTCGGAGACAGATGCAATAATTGGAATGTGAACCTTGGCGTAGTTGGTGTCCCAGAGAGAGTAGAATCTTCCTGTCCAAGGAGCAATCAGTCCCATTTTGGTAGCGAAAACCAAGCCCGAGATACCGACAATAGTCACCAGACCACTGAAAGCAATCATTAGTCTTGTGAATTTGGCAGCTGGAAGGGTGTCCTTCATGTAGTTGACGAGCAAAACCAGTTGAAGTAGTCCAAACACTCCAAATGCTGCCATGTGGTCGTTGGATCTGATAGGAAGGAAACCCACGAATGGAATTTGCATTGACATCAGAGTTCCAAGAGCGTACCATGTACAGTACGAGGTGTAGATTTTGTAGTCGAAACGTCCCATGAGTAGCAAAATGAACACGTGCAACGGAATGATGTTGGTGATGAAAACGTATCCACCCCATGCGCTGACCATATAGAAATAGAAAGCAGCAGTCAGAGAGCCGTAGAAGACAGATCCAGTATTGACCGACTTGAGCCACAAGTAGAATGTCACTAAAAGTAGAGTGATTGCAATGGCCTCGTTATCGTAGGATCCAGCAACGGATCTGGAAATGTATCCTGGGGTGATTCCCATGAACACGGCACTGAGCAGCGCCGCAGTCTTCTTGTACTTGAGAGTGGTGGAGGAAGAGGTGACCTGCATAGTGAGCAAGTACATTGACAGAGAGGTGACTGAACTGAAGGCAGGGGCCAGGAGAACACAGATGTTTCTGATGTCGACAGGTAGACCGACAAATCTCAACGCGTGGTAGATAATCGAGGAGGTCACCATAAGACCTGGATACAGAGTTCCACCAGTAACTCTTCCAAGGGGATACCAGGTCTTGTCGTCGAACCAGTTGAGGAAGTCGTAGAAGGAGGTGTTGACCAGGTGCTTAGTTGCGCGGAAGTTGAACCAAGGATCGAACTCGTGGATGATAGATTCGAACCGGATCACCGAGAACAATCTGGACGACACTGCTGCGAAAGACAGCGAGACGAAAATCAAGGTCAATAGCAGCATTTTCACCAGCTTGAGCAGAGTCGCGTCCACCCTGAGGTAGCCCTCATTATCTATAAGTGAGGCCATGTTCGGGTATGGAAGTAGTACAGAAACAATGAGTTGGGTTCAAGAAAACAAAAATATCCTTCTCTTTTCGAGGTACTTCTGCAATATCGATCAATTGTTTCAACGTTTCAAACGTCGTCTGTACGTGTTAATTAACTGCGAGCGAAAAAAAAAGTTGACAAAATAAATTAAACAAAAGGCAAAGAAACTCGCCTAATTCGATTATTCAGAGCGAGAAAATAATTGCAATTTTACAAGCTAAGGCGCACTGTTTTTTCTTCCAGATCCCCATAAAATGGCTTCTCATAGAACTGTTGGGAGTCTGAACTTGCAGCCTATGAATAGCGCCAACTATACCGCTGCCCAAGATGGGGTGCAAGATTCACAAAGTCCAATCACAGCTGAGCCTCTTCCTGAAAAACCTCCGACCCACGCGGTACTTCCCACTACACAGCCCATTCTTGATATGGCCACCAGTTCACTCCCCAAGGAACAGTTGGCCAATATGAGCGTGATTCAGTCAGAGAACATTCAAGAGGCTCCTCAGGTGGCTCCACCGGAAAGACCAGACCCACCTGCCGTCGCTACTTCTTTGTCCGTTCCACAGACCATCCCTGGAAAGCCCATGATACTATATATGGAACCGCAAGTGTCCAGCTCGTCCTCGCCGCCTCCAAGAACGAAATCACCATTTAGAGATCCTTCTAACGTGTTCATCAAGCAAATAAACGACCAAAGACGTCCCTTATATACACCTGCTGTGCTCAGATCAGACAGCATGAGCCAAACTCCCCCATCAAACGACAGAAGCGACATGATTGACGTGTATAAGTATCCAGAGAGACCCAATTTGAAGTCCACGCTGTCGACATCCTCACTGAGGTCAATGTCCTCCATCACAGAGTACTGGAGCAATTTAGTTCGAAGCTACGGAAGGTCAACTGAAGTTGAAGGACCTACGCGGAAACACTGGAAGCCAAACAACAATCGCTTGAGCTGTACCAAATGTAACCGGATCTTCCATTTCATGACCGAATCTAGAAGAAAACATCACTGCCGTTACTGTGGCTTGCTTTTCTGCAGTGACTGTTTGAAAAATTTTGTTTATCTTGACGAGAATGCTCAATTTACGCTCTTTGGAAACGCTGACGACAAGCTGGAGGACGGCGACAAAAAGTACCTCTGCAAAGTCTGTCAAGATTGCGCCCAAAAGTACGAAATTTACATGAAAAACCACACTACCAAGAATTTGGATCTGGAATCCAACAAGAACCCTGACAATACACGAAATTCAACTAAAAAAGATACTGTTGCAAACAGCCAAAACCCAATGCCGGCTGATTGGGATTGGAGCTCGTTTTGATTAATTACAGACGTTATGATTCGTTTCGTTCGTCCCGTTCCCGATTTTCGCGGATTATGGTGTCTCTAATGAGTCCTAATTTAGTGGCCTTGATTGACTCGGAATCTTTTTCGTATTCAGATTCGGACGAGGCGTAATCCGTTTCACTGGACGAGGATAATCCAGCAGATGAGTTGGTATCGACGTCATTCGACATGATAGGGACCGAGGCTGTGAGTTTGGCCGTTATGGATCCGTCTGTGTCTGAATAGCCCATTTTGGCTTGTTTCTTTGCTGCTCTTCGTTGTCTAAGTCGCTGTGTCTTGGCCTCTTCCATTTCATCTTCGGAATCAACGTCTTCACGCTGTTCATATGCTTGTTTCCGTCTCTCCAGTCTGCGAAGCTTCTTCAATGTGAGCTTCTTCTCATACTCGAAAAGATTGAAGTCTGGGAATAGCTGTGGGCCATACTCATTTATGACTTCGGTGATTTCCAGCGATAACACCTTACGTTTTTGGCGCAAGTGGGTCAGACCCTGCTTGTTCACCAAAGCCAGCCATAATGGACGAATCAGCTTTAACAAGTCCATTCCCTTATCTCCAAAGATCAGAGCCGAATAAGTGATGAGGATTGAAAATAAGTAGAAGGAGCAAAAGATTGTAAATTTATTTTGCAATCCCCAATGTTTGACAATCCACGTAGTTCCCAAGACTGAATAGAACACGTACAGTAGTGGAGCAAAACCCATACTGACCAATATTTTCCAAGTAGCGATCACGTCTCTGGCCATGATTTTCACAGTCGAGCCCGCCAGTGCTTCGACTCTTTTTTTCTCACTAATTATTTTAGTAGCGATGAAAACTGGCGAGAATAGTATGACCCCCGGAAGAGCCAGCGCTCCCAGCATTATTAATTGTGCCAGTGAGGTAATGAATCTAAAGAAAATAGTCAGAGTATCATCGTTTCTTGATCCCTCGACCAAATGGTCAGGAATCTTAAAGATTCGCAGCAAATCATGATACTCCAAGATGTTCTTCTTGAGCTCCATAATTCGAGGATCGTCCTTATAGTGAAGGTAGCCTTTCAATAGTCGTCTGTTCATCTCCAAAATTGACTGCAAGGAGAGTCGACTGGACATATTATTTGAGTATAATCTTCTGGCCACCTGGACGCAGGTTAAGCTTTCGTAATCCGGACAGGTGACAGTGACTGATTTGAGTCCTCCAGTGATTGTTTCCAGTAGCTCCTTGATTGCATCCTTCGATGTGTCAGGATTGGAATATTTTGCGACGAGATCGGGCGATATTTCAATTGGGTAGCCGAACTCAACAACGGCACGCGACCGGAACTTGTGGGGATGGAAGTAGTTCATTCCACAGGGCACAATCTTAACCTTACAGTCTGGATTGGCCTCCATAGCTCCCAATGCCATAATTGCCACTCCGGCCTTTAAGGGCAGCAAGTCTGGTCTGTCGTGGGACCCTCCTTCAGAAAAAAGTCCCAAGCAGTGGCCATTAGCAAGATGATCAAAAACTTTCTCGTAGACCTCGGACTGGTCAATTCTTGGAGCAGTTTTGAATGCGGTCCCAGTCCGCAATGCCTCGGTTGCCTTGTCTGCAATTTTAGGGGACGAGATTTTAAAAGGCTTTCTCAAATAGAGCTCTGTTTCGGAAACAATTTCGCCAACTTCTGCAGTTCCCCAGGAGTGTGGCAGGGCAATAAGACCTTTTGTCTCGCACACTTTGGTGAACTGGGTGTCCTTTCCAAACACGTGCATCTCGTTTTCCGGGTCCAAAGTAATTGTGCCAGGAACAGTTTTTAGACAATCCTGCGCACGACGCACAGGGATAGACATCTGGGATCGGGAGACCAGTCCAATGAACTTACGCTTGTGGCTCTTTTCGGCGATCAAGAAGCTGATCCTACGCGCAGTCTCGTTCTTGACCTGACCCATCAGCACAATTGGATCGACAAATTGGTTTGCATGAGGAGCCGCGACGAATATGATGGGTCCCGATTTAGGCAGCCGGAAGGCTCCCCTGGGCCGGATTTCCCTGAAAAAACAGTCAAAGATGACTGTGAATACCCAGAGCACTAAGTCGTACACGAATTTGCGAAACACAGTGGGCTCTTGCCAATTCGACTTGGAAGGCATCGGTAGAGAAATTGGTATCTTTTTGCTAGAAAAAAATCTATCTATTACATTATATTATGTCATAAAATTTGTTGATTTTTCCTCAGACATCTACCCAACTTGCTGGGATCGGCACTGCCTGGATTCGTCAAATAAAATAAATGTCTTTCAGTCTTGGCCCGATATCGTTAAAATTCCCAATTGGGAAAATTGTCAATATTGGAAAACCATTTCATGTTTCTACTCAATTTCGAATCTTTTCAAGATGCTTCGAACCTCAGTCCTGGGCCCCATGTTTGCCTCAATTGCATTGTCATGGGCGTCTGCGTCTTTGGCTCTTGTGCTGGTGTTGACGAGCTATCGTGGCTCGATTCCGCTCACCTTGCTCACTGCTCTTGAATTTGCAGCAGGAATTATTCATTTCGCATCCCTATGGACATTAGCTTATTTCATTACCGGACTTGTCTTGCTGGCCAACATCCTGTCTCTCCCTGTGGTTCTCTATTGGATCAACACTGTGTTGGTAGCTGGCTCCATATCCAGTCGCATCGAGCTGGCTCTGATCGCCTCATACATGGCCTCATGTCTCTTTAAATTGTCAGTTGGCCGGACTCTGACGCCTCAGTGGGACGCAGAGTCAAACACAGTCAGATCCAAGAACTCGGCACAGACATTGGTCAACGAAAAGGACAATGGCGAGATCCAATACGAGTTTAATAAGTCGCTTGATTTGTTGCAACCAACAGACAATATTTCTCAAGTCCCGCAACCAGACCTTAATAATACCTCACAGAACGACGCATCATCCAACTCGTTGCACTTCCAATATAAACATGACTACATGCCCGTCTACAATGCCCAAATACTTCCCATTCCTCTTCTGGAAGACACATTAGCACCTCTTTCCTATTCTGAGGGCGAGCTGGAAGATATTACAGGTATTCCCAAACCCAAGTGGACTACACCAATAGAACCAGGCATGAACCACGTCTCCCTGGAAGCCTGGAACCAGCACGCTGACCAGTGGCTCGAACAGCAGGAGATGTGGGGAAACAATTTTTTCAAGCGGCCTAATCTCGCGAGATCTTTCAGCGACCCGTCCTCAATTATTACAGATCGAGACCTCCACGCGGCATATCCACGGTCACGTGCCTCGACAGTCAGCCGCGGCTCCAAGACCTCTCCTTCGCGGTCGGTGAGAAAGGCACGTTCGTTCCGGTCGACCTCAAGCAGTCCGTTGAAGAGGCTGCGTAGTCTCAAATTCAAGAAACAGCTAGCACATTCGCAATCACAGCCGGAGCTGAATTTCGATTTCCTCAAAAACATCCACACGTCTCCGGCACACACGCATAAGAAAACATTATCTTCGAATTTCAAGACCCCGCTGAATTCCCCAATCAAACTCAGCTCTGCGATATCTCTGGCTAACCTGAACGAGAGGATGACGCCCGATAGTCAGCTGAGCAGGCAAACTACGCAATCCAGTCTGCCGTCGGTTGTTGTTGGGGAATATGATCGGGAGAAATGGAACAAAATAAAAAATAAACTGCAGGTAGAAGCACGAATGGCATCACAAGCCGAGATTTCGTTTAAATATTAGGACAATAATAATGCATCTATAAAAAATATCACTATTTTGGGCAAACTCGCCAGTCGGTAGAAAACGCAGCAGATTCATTATATAAATCTCGGGAAAAAATTAAATCCCTTCCATATCTATACGCATTGATGAACGAAAATATCCAAGATCCTCGTTCTGTGGTCAATGATGAGAACAGAGATTATGCTGGAACATACTACGGACCGTATGACCAAAACTCTTCAGCCATGCAGCAAGCTGATTACTACCGATCTCCCTCCATGTATCTCCCTCCATTAATTCCAACTCCAGAAAACAGCCATCAATACTACCCTGTTATTTCGCATCCCCAAGTCTACCAGATACCGCAGGCCCCAGAACAAAACTATGCCGCACGTTCGATGGACTCTCAGCAAGGTCCTCCCGGCTGGCGGAATCCTTCCAAACAAATTCAAATAAGTCCCATCGACTACGTGCCTGCCGATCCGAGCGCAGATATTTCGGTTTTCACAGAGGAGGATGCATTTATACTGAGGAATCTACTGCCTCTAGTAGAGGTGCGCAAGTGGAAGTACGTTGCAACCAAGCTTTCCAAAGAAAGATCCAAGAAGCTTACTTCGGAGTTCTGTGTTCGGAAATTCCACGAGATGTTCATGATCCCATTTAATCCCGTCCATTCGCTTTTCAACTCCCAATACTACATTCAAGGCACTAACGATCACACAGACTCCAACCTTGAAGGACTGGTAGGCAGCTCGCTCCCCTACATTGTGTCCAGACAGGGCTGGAATAATTTAAGATAGCTGCATTTTTTACTCCCAATATAGATATAATAATTTTGGATCTCGCGGGATATTTTTTTATTTTATTATGTACCGGCTCCTAAGAACGTTCTCCAGTGTCAGCTCTGGGACCCGCAACTCCCCGACCTTCAAAACGTATCTGAAGCTCAATAATGGAAAGTACGGCTCTTATTTCCACGATGTGCCATTGAACCTCGATAAATCGGCCAGAACCGCTAATATGGTGGTGGAAATTCCTCGCTGGACCAACTCGAAATTCGAGATTTCCAAGGACTTGGCTGCAAATCCAATTGTGCAGGACACAAAGAACGGGAATCTAAGATACCTCAATAACATATACCCGAACCACGGTGTTCCTCATAACTATGGCGCGTTTTCCCAAACTTGGGAGTCGCCATTGGAATCATCTTGTTTGGTGAAAGAAAACATTTTTGGAGACAATGACCCTCTGGACGTGATTGACATCAGCAAATTCGTCTCTCCAACCGGAACCGTCAAGACTGTCAAAATTCTCGGCTCTCTGGCCCTGGTCGATGACGGAGAACTCGATTGGAAAGTCATTGTAATCGATGTCAACGACCCAATGGTGGCAGAGCTCTCGGACATTGCTGATGTTCAAGAGAAGATGCCAGGTGTTTTGGAAAACGTTAAGACCTGGTTCGAAATCTACAAGATTCCAACCGGAAAAGAGCCAAACTCGTTCTTGTTCAAAGGGCAATATCAGGACGCCCATTTCACCATGAAGGTAGTTCAAGAGTGTCATGAAAGCTGGTACAATTTAGTCAGCGGAACTCTGCAGGGCGAAAACCTTCCATCGACCGAAAACGCATCATTGACCAGTACCTCTGGCTTTAAAGAGTTCAACATCGAGATTGAGCCCTCAGAAGAACCCTCAGAGCTACCAATCGAGGCAAATGCCATGAGCTTTGTCAAACACTAATATGTATATAATGTCACACCTCACACCTGCAAATATGAAAAAATCAAGTAAACAAAAAAACCTGTTTTATTACAACGAATCTGACTGAGATGGCTGTTGACTTGGCGACTGTGCCCTCCGTTGACGTTAATGTAGGGTTTGGGTGGACTTTTCAGCACTCGGACTCTCTACTGGCCGATGGGGAGTTTGACTCGTCTATTTCGCGGAATTTGGAGATGTTTCTCCAAGCCAACAAGAAGCATTTATTCGCCAAACATCTTCCTTTTGCAGGCAAGAGTGCTGGAAAGGTGACTGATGATTTCCAGATGGGTTCCCAAACTGTGAAAAATACTCTCACCAAATGGCACCAGCAGTATGCTTCGGACATTGCAACGAGTCTTCGTTTAGATGTTCACGAAGTAGCTAGAATTGTCCAAATTGCCATTGAAAGAGTTCCAGAAGCTACACAACTGGACATCGTGGATAAAAGTCCGCTTCAGGTAACTGAGATGCTCGAGCTCAAAATTTTCCTCACAATGACAGTGCTGAGAGAAAGTAGATCCGTACTGAAGACTTTGCTACATCTGTTGAAAAACGAACACAGTCTGTCAGAAACTCTACAAGACATCTGTTCAGAGATTAAGCAGCAAGCATATGATCTTTTGGAATGCTACATCGATTGTCTGGTGGATTGGAACGCCAGACCTGTTCAGTTGACAGAGAAAAACCTTAAAGCCGAGCACGAGTTCATGGTGTTGGATATTTTGAACTTAATATCCTATCTGATTTTTAAGACAGGCACTGGGTTTACGAAAGCCACTGCGCTTAAGTGGTTTAAACTTATGAAGGACTCGAACTACTGCGGACTCTTACAGATATACCAGAATGACAATAGCCGAGCTTCCACCTTTGAGAGTCTATGCACAGTTTTATCTCTGGTGATGTTAGACCTGGATTTCAATTTCGGATCACTTTCTGACCAAGACTCGTTTTCAAACGATCCTGAAATAACGTATGCCATCAATGATTGCCTCTTGGGAAGTCATGTCAATTCGATTATACTTTACGCATGGAGTATTATTTTGCATAGGAAGTTTTTGGTCATATCCTCGAATCCGGAAAACCCAATAGGTTTGAAGATAGTTGGCAAGTTTGGTGGCCTTGAGAATTTCCAAAAAGTCTACTTGACGTGTGCCAAAAAGGCTGAGGACCTGAATGTGTGTGCTGCGTTGATCAGATGTCACCAAATTGTTTCCTATGAAAATTTGTACGTTGCCATTCTTGCTTCCTTTGTGATCGCTTTTGTTCCATACATCCAACTGAATGACGAGATTGTTCTCGCAATCAAGAATATCATGAAAGATGCACCCGACAAGATAGTGGAACGTTTTTTCGCTAATCCTGCTACTGAAGATCTAATGACAATTGCAAGAGCAAAGCTTCCGTTGTCTCTCAAAGCCTTTGTGAGACTTGTAAGCATAAACTCTAATTTGGCGTTTGAGGAGCTCGCCAGCTTGAAATCGTATATGGAGATCTTCAAGGAGGAAGACTTTTATTACAAGTATCTGATAGACGATGAGAATCCTCAACTTATCAAGCTTACACAGGATCTGGATATTCTTCCTCCATATGAAACGCCAGGAGAGTTGTCGTTGTTGCTCAATGAGGGCACGAAAGCCCATATTTTCCCTGGAACAAGCAAAGACAGCATGGTTGTGGCATTTCTGTACGATTACAATGGATGGACTCTGCTGGGAAGAATTTTGAAAAACCTTTCCAAGAAAATGGATTCCGATAATGAGAAAATTGACCTCACTTGCGAGATTTTCCAGTTGGTTGCCCAAATGTCTGAAGAGCTCCGCAAGGATCAGTTTGATGAGATAATCACTGCTATGAGTGCTTTTGTTGATGAGCAAGATGTCATTGAAGTGATGTTCCGAATTGTTGAGCAGGCATTGCAATTGCGCAATGTTAAATTGCTTGAAGTGGGTTTTGACCTTCTTTCTTCCCTTGCATCGAATGGCTATTCTTTCAGAGTCTGGTCGCATTTGTATAAGTCGCAACTATTGGGATTCAAGGTCAATGGAGGACTCGCAAACACAATCCTAGGAACTGTCGAGATTGTGGAATGGAAATACGATTTCACTCTTTCCCTGATTAAGCTGACTGTTTCTTTACTGGATGACTGTCTTACAATTTCTGAAGAGGTTAATTGGAAACTCAAATCAGAGGTTTTGGATCGACTGATGGTTCACTGTCTGCGTGTTTATGAAAATTTCATGCATTGGAGATATTCTGATGAGACTCAAAAGCTTCAAATTGGAACTTACTGTCAGACGGTCTTTCTCGAAGTCATTAATTCTCTATATGGCATGGACGAGTTGACACAGCCGGAAGGTAAAGTGACTAAAGTTTTTGCACAGGCATGCGATCGCATCACCAAGGTGTTCTTGGTGCCGGAAATCCAGGTTTCCAGAGCTACAAAACCAATACTGGAGACTCTCAATATGCTTCCAAATATGATGGCAGACATCAAAACATCAGGATGGTTAGGGATCTGGCAAGACAAATTCATTAATGGCCTCTTTGAGCTTTCGATTGGTCTTGTTTCAATTAGAAGTTCTTGTCAGGGCACTGTGCCGTCTGCTTTTGAAATGGATCTATATTCAATTATTCCGCAATTGGTTGTCTCATATTCTCATTCTGCAGACCTGCGAGTCAATATTTTGAATCTTCTTTCGAGTCTAGTCGGTACTACTTGGGAAAAAGAGCCTCCTTCGCTCTTAACTCATCTTGGACAGGAACATACAATGATATTACTCAGAAGTTTGGCAACCGACATGTCAAACGAGTTCGAAAGTCAGGATCTTAAAATTGCTCTTTATACTTTCTTTTCTGCAGTTATGCAAGGAGACCAGGAAGGTCTTTCTATTGTCTTCATTACAGGGCGGGACATCAAAGACTGTATTCTAGATGAAAAGAAAAGTCTTTCCAAAGAGGATAAAGTGAAGAGATCGCAGTATTCTCTGTTGAAAATTCTGAAATCTGCAGTCTCCAAAATTTCCTTGTACCCAAGCAATGTTTCGTTGAAGCTTGTTGAGGCCCTTGCTCTTGCTTTCAATTCGTGGACCACAGCCAAAGAGGACGATGACGATGATAAGTTTGTTGGAAATATCCTCAAGGAGCTGAAGTCGTTTCCGGAAATGACTTCTAACGAGGAAGAAATGGCCGAGTACTACTACCAGGTGAGTTTGAAGGCAAAGATGGCAGAGATCATTTCGTTGTATTTATTCGTTTCACAAAATGTTGCGAATAAGACAAAAATATATGAGTTACTGAACTCTGCTGATTTCATCCTCCATATCAAGGAGAAGTTTGAACTGGGAGGCAGATACGTTATGTGCACAAGACCGATCCTGAACTTTAACTTGGATGGTGTCGACTTCAAGCTGGCGCAATTCGAAAAATCGACAGTTTTCTTGAAAAACAGGCAAGGGTTTGGTGTTCGCCATGCGATCGATTTGATGGACAAATTGTTTTCAAAAAGCACCGAATGGCCAGCCAAGCGGAAAGAAATCTGGCTTGGCAGTGTGACTTGCCAGATGATGTCGGCTCATATCACAGCTGCGAAATCCTTTGGAGCCCTAATCACTTGTTTCTGTAAGAACTATGGACCTTCTGTTGACCTGCAGTACCTGAGCTTTGCAACTACTCTGCTGAAAATCAATGACCAGGAAGGGATAGCTTCTCCAAGTCTGGTAATTCTATATCAGGAACGCATAGATCTTGCCTTTTTCATCTGCCTCACATTTTCAAGACGAGCAGACAACAAATTCGATGACAAGATTGTCTTCTCATTGATTTCGTCCACCTGTCAGTTGTTAGTTTCTAGCGATGTCGAGCTGATGACAGGTTTGTTGAATTTTGAAGTGCACAATTACAGACCGCTCCTCAGAACATTACTTTTGAGTTTGGGAATGATAAAAACGGATACCATGTTATTTGTTGAATATGGAGCAGTATTTGTTGACATCTTCAACTCCATTATTGCCAAATCCATCAAAACGATATTCAGATCGATTCAAAGTGAGGTCATGGCTTCCAGAAAAGAGGATTATGGAAATACGCCTCTGATTTGCAAACAAGCCGATGATATCACCTTACTAACGTCCATTTTGGATGCCTTAATAAGCTCGCGTCCTCCTCGTGACTTGGAACTATCGATCGCGAGGTCTGTGGTTGACTCAGGACTGTTCAGATCGACAGCTAATCTGTATTCATGTTCACATCTTGTGAAAATTAACAAGGAAGTGATTTTTGCCGAAATGTCTCTGAAGATCATCAATGAGCTGGTCCAGATTAAGGCTGTGGCCGAGAAGCTGCTAGCAGACGGGCTTTTCATGATTTTGATCGATTCTCCGGTCTCGTCACTGATCCAAAGAGGTGGACTCTCGCCAATGTCTCCTGCCACTGCAAGATTGCACCATTTGTGGGTTGAAGGTCTTCTCTCGACAGTTTTGAAACTCATCGGAACATTTGGAGAGAAAATCACATCAGAGATTGTTCTTTTCGTCAAATCTTTCTGTGAACAGTTCCAGAGCACCTTGTTGGGATGGCTCGATTCCAGCACTCCAATAAGTCTTCCAGTGATTCAGGAGACCTCGCACATCATATACCTTGCCAAAGCTCTCAATATGTTGGACATCTATACGCCTAACTCCGACCCTGTGAGACTGATTCCAGGGCTCGATACGAAGGAGGAAAGAGTCAACTTTGTGAGCGGACTCAACTACCTGATATCCCATCCCAAATTCCTGACCCTGCGTCTTGTGGCTTCAAACATGGAGGAACAGAAGCTGCTGGAGTCTGAAGAAAAGAGCAAGTTTGTTGACAAGCTTCTCGAGGAAATCAAGCATTTGAAGGAAATGTTACTAGAATAAATAATCACTTACTTTTCTTGTATCTCATGAAATCTTGGAAGGTGCCGATTTTGACGACAGAATCACCGATCTGCCGGCCATTAAACTTGAAATCAGCGAGTCCCGAGCTCTTTACAGTCGCAAATTCAACCAAAGCAGCATGATGTTCGGGATGAAGCTCAATCTGGGTGACCGAGCCAAGCTCTTCAAAAATTGATTTGACATTCTGCGACGTAAGCTTGTCGTCGAGGTTCAAAACAGAGATGGTCCGTTGTTTGTCATAGCGTCCTGTACCAATGGAAGATGTCTTTTTCTTCCTTGTTGTAGCAAGTTCAACTTTCATTGGACGTCCAAACAGCAGTTTTCCATCTTCTTGAAGTGCATTATGTGCGTGCGTACTGGTCTTGAATGAAACAAACGCAAATCCGTTGTTTAGCTTGGGTCTTTTCTCATTTCCAGGCTTCAATGGAATCTTGACCAATTCCACTTCCCCAAACTTGGAGAACTCCTCAGTCAGTATTTGCTCGTCAACCTTGTAAAAATCAAGATCACTAACATAAATTTGGCGTCCCTCTTCTAACGCACCTTTTCTTTCCTGTTTTGCTTGAGGATTGGAGATCTTAACAGTCAGCTTATAAGATCCTGATTGGCTTTCCAAAAAAGAACCATCGAGATCTGCAACGGCCTTCTCTGCATCCTTGTCTGAAAAGTACTCAACATAGCAGAATCTCCGATGAACGTTACTTTTCAGTGAAGGCAGTCGCACACTGAGAATTTGGCCATGCTTGTTAAAAACATTTTCAAGTTCTTCTGAGTTATACTCAGGAGGATAATTGGTAACCCAAATGGTGTTTCGTTGCAAATGAGAAAGTTCGATTGGAACGCCATTAACAACAGTTCCAGACTTTTTCATGCTTTGAAGAAGTCCATTTGCATCTGCAAATTCAACTACCGCCCTGTCTCCCTTGACAGTTATACTGCGGATCTCGCAATTAAAAAGACCGGTGATCGAGGATTCGTCCATGCCACCAACATTCGATATGAGCACACTCAAGTTTTCTCTGTCTCTCTTTTCCTGTTTTTGTCGCTTTGCTGGATTTTCAGTCACTTCAGCAGGTCGCTTTTTGGACTCTATCTCCTCCTCTTGTATCTCTGGCGATCCAGTCTCAACGTGTTCCACAACAGCTATCTGTTCGCTTCTTGAAATGCTTTCCTTTGTACCTAAAAGAAGCTCGTAACGTCTCCACTCACTGGCTAATCGTTCCGGCCAATCCAACTGCTCACTTTGTGCCATTCCAGCCTCAAATAGTGCAACCACAGAACTATAATCACCATGGCGTTTTTCAAATTGTACAGCATAGAGCCATATCTCCACTTCGTCTGGAAAAGTCTCTATCAGCTTGGAAAGAAGTTGGGTACGCGCAAAATCGATATCTTCGATCAATTCCAGACTTTCAATGCACAATTTCTCAACTGTGTGGAAAATATCTTTCTCGAGAAGTGATTTTGGATAAAACAACTGAATGTCTTCAATTAACCATCTCAAAGCATTTTCGGGATCTGCTTCAAGAATTGCAAGTTCAAAATGAAGGATCTCACAGCATGCAAGGATGAAAAATTGTTTTTCCTGGTGAAACTCTGTTCTCACATGTTCAAATTGAGACGTTGAAGTAGAACGGATATATTGCACCCAAATATCCGAGGAGGACTCAATGTCCAAAAGCCTTCTCCAGAACTTTGTTTCTTCAATTTCAAGCCCGAATGCTAGATACGCTTTGGCCAATTTAGTCGATATTTTCTCTTGTAAAGCCCGATCCATAATCGCTTGAATCAATCGATTCTTGGTAACCTTATCGACTCCTTTCATCCTGTCAATGCTCTTCATGTATGCTATCCAAAAGTCCGTATCCCCTGTGTCTTTTTGTCTCAATTCCCATTTTTCTAGCTTCTCAAGTAGCTGTTTGGTCTTTTTCTTTATTCCTGTGATATTGTTCATCTTTTCAGCGTAATCATTCGAAAAATTGGTCGAAATAAAGGTAGAGTAATCGCCTAGAATCGAGTCATACTGTAAGCTTGGTAACTGCAGCTGTTTTTGCCATAATAGGTCTAATTGTTCTGGTTCGTCTGTTGTTTCATGAAACTTGATATATAATCCCCAAATAATGTGGTTATTCTCCAAATCAAACTGCGTCTTGTAGTATGCTATTTCAATTGTTTCTGAGTCGTTCTGCTGCTCTAAATATCGTTTCCAGAGAAGACCGGAACTGGGGAAAAGCTCCAATTGTTTCTTAAGAGACATAAATAAAATATTAATTTCTTTAAACTTTTAATTTATGAATAAATATTTTCTTCACTTACTATTTTGCTTTGCTTCCCAGTCTCGTAGTGCATCCTCCCATTCCTCTTCAGCATTCGGCTGCGATTCTTTTGTATTTTGGAAATATTCCTCAAGCTCTTGTCGTTTCTCCTCTTCCAATTTATCCCACTGCTCCTTCTCATCTATCCAGCGCTCATGGATATCAATATCTTCCATGAATGCGAAGGACGACTGACGAATGGCATCGGACCAGATGGAGTCTCCGCCAAGTTCGTTGCTGCCAAAACAATACCCATTGGCCTTGTCAATAGCAGACAACAGGTTGATCATCGACACTTTGTCCTCAATAGCCAACACTGTATATTGGATCAGGCCAAAGTCGTCAATCAGATCGGCAATGAGCGTCGTGAGCTTCTCGTACTTCTCATTAAAGTAGCCTCTCTGGTTATTCTCTGTGCGAATGTAGGGTATTAGCTGGTTCAAGTCTTCTACCTCTGTGTAAAATTGCAACCGAAATGGTAATCCACCTTCAGGAACGTCATCGTCTGTCTTGCGTCGTTTGTATTGCTCCTCGCGGGAAGCTTTGTCATTATCTATGTAGTTTTTCAGCAAATCGATTTTGGATATGACATTCACCTGAGGCAAATCCATTTGGAGCATCGATCTCAGTGTAAGCAATAGGGTCGAAATGTATTGCGAAGGAATTGTCAGATTTACGGAGTCAATCAATGAAACCACGCAAAAACGAAAGTCCAGTTCTTTTTCCAATTTGCTGAATATATTCCGAAATATCGGGTTGTTTGTGAACAGTTCGATCTGACCCGGACAATCAAAAAGGATATAGGTGGATTGGCCATCTAAACTCAGGCTCATTAGATCTTTGATTTTATCGATGAAGTATGCGATACTTTGCTCAAATACTTCAAGACAGTACACGAGACCGCCATTAGGTCCGAGACGCAGATTCTCATCGTTCATTATTTCTTCCAGAGTAATGAAGTCTCGAATATCCACAGTACAGTGATAGGGAAGCATGTCATTTGCAGGGTCTAAATTGATGATCAGAGAGTTTCGTCCAATGGCATTAAGGAACTGATTCATTCCATTGCAATAGGTTGACTTTCCAGCCCCAGGAGGACCTATTATTATTTGCCCATATGGTGGCATTGGTGAATAAATTTTTTTTTGAATAAATTAGTTTTAGTAATGGAGAACGAAGTGGCACTTATTGATGCCATTTTGTACAATTTGGTTGGGGTGAAGCAGCTCTATGAGTTTGAAGTGAATCATCTTTCCACGGTTTTGGGTTTGGTCGGTCAGTTTTCGAATAGCAAGAATGAGGAATTGGGGACTAAATGTACAGTTTTTAAAGACAAGGCTACTGAAGAACAAGACTGGGTCAAGAGCAAAATTCAAGACCTTAGCTCGAAAATCGAAAAGTTAGGAAAGGAGATTGAAGAGAGGAAGGCCTCCAAGAAGAAGTTACTGGATCTTTTCGAAAGCTTGCGCAGAGTTGACGAATATGACCAAAAGCAACAGCAGGACACCGAGTTTCCTATCATGGAAATCAGGGAAGAACTGGATGAGGACGGAAATGTTCTCAAAGGAGATTTGAAACCATATGGAGAAGGAAACATAGATGATATACCCAAGACAGCTGCCAAAGAGTTATCTTCCAGGACAGAAGATCAGCAACAATCAGAACAAGCTAAGATTGAAGAGGTTACTCTTACAGGAGATACCGAGAAGGACGA
Organism: Ogataea chonburiensis; assembly: GCA_030578415.1. Classification (NCBI taxonomy): domain Eukaryota; kingdom Fungi; phylum Ascomycota; class Pichiomycetes; order Pichiales; family Pichiaceae; genus Ogataea; species Ogataea chonburiensis. Next base: position 1,063,584 of record JAJMRU010000002.1, on the reverse strand, counting down.
CGAAGATCAGCTAGCCGAACTTTTAGAGGATATGGCTTTGAAGCAAAGTGCAAGCAATGAGAGGGATGTTTCGCAGTTTGAACCTGGAAAGCCTGCAATCGATCCTCATGACATAATGACTCTTGAAATGATAGCAGAAGAGTTTGAGGATCCTGACCAAGATTTAGATGAAGATGATGACGACGAGTATGACGATGAGGACTATGTCACTGTGGTTCCAGATGGAGCTCGTGGCATGTTTTTGCAGCAAATTGAAGAGTTGAGGAAAAAGAAGTTGAATCCTGCAAAGAAGACAGCCAAGAAGTCGGTCAAGTTTTCAGAAACCGTTCAAATAAAGGAGATTGACAACGTTTCAGACGAGATGAAAAAGGAGCCCAAGCGGGTCTCCAGATTCAAAATGCAGCGACAGGGAGACGTTGACCAAGAGGAGTCCCAGGATGAGGATACCGACGTGATGGGAGATGTAATTGAGAGGGAATCCGATGACTTTGGCTCATCTGCTGTGTCTGCTTCGCTGGACTATCAGTCTCTTCAAGAGGATCTCGATACAATGGCCAAAGCATATACTTTGGGGATGTATGACGACGATATTGAAACTCATGGAGAGGTGATAGAGAAGCTTGAGGATTTTGAAAGACATAACACGGTGGTGGAAAGCAGACCTGTTGTAGGAATTCCCGATGAGGAATCTGCTGAGGAGGAAGAGGATGACGATGGTGACACAGTTTTGGTTGATATTGTTGAGAATGACGTGGAGGAGGTGGATGAAGACCCCGAGATGGAACTGTCGGACCAAGTTCTGGAGTCGTCTGTGGCCGTTGACTATTCGAGGCTTCGAACCAAGATGATTCACCAGTATCACGGCAGTTTCCAAGAAACCGACAAGGAAAAAGAATTTGAGCCGATCGAGCCTGTGAAGACCAGCAGGTTCAAGGCTGCGCGATTAGGACGTATTTAATAAAATTATATTGTTTAAGCATATAGAGTCTCATAAAAAAGTTTAATTGGTAATCTTCAGCTCACTGGAGCCCTGATAGCCAGATAACATAAAAGGCTCGACGCCTGTGTCGAGCACTGCCTGGTCAGAAGCCGAGCGCTGTGTTTTGCGTATAGTTGTAGGATTTCTCGTAAATATGGATGTGTCGGAAGGAGGGTTTTGGGGAGCGGGATGAGACTTGCTTACTGGATGTCTGTCTTTTAAAATTGGACGTGGAATCCTTTTCGTCTCAGTAAAGTTGTAGTCTCTGACATCCTTTTGGTTGAATGTCTCAATTGGAATATTTGGGAGTGGCTTGGAATAAGGGGTACCAGGATCCAGCGATCTATACTGATATTCTGAAGGTCCAATCAGCGATTCCTTAGAAGAAAGAGATTGGAAGGAGAACAACGAGTGCTTAGACGAAGTTTGTTCTTCCTCATCTTCTTCATCCTGGTAACTATTTATGAAGCTGGAGACTAGTGAGGATGATGACTGGTTATTGTCTAAATAACTCTGCGATGAGACCGACCTACCGAAATTCTTGATCTTGGCTCCCAGGCCTCTGAACAACCGCTTCTTTGGAATGAGAACGTTTGTAGTATCAAATTGCACCGCTTCAACTGGGATTCTTGGAGGAGGGACAAGAGTTGTTTGAACAGGCAAGCAGATTTGTGGTGAGCAGGAAACCGCTCTGGTCTTGGCCTTAATATTCTCTATTTTGTGCACTTCAAAAGTCCCGCCTGGAGGAGGCAAGCTGACCTCGATTTGGACACTCAAAGGATCATAGAAATCCTGATCCGCAAGGATCTTTTCACCAGTGAACTTTCTCATTGCCACGTAATGTGATGGGGCTTAGAACACATCCTTATATACCGAGGATGGCTGTCAAAAAAAAATTCCAGATTTGGAAAATCTGGGGATGTCGTGCGCAAAATAAACGGCTCAAATTTTTTTTCAATAAATTGAAATAATTCCAACATGTCTCAAAACTCTGCCAAACCCGCACTGGAGTCGCGGCTTGGCCGTGACCAGCCATTTGATTTTGGACAGAGATTTTTGACCAATGAGGAGGAAGTTTTCAACTTCAACGCCTGGGATAACGTCGACTGGGATGACGAACAGATCAAAGAGTTTGAAGACAAGATCCAACAGCAGCACCACGATCCGGTCTCCGACCATTACAAAAAAATGTACAACGAGAAGCCTGCCAAGTACTGGGACCTATTTTACAAGAACAATCGCGAGAATTTCTTCAAGGATAGAAAATGGTTGCAGATCGAATTTCCCTCACTATACGAGGCTACCAAGGCAGACTCACCGCCCTGCAGCATTTTGGAAATTGGATGTGGAGCGGGAAATACCATGTTCCCTATTCTGCAACAGAACGAGAATAAAAATCTGAAGCTTTTTGGCTGCGATTACTCCAAAGTTGCAGTCGATTTGGTGCGATCCAACGAGGAGTACGCAAAGAACTCTGGCGTTGTTCACGCGTCTGTGTGGGATCTGGCCAATCCAGATCTGATGCTTCCAGAAGGTGTGGAACCGCACTCAATCAATATTGCAGTTATGGTTTTTGTGTTTTCTGCGCTCAGTCCAGATCAATGGAAACACGCACTAAACAATTTGTCCAAGCTAATGGCACCAGGTGGTCAGATACTGTTCCGCGACTACGGCAGATATGATCTTGCCCAGATCCGGTTCAAAAAGAATCGGGTCTTAGATGATAACTTCTACGTTAGAGGAGACGGCACTAGAGTTTATTTCTTCACCGAGGAAGAATTGCGACAAATATTTTGTGGGCCTTTTATTGAGCGCAGAATTGCATCCGATAAGCGACTTTTGGTGAACCGCAAAAAGCAGCTTAAGATGTACAGATGCTGGATGCAGGCCGTTTTCGAGGTTCCTGGTTTGGACTCATGAAGTATGAGGCCCAACTTCTTGGTTCAAGTAGCAGTTGATGTCCTGGTTCAGCGCAGAAGCAGAGGCGGATTCTTTGGATGCGTAGCCTGAAGTTGACTTTAGCATATTCTCAAATAGACTTTTGAAGCTGTAAGCTTTAACGCTTTTTCTTGCACAGGATTCGAGCAAAATGGTATATTTGCGCAGATATTCCTGATACTTCGGGCTGACAGGCGAGACAGACTTGACCAAGTACAATGCAAGCACCATTCCAGACAGAAAGGTGGTGTGAAGCATAAGAATACCATATCCGAACCGTGATTTTTCAGAAGCCACCAGATATGATTCGGATACTTTTCCTGCAGCATCGCAAGCCTTTTCGAGATGTTCCTGCAGTTCGGCGTCGGAAGAGTAACATTTGTGGACGATACGCGCACAATAATTGAGCAATTTCAGACGATGATAAAAAGTGGTGATATATTCGAACGGTAGATTGACACCTTGTTCGAACTCCTGGGGCTCTGGTAGCTGGGTCCTCCAAATTTCAAGCTGGGAGATGATGTTGTCAAATTCAATAGTCGCAGTCTGAATTGTTTCCTGAGAATGCGACACTGTAATTGAGAGAGGAATTTCGAGTTTTGTTTCCAAAGTGCAGGCCTGGTTTGATATTTCCCGTATCTTGGTGAAGGCAAGGAAGTAGTAAATAGGCGAAATTGTGGCCGGGTAGATAATGCTATGGGATCTCTGCTCGAATTGCAGCTCTTGTTGCCTTAATTGCATTAAACACAAATCATGAGCTGAATAGCTATCTGGGGTGTCAATGTTCAAAGGGTATGGCACGTTAATGTCTGCAGGTCCGAGAGAAGAAGGTCTGCCCAGAATGACACTAATGAGCTTTTCGAAATTGAAGACAGACCAAAACAGACGTTTTTGAATCTCATACTCTATGGAGATTTGCGGAGTTGGAGTCTTGAAAGTATGTAATCCCAGCTGTGTTACTTTTCGTATGGCCAATCCAGAAAGTCCCCAAACTTTGATGACAAAGCTATTTCCACTGTCGTATGAATGGAAGAAATAGATGGCCAGGAGCATGATGATACGGATTTGTTCAAGCAAGGGAAGTGAGTCTTGAACAAGACTCAAATTCTGGAGGGCTTTCTCCAAATATAGAGATGGTGATGTGCGCGAGCTGCATTTGGAGATTTTATCCAATTGGCATCCAATTGCGAGAATTAAACATGCGAGAGTGGCACGATGGTACGGATTTTTGATGCTCGATTCTTTCTGGTGTGGGAATTGAGCTGGAAAAAGACTTTCCACTTCTGAATTCTCAATAAAATAGTATCTTTGGGATAATAGAGAAAAGTAGTGGTTCAGAAATACTCTCTCCTCGTCTGGCTCAGGAACCGAATTTGTAAGCTCCGGAGAGAGGTCAGAGAACTCCGGAAAGCGAGACTCTGTGTCGTGAATGATATGAGCAGAGACTGGAATCTGTTTCCGCAAGTAGTCCACTTTGGAGATGATCGAGTAGTGACCAATGTACCCTTCCTCGGCAGAATCTCCGATTAGAGTAGCAATGGAAGAGAACAACTGGTTAGGTTTGATATTCAGAGACGCGTTTTTCGTAGCTATGCTTGAAACACTGTTGGATTTGGCAGGCCGCGGCATAGGTGTCATATTGAAATTTGTGAGCTTATCGTAAGTACAAGGATCCGAGCTCTTTAAACAGTTGGAACAGACCATTTTTCCGTCACATTTTCGTTTACGTTCTTTGCATCGCCGGCAAGCCACAGCGATTCGTCTTCTTTTGGGCTTTTCTGCGTCTTTTGTACTCATTGGGGACGTTTGACGCCAATAGGGAAGGAATGATATCTACAACAATTTATCAAATCAAAGGACTTTCCTAAATAGGTATACGTTTCTGTTTAAAATATTTCGGCTTATAATTTCTCATTCCAGCTCCATAATTCTTGTAGCACTGGATCCAATTTTTTTTCGACCAGATCCAGGATCTTATCGCCAATCACAGGCACAAACTTCCATGCGTGTCCTGAGCCTCCGGTTGCCAGAACCAGATTTTGAATCTCGGGATGGAAGTCGATCAGGAAGTTTTTGGTTGGTGTTTCTGTGAGCCAGCACAATTTAGTGCGGTCAAAAGGCCGCTCGCACAATTGAGGAAACACCTCGCGTAGATTGTCGCGCAACGTCTCGCTGGCTTCTTGAGGAATCTCGAGGTTGGGATCGGTCATTTGGGTCTTTGGACAGCACATGCTGATGGTCTTATCAACCATTGGATCCGGACTGGCAGTCTCCACAAAGTTGGTGAAGCTTACAAACCGAGACAAGATCTTCATTTCCTGTTGATATGGTGGGAAAATATTGATGCCGGCAGACATGTTACTGGTTATTGGCATTTTCGCCCATCTCTGCTCCTCTTCGGGAGTCACCTTGACCCATGCAACAGAGATTCCACGAGGAGAGAGCATTTGCGTCAAATCGACCAGCTTTCCTGACCATGCACCGGCAGCCAAAATTACCAGATCGCATGTTAGACTTGTTTGATCGCCAAAGAGCACTCCACATGCCTTCTTGCCTCTGTATATGATTGACGTGACCTCTTTGAAAACAAAATTGACGTTCTTCATCTTTTTGCAACGCTCGTAATAAACTTTAATGCTCTTCTCTGCATCAATAAATCCAGCACTCGTATTAGTATACGCTTTGTCCCAGTTATATTTCCTGCCAAGATTCTCTTCTGTGACAGGTTCCAGATCTCCATGAATGGACTTGAATAGCTCTGCATGTGTATCGTACTCCAGAACCTTACTGCTAAGCTGAGAAAACTGTTTCCTCTTGCTCCATTCAGCACCCCACTTTTCAGACCTCCCATCGTGAACAAACGTCATGCCGCATTTCTGATAAAAGCATGCCAGCTCCGTGTCAGCTTCAATAATATTCTTGGACTCTAGAGCAAGCTCGTAATATATCTTATTGGGATAGTCTGGTCGAATACATCTAGTCGTATCAACACTGGTTCCATCAGGAACTGGAGGCTCATAACGATCCACCACATGGACTTTGACATCTGGGTATCGCCGTCCAAATGCAAGTGCCGTAGAAAGACCAAAAACGCCCGCACCGACAATGACAACCTCAGAAGGAACACTCATACTGTAAAGATAATTAATCTTATATTTTTATCAATCAAATTTCCATATAAGGAACTTTTTCCGCCTTTACTGAGAAGTATTAGCCAGCTCCGTTCTAAAAGCAAGAGTCCCGCCGGCAACAGGCTGGAACCCCTGGTAGCTCGACCATTTGGTTATCGGGCGAACGTTAATCTCCTGATCGTCCTGGCTGATCACCTCATCGGGAGATCTCCCATAGCCTCCTCCTCCGGGAGTCATTATACAGAAGAACTCACCGGCATGGATAGTAAACCGCGAAAAGCTGGGAAGATGGATCCATCGCAGTTTTCCATCGCGAATTCGTCCCAGCTTATTCTCGCCCATCGCTCCAGGACCTCCTCCTTTCAAGCCATAAGGACAGTTCACTCTACGCTGCGTACGGAGCGTAAAATCCAAATCGGTTGTGAACTCAAGATTTCGGACCAGTCCATCGCCTCCGCGCCACTTGCCCTTGCCCCCAGAGTTTTCCCGCAAGGAGAACTCGTGAAGAATCACCGGATACCGCTTCTCGTATGATTCAGGGTCTGTGATCCGCGTGTTGGTCATGTGACAATGAACTCCAGACCACCCATCAAAACCTTCGCATGCACCCGATCCACCGCCAATCGTCTCTCCCATCGCAAAGCCAGGCTTCATTTCTCCTGTATTGGGATCAATGCCTCCTTTTCCAAACCCATACGTGTTGTTGGAACCCGACGAGGCTGCACACATAGCAAAGGCCTTGAGAATAGTATCATTGAGTCTCTGTGCCGTTGTGGAGTTGGCAGCAGCAACAGCAGCGTACTCCGATGGGTTCAAAATCGAGCCATCGGGAATGAACACGTCTATAGGCTCCAAACATCCCTCGTTTAGTGGAATGTCTATGTTGAGCATCAGACGTAAAGAGTAAATGATACAAGCATACACTGTAGCACTTGGTGCATTGCAGGGATTAAATGCTTCATCTGAGGTTCCGGTAAAGTCGTAAAAGGCATTCCCAGTCTTCTCGTCAATGCTGATGGTCACACAGATGACCGAGCCATCGTCAAGAACTTCTTGAGCTTTCAGCGGCAGCCGGTGTCTATTTTCACGAGCATAGGTCTTCATGAACTGACGAACAGCAAGAGCAGCAGTCTTCCGCACGCTGGACATGTAGAAGAGCACAGTTTCTGTCCCATACTCTCTGAAAAGCTCCTCAATCAGCATGACTCCACGCTGGTTGGCTGCAATCTGTGCTTTCAGATCAGACAGGTTGTCTTTGTAGTTTCTCGTTCCTGAACAGCCTGGATACTGCGCTGGTTCTTCAATAAACCGCTTTTCAAATCCAGCATAGTCAAACTTGGAATCCTCTACAATCTTCCAGAACTTGAACTGAGCACCTTCTTCAAACAGCTCAGTAGCATCAGATGAACACGAGCCAGGAACAGATCCCCCAATTTCCATGTGATGGGCACGCGAAGCAGTGAAGAATCTGATCTTTCCATCGATAAACACTGGCGAAATCAGCGTGATGTCGGGAAGATGCGTACCGCCTGCTCTGGGATGATTGGACGCAAGAACGTCGCCAGGCTTGATGTTCTCGCCCCAGTACGCCTTGGAGTACTTGATACAGTGCGACATCGAGCCCAAATGGACCGGAACGTGTGGAGCGTTAGCGGTCAGATTGCCGTCCTCGTCAAACAGAGCACACGAGAAGTCGAGCCGCTCCTTGATGGTCACAGAAACAGACACCTTTTCCAGCGTGGTGCCCATATCCTCCGCAATGGCCATAAACCGATTCTGGAACACTGCCAGCAAGATAGGGTCCGCAACAGTGGGCACAGCCTCCCGCTCAGACACGGCCTCGCGCGCCAGGTCGATGATCACGTGACTCGGCAGCACGGTCGCGGTAGCAGATGGGTTGACGCAGATGGTCTGTGTTTCGTCAAGCAGGATGGCGGGTCCGGCGATGACCTCGCCGGGGGCCAGTTCTGGCAGGCGGAATACGCTGGTGGCGTGCTTGACGCACGACGCGCCGTCCTGGAACCAGACATCGCATAGTCTGGCGCGTTTGGATTCTGCGACAGGCTGCAATGACTGCTGCGCAACGTTTGGGAATTCTCTCTCAATGCGCGACGTCTTGGCCATCACACGCACTCTAATGTCGTGAACCAAGATTTCTTTATTGGCGTCGATGAAGGAAAAAAGCTGCTGGTGCTGAGCAGTGAAAGCTGCTGCAAAATCGCCATTATCAGGAAGCTGCACCATCAGCTTAGTTTCTGATCCCCGATAGGACAGATTAAAGTGATACTCGACAGCAACGTCCTGTCCAACTGGAAGGGCGTCTATGATTTGCGCTTTAATCACATCACAGGTCACCAGCAACTCGTCGCGAACTTCATTGGAATACACCTTGTCACAGGGCCTCATGACTTCCTTGACGACGTCTGCCAGACCAATTCCATATGCAGACAACACAGATGAATATTTGTGTACAATGACACGACTTATATTAAGGATATGAGCAACATCATTGCAGTTCTGTCCTCCTGCTCCGCCAAACGCAGCCAGATGGTGTTTGGAGATCTGGTAGCCTCTGGATTCTGTGAGAGCTCTTATTGGCTTGGCCATGTTCTGATTGGCCACCTCCAGAAACCCAAGGGCCACCTCCTGTGGAGATTTGGGAGTTTCCGGGTTCTCTTGATTGATCTTCAAAGTCAGCTCTTTAAATTTTCTGTCCACGATATCGTAATCCAACGGTTGATCTTCGTTGGGTCCAAAAATGTGGGGGAAAAAATCAGGAAGAATACGTCCCACGTACAGATTCGCATCCGTAATGGTCAGATCACCTCCCTTCCTATAGCAGGCCGGACCTGGATGGGACGAGGCAGATTCAGGACCAACTTTAAAGACTCCATTGGCGTATTTCAAAATCGAGCCGCCTCCAGCTGCAACAGTGTTGATATCCAGCTGCGGAACAGCAACTCGCACTCCTGCAGTCATCGAGTGATACACAAACTGGTAGTTGCCGTCGTATCGGGAAACGTCTGTCGAGGTTCCGCCCATGTCGAATCCAATAAGTGGGGTTCTGGTGTTCGGATCGTAGCAGGTCTGTGCAATTCCAACAACACCACCAGCGGGGCCTGAAAGCAAAGCACGAAGCGCAGAAAAATCCTGGTAGGGGACCAGACCCCCGTCAGAGTGCATGAATTCAATTTTTGTGGTCTTTTCAAAACCTTCCTTGAAGCCTGCTAGAAGAGAGGAAATATACTCTTTGACTATAGGAGCAAGATACGCTTCTACAACCACTGACTGAGCCCGCGGAAGAATCTTCATCATAGGCATGAGCTCGTGTGATGTAGTGACATACTCGAATCCAAGTTCAAGAGCTAATTTCTTGAGCTGTTTTTCGTGCTCTGTGAAATTATAGCCATGAATAAGGCAGATACCAATAGACTGAATTCCCTTCTGTTTAAGTTCCAAAAGTTTGACTCTCGCATCTTCCAGATCTAGAGGCTTTAGAACCTTGTAGACCTGGCCTGTCTGACCTCTGGTGTACTGGGGATCTGCTCCAATCAGATGATCATAAGTTTCGCGGTCGGGATCTTCCATATAATCAGGCGGAGTGACCCGCTCTTCGATTTCAACCACTTCCTCATAAATCATCTCAGGCTTGTGAATGTGCATTGCAAAAAGATCTGGACGAGATTGGTCTCCAATTCGCAGCAAATCCTTGTGACCAACAGTGGTCACAAACGCACATCGTGCTCCCTTTCTTTCCAGCAAAGCATTGGTAGCCACTGTGGTTCCCAATCGAATTGACCGAATACAAGATATGTCCAGAAGCTCATCTTTTGCAATCTTCTGGTCTGTGTATCTCTCTAGAACTCGCCGGATGGCTTCCACGTTTGCATCTTTATAGTTCTCTGGATCAACAGACAGCAGTTTGAACACAAAATCTGGCTTTCCTGGCACAATTGCCAACACATCAGTAAACGTTCCACCACGGTCAATAGCAATCTGGATGTTGGACATGGTGTTAAATGATGATAAGTTTCTTGAGCGGTCATGGCGGAAAAAATTCCCATCTTATCGACATTACCTAATTAGGACGATAAGGCATCTTTGTGGATCATCTTGATGGCAACGTGAAGAAAAGCGTCCAGCGACTTCATGCAGATATAAAGGTCAATTAGAGAGGCGTCGAGAGGTAAAATTATGCCATGCGAGTAAGGATGTGCCACAGTGTACATTAGTGAGGACGGAAATAGATCGGGGATTAATTGCTGTAGCAGGGAGCCTAGAGTGAGCTTGCGACTTGGATTGGACACGACGGGCTGTATGAGCTTGTTGGATAGGGGCAGATAGACCTTAATGGGGATGTTTTTGAGACTGGAGATATTGGAAGGCAGCAGTCTGCGGAAAGTGGCTTCAAATTGCAACGAGTCCTGGTGCGCGGCAGAGTTGTAGAAGTCGTTGGTTTCGTCTTTGGACATGTTCATGACGATCTTGCTTGAACCATGGAGAATGAAACAGGCCTCTTTTAACTGATTGATCCAGTATGTTCTCAAAAATGGGGTGTCAGGTTCGATAGGCACGATGTATTCCGAGGGGTAATCCAGGTATTTGACAGAGATGGTCCACTCGTGCGAGTTTTGCGAATCGGTAGTCACCAGATCGTACAGATGTCCAATTGGAAGGTTCCATTTGAGCGGAACTTTCTCGAACTCGAACCACCAGGTCTGTGAGAGCACAGAATCGAGGTCGCTTAAATATGGCTTGTAAAACTTGACAATGTCTGGCAGCGCCAGATGGAAGTACGAGTTTCGAGGAAGCGAGACATAGAATGACGGGGTGCGCTCTGATGTGATACGTGGGTCGAGCTGGAATTTGATATGGAGCAGGCCTGACCAAACCCTCGATATGATCTCTGAAGAACTCATATATTTATTTAATTAAAAAAATTGATAATAATCTAAATTATCGATAAATATCTATAAGTTTTTAATAACTTGTTCAGTGAAGTGAGAGGTCGAGGAGCTACCCTTCAAGTCTCTGGTTCTGTTCTCTGGACCGGAAGCAATGGTGTTAAGCACAGCATTCTCAATCTTGTCTGCGTAGGAGTTCAATTCCATGTGTCTTAACATCATACAAGATGAGAGCAGAAGGGCAGTAGGGTTGGCGAAACCCTTGCCAGCAATGTCAGGGGCGGTACCGTGGACAGCCTCGAAGATGGAAACTTTGTCTCCCATGTTTCCAGAAGGAGTCAGACCCAGACCTCCAATGAGACCAGACGAGAGATCAGACATGATGTCTCCGTACAGGTTTGGCATCACCATAACGAGAGTCTTGTACTCAGCAGGGTCGGAACACAGCTTGAGAGAGGTGTTGTCGAGCAGCTCGAACGAAAGCTTGACGTCTGGGTATTCTTTGGCAACCTCCTTGGCAGTCTCGACAAACAGACCGTCGGAAAGCTTCATGATGGAGGCCTTGTGGACGACTCTGACCTCGCTTTTGTTGACGGACTTGGCGTACTCAAAGGCGTATCTGATGACTCTCTCGGAAGCAGGCTTGGTGATCAGCTTGATAGACTGCACAACACCAGGAACGATCTCGTGCTCGATACCGGAGTACTCACCCTCAGTGTTTTCTCTGATCAGCACAGTATCGACGTTCTCGTACGGAGTCTTGTAGCCCTGAACACTCTTACAAGGTCTCACGTTGGCAAACAAAGAAAAAGTTCTTCTCAAGGTCAGGTTCATGGATTGATGACCTTTTCCAACAGGAGTTGCGAGAGGACCCTTGAGAGCGACCAAGTTCTTGTTGATGGAAGCGACAGCTTCGGCAGGCAGAGTGGTCTTGCCGTTGATGAGAGATGGGGTCACATCGACAGGCTCCCAGGTGATTGGCACATCTGCAGCCTTGTAGATGGCTTCAACAGAAGCTGCAATTTCTGGGCCAATACCATCACCAGGGATCATGGTGACGGTGTACTTGCCGTCAGGACCAGGCTTTCCGGTGAATTGACCGGTGACCTTGCCAGTGGCATAAGTTCTTGCGAGCGAGATTGGGGTTCTGGCAATTGTTCTAAACATTGTGAAGAATAGATGATCTCGAAATTGTAAATTATTTACACACCGGGGCGCCTGCTAACAGGTCGCGGGCGGTGCGCGGTGGGCGCACCGGGGGCACGAATTTTTCGTCACGAAAGGCCGAAATCGAGTCCGAATTTTCTGGCCGGCCCCCTCGCACCACACCCGACATCGGCGTGTGCGCCGACGCGCCGATCGGCGCCAGACACACAGACGCGACGGTGGCTCGCTCGCTAGTAAAGCAGCAGTTCTCATTACTAAACGTCTAAATAAAATCGCTCTTGACCCTAACTGGCTGGTAGTCAAACCCGGGCGGGATCCCACACATCTTGCGCGATCGGTTGCTTTTCCAATGCCCCGTCAACTGGTAGGATCTGTGGAAGCGCTTGCCACATCCCCATTTGCCCCCATCGGGAGCGAACCCCCTACAAATAAAGCCCTTACTCTTGTTATGCAGGTGTTTTTCTCGCACATGGCGTCTCAGATCGGATGGGGTGGAATACTCGAGTCCGCACTTGGCGTACTGGCATTTGTGCGGCCTGAGCTTGTGATGCACAGAAGATATATGGTTTTTGAGGGACTCGTGTCTAGTGAACTGTTTGGCACACAACTGGCACTGGTAGCTTTTTTTAACAGGACCAGCCTTACTTATTGTGTCTGGACTGAAAGGATCCAGATAGATATTTTCTGAGGGGGACTGGAAAAGCCATTCCGAATATAGTTTATCCGGATCCACAGCCCCAGGAAGCAGCTCGGGCTCCAGAGGCATTGGATCGGGTTCCAGAAAGAGCTGGTGCTGCTCCACCTCTTGCAGAGTGAACTGGGGGGCGCTGGATTGGTCGAGCCCGACTTGCGGATAGTAGCTCCAGGGAATGTAACCGGTTCCCTGGAAAAACTGGCTCTCGCCAGCCGACGGAGACTGTTGAGGCACGGAGGTTTGCATTATTCCAAAAAGCAGAACTCTTCATATTTATAGGTACCAGGTAGTGAGGGTGGACTCTACTTATCAATGTGATGTTCTATGCAGGTACTCGCAGTATGATGCCGTAAAGATTATGCGCCAGCATATCATTCCTCGTATTCAAATAGCCGGCTGCTACAATTAATCCCGCACTGTGACTGTCAACGGCCGGCTGAATTTGCAGCTCGTGGGCACTCGTCGGTAGTTGCCAATCTTGGGGCAGATGTTTGAGCCGCAGATTGCAGCACCTTTCGTGTGCGTGCAAATTGATGCCTCCACAGTTCCAAAAAAAATTCAAGTGGTTTCTGCCTTGCCGCGTCTTTTTTCGTATAGATGGGACTGGATCTTGCTCGCGTCGCGCTCACTTCTTTCCTACTGGGAGCACTGGGCGGTGTGGCCCTTGTACTTGCATACTTTGTGCCTTATGTGCAACTGCCCCTCTACGTGGCGTCCATCACATTGTTCCACTTCCTCGAGTTCTACAGCACAGCCAGGTTTTCACCCTCCAAAGTGAATTCAGACTCGTTCCTCCTGTTCAACGGATCTGAATACGTGTACGCCCATGTGACTTCGTTGACCGAGGCACTGTGCGAGTATTATTTTTTCCCCAATTGGAAACTGTCGCACCCTGTCCTCTCCTCAGTGGGGTTGGCTGTGCTGATTTCGGGCCAGGTGATACGATCGCTAGCAATGGCGACCGCCAAGGAGTCCTTCAGTCACACCATCGTCACAAAAAGACAACCGGACCACCGCCTGGTCACCTCCGGCATTTATAGATACTTGAGACACCCCTCATATGCCGGGTTTTTCTACTGGGCGATGGGATCGCAGCTGCTGCTTTGTAACCCAGCATCGTTTATAGTGTTCTACTTCCTGCTCCAGAAGTTCTTCCGCAGAAGGCTGGAATACGAGGAGAGTACCTTGTTGTCCTTTTTTGGGGCACAATATGCCGAATACCAGAAAACCACGCCTGTGCTAATCCCAATTTGAATCAAATTCCCGCCTTAAATACGTGCATATATTACAATGGTAAATTAAATCCCAGAAGCGTGGTACCTGTAAGGTCGGCTTCTCTTTGAGGCTCTGGATCCGTACGCTTCAGGGATGCGTATTCTATATACTCGTCCCCGGGTGCCTCTGAGCTCATCGCCGTGGCAGTTCGCCGATACTTCTGCACATGATACGAGCTCTCCTCCTCTGATGACTCCAAATCAATCACCTCTATTGTTCTCGTCTGCACCGGCTCTGCCGCGGCAGGCTCCCTCTCGACACCTGTCTGCGCACCCTCAGAGCCACGTGACTCCTGCGCAGAATGTAGTCCCGGATCTGGACTGTTCCGAGACAGTCGCTCCGACCCTTGCTCGTCCTCAGAGTCCAGACTAATAACGTGTCCGGACTCCTCACGCGGCTCGCTGGCCTGCTCTGCAGGCGCCGTCTCCTCCTCGGTCTCCTGCCGCACGGTCCAGTTGCCCTGCTCGTCGATCTCAATGGCCTCGTCCTCGTCCCCGGTAGCGTCCACGATGGCCTTGAAATAATCGTCGATCGCAAGATCTCCCATCTCGATGTGGCTAGAACAGACAGGACACTGCCACGTAGGAGCCTGCTGCTGGAGCTGCAGAAACGATTGCGCGTCAAAACACTGGATATGGCTGCATTTCCTCGACCTGGAAGGATACCTCATCTTGATGAACGAGCACGGACACATCAGAGACACCACCTCTTTATCGGTCTGGATCAGGTCGTCGTCGTCCTCCAGACGGCGGGATGCGATGCTGGCCAGTGTGCTTTCCCTCGAAATGTGCGCGCCATCCAGGATTTGCGCCAAAAGTGTCGAAACGGGAATTGTCTCTGTAATATAGAGATAAAGCATGTAGTCCGACTGAGTGAACGCATAAACAACCTCGAGCTGGTTGGTCTCGTGCAGGCGGAGGTTGGGAGTCAGATCCACAGGCTTGGCAGACCCTGGCTTACCCTTAATTCCGCGTCCGTTCTGTTTCAGCTTGGCCCCATTCATGGTGATCTCGTTGGGCTGCGGGAACTCCAGATACTGCTGCCCCTCGACTGAAGTCCGCACCACAGAAAGCAGACTCAGGTGCATGTGTTGCTGGCGGTCTAGAAGCGCGCGCTCTTCCGCGGTAAGCCGGAACTGGAATCGGCACACTCCGCGATCTTTGATACGCTGAGGCGCAAGCATGGGGTTCATTCCATTTGCAGAGATAAGACAACAAAGTCGGTAAAAGTCGCTTTTTTTGAACAGCTGTGTCGGATCGGCTGGCACGTACGACGCAGCCTCCGCAACAGAAACCACGGGAGAGGGCAATGTGTACTGGTTGGGCACCTGTGCAACATGACTACCAGTGCGGAACGTCGCATAAAGCGCCTGGAACGGAGGCAGCTCCTGTCCCAATTGGGCCTTGCGTATAAGTGATCGCACCGCATGCACCCTTGCCTGGTCGTTGTAGTACCTCCCGTTCGATAGATACTGTTCTATTCGGCTGGCCACCTCTGCCTTCCTGCCAGCCTGTACAAGCCCAATCGAGCGACAAACCAGCTTGAGGTCGCTCACCCGAAGCTGGGCCAAGTCGTGCAGGATCTCTTCAAACGCGCCGTCGCTTATATTTCCGAGAGCACTGCTCATTTCTGCCCCAAATACGTCTCGGGACGCTCTTGCTCAATTATGTCTAAATTGCATTTTTTTTCAACAGCTTACATAAGCGCCCCGATCACCACCGCGTCCACCACTGTCCCCTTGGGCAGCACCGACTGGCCGCAATCCGCGCCGGCGGGCAGACACACGAGCCCGTTCGCGTTTTTAAACGACCCGATGTTGCTGCTGCGCTGGAACCCCGTCGAGAGCGCCACTAGTTCCGAGTCCACCTGGTTCAGCCTCACGCGCTGGTACTCGGGGCGCTGGGGGTCTAGTCTGAGCTCCTGGCCCAGTCTGACCTTAAGCATCGGTTCGGTGGGCAGTTTCTGGCCTGGCCGGGGCTGCATTCCTTGCCATTTGAGTAGCGACGGGAGCACAAAGAGATGGAAGCAAACTGACGACGAAGCAGGGTTTCCAGGAAGTGCAAAGATTACCTTGGATTCGCCAATTGTCGCAAACGTTGTTGGCTTCCCTGGCTTCATACGAACACGGCCAAAATGGATTTGTCCTTTAAGCGTGTGTTCAATTGTCGGTTTCAACAGATCCAGCTCTCCCATCGAGACTCCTCCTGTCGTGACCAAATAGTCAATTTTCCTGCTGTCGAACGCATCCATCATGAGGTTTGCGAGTGTTTCCTTGGTGTCTGCTGCTATTCCAAGATCCAGAACCTCAAATCCCGCGTGCTGAATCATCGAAATTAACGTGGGTCTATTGCTGTCGTAGATCTCTCCATATTGAAGCTTATTACCACGAGCCAGATCTTGCAATTCATCACCAGTCGACAGAACTCCAATCACCGGTTTCCTGTGAACCTTAATGTGTAGCACTCCCACGCTGGCCAGTGCCCCGATCTCTCCTCCACCGACTGAAATCCGGGTCCCCTTGGCCAAAACGAGACTTCCTTTTTTCGTATCCGAGCCTATCTCCCGGATATTCTCGTTTGGCTTCACGTTCCGTGCCAAAATCTCCACGAGTTTCTCCTCCCTGCCGTCCTCTGTAGTCTCCACAAGTCGCGTCTCCTCAACCATCACCACAGCATCCGCTCCCTCTGGCAGAGGAGCTCCAGTGGTAATTCTGGCTATTTCCCCGGAATGCAGCATAGTCCGCTCGTTTTTCGCAGCATGAGACACGCTCACCACCGGGAACACGCCAGCACCATCGCTACTAATCACTGCATACCCATCCACAATGCTGGCACGGAAATTCGGCACATCCACAGCACAATAAACGTCCTCTGCTACCACACAGCCAACTAAAAGCGGGTCCAAAACACACATTTCAACAACCTCGGCAACAGGGGTGTGCTCTGCAATTTGCGTATACGCTTCCTCCATTGATATGGCAGGATACGGTGACACCCGCGCACGCGTGGCCACCGAATCAGACAGCTCGTGCTTGGCCAGATGGTGTCCGTGGCTGTGCGAGTGGCCATGGCTGTGGCTGTGGCTGTGTCTGTGGCTGTGCAGCGTCCGTGCACTCTCCACTATGAGCTGCGACAGGGCGTGTTGCAGCGCCGGGAGCACCGCGTCCAGGTTCTCACGCGCGCCCTTTGGCGAGCCCGGCAGAGTGATGATGAGTGTCTGGCCACACACACCGGCAACGGGCCGGGCCAGCATGGCAAACGGCGTAATCTCCAGCGACTTCGTCAGCATCGCATGGACTAGTCCCGGTGCCCGTTTTTCAAGTAAGGGCTCAATTGCCTCTGGAGTGATGTCTTTCTGACTGAATCCGGTCCCACCACACGTCAGAACCAGGCGCACGTCCTGCTTAATCCATTCCAGCACCTGGCTCTGGATCTGCTGTTTCTGGTCTGCCACGATCTTTGTGTCCACAATCTGGAGTCCAGATAGCTTCTCTGATAGCGTTTGTACGACGGAGTCTGTGGAATCGCCACTACTGACAGAATCCGAGACAACTAAGATAGCAGCACTCATTGATAAAAAAAAGCCGATCGGCGCGACGATATAAAATTTTTTTTAAGTTTATACAGTTAGTTCGTCATGTCCACCACGCAGAAATATGAGGTCTTGTTAGACTCATTTATTTCGAAGCTGAAGCGCCGGCAAATTACAGGCTCGTACAATGTTGCCACAGCCACATGCAAGTTTATGATGCGAGTGATTTCCAGCTCCAGATGGTCGAGCACCGAGGAGTTCATCGCATTGATCAGAGACGTGGGAAAGAAAATCACAGAGGCGCAACCGCGCGAGTTTGCAGCAGGAAACATCGTCAGACGTATTCTGGCCATTATCAGAGACGAGGTCAACGATTCTGCTGCTACCAATACGGCAAATAATGCCCCATACAACACGTCAATGTTCCAGCTGCTGTCCACCACTCAGACAGCCAAGACGCCCTCTAAACAGGTTTCCAAACAGCACAACCAGGATTTACGCTCGGTGGTGATACAGGGAATTGTGGAGCTCATTGACGAGATTGCCTCTGTGCACGAAAACATCGAGCTCATGACAGTTGACCTGATCCACGAGAACGAGGTGCTGCTCACACCTACTCCAGGCTCTCAGACTGTTTTGAATTTCCTGCTCAAGGCCAGTCTCAAGCGGAAGTTTACCGTTCTGGTCACAGAGTCGTATCCCAACGATATCACTCAGTGCCACAAGTTTGCCAAAAAGCTCGCCGAAAACCATATAGAGACCGTCATCATACCCGATTCCACTGTTTTCGCTGTCATGTCGCGCGTGGGTAAAGTGTTGATTGGTGCGCGCTCGGTGTTTGCGAACGGAGGGTGTGTGACTGCGGCAGGTGTGGCGACCATCTGCGAGTGTGCCAAGGAGCACAGAACGCCAGTTTTCACTGTGGCAGGACTCTACAAGTTCTCGCCAACATATCCGTTTGATAGAGACTCGCTGATCGAAGTTGGAAACTCGGGAAAAGTGCTGCCATACGAGGATAGCGACCTTGTTGGGAAATGCGAGGTGACAAACCCGCTTTTCGACTATGTGGTCCCCGAACACATCGACATCTACATCACCAACATTGGTGGATTTTCGCCTAACTTCATCTACCGAATAGTGCTAGACAATTACAGAACCGAAGATGTGCAGTTGGAATGAAATATAACGATACTCAGCATACACAAATGCTGCCCCATGCCTTGCTCGGTTACTCGAAAGTTGGGTGATCTTGAGCTGGATGCTGCTGGTCAGCACGGGGCAAGAGCAATAGGATCTGATTGAGTGCGGTGTCATCTTATGGTGGCATTGCAATTATGAGGTTCGACACCTGACGCGTAGTTTGGGGTTGGTTGAAAATTTTTCCTAAAAGGGTTACAGTGTCCGAGTGGTTAAGGAGCCGCCCTGCTAAGGCGGTGTGCTCTGCATGCGCAGGTTCGAATCCTGTCTGTAACGATTTTTTTTTATTTTTCTACCCACTAGAAGTTTTGGTCCACCAGCTTCTTGACCAATTTCCAGTCGTCCTTCTCGCTGTAGTCCAAGATCACGATCCCGCATCCGCGGCCGTAGCATGCGTCCAGGTTGGCATTGATGAGTCCATCAGTGACTTTTTCTGGCCAACAGTCGTGGTCAAAGAAGTTGGCTCCCGAGCAGAAGTTCACAAACAGTTTAGGGTCGGAATTGCTACTGTTGTAGTTTTTCGCTTCCTCGATCAGATGTTTGACGTATTCTGCTTTTTTTGGAATGTCTTGCTCGGTTTTAATCTCGCAGAAATCCTGCACTCTAATCAAACCTCTATCGTCGTCGGTAGTATTGTAGGACCATGAAGAGGCTGGAATTCCCATTGAACCCTGTTTGTCCCCATTCTGGACGCCGAATCTGCGGAAAAGCACAATTTTTCCTCGAGCATCCCTCATGGAAGGAATTTGCGACCTCAGATACCATTTGTCGCTTTTCTTGGAAATGAACCTGTCGTAGACCAGATTGGCAAACTCGTCGTTCTGGTTGTCCCAGGTGCCCGATCCCTCCTGTTTGAGTGACAGAATCACAAACTCCGAAGGGTGCTTCTCAACAAATTCGTACAATTCCTCGAGGAGCTCAGTAAGCTTGACAGATCCCAGAAGCTTGACAGGGAAATTTCCGTGGATCACGATCAGGTCATTTTTGTGCTCGTCGTCGTCGTGTGTCGTGATGAAGTTGCGCGAGAGTCGAACGTCGAGAAACCGAACCCCGTGCTCGAGCTGATCGGTAATCGATTCACCCTGGCACTGGACCGAGGGAAGAGCCATGTGGCAAGCAGCAGAATTGTGCGTGCCGGGAATAGACAGCCGGGCAATGCTGGTCTCGTCGCTCACGTTACGAAGCCAATTGGAATAATCAACCATGTTTAAAGCACGCAAGGCACGGCTACTCTATTTATACATTGCAAGTGAAATTGCTGACATAAGAGCAATGCAGAAACAATACATACTATATGTGTTTGACAAGGAGGACTTGGCCCTGTTTCACAAGGCTGAGGCCGCGGTACAGCTCGGCAGTATCGTCTTCCTTTGCGAACCCGTACCCAGTCCATTCGTTGGGGTCCTGCGTCACTACGTAGATTTTGTCAAGATGTCTTTTCTTTGTGATCTCCTCAACGTATTCCAGCAATTTCGCCTCGACGCCGTATTTTGTCCGATACGCAGCCAGAACGCCAAACACATCCATCAGCAACCCCACGGGGGACTTGGAATTGACCGGCTGCACTGGCTTCGACACGACCGCCCCCACAGGCACCTCGTTGAAGTACGCGTACTGGGCCAGCTCGTCTGACTCCTTGAACTCCATGAGCTGCGAGTCGGAAAAGTCTTGACTTGTGATCAGGTTGAATATCCCCAAATTATTCACCGTCAGGTCGTCATGAGAAATCATTTGGAAAAAAATGAAAATTACAACACATTATTCTGTCATGCCTATATCTTCTACTTCTTCTCCGGAACAAGAATGCCCACTTTTGGGTACTTGGACTTGAACATCTCCTCCCAGCCGTCCAGGGCCTTGAGTTCGGCCTCGCCGAGTCCCGCAAGGTCGTCAATTGGCTCGCCATACGAGCGCACCATTGCTTGTCGTTAGTATTCTGTTTCCGATACTTACTCTCATCAAACGAGTTCAAGGCCAATCCACGAGACGCATCG
This sequence comes from Ogataea chonburiensis, assembly GCA_030578415.1. NCBI lineage: Eukaryota > Fungi > Ascomycota > Pichiomycetes > Pichiales > Pichiaceae > Ogataea > Ogataea chonburiensis. Next base: position 1,042,774 of record JAJMRU010000002.1, on the reverse strand, counting down.
TGGCCGGCAAAATTCGAATAAGGTCCCGAAGGCCCATAGAATTGCCGCGACTTGGAAACATCGTAGACATTCCCCTTGACGGCAATAAAGATCTGCTCCAGATCAAACCCGTTATATTTGTACAGCGTGCGAGGCGTGAACTCCTGCTCCTCGAACGCCCCATCGTCAATTACAGGCGCAATCTCGATGGTCTTGGGAGCCGAAAACAGCGTGTTGCGCAGCAACACGGTGGCCAAAATCGCAGCAAGAGCAACAATCACTATGGTATCCATGCCAAATAATTTATTTGTGGTGCTACAAAATACACAACTGAGAAATACATCCGTGCACCAGGAGGTTTTCGGTCGGGTCACTCTCCTTCCTCCAGAACGTGGGACGCTAGACGGCCGAGCGTGTCTAGCATCGTGGGACTGCGGGTTCCTTCGTGGAGCTGTTTGCGTAGCGCAGCGTTCTCGGCCTTGAGGGCTTTCAGTTTATCGTTTTTCAGCGTCTTGAGGCTCTTGATGAGCTTCAGGTTCTTCATGTTGATGATTTCGTTCTCGTTCTGTAAAATGTGCAAGTTTTTCTCGATGTTGGCGATATTCTTCATTAGTAGCTGCCTTTCGGTAGTGTATTCCTCTGTATTGTTCTTCAATTGGCTCTTGACCAGGTTCTTGCTTAGGTTGAGTCGCAACACCGTTTGTCGTGCCAGCTGTACCAAACGATCCAATTCGCCCTCTTCTAGCGTCTCTCCGCCCTTGAGTACGCTCTCCACGCGGTCCAGATACGCCACCAGAGCCACCACCTCGTTGTCCATCTTGACCAACTCGTTCGGGCCCGGCTTAGTCGGCAATTGGTTGATCGACCCGGGCGACGACTGCGACGACGCATGTGCCGGCGAATCCTGTGGAGAGCTATCCATACTCCCCATGCTCTCGCCGCTTGATTTTGACTCCATCGTGTGTTCCTCCGCCACGGGCGCTAGACTCATCTCAAATTTAATGGCTATTTATTATTTCTTTCGCGTTCGAAAACGCGCCGCGAAAACATTAAAGGGCAGCGGAATAGCGTATCTCCTTTTTTTAATAATATCCTCCTCTTCTCATGACCGAGCCCTACGTCCTGCGCATTATGTACTCTGTGCAAACGCTCATGTGGATCCTGATCATCACCTTTTGGCTCAACATTCTGCTGCTGGTCACGCTCTTGTAAGTGCTGTGCATCCTTCCCGCTTAGTCCCGCTAACTCCAGAACCGACCACTTCGTTTTCCACAGCTATCTGGTGACCAGATTGCGTAACATGCTTTATAGCACCCCCCAGACTCCTCCAAATTCATCGCTAACACCTTCGTCCCCAATCCCAATTAAGGCGCGATTTCCAAATTAGGAAACCAGGATAAGATAAAAAACATTTCTTCCGGTGCCTCAACTTGTTATCTTTGCAATGTTTGCTCGCACTTTCAAACAGTTCGCACGTGCCAGAACTTCCAGACTGCTTGTCCCAGTCTCGGGAATGGTTCTTGGTGCAGGGTTGCTGGCCACCTCCTCGTCTCCGTTGTTCAACGACTCTAGAAAAAAAAAGCGGGTGCTTATCCTTGACGACGACGAGGATGACGACGAGGACGAGGACGAGAAGAGAGAACGTTTGAGACAGGAGGCAATTGCGAACAAGCCGCCTCTAGGCAACATTTTCTCGCTCACCGACTTCGAGAGTGTCGCCAAAAAGGTCCTTCCGCTCGGGATCTGGGGTTATTTCTCAACGGGTTCCGACGACGAAGTGTCGCTGAGAGAGAACCACTACGCATACAGCCGTATTTTCTTTAGACCCCGGTGTCTGGTCGATGTTTCCGAGTGCTCCATTGAGACCGAGATGCTCGGAACAAAAGTGTCTGCCCCATTCTACATCACGGCTTTTGCCGGCTCTCCGTCGGCCAATCCGCTTGCAGAAAGGGCCCTTAGAAACGCTGCTGGACACGAGAACATCATTCACCTGATACCTTTCCAGCTCTCGTTCCCTAGAACAGAGTACACTGCAGGCCTGATCCCTGGCCAGCAGAATTTCTTCCAGTACCATTTCTACACTCAGGAACAGTTTGATAACGCTCAGGAGTTTTTCACCGAGCTCGAGGAGAAGATGCCGCATGTGAAGGCAGTTTTCATTAACGTTGATCTTGCTGCTATTGGAAACCGTGAGAAGGACACTAAGATCAGATCGCAGCTCGACCCTGAGGCCAATGAGACTTTGAACGTCTATGTTAACAAAGACGTCAAGTACTTTATGCTTACATGGGACCACTTCAAAAAAATTAAATCCATGACCAAGCTGCCAATCGTGCTAAAGGGAGTGCTCAACAAGGAGGACGTTCTGAAGGCTGCAGAGCTGGGTTTTGCAGGCGCTCTGATCTCGAGTCACGGAGGCCGTCAGCTCGACTTTGCCATGCCTACAGTCGAGATTCTTGCCGAGAGCAAGCAGCTCCTCAAGGAGAAGGGTCTAGACAAGAACTTCGAGCTTTTCATCGACGGAGGTATCAGAAGAGGCTCCGATATCATCAAGGCAATCTGTCTGGGTGCCAAGGGTGTCGGTCTTGGAAGACCGTTCCTGTACGCTCTGGGAAGCTACGGGGAGCCGGGAGTCCAAAAAGCCATCCAGATCCTCAAGTCGGAGATGGTGAGAGATATGAGACTTCTGGGAGTCAAATCGATTAGCGAGCTGAACGAGGACATGGTGGACACCACCACGCTGAAATACAAGGGTCTGGGCACTAGAGACCATCTGTACGACCAAAACTACACCGAGCTGCCTGGCCCTTCATTTAAAACTGAATAGAGTGCAATATTATTTTTCCGGCTCCACTCCAGCCGTCTGGCTCCACCCCATTCGCTGGTTCAGTCGTTCGTATTTGAGCCGGTCCTTGTCGCTGACCGAGGGCTTGACGCTGTCCAGAGCCGTGTCGAAGTCCTCCTTGGTGACCACGATCTCGTCGTTAGATTGTTGTTCCTCGATCGACTCGTCTCCAGTCGTAATTCCCGTAAAGAACTTCTTTTTGAGCGAAATCACACCTGCCTCTCTCACCAGCGACGAGAGGTCTGCTCCCGAGAAGTTCCGGCACCGCTCGTCGTGCGCCACCACGTTCAAGTCCACGTCGGACGCCAGCGGAGTGCCGTTCGACCGGATCAGCGTGTTCAGAATCTCCAGACGCTCAGCAGCGCTGGGAAGCTCGATGTACAGCGTCTTGTCGAGCCGACCGGGTCTCAGCATTGCCGGGTCAATCATATCAGGTCTGTTTGTAGCTCCAATGACAAATATTCCCTTTCTGTCGTTCAAACCGTCCAGCTCTGTAAGCAGAGTGTTGACCACGCGCGAGCTCGACTCGCTCAACGAAGACTCTCTTCTCGGCACCAGAGCATCCAGTTCGTCGAAAAATATGATGCAGGGAACAGAGGCCCGCGCGCGAGTAAACACCTGGCGCACAGCACGCTCCGACTCTCCCACGTACTTGTTCAGCAGCTCAGGACCCTTGACCGAAATAAAATTGGCCTTCGACTCGTTGGCCACCGCTTTGGCCAGCAGAGTCTTACCACATCCAGGAGGCCCCCACATCAACACTCCTGCTGGAGCTGTAATTCCCACCTTCTCGTAAATTTCAGGACGCTTAATTGGTTGCACAATGGCCATGTGCAACTCCACACGCACTTTAGACAGCGCCCCCACGTTGGACCACGACACGTCTGGAATCGTGGCAAAGCCTTCTCTTTTGGCAGAAGGCTGGATTTGTGGAAGAGCAGCCTCAAAGTCCTCGTGCTGGATGCACAATGGAGCCAATTGCTCAGGAGTCAAGGCAGATGGATGTTTGAGCAGGAACTTCTGGATCACCGAAAGCTTGTTGAAATCTGCATTGCTGACTGCCTGGTCCATTATCTGCTGTGCACTCTCGTCCAGATCCATCGCATCAACTCTGTCTCCGTCCTCCTCTTCTTGCTGGAGTTTCACACCCTCCAATAAAAGACGCTGTTCCTCTTCCTCGCTCATACTGCTGAAAATGCGCTTGATTGCCGCAATTCCCGCTGCCGTCACAAGTGCCTTCAGATCAGCACCCACAAAACCAGGCGTCATCTTGGCAATTGTCATTAGTCCCAGTTCGCCAGAAATTTTCAGGTTTTTCACCATACTCTCCAGAATATGGTATCTCGAGAGCTCGTTTGGCACATTAATGCATATTTCGCGATCAAACCGACCTGCTCGACGAAGTGCGGTGTCCAGCGAGTCCGGCCGGTTGGTAGCTCCGATCACAATCACAGGCTTCCCATCAGTCTTGTCAAGAGACAACTCGTCCATAGACGTGAGAAGTTGCGCAACAATTCGCCTTTCCATCTCTCGCTGAGCGCCTCCATCTCTTTTAGGTGTTATGGCGTCGATCTCGTCAAAAAAAACTAAACATGGAGCAAGTTGTTTAGCTTCGTCAAAAATCTCACGCACTTTTTTCTCGCTCTCTCCAGACATCCCACTCACAACGGAAGGAGCACTGATGTTGATGAACGGAACCTTCAGCTCGCCTGCAAGTGCGTTGGCAATCGTAGTCTTTCCACAACCAGGAGGACCATGTAAAAGAACACCTCTCGGAGGCTCAATACCGGTAGCCATATATATTTCAGGATGGAGAATAGGCATTCCAACAACTTCCATCAGTTGGCCAATCACATCATCAAGTCCTCCAAGTTGGCTCAATGTCACAGCAGGAGGTGTGCGGTCCTTGGCGACCTTGGCTCTTTTGGCAGGCTTGGATCCATCTTTGGTGCGTTTTTTAGCTTTCTTCTCGTCCGGCTCCACAGACTCGGTCGTTTCCTTTGTTTCCTGCTGCTCTTCGACTGCTTTCCACAAGCTTACCACACTCCTGTTGGCCTGATTAGTGTCTTTTACCTCCATGAGGTTCTCGTCTGTTTCCGGTATATCCTCTTTGGCAGTCAGAGTTTCGGGGTCTATGCCCATGCTTTTCATTTCCTCCTCCTCATCGGCGATCGCAGTTTTCCAAACTCTATCAATCGAATAACGCAGATGGTCATCCTTCGTTCTGCTAAAAGAGCGATCTTTAAATTTGACGTACTCAAAGATTTGCAATGATGTCAAGTCTTTAGCCAAGGCCATTGTGAGCGGACCGTTAGAGACTCCTTTCTGTCTCATCTGCTCCGATTGCTCATCTAATAGACTCATAATGTGGTTGTAGACCTTGTCGTCCATTTCTCGTTGCAGAGACCCATTTTTCGGCGCTTTTCCCCGGGCCATAGAAAGTAAGATTTTTTGAATATTTTTTTTTTAATCTTTTTTTGACCTTATTATTATCTATGGGAAATACTCCATCTCAGGGACCCAAAATAACTGCCCAGGATCAGGCAATTTTACAGCTGAAACTGCAAAGAGACAAACTACACAAGTCGTCAGTTCGGATCCAGGCAGTTATTGATAAAGAAACACAGCTTGCTAAGCAATGCATTCGGCAGAACAACCGTAATAAGGCTCTTCTGGCTCTCAGAAAGAAAAAGTATCAGGAGAACTTGCTTTCCACAGTTGGAAAGCAGGCGGACACGTTGGAGGATCTCATAAACACTATAGAGTTTAAACTTATTGAAAAGGATTTCATCTACGGCTTAGAACAGGGAAACCAAGTGTTGAAGCAGCTAAATAAGGAGATGAGTCTGGAAAAAGTCGACAAGATCATGGATGATTCTGAGGAAGGTATCAGATATCAGGAGGAACTCAGCGACCGTTTGGGCGAATTAATGCCGAAAAGTTTGGAGGATGAGGTGGATCTGGAATTAGAGGAGCTCGAGAAACAGGAAAGGCAGAAGCTTGTCCCTCAACAAGGTGTCCTGCCCCATCTGCCAGACGTTGTGGACGCGCCACTCCCAGAAATCAAAACGGAGGAGCCCGAAGAAACACAGGAAGAAGCAAAGGCAAAGCCTGCTCTCTTATCAGCATAAAGTATTTTATTCACATGAACATAGCTGGTCTATGTCTATTTACAAGAGGTTTGGTTCGTCAAGCCACTCGAGGAATTGGGGGGTGAAGTAGGAAATGATTATTCTTGCTCCAGCTCTCAGAAATCCATTGTGCGACTCGAACGCAATGGTCTTGAGGTCGACCACCCCTTTCTCTGCTGCTGCGTGCAACATGGCGTATTCTCCACTAACGTGGTAGCAACAGATTGGGTAATCCTGGCACAGCTCGCTGGCCTCTCTGATGATATCAAGATAGAACGTCGAAGGCTTGACCAGAATTCCATCCGTTCCCTCTGACATATCTCTGAGCAACGCTCTTCTGGCAAGTCCTCTTCCTCCTGGAGGCAACTGGTAGCACTTTCTGTCTCCTTCGCCAGGACTTGAGCAAGCGGCATCTCTGAACGGACCATATAAATTGCCACTGAATTTAGCAGAATACGACATCACAAATGTCTTGTGTGCAAGTCCCGCATCAATCAGACCCTGTTTGATCGCTCTAACACGACCATCAATCATGTCTGAAGGTGCCACGGAGTTGGCTCCGGCTTTGGCATAGTTGACAGCCACGGCTGAGATTCTACTAACCGACTTGGCTGTGTTGATGGTTCCATCCTCGTAGAGAACTCCACAGTGCCCGTGGGAAGTGTACTCACAAAGACAAACATCGCACATGATGTAGAGATTTGGGAAGGCGACTCTGAGCGCCTTGATAGCCTGAATGACGGGACCTTCAGGATCATCGGCCGCGGTACCAACGGAATCTTTAACACCCTCTTTCAGGGGAACTCCAAACAGAATAACAGCAGTTAGACCTTTCTTAACAAGTTCTCCAACATATGGGATCAATTTTTTCACTCCAAAACGCTTGATGTTAGGCAATGAGGGAATTTCCTGCTCGTCGTCTTCATTATCGGTGACGAACAATGGAAAAACAAACATGTTTTTAGTGAGTTGTCTCTCGTTTTGCCACGAACGCAGTAGTGGGTGGTTGTATCCCCCCTGTAGAATCGAGGAGATCTCAGTCGGCTGTCCTGATAAATACTCTGCCGTGTGCATTTGGTGAAAAAAAAAGTTAAAGTTTGAAAATTAAATACTCGCCTTTTTCAACTTAATCAGGAAAATAAGAGCACTTGAAAATTGATTGATTGTACTGTACAAATTATATATGCTGAATTATTTTTTGCGTTGGATGTTGCGACGTATGTTCACCGACTTCGACCCCTTTCCTAAATTTGTATATGAGACATAAGGAACAGAACCTTTTGAGACAATCTTTGGAACTAGTTCCTCTATGGGGACCTCTGACCGGCCTTTCACCAGAACTAGCTTCAGATCGTTTGATTCAAGTCCTATCTGTAGTTCACTCAGCACAATAGGAGTATACAGATTAATATACTTTTCCTTTGTATTCACTGAGTGGACCAATGCGAGTCCTTGGAATTCTGCCACCACAGACTCAAATGCGTTGCAAAAAAGATTTGGATACGATTCTAGTTGGCTCTGTTCTCCAGCTTCAGTCATTCCAGTAACATAACTTTGAAATTCCTCATTCGTGAGTGTGAACAACGCCACCACCTGAGTTTCAAGACAGTGTATCAGATCCTCGTGATTTAGATTGGCTGAATCCAAAATTACCACCCCTGTGAGGCCTGGGAACTGCATCAAATTCGACACCGAGCTCGAGTCTGTATAGCTGAGTCTGTATGGAGATCTGACCAATAAAGGCTCAAAGTCGAAGCCAGATTCATGAGGGCTGAAATGAAAGTATGAAAGAAGTCTGAAGTTCCGTATTTGAGACGGAGAATACTTCACGATATCGTATCCCCTAGAAGAGAATCCAGTCACTCTGACCAATTGATCATAATGCAAACTATTCAATAGTTCATTGTCGTCGTCTCCTCCATGAAATAGGTAAACAAGATGTGTTGGACGAACAACCTCAGTGAGCTGTCTTAGTATTTCAATACCAAAACCTTTGATCCAGCCTGGAGAATTGATAAGCAGGGGACCTGAATGGGTTTCAAATTGTCCAAGCAGTTGTCGAAGATGTGCAATGTATTTCAATGGTTCTCTTTGAGGAGTGTTGAAACCAATGAAAGACGATTTCAGTGTATTAGTAGAATTAAAAGGAAAATAGAATCCATGCAAGGGGCTTTGGTGCTCTGACAGCGAGATACAGTCGGGAGGAGAGTACTCGGGCTGTCCAGGATCCATATCCAGTACTTTTGGGATGATATAATCGCGAGCTGCTAATCTGTTGAGCAACAATCTGAGAAATGTAGATTTTCCCGTGTTTTTGGCCCCGATCACCAGAATCTTGCTATTATCATCTGCTTCATTTTCAAGCGTCTCTAGTGCTGACTTCCAGTTCTTGTTGATATAGGTTCCCAAATTGTTGCTAGGAAGCTCGACTATTTTAAAAGAATAGTTAAGAAACTGTCTTTCAAACTCAGAACCCACAATATCATCCTGTTCTTCGCGATTTGGATGTATATTCTTCAACTGAGGATATAGAAGACCTATTTTCTCGAGACCATTGAAGAGATTGTCGAATCTGACGACTGACTTGTAATCTGACGTGAATAGATGCTCGGTTTCGGGTGTAATTGTATCTTGAACCAAAGTCTGATCAGTCACCTGAGCAGCAGATATAAGGGGAAGACTCGAAAGCGAAAGTGCGTATATTGGGATTGCTTCGTAGCCCGAATGATACAAGGTGGAATCAAGTCTAACGGCCCCTCGCTGGATCTTCAAATTATATTGTCCTTTAATCATGAGAAATTCGTCAGCTTTCAGACCCACTGTGACATAATTGTCACCAAATATCACATTGTCAGACGTAGGAGTGAATTTCGAACACGAAACCACCACCGAGGCATTGACAGGCGGAGAATATGCTGGTGTGTAGGGCTGTATCGGAGGAAGCGAGGCCTGTGCTTCCTGTTCTAGCACTTCCATTTGTGCATCCTCCTCCTCAGACTGAACGTACCCAATCACGTCGTCGTCAGAGTCGCCATTACTCATTGCAGCAAACGCACTTATTGCAGGGCCAGCTCGAGACATACAACACCAGTCTATGTCGCGAACTAAAAATTTCACCAAATTGAGACCGGTTACGTAATCTGGGTTGTGTCCAATAAAAAATGATGAAAATGCAACTCCTAGCACGCCAGGCAAATTCGCGAGACGATGCGGTGGGCAGGCAGGCTGGAAATTTTTTTCGAAAATCACCCTAGTAATTTATATACACGGTACACCATGAGTTACGAATTGAAGACCCCAGGTTTCGACGCTAGATTCCCTCAACAAAACCAGACCAAGCACTGCTACCAATCCTACTTGGACTACCACAAATGTGTTGCTTTGAAGGGAGAGGAGTTTGCTCCATGTCAGGTGTTTTTCCAAACTTACCAGTCTCTGTGTCCTCTGTCGTGGCACGAGGAGTGGGACGAGCAAAGAAGTAACGGAACCTTCCCTGGAAACCTTTCTGTTGAGAAGTTCAAAGTTCCAGAATCCCAAGAATAAGTCAAGATACAGACAAGTATAGATAAGAATATACATTTCGATAATGCGATATTAAGTTGAGATTGTTTGGTGCGACCATCCTGCCTCCGAGAGCTTTTCCAGCAGGTTGGTAAGAGTGGACGAGTCCGTGTCGGAGGACGAGTCCAGATGCAAGAAGATGTAGAGTATAGGTATTTTGGTGTGGTTTTTCAACGCCAAGATGCTTGCTGGGTCGTTCTGGTCCCGCTCCTGTAGCTTGTAATCGAGTTTGTTGCACTGGTGGAAATCATTGTGTTTGCGTTTCACGATTTCCACTACCGTTAGCAGTTTCTGGATCCCTTGGTTTTCTGCCACTAACAACACGTTCGCGGGCTTCTCCTTGCACCCCAGCAGCACAGAGTCCACCTTCTCTTTGATACCATCGTTTTTTCGCACCTCCACTACCAAAAGATTCGGCACGCTCTCGAGCTGTGCCGGGATTCTTTTATTCATAATAATAAATCAGTGGTAATTTTTTCTCACTAAAAATCTTACCATAATGTCTTGTCATCGTCATTCGCACGGGTTGCCCCCAATTCCAACAAATGAATCGCAATCTTTAAATTTTCGGGTGGATACGTCACAGTTATCTGCATTGAATGTGGAGAATGCCTCTGATGATCTCGCAAAGCTGTTCAAATCACACACCACTAAATATCAGCTTGTTCCTGAAATCAGATCGGATTCAGATAACCAATTCATTTTGAAAATCCCATTCCAAGGCTCAGTGAAGCTCTATTCGATTATCCTTCGAACTGCAAAACACCCAGACCACTGTCCTCGGACTATCAAATTCTACAAGAATCAGGATGCTGTGGACTTTGACTCTGTAGGTACGACCAAAGCAACCCACGAGTTGGAACATCCACAGATAGGTGTTGAGTTTGATGACCAAGTCCCTGAGGAACTCGTTGCCGAGGATACGTTCGTGGAACATTACTTGCCTCGGCATTTGTACAGTGGTGTCACTTCTTTGACCCTATTTTTCCAGAACAACTGGAGTGACGACGAGGACGAAGTTCTAAAATTATACTCAATTGAACTGCGAGGAGAATTCACACCACTAAATAAGGATCCAGTTGTCACCCTTTACGAGTCGGCTGCCAATCCAGCAGATCACAAAAATGTGCTGTCTGAGGAGACCAAAAACTTCCAAAATATGTAACGCTTTTTTGCTACGCGAAAATTAATATTATTTATGACCGTTCCCTTCCCTGACCTTGATCCGTACAAAGAATTGGGGTGTAATCTACACGATGCGCCTCCAGTCATAAAGAAAGCTTACTACAAGCTTTGCCTGAAGTACCACCCAGATAAACTATCTGAGAAAGATCAAAAGAAGTATAAAACTAAGTTCGAGAAGATCCAGTTCAGTTATCAGGTTCTGGGTGATGCAAAGAGACGGGAGCGCTACGATACAACTGGAAATCTTGAGGAGAGTGCTGTGGATGAGGAAGGATTTGATTGGCATGAGTTTTTTGCCGAAATGCGCAACACGGACGTGAAAATCACTGCTGACCTGATCGAACAGGATAAAAAGAGCTACCAAGACTCGAACGAAGAATACGAAGACGTTTTAGAAACCATGATATACTATGAAGGGGACTTCATCAAGCTCTTTGAGACCATTCCGCATCTCGAGTTTTCCAAGAGCGAGGAGGCACGTATGTTCAAACTGGTCGAAGGGATGGTGAAAGATGAGACACTTAAAAACTACAAAAAATGGCAAAAGTATGTCAAGAACCGGAAACAGGAGGTCCGCAGGATGGCCAGACAGCAGAAGAGCGAGAGCGATGAGGCAGAAGAGGCTCTGAAAGAGATCAATGAAAAAAATAAGCTCAAGTTGGATGGGTCGCAGGACTCCCTTAGGCAGCTGATTCAATCTAGAAAGTCCAATACTTTTGATAGTTTGATCGCGAAATACAGCAAGTCAGGGAAGTCCAGCAAAAGGGCCAACGAATACGATCTGGATGACGAAGAGTTTGAGCGTATTCAGGCCAAGATGAAGAAGAAGAAGAGACAAAGTTGAAACACCTGGCAGTAAAAGCGCGGGGAGTTTTTTTTTTCACGCCTGCGTCCAGAAATTTTGTAGCAGATTTGGCAGGAGAAGATAAATTAAATATAATTATGTTGTTTTGAAGCGGAAGGGATACTACAAATATTATTTACGTTTCATCTCAAGCATCCATAAAAACCCCATCCCAGAATATACACATAGTCTTGAAGACGGAATATCGTTGTATATCGTATTAGATTTGTCTTTTTGTTTAGCGAGATTAGACCAATACAGCAATCTCCCACTTGATGACTATTCCTGATAGTTCAAAATCAGACCCGCATTCAAAAACTACTACTGTCAACTCCTTGAGATATCCACTGGCGAATATGGACTTGAGTTCTGTGTTTCCCAGAATGGAGGATCCGCTTGAAATTCTGTCGGATACGCAAACGGAGTTGGAACAAGATCCTGAGAGCGACACGCGGGCCTCTCGAAAGCGTCTGAACACCGGCGATCTTGTCACAGAGTGTTCCGACTCCGAGATGACTGACCTGACCGCAGAAGGCCTCATAGTGTCGAATAAAACAGGCTCTAGTCCTCCAAGCAAGAAAAGGTTAGTCGACAACTTGCCAGTTTCGGTGCCGACGATGACGTCGCCCACAACGTCCTCATCAGCAAACTCTGAGCTCCCAAAGCTTTTGACTCCATCCATTAATAATCTCAATACCTCTTCGAACTTTACCGACGACTTACAGCAACTTCCTTTGCCGTCGCCTAGTGCGTCTCCAATTCAGACCGGAAGTTTTCCGGAAATAGATAGATACACAGGGCAAGAACACACTCAAGATGGCTCTGCACAGAGACAAAGCAGCGAACAAAAGTCGGAGCTCGTCAAAGTGATTTCTGAGATGATAAGCATGCTTCCTCCTGGGTCTCCTGAAATCAACCATGTGCTTTGGGCCCTTCTGCGGAAAACCAACAGGTCCACATTGTCATCTCTACAAGACACCATCAAGAAGTCGCTCAGAAAAGACCTTGTCTCACTTCTTCCTTCAGAAGTTACCATGAAGATCTTCGGATACTTGGATTACCAATCTCTCTTGAGGACATCTGAAATTTGTTCTAGCTGGCTAAATATCTCCATGGAAAGCTACGACTTCTGGAAAGACCTGCTTTTCAGAGACGGATTCATGAGCAGTAAAGCTGAGTTTGACTCTGAATACGAATGGTTCAGAACTGCCAAACCGAACCTCAATAGCTGCCAAATCACGAAATGGATGTACAGACGGCGACTCGCTATCTCAAAGAGATGGAAAAATCCAAATTTCCAACCGAGACGTATATCATTACCAGGGCAGGGCCCAAGTGTGATTACATGTCTACAGTTCGATGACGACAAGATCGTGGCAGGTTCTGAAGACCAGAGCATCACTATCTACGATACCAGCACTGGAAAGTTGAGATCGGTGCTTTCGGGCCACTCTGGAGGAGTTTGGGCCATGAAGTACTTGGGCAACATTCTCGCATCTGGCGCAACGGACAGGACTCTTCGTATTTGGAACATGAAGCAAGGAAAATGTACTCATATTTTCCGTGGTCACACTTCCACTGTCAGATGTCTCGAGATTCTGGAACCGAAGCAAATCGGTGTTGACGACGAAGGGAATCCTGTCATGTTTCCTAAAGTTCCTCTTGTTGTCACGGGATCCAGAGACTCCACTCTTTATGTCTGGAAGCTACCAATTACTGGTGATGATGAAGAGCTCCCGGATGAGCCAATTAATCTCGACGAGACCTCAAATAAATACCTTGTGAAGGTCTTGCGCGGACATACTGGATCTATCCGTGCAGTGTCAGGGGCAGGAAATATACTGGTTAGTGGAAGTTATGATACCAACGCTCGAGTGTGGGATCTGCGAACTGGAGAGTGCAAATGGCTATTATCTGGCCACACAGATAAAATTTACAGTTGTGTGCTGGACGTGAAGAAAGAAAGGTGTATTTCAGGAGCTCAGGACAGCACAGTGCGCATTTGGGATCTCAACACAGGTGAAACTATTTCTATATTGGAAGGACACCAGAATCTGGTTGGTCTCATCGCCCTGTCAGACAACGCTCTTGTCTCTGCAGCTGCAGACTCCACTATTCGTATCTGGGATCCAAACTCCGGAGACATCAGACATGTGCTGAGGGGACACACTGGAGCCATCACTTGCATTCAACACAACGACGATCTCATCATCTCGGGGTCCCCCGGAATGCTAAAGATGTGGGACACCAAAACAGGAAAGTTCATCAGAGACCTACTTGACGATGTGGACGGGGGTGTTTGGCAAGTCAAGTCTGACTACAGACGCTGTATTGCTGCCCTGCAGAGAAACGATCGCACCTACATTGAGATCCTCGATTTTGGCTACCCCGAGGCTGGCAATTTTGGCTTGGATGAAGATGAAAATCTGATTATGTAAGCTTCCTTAAAAAGATTTAAGATTGAAAAAAAATATTAAATTAATTCTAGATGGATCCGAGACAGTATTTGAGAAGTTACGGATGGATTGAGGGCGAGGCGCTTCGTGAGGGAGGCCTCAAAAGGCCTATACTGGTGAAACATAAGAGAGATACCTTTGGAATTGGTCATGGGAGCAATCAGGCCGAGGCGTGGTGGGAGAAGATGTTTGATGGACAACTGAAGTCGCTCGATGTGAGTACCAGCAATGGAGTTGTGAAGTTTGGGCAGGATGAAGAGCAGATGAATACCTTTGTGAAGAGCCAGTCACCACTTTATCGAATGTTTGTGAAAGGAGGAACTTTGGCTGGAACTATTGATAAGGAGCAGGAACAGCCTGAAGAGCAGTTGATGATTTTCGATCGAGGGTCTAGAAAAAAGGGAGGCAAGAAGAGCAAAAACAACAAGTTGGAGAAAAGAAAGAGGAAGAAGAAGAAAGAGGAGGAGAAAAGGAAGAAGAAATCAGGCAAGGACAAAACATCTTTCGCCAAAGATAAGACAGTCAAGGAGAAAAGCAAGAAGCGCAAAGAGGAAAGAAATAGGAAGGAGAAAAAGCTAAAGAGAGAGAGTAAGCGCGGCCCATCTAGTAAGGTCACCAAGCCTTAATCATTTTCGCATTGCATACTTCATATTCGCATATTAATATACATCTATATTGACCCATCATCTAAACGTTTAACTTGATGGTGGATCTCTGCAAACTCGTTTGCCAACTCCACATAAAGTTTGAACTCTTCCTGTAACGTACTAACAATCATCTCTAGTCCATAAGAGCCACCATTAGGGCCCCCACTGAGGGAAACTTTGTCTAGATCATTGATCGAGTTCTCAACTTCCTGAAGTATCAATTGTGATTTTTCGATGTTCTGCTTGAATTCCTCAATTTTGGAGGCATAGTAACTGTTCAAGATATGAGGGACATTCACATGCGAGTCTTTTTGTAGCTGAGGCTGTGAATTGGACGTTTGTGATTGAAGTAGACCTGCAGTTCTGATTCCATTCACACCCACAATCTTTGTGATCGTCCCCTCTGCATTTTTGGTTTGGTCAGTATTAGAAGACACGCCAAGCATCATTGGATCGGTCAGCTGCAGATAGACTTTGATAAGTTTTTCAACCCAATTATCAAAACTCTCTAAAGTTTTATTCTTGAAGCTCTCGACAAATTTCAAATCACTGTTTAGTGCCTGGTTTGTGGAGAAATATCTTTTCTCGAGGAAATCTATATCTCTAGGAATACTGTTGATCAGTTCCTTGTGCTCAGCTTCATCGTTTTTGAGTCTGTCTGCAATGGCAACTTGAGTTTGGATGTACTGATCCAATTGTTCAAGCTCTTTTTGGAAAGCTTCTGGTAAATCGCTTACTTTGGTCATTGGATTGAGAGGCGGCATTTGTGATTGTGTCGGCTGCTGTTGATTTCCAAACAGGCCTCCAGCTGTGGCGTTGTTTTGGTTACCGAAAAGTCCCCCGGACGTGTTGTTCTGGTTATTGAAAAGTCCTCCAGATGTGTTACTGTTTTGTCCACCAAACAAGCCTCCAGAAGCAGCTGGCTGGCTGGCCCCAAACAATCCACCAGAAGAAGTCTGAGCTGGCTGGCCAAAGGTAGTTGGCTTGTTTCCAAATAAGCCAGAAGAGGCATTGTTAGTGGTGGTGTTGGCAGCTGCTCCCCCAAAAGAAAAGCCTGAGTTTGTAGCAGGTGCTGCATTATTAGATCCAAACAAGGACGTACCCTGGGTGCCCGTTTGTGTGGTATTCTGATTGTTTGAGGATCCTCCGAAGGAAAATCCAGTCGAAGCTGTCGGTGCAGAAGTATTTGTAGCACCTCCAAAAGAGAAAGCGGGTTTGGAGGTGGAAGTGGTGTTTTGTCCAAATAAACCACCCGTGTTAGAATTGGTGTTGTTTCCAAACATTCCTCCCGACGTGGTGTTATTGTTGGCGCCAAACGCAGGAGCCGACGTGTTGGAAGAGCCAAACGCAGGAGCTGGGTTGGAATTGGCCCCGAAAATTCCTGTAGAGTTGTTGGTGCCCGAGTTATTGGTTCCAAAGACCCCACCGGTAGCAGGCTGAGAAGCCGAGTTCTGGGCGCCACCAAAAGAAAATGCCGGTTTCTGAGTATTGTTTGCTCCAAAGGAAAAGCCCGATCCGCCAGAAGACGCGGCTGGAGCAGACGAATTGCCAAACATGGGTGACGTCTGGAGTGTATTTATATTTTTATTTCAAATGTTTTTTCCTCCGGGTAAGTTTGATATTGCCACTAGTTTTTTCAAGGTGTCGAGTTTATGGAAAATACAAGCCATTTATTATTTCAATTAATTGATTCATAATGGGTAAGTTTCTAGCAGATGTTTCTTACTAACCAACAGGTATTCCCAAATTCTTTAGATTCATCTCTGAGAGATGGCCATTGATATCCAATGAGATTGATGGCTCTACTCCAATCCCAGAGTTTGACAACTTATATTTAGATATGAACTCGATTTTGCACAACTGTACGCATACAAACGACAGTTCTCTGTTGAGAATGACCGACGATCAGATGTTTGGAGCTATTTTTGCCTATATCGACCACTTGTTCAACGTGATCAAGCCTCAACAGGTGTTTTATATGGCCATCGATGGTGTTGCTCCAAGAGCCAAGATGAATCAGCAACGTGCTAGAAGATTCAGAAGTGCCAAGGAGGCAGAACAGAACTTGGAGAAGGCCATCAAGGACGGAAAAGAGATTCCGAAGGAGCCTCCATTCGATTCCAACGCCATTACTCCAGGAACAGAGTTTATGGCTAAGCTCACCCAGAATCTCAAGTTTTACATTAACCAAAAGGTGTCCAGTGACTCGAGATGGCAAAACATGCGTATCATTTTGTCTGGTCACGAGGTCCCAGGAGAAGGTGAGCACAAAATTATGGATTTTATCAGAACCCAAAAGGCACAACCAGAGTACGATCCAAACACTAGACACTGTGTTTATGGACTTGATGCTGATTTGATCATGCTGGGGCTTGTTGCTCATGAGCCCCATTTTGCTCTCCTGAGAGAGGAGGTGACTTTCGGTCCAAAAGCCAGCTCTCCTTCTGACGACCTTACCAAGCAGACCTTTTTCCTCTTGCACATCTCTCTGGTTAGAGAATACCTGGAGCTCGAGTTCCAGGAGCTACAAGACCAAGTGTCATTTGAGTACGACTTCGAGCGAATCATCGATGACTTTATTCTTATCATGTACGTGATAGGAAATGATTTCCTGCCTAATCTTCCAGATCTCCATCTGAACAAGGGAGCTTTCCCACTGTTGATTGAAACATTTAAAGAGGCGATAAAGGATATGGATGGATACATCAACGAGTTTGGCACTATCAATCTGCCTAGATTGGGCAAATGGCTTGAATATCTTGCTGTTTTCGAACTCGAGAACTTCGAAAAGGGTGAGGTCGATGTTGAGTGGTTCAACAAGCAGCTCGACAATATTTCTAAACAGGGTGTCAAGAAGAGATTGAGACAAGGAAAGGAACTTGTTTTGAAACAACAGAAGAAGTTTGTTGGTCTCATCAAAGAGTGGATTTTCCGTGTTTATGGACAGAGATTCGATGTTAGGGGAATGTTGGAGGACGAGTCTAAAGTTCCAGAGATTGCTCTTCCTAGGGAAATGTTTGACAGTGAGATTAATCGCGAGTTTATTGGAAAGTTCTTATTTGAGCTTGGCGTCGTTGTGATCCACAGTAAATCCAAAGACACCTACACCGCTAAGTTGGATGTTGACGGTATTAATCCCGACGAGACAGATGAGGAATATGGCTCAAGAGTTGACGAGATCCGAAAAGTCATCAAGAAGTACCAATCTGCTGTTATTGTCGAAGATGAGGAGACTTTGGAGTCTCAGAAAGACCTTTATGATTCCAGATTCCTCAGATGGAAAAACCAATACTATAAGTCCAAGGTTGGTTTCACTTTGGATGACGAGGAGAAGATTGTGGATATGACTGAAAACTACATCGAAGGTCTGCAATGGGTTTTACATTACTACTACACCGGAATCTGCTCGTGGCCTTGGTACTACAGATACCATTATTCGCCGCGTATTTCGGATGTCAGCAGGGGTTTGAATGTGAAAATCAACTTCGAAAAGGGACATCCGTTCAAGCCATTCCAACAGTTGATGGCTGTTCTGCCTGAAAGATCCAAGGAATTGATTCCTGTCGCTTACAGACCTTTGATGACTGATGAAGCATCTCCAATCAGCGACTTCTATCCCGACGACTGCGAGGTTGATATGAACGGCAAGAAAGCATCATGGGAAGCTGTGGTTCTGCTTTCGTTTGTGGATGAGAAGAGACTGATCGAGGCAATGACTCCGCTGGACTCGAAATTGACTCCCGAGGAAAAAATTAGAAACAGCTTCGGCAGCGACTTGCAGTTCCATTACAATCCTCAGATCAAACATTTGATCAAGTCTCCTCTTCCTGCGTCTTTCAACGACTTCGATTCTCACTGCACTGAAACTGAGTTCCATCTTCCATCAATGGAAGGACTGTCGCCAGTCTTTGGACTGTGTAAGAATGCCAAGTCCGGTCGAGAGTCTCTGGCAGGGTTCCCATCGCTGAAGACAATTCCATCTGAGCACCAACTGGAATATGCCAATGTGACTGTTTTCCAGCAGCCTTCCAGGGCCATGTCCTTGATCCTGACTTTGGAAAATCTGCACAAGAATCTTACAGTGGAGCAATTTGCCAAGGAACATATTGGTGAGATCGTTTACACCAAATGGCCATTCTTGAGAGAGGCCAAAGTTGTGTCTGTTACCGACGACCTCATGAAGTACGAGAGAGTCAAGATGGGATCAGTGTTCAAAGTCGTGTCGTCTCCATTGGAGCATTTTGAAAGAGACGATTTCGAGAAGACTAGAAATCAAATCAACTACAAACTTCAGGTGAGCAAGGGAGTGCGGTTCGAGGTCGACGAGTCCAACCCTAGAAAGAATCCTATTGGAGGATTGGTGTATGTGAGAGCAGTCACTGGCCTGATCAGAAACGAACAAGGTGCCTTCATCAAGACTTACGCCAAGGAGGTCGAATGTTATCCTATCCAGTTGATTGTCGATGAAGTGATCAACAAGGATGCAAGATTTGAGGCAAAGCCGCCTGTTCCAATCGAGGAAGAGTTCCCGGTGAGCTCTACAGTGGTTTTCTTGGGAGCTTTTGCATACGGTACTCCTGCAGATGTTGTGGCACATGAAAATGGAAAATTGACCCTTAAGGTTTCAAAGATTGCCAAGAAGGCCGAGCCTAACTTTGGTCTCGTCCAGGCCAACAACGAAAAGAAAGCAATCAGATATCATCCGTCCTCCAATGTGGTTCGGATCTTGAAGATGAACCCGCTCTTCCTCTCGAAGCTTACATCGTCTTATGCTGTTGAAGGACCAGGAGGAAAGAGATTTGACATTGGCTTACCAATGAAATTTGAAGGAAGAAAACTCAAGGTTCTTGGATACACAAGAAGAAACGAGCGATTCTGGGAGTACAGTGACCTTGCCATTGCTCTGATTCAGGAGTACATGCAAAAATTCCCAGAAGTTTTCAAAGCGCTGATGAACCAGAGATCGTCTGCAATTCCAAGTGCAAAGGACATTTTCAAGATTTCCGAGCCTGATAAGTTGAAGGCCAAGTTGGACTCTATTTCCTCGTTCTTGAAAGAGAAGAAGGCTACCTTCATCACTGTCAGTCTAGACTCCGAGTCTCTTACCAAGCTGGGTATCTCTGAGGTTGAGAAAAAGATTGTCGAATATGCAACCACCCCTCAACCTATGGACACTAAGGGTATCAGAGGAATTCCTAGAAATGCCGTGCTGGCTCCGGCCCAGTCGTTCCAGCTGCTCAAAAGACAGCACTTCTCGCTTGGAGACCGTGTGGTGTACGTTCTCGACTCTGGAAACGTTCCTCTGTTCTCTAAGGGAACTGTGGTTGGAATCAGATCGTTGGAGTCCAAGGTCGAATTGCAAGTGCTGTTTGACCAGCCACTTCTGACAGGAAATACTCTTGGAGGCAGATTGCAAACTCAAAGAGGACTGACTCTTGATTCTTCTGTTCTATTGAACTTGACCGACAAGCAATTCATTTACCACTCCAAGGCATCCAGCAAGACAAGTCAAGGAGACATGAGTGAGGCAAAGAAACGTTACTTATTGAAGAAAAAGCAAGAAAAGGAAAACGAGATGCGTACCAAGAAAGAGCTTCTAAACGTCATTAAGAAGGGCGAGTCTGAGCCAGAAACAAACTCTTCGCCGGCGCCAGAAGTCCCAGCAGGTATTCCCGTGAGCAGCAAGGAAACTGTGGCAAAGAACGTTTTCAACTCTGTTTTAGGAAATATGATGCAACCAAGCATGCCTATTAGGGGACCGATGATGTCAATGCCAGTTCCCCCAATGACCTCTGTTCCTTCCTCCTCCAACGGATCGCAGGAACTGATGGGACTGTTGAATGGCCACAAAAAGTCTGCTGCGAAGCAGAGTAAGCCAAAGGCCAAAAACCCTTCTAATTAAATGACTATATATCTTCCTGTAATGTGTATTTTAGAACCTCGTTCTGCTTCAATTCCTGTTGACGTTCAAACCAGCGCTGTTCAAACCCGTTCGTACGATCAACCCCGTCCCAGCGCCATCCGGGCCGAATTCCAAATCGATTGTCAGGATATCCCGTCTCGGAATACAGTTTTCTTCCAGTGGCACTCAAATTGGAATTGAGCTTGCGCTTGCGATTCTGCAACGACGAGTCAAAAAGAAGCGCAGGGTCCTCGGGCGCAATGTCCCGCTGCTTTTGAATGTTCCGAGATTCTTCAGTTTCCGTTTTTAGCTGCTCCATCCGTTTCTCAAGCTCTCGTTTCTGCACAGCCGCATATTCACTCTGATTGAGCTGTCTCAGCTCTTCCTTCTTGCGCTCCTCCTCCTGTTTGCGATGAATCTCGGGGTCTTCGGGTGCTTCTATCTTGCGTCCCGAGGCGTCTCTATAAACAGTCTCCACTGTTGATGGATCATAATTGGCATTTACCTTAGCCCGTTCAGCTTCGAACTGTTGCTGCTTGGATTTCATAGACTCGCGCACTTGATCTTTGGTCTGGAGACCAGCAAATGAACCATCCGAGCTCTTAGTCGGTCGCACCTCCGAAACGGATCTGGTCTCTACCGTAGTCCAGCCTTTAGACTCAGCTTTTTGCTCCACCAGAACTGCGCCATCATCAACATCTGAAACCTCAGAGCCCGAATTGTCATCTCCAGAGTCTTCAGCAGCGTACTTTTTCAAATAATCCTGTAGTGACATTATCCTTAAAAGGCCGATCGACCTGGAAAATAATAAAAAAAAACACATATTATGGAGGACTGGAGAAGAATCGATATCGACCAATTCGACCCTGAAACACAATACGAGCCTGATCAAATCGATGCCCCAGCATATACTCTGCAACAATTGGAGCCTCTGCTTGGCCAAATCCGCACCAGCATCTCGAGAGGAGACTCGTCAGAGGCCATCAAGTTGTGCGTGGCGGAACCTCCCTATGGCTCCGACACGGCTGCCAAACACGCATATCTTGTGGCAGTGCTGAACGTGTTTGTTTCCGTCAAACAAAGCGAGATTCCCTCTATTGTTAAAGGTCTCGACATGGACCAGACCGACACACTGGTGAAGCTGCTGTACTCGCTAATGAGCATGAAAGAAGGCCAGAAATCGGGCGGAGCCTTGCTCGGATGGTTTGACAAGGTTGTTGAGGTAGCCGGAGAACGGCCAATTGTCAGCTATGTAAACAGTTCATTGACGTTGTAAGATAGACTATATGCGTCGGCGACGCGTCGATTTATACAGGCAAAGTACAAACACCGCTAGGCTGAGTGCTTGAGGGTGCGATCGTGGCGATTTCGTATTGGTCTTTAACACGCACGAGTGCAAACAAATACCCCCAACTGTACCCCGTTTCCCCACTCAAATTGCCACCCCGTGCTTTTTATCGGCTATTTAAGCGGAGCCTACGCTATTTAAAGGACCCGTAGTCGCCCACAAAAGTTAACGCACAATGGTCAAGAGAGGCGACAAATTCCCAACCAACATCAACAGTCTGTACGTTACAGGCCCAAGCGGAGGTCCAACTCCTTACAATTTGAAGACAGCTACCAAAACCAAGAAGTTTGTGGTGGTTTCTGTTCCTGGGGCTTTCACCCCTCCTTGCACCGAGCAACATCTGCCAGAATACATCCAGAAGGTGCAGAGCTTTGCATCCAAGGGAGTCGACTTCATCATGGTGTTGACCAAGGACAGTCCATTTGTGCTCAATGCTTGGAAGGAGAAGATCGGGGCTTCTTCTGATAAGTTGGTGTTTGTTTCAGATCCTCATCTCGAGCTGTCTAAGAAGCTGGGCTCTCCTCTTGATCTGGAGGAATTGGGACTCGGGGAGAGATCCACCAGACTGGCTCTGATTGTCAACAGAAGCGGAATTGTCGAGTTTGTTGCCGATGAGCAGGGTGGCGATGTTGAGAAGTCTACTGCCACAAAACTGTTGGCCAAGCTGTAGAGGATTTAGTAATGGATTTTTCCTGAAAAATAAATTTAGTTATTTTATGTCTGATGAGAATATCAATCCGTGGGCTGAGCACACCTCAGACTCTGGGTTCTTGGACCACACGAACTATGTGGTTGGACTTTGCATTGTAGACTTCGACCACGTTCGAGGGCCCGAGATCGAATTTTGGCTAGACGACAAGACGGCCGAATACAACCAGTCGTCCATGGTCTCCAAGTTTTCCAAGATCTGGCCCCATTTGCCTTTTCAGGGCCTTCCAGACGGTGCGCATCTGTTTGATGAGACATTTTCCAACTTCACGTTGGTGTATGACGAAACTTCGCAGTCATATCCTCCGTTGCCTGTTGGTCAGACAACGACTACGCATAAGCTAACAACCCTGTTTGGGTGTGCGTGTGTGCGACAATTGAATAGCGATCAACTCAAAGATGGCGCAGACTTCAAAAGGTCGGTTATACAGAAGAGTGTGGTCTTGATTACGCGGTATCCGATTACCATTCAATTAAAAGAGAAACTCAGCATTATCACCAGAAGCTATTTCAACCAGCACGACTTTAACGACAAAACCATCATAAAAGCATTATATGACAACCTTGCCATTGTATATAACTCACATGGGTTCAAGGTCGAGGATGACGATCTTTACGATTTGGCAGTTAGCAATGGAACAGCAAAGATAATAAAAGAAAGCGATTTCTACACAGGTCTAAATTTGAGAGAGCTAATACAAAAGTTCAAGCGCCAGCTGCTGACTGTATTCAAAGCACTTTTACTGGAACAGCGGATTGTTGTTTTCTCGAAAAACCTCAACCGACTCTCCAACTTCCAATACTCTCTCCTGTCTCTTATACCTAATTTGCTCCTCAACCTTGTGGACAGCGGGAGTCCTCTCACGGGGCCAGACATGAGCTTAATCAAGAAGTCAACCTCGCTAAAGAGCAGTGATCGAAACTCCATGCTGACATTTATGGGTCTTCCCTTGCGGATCTTTGGAAAAGGAGGTTTTTTCCAGCCGTACTTGACATTACAGCAAATGGATTATTTGACAAATACCAACACCAAATGGTATTTGGTGGGATGTTCCAACGATATCATTTTGGATCAAAAGTCCAAGGTTGCCGATCTGGTGGTCAACCTCGACGACGCAAGTCTGGATTTTATTGATCTAGCTTTAAAAGAGAAGTGCAGCTTGACTGCCCCTGATCGGAGGTTCATGGACTCCATCTACGAGGAGGTGACTTCGATAGGCGATACCCCGGTTTCAGAAGCCAACAGCCCGATGGAATCGCAAAACTACAAGGGAGGAGACGACTTTGTGAGATACAGCTTCGAAGATTACCTGATCGGGATGCTGTCGAGCATCAAGTACGACAATTTTAGAAATCTGTCAAAGCTGGAAAATCTTGAGCAATTGAGTGCGTATGCAAACGAAATTGAGCACTTTGGTAGAATATTTGTGTCGAGTTTCAAAAATACAGGAGCGTATCAAATATTCGACCGGAGTACGGACGACGAGTTGTTTAACTTTTTCGAGCCAAAACACGTCGGAACAGGCATGGCACGATCCAACGCTGTCAGAAACTGGATCAGCAGAATGCGCGACGACGATGGCAGGTACTTGGCAGGGATCTTCAATTTCCGGCGCAGCGAGGGTAAAAATGATTGACTGAGCCAATTTTACCTGCATTCGGCGATGTCAGATTGGGAATCCGGGCGGTGCCGAAGGAGGAAATCCCGATATTACTTCAACATAGAATTTTATTTAGTGGCTAGTAAAGGTGTAGCAGAGTGTCAGTAGGAAGATCAAGGCAGTACTGAGCAAGTCCGACTCTCCGCTTGCGGATACAGGTGCTTGAGTGCGGTTTTTATCTTATCTCTTATCTGACATTTATTTTCGTGCAGATACTTATCTCCTCGAGATAACGGGAAATAATTTGCGACAAATTAAGCAACTAGTTTTACGGGTTTTCTCCTTCGTTGTATTGAATCAGAAACCAAAGGATCAGTACAGATGGTACAAACAGAGCCAATCAGTCATATTAACTATCCCATCCAAGAGGTTTCTTCAGCGACTTCTGCTCGGATACCTAAGGATCAGCAGGAGCTGATGCCAGCTGTTTCATCCATTACGAGGCGCAAATACTCGACGTCAATTGATCCACGTAATTGTCTGACAGTGTTCGAGTACAAGATAAATGACTCCTGGATCATATGGGACTACTATTCCGGGCTCGTCCATCTAACTGGCCTCTGGAAGGCCATCGGGAACTCCAAGGCGGACATCGTTAAACTGATCGAATCCTCGCCCGAACTGGAGCCCGATCTCAAGCGGGTCCGTGGCGGGTTTCTCAAGATCCAGGGTACGTGGATTCCGTTCGAAATTGCTCGGAAACTGGCTTCTCGTTTCTGCTACAAAATTAGATACGCGTTAGTCCCAATCTTCGGCGACTCCTTCGTCGACGAGTGTCTGAGACCTTACGAAAAGGGCTTTGGGATGCTTCGGCTTAAGGTCAACGACGACGACCTCAAGAAAAGAAGATCTGTCAAGCGCAAAAAGTCGATTTCTGCTGTCTCCCCCTCTTCCTCCCCTGTGGGATCGGCAAAAAAACCCCGGTCCCGCTCACAGGAAATGGAATACCACCACAAGCTACTGCCTCCGCTGGCCCCCAATATCATCTCGATGTACCAGGGAACAAAGCCCGAGTATTTCGCAGCTGCCCCGATGGTGCAGCACAGGGTCTACACGCCCGAGGTGACGCAGCCCAAATCGGACGGCCTGCTTTCGGTGTTGAAAGCAGCGCAAAATTTGGACGCCAATCCTTTCTACTCCTCGAATCTAACTCGGATGACCTCATCAAACTCAGCCTCCTCTTCCGCTTCGTCCTCGTCTTTTTCTTCGGTCGATTTGCCAATCAGCCCGCTCGCTTCAACAACCTCGCTACTCCAAAGCCAGTACCAGTACCAATATCCCCCAAGAGCGCTCGAGACTACATATAAACCCAAGATGGAGCAGCCTCCAGCTTCCGAAACAGATATCAAGCGCAAGATGAGTATCAGCGACTTACTTATATAGGTGAATCCATTGCTTTCGATTTTGTATCTGTCTGACCCTCAAAAAAATATTTTGCGGCTGTGTCAAACAGCCCGCCACTGTTTGCTGTCTTCGCTTATTTTCATAATTAAACCATTCACCAGATTTCTTGTTTCCCCCAGCCCACTGCTCACATCTTCAACACTACTTTTTCTTCTTCTTCCCAAGCTGCTATTAATTTGGCTCCATTTCTCAGAAATACAGCACATCTTCTACTCGCAAGATCCAACCGCCTGGTACCGCGTTTCAATTAATGATCGCTGACTCTTTCCTTAAAATTCTATCAGGGGACGGTCTCTCGTACCAACAGATTACCTTCCTGACATTCCAAGCCGTGATAGAGGTTGTCCTGATCTGTCTGGCGGGGTTCTGGGCTGCCAGAACCGGTCTCCTGAACAACGAAGCTACAAAGGTCATTTCACGTCTCAATGTGGACCTCTTCACGCCAGCCCTTATTTTCACCAAATTGGCCTCCTCTTTGTCCTTGAAAAAGCTGCTAGAAGTCATCATCATCCCTATTCTCTACGCCATCACAACTGGAGTCTCCTATCTTGCCTCTTTGTGGATGTCGGGACTGCTGCGCCTGTCAGAGTCAGAGTCTAATTTTGTGACTGCAATGGCTGTGTTTGGAAATTCCAACTCGCTCCCAGTTTCTCTCACGCTCGCGCTCGCATACACACTTCCGGGACTCGAGTGGGATGATGTCCCGGACGACACACCTGATCAGATTGCCTCTCGAGGTCTTATTTATTTACTCATTTTCCAACAGCTAGGTCAAATGCTCAGGTGGTCCTGGGGCTACAATAAGTTACTCAAGAGACAAACGCCGGTCGTGATACGTCCAGACCCTACCGACATTGAGCGCCAGCCTATGGATCTGGAGCGCCCGTCCAGCTATGGCTCTGTTGTCGAAGAATCCAACGAAGGAGATCGTCTCGTCAGCCCCATCTCGAACCCGGAGGGCAGATGGAGCGAGGGTTCTTCGATTTCGTCGAATGAAACTGTCGCCAAGGGAGTCGGGGTCGCAGAGGAGACCGAGAACGATGATACAAGCTTCGAGGCGAGCCCCAAACCATTCATAGTACGGGCTTTCCGTAAATTTGTCTCGGCCATGAACCCTCCCCTCTGGGCAATGCTCATGTCTGTCATAGTGGCCAGCGTGCCTCAAATACGCTACATGTTCTACGAAGAGAACGGGTTCATCCAGAACACTCTGGCAACCTCGATCAAACAATTGGGAAGCGTTTCTATCCCCCTGATCTTGGTGGTTTTGGGAGCTAATCTGGCCCCTTCCTCGGAAATCCCACCAGCTACTGCTAATTACTCCAGGATTATATTCGGATCTCTCGTCTCGCGAATGGTTCTTCCATCCATCGTGCTCCTGCCGCTGATTACATTTTCGGCAAAGTTTATTGGGCTTAGCATTTTAGACGACCCTATCTTCCTGGTGACTTCTTTTTTGCTCATCACGTCTCCGCCTGCTATTCAGCTGTCGCAAATCTGCCAGCTCAACGAGATCTATCAAAAAGAAATGGCCGGCGTCCTTTTTTACGGATATGTGGTGTTGACCTTGCCCGTTACAATTGTTATTGTTGTTTCTTCCCTCGAGTGTTTGAAATGGGCTAAGATGTAGTATTTATAATCTGCCAAAAATCGATTGCGGTTGGAACAAAAAAATATTCAGAATAATTCTTTCATTTATTGAGGGCAGAGCTCCGAAATGAGTAAGGAACGCAAAATAGCACTCGTTGGAGCTCGCGCTGTGGGGAAGTCCTCTTTGTCCACACAGTTTGCCGAGGAACAGTATCATGACCACTATTTTCCCACCATCGAGAACCAGCTAAAGAAACAAATCAAATATCAGGACACAGACTACTTGTTGGAGATTATGGACACTGCAGGCCAGGATGAGTTTTCTACTCTCCAGAACAAACTATTGATTGGTGTCCATGGATACATGTTGGTCTATTCCATAAATTCACGCCAGTCTTTTGAGATGTTGGAAGTGGTGCGAGACAAAATCCTGGACGGTCTGGGAGTCAGCAGTCTTGAGGACGGGCCCCCATTGGTAATCGTCGGTAACAAGAGTGACCTCGAAATCCAGAGACAGGTTTCCTTGTCTGAGTTGAAGCAACTGGCTCAAAGCTTTGGCAATGTTCCGTATTTTGAATGCTCTGCGAAACAGAATCATAATGTGAGCCAGGCATTTCTGGCAGTGATAGAACAGATTGATCAGGTTGAGAGTCCCGTCGAAGAGGAAGAAGCACCTCAGGATAAAAAAAATGCTTGTGTCATAGTTTAGATATATATCGGTTTACATAATAATATGGTGGGGCAAAATAATTTACTTTTAATACTATAGCAATTTAGCAGCACAAGACAATCGAAGGCGCTGGTAAAATTTTAATTATACAATGTCCAACTTTGAGTTTAGCTGGTATGTAACAAGAGCATTGTTTTATCATGGAATCTCCTAACCAAATAGGCCTTCTGGCCCTGAAGATGTGATTGTCACTGGCTCCTTTGACAACTGGTCGCAATCGCTTCCTCTTATCAAGCAAACCGATGGGTCCTTTTCGTTGACCGTTCCTTTGCAGAAGGAGGAGAAGCTTGTTTTCAAGTTCGTTGTCGATGGTGAGTGGACCACGAGTACTGAATACAAGTCCGAAACCGACGCATCAGGCAATACCAACAACGTGCTTTATTCGGAGGACTTAGTCAGCACCAAGGACACCAGCGCAGCCAACATTCCAGAGGCTGGGGGACTCGCTGTTCCTGTTGCTGCCACTGCTGGTGCAGAGAAGGAGTTCAAGCCTACTGTGATGCCAACCAGCGAGGGTCAGCAGGTTACCATGGGCGAGCCTGGAATTGCGATTCCATCGAACCCTCACGAGATTTCTGCGTTCTCAGAGGTTAGAGATGTGGACCCAAAAACGCTGAACGAGTCTGCAGAGCCTGTTACTGCTACTGAGCCAACGACTGTGCCAACTTCCGCTCAGGATACCGTTGCTACTACTGCTAGCGAGGAGGGATCGGAGGCCTCTGTCAAGAAGACAAAGTATGTCAAGAAGGTGGTCACCAAGGTGAAAAAGGACGAGGCTGGAGAGACATCGCCTGTTCCAGAGGCTTCGGATGCCGCTCCAGCAGCCAAGACCACCACAGCTCCTACCAAGACTGAGACGCCTAAGAAAAAATCGGGCTTTTTTTCCAAGCTTAAAAAGGCCCTCAAATAGTGGATTTGCCTGCTAGTGGAAGTTGTGTATTAGATGTATTAACACCTCTTGAAATTACACTTTTAGTCAACGCCGTGGAAGCTCGCCAAATTGTGGGAGGCAGCCGCCAAGCGCGCCCGAATTTGGAGTCCAAGGTTCTATAAGAGTCGTTTCAATTTCTTTTCTAAGCTTGCTATTAGCCGAAAACGGAAATCCCGGCGATCTCATGCATTTAATAATTTCAGAAAATGATTTTGAAATAGAACAGGCCTTCTTTGCATAGAGCAGTAATAAAACTAATCCGTCTCCAAAGCAACGTCTTTTGTGATGATTTGGTTCTTCCTGTTGGCAGTAGTGGTTGCAGAGCAGTCGTTGTGCTCCACAGAGAATACTGGAACATTAGCTACCAGCGACGACTATATGTCAAATGGTTACTGTTCCAACTATTGTCAGGGTTATGATTACGCCATCGTCCAAGATCTGGAATGTTGGTGCTCGAATATAGTCCCCAACTCCACTGTTGACTTGGGTGAGTGCAGTCAGTATTGTCCGGGGTACTCGTACGAGTCCTGTGGAGGTGATGGAGTCTACGGATACATTCAGCTGGCCTATGGATCAGGAGACCAGTCCAGTTCTTCAAGTTCGTCAAGTGCAAGTACAGATCTCACTGCCGAGGTCGACAGCAGCAGTTCTGGCTTGAGCACTGCGGCTTTCCCCACTTCATCGACAGAGTCATTTGATACCATCACTTCTTCCTCTTCTGTCCCTGCTGAGAGCACTGAGTCGTCGGCGTCGTCGTTGTCGGCATCCAGTTCGACCTCTTCAACTACGTCATTCCCTGTTTCCTCCGCCGAGTCTACGTGGTCCTCCAGCGAGTCCTCATCTTTCTCTTCCTCGTCTTCCTCATCTTCATCTTCTTCTTCTTCTTCTTCTTCTTCATCATCATCTTCTTCTTCCTCCTCCTCCTCCTCCTCCTCCTCCTCCGCCTCCTCCGCCTCCTCTTCAACATCACCCTCAGTCATAGTTTCTCCCGCAACCACGATCACCTCATCCTTCCTGACTTCCTCCGAATCAGCAGGTATCACCACCGCATTTGTCACGTCTATGATCCTTACTACAATCACATATACACCCACCATATCATCGACACTCCGAAATGAAGCTTCTCCCTCAGCATCAACAGATTCTGATAATTCGTCCTCCGCTTCCTCATCCTTCTTTAGCAAAAAAGGAAAGGTAGCAGGAGTTTTTACAGTGGTGGGCATAGTCGTCGTGGCTCTGCTACTATTCCTATTCTTCATGCTTAGACGACACAGAAAGGAAAAGAACGGAGGCATCACTATCGAGTCAGACGCAGAAAGCCTCGAGAAACCCATGATCATCTCTACACTGCCTCAACCCCAGACACCAACCGCCCCGAAAAAAACGTCCCTGTTTTCGCTCCATCGGAAATCTCAGTCCGTTTCGTCCCAAACCGCGCAAGTTATGGTGGACCAGCGTCTTGACCCCCATAACGAACTTTACAACACAAACAACTTCTCAAACAGAAGCCTCAGTGATCAGGTAGATTACTCCCGCAAAGTCCTTCGAGTCGCCAACCCCGACACCTGATGGTGTGAGGTGTGGTGTAGGCGCAGCCCCAGAATGTCCCCAAAAATGGGCCTCAACCCACACGATACAGTCTAGCGAGAAGTCTACAAAGTCCGCCAGCATGCATTTTTCCTTCCTTCTTCAATTGTGGCTCCTTATTTATGTGTATTACCTCCACCTAATTTATGCCAAGAAATTCCATGAAGTCTTAAATTAATCTTTATTCGCCCTTTTTTTTTGCCAGTTCTTTATTTTCCCTATACTCTCCATGAACAACAGTACCTTGAACGTCCACCCTGTTGCGTATTTAAACGCTGACTCGTCGGCAGACAACCAAAATGAACGCAGGGCAACTTTGAAATCCAACTCCACAGAATCCTCAGGCTCTCCTCTCGGCTCAGTTTCCTCTTCCTACACGGAAGTCAGCTCGGGTCCAGAGTCGCCTGATATTCAAACGGCCAGCTCTCCAAAAGTGGCCGCCAACGTTGCCAACGCTAATAGCGCCACTTTGGGTACCATGTTGCCAAATATCTCCTCCTTGGATTCTACTTTCCACTCTTTTGACCATTCCAGATTCAGCTATCCCTCATTCAAGTCGCCCGTTCCTCAGCTTCCTTCGCTCAATATCCCTGCTCAGCCACTTATGCAGCAGAGAATGGACAAGAATAGCGACGAGGGACCGTTGCAATGCAGGTGGCGCAACTGCACAATAGTTTGTGAGGATGCCAAGACTTTATACCAGCATTTGTGCGACACCCACGTGGGCAGAAAATCCAATAAGAATCTTGAGCTCAGCTGTCAGTGGGAGAACTGCCATGTTGTGACCGTTAAAAGAGACCATATCACGTCCCATATCAGAGTGCATATTCCGTTGAAGCCGTACGGTTGCAACTTGTGTACAAAAAAATTCAAACGGCCTCAGGATTTGAAAAAACACACAAAGACTCATGCAGACGACTCGAAAAAGAATGTCGCAAGACGCGAGAAACAGATGCGCGACCAGTACAGAACTAACTGGGGATACAACTACCCTGCACACGACTACAACCCGCTTCCACACCCTTATGCTCTGCCTCCACCTCCTTCACATCCCCAGCAAATGGACAACAGAAAGCGCAAGATGGAGATTCCTGCCAACCTTCCGTCCTTCTATGAGGACCTGAAGCGCTCCAAGTTCCAGCCAGTGTACAATCACGAGATGGCCAACAAGCTTAATATCTACGATAATACTGTGCTGATGCCAGGCTCGCGCCCAGCCTCCGACTTCGCCCTACCTCCGCTCCACAACGTGAGATTCGGAGGGTTCCACTCTCAGCAGGAGCTCGCCGACGCCTCGACCTACTTCAACCACATTTCCAACTCGATGGTTGTTGACCCAATGCAAATGAAACATCCGGTGCACTCTGGAGCCCTGTACCCAAGTCTACAATCTGGATCTCTGCCACAGGTCAACAAGTCGGATGCTGAGTACACCAGAAGACTCAATATCAGCTCCAACCAAAGAGCAACTGAGTCTGAGCTCATCCGCAAACTGTCAGAAGTGGACTTGTCCGATTCATCTGAGGAAGATGATGACCACTCTAGCTACTATGATGGTTCTGACTCCGAATCAGAGGACTCGGATATCGACGAAAGTTTGTCAGAGTTCTACAAACACCGAGATATCGTGCGCGGTATTTCGGAATACCTCGCCCAGCTCATGAACAATCTCGATCAGCCTGAGACCACGAAACAGTCTTTATACCCTGCTATTAGTGTTTAGTTATGATCTATTTGAAATCAAGTGATGACGTAATCGCATTTCCTTTGCCGCTTAGCTAAGATCTCGTAGTAACATTAAATAATTTCTAGCAAAGGCAATAAATAATATATATGTCTTCCGAGCCTGCCCCTTCTCGTCAGACCAGAACACAAACGGAAACCCTCAATCTCCCGGGGACCTTGCGGCTTGTTCCTACTGACGACAAGCCGAAGAAAAAACGCAGAAATAGAGTCACCTGGGACGAAGGGGTCGTCGACAATGAGTTTTTAAACAAAAAGTCTTCAAAGAGTGAGTATTAATCATTGCTATATTATGCTAACAATCCAGTATGTTGTATATTTCATCCCAACAACGAGGAGGAGTATGAAGTTGAAGAAGAATCAGAGTCCGAGTCTTCGTCGTCTTCCTCATCGTCAGACGAAAGCGACAACGAAAAAAGAGAATCGAGACCCAATGCATATGAGCGACAACCCAAGTATAAGCGCAAAAAGGACGTGGGATGCAATCATGATCATACACACGGTTAATCACATGTTCACCTCCAGATTAATCAGTGTAGTGTACACCTCTCGAGGCATCTTATATTGCACCATACCAGCATAGATCATGCAGTTTCTGGACATTTGTCGAAGCGCAATCAGTCTGTCTTCTTTAGTGGCATTTGGCATGTTTGTCTGTGGAAGCTTGAGCACGTTCGAGTCATAACCTTGGTTCAATTCGTAAAACAATTGTGCGATACAGCTCATCTCCATCACCAGCAAAGTTGGCATGTTTTTAGTGATGGCTTCACTCAACGTTCTCAACTCCTGCGACTTGGCTCTGATTTTCTCGAGCTCCATGTTTGCAGAGCATGGGATTATGTTCAGATGCTCTATCTTGGTCAAGATTCCTGCGTAATCAGGATTGGTCGTGGTGAATTCTTTTCTGATTTCCACCATTTCCAGCAGAGTCGTGCAAGTTTCACGCTGTTTTAAAGACACTTTGGCCAGAATCTGAGGAGAACCGGAATAAATCTTCATAAGTCGCTGTGCCAGTTTGACAA
This sequence comes from Ogataea chonburiensis, assembly GCA_030578415.1. Classification (NCBI taxonomy): domain Eukaryota; kingdom Fungi; phylum Ascomycota; class Pichiomycetes; order Pichiales; family Pichiaceae; genus Ogataea; species Ogataea chonburiensis. Next base: position 1,009,500 of record JAJMRU010000002.1, on the reverse strand, counting down.
TATTTGTCTCACCATGAATCAATTCTTGGTTCAAAATGTCATCGATAGGAGTCTTGAGATCAACAGAGATCAAGAACTCCGCAAGAACACGGTTGACAAGGTCGATTACCATGTCATACTCTTCGCTCAATTGGTACAGAAGAATGCAGTCAAATGGTCTTCCTTCTTCATCGGCCTTCACAGCAGCTTGTTCCGCAATCTTTTGTAAATAACTCTCTTTATCGTCCAAATACAAGAGCTTCTTACGTTGTTCGATTATTCCTGGGGAACGAGTGCCATCCTTGTCGATTTTTCCTAGCAACATCACAAATTCCCGAGTCTCTAGCACGAGCTCGCGAATTGCATTCTGACCCAAGGTAATTTGTGCTTCTTTCAAAGAAGAACGTAGTCCATCGCAGAGACAAATGCAAAATAGGTATTCTGCAGCAACACGTGGGTCCGATGACTTGAAACTGCTGGTATAATATCCTAACATTCTGGCATAAGAAATAGATCTGAAGCCAGCTTGATCCAATTTGAGCATCTTGTCCTCACCAGTGTTTGTCTCTTCAGAAACTCTCAGGAGTCCATAGTACGCCAACGTGATAGCCAAATGAACAGCGTCGATTTCGCTAGTTTCGAATAAATATTTGACTGCCACTTCATACATTCCGGTCAGAGTCAGAGCTTGTAAATACATCGGGTTGTTGGCTGAAGCATTGAACGAATCTGCTCCAAATTGCAAAATTGACTTTTGGAAGTCACTCAGTGTATAGAACTCGTGTATCAGTTCGTCTTCATCGAACTCGTCTTCTTGAATCAATGACAAATGGAACCACAACCAATCCTCTATGCTCAATGTGATGGATGGGAGGTTCTTCTTACTGAGATCGCATTTTCCAATAAGCTTGTAGACAGCAAATTTGAAAGGATCTGTATCCTTGTTGACGTGTTTGAAATACTGGTTGAACTCGTTGATTATTCTGCCTTGAAGCTCACGAGATAACTTTCTGTCTGGACTTTGGCAATAACTTTTGAGATACACGGGGAAGGAACGCTCCAACTTCTGGAACGAGTCAGTAGATTCCAACACCAGGTCCATGGCATCGTCTAAACATCCTGCCCGCAAGAGGTAGAAAAGAGTTGCCCATATTGGCTTTCCATTCACAAATGTCAAATTCGAAACTTTCCAGTCCTGATTCTTGTCCTTCAAGGTCATGTTGATGAAATTCTGGACCTTGACAAAATTCGACACAACCATATCTTGTGTCACAGCTTCACTTTTCGAGTAGAGTTCGTTGATGTAATCCAAAAACTGCGACTCCAAATAGTTTCTGCTGCACTTGACGATTCGTTTACGAAGGGAGAGCGAATCAAAGTCGGTGAGAGAATCTGAACAATGACCCTTGGCAAATCTTCTCTCGAGCTTCTGTCCCGACTTGCTATCCTCGGATTCGCAAAAGTCCCTTAGAATCAGCCATGTCTCGTGTAGTTGTTTGGATTTGGAGCTCATTTCTTGTTTGGAAAGATCTGCAAACACAGTAGCCAGTGGATAGGACTGTTCCTCTTGTCTGGCATCATTGAGCTCATAAATCACCTGGGCATAAAGTTCAAACTTCTGTCTCAGACCATAAGAAGAGTTAGGGTTTGAAACTTTGGACTCGGGCGATTTAACGTCGGTGAACTCCAATTTAGAAGACAAAATGTTTTTGTTCTTAGTGTTGTTCCATATAAGCTGTTTTTCTAAACTGTACTCGCCTCCCTTAGGTTTCTTCTCCGGCGATGTCGATAACTCCGAGCTTGGTTGCGTTCTCTTCAATAAACTGGAAAGATTGTTTTGAAGTTCCTTTTTCCTTTGTGTCCAATCTATAGTAATATTTTTGCTGACATAGGCATCGAAATCGCGAGCAGCTGTCGAAAGAGACTGTTCAATAGCTGCAAGAATGTTCTCATCCTTGCGACTGTTAATGTAGCTGTTGATGTCACTCGTATTAACCACATTGGCCACAGCGGACGAGTCCAATTGGCCGAAATTGATAGAATCCAGTTCATTTTGCACCTCTTCGATCGTGAAACCACTTCCAGCAAGAAGATAATGAGCTTTGGTGTATGGGTTCACATCTTTCTCTGACTTATTGTACTTTCTAAGTTCGAAAGCCTTTCTCTTGATTTCATTCAGTCCCAAATGGATTGTCCCCACATCGTTCAGTCGTTTAGGAAGATTGCGCGACGCTTCCAGTAACTCCTTCAGTGATGTTGAAGACTTTGTTTCATTGGCCGGCTTAGCAGCTGCTAAAGTCGTTTGAGCCATACTGGACAATTTGTAAACAAAATGTTTAAAAAAAATGTGCCGAAAAAGTATTTTACTATATACAGGACGATCGTCGCAAATCGTCGCAGAATCTAATTACAGACGGGGCTCGATCCAGCCAATGTTTTGGAACTCGGAGATCTCTGCGCTTTTCTTGGCCTCAAAATGCTTTCTGATCTTTTCGTCAGGGTCCAGGTTCTTCATAATTTGTCTTTTGTGGATATTTGGATCGACAGCAATCAGTTTCGAAATGATTGGGTACTCCTGAGGAACTGTCTTATATTTTGGCATCTTATTCCTCTCACTATTGGGCATGCTGGCAGGGTATATGTCACGGAATGTATATTTGGTCATATTTTCCCTTATGAGAACTTCCACGTCTTCGGGAACATATATTTCAAAAAACGCTTCTGACGTAGGAGAGCTAGTTGGAGTGATGACAACATATCCAATTCCTTTGAAAACGATATCGATAGCCCCCCAGAAAATCGGAATGACGTATCTGGACATTTTCTTCATCGCGGTTCGATTAACCAGGTATCTGCTATCAATGGAAGGATTCCTAATATTGTCCTGTTCTCGGGCAGTTGTCAAAGATGCGCTTCTGAAGAGAGTACCTAGCATGACAGATTTTTGTCGCAAGACAACCTCATCAGGAGGCTTTAGGTACGCAATTCCTCCTCCAAATGCAACAACAGAGACCCCATTATACCGATTTTTGATTGAAGGGAATGAACGGTCACGAGCTGAATTGGTCTTTGAAGAGAGTTTCTCCTGAGGTGGATTCTTGATGATTGGAACTAGCGGCAAAGCGCTCTCTCTGTAGTATGCGTAAGCTCCACGAGTATCTGCACATGCTGGAGTGTCTATTAAAGTAATTTTCTTGTGCGTAATAGGGAATTTGAGCTGTCCTCGTGTAAAAAATGGCAAGTAGCTATGACCTGGATGTTGGATTCCGGCCTTTCGCGAACCAGAATCTAAATAAGATAGCATGGTGTCTATCAATTTGCTCTTTCCAACATTAGTTTCACCAATTACGTACACATTTCTCTCAGGAAGCGAATCGCATAGAGCAGGTATACCCAATCCGGTTTTGGCACTCACAAGGTGCACTTTTCCAGGACTCTTTCCTAAGAGCCTGCCCAGAATCACACTGAAATAAGAAGTTCCCGGTTCGCGTCGTGAGACTCCGTGGAAAATATCCATTTTGTTGACAACAAAGGTGACATTTTTAAGGTCTCTATTGCTCAATAATTGAGTGTTTAGGCCTAGCGGGAAGTCCAACGATGACAGTACATACACAATTTTGGCATTGCGTGGGATCTCATTCATGGCTTTCTCTGAGCCGTATGGACTGAAGGCCTCGGCAACATATTGGTTGTGATGAACCGCCTGGTAGCATCTCAAACACCATGGCTTTTCTGCTTCTTTGAGCTGCTTGATTCTGAACTCCTGGGTACTCACAGAGGGCGGGTGGGCGAATGACTGAAACTGCTCCATCATCAGTTTTTCACGAGACTTTATGAGCTCATTTGTACGCTTTTTCTCTGAGGGAAATGCCGCTATTCTGCTGTTATACTTGGTAAATCCAGGGTCGGAAGGATCACTTTCATTCAAATGGATTCCGCATAGCTGGCACTCCTCAATCAGTCTTTTGGTCGAATAATATCGACGGAGACTGCCTGTTGCAACAGAATGGCGAAAAAGGGGAGATAGTTGCACTTTGATGATGTTCTGGAACACACCAAGCATAAAAATTAATTTAATTTTTTTTCAGAACTCACTGATTTTTTTTTGTGCTCAGAGTAACCGAATGAATCACCTTCCGAACCTCTTTCTTCTTTCTTTCGCGATCTCTTGCTTCGTCGATACGGCGTAGATATCCACCAAAGACCACGACCTCGGCCACTAGAACCAAAATGGAAGCAAATAGCGAAAGTAATATTCTTGTAGCATCATTAAACAGGGTGACAGACCCCGTCCAGTACCAAAACGCATACCCCACCGATACCACGCTGATCAGGATATTCACTATAGTGGTCAGCTGGTGTTTGACCTCTTTTGCTTCCTGGGAAACAGATTTTGACTGGCCCTGGACCGGAAAGGAGGACGTGTTCACCATAGCCTGGTATTCCTGTTCCTGTTGTTTGAGCTTGAGCAGCTCCATCTGCTGGAGGAATTCTGGCGATTTGGGACTAACAATTGGAGGATCCTGGTATATTGCGAGCTCCTGGAGGAGGGGGGTGTCTGTGGTTTTGATCAGACAGATCAGGTCATTGTGCGAGATCCATTGCCGTTTCTCGATCTCTGCCAGCACCGATGCGGAAACCTGTGTTTCTGCCGCGCGCAAACTATTTCTTATAGCAGGGCTCAATTTGTATTTCATGCTGACTGATTTGAGATGGTTGAGCTGGAGATAATTTTTCTGTCTTTAAAAACACATTCACCAATTTCAATTGTTGCGCACGTCATGCCAAAACTCGAAGAATGGGAAATTAAGAAGTACTGGCAGATCTTCAGCGGTCTGAAGCCGGAGAACAACAAATTGAGCGGAGAAAAGGTGTCTGTCGTGTTCAAGAACTCGCGCTTGGACCAGTCGCAGCTCGAGAAAATCTGGGACCTTTCCGACATCGACGTGGACGGACAGCTCGACTTTGAAGAGTTTTGCATTGCGATGCGTCTGATTTTTGACCTGGTCAATGGGAACACGTCCGAGATCCCTCGCATGCTTCCGGGATGGCTGATCCCTGGCTCTAAGCAGCACCTGGTCCAGGCCGACCAGGCCGTTGCTGGGAACTCCACTGGATTCGATAACGACACCGACGACGAACTCGCGCTCAGCTCTGACTTCGACTGGTACATGTCTCCGTCTGACAAAACCACGTACGAAAACATCTACAACTCGTCCAGCGACAGATTTGGCAGAATCACTTTCCAGTCCCTGTCGGAGCTGTACAAAACGCTCAACAGTGTTCCAGAAACTGATATCTCGTTTGCATGGAACCTTGTCAACCCCAAGCAGTCCGAGACCATCGATAAAGATCAGTGTTTGGTGTTTCTGCACATGCTGAGTCAACGATCCAATGGCAAGAGAGTGCCCAAGTCTGTGCCTCCGTCTCTTCGGGCCACCTTCAACAAGGAAACCCCCAGCTACGACATCAACACTTATCAGGGAGAGGACCTGTCTGCCTCCAAGAAGCCGGCTGGCACGAAACAGGCGTTTGGCGAGAGCTATTTGAGCAAGATCGGCGGACGCTCTTCCAGTCTGGTCAGCAACGGAACCGATTTTAGTGGCACCGAGGGAACGGACTGGGAAGAGGTCAAGCTGAAACGCGAACTGAAGGACCTGGATGAGCTGATCCAGAAGGCTGAGGAGGCCAAAAACAATAAGGGAGTGGACGATAAGCTGAGTATGACCAAATACGAGCTGGAAAATCTACTCAAGTACAAAGAGCAACAGGTGGCGGATCTAGGGTCGGGAGGAGACCTTGGAGTTGCTTCTGCCAATATTGAGGTTGTGCAGAACCAACTCAGCCAGTTGGAGTCCTTTTTGGAGCAGAAACGCAGCGAGCTGAATGGAGTCAGAAAAGAGATCGAGCAGTTGTAATAACTGTGAATAAATAAATATGTTAAATAGGTCCCAGTGCCCTTTATTTCTTCTGTTCCGGCTCAGGGTCGGGTTCGGGCTTGGGCAGTCGGAAGCTCTCAGGGGTAACGTCCTCTCCAGGGCCAACCTGCTCCCAAACCGAGGACCCGACAGTAAAGTTGCGCCAGGCCTGTGTGAGCTCGAGCGGCTCGTACACAACTCTTCTTTTCTCCGAGTCGTACCTGACTTCTGTATATCCTGTTGTTGGGAAGTCTTTCCTTAGCGGATGGCCCTCGAAACCGTAATCCGTCATGATTCTCCTAAGATCAGGATGGTTCTCGAAAAAGACGCCAAACAGGTCATATGTCTCTCGCTCGAGCCAGTTCGCACCCCCATATATGTTTGCCAGACTTGGCACAGGCGTCATTTCTGAAGCATACGTCTTGATGCGAACTCTAGAGTTAAACCTGACAGAGAGCAATTCGTAGACCACATCGAACCTGTTGTCTCTAGACGGATAGTCGGCAGCAGTAATACACATGCAGGCCTTAAATTGCGATGAAGTGTGATTCTTGAGAAACGTGCTCACCTGAATCAGCGCAGACGGAGCACAATAAATAGAAAGCTCGTCCTTCCAGACGGTGAACTGCTGCACGAACTTCGGCATACAGCCCATGATATAGCGTCCAAATTCGTGCAGCTGTTCCGACTGCTCCTTGTACCTCTCCTTAGGGTCGTACAGGGGCCGGTAAATCTCCTCTGACTTGGCTCTGGGCAGATCGCGGGGATGGGGCATATCCTCAATCGTGGGGGTCTTCGCGGCCGTCTTGGTGGCCAGAACGGGACTAGTTCGAGACACCAGCCGTGTTCTAGCATGTCTAAAAAGCGGGACGCGCAATTGCACACGCCAATTACGCACAAATATCATGCTGTGCCAAACAGAAGTGCTAAAAGTGGGGCAAGAATATTATTCCACAGGATTTTTTTATTGTACATACATTTCTTTGGCACACCCTTGCACCAGTTACTGGGTCTCGGAAGCGTCCTGGTTCTCGCGGGAGGGGCTGTCGTAGAGTCTTGCGGACTTGCGGTAGGACGAGGTGTAGTTCCTGCTGAAGCGCGTGCTCTTGCTGTACGGACTGCGAGGAGTACGTGACGCCCGGGGAGTTCGAGGAGTTCTGGGAGACGGTTTGCTGATAGGAAGGGAAGGATCTCCAGTAGCCACCAGGGGCGAGTTGAGCTTGGCCGGTCTCTTTTTGATCTTGCTGGAGGGCCGGAGCATTTCGAATCGGAATAGTCCTTCGGGTTCTTCGGTGGAGCTCGAGCCAGTGGCCAATGGTGATCCCAAGGACATGTCTTGCAAATGGGCCGAATACTCGTTTGAGGTTTTGTTCTGCATTGGCACAGACATGTTGTTGTAGGAGGAGATTCTCTTTCCGAGTCTGGCAGAGTTTCTGAAGGAGGAGACCGACGGGTTTGTTGGACTGGAGATCGGCTCGCCAATGAGCGTTCGGAACGAGGTTGTTGACGAAAAGTGCATATTCTGCTCGATCTGGGGCGAATCGAAGTTGAGGTTCCAATTCTGGTCTGTCGAGGTGGCTGCAGTGGAGCGTGTGTCCACAGAGCCGTTATACTCGTGGCCATAAGTTTGAGTGAGGTCCATATTCTCTTTGGTGAAGAAAGAGTCCAGGTTCTCGAGCGTGGCGAGCATGTGGCTGAGCGAGTTCTGGTCGTCGCGCGACCCAGTGTCCTGGCTGCCGTTGAGCTGCCGGTGGCTATGCTGGCGCGGTTCTGTCCATATCGGGCTGTAGTTGACGTAGTCGTCCCTGTTGAACTCAGGCTCGGTCAGCTGTTCCTGGGGCTCCTCGCCCTCCTTGGTCGAGGCAACCACGCATGTGGAGAACACCGAGTGGATGTTGTTTCTGGCACGCGCAGTGCTCACTGCAGGCATAGGCACAGACCAGCCGCTCTCGTCTGGGATGCCAAACAGCGTGGCAATCTTTTCGTACTCCTTCCGAATAGTGGCGTCGCCAGAACTCATCATCAGATAGTGCTTATCGAACGGCGAGGCTGAAATGTTGCTGGCTTCATCCAGAACCTCGAGAGCCAGGTCCACATAGTCTGTCATCAGCAGACGCAGCAGAGGAGACACCAGGTCTGCTCCCAGTCCCGAGAAACTGCTGCTCTTGAGATCCACAATCTTGAAGATGTGCTTGAGGAAGTCCAGCATCTCCAGCTTGACCCAGGACGTGCTGTTGAACAGCAGACCCAGAAGGAACACCACGGTCTGTGTAGCGTACTCAGGAAGGAAATAGCTCTTGATCACGCTGACGATCTGGCTCATGAAGTCCTCCTTGTTTCTGAACTTCTTTTTGGTGAGCGAGTCAAGGATCCGCGACAGAGCAGGCATGTTGGCCCTTTCTGCCATTGCTCCAACCGTGGTGGCAGAATTCTCGACCTCCTCACTGAACCTCCGGGTGCTCTGGGCATGCAAGAAGCGAGGCATGTTGGCAAGCAAGGCCATCAGGATTCTGTAGTTGCCTGAACCAATTATTTCGCTGTCCTTGAGCAGGTTCAGTCTGTCGAGAAGCTTAATGGTGGGCTCGTACGCAACTGAAGACCGTAGTCCAACAAGAATCAGAGGCTGCAGTCCTTCGAAGTGGCCTTCCCAGTTTGGTGGGAACGTGGCAATCAGACATTCCACAGTCTCGTCAGAGTCAAGATCTATCTTGGAAATAAACTTGGACAGCGCAGAAAGAACTTCAATGAACTCGTGTTCGTGGATGGTGTTGAGACATGCGACAACAGACCAGAACAGCTGTGGGAAATCGATCAGCTGCTCGCTGTATAGCTCGGCAGTGATGGCATTCAAGGTCATCAAAATTTGCATCGAGAAACTCTGGATGCCCGAGTTCTCGTCGGAGACTGTATTGGCCAGGCACAGAAGCATGTCCCGCAACATGTTCAGATCAAGGAACGAGATCAGACATCGGAAAATCTGGAACGATCTGGCAGCAATGTGCATAACCTTGCAGGAGGTGGCCCACGTCAAAGAGGTCCTGCTCCAGTCCTGTTGGATTCCTGAATAGTTCCGCTCAAAGATCTTGATCACGTCTCGCACCAAGGCATCCATATTTTCAGGGATCCGACCTCCATTTTTGTCTCCAGTCAGATCCCCATGTGTCCATAGTGTCTTAGGGCGATCGGCACTTCTCAAAGAGTCAGCAATCTTCTTGCACTCCTCAAACTCCTGGTCGCCATACTGGTGGAGCAGATGAATAAGCATAGCGCACGCTTGATCCTGAACAATCGGCAGCTGGTGATCCAGAAGAACGAAAGAAAGGTGGAGAAGTAGCGACAGGTTTTCCTTCACAATGTCGCTGGGAGTAAGCAGCAAGTCTGAAAGGAAGATCACAGACAGCTCACAAAGCGAGAAAGACGGAGCAGTAGAGGTCTTGGTCCACCTAGTGATATCTGAAAGCTGTGCAACATAAGGCAAACCATCATTGACATCTGTCTCATCCTCCAAAGTCAGTGTATCCTTCGCATCGAGTCGATCAACAGGAATCATGTTCTTGGGTTCCACGTTGGAAATCAAAGTTTCAACCAGGTTCACTCCTGCAGGAATCGTAGACAGAGACGATATAACCTGCCGTGAGCACTCCCAAAACACAGTATGTTTCATATCCAAAGAATGCTCAACAATAAACTGGTATATTTGCTGAATGTTGGACGAGTTGGCGCCGCTTCCAAGTGCAACCCATAATGCTTCCACTTCGTTCTGCATCTTGTGTGCAAACTTGCACGTTATCTCGAAGAAATTGTAGAGAACCATCAGCGAATTGAGCCGATTCGGATTCCCGTGCTCCATGTTCAGCTCCACTGTTTGGACCCATGGAAGTAGCACAGCTAAAATATCCCTTCTTGGACTCGATCCCACAATATGGAACAACATGGTCAGCTCAGAAATCATTTTGAACTTCTCTTCGGGATGCGTTGTGGCAAAATGGGTCGACAACTGGAAAAGAGTCCTCTTATAAATCACCCGGGACCGGCAGCATATTCCATCAAAGAAACTTGCACTCTTGTTTGAATTGTAAAACTTCATTTCTGTGTGTTCCAGCAGACCAGAAGCGGCAGTACGCACTTTGATATTGTCTGATCCGCATGCAAAAAGGCCCAAAGCCAATGGTCTGAAAACTGAGTCTCTGAACCCGGCACCTTGCATGAATGCTTTGCTTAAAGTGACAAAATAGTGGTCTAAAGCAGGATCGTGAGTATAACACTTTTTGGTAACCCGATCGAGAACTTCGTCTGACTCTTTGCTGACAATCAGGATTTGCCGAAGAGCGTTTTCCGCCATTTCGATGATTCTATCAGTATAAGTGTTGAACAACGAGTCAATCCAACTCAAAACACGAGGAATGTCGAACGACTGCTTACCGGTAGCAATTGGACTCGAACATAAACTGGCCATACAACTAATTGCGCTGTATTGAAGTTGTCGCTTTTGAAGCTCCAAAGACGCCTGTAAAGTGACACAATCGTCGCGATGCGAGATTTTCTCCATCATTGTCCTGTAACGTTCATTGAATAGACTGGTATCAGTTCCATATCCACACCATTGGTCCATGAACTCAAAGGATTGCTTTCTGAACTCGAATGGGAGCCACATCTCAACTTCTTCGAGCTTCAAACACTCAGAGTGGAAAGTTTCCAAAAGACCGCAAAAGTATTTACGGAGTCGATGAAGCTCAAAGTCTGTCTGCGATTCCGGCTTGCTCAAGAAGACCTTGTTATTCTCCAAGATGAACTGTAACTTCTTGCAAACAGTCTCGTCAATAAATTGAGTACCGATCTTGGCAAACTTGGTGATCACTTTATTCATAATTCCCGTGAGTTCAACACGAAGTCTAATGTCTGCGTTGGTGGTACGTCTGTCGTCTGCCCATCCATCCAAGATATTTTCAATACTCTGTAAAAAGCTGTTGAAAATGTTCACGTTCAAGCAACTTAGTCCCTCCACCAGGGCCTCCTTGAGCTTGGTGTTGGTCGTGGTAAGTAGCGGCACGGTCATCTTGAAAATGGATTTGGCACTTGTGATTTTTTGGTGCTGGACAGTAAAGAGCTGCTGCGAGCGTTTCCGAATATGCGATTTCGATAGAGGAGAGTAGAGAGAGCTGGAAGGTGCTGGAGTTGAAACAGTTGGGATATGAAGTCTTTGCTCGCTTGTAGATGTAAGAGAGGAGCATGCAATTTTCAAACACAGCATGTAGTCCCAAATGAGCGAGTTCACTCCCTTTGCACCGGACTCCATGCTGATAGAGACTAGTTGGTCATACAATTGAACTAACCTTATGCAACTATGGGAACGCGCAATTGCTATTTGAATCGGACACCTTTTGACTAGAGCATCTAGTATTTCTTCAAAAACTTTGAACCAGAGAGCTGCGTCGACTCCATGGTTGCTTTCAGCTAGTCGAATAATGGTATCCTTGCGCTGCTTATGCTGTAGTCGAGAGAGTCGTTTGGACTCTGCTTCACTCAAGATTGGCTTTTTGGGCAGAATAAACTCAAAGAAGTCCAACGACTCCAGAACATGAATGATTCTAGTTCCAAACTCTGCTGCAAATTTCGATGGCATTCTATTGTGCACTTTTTTATACTCCTCCTCTGGGTCCTTCGTGTTGTCACTTGTCAGATCGTAAATGACATCGTCAAATTGGGCAATGATGCGCAGTATCTGGGATCCCAAAAACCGCACTCTGAAATCATGACTGAAAAGAAAGAAAAGTCCATTTCCTTCCACTTCGTCGATAATAGTGACGATGTTTTTCAATTCAAAGTCTTCAATAGGTTTTGCGTCCTCGATCTCCTCTTGAGCAAACCGGTGGTTAACATTGTACATTTCGTTCGGGGTCTCTACCGATCCTTTGTGAGTCTCTGTGAGATATTCCAACCAGCACTGAAGAAGATCAACATAAACCTCTAGCAGTTTCACGTACTCTGTTGACGAAATGTAATCGTGATTCAGCAAACTGGCTGCCTTTTCGTCTAGATAAAATGCCGTTCTAGCGAAAACTGTCATAATAACATTCGGATTCTTCTTGGTCATCAAGATTTTGAGCATTTCAATTGCAAATGAAGCGATGTTCTCGTCTTCGTGAATAGTGTTCTTCACCAAAAGTTCAATGACTCTTCTATACTGTGAGGAGTTGTGACTTAAACACCATGAAATCACGGAAATGACTGTTGCAAATAGCTCCAGGTTTTTACCTTGTGTACCCTCTTGATGGAAGTAAAATTGCGTGAACTTTAAAGGCAAAGTTGGAGTGCTAGATGTTGATCCTGAAGATGAGCCTCCAGCAGATCCAAGATTGGCAACATTCCCATCAAGAGTCTTGCAACCCACTTGGTGATCCAGGAGAAATAGTAAATTGATGAAAATCGTAGACACTTCTTCATGAACAGCAGAATTCGAAGAATTGGCATCGAATATCTCCTTGCTGTCATTGTTGCTAAACTCGAGCGGGTCCAGAGACGAGTGTATGACATAATCTGTGGGGAACGGTGGTCTCTCTTTTGATTTGTAGTCGGATAATATACATGCGTAGGTTCTAATGCACAGAATCACTTTTTCGTGTGAGATTCCTTCGAGGCTCAAACCATTGAATGAAGACTTCAAAATTGGCAAAATGATAGTTTCCAAAGTGAAATTGAGCTGGGAATATGCCATCGACCGAAGAGTCTGAACAGCCGACTGGATCAATAGTGTATCGTGAGTGATCCATTGCTGTTTTTTATTCTGCTGACTCTGGAACATGGAATTGGCAATTAACTCGAGATTTCGTGTCTTGGCATTCAGGGTATCAGAGTACCGGTACAAATAAGCCCAGATGAGTCTTGCAAGACAGGTGGCAATGACGACTTTTTCCTCTGTTGGGAGTTTTGGCTTGAGCCGTCTTATGTACATGTCGACTATTTTGAGCCATTCGCGATCAAAAAGCTCTTTTGGTGCCACGGAGACACATGTCGAGAGAAGGGTGGCTGCATTCTTCCAAAACTTGTTGGATTTGGTGGTGAGAATAGTCACGGTCTTTGAAAATATGGTGTTGACTGCATCTACCCAGGTTGGATGGTTCACCTCCGCAGTGAGCGTTTCTGCCAAGGAAAGCAAGAGCTGGTTGATGACGTCGCAGTAGGAGTTCAGAATGTTGTCATTTTGACACTGGTTGAAAAACTTGGACAAACTCTTCATAAAATCTGCCCCTTCCTCGAATCTCTCGAGCGAGGAGTTGGAAAATTGCAGATATCTCATTCCGTGGATGAGCAGATTCAGACTGGACTCGCTGACATTTGTTCCTGTTGTGAAGCCTTTTGGACACTTTTCGAGATCTGCAATGAACCGATCGCTGACTGAGAGAAACGAGTTCTCAGACATCTGACCAATCAAGCCTGCCAGCAAGTTCCAATTGGATGAATGTATGATACTCTGACTCACCAAGAACGGGTCTATGTTCTTGAGATAGTTGTACATGATCTCCTCCAGACCTGTCTGCTCGATGAGCATTTGCGTGGGGGTCTGGCGCACCACCTCGATGAGCACCCGCCAGAGAATGTATGTGCTGATGGTGAACTGGCGATCTGCCTGCGTGAAGGTGATTTCGGATTTTTGCATTTTCTGCTCGAGTTCCGCAAGCATTTCGGGGTTGGCGTACATAGACGGCGAGTCCTGAGTCGACCTAGACGACTTAGAGTTTGTTTTCTTGTGCGTAGGGACCATGTTGGACAACTTGTAGCTGTCCCACTGATGCATGTCTTTTTCGAGCATTGCGCGAGCCATTTCTCGCAGCTCTGACTTTCCTCTCCGCCAGTGCATGACCGCGTCGGTCACCGACTTGGGCTTGTGGCGGGCAATATATCCGAGCGATGTGATGACCCGATCAAAGGTCGGATCGACTCCTTCAGAGAGAATGTCAATGATGTTGGGCTCCTGATCCAGCGACACGCTATTCAGACACAGGTTCAGCTTTCTCTCGGCCAGTTTTGTGAACTGTCGCACCATAATGTTCAAGCTGTAGTTGGGATATGACGATTTCTGTTTGGACGACATACTGGCTTTCCGCTGCTCAATGATAGCAGAAGGCTCAGTACTGTTCAAGTTGACGGGGTTGCCGAGTCTGAAGGACATCGGCTGGGCCCCATATCCGTCCTCTGGGTCATTTTCTTTGGCATAGGGTATGGAGTTCTCGTCGTTGCGTGCTGAGGACGATGTCTGGCTTGATTTCACAGGGGCAATTGCAAAAGCAGCTGATTGGTTCGCCCTTTGAGAGTTCAGACGAGCCAGGCCAGGCTCATCCTCAAGTACAATTCCGCTGAGGTCGGGGATCTCAATAACGTTGAGTGAGTGTTCAGGTCCCGCTGAATCAGACCCCTGCTGCCAGTTGCCTTCTGCCATGGTGTATGGATAAGACGATCAACTGGGAATGGGGAGCAAAAAATAACAGGCCACGTCGGTTGCTAGCGTGTTCTTGGACAGTGCGGCAAAGAATTGGAAGCAGAACGCGGCAAACGGGGAACCGTAGACAGACTGATCTTGTTTATTTTTTAATGTGAAGAAAACCGAGTAATTAAAAATTATATAGGGGGGACACCTCGCACCTACACCGCTCTCTGTTTAGATGGCTCGAACGGAAGCAGGATTGCGAAGATCGAGAGACATCCGATGATGGCACCGCACACCCAGATCGGCACTGCGGATCCGCTCTCTGCGCCGAAGTAGTAGACAACAGGGGCAAAGGCTCCTGTGATTCTGGCAAACACCAGACACAGACCAACACCAGTGGTTCTGGATCTGGTGGAGAAGACTTCAGGACTGATGGCATAGAGGGTGGCGTAGTAGACGTTGATGAAGAAGTAGGTTGCCGACCCGAATCCAGCGTCCTGGGACGGTGTTCTGACTGTGGTGTAGCCAAACAGAATGGCCATTGCTGCGAGAGCACCAAACACCATGGTTCCTCTTCTTCCGACTCTTGGGATCTGGATCAGGAATCCTCCCAAGACAGGGCCAAAGATTCCGACAAAGTTGTCGAGGGTTGCGTTTCTGTACACCAAGTAAGCGGAAGAACCGGTATCACCACCATGGGCAGCAATATAGATGTAGAGGAAGTTGTAGAAGGTGGAGTAGGAAATACCGATGAAGGCCCAGGAGAGCAGCAGCAGGGTGGTGGATCTGGTGACGATCTTGTTGCAGAAAAGCAGCTTGATGTTGTACCAGGTGGACTGGCACAGTTTCTTGAAGGAGTGGCCGTCTCTCTCTGGCGAGAAGTAGGTTGGAGCGATTTCTCCGCACGCCTTGAGGTCCTCCAGGGTGAGAGACATTGGCCGGTTGTACTTGTCAGCGATTTTTTTGAGCGACTCG
Source organism: Ogataea chonburiensis (assembly GCA_030578415.1). NCBI lineage: Eukaryota > Fungi > Ascomycota > Pichiomycetes > Pichiales > Pichiaceae > Ogataea > Ogataea chonburiensis. The sequence continues at coordinate 994,203 of JAJMRU010000002.1, read as the reverse complement.
AAGGCCTCCTCGTCCTTTCCGACAGAAACCAAGAATTTTGGAGTCTCGTCCAGTTTGAGCACAAACAGTCTCACCAGACCAGCAAACAGCACGATACCCGAGTTGGTGTACCAGACGTATCTCCAGCCGCGGTTGACGCTGGAGTGGCAGTTGGAGTAGTCGGTGCAGCCGTATTTGGGCAGGTAGGCCCACGAGAGCAAGCCGGCAATAGTCTGGCCCACTCCCCAGAAGGCAGCCATGGTGGTGTTGAGGTACTGGTATTTGGAAGGCAGGTACTCGAGGAAGACAGAAACGTCGGTGGCGATGTTACCACCGGCAGCCAGAGAGGACAAGAACATGAAAATACAGTACATGGCGTAGCTGTCCATTCCTCCGGTGAAGAAACCAAAGATAGCAGTGAGCAAGAGAGACGAGTTGAAGGCAAGCTTACGGCCGATGAGGTCGGCACCGAACCCGAACACAACAGAACCGGTGATGAGGCCGGCGTAGAAGACCTCGGTGGCAATCGGGTAGCCTCCACCCTTCATCTGGTAGTCCACGTAGGTCTTGACACTGGACTGGATCATTTCCATCTGGGAGTCGACCGAATAACCGAACCCGGCGATCAGAAAGAGCTTGAAGTGGTACCAAGTGAAGCCAATCTCGTCGATGGCATTGTTGATGAGGAAAATTTTTTGTGCCAGCACAGGGTCCTCTTCCGTAGCTGCCAAGTCCATTTGGGAGATGCGAGGGTCCAGGCCCCGTTCGAGGGACTGCTCCTGGTCGTCGAGCTGGATGGACTCTGTTTTTTCAGTCATGTTGGCGGACAACAAGTGTGAGGGTTCGGAATATATATGCAGCAGAGCGGGCTTATCTCTATTCAGGAACTCGAGACCTTTTTCGCAAGACTTGAGTCAGTTTTATTGTCGTCTCGGCACAAATTTCCCTGCGAAAATTTTTGGACACGGGATAAAACGCCTAATGCAGGCAAAGCGGCTTTAAGATCGGACAATAGTGCGGCCTGATATAAAATAATTTTGAAGGCCTCGCCGAGACTTGCAATGGCTTTTAACGTGAGAAACACCAACGAGAGGGCAAGGACCAAGGTCCTCGACCCCGAGTCCCTGCCCTGTGCCACCGTCAAGGTCCAGGACCTCGACATCCCTACCCGCGACGGTGCTGTGCTCAAAGGTCATCTTTGGATCCCGGAAAATGCCCTTGCTGGCCAGATCAGCGTCGGAACTCTTGTCGAGTACATTCCGTACAGAACAGACGTCACCATCCAGCGGGATGCGATCAGACACCCGTACTACGCTGGAAACGGCCTCGCGTCGCTGCGGATCGACATGCGTGGGGCGTCCAGCTCGGACGGAGTCCTGACAGACGAGTATCTCAAGCAGGAGCAGGACGACGCTCTGGACGCGTTCGACTTCATCGTCGCCCAGAAATGGTCCAATGGCAACATCGGGATGTTCGGCAAGTCGTGGGGAGGCTTCAACGGGCTCCAGGTGGCTGCCAGAAGACATCCTGCGCTCAAATGTGTGATTTCTCTCATGTCGACAGACGACAGATACTCCGACGACGTGCACTATCGCGGAGGGTGTCTGTTTGCGTCCGACATGCTGTGGTGGGGGGCCACGATGGCGTGCTATGGCCCACGGCCCCAGGATCCGCGCGTTGTTGGCGCAGCCTGGAAAGACAACTGGAAGCAGAGACTCGAGGTCGAGCCTATGGTCAAACACTGGGTCACGCACCAGACCAGGGACGCGTACTGGAAACACGGCTCCATTTGCGAGAACTACAGCGACGTGGATATCCCGGTTATGCTGGTTGGTGGCTGGAGAGACGGATACACTAGTCCTGTGTTCCGGATGGTGCAGAAGCTGCCGCATCCACAATCGTGCGGAATCGTGGGGCCGTGGGTCCACGAGTACCCGGAAATGGCAGAGCCGGGCCCCAAGATCGGGTACCAGCAGCTGTCGCTGAGCTGGTTCAAGAAGTGGCTGCACAACGAGGGCGAGCTGGAGCTTCCGCGTCTGACCGCGTACGTCCAGGACCCGTGCGCCATCGAGGACTCGTACACGTACCGGGAGGGCGAGTGGGTGTCGACGAACACTGTTGCGTTCGACAAGACCACGAGCTACAGTTTTGGTGCTGGGCAAAAACTGGTGGCTGCGTCTGCTGCGCCCGAAATTAGCCAGGCTGTGTCGGGAGTCCAGTCGCACGGCCTGTTCCGCGGCACGTACTGTCCGTTCGGGTTCAAGGGCGATTTCCCTGCCGACCAGAAGAACGAGGACAGCAAGTGTGTGTGTTTCGACTCGGACGAGCTTGCGGAGCCGCTGGAGCTGCTGGGCGAGCCGAAAGTCAAGCTGACCCTGTCGTCGGACAAAAAGCTGGCCAATCTGAGCGTCCGGCTTGTGGATCTGTACCCGGGGGGCGAGAACGTGCTGGTCTCGTGGGGCCAGCTGAATCTGACGCACCGCGACTCGCACGAGTTCCCGGAATATCTCGAGGTGGGCAAGAAATACGACATTGAAATTAAATTGGACGTTCTGGGTATCAAGCTCGAGAAGGGCCACAAGCTGCGTGTCGCACTGTCCACGGCGGACTGGCCGCAGAGCTGGCCGTCCGCAGAGACGCCAACGTTGACTCTCCATCGCGGAGAGCTCGTGCTGCCTGTTCTCGACAGAAGTTCTCTGGTGGAGGCTCCGAAATTCGCAGAGCCTTCGATCGTCAAGGGCATCGAGACAGAAATTCTGGAGCCGTACGGCAGAAACAAAACCGTCACCTACGACTATCCGAACAACGAGTGGACCCTGCAGGATGTGCAGGACTCGGGGGCAGTCATGATGCCAAAATACGATAACCTGACTGGAATCTACCACGGAAGCTGCAACACTAATATCTGGAAAATCAAGGAGAACAACCCACTGTCCGCATACAACGAGTGCACATGGACCTACGTGATGGGCCGTAAGGAGGACAACTGGAACGTCAAGATGGAGTCGTCCTCGGTGATGACTGCAGATGCCGAGTATTTCCATCTGACTAACAAGATGGCAGCGTGGGACGGAGACGAGCTGGTGTTCGAGAAGAAATGGGTCGACGACATTAAGAGAATCTATAACTAGGAGTGTAGAATGAAATCGGCACACATCTATGAGCTGTAGAAACACCCATCCACTGCGAAGAAGCCGCGCAGACCGGTGCGTATCCACATCTCCTCGTCCACGTGCATGTCCGGGTGCTTGCTCAGCACGAACCCGCGCGCGTACAGCTCGCCGTTCTTGGTCTTGAGCTCCACCGAGTTGCATGCGACGCCCAGTTGGTTCTGGTTGATGAGTCTGTACTCGAACAGATTTGACTTGAGAAGCGGGCCCATCGACCCGACGATGTTGGTCTCCTTCACGATGCGCGAGCCAAGCGCGCTTCTGAGCATGTTGGTCTGTGTGGCTGTGAACGAGGAGTCCTGCACGTACACCAGGCGCAGACTGAGCGGCCACGCCCTGCCCAGCAGGGTAAAGACTCCGAGCGAGTTGAGGTACGCTGCGCGGTTGAGCAGCACGGCCCGCACCGCGCCCGGGCGGTGTCGCAGCACCTCCTGGAACACCGGCTCCGGGGCCGACAGGATCGTGGGGTTGTGTTTCTGCAGCGTCGACAGCGTCATGTCCTTCTCGACCGCGATGGACCCGACGCCCACCAGCAGCCCACACAGCAGCTTCACCAGCATGTTGTTGGGGTTGTGTGTGCTCAGTAGCATTCTGTCGTTCTGGTTCCAGGTGAGTTTGGTTGTGAGCGACATGAGTTGCGACGCAACAGCAGACACAAAGCTGCGCTGGAAATACCGGTGCTCAACACCGTCCACCACAAGACTGTAAGGCTGGTTGTTGAACTCGGTGTAGTCTTTGAGTGGGTTGTACGAATAAATGTCCGACTCGGGAACAGAGTCGTCGAAAAAGGCAGAATCGGCCAGATCGACAGTTTTGCATGTGTGTTTGTCACAAGAGTGGGTGAATATGATGTCAACGTCCAAATTGGCGAAATCCTGTGAGATCACCACGGTTCGGTCTGCAACGAAGAAACAGCACAGCAGCACAAGAACTGCGTTGAAAGTGTCGAGTTTCGAGTCGAGCCCGACTCGTGGCCCGAGTCCTGCGCGGTCCATCTGTTGTGCCAAAACTGCCATCATTGCGTTGATCTTCTTGACCGAGTGTCTCGTTCCACACACCTCGATGCTCGTACTGCTCTTCAGGGCCTTGTGCCAAATATCCTTGAGGATCCCGTCGCGCAAAGTATAGCCTGTCTGGAGCCTGAGCCCAGTGGTCAGGGGAAGACCATGGGGCACATCGACCGAGCGATAGATGGCCGACTCGCCCGGCTTCTTGGTGGCACTGACTGAGGACTGGCTCTCAAGCGCAGCAGGACCAATATCGCGTAAATTGGCCAATAATTGCGGCAATGCCAACACCAAGAGGATAATCAGTATTAAAACAAGAAGCATAAAAAATAATTCCTCACTACTGCTAACTAATGCGCGTTCGAATTTCAGCGATTCTGGCACACAAACCACCCAAAGCCAATCCCCGGCTGGTTTCCATAGTGATAGGCGTGTGGTTTCTGGTGTTCTACTGGTTTCTGCGCGTGGAGGTGTATCTAAAAGTGCTGCCGTGCAGCTTCGATTCGGAATCGACCGATTATACTGTGCTTTTAATTGCCGATCCACAATTAATAGACAACCACACGTATCCTGGGCGACCAGCTCCGTTGCTCGAGCTTTCTAAGATCACCACCGATGACTATCTGCGACGCAATTTCAGGGCCTTGGTTTCCCATCTTCGCCCTGATGCGGTCGTGTTCCTGGGCGATCTCATGGATAACGGGAGGTCCAGCACCGACGAGTACTATCAGCACGAGCTGGAACGTTTCAACAGCATTTTCAAGATCAATAGCACCCACACGTTCACGCTAGTTCCTGGAAACCACGATATTGGCTGGGCAGAAGGCGTCAAATTCTCCTCATTGCATAGATTCGAGACGTCTTTCGGAGTGCCGAACCAGCGCATCGTTAAAAACGGCCACGAGCTCATTTTTCTCGACACCAGCTCGCTCTCGAATAAGGAAGACAAGGACATCAACGCTGCTGCGCGTGCTCTGCTCGATCAGCTGGGCTCCGAGCCTAAAATGCTGCCGCGTCTGCTCTTTAGTCACGTGCCGCTATTCCGCCCCTCGGACGTCGATTGCGGTCGCGACAGAGAGGCTGCCTCGTTCCCGCTCGCCAAGGGGTACCAGTTCCAGACAGTGGTGGACGCAGATCTGTCTGCCGAGATTCTCGACAAGGTGCGACCGGATTTGGTCTTTAGTGGAGATGACCACGACTACTGCCGAGTTCATCACAATTACGTGTCTGGAGAGGCCACAGAGGTGACAGTGAAGTCGATCTCGATGGCAATGGGGATCCGGCGTCCCGCGGTCGAGCTGCTAACGATCCGCGACACTGTGGGAGAGTCCAAGTTGTTCCATTCGATCTGCTACATTTCCACGCCTTACGTGGATATAGTATGGTATGCGATATTGGGAGTGGCGAACGGGCTGTGGCTTATATGGAGTTTCGTGGACGTTCCGCGCAGACACGCGAGCTGGGGCGCTCTATTGAAGCTGGCAGGAGCGGAGTTTGTCGCGCTAATCGTGATTTATTGGACCATTAAATAAGACTATATATTTCATAAGCTCGTGAAGCCGGAATTCGTGGCATGAACATCGACGTAGTCCTCTATGGCACGCGCCACGCGAGTCCGTGTCTCGACACTGATCGTGGAGTCCAGACTCTTAGTCGCGCGCCATTCTGGGAATTCGTCGTCTCGGCATTCTCTGGGCGAGGACGGAGGCGTGATCATGGCCTGGTGCGCAGAGGGGCGAGACTCATGCCGAATCTCAAGCTCACACTCTGCCACCAGCTCGACCAGCCTCTCGTACTCCCTTTCGTTGACATGTAATTCGAAGCGCAGCAGCTCCAATATTCTTATTTCGTTATCTTTCAGCTCGTCCACGCACAGACCCGTCAGCTTGCTCCATGTCCTAAGTGTGAAGTTCTGGTCCTGCGCATATTTGGAGGCCAGTATCAGACACGTTAGGAAACAACGCTTGGGACAGTTGAGTGAGTTCTTGCGTGTAAATAGGTATCTCTTTGTTTGGCGTGACTTGTGCACCTGTAACAGGTAGTGGAAGGTGACCAGTAGCACTGTCTGGCTGCTTCGCGAGCGTTTTAGCACTTCGTCAACAAAACTCTGCAGGTTTAAGTTGACTCTAAATGTCTCTTGCAATATTAAAACACACATAGTGTTTAAAGTCGCAAAGACGTCAGTGCTTCCTCCAGCGTGCCGGTCTCTATACCTTTTGCAGCAGCGGCCAGTTTTGGGGGTTAGCATCTGGTCCAAAATGGGACCTGACATTAAATAGTCTAGGAAGGAAAATTATATTTAGATGAGGACACCTTTCTCCACAATAATTTTTTTTTTATTTATGCTACGTAACAATATTAGAGGCGTCGATCGACCTTTGTGTGTTTTTTTACCGGTTTATTATTTGGCGTCGATCTCTGTGTACTTCTTGTTCAATGGCCTCTCTGTTCCAGCTCGACGACGAGACCAAGCGACTTTTGACGCTTGACGACTTTCTTGGCGGCCTCACTGTGCAAGAATTTGTGGAGTTGCTGACTGCAAAGCTCTCTGCGAGAACCTCGTACGATGGTGCCCATACGGTGGACCAAATGGATCCCAAGCCGTATATTCGCACGTTCGAAGCGTGTCTGAAAGAGCTCAATCGGCTTGGAGACGAGTGTCTTTCCAAAAAGTCGAAATTCGAAAAGATCGCAGAGGTTAAACAGACAGATCACTATAACAATGTGCTCAATTTGGCACCTCAAGCCAACAAGCTCAATTCCAAGTTTGTGAAGCTCGACTCCAAAGTGAGCCGCATTGACTCGGACGTGCGGCCGTTGGGCGACAAGCTGACTCAAACCAACAATGTGAAGGAAAACACGATTTCTCTTATTTTCTTGACTAAGTGCTACAACGAGTTCTACACAAAGAAACAGCCGCCGGTAGAGCTTGTGAAAATGCAGAGAAGTCAAAAGGCAGCTGTTCTGAATCAACTGCTGGAGCTTTCGCAGAAAATTACAAGCAATGAGCTTCCTGAGACAAAGATCACCCATTCTCTGATTCAGGACCACTGCAATAGATTTGAGATCGATCTGCTGAACGAGTTCCACGAGCTCGACAATTCCAAAAACTACAGACGTCTGCAAGAGCTTTCACATCTCCTGTTCCTGTTTAATGATGGCGAGAACGTGAAACAATTCTACATAAACAAACACCCTATTTTCAGCCAGTTCCAGTCCACAGAACTGAATCTGGACGCAAACTACTGGAACAAGCTTGGAAACCCGGATTTCTCACAGTACCAGCTGGATCCACTCACATTGGCGATGCTGGAGGAGATTGAGGACCTGGTGACAAAATCGGAATATGATTCGATCCAGCAGATATTCTTGGATCACACCAAAAGCGTCGAGGCTGCATTCATCGAGCGTTTCTATAAAGAGCTCATTTTCCGCAGAGTCCAGCTGCTGATGCGTGTCTCTTCGTCGTACTCCAAGTTGGCGCATCTTCGAATGCTGCATCTTCTGTACAGCCACGTTTCCCAAATGACTCAGAGACTCAAATCGTCCCTGGCAGACAAGGAAGTCGACCTGTCTACAGAACTGGACAAATACCAGAACCAGCTGTTCCAGCAGTTTTTGGACAAGGATATGTACTTTACTCTGGAGAAGGAAAGTCTCACAGAACTCATTGGCGCCTTCACTGTCCGGTTCGAGGAGAAAAACGAGAAAGTCATCAATAAACATTTGCTCGAGAACAAAATCATGCATTCAAAAGACTCCAATGGGTCTGTGGCGATGGATTATGACCAAGATGTGTTTCTGGACATGCCTCAACGTGAAAACTCAACTAAAAGACTCTTATCATACAAGAAGTCTAAGAAATTCACCTCTATTTCCAAATTCATCAAAAACATGGAGAGATCTTCTTCTTTGAAAGACCGGTTCATCCGCACCAAGGTTCGTATGGATACTGAGCGAGACATGAGTCCTGCTATTGATACTCCAGACCAGGATCAAGCAGACGGGTCGGAAATGTCTTTGGTGGTGGCCGAAAAGATTCTCAAGTGCGTGGTAGAGTCTCTTACCCGTGCCATTGAACTGGTGCCTTCCAAGATCAACGAATACACCCTGGACCTGTTTGAGCTGTTGGTGGTGAACTACGGGCAGTCGTATCTGGCAATCGGACTTGAGAGCTTGTACTACAATGGGATCCTGGTGCAACAGCAAAAGCTGTCGTCGTTTTTCGGCTCGAGCGAGATCGACCTCAAGTTTTTGGAGCAAATCAACCTGATTTCGGTTCAGGTGTACTTGCTCTCGATCGTGATCAAACGGTTCTTCTATCCGCTGATCCTGTCTGCAGAAATTAAGCACAAACTAAGTCACATGTTCAACTCTTATTTACAGGACGTGGAATTGGGTCTCAACATTATCGTCGACGAGCTGCTCGACCTTCTCGAACGGAACATGAGAAGCATCCTCAACAGCCAATCTACCGATGACTTCCAGCCTGCAGTGCAGACCTCGAGCGACAGAACAGACACGTGCGACAAGATGCTGAAGTTTTTGGAAAAAGTGCTCGCGATGCTGGACGAGCATCTCAGCTTCAACCCGACGCTGAAACTCGACATAACCAAACGGACCATGGCCAATCTGCTGATCCTGCTGATCACCCACTTCACCAAGTTCAGGGTGAACTCGAATGGCTCGCTCGTGCTGACCCAGGACGTGATCCACTACATCTCTGCACTGGACGGCCTGGAGGGCCTGGACGAGCTGCGAGACCAGTTCACCATCCTGAGAGAACTGACCAACTTGTTCTCGTGCCAACCGGAGCTGCTCAAAGACCTGTGCAACGAGGGCCAGCTGATCTACCTGAAAAGAGGAGTGCTGAAGCAGTACATTTCGAGACGTTCGGATTTCACCGAACAGTTCCTGCACGGGGTGTAATATTAGTCCTCTACGCGCTCCAACAGCTGGGCAAAAAGTCTGCGCGAATGCTTATGCCCCCTGCAATTCTCAAGGTCGAGCTCGGCTAGGTCTAGCCGAATTGTGTCAACCCTCACTGTGGGGCCTCTAAATTCGCGCTCTGCCTCCTCGTACCTGGCTATTTTCTCGTCTGACAGATTGAAGTTGCAGACCAGCACGTCGCGCAGCTTTACGAGCACCAACACAGCCTTCACTGCCAAAGCCAGTGCGTCCCCATCTTCCTGTTGGGCCAGTTGGTCGGCTATGGTCGATCCCTCGTGGTCGATGATTTTTGCGAGCCCAGACACCAGGAGCAGCACATGCTCTTGTGACTTGAAGTTGACTGCTGCCAGGTTCACAGCCAGATATCCTATAAACAGGGGATCGGGGTCCTTGAAGTCGGCTACCAGTTTCAGCACCTGTCTCAGAAACTGGGCTGTAGCAGGGCCCCTGGTGCCATCGATAACAGATAATAAGCATCTGAGCAGCGTAATTTCACCCAGTAGATTGCTAGACAATTGAGAACGGTATTCATAAGCCGCTCGAAGGCCGCGCGGGTATCCAGACTCTATAAGCGACTCGCATTTCTCAAATAGCTGTTCGTGCATGGAAAGCGAAAGAGCTCTGATTGCAGGGACCTGAGATGCTTCCAGAGCGATGATAGTCGGGATGCATAGCTTGGGGTTGGCAAATCCCAGCTTTACGACCAATCTGAGGAAGTGGGCTGCTGTCAAAGCGTGAGTGGATTCGTCCACAATGCAGTTTTTTAGCACGTACTGCAGATACCGTTGCACAAGTGAAGAGCAGATCCCGTCGGTCACATGGTCAGCGCTCTCGCCATGAAACACACGGAGGTCCAAGCGTATCGCCTTGGAGTCCTTGAGTTCCAGCCCGTTTTTCAGCACCGCCTCGCGATCTTGGATCTCCAGAAACGTGCACAGGGTGTTGGTCACGATGTCCTGGAGGTCGAGGTCGTTGCTCTCGAACGCGGTGTCCATTGTGCGCAGGATCTGCTCGCTCATGAAGTAGCGAGGGTGGCTGATGCACACGTTGAGCAGGTTTTTGATAGCCACTCTGCGCGTGCTCTGGTCGAGTGTATTGTCGCAAAACATGAGAATGTGCTTGATGATCAGCCCAGACACCGTATCGTTTTCCTTGAGGCCCAGTTTCGAGCTCCGGAACAGCTCTATGTGGGTCTCCAGCTGGCAGTGTCGTCCCACGTTGCCCAGCAGGAACAGCAGCCGAAACACCTTGGGGTCTGGCGAGTACTCGTTTTCCTTCATTTTCGCCAAATATGGTCTGAGCAGCGACAGCGACGAGATGCACGCGCGTGCAAGCTTCTCGGTGTCGTTCTTCATTTTAGATAGGAGCCACAGACAGGGCATTGCCTCTTCGAGCTCGCGAGCGTTGAATTTCGTCAGTCTGGAGAGCAGCGATTTCTGGCACTGGTTAATAAAGCTTCTTTTGAGCAGTCTCGTCTGCGGAAGCGTGTAGTGGAAGATCAGCAGGATGTTGTAGCACAGAGAGCTGCCGGTGGAATTGTCGTCAGTGATGTATGGCTGCAGAGAAACGAGCTGGTCCTGGGTCAAGAGCGTGCCGTCGCAGCGCACAAAGATTGCCAGCAGACCCGTCATTTTCTCCACACGCTCTCTGTCGGTGTACACGTTGTCTGTAGAGTGTTCCAGGATGGTCTGGACAAGTCCAGACACGTATTTGTGCAGTTCTGTGTTGGATGGAAACGCATGCACCACTTTTTCTCTGAAAAAACGCTCAAAGTAGTCCCAGTTCTTTTCCGAGCGCGCAATCACATCCACCATGATTTCGATGCGGGGGAGAACGTCGGTGTTCGCACAAAACAGCAACTCAATCAAACTCGTGCTCGCAAGCAACACAACAGCGTCCTCCTCGTCGTCTAGTCTGCGCAGCAATTTTTCGCAAACAGCAACGCCTACATCGTGCGAAGAGTTGCGCTGGTACATCGATTTGGACAGCAAAATGGCTTTCTTGCGCACTGCCATGCTGCTGTCCCCGATCCGGTCACATACTGCAATGTAGAAACTGTCGACGACGTCGCTGGAGAGGTTGCAGGCCAAAAGCTCGAGAATGGAGTCTCGCACAGACGCAAATTGTTCAACCAGACGAGCAGCCAGCGACTGTTTGACGATCGGTAGTGTGAGCAGGGACGGCTCGCGTGCAATCAGCAAAGAAAGGTTTTTAATTGCGCGATTGCGCGACTTGATCTTTGCATGATCTAGAGATTTGAGAATAAGCCCCAAAAATCTGTCGTAATGAGCAAACAGGTCCTGTGACGCCAGCACGCCGCCATAGTCCTCATGAGTACTCTGTTCTGGCATTGGGAGCTTGTCGTAAATGATCTGGAGGATCTCGTACTCGGTGCTGTAACAACGCTGCTGCAACTCATCAGATGCTACTTTGGCCAATGCATGCACCTTGGCAAAGAACTTGAACGCGAAAAAGGGACGCTGGTGGGTTGTCATGCTGCTCCACACGCCCATGTACTGTTGCACAAGCTGGTCGAACTGGTCGGAGCTCATTTCGGGCGAAAACCGCAACTTTTCTGCCCCACCACTGAGAGACAGAATCTTGGACCCTATCATTCCCATCAACTCAAGAGCAAATGCCTCCACCTGTCCCGAGTAGTTTTCAGAGTTGAAAATAAACATTAAAGTGTGCAGGAAAAGCTCCAAAAGTGTCTCGCATCCAGAATACTCTGGACATTCCACCATGGCCAGCAAATCCTCCAAGAAATTCTCCAAAACCTTTTTCCCTGTAGCATCTGAGACGGTGGTTATTCGTGTAACCAGCAGACCAGCGATCTCGTTGCACAGATGCAAATATTCGTCGTACGAGGTCTCAATATGGTGATGAATCCCGGCGTTCAAGCCCAGTCTCTGTTTCTCACCCACTTTCCAGTATGCGTCGTCAAAATCGTAGCAGACTGTGAAAGATTGCACCAGACGCACAAGCAGCATGGTGATGAGTTGTACGCTGAATCCTCGTGCCAGATGGTATTGTCGCGAGTGCACTTTATGATGCGATAGGGTATCAAAGCAATTGACGATTTCTGTGAGCAGAAACACACGCTGGTCTGGGTTTCTGTTGAAAATCTCGTAAATTACATTAGAGGCAGCGACACGCAATCTGTCAAAAACTGGAGAGCGACGAGACTCGCTAAAACATAGCTTCAGTGAGAAATACTCCAGTTTGGTGGCAATGCTGTCTTCCATAGTGTAGTTTTTAGCATAGCAGGCAACCAGATCAACCAGCTTGATATATTGGCGTAGAAACGCGTCTGAAGTACCCGATTCTGGGAAATCTGGGTCTTGGATCGCGACGCCTGCTGCATAGAGAAATTCAAGAACCGTGAACAAATTGGACACCAAATACAATCTTTTATCCTCGTGGCCACTTGTGTAGACCAACATAATGAGAATTGCAATTCTGGTAGTCTGTAGAGCGTTTTCGAGGTCCTCAGCTTTGATTTGCTCAAAGTTTTCAGGAACAACCAAAGCAGCGCACTCGCTAATGATTTTCTCGAGATGGTCGGTCTCGAGCAGTCGTAAATGTCCAGAGTGCCACAATCTGTTCATTGCACTTTCGATATGGCCCAAACTCTCGCTGTGCAGGCTCAGGGGCTGTGCAATGGCATGCAACAGCATCTTTTTGGCGTCCTGGTCAAGAGTGTCGGAGTCGAGCTTGATCCTCAGTTTCTCTTCCACAGTCGCTACCGGCGCACTTGTTTGCACCTCTCGGGTGGAGGACTCAATTGGCGTGCTGTCGATCTTGATCCGTTTCACTTTCAAGTCTGGTTTCACCCACGAGCGTCTCGACTGTACCGATTGGAATATGTGCGACTCAAGCTTGCCGTTTGGAGAAGATGCAGTAGACGGTCTCGAGGAAATGCGGATCGCAGGCTTTTTGAACACCACCTGCTTGAGCTGGTCCGAGACCTTTAGCTCGCGAATGAGATCGCCATCGACGCCAGACAGATCAGGCCCCGTAACGCGTCGGACGGGGGCCAATCGGGTCTCGAAGGGCGCGCCAAAAGGCACAACTGCGTGTCAGTAGTCGTGCAGAAATACGTACCATCCTGTTTGGGAAGAATGTAGTTGAGCGGCTGATTTATAAGAGCAGATGCCAGATCAGTGGGAAAGCTCATAAAAAAATAATTTATTGAATTATTGAATTATTGAATTAATTTTTTAATTACTATGTCCACGCAGATATTTATGCCGGCCGAGCGTTTGCGCGCAGACGCGTCTCGCGAGCGGGACTGGCTCATTGACGAGATCATCCGGCCGCAACTCCCGAGCATCAAGGAGAACCTGGCGGCGTGTCTCGAGAAAATCGACGAGAACAACCACGACGAGTTCAAGCTGCCGCTCTCCTCGCACAACTCCGAAACGCTCAAAGGAGTCATCACGAGGCGCAATTTCCGCGTGACAGGACTGAGCGTGTCGATCAAGTCGAAACACATCGGCCGCGTGCTCACGCTCAAACTAAAAGACACCTCGACACTTATTCTGCGCCAAGTGCTCGACTGTCACGACTCCGTCTACAACGCCATCAATACCATCAACAAAATCCAATCATTACAGAATATACAGCCGGCCATACTTGCCAAGCATCTCGGCACCCTGTACAACCAAATAGACTTTGCCAAGCAGTCGCTGCTGGCGCCCCGCGAGGCATACATGTTCCCCAAGTATCGGGTGCCGCACGATCTCTTTGAGCCCGAGCTCCCCGAAAACGTGGGTCTGGACCTTGTGGTGAGCAACAGCGACCTTGCGATCGACCTCAAGATCGTCAAGCCGATCGCCAGCAGGCCGTGGGACCTCATTGTGGACGTGCCGGGACGAGTCTCGTTTGCAGACCACGTGCGAGCCAAAATCTCCCAGGACCGCACGCGCTCCATCTCGACCATCCTGGTGGACGAGTACCGCAAGCTGCTGGAGTGGCGCAGGAAAAGCAATCCCGAGCAGGCCGGCTTCCTCAAAACTGTGTTCAACCAGAACCAGGACCCCTCGTTCTCGACAGTCGTCAAGATGTCGAGCAAGTATCTCGAGGAGAGCGTCACATACGTGGACAACATGGACCAGCCTGTTGCAGTGACCATTCTGGAGTCGTGCGATGTCATCACGAGCGACCCCATGCTGCTGTCAATTAGCATCAAATTGGACAGTCTGGAGAAAAACGTGGCCAAAATGCTCGAGAACTTCAGGCTGATCTCGAAGCCAGAAGCTTGAGCTTCTTGGCGCGCAGACTGTTGAGCCGGGCCACCTCGTCGCGCGTGCCCTTCACCTTCTGGACCCTGATGTTTGCGCCATGCTGCGATCTGACACGTGCGAGTTTTTTCTCCAGCGGGCCAATCTGCTGATGCAATCTGTCCTGCTTGCGACGGAGGTCCTCCATTATGTCGCGCAGAAGCGTCTGGTCGTGTTCGAGAAGCGGCTCGACGTAGGCGTTGACCGAAGTGGTGCGCCGCTGGACGGTGGACTCCGGGATAACGTCGAACACAGCCTTGGTTCTGAGGACGCGACGGAAGCGGGAAGCGTCTGCTGTGACGTGGCGAAGGGGATCTATGGCTGCATTGAGAAAGCTGATGGAATTCTGTAGCGAAAGTATAGAAGACTGGAGATTCTCCGCAGCAGACATGATAAAAAAAAGTAATAACAAATAATCTAGAGCGACGCGGAATTTTTTTTGGGGGGCGCGGAGACGATCGACGCAGGCTTCTCTGCAGCCCTCACTCAATCCCGGCGAATCGGTGGGCTCTTGTTATCTTGCCGTTTCAAATACATAAAATTCCGAGGACTGCCGTGTACGTGCGTCTATTTAAAATATGGGACCCGGTCACACAGAAGCAAATGACATGCAGAAAAAGTACAATTGCAGTTGATAGATCACTTGCAACTGGGCTATCTACATACGATGGCTCTGCTGAGCGTGTATTCCGGCCTCTGGCCAAGATGGAATCCTGTTTGACAGGCAGAGCGCGTAAAAGAAACGAAACAGCCTGCACGGCCTGGCTCGGTCGTGCGGTCTACTGCATAATTTAGCGTGCATATTCGTTTGATTTCTACGCATAGTGCATGGAGTGCTGCGGACATGACAGTACGACCGGCTCTTGGAACTATCTATGACATAGCTACATTCAATCTATCGAAGCAAACCGGTGATAACCTCAAGAGGGGCAGATTTGACGCACCATGGCGTAATTGCAGCCCCTAACGTTTATTTTTTGCGTCTCGGCCTAACCCTGCTTATATATAAAGCCGTGTATTCTCCTTGGTATTCTCCATGGACACTTCTCACTCACCCTTTCCGAAGCACAACACTGACAGATTTTCAAGATTGCCTTTTCCTCCCAGAAACTACCAGGACTCTCACTCTAGTGCTGACACCCCAATGACTTCTGATCTGGACATGACAACCACCACCAGCTATCCCACGCTCTCTTACTCGCATGACGACTCTGCCGGGCCAGACCTCCCGGCCAGTCCTACCTACTACCATTACCAGAGACCCTACTCCCTCCAGGACCAGCGTTCCAGTCTGTCCAAGTACCATTTTGGCCAGCCCAACAAACGCAGCACCAGTCTCGAGTATCCTCCCAAGCTCGACTCCCTTCTGCGCAAGGACAAGGAATCCCAAGACGACCAAGGCGTGCTGTGCTACGATATGCAGACCAAGACGTACAAGGTGATGGACCAAAACGCGGCGGCTACATCGCAGGGACTGTACCAGCCAGTGTCGCAGAGCCCAACAAGCTCGACGTCGAGCAAGAGGGCCACTCCGCGGTCGAGCGGGGATTCTCAAGAAAAGGCCAAACGGTCTCGGAATGGATGTCTGACTTGTAGACAACGGAAAAAAAAATGCTGTGAGACGAGGCCTACATGCTCAGAGTGCGCTCGGTTAATAATACGATGCCGATGGCCTGTCCCGGGGAGCGAGCGCAAAAACCGCTCCAAGAACAATAATTTTAATCCTGACGAGATGATCCACGAGGCGTACGGAGTGATCAAGATTTTGAGGGGAGTGGTGGATTACAAGGTGGAGGGCTAGGTTATGCATATAGCACTATGGACAATAAGTTTTGTAACGAATTTATGTTGAAATATTCCGCGTTTGAATTGTGTTCGATCAAGGCTTGCTAATGCGCGGGCTGCATAACGATGCATGGAATTCACGCACTACTTGGTGGCTTTGCCAAATCAGGACTTTAGGAAAAAGAACCGGGCCATGCCAGAGTTGCCGTACCCTATCCCACCAAAATTTAGGAAGTCCTGCAGTTGTGGGATCTATCCACATGTTTGATACTGGCCATGTGCAAAAAGTCCAGAATCGTGTGTACTATACACATTGTCTATCCCAAAGTCCGCTGCTCGAACGCACATATCTCGCTAAATTCCGCTAGAGCAAGCTTCATGCTGTCGCCGTGCACCTCGAAGCACAGATCTATCACACCGTAGTAATCGCGCACAATGTTTTGGAGTCGCTCGAGAACTATCTCGCTGGAGTAGAATTTGTTATATGCCTTATGCAGCTCGCCAATCATACAGTTTCGATTCTCTGACAGCGCAATTTGTCGCCACCCGCCCTGGTGCGTGTTGAATAGCTCGTGGTATATGATGTCTGCGACTGCGTTGGTGTAGATGGTCTTGAGCGAGCTCACTTTCGAGCTGCCGATGTTCACCTTCTCGATCTGGCTGATCAGCCCACTTATGTGCTTCAAGTCTAGATTCAATTCCACTATTGTCTTTGCCAGACTATTTTGTACACCCAAGTCGCAGAGCTTGTTGCTTGCATTCATGCACAGCACTTTGAAGATCTCCTCCTTGAAAAAATTGGTGAACCTGTTGGACTCTTTGTTCTCGAAGTAATTGAGCAAGAACTTGTCCAGGGTCTCCAGCAGCTTGGGGAAGTCGATCAGCTGCTGTTGTGGCTTTCCTGCAAGTTGGCTCCACTGCATATTTTCGGGCACCAGAATTGTGCAGTTGGCCAATGAGCTCATCAGGATCACTGTCAGTGACTGCAACGTCACCACGCAGCGCACCCTGTTGCTGAGCTCCATCATCTGGATCGAGCAGCTTTCCAGAAACTCGGGCATCTCGAAATTCTTTGCTGTGTTCCCGCTGCACACAAATGCCGCAAACAGCCTGTTGAAAAATAGATACGTTTTCGCGTCGCTGGACAGGTCGCCCAGCCGGAACTCGGTCTCCTTGTGGCTCTGCATCAGCCGGTACAGGTTCGGATACCGCAGGTTCAGCGACACTTTGGACGAGGGGTAGTTGCAGTCGAAGATTTCGCGCTCAAACTCGATAATGTTGCTGCCAATAAACTTGAGGCAGTTCCGCACGCAATTGTTCATGCCAAAGATCATGCAGTCCTTGATGAATTCCACAAACTTTTGGATGAACAGCTTGTCGATGTTGTTGAGCATTTGCATCAGCGTCTCGGCCTCGAGACGCAGAAAGTCGGGCGTCTCCTTCATCAGCAGCGACAGACTCATTTCGAAAAAGTCCGCCACAGACAGCTTGCCACCCTGCATTTTATTGAGCACCAGCACCGAGTCCGACAGAAACGTGATCACCGTCGAGTTCTCGCGCCGGTGCTGCGCAGTCTCGGGGAACACCAGGTTCATCGTGTTGGACGAGTCTTCCACCACAATGAACATCGCATACAGACACCTCTCCACCATCTGGATCACGTCTATCATCATGAACTCGATCGAGTCCAGGTACGACAGTCTCTCGATCGCCTCGATGCAGCCCTCGTTGTATGTCTTGAGGCCCAGCCAGTTGCGGATCGCCTCGATGTCCGGCTGCACCTCCTGCTCCACATATTCCTGGAGCCTGTCTGAGTCTGCGGCAGGGGCGTGGGGCAGCTTGCCAGACCGCAGCCGCACGTGCACATCGCGGCCCCGGAAGTCCAGCAGCACCTTGGCCAGGTACTTGCGCCAGTTATCCAGCGTGAACGTGGGCGGCACGAGCGACACGGGGCGCGCCGGCTCGCTGCGCGACTTGGTGGTGGCAGGCGACACGGAAATCAGAGGATTGTCGTCTGTGAGCGAGCCCGACAGCACAATGGCCTTGTGGCGGGTCACAAAGTCACGCTCCAGCTCTGCCAGCGTCTCGCAGTCCATCGTTTTGGTGTCCGACTTGAGCTTGCGGAACCTCTCTTTATTTGTCTTAATAAACGACTCGCCCATGCGAATCATGTGTTTGTACTCGTTCATCAGCACATCGTTGTCTGAGGTGATGGACTTCATTGTGCGCAGAAAGTCTAGATGCTTGGTGAGCCCGTCGTTGCTCTCTGAGAGCAGTGCCAGACTCCGGAACCAGTGGTTGAACTTGAACACCTGGAACACAGGATAGAAGGAGGCCATGAAGGCCTCTTTGAAAGCGTACACCTCGAAGTCGGAGCCGCTCAGATGCACCACGCGCTGGAACATTTTCCAGATGGCGAACGTGGCGGCGTGAAGCTCTGCAACCACAAAGTCGTAATAGTTGTCGTCGAGATGGTGCTGTTTCAAATTGGGGAAGTCCTTGATGAGCCGCGAGAAAAAGCCCTGGGCCGCGTTCAGCCGCACTTTGTACACCGGCAGCCGCTGGTGGCGCTCGAACTTGTCCTTCTCGGCCAGGATTGCAAACCCGAACAGGAAACAGCGTGCCAGCAGATAGCAGTCGACGCTGCCATTGGACAGACCCATCTCCTGGAAGAGCGTTCCTGTAGCCTTGACGATTTCCCGACTGTTGATGAACTTGTACGTGTTCTCGATGTCGGTGTGCACTACTGCCTCCTCGAAATTCGCAAACATGGGCACCCGTTTCAGGTTCTCCCAAAGACTGAGTTTTTTGGTGAGTTTGAACGAGTCGGGGAATTGGAAAGCCGAGTCGTGTTCCTCGTGATAGTTGGAGGTGCACATTTCGAGACTCTCGCTGCCATCTGCGAGCTCGACCGAGCAGATGCTGCGCACGGTATTCGCGGCTACGAGCTTCTTGTGGCTGATGTATTCCTCCTTATTTTTGATGGCTCTGTTGAGCTTTTCCAGCAGGAGCTCCCTTTTTTTGCAGCGTTTTTTCTGGATGGTGGTCAGCTTGGATGAGATGGAGTCTGTGTGCGACGAGTTTCTGGTCACACGCTGGTCGAGGAGCTGCAGACGGCGAATTCGGTGCGTCTGCAGGTCCTCGTCTAGAGAGTTGGACCGTTTCTTGGGACTGAACTTGCCCAGAGGGGTGAGTCGGCGAATAACCCGGGGCGGGGGGGTTAGGGGAGGCGAGGAAAGCGACATCGAGGTGATTTCCGAGGAACACTCGGAACTGGGATAGTAGGCAGGAAGCCCAGAATTTGGCGGGGTTGACGGGTTTGGCAGCTCGCACGGGCCCAGCTGGGGGGTCAGCAGCTGGGACCCCGAGCCGGTGCACGAGACCTGGTCGGGCTCAGACGCCTGGTCCGGCGGACTGTCTGAGGGATCCATGAAGCAAAGAATAAATTTTAGTTTCTATTGGCGGCAGCTGTCAGCTTTTGGTTATCAGGTGGCTGGACTAAAAATGTGGCTGGTGTGGCTAGAAGATAAGAACGGATTATATTTTTTTTATTCAAGCTGCAACAGAAGCAACGCGATGAATTTGTATCTTGCCCTTTTAGGAGTCTGTGCGCCCTTGGCCGTTCTCAACGCCGCCACTTTGATCCTCAAATTTTTCCGTCTCCACGAGACCAAGGTCCAGCACGGCTTCACCGCAGACCTCTGGCCGATCCGCAAGCTTATCAACTTCACATACAAGCTCAATTCGCTGCTGCCGCTCCCAAAAACCACCACTGTCATCAAGGAGCTGCGTGTTCACCCAATCAAATCGTTTCCTGGCTTGAAGGTGCAGTCGTGGTTTGTCGACGAGTATGGCTTCGAGTGCGACAGAATGTACATGCTCAGCAAATACGACGCCGAAAAGGAGAAGTACATCATGATCTCGCTCAGACAGTACGCCAAGCTCAGTCTGGTCGAGCTCAGGCTCGAAGACGAGTATTTTGTCGTGGGATACAAGAACAAGGATTACTTCCGGGTGCCCAAGGTGGTCTCTGGAGAGTATCTAGACTCGTTGCCAAATACTCCTCGGCCCGTGGAGCTGTGGGGTGTTGATTTCGAAGCTCTCGTGCTGGACCTCGACCTCGAGCCGTTCCTCGCCGCACTGGACATGCCGACCGACCTCAAGCTGCTCTGGGCTCCGTTTGGAAAGTTGGTCATCACAAACTCGCCGTCCGAACTTGTGCAGCGCAAAGAGTACGTGCCAGGATCCCACGACAAATATCGCGTCACCAAATTCCAGGACTACTTCCCGATTCTTCTCATGACGCAGACAGATATTGATGACCTGAATCGCCGTTTACGCGAGGAGCACGGGTCCGACTTGGTGACCGACTCCACCAACTTTAGGCCAAATATCCTGCTGGAAGGCCCAGCAACCCCATTCGACACAGATGACTGGTACCGGTTCTTGATCAACGAGAACGAATGGTACGTGGCGTCCAAATGTCCGCGCTGCTCGATCCCCAACATCGACTTTGAGGCTGGAGAAATCCGCAAGAAGCACCCCGTCTCGCGTGCGCTCGCCAAATTCCGTAGGGTCGACGTGGGAGACTGCCACCAGTCGTACTTCGGCGTCAGCGGCATCCAGGTCCAGCACAGCTACACGCTGCACGTGGGCGACAAGGTGACGCTGCTGGAACGGCGGCTCAACCAGTACGGCAACCTGGAGTAGCCAATTAAATTCACATCCGTGCACCACCAGGTACAGCTGGAAATTTTTGTAGGGGTAAACATCGTTTCAGTTGCTTTTTCTGTTGTTGAGAACGAATAGCTTTTTCAATGTCTACCGAAACAATTGCGCCGGAGAAGCCGATTCTCCAGGTGCTGGATCTGGACGGGCCTGTGAGTCGCACCGACAAGCAGGTCATGGAACAGAAAAAAAAGCTACAAGATCAAAAACGTCAGCCCCACGATGCGGCCTTCACTGGCTGGAAAGAAGTGGGAGGCTGGGAGAACGGTGACGCGCTCAGTCACGAGGACGAGATTGTGGATCTTTTGACCCGCTCCACGTTTCTGGACAATTACCTGCCTGAGGTTGCGTACGGAGACTGGTACCACACTGTTGGAATTGTGATTGTGGGAGGTTTTATTTCGTGGTTGCTAGGGTGGTTCCGGTTTTCGATCGGTCCTGTGTTTGTCATTACCCTGGCAACCTCGGTGTATTACCGGGCGTCGATCAGAAAGTACAGAGCAAAGCTGAGGCTCGACGCTCAGAGAGAATTTTCGGTGAACCACATTGAGGATGATTTCGAGTCAATGGACTGGCTCAACGTGTTTTTGGAGAGATACTGGCGCTTTATTGAGCCTTCTGCTGCCCAGATGGTGTGTGACCAGGCCAATGTGATTCTCGCAGGCCTCCCAATTCCTGCCTTTGTGAAACAGGTCTGGATCCATACCTTCACTCTTGGTACTAAGCCACCGAGAATTGACAAAGTGCGCACCCTCGCCCGCACTGCTGACGACGTCACAGTGATGGACTGGTGGGTCTCGATGAATCCCAACACTCTGGAAGATGCCACTGCCAAACAGATGAAAAATTACGTCAACCAGAACATTGTTGTCAAGGCCAAGCTTTTTGGGTTCACTCTGCCAGTTGTCGTTTCCAACGTTGCTTTCAGCGCTAAGATCAGAGTGAGACTCAGAATGATGAAAAACTTCCCCCACATCCAGACTGTCAATGTGTCGCTGATGGAGCCTCCTCATTTCGACTTCAGATGCATTCCGTTTGGCGGAGATTCGATTTTCTCCTTTGAGGTTCTCAACATTCCGGGCCTGTTCATGTACATCAACGAGCTGGTCCAGAAGTTTGCAGGCCCAATGTTGTTCAGCCCGCTGTCTTTCCAATTGAACCTTGAGCAGCTGCTCAACGGTAACGGGCTCGACGGAGCACTTGGTGTGCTGCAGCTCAGAATCAAGCACGCCAAGGGACTCAAGGCCGCAGACACGTTCAACAACACCATTGATCCATACCTCACGTTTGGCTTTGGAGGACAGGTGCTGGCTAAGACGAAGGTCATCCCAGACACCATGGACCCTGTTTGGAACGAGACTGTTGATGTTCTGCTGAAATCTTCTTCCGAGCCTCTGTCGATCATTTTGTACGACGAGAACGAGAGTGACGGAAGAAAGGACAAGATGATGGGCTCTGTTCTGTACGATTTGGAGGATATCATGTTGAAAGGAGAAATCAAAGACCTCACGCTGCCAATCTTGAGAAACAACAGAGAATCCGGATATGTCACTTTCGACCTCAAGCTGATGAAGACTATCCAGGGTTCCAAGTTGCCAGATGGCTCGTACTCTCCTCCACCAGATCTCAACACCGGTGTGGCCATTATCAAGCTTCTCGGTGCCAGATCGTACAACGAGGACGACCAGAAGCCAGGAAACGTCTTTGCTGAACTGTATGTGGACAGTGAACTCAAGCACACGTCTGGTGTTGTCAAAAAGAGCAAGATTGCTTCCTGGAACTTGGTCCAGGAGCAGATCGTCTACAACAGATCTAAGGCCAAGGTTCGTGTTGTTTTAAGAGACTCCTCTAAGAAGCTCATTGGATCGTCAACAATGAAGCTTACCGACGTGATCGACTCGACTTATGTGGGTAACGAGTGGACTCCGTTGACCAATGGACTGGGAGAGGTCAAGCTGACCTGTACGTGGAGCTCTGTGGACATGCCTGGCGCAAAGGGTGCCATGGGATACTCGGAGCCATTTGGAGTTGTTCGTTTCAACATTGGCAAGGCACAGAACCTGCTCAACCTGGAAAAGATTGGTGTCATTGATCCTTACATCAGAATCATGGTCAACGGTATCCAGAAGGGTAGAACTCTTACCTTGGAGTCTACCACCAATCCAGTGTACAACCAATCAATCTACATTCCTGTTTCTTCTCCAAACCAGAGAGTTACTATTGAGGCTATGGATGTGCAAAGATCTACTCCAGACAGAACATTGGGCTCTTTCCAAGTGAGATTGAACGAATTCATTGAGTTCGATGACAATGGAAATGCCACAGAGACTTCTGGAGAGATGAAGGAGGGCCGTTTGGTTCACCCTAAGCGGGGACCAAAAGGAAGCGTCACCTATTCGATGTCTTTCTTCCCTACTATTCCTGTCCTGACGCCGGACGACTTGATGGAAAAGAAGCAAGCTGAAGAGCTCAAGATGCAGAAGGAGACTGAAAAGAAGGAACAGACTAAGGAAGAGAAGGCCAAGGCCCAGGAGGAGCAGGAAGAGCAGGAGGACTCCAAGCCAAAACTCGACCTTCCTCTGAGCCAAGTCACCGACTACAGCTGCGGTGTGTGTGTGTTTACACTCATGGATGGCCAATTCCCAAGAGATGGATATTTGCAGGTCTTTTTCGACAAGTCTGGATATCCTGAATTTGTTTCCAGCAAGCTTTCTTCTCGGAACAGTAACGTGGGGGCCACAGGAGAGGCACTGGTGAAAGAAGTGACTTACTCCACTGTGACAATCAGATACTCTGAGAAGAAAAACAGCAACTATAAGTCGGACGCAATTGCAGAGGTTTCGGTTCCAACTCTGGAGCTTATTAAGAACACATACGATGAGCCTCGTGTTGTCAAACTGTCGAACGGTGTGAGTGTCAAACTGCAGACCAGATGGGTTCCTGTGCTGATGGAGAACCTGCCAGTGCAAGATTCCATTGGAAATACAGGATCCATGAGAGTCATGGTTCTTAGAGCCAGTGGTCTCCCTGCTGCAGACTCGAATGGAAAGTCGGATCCTTTCACTAAGGTGTACTTGAACGGCAAGGAGATTATGAAGACCAAGACCATCAAGAAAACTCTGGAGCCAGAATGGAATCAGGATACTACGATTGAGGTCGAAAACAGAGTGAACTCCGTTCTGAGATTTAAGGTGAACGACTGGGATCTTGGTTTGGAGCAAGATGACAAGCTTGGAGAAGTCAGCTTGAACATGAGCGAGATCAATCCATTTGTAGATGGAGTCCAGGAAATGACATTGCCTTTGAAAGACGACGACGGCAACCCAGCCGGAGAGCTTGTTGTTGCCTTCGACTTCAAGCCATTCTACATCACTATTTTGAGTGCTGAGAAACAGCTGCCTAATGTTGCTGGTTCGGCCGTGGACGGTGCAGGTAAGCTCTTGGGTACTGGTTTGGATGGTACTGGAAAAGTGCTTGGAACGGCAGGCAAGGTGGGTGGCAAGGTGCTTGGAACTGCAGGTAACCTTTTTAAGAAGAAGAAATGAGGTCTTCTATGTACATTTACTAGTCATTCCATAAAAACAACTTGTATTTTTGTTGCTGCCAAGAAATTACGCGAACTACTCGAGGCTTTTTTCTGGGCCTCCCTGAATTTATCGAAATAATTAATTAATTTAATTTTTGCATATGCACGTTTTAAAAATTTCTGAAAAATATTGAAAATTAAATGGCACCTCAATGAAGTTTGCAAAGGTGTTGCAAGAGGTTCTCCAGGAAGGGAATCTTCCTGAAGAATGGATTGACAAGGCGATTCAATATAAGGCTCTGAAGAAGCGAATCAATCGCGTCGTTGAGGAGCTGGAATCAGTGGGACTCAAACGCGAGCATATCACCTTCACCTATCAAATCGAGCGGGTTCAGCGATTCATGAAGCCGCATCTAACTTTCGTGGCAGACGATGCATTGCTAGCAGGAATCCTTAACAAAATTGAAGAATTGGGCTATTCGTTCGTGGTTCAAGAGGAGCAAGCCAACAATCTGGTCACCGTCAGTCTGCACCAGGACGCCATTTTCTTCCAGACATTGTACGAAGAGGTGGAGGGACTGGGAGCTTTTAAAGATGAGCGTGAGGCCGAAATTGTCGACCACGTGGAAAACCTCGCGGTTGCAATATCCAAAGTTGGGGCCCCTGCTGTGCGCAAGTCAGACATGTATCTTTGGCGCCAAATTTTCCAGCTGTACATCGAGAGCGAGGTGTTCTTTAGTGTGCGAGAACAGTCGGCAGGGAAGATGGATCTGGTCACCTCGGAAAGGCGACTTTTGGAATTTTTCTCTCGCGTGGAAGGAGCGTGTCTTATCACCAAGTTCAAGAATAAGAACTCCATCGGGGCCTACTCCGAGTTCAGGAATATGAACATGCAGCTTATCAAAGTGGCCAACTACCAGTCGATCAATAGTATGGCTGTGCGCAAGATTCTCAAGAAATTCGATAAGCAAACTACGCTCAATTCCCTATCGCTATTCCCTGACCTTCTACAGAGATCCATAGAGACCAACATTTTAGGGAGCAGTGTTTGCAGAGACGTTTGTGCAATCATAGGACAGAGACTTCTTAGTATTATTCCTCAGTTGGACGACTACACCTGTCCAATCTGCTGCTCCATAGCGTTCAAGCCAATTCGACTAGACTGCGGACATCTGTTCTGTGTGCGATGCTTGGTGAAGCTACAACGCAAGGATGACGATAAATGTCCGCTGTGTCGCCAGGCTGTTGTGCGAAATGCAGATGAGCGAAATCTGGACGTTGCACAAATGGCCTACTTGAAGTTATATTTCCCTGTGGAGGTGAAACAGAAACAACAAGAGAACGAGCGTGAAATCTTCAAGGAACAATACGGCCATATCGTTGACCCTGGTAAGTCAACATGTACAATAGTTTAATTTAAATAATTAGTCTGCCCCGCTAGCTATCTTGAATAATCAAGAATTAAATATTTCATATAATTATTTATTTATTTGTCTATGAATTATTCAGAGGTCGACGTAAAATATGATCGTCAGGTTCGATTGTGGAATCTCACTGGCCAGAAACTTCTTTCAAAGTCCCACGTTTGTATTGTAAACGCGACGCCAGCTGCGTGCGAAACGGCAAAGAATCTGGTTCTACCAGGAGTGGGCAAAATTACCATTGTTGACACCGCCATAGTGTCGCCAGAGGACACCGCGACAAACTTTTTTGTGGTAGTCTCCGACATTGGCGAGGAGCGCGGCGGGTGTGTGGTCCGCGAGCTGGGCGAGCTGAATGCCGACTCGCAAGTTGTTCTGGAAAGTCGGCCATTTAGCGAGCTTGCTAACGACAACTCGTTTTGGAGCCAGTTCGATTGTGTGGTCAATTGCATGCTGGACCCATGTGCAGGGCTCATTGACTTGCTGTGGTCGCTGAATATTCCACTTTTTCACGTTTATTCTAGTGGAATGTACTCACTTGTGAGATTATATCATGCAGAGCAGGCGATTGTGGAAACGCATGCTCCACGCTCGGACGATCTTCGCATCGATAAGGTTTGGCCCGAATTGCAGGAGTACGTGGATTCACTTGATGAAACGGTGCTGGGAGAGGTGCCCTATAGCATTCTGCTGATTAAAATTTATCAAGAGCATGTGAAGCAGACAGGCAAGCGGCCGACAACTAAAGAGGTCCGCGAGCGTTTGCGCAAGATGGAAGACACTGACAATGTTCAGGAGGCCCTGAAGAAGGCTGCGCTGGTGACCAAGAGGTCTGACGAGGTCAATTCCAAGGTGCTGGAGCTGATGGCAGAGACTGGCAGGAACGGGGCATTTTGGGCATGCGTTCACGCACTCAAACGGTTCTACGATCAGCACGGGGTTCTGCCTTTGAACGGATCTCTTCCAGACATGGCTAGTAATACGGAGAGATATTTGAAACTCCAGGAAATATACACAAGAAAACATGAGGCGGACGTGAGAGAATTGAAAAGCCTGGCAGAACAGACTTGTTCAGAGCCTCTTTCTGACGCGGAGGTGAGGCTATTTGTTAAAAATTGCAATGTTATAGACCTCCACTATGGCTCGAAAGTTATTTGGAGTCCTCAGATGATTGAGACAGCCACAGAAACTGTTCTTCAGCACATCAATATTTATTTTGGTTTTCTTGCATTGAACTCGTTTGTGCAGTCGCATGACCGATTCCCCACTTCCAAAGATCAATCTGAGATTCGAGCGCTCACAATCTCAGAGCTATGCCGTTATCATACTGTCAAGACATTCCCGGAAGGATTGGACTTGGTTCTGGACGAGCTGCTGCGGGCCCAGGGCAGCTGTTTGCACAATGTGTGTTCTCTGACAGGCGGGATTGCAGCCCAAGAGGTCATTAAAGTTTTGACACGCCAGTATGTCACGCTGGATAACTGTCTCACGTTTGATGGCGTTCGTGGTCAGACGGCCTCCTGGCAGATCATGTAGCTTACTATTTTCTATAAATGATTATGTCATGTATTTTTTCGTATAATTAAATTAATTGTGCCAATGTTTTATTCAGACTCCATTGGACTTGGGCCTACTGGCACCGATAAGTTGCATTGGACTCTTGAAGTGACACCATTAGGAAACCATCGCTGGAAATATGGACCGAAAGAGCCTACAGAGGTTGAAAAACACCTTTTGCAGGCGACCAAGCCCGAGCCTTATGGAAAATACTCACTAAACGAGTCCATTGAAAAAGCGGCTGATCGATTTGCAACAGTGCAGCACGAGACAGGCACATGGCCCAATCAGTATAAAGGACCCATGTTCATGAATGTGGGGTATGTCGTCGCTTCGTACTTCAGCAAAAGGCCAATTCCTGATCACGTGAAAACAGAGATGATCCGGTACCTGGTCAACAGTGCGCATCCGGTAGACGGAGGCTGGGGTCTTCACGAAACAGACAAGAGCACGTGCTTTGGAACCACAATGAATTATGTGTGTCTCAGACTTTTGGGACTTCCTGCCGACCATCCAGTGTGCGCGAAGGCCCGCAAGGCCTTACTGGCCATGGGGGGTGCCATTGGCAATCCCCACTGGGGAAAAATGTGGCTGGCCCTACTCAATCTGTACAGCTGGGAGGGCGTGAATCCGGCACCTAGCGAGTTCTTTGCGCTGCCTTACTGGTTGCCTATCCACCCCATGAAGTGGTGGGTGCACACTCGAGCAATTTACGTCCCTGTGTCCTATCTTTTCACGTCGAGGGCATGCTGCGAATTGACACCACTGCTGGAAGAACTGCGTGAAGAGCTTTATACTACTCCTTATGCTGAAGTGAACTTTGCATCATGCCGGAATCGGGTGTGCGGTATTGACCTGTACTATCCGCACACAAAAGTGCTGGACTTCTGCAACTGGTTGATGGTTAAGTACGAGAAGGTGAGACCTCAATGGGTTGCCAAACGGTGCAATAAGGTGGCATATGATCTACTCTCGAAAGAGCTGGAAAACACAGAGTTCTTGTCGATTGCGCCTGTCAATGGAGCTTTCAACTCGATTGTGCTTTTCATCGAGGAAGGCTACAGTGAGAGATTTGAGAGGTCGATGGACAGGATGCAGGAGGAGCTGTCGTTGGGCCCAAGCGGGATGACGGTGATGGGAACCAACGGGTCGCAGGTGTGGGACAGCTCGTTTGCTGTGCAGTGTTTCCACGTTGCTGGGGTGACGCAGCAAGAAACCGTGGCAACCGCGCATGATCGTGCAGTAGAATTTCTACTGCGGTCGCAATTTGATTCCGAGTGTGTGCCCGGCTCGTTTAGAGATAAGCGCATGGGTGGGTGGCCCTTCTCGACTAAAGACCAGGGCTACACAGTGAGCGACTGCACTGCAGAGGCCATGAAGGCTGTGCTGATGGCCCGTCCCGAGGACCAGGATCTCATCAAGCGTCTGGAGCCTGCTGTCGATCTGCTCCTTTCTCTGCAGAATGTCGACTGGAGTTCGAGACTCATGTCGTACTATGGATCATTTTCCACGTATGAGAAGATCAAGGCAACACCGTTACTTGAAATGCTGAACCCCGCAGAGGTTTTTGGCAACATCATGGTGGAGTATCCTTACATTGAATGCACAGACTCGAGTGTCTTGGGTTTGGTGTATTTCCAAAAACACAGCCAGTATCGTCAAGAGGAAGTGAGGCTGGCCATCAGCCGAGCAATTGAGTATATCTCCAAGGCCCAGAACAGCGATGGATCGTGGTATGGCTGTTGGGGCATCTGTTACACTTATTCGGGGATGTTTGCTCTAGAAGCGTTTGCCGCTGTTGGACACAGCTACGCAGACTCAGAAACTGTGCGTCGGGGTTGCGACTTCCTGGTGAATCGCCAACTAAGCGACGGGGGCTGGGGAGAGTCAATGAAAAGCTGTGAGACCCATACTTATGTCACGACTCGCTCTGCCAGTTCGGTTCAGACAGCCTGGGTCCTGATCGGCCTGCTGCTTGCAGAGTACCCAGACATTGCTCTCATAGAGCGCGGCGTGCGGCTTTTGCTTTCGAG
Source organism: Ogataea chonburiensis (assembly GCA_030578415.1). NCBI lineage: Eukaryota > Fungi > Ascomycota > Pichiomycetes > Pichiales > Pichiaceae > Ogataea > Ogataea chonburiensis. Next base: position 964,765 of record JAJMRU010000002.1, on the reverse strand, counting down.
GCAGTCGCGTGATGGTGGCTGGCCTGTCGAGGACACTACTGGTGTCTTTAACCATTCGTGTGCTATCGAGTATCCTAACTACAGATACATCTTTCCAATTAAGGCGTTGGGACTATATAGAGAGCGACTGCGGAGAGAGGGCAAGGTGTGGAACTAATGCTGCTTACGCCAACGTTTCTGCGTGTTGCCAACCAAATTCTCCACATACATAGAATATAGTTCGTTATCCTGTTTGAGATCGTCGAGTTTTGACGTCCAGCATCTTGCGGCCATAAGCAGCTCGTCGCGGACCTTCTCAAGCTCTTCTAGACGTCCATCCAGCTCATTCCGCTCCTCAGCGGCCCGATAAAAGGATTCTGGCTGTACTATGTGATGCATCTTCTCAATGAGAGAGTCTGTATTTTGTAGGATTTCGTCTCTGGAGTCTGCATTAATCTTCAGCTGTGCAATTTTCTCTTCTAATTGTGTGTAATTTTGGAAATTGAGACCATCGAGCGCATTCTCGCCATAAAGGCCGCTCATCTTGGCGCGAGGGGCCCGCGGAAGAACTTCGTCCAGATCGATTGGGATCCGCAGACTCACTAAAAGCTGTCTGCGCAACAGCGAACGTTTCCAATTAACCTGCTGGACATTCATTGGCGGCTGGATGAGGCGCGAAAACACGTCCGTGCACCGCTGGTCCAGTACCAACGTGTCATTGTGGGAGACAGAATTTGCCGGAGGAGCCAGTACAGAGTGTAGTATTCGCGAGAGCTCTTGAGTTGAGGACTCATTGACCTGAAATTCAAACGTAGAGGTAGTCGCAGAGGATTCTGGCTGCTCAAACTCCTCGAACTCTCCGAAATCGTCAAAATCGTCTACCTCTTCCATGATGAAGTTCTAAAAAAAAATCTGAGATTTATAAAAAAAAACGTGCTGACTCTGAGGATCGAACTCAGGACCTCCAGATCTTCAGTCTGACGCTCTCCCAACTGAGCTAAGTCAGCAAGTTCCCTAATTGTTAACATCCAGATAGCCAAGTGCACCGGCCACAGAACATATCGGGCCTTTTGCCGGATGTATGAAAAACTTATCCGACCACTCACAGACTGGCGATACAAAGATGGGGTCAGAACGACAAGATTGCTACGATGACCAGGAAGCTGTATGTAGAGTTAAATTTGTATGGTGTGATCTCCAAATCCTGTTTTTGTGTTTACTTTTCTACCCCATCGCCTAAAATCTTGCGATAGCCGAAATGATACGATAGTAAAATTGAAAAATTCGTGACCTTTTTTTTCGTATCGTGCAGAAAAACAATAAAACGAGGGGTGCAAAATTTGCGATACCCCCTAGCCTTCGTAGCTATAAATTGTCTCCCATTTGTCTTATACCGCCAGCAAGATGTCTTTCAGATTGGCAGCAAGAAGATTCTCCACCTCGGCTATCAGATTGTTTGAGAAAGAAAAAGAGGTCCAGGCTCGTGCGGCAGATGCCATCAAGTCTCCTCATGGCCAGTTCCAGTCGTTTGCTCAGTACAGACTGAAGATTGTGCAAAAAGACCCATTGTCCTTGCAAACCAGAAGAATGTTTGTCATGGCCAACCCGGGCACTGTCGAGACCGACGAGGTCGACGCCAAATTCAAAAAAATGGCCAAGAAGATCTCCTACAGAGAAACTTCGGACTAGGCTTCCAAAATCGCAAGGTAACCGTGTTTACCAGCGTTCTAGCTGGCCTAGAACCTCGCAACCAGACAATAAGTTTATATGGGTAATGATATCATGATCGTTATAGCTATTCGTAATATGTACAATATTCACCAGACTCCCTTCTTGACACCTGGGAGCTCGCCCTCTTTGGCCATCAACCGGAATTGGTATCTGCTCACTCTGAACGGATTTATAATTTTTCTTGCAGTACCCGTCTCCACACACCGGTCGCGTAGTTGATGCATTCTAGTGTAGTTAGGCATGGCCGAAAGCTGGATCTGGGCCTCGAGTCTGACTTTCTGGGGCAAGGCCGCGTTTCTGGCAATGAATTTTAATGCGCGCGTGGTGACCTCGTGCTGGGCTGCCATCTGTCGCTTGAAATTGTCACGGAGAATTCTCGTGTTCAGAAACCCGGACGGAGCACGCACAGGCTGCGGAAACCGCTTGAGGCCTCTGGCAAGTCCCTTAACAGCTTCAGACATGGTTGACTTAATTGGAAATTTTTTCAAGTTATGAGCGAGTGTCGCTGGGCGACATCTGTGCACCAGCAGCCATTAATATTAATGAAAATTTGATTGGCTCAATTTGGGTCGAAAAAAAAATATCCACAACTCTTCCAACCATCCTTGTTTTCCAATGTTGTCAAGAAGATTCTTCTCCTCCTCGAGACACGTGGCCAAGTCGTTGGTCACCAAGCTTCCTAATGGCATCACCGTTGCCTCCAAGCCAAGCTCCCATTCCACATCGTCTATTGGTCTGTACTTGAATTCTGGTTCAAGATCCGAGAACCCTTTCAATTCTGGTGTTTCTACGCTTGTTGGTAACCTTGTTGGCGCCTCCAAGACTTCCGCAGAGTCCTACACTCTTTCTGGTGTCGAGGTCTCCTCCTCCAACGCCAAGGAGGTCACCGGTCTTGCTGTCGCCTCCTTTGCCAATGGTAACGCCAAGGAGGCCCTCAAGTCTCTCAAGTCTGCCGTTGGCGGACTCGAGTCGCTTGTTTCCAACGAGTCCTTTGTCAAGGAACAGGCTGCTGTTGCTTCTGCTTTCGCTGAGGCCTTCGAGACCAAGCCAAAGTCCATGGTCGTTGAACACATGGTTGCTACTGCATTCCAGGGAACTTCTCTGGCCCTCCCAACTTTCGGTAAGGCCGACACCCTGGCCACTCTGGAGTCCATGGATGTCAAGGCTTTCCTCGGAAAGCAATTTGTTGCCTCCAACTTGGCCGTTGTCGCTGTTGGTGACGTGAACCACGAAGAGCTTGTCAAGTTCGCTTCCGAGCTTCCTGTGCCTGCTGGTGAGAAGCCAGCCACCGAGCCTTTCCACTTCCTCGGCTCGGAAGTCAGACTCAGAGACGACACACTGCCAACTGCCAATGTGGCCATTTCTGTCAGCGGTCCATCCGTCAACTCTCCAGACTACTTCGCTGGTCTTGTGGCCTCTGAGATCAACGGATACTTCAAGTTCCAAAGCCTGTTCAGTCAATTTGAAGGTCCAAAGCTGTCTCAACTCTTCGTCTCCAGCCCTATGTGTGACGAGTTTGACCACTTCTCGCTTGGATACACCGACACCTCCCTATGGGGTGCCTACTTGGAGACCGAGGCTGTCGAATACCTCGATGAAGTTGTCCACTTCACTCTCAAGAGCTGGAACAGCTTCTCGTCCGGTACCTTCACGGAGACCGAACTGGAAAAGGCCAAGGCCATGCTCAAGCTCAAGCTGCTGAAGGAGGCATCCTCCTCTGCTGCCGAGGCCGACAAGTTCGCTCAAGACATTATTGTCAAGGGCTTTGCTCCTACTGAGGGAGAAATTGTTGCTTCCATCGATGAAGTGTCGCACAAGAATGTTGTCCAATGGGCCCAGAAATGGGTCTACGACCAAGACATCGCTGTTTCCGGAACCGGACAGATCGAGGCCCTGTTCGACTACAACAGACTCAGAAACGACATGTCCCTGGTGAGATGGTGATATATAGAGCAACTTAGACATTCCACTGACAAATCAGTAGCACCGCCGTGTTTTTTTATTTTGATAACGTAGCGAAAAAAAAAACACTTCACCTTTCCATGTTTAGACTTATTGCACCTTCGAGAAGAATTTTGGCTAATTCGACCAAGGCTGGGACCTCGGTTCGACTTGCTGCTTCTCGCTTCCGCCAGTACTCTTCAGAGGCCCCACGATCCAAGCATTTTTACCCTCTTTTGGCGCTGGGAGGTCTCGCCATAGGTGTCACTTACTACAATTTGAACACCACTAGCAAACCACCGAAGGCCGCAGTGGAGCCCAGTGGCCCGCTGTACAAGGACTCTGAGGTGGATGTGATTTTTGTCCTGGGAGGTCCGGGCTCTGGAAAAGGCACCCAATGTTCCAGACTGGTCAAGAACTACAGCTTTGTCCATCTTTCTGCTGGGGATTTGCTCAGAGCAGAGCAGGCCAAACCGGAATCCGAGTATGGGGCACTCATTGCTCATTACATCAAAGAGGGCCTGATTGTTCCTCAGGAGGTGACTATTAATCTACTCAAGAACGCCATCACTGAAAATTACAAGAATGGTAAGACTAAGTTTTTGATTGATGGTTTCCCAAGAAAAATGGATCAGGCCATTTCCTTTGAGGACTTGATCGTCAAGAGCAAGCTGACACTTTATTTCGAGTGTCCAGAGGAGGTCATGCTGAAAAGACTGCTGGAAAGAGGCAAGACCTCGGGCAGATCTGACGATAACCTGGAGAGCATCAAGAAGCGGTTCAGAACTTTCATCGAGACCAGCATGCCTGTTGTGGATCACTTTGACCAACAGGGAAGAGTGGTCAAAGTTAGCTGCAACCAGCCCGTTGAAGAGGTGTACTCGAAAGTCGTGGCTGCGTTCACCGAGAAGGGTGTCACCACAAAATAGACCATCTTGTATAATCACGTAATTTCTTTCCAAATAGCCTGGAACCGTGCAACCTGGTGTTGCTCCTGCAAACCTGCAAGGAGTTTCTGGTCGATTTTGGAACCCAAAGGTAACACTGTACCAATTGCGATAGCCAATCTATACGCGGACTCCTCGTCGGCCATCAAGGAGTATCCGAATTTGTTGAGCACTGCAGCCAGCTTCTCATAGAGCACCTTGTTGTTGGTTTTTCTGATCAGCACAGCGTAGTTCAATAGGAAAGTGGCCATCGTGATGGCCATCAGTTTTTCCGTCTTGATGCTCTCGAGAAGATCGTCCAGGAAGATCACTGTCATCAAATCTGGGTCTGCGAAAATCTGCTCTCCCCATTTTTGGGCACTGAATATGTTCACCAAGAGGCGAATTGTCATCATTACCACTTTGGGAACTTTCGAAACAAGGCCGATCTTGATGAGGTCAAAAAGAGTCTCGAATGGAGGTGTAGACAAAATTGTGCTTCGAAGTATATCAAATCCTAGCAATTTGGACGTCTCATCCCAATGCATTATCATCTTGTTGGCAAGAATAGTCAGCTCTTTGTAATCCTGACAGTTGATGCATGTTTCAAACGCGTAGGGATCAATCTGGTTATTTGGTAGCTGTTTGGAGTTCAGCTTTTTGAACCCGGCAATGAGCTTAGGCTCGTCCATTTTTGCAAACTGCAAGTACTCCACCTGGGGCAAGATTCCCTTCTTCTGGTATGCTGGGTCCTGATACGGCTCTGAAGACTGAACACTGTGCTGCTGGTCAAAAGTAGCTCCTCCACTGTTTGCCAAAATGAAATCAACCACTTGCTGGGAATACGAAGCAGGAAGATCATTGTCTACCAAGAACTTGTCTGCCACAGCATAGGGACTGTCACTGGTATTGAAAGGAAGCTTCAAGGGAGGCTGACCATCTGCAATATCCACGTCAAACACATAATCGTAGAACTTGCCGTTGTACTCCTTTTTTTTATCAGTGGAAGTTGAACTAACCACTTCACCCACTTTAGCCCACTGGGACTCTGTCCACTGATAAACTTCGACTGTTCCAATTTCTGTACGAACCATCTTTGTTTCTCCTTCGGTTTTCCCTCCAACACGAAGCGATTCCTTGCCCGGCAAGTTATCTTTTTGAACGTTGTATACGCTCTCGTTTATAGTGGAACTCTGGAGATCGGCCTCGAACTTGTCGAGAACCTCTCTGGCAGCAACCCGGGACCCGACTCTAGTGAAAATCCGCACCTTGGAGTCGCTCGAAGCAGCCACAATATCACCGTTCGCCAAAACAATCACCTTCCAGACCGAAATGCAAGGCAGCGTGATCACCTGCACGCATTTGCCAGATTTATCCCAAATTCTAACTGTTCTATCCTCTCCAGAGCTGACCAGCTCTCCGCTGGGTAAGACGGCAAGCGAATAGACAAAATTTTCGTGACCTTGGAGCGTCTTTAGTAACTTTCCGTCCATAGTCCAGAATTTAATAGTAGTATCGTTGGAGCACGACACAATCGTCCCGTCCTCCAAAACAAGAATATCACGAACAACATCACTGTGCGCCACCCATTGGGCAATTTGTGTAGCTCCAGACCATGTGCGGATCGTTCTGTCTGCGCCACAAGTCACGAAAAATGACTCAGACACTATTTGGACACCCCAAACAGAATTCTCGTGCCCTTTCAAGTCATAAAGCACAGACCCGTCTTTCCTCCACACCTTGGAAGTACCGTCCCACGACCCACTCATGATCAGATCGTCTCGCGAGGTCAGGGCACACACATTATTCTCGTGGCCTACCAAAATATACGCCGGGTCGATCCAGTCGAAGGTGGCGTCTGGAAGAGTCAAATTGATCAACGAGTCATTCCCGCCGCTCACAATGTACATCTCGTCGTCGTTCTTGTAGCACGCGAGACTGTTGACGAATTTAGCAGCCTTGAAGTTGATTGTTGGCTCGGCCCAAGATCTGGGGTCAATTCTGCGCCAGACTCGCACAGTGGAGTCTCTGGAGCCCGAGACGATTGTGTCGGCATCTGGCGAGCACAAGGCACGCACGTCATCCTCGTGACCGAGCAAAGTGGCCGATAGTTTGAAGGTGGACATTTGCCTCTGAAGTAAGATGGTGTAGAGATGGGGGGAAGAAAATAAAATGATCTACAGAAAAAAATAATTACGTGGTGAAATTATACTGAATCCATGGCTATTCATAAATCGACCAGGTATTTGATCGCGGCTGTTTTGTGCGTAGTCACAATTGTGGCGTTTATGCACACGCCGTCGAGCGACGGGGCTCACGCGCTGCATGCGACCCCAGACCGCTCCAAGAAGCCAAGCAAGTATTCGTCGTCTGTGAGCAAGTATGGACTGCAGTTCAACGAGAAGCTGATGGGAACCGCCAAAGGCGCTCAGCAGGGTCTGAAGGTGGACATGGACGAGGACGGCCTGCTTTCGTTCGAGGAAATCATGAAGGTGCTGGACTTTGACCCATCGCGGCTGAATGACACAAACGAGGACGTTGTGGACGAGAACATGGACTTCTACAGAGAGGTGTACTCCAAGAAGGTGACGGAGCCGAAGTTTGCCAAACTGACGTACAACGAAGTGTACGACGAGAACGGGCTCAAGAGGGTTCTGGGCAAGGACGAGTATCCACGTGCTAACGCTACGTTGCTGACTCTGGTGAGAAACAAGGAGCTCAAGTCGATCGTCCACACGATCAGACAGATTGAGACCACCTGGAACCACAACTTCCACTACCCGTACACGTTTATTGGCGATGAGCCGTTCACGCCCGAGTTCATGGACACCGTCAAGAGACACTGTTCTGGAGAGGTGTTTTTTGAGATGATTCCGCCGGAAATTTGGAGCAAGCCCTCCAACATTGACAAGGAAACAGAGAAAAAGGGTATCGAGAAGCTCCTGGACAACGGGGTGCAGTACGCAGACCTCGAGAGCTACCACAACATGTGCCGTTTCAACTCTGGGTGGTTCTACAGACTGGAAGGTCTCAAGAAGTTCAAGTGGTACTGGAGATTCGAGCCAAACACCGACTACTACTGCTCGATCGACTACGATATCTTCAAATTCATGGAGGACAACGACAAAACGTACGGATTCACGATCTCGTTGTACGACGACCCGCTCACTGTGGAAACCCTGTGGCCGGTCACACTGGACTTCATCAAGCAGAATCCGCAGTATGTCCACCCTAACGGTGCATTCCGGTGGCTGACAGACTCTGTCCAGAACCCAACATATACACAGCAGGCCAAAGGATACTCCACATGTCATTTCTGGTCGAACTTCGAGATCGCCAACATGGACTTCTACCGTGGCGAGGCATACTCCAAGTGGTTCGATGCTCTTGAAGCCGCAGGCGGATTCTACTACGAAAGATGGGGAGATGCCCCTGTGCACTCTGTGGGTGTGGGGCTTTTCGAGGACAAGAGCAAAGTGCACTGGTTCAGAGACATTGGGTACCACCACTCCCCGTACAAATCGATTCCTAATTCCGACAAGTGCTCTGCTCCTGAGGATTCTGGCTATTTTGCACCTGAAGACGTGCACCGCCAAAACTGTCTTTCGAACTGGATCAAGTATGAGATGACGCACAAAGAACTGCAACAGTACTAATAGAGGATAATAATAATAATGATCAATTAGATCAATAGTGGCTGTTTTTTTAGTCTGGTGGCTGCACTGTAATTTTTTTTTCTGGGCATTTTCTGGGCTGGTTTTTTATGCCGGACAAATAAACTGGCATAATTGGGCTGGTTTTTCAGGGCCTGGCTGGCTTTTAATTATCCGAATTTGATAATGCCCATTATTTCTCGACCTAAAACTGGCTCTAGTGCCTCCAGCCATTGATCCACAGAATGATATAAATATCCAGGCCCTGATCTGCTTCGATCAACTTGCTCCATGCTGTGTCTTTCGCTTATCCTCCTGCTATCTGTGGTTTCCGCTTCCGGAATATATACCAACACCTCTACTGTTGCAGTTCCTACTGCCACTCCTTGGATCCAAGGATACTTTGAAAACAACATTCCTCGCTTTGCTATCCAAGTGCCCACCCAGCTTGGTCCTTGGGAGTCTGTCTCATTTGTCTCTATCGGAAAAACCTCCAACTTCGACTGGGTTCCTGAAACTGCAGAGATTTTTGCTGACTCCATCGCCGTCTCCGAAGACATCGACGACTACACTACCGCCTCTACGGCCGAGGTGGTCGTCTCCGCTGACGTTTCCAGCGCCAAAATTCTCAAATTTGTGTCTCCTTCTGCAACCTCTGTGAAAAATAAAGTTTTCACCGCCACCTTTGCTGTGGTGGTCAATTACGGAACTGCCAAGGCCAAGAGAGACGAGAAGGTGTACTATCTCACCGCCACCGTCAATCTTGACTCAGAGACCACCTCGAGTCTGCCCCTGCTGTCCACGTTGACCACCACTACCTGTCCTGGAGGCAAGTGCTACGTCCAGACCTACACCGAGTCGCTCTCCTCCTACACTACCACGCTCGCTGGACAAGAGACCGTCATCACCGAATACAACATCCTGCCAGGCGCCTCTACCAGCAGCATTTTCAGACACACTGCTTCCAGAATCAGCAGCAGCTATGTGCCTCAGTTCACCAGCCACAGCTCCAACTTCACTACTGGTGCCAACACCACCACTTTGACCAAAACCCAGATCACAACCCCTCTCCAGCCTATCACAAGTCTGAGCACCTTAAGCGCGGCGCCAAGCTCCACTGCAGCTATCAGCACCTACGAGGCTGGCGCGCAAAGAAACACCTTTGCTGGACTGATGGCTGGTGTCGGCATGGTGCTTGTGTGGCTGGTGTAAATAGATTACTAGACTTTTTCCGCTATATTAAATAATTAATTATTTCATGACAATTATCTCGCTCGAGAAGCTGCTGGCGCTGCGTGCGCTCGAGAAAAACGTCTTCACCAACGCAACGCCCATGAATGTGCCGTTTCGCGGTCGTGGCCTGTTTGGGGGCACAATGGCAGCCCATGCCACTCTCGCTGCCCTGTTGTCCGAGGAGGCAGGAAAATGGAAGCCGTTATCGCTGCATTGCCATTTTCTGAGCGCTGTCAAGCCGTCCAGCCCGCTGGCCTACCACGTGGCAGACCTCAAGACCGGCAAGAACTACCAGACCAAGGAAGTGCGACTGTGGCAGGACGGAAACCTTGCTTTTTCAGCCGTCTGCACTATCCAGAAGACACCGCTAGAAGGCACAGCAGGCTCGCTCAAAGGCCAGCTGCACTTCCAAAAACAGCCACCACGCATCGGCGAGCTGCTGGGCCAGGACGAGGCGTTCCGTATCTGGGCCCAGAAGAACAATCGCGAGCACGACCTCGCAAAACTGATGGAGAACTATGCTCGCGAGCCTTTGGAGTGGAGACTTCCGGCCGATATGTTTGACCTGAGCCTGGTGAGCGAGCAGGAGCGCGTCGCCGAGGTGGGTGACCGCAGCGTGTGGTACCAGGTGCGGCCGAAACACCAGATCCAAGACCCGATGTTCCGCTGGGCAGCAGTTGCGTATATTTCAGATTATTTTTATTTGAGCACCAATATGAGACTGCATCTTAGACCGATGTTCAGCACCAAATTCTCGGTGTCTCTAGATCACACTATTTATTTCAGCCAACCTATAGATGACGGATGGACTCTGCACGGGGTCCGGAGCATCCGTTCTGGCGAAAATCGGTCTGTTATGACAGGCGAAATGTACAACGACCAGGGAGTGGTAGCCAACACGATCCAGGAAGGCTTGTCTGTGGTCTAGTTCTGGGCCGTCTGGCGAATGAGCTCTGCGATCTGGCGCTCCTCCTCGTTCTCAAGACTCTGTTGGATAATGGCGTTGCTGATTCTGGCCTGGTCGATGTGGTCAAAAATGGAGGTGCCATTTTCGGGAGGCAGGACATCGAAGTCGAAAATCTCGTTTTGACTCCAGAACTGTTGCGGGATCCTCGCCATTGCAGACGTCTCGTTGGACAGAATGACGTGGCGCAGCAAACTCAGCGGCACTGACGTCAGATCGAATTTCGGCTTGGCCTTGGCCTCGTTTTTGCATAATTTCTCTAGCTCTGCAACCAACCAACTCTTGCATTCTGTTTCGTCCACCATAGTTTGCACACGTGTCAAATAAATAGCCGTGGCCAGCTGGGTGTATGTGGTCACCTTCTGGGAAGGCTCTGGAGCCCCTGTGAGCTTGTGCAGTATCATTTTCCCGGTGTACGGATATGTTCTGTATGCGCGAGTGAGTGCTGCATTGGCGGTCTCAGGCGTCGCTTTGTACTGGCAAATGGCAACAGAGTATGCCAGGGACGGAGTGAGCCACTCGCAATACGTTTTGACAAGATAACTGTCGCACAAATCAATCAGGTACTGGTATTCTCCAGACATGATGGCATAGAAGTCGATGAAGTAGCGCACTCCGTAAGGATCGACAGCAGGACTAAACGACAACAGCAGCTTGCAGTAGTTGAGGGCCGTGTAGAACGTGGACTTCTGGGTCAGAACCGTGATGTATTTGAAGATTGTCAGGTAGCACTGTCTGTTAAGGAAATATTCAAACGGCAGTCGACAGTCGCCTGCTCCGAGCTGGAAATTCGACCGCAGACACCAGTCGACCACAAACAGCGCACGTTCAATCAGCCCGTTGGTGTTGGAGTTGTCTCCCTGACGCTGGAGGATCGCAGTCACCTGGAGAATGGTCTCCAGATGGTACGGGTACTGCTGTAGCAGATGTATGAGGGCCTCGTGGTCGGGATGGATGACTGTGGAGATGTAGAACTGAGTGGTGATGGCGCGGGGGTACGCGGCAGTCTCGACGACGCGGAACGCGTGTGTTTCGCCAGGAATCATGTCCATTGAGAGCGGTTTTTTTGGGGTGGGGATCCAGTCGTCGCGGATTTTGCACATTGTCAGCTTTCTGGAGGTGCCGGGGATCGAGCGGCGGTCTCTGCCGCACCAGCCGCGCACGCGCTTGCTGAGCACCTTGATTTGTTTCAGCACATCGGGACTCACAAAGGTCGACGGGGTAGCGTCTGCGTCGTCGACTGCGGCCGACGACAGCTTTCCGAAAACGGCCTCGAACTCGCGGTCCGGGTCGAGATCTCGCGGGTCAAACTGCAGCAGCGCCAGGGCGCTCGAAAGGCGCGACGGGGTGAGTTCTGGCGCGTCTGGAGTGAGGTTAGGCGAGGGCCCCTCGAACGGCTCGATCTCGGGCTCGGGAGCTGTGAGGGCATCTTTGAGCTTCAGCTCGGCCAGGATCTTGTCAATGTCGTCATCCTTCGTCGTCTTGGCAGGTTTTTTCGCACGACGCGCAGGCCGCGAAGGCGCAACAGCAGCCACAGGCTCTGGAGCCTCGTCAGAAGACTCGGTGTCTGAGCTGTCTTCAACCTCGTTCGCAGCGCCAAGCAGCTGGAACACGTTGGCGGCGCGCCGGGCTGTGTACTCGGGCTGCTCGTCGGCGGCGTCGGGCTCCAATTCGAGGTCTTTCTGGAGTCTTTTCAAAGCCCTGTTACTCATAGCTTAAAAAAAATTATTTCTCAATATTTCTGAAAAATTCCGTCGCATTCATAAATTAAGCTAATTCTAAGGATACTATTTAGACGCTCTCTTCCATGCTGTTCTTCTCCTTGAACTCGGTCACGGCCTTGTCGTCCTTCGCAAGACCCATGTCTGCAGCAAAGGTGGTGGTTGGCTTCCACTTGGAAGAAGTCAATGGAGTAGTCTCCTCAAGCATCTTGTCGACCTGTTCCAAAGTCAGACCCTTGGTCTCAGGAATAAGGAAGATAGCGTAGGCCAGGCAGCACGTACACAGAGATCCCCAGATGAAGAAGACCTTGGCGCCAAGGTTGCCCTTGTCGGAGTCGACCATGTATGGAGTGATGACTGCAATGATACAGTTCCAGAGCCAGTTGGAGGCAGTGGACAATCCGACACCTCTGGATCTGATTGGCAGAGGGAAGATCTCTCCGATGATGACCCAGGCACCAGGACCCCAGGTGGAGGCGAAGAAGAAGATGTAGATACAGATGAACGAGATCATGGCAGACACCGTCTTATCGTTGTCTCCGTCCACAGTTCCGGCAATAGCCACAATGAACTGGCACACAACCATACCGAGAGCACCCCAGATCATGAGGGGACGACGTCCGATCTTCTCCATGGTCCAGAACGAGACTGGGGTGGAGACAACGTTGACGATGGTGGTGATCATGGAGATGAGGAACTCGTTGGAGATGGTTCCCAGAGTCTGGAAGAAGGTGGTTCCGAAGTAGAAGATGAAGTTGACACCGGTCCACTGCTGCATCATCTGCAGGGAGGTACCGAGGATGGTCTTTCTGAGGTTAGAGGAGGATTTTCTGAAGCCGCCTGTGAAGCATGCTCCCCAGGACTGCCAGTAGGACTGGGTAGGGATTTGGCTCATTTCGTACTCGTGGTTGGCCACGATCTCGGCCAGCTCTTCCTGGATGTAGTCGCTCTCGACCGGCTGGCCTCTGAGTCTGGAAAGCACGTGTGCAGCGTCGTCGAGTCTGCCCTTGAGGACGTAGAATCTTGGAGAGTCTGGCAGCATCAGCAGTCCACCACCCAGAATGATGGCCCAGATCAGCTGCAGAGCAATAGGAATTCTGTAGGAGCCCGAGTCGGTTCTGTTCTCGGTACCGTAGTCGACACAGGAGGCCAACATGAGACCAATGGTGACGAAGAACTGGTAGCCGGAAACGATGGCACCTCTCACCTTTCTTGGAGAGATCTCAGACAGATACAGAATGACGATCGAGGAGACGAAACCAACACCGAATCCGGCAATGATTCTCCCCACCGCGAGCAGAGCAATAGTGGTGGATGCGATTTGGAGCACCACACCCACAGAGTAGACGAGACATCCAGTAACAATGATTAATCTTCTTCCAAACATATCGGCCAAGTCACCAGCGATGATGGCACCAAAGAAGGTACCAGCAGAGAGAATGGAGGTGATGAGCGATTTGCTTGAGGAGGAAAGCGAAAAGTTCTCGTCGTCGTAAGATTTGTTGGTGAATTCATGGATGAAATAATCCATACCCATGACACCGGAAATGTAACCGGAGTCGTATCCGAAAAGGATACCTCCGAAGGCACCAAAGGCGCACATGAGATAAGCTTTGAGAGTCAGAGGAGCCTCGACCCTACTAAGGTCGGTAGTTCCTGCCACACCAATAGGTCCGTCAGCCATTTTTAATTACTAGAGTGTATTAGTTGGAATGGAGAAAAGGGCGCAAGGCGCAGAATTTATAGCCACGCGGACCCCAGATACAGGTTGGGGAAAGGTGGGGGAAAAAATCCGGACTATTGTATTGGTGCATAGGTCGGGCCACAGGGATAGAAAATCCGTGACGAAAGACCGGAGTGTGTCCCGATTAGGCGAATTCAGAGCTGCGTCATGCGTGCTGGGGAACAGCCTTGTTAAATTAGGCGTGGCTGTTTCTTTTTGGGGTGGGGAACATTGTTCCGGAAAATTTTTCCTTCTATTGTTCGCGAACACCTCCCCACAAATCCCCAGACGTAAAACGCGCGCCACTTTCACAAATTGATCAGGCCATCTGCCGTGGTCATTACTTTTTTTACAGGAATGGAGGGTAGAGTATAGTCACTGTTTAAATTAGGGAGCACTAGGCCAGCCTGCTCGTACCCGCTTACGTGGTCTAAAAACAGTAAATTAGAAACAATAGACTCCCCACCGCCTGATTATACCGCAACAATGCTGGCCAGAAGCATTGTCCGTATTCGGATAATCCAGCCAATAGTTAATCCATATTGCATTTCATCTTTTTTCCCAATTATACGGCATTCACGCCTGCTGCATTTTCTCCGCAAACTCTTTTCTGGAGATTGCGGGGGAGTCATGCGTATAACGTGGTATCTGAGAACGGATAATTCGCCAATTACATGTGCAGCCCGCCCGAAGACTTGATGCTCGTGATCACCTTGAGCTTTTCAGAGTCATCGGCCTCGTCATCTTTCTCGCCCACGTATTCCACGGTTCCCGGATACCCGACCCCATTAATAGGTGCGTCGTCAGCAAAAAACCCATTGTTGGCTGCCATGTATTCCCAGGTTCTCGGCTCGTGCGCGTGCCGATCCGGATAATACTTTGGACGGAAAAACAACCCACACGCCGCATGCAGGAAAAAACACATCAGGAATGTGTACAACCACCCGCTGTTGTAAATGTCGGACGCAGTCTGCGTCAACTCTGTGGGGTAGTATGCGCGGTACAGGCCAGGAATCGCAATCACGGGCGAGACGCACCAGCACGCAATCGCCCAGATGTTGCAGCCCTTGGTGAAATAGTATGCTCCATGCGGGTCTTTGGTGTAGAGAGACGGAATGTGGATATTTCCCCGCCGAACAATATAGTAATCTGCAAGCAGAGATCCCAGGAGGGGTCCAACAAAGATCGAATAGGATCCCAAGAAAGTAATGAACTTGGTTGCATTGCTCAGGAACTTCCATGGCACGATCGCCCATGCCAAGAGCCCCACGAAAACCTGCGCGCGGATAATTGTGAAATATCTTGGAAGCAGTCCGTTGAGATCAGCTGCGAACGGAATCGAGTTGGCAAAGATGTTAGTGCCTGCAGTCCCCACAGCAAACGCTGCACTCACAAAGAACACTCCTGTTCTGGCGCCCGGACCCCACTCATTGTCCAGAATCGCGTTCAACAGGTCCCACATGTTCCAGTAAACCGTTCCGTATGCTCTTTTCAAAGAACACGCCGAAACCATTCCGAACAGAAGAACCATGATTTTGGGAGGAATGAATCCGGCCGCCTGCGAGGCCAAGACTCCCTTCTTGCTTCTGGCGTACCGGGAAATATCCGGCTGATTGATAATCATCGGAGAAAGAGTTCCAAAAATGGTGTTGATACAGCTCATCCAGAGGTTACCATCGGACGTGGTCTTGACTGTAGAGACTCCAATGTCCCAGTCGCCCGGACCGTGGCCACGAATCACACAGAACAAAAATAGACCGAGCGTTGTCAGCGGCATGATCACTGCCTTGATGGTGAAGAAATGTCTGATTGCCTTAGGATGCAGCCACATGAGCGGAAACTGCACCACCCAGTACAGGAAAAACGACAGCATGATCCGCGTGGTGGTGTCGGAACTGACAGGCAGATGGTTGGGGATATCCGTCCATTTATGGCCAAACATGCATCTCATCGAGACGTCGAAACACATGGCGCCGTAGTAGGTCTGGACGCCGAACCAGATGCCGGCCACAAACAGACGCACAAACACAAAAAAGTATCCCGCGTAGACTCCAAACACAGAACGTGCCAGTGCGGGATACCCAATTTTATACATGGACCCTTGACGTGCGTTAACCACGGTGAAAAAACAGGTCATGAACAGCCCCACCACCGCGGCACCAATGACCTGACCATGCGGCAGGCCGGTCGTCTTGATGAGCGAGGCGCCGGTGTTCCATTCGTTAACGTTGAAGGTGGACTGGAACCATATTAGGCCGTAGTTATAGTTTCGCCAGGTACGTTCCTCGGGCGGTGTAGGCTTGGTATCGTGGTTCGAGCGGAGAACCATAGGGTCCTCTTCGGAGTCATCTTTGACTTTGATGAAGGCGTCAAGTTTCTTGAGGGCGTCCATGTTGGGCGTGGAAAGCAGGCATCTGGGCTTTTAACGCCAAATCTCTTATCAGTAGCCCATCTGCATGTTGCGGAAGCTCCGCAATATAAATTTAATTCCATCAGCTCAAAAAAGTAAGCATGCAAGACAATCTGTTCCGGCCACTGAAATTGGGTGATATTACCCTGAACCACCGCGTTGTGATGGCTCCTCTCACGCGATACCGCGCCCCGGACGGTGTGCCTGGCGACCTGATGGTGGAGCACTTTGGAGCCAGAGCAACTTCTGGAGGCCTTATCATATCTGAGAGCACAGTTATCTCTCCCACTGCAGGTTATCGCCCACATAACCCTCGCATCGACACCGCTGCAAGCATTGAGGGCTGGAAAAAGGTCGTGGCAGCAGTCCACTCCAAGGGCGGCTTTATCTTCATGCAGATCAATCACTACGGAAGAAGTGCGTTATCGTGCTACAATGAGGGACAGCAACCTATCTGCAGCAGCGCGATTGCTCTATCGGGAAATTTCAGCGAGCTTCCCCGTGCGATGGACTCCCATGATATGGCCCGTGTGGTCCAGGAATTTGCTGATGCTGCCTACAACGCAATCCATCTCGCAGGCTGCGATGGTGTGGAGCTGCACGGGGCCAATGGCTATCTGATCGATCAGTTTCTGGAAGACAACATCAATGTTCGGGAAGACGAGTATGGAGGCAGCATTGAAAACAGGGCACGGTTCCCGTTGCAGATTCTGGACGCCGTGGTCGCCCGGGTGGGGGCATCCAAGGTCGGGTTCAGATTGAGTCCTTGGGACAACTTCCAGGACGCAAACGACTCAGACCCAGAGGCCCATTTTGGCTATGTGTGTGAGCAGCTTGAAAAACGAGGTCTGGCATATGTCCATGTGATTGAGGCTCGTAGCGACAGCAACGGGGGTCGCGAGCTGGACCGGGAAAAGGCAGCAAGCGTGGCAAAAGAGCTGCTCGAGAACAGCGTACAGGTCTTTAAGCCCAAGCTGCCAACAACACCATTGCTATCTGCGGGAGGCTGGAACAACACAAACTGGCGTGGAGTCGTAGGCCAAGGAGTCGATGCTCTGGTTTTTGGACGCTACTTCACCAGTAATGCTGATCTCGTGGCAAAGCTCAAGACTGGTGCCGAGCTTGCCCATTACCGTCGTGAGTACTTCTACACTCCGCTCGAGCGGCGTGGCTATGTAGAGTAGTGTGTACAAGGTAGCTAGTAGTTTGAATATGTAGCCAATTTCTACTTCTCTCTCCCCTCGACCTCTACTTGAACGCGAACGTCCACCTTTGCTTGCTCGATTCCGCCCAGATCCTCGTCTCTCTCGATGCCCTCCTTTTCGTTCTCTTCCCGCTTGCCGCGGATGCACAGCGACATCAGAAACATAAAGCCCGAAAGTCCTGTCATGATCATCATCAGCAATCGGTAGCTGCTAATATAGCTTGAAAGCACTCTTGAGCGGACCTGAACATCAAGAGTAAGCATCAGATTTGGCGTTAGAACAACAGAAGAAGCCAGAGTAGATCCCAAAATCGGCTCGATTCTGCTCTTGAAGTCTGCATTGAAAACCAGTCCGCTGATAATCAGTCCGATCGAGCCTCCAAAACAGCGGAAGAAATTACGCAGCCCAGTAATCACAGACCGGTCCAGATCGTCAGAGTACGAAAGCAGTGCCAGCAATGTAGGCTGGAACGTGAACCCAATTCCCAGACCCTGAACCAGATTGGCCCCAATCAGCAGTCCAATGTTGGTGTACTGTCCAAACAGGATCTTGAGTCCAACACCAAGACACCACATTGCCCCGCCAAACCACAGACACTCCACGTACATGCCGGTACTGCTGTTAATAAAGCCGGCTACCACGCCAAAAATACTGGCACAGCTTGTGCACGGGAGCTGGATCAGACCGCATTTGATTGGAGACCAGCCTCGCACGTTCTGCAAATACATCGGATAGTAGTAGATGTCAACAAAATACGCCCAGCCCATGAGGAAGCACATGAGAAAGAGCATGGAGCGCGAGTATGACGTGAACAGTCCGAGAGGAATCATAGGCAGCTTGGCGAGCCGCAGTTCGGCGTAGAAAAAAAAGGCGCCTGCGACAACACTCACCACAATCAGTGCAATGAACGTGGCAGAGTCCCAGGCCCAGTCCTGGCTGGCTCCTGACATGGGCACCAAAAATAAAATGGTGGCCACCATGGCGGAAAAAAAACCATACCAGTCGATCATGCGGATTTTCTCACTAAAGGAGCCTGTCACAGGCTTCAAATTGACCATCGAGACAAGCACTCCGCAGACCAGACAGATCGGACAGCTGATCCAAAACGCCCAGCTCCAGGAGGCCTTTTCGGTCAGCAGGCCCCCCAACAGGGGCCCGATTCCATTCCCGATACTGGTGGCCACTGCCACAAAGCCAAAGTACTTGCCACGCTCGCGATGCGGAATCAGGTCTGCAAATGCGATCATCACCAGACAGTTAATTCCTCCTCCTCCCAGACCACTGATGCCTCTGAACACTAGCAACATGGTTGTGTTTTTGGAAAATCCGCTCACCAGATTCCCCACAAACAGACACAACAGAGTGAATATAAACACTTGTTTGCGTCCAAACACGTCCGAGATGCGGCCGTACAGTAGCTGGAAGTTGGTGTTGCTGATCAGGTAACTGGTGCCCAACCAACTGGCCATGAGTCTGGTATTGTGAAGATCCTCACCAATCGTTGGGATAGCAGTGGTAATGGCCGTCTGGTCGAAGAACGACACAAACAGTGACGAGGCCAGGCACGCCAGCGTCACTAGCAGCGTCTTCCGGGGCAGTCGTTGAGACTGGTCTTGCAATTGCGAACTCATGAAGAATGGTGATTTGCAAAATCTTTTTGGTGCGGATTATCCGCGCTCCTTATCAGTAGCGGGAATAATATAAAATCTGGGCCGAGACTGGACTAAAATCCATGTCTATCGTTTCTTTAGAGGTCGATGCTGACCATCCAGTGGCACTGGATGAATTGCTTGCCCAGCCGGCCAAGCTTGGCGTCAAATTGATGCCCAATGAGGTCGAGGACTACCATCGCATCTTATCTGCCCTTGATAAGAGTGCACGCAAAATTTTGGACATGGAGGACTACTATGCGCCTACGGACCTAGAACGGTTCCCGAGAACCAACATCTATCGTCCGGAGGGTGCTGAGAACTCCAAAGGCGCCTGGGCCTACAAGGTGTCTATCCAAGACACCAAGCCTGAGCTGTCTAAATGGAGGCCTCTGGCCGGCCGGACGATCTGCTTCAAGGACTGTGTCGAGATTGCTCAGGTCCCGCAGATTCTGGGGACCGATGAGTTTGCTCCCTGGACTCCTCTGGCAGATGCCACTGTTGTCACCCGTGTTCTCGAGGCAGGAGCTATAGTGGTTGGACTTGCTACCTGCGAGAATCAGTGCAGTAGCACCTCTTCCAACACGTCTGTCACAGGCAACGTTGAGAACCCATACGGAGACGGCCACTCTGCCGGTGGCAGCAGCTCGGGGTCTGGGTATTTGGTGGGGTCTGGAGAAGTCGATCTGACAATCGGAGCAGACCAAGGAGGCAGCATTCGTGTTCCCAGCGCACATTGCGGCCTTGTGGGTCTCAAACCTACATTTGGACTGGTGCCGTATACAGGAATTGGCAGTCTGGAAACCAATATTGACCACGCAGGGCCAATGACCAAGACTGTGCTGGACAACTGTCTTTTGTTGCAGGTGATTGCAGGCCAAGATGGCTACGATGATCGTCAAAAAGACGTTCCCAAAGTCGGCGACGTGCCTGATTACTACAACATGACGCTCAAGTCGTCAATCAAGGGCATGAAACTCGGTATACTCAAGGAAGGTCTCGAGATTCCAACTATGTCCCCAGATATGTTGGCCAAGTTCCACGAGACAGTGGAGATCTTGCGCGATCTTGGGGCCACAGTGGTGGAGATTTCGATCCCTTACCATGCTGTGGCTCCGGAGATTTGGGCTGTCGGCCAGCGGATCTCTGGAGGTCTCCGAAAATTAGGCTACCAGACAGGCCGCAGACTACTGAAATCGACCGAGTTCGTGAAACACGTGGGAAATATGACCCAGGAGAAGTTCGACAAGATCCCAGTCAACACGAAAAGTGGCCTCGTCAACGGCCTGTATCTGATCGAAAAGTATCCAGAATTGTACACCAAATGCATGAATCTGCACTTCAAGGCACGTGACGAGTACAATCGCGCGCTCGAGGAGGTGGACGTGCTGCTGATGCCTACAGTTCCACGAGTGGCTCCGCGCCACGGGGTCCGCGACGGCACACCGCTGGAATTGATCAAAAATACCATTGGCTTGAATGCCAACACAGGCATTTTCAACATGACCGGACATCCAGGAATGAACGTGCCGATGGGATTTATTCCAAGTGAGGAAGATCCGGACATGTCGTTCCCTGCAGGTATGCAGCTTATCGGGCGTTTTTTCGATGAGCCAAAGCTTTATGCAGTCGCATATGCTTTGGAAAAAAGATTAAATAGCAACGGAAAATAAATTGTTTTCTGGTAAATAATATACACCATGGCAGGCCGACGGCGCGTTTTGGCGGCATGCGAGCGCTGCAAGGCCAAAAAGCGCAAATGCGACGGGAACTCGCCGTGTTCGGCGTGTTTGCGCTCAGGTTCCGAGTGTCTACGCGAAAATAACGAACTAGAACAGCTCAAGCAGTCTAATCAGCATCTCCAGCTCGAGAACGCAAAGCTTCGAGAAATGGTGTCCTCGCTCCAACGCTCCAGACAGGTCGAGAGACCGCCTGTGACGGACCACAATGTTCCTCAATCCACCCTGGTGGGCTCGATCTCCCGACTTCTCGTTCGACCTGGATCGGAGGCAGACGAATATATCGGCACTTTTGCTGTAATCTCCATAGTCAAGGCGATCCGCAGGAACCTGCTGGGTTCCCAGGACCCGGCCCCACCGTCGCCGCTTATTTTGAGGTCTGATCCTGAAGACGATGTCGAGATCCCAAGCCAAATCGAGGAAAGCTTCGTTCAAAGATTTTTCAGTCTTTCGCACAATCGCATGTACTTTCTAGATAAGGCCTGGTATTTTTCAATGGCAGCACTGCCTGACCACGCAAAGACCTCATGGGACCTTTTCGCCACCAACATTGTCCTGGCTACAGGGTGTCGGCTCACCGAGCTGCTGCAGGTCACATCCTACCCGGCTCCAGAGCTATACTTTCGGAGAGCTATCCAGCATCTGGCATCTGCCAAGATGTCGATTTTGCAGCAGATACAGGCATGTTTGCTGGTATCGCTTTTTATCGGACGTACCTACAACCTTTCTTTCTACATCACTGCGTGGGATCTGAGCGGGATTGCACTCCGAAAGATCGTGCAGTATGGTCTTCATCGGAAACAGCTGCCATCGCTCGAGAAAGCACTTGACTACGAATTCCAAAAACGGCTCGTGTGGTCCGCTTATACACACGACAAGCTCTTGTCGCTATCTTTGGGACGGCCAGGGTCAATTAACGAGTCGTTCATCGACTTGCCGTATCCTCTATCGGTCGAACTGAGTCTCACTCCGTCTAGCGATGAAATATATGACCTGTACCAGCAGCAAGTGGCCCAGGCCGCAGACCCAGACATGGTTCAGGGAATCAGCACTTTCACCAGTCTGATCAACACCTGCAAGATCCGACAGATCGAAAGTAGAATCCATCTACTATTTTACACAGTCAACGATTGCGTTCCAAGCGCAGACAATTTCGAGAACATCATCGAGGCTATCGAGAATTGGCGGCGACAGCTGCCCAACAAAGAATTGTTCAATAGCGTGCTCAAAGGACTCGAGAGCTACGACTACCTGGAACTGCTATACTTCCGTGCAAAACTGATTCTGATCCTTCCCAAAATAATGACCGCGCAGGAGCCGCAGCTCGGCCCGCTGCTTGACCACGCGTGTCTCACCGCAGGAGGCGTGTGCAAAAGCTACAAAAACCTGTACCGCGACTCGGTGCTCGAGTTCAGCATTGTGGCGCTCCACACTATATTCCTTGCAGGCGTAACCATGGTTTACTACATCCGTAACAAGGGTTACCCAAAATTCACAAACCTGAACAACGACATCCGCGCATGCTCCAGTCTGCTGTTTGTCTTCACCGAGCGCTGGCCAGAGGCCACTTCCTACAGAGACCTGTTTGATAATCTTCTCGAACACGCCGAGGATTCAGAAGCTATAGAACCTAATGATATCGACGCAGACTTCTGGGGCCAGATCCTTACCATTATGCAGGAGTAGACCCGTATGGGTACAGCTCAGCAAAATGGTCAGCAATCTCGGTTCTCGTGGTCACCCACACGTCTTCCTTAGCTGCAACGTACTCCACAAACTTCTTGAGGGCAGGGAAGTAGCCCGGCTTGCCGATAATCCGGCAGTGCAGTCCCACCGTCATCATCTTGCCCCCTTCCTCGTACAGAGTGTCGAACGCATTTTTCATGTGTTGGTAGAAAGCCTCTGCAGACCGGAATCCCTGCGTGTTGAGCAGACGGAAGTCGTTGTTGTCGTACGAGTATGGCACCAGCAGCAGGCCCTTCTTGTCTGCGGCGTCCTTCTCGGCCGGCACGTCCACCCACCGAGGAACATCGTCTCCGTACCAGTCCGAGCACCATTTGAGAGGCAGTCCCATCTCCTTGTACACCTCGTGGATCAGTCCCAGAGAGTGCGCAGACATCCGTCCCATGTACCAGCCAGTGACGTACTTGCCTGTCAGCTTCTTGAGCACCTCCATCTGCTTGATGATGTATCCCTTCTCGTCCTCTGGCTTCATGTCTGCGTACGGAATCCATCTGTACGCGTGGGAAGCAATCTCGTGGCCCCCGTCCATGAAAGCCTTGACTGCTTCAGGGTTGGTTTCGAATGCCCGGCCGACTGCGTACGCCGTCAGCTTGAGGCCGTGCTTCTTGAACAGACGCAGAATACGCCAGACTCCAGCCCGCGATCCATAGTCGTACTCAGACTCGATGTCGAAGCTGCGCAGCTCGGAAGGAGCAGCCCTGGCCGGAGTCGTGAGCGTGAACTCGGGACACGAGTCGCCATACTTGAGCGAGCGCTCACCGCCCTCCTCGTAGTTGAGAACGAACGAGATGGCCACACGCTTTCCCTCGGGCCACTTGCAGTCGAGTCCGGCCTCGCCATAGCCGACCAGATCTCTCTCGAAATCGTATTTGGTGCCATCGAGCACGTCGGCACTCACCTCTTGGGGATATTCGTTTGCAACAGTAGTCATTGCGCGACTGCAAGTGTCGGAGAGCCACTTATATAGCACTGCCCGACGGAAGTTCCGCGATAAGATAACACTGATCTGCAGACACCCTGCATCGAGGTTTGACACCAGGGTCTTCCGCAGTGGAAGTTCCGCGACGCATGGAGATAAGCCTGTGCCTAAAGAGGAAGGCTTGGTTGCTTTTTTGGGAGACCATCCTGCACGAGGCCTCGGACGGGACGTCGCGGGCCCGCCCCCCGTGTTACGTAATTGCTTATGTAATTGTGTGTCTGCTTACGCGAGCGCTCGCTTAGCTAAGCGACAGCTGATGAGGGGAAATAATTTGGCTTTCTTCCCTTAGCTACCATGTTTACTGCACGTCCTATTTCGCAGGTGCTGCGTCGTGCTGGTTGGCTGCGCGCGCTCCACAGCACCCCTTCTGCTCTCCAGTTCAATCTTGCTGCCGAGAACAAGTGTCGCGAGCTGCTGGACTCGTTCACAGACTACGAGCACATTTTCCAGAACCACGATGGGTCCAAGCGCAATCCTCCAGAGGACGAGCTCAAGAAAATTGCGTTTCTCAACACGTATGCTGGTCAGCGTCGGCTTGGATTCATTGAGGCGCTGACGTTTCCCAAGGAACACGAGAAATTGTATCTGTCGAACGATCAAGATCTGGTCAAGCTCAAGGCTGCGTCTGGGCTGATCATAGACAAAATCCCATACGAGGACACAGCCACGGGCGAGATCAAATGGAAGATTGTTCGCGAGGGCGACCACAAGGAGGGCTGGGAGAATATTGCGCACTGGATGTTTGTCCCCACATGTGTGGCTCTAGTGGTTGTACTTTTCTGGAAAGGCGACATGGACCCAGCAGAATGGTCCAAGAGAGAGCTGCTGTACCGGGTGCGGTCCAAGGCAGAGCAGGAGAACGATACTGAAGTGCTAGAGACGTTCAAGAAGTACGGCGACCCACGGTCGTACGACTTTGATTTTGTTGGCTTTGACAAGAACGATGAAGTCATCGTGGAGCGGATTTTGAATGGGAGCTACGACCGGCTCGCAAAGCTGAGAAGCAGAATCAAAACCGAGTAGTTTTACTTATTTATTTATTTATTCCATTTATTTCCACCCAACAATCTGACTGATTTGTAATTGCAATCACCGCATCCAGAATTAAAAAAATCATTTTTCCGGAAGAATATTCACCTTGCTAAAAGGCTCTATTTGTTCTTCCAGGCCGCTATATGGACTCGCACAGATTAGCGACAGGAGAACGCTTGGGACAAATAAAGGCTGAAGTGGACTGGCCTCCTTCTGTGATGTTGGACCCCAGCCAGCACGAGCAATACAGCTTTGAAAATGGCATCCCGACCACCAGTTCCTCCACCTCTGAGGATACTAATTTCCCGCCAGGCAGCGCAAAGCCAGAGAATGCTTCTCGAAGGAGATATGACAACCTTAATCTCGAACCTCAGGACTTCCATAATCTCATGTTGACCAACCCTCCCATTTTTGACTACCATTACCCCATTCCTTACAGCGCCCCTCTTCAAGGCAGCGTGCCCCCTCCAGCCAACTATGCACACAGCGACTACGATCTGGAGCCTGACTCGCGTGGCCCTGCGCCACCAGGATTGGTAGAACCCCACTACGGGCCTGAGTTCACCACCCAGACAATACGTCGAAGGGTGTCCATCTCGAACGGCCAGATTGGTCAAATCAGCATGATGTACCACCAAGCTGAAGAAAAGAATAAACACGAGGAGCTGGAGTTCCATGTCAACCAGGATGGCGTTCCGCAGCAACAGCTATTTTTCAATAATGAAGTGATCTTCAATCCTGACGCCGGTCCAATACACGGGACCACTGCATGGAAGAAACAGAGGGTGCTAGAGAGAAATCGGATCGCTGCCTCGAAATGCCGTCAGAAAAAGAAGGTCCAACAGGAAAAGCTCCAGCAGGACATTGACGTTCTCGCGCAGAAAAATGATGCACTACACCGGAAAAACCTCCATCTGGAAGCCCTTTTCGCTCAGATCAAACAGGAGCTAGCTGAAGTGACGATTCCCGACTCTGTGCGCTTAATTTTTGAGAAAGACAACCTCTACAGCGACCTCGACCTCGCCAGCAAAGACCACGCCATTTAAGCATTTTCCTGGTGCAAGGGTGTCAACCTCCCTTATTGTTACATATGTACACCCAAAATATATCAGCTTTTATTTATTAGCATGAGTTCTTTTGACGATGCGATTAGTTTGGAGGCACAGTCGTCCTACCGCGACAACCCGGAGATTGACTCTATGACTGAGGGCATCACCACTGCTCTGCTTTCGGTTGGCGATGTGATGAACAGTCTCAACAAAAATCTCAATTTTATGCAAGAGAGTCAGGACAAGAACAGGCCTTTTTTGAAGTACCAGCAGGCGGCGTCCAAACAGATTTCCGAGCTGATTGGTGTCTTCAAGAAAATTGTGGAGGATATGCGCAAGCTCAATGAGCTGGATCCTGCCTCTTTGAGTAAATCGCAGTCGTTTGTGCGCTCGCGACTGAATACCTCTTTGAAGCGATCAATGCAGGAATTCAATGATTTGCAACAAAAATACACAGATTTCGAGAAAAATATGAACAACCAGACCGCAAACCTCATCTCCTTGGACTCGGAGCCAGCCCCTGTCTCCATCCAAGACCAGCAACAAGTGGTGATAGAATATGAGCCCCTGAACGCCGAGGAGGTGGAGTACCAGCGTGCGCTAATTGAGGAGCGCGAACGAGACATCGAGCACATCTCTCAGGGCGTCAGCGAGCTCAATGAGATTTTCCACGACCTGTCCAACATCGTGGTCGAACAGGGAGGAATGATCGATAATATCGAGTCCAATTTATACAGTACATTACATGACACTCAGCAGGCGTCCAGACATTTGCTGAAGGCCGACCGCTACCACCGCAACAGACGGCGACTGTGCACTTGGCTATTGCTGATCTTGTGCGTGGTCCTGCTGTTCCTCGTGCTGATCATTGTGGCGTGAAGGTCCATAATTTCACAGTTCCATCGTCTCCTGCACTCACAAGAGTGTTGTCGTTCCACCACTTGACGCAGTTCACTTCGTACACCCCATGGCATAATTCCTGCACTGCGACCACTTCCCACGCCCCTTCCTTCTCCTGGTATATTGCTATGCGGCCGTCAGAGCCGCAACTAGCCAACAGTCCGTTACTGTTCCACGCAACGCCATAAGCAGGCATGGTATGTATTTTCGGTAATGTCGCATCCAGAACCCACTCTTCCTCTGACCTCAGGGTCGAGGGCAGTGCAGATCCGTTGCTGGCAGACTCGCCACTGGTCTTCTTCCAGATCCTCACCAACGAGTCGTCGCTGCAGTTGGCCAGTCGTAGCTCGTCCTTCTTTTCGAAATCTGCACACCAAACAGTCCCCTGTGCGCCCTGGCAGTTCGCCACGCAGATCCACTCGTCCTCGTCGTAGTCGTCCTGCTTGAAAACCCGACAGGTGTCGTCATACGAGCTCGAACATAAAACGTTCTGCGACGGATGCCAACACACGTTCTTCACGTCCTGGTCGTGCTCCTGGATCACACTCACGCACTCAAACTCCTCGTTGCTCTCGTCGGCCTCCCACACCCAGATGGACTTGTCTCTGGAACATGACGCCAAATACACTCCGTCATAGGACCAGTCGATGCTTTTGACCTCGTTCTCATGTCCTTCTATAATCGCCATCAACACCCACTCTTCGTCCTCTTTGCTCCAAATGGAGATCGTAGAGTCAAAAGATCCAATTGCCAACGACGGAACCTGCCCCGTAGGCTTGAATTTGACACTGCGCATTGTCTTTGTATGAGTATTATCGTCCAGAACTCCCACCAATCGTTTCGTATTGAGGTTGTACAAACGGCAGGTCTTGTCCGAAGACACAGAAGCCAAAAGGTTCCGCGACCGGTCAATGTCGATAGACCAGCATTTATCTGTGTGGCCTGTAAAAGTGTGATTTAAAGACAAGGACATTATTAATAAGTTTTTTTAATCATTTTTTTCTCTCGTTATGCTGACAAGACTCCGTCCAGCAAGCAGAATATTCGGGATTCGGCTCAACTCGAATGTTCCTGAGCGTCCAGAAGACTCCAAAGAGCTGAAACAGTACGCCAAACATTCCAATGTCTCGTCTTCAGGGTCGATTCCTCCAATCAATAGAAGTCTTGCAAGAGATCTCGACAAGCCAAAGACCGAATACAATCCTCTAGATAACAAGGAAGGTGTCACCTATATTCCAGATATTCCAGACTCTCCTGCTCAGGTCCATAGCGAGAAGATTCGGGCTTCCCATCAGCGTACGAACTGGAATAAACTGTTCCCCTCTTTGGCAGCAGGAGGGGCACTGCTTTGGGGAGCTTATGCATATTATTACTTCGATCCCGAAAATAAAGACAATGTGGTCGATCTGTTGAGACAAGATCAGTTCTTGCCGTACGTTGTGAGTTTCAAGCACCAAATCGACAAGGATCATTTTTTGATCGAGCTGACTAGGAAAAACAAAGGCACAACTTTGACACCGTACGAACCTTTGTTCAACGGGAAGAATCTGTGGAGCGTCGAGATAAAACAGCCTGATATCAACATTGTGCGCAATTACACCCCATTGCCTTTGTATGTTGCTGGAATTGATCCCAACACCCAGGAACCCCAACTCAGACTTCTGACTCGACCCGAGGATGAGGGCAAGTTCGTGTTGATCGTGAAACGCTACAACACAGGAGAGTTCTCGAGATGGCTCACCAATCGGAAACTTCTCCAGCAAGTGGATCTGCGTGGGCCCATAATTGAACATAAGGTCCCATTCCACCCGCTAGACAAATATCCAGAAAGACCCCAATTGCAACCACTATTGTCCAAGATCAAGCCAGATCCCGAATACCCAGAAAATGTTCCATTGCCTGAAACATGGGCTTTCTATGGAGCAGGTACTGGGGTGTTGCCTCTTTTACAAATGCTCTATTCTCCGAATCCTCCCAAAGGATTTGTTCATGCATTTATTTCATTAAAGAACGAATCCAATCTTCCACCTCAAATAAAGACGCTGAATTATTTCGCAGAAAAATGTGGCAGGGCTAAGTTCACATACCTGATAAGCGATAGTGGGGAACGTATTGGACCCGAATTCGTTTCGAAACCTTCACTGCCAAACTTCTCAGGGTTGATGGATGTGAAAATTAGCGACCAGATCTACAGACAAAAATTGCTTGACCAGAAAAAACGCGAGGTGAGGTTGCAGATTCAGGGACTCGATGCCAACTCTGACTCATCTTCGGATACAATCCCAAATCTAGACATTCGCCTTAAAAGGCCAACTAGCGCTTTCCAACAATATACCTTTCTCCGCAGGCAGCCTCCTCCAATCTATCCTTCATTTGCATTTGTGTGTGGTCCCGAAAACTACATTTCATACATGAGTGGTCGTCCGAATTTGAACAATCTGGAGCAAAAAGATACAGGCGAAATCGGAGGCCTATTGAAACAGAAAGGCTGGAATCTGACCAATGTCAAACGTTTACTATAGTTCATCCTCTATTTATTATGCAATCTCAACGTCAACTAGATACTCATCTTCCAACTCTGTTTCGCCCACTAAACTGTCCAAAGAAAGCTCTTCGTCGTCAAACACCAATTTGACCATGGTGTCTGTACTGAGACCTGTTTTCTTCAAATAATGGTTGGCGATCGCACGAATAGGCGTGTCGGAGTTCACCTGGACGTGGATCTCGTTCCGATCCTTGTCCATGAGCTTGATAGAGAAGTAGTTTGACTGTGCTAGCTCTGTGACCTCCTCTTCCTCGCTCAAAAGTGTCACTTCTTGGTAATCCTCCACTTCTGCCAGTTCGTAGACTGCTGTGAGTCTGTCATTATTTTTAAGCTTGTCCACAAGCTGTTTTTTATCGAGCTTTTCTCCTCCATGTAGCAGCTCGATTTTCAGTGTATCTGGGTAGCTTTTGCGCACTAAAAAGATATCCAGCACTTCTTTGATGGGTGTGCCTATTTTTGCCGCGATTTGTGTCTCGTCGTTGTTTTTCTGGGGATCCACTATTGTCAGGATCAACTCCTCTGTCTCCTCATCACCCTCGACGATTTGGTCGTCCGATTGGAGCAGCTTTTCCATTGACGTTTCGCGACGTCGGTTTCGTGCAGAGCTGTCTGTTAAAAGAGCCGCTGTCACCTCGAATGCGTCGCCTGTCTCACTGACGGCAAGTTTTGCTCCAGAAAGTAGCAGCGACCCCACGCGCAAATCCTGGGTCAGAATAATGTCCTGCTCCTCGACGTAGAACACCAGAACGTCGGGGTCGTCCATCTGGTCCTGTGGGAGCTGGCGACCATGCGCAGTCATTTGTTTCAAAATCTCGCGCAGAATAGTTTTAAATTGGGCGTTGCTGCGCACCCTTAATCGAAATCCAAGCGTCTCTCCATTGGCAAGAGAAACTTGAACTGTTAAAGCGAACACAGCTTTTTTGATAGGAATCTCAACACCGTTGAGAACAACCGTCTTTTCGGAAGACGCGTATTTCTCGAGAATCTCCTCCACGCCCGTGTCGGACTGTGAAAATGCTAGATCCTTGTCCAGTTGCTTTAAAAAGAGATCGTCAGTGTTGGTCTCTGCGACAACGCTTTTTTTGGATTTCACACTCACTGCTTTCTTTTGCTTGAGCTCTGTGCTTTCCAGCCCCAATTGCTGAATCAAATTGTCGTATTGGGCCCTGCTGCTCTGCTTTGTAGCGAGCATCGGCTCGTCCTTCACCTCACTAGATAAATCCACTTCCACCACCTCTTCCACTACACTTTCCACAGCATCCTTGCGCCTCTTATCCTTCTTCTTCCGCTTCTTGCGCGGAACCTCGATCGGGTCGTCGCCAAAGGCAAAAAAATCGTCCTCTGCCCGACTCACCATTAGTTTACAAATAAATTAAATATTTCCAGGCAGTGCCCTTTTTTTTAGCATTTATTCTCATGTTCCTCCGTCGTGCGTCCACTGTTGCTGTGGAATACGTCAACTCCTCGACCTTCAAACTCCCTGCAAACTCCACTTTGGTCAGCGGGATCCAGCCTACCGGGATCTTCCATATCGGGAACTATCTGGGAGCCACCAAAACATGGCACACCATTTCACAGAAGCTCGACCCTTCGTCCCGAATGCTCCTGTTTGTGGCCGATCTGCACTCACTTACAGTGCCCCAGGACTATTTGAAACTCAAACAGCAACGTACAGAGGCTCTCGCGTCTATTCTTGCCTGCGGAGTCGACCCGTCTAAAGTGACCGTGTACCACCAGTCGGCAGTCCCAGAACACACGCAGCTGCAATGGGTGCTCACGTGCTTCACGGGAATGGGCTATCTAAACCGGATGACTCAGTGGAAGGCGAAAGCAGACCTGAAAAGCGACGCGCAGATCCAAAATGAGCTCGGAGCAGTGAGACTGGGACTTTTTGCATACCCCGTGCTCATGGCCGCAGACGTGCTGCTGTTCAACGCTACACACATTCCCGTTGGCCAGGACCAGGCACAGCATCTAGAACTGACGCGCGATATTGCCTCGGCGTTCAATAAACAGACCGGCTCCGACTACTTTAATTATCCCAAGACTCTGATGGCACCTACCAATAAGATCCTGGACCTGCGCGATCCGACCAAAAAGATGTCCAAATCGACCCCCGACGAGCTCTCCAAGATTACCATCACCGAATCTGCAGACTCGATTCGCCGCAAGGTCATGAAAGCCACCACCGACTCTGTGGACGGCCCAATCACGTACGATCCTGTCAACCGGCCCGGAGTCGCCAATCTCATCACCATGTACTCGGCAGTGAGCAACCAGACAATCCAGCAGACGGCCAAGCTGGTTGCAGGTGCGACAAAACAGGAACTTAAACAATTGGTGGCAGAGGCTCTGGTTGAAGAATTGGCAGAGCCGGCCCGGAAATACACAGAACTCATGAAAAACAGCGAATATCTCGCACGACTGAGCCAGCAGGCTGCCGAGCAGGCCCGCGAGCTCGCAAACGCAAACCTGCGAGACATCTACAAAATCGTGGGCATGGACTCGTAGCTCCTTTGTACATATACAGGTCTAATAGTAATTACAGAAGATCCTGGTCCACAAGGCCGGTGTTCTCGCCGTACACCAGCAGGATGCGCTGGACCTCGCGGTAGCCCGAACAGCTCAGAATCAGAGACTTGAGCAGATCCGCGCGGTCCAGGCCACACACTGTACTGTCCTTGCTGAAATACAGCTCCTGGAAAATTTCCACGAGCCGCGGCTTGAGATTCAGCTCGCACAGCCGCTTCACATACAGCGTCAGCAAACTCTTGAAACTCTTGGAGTCTCCCAGCTCGTGACACACCAGAATCTTGTTTTCCAGATGGTTCAGCGAGATCACAGTCTCCAGGTTCTCGTAGCCCTCCTTCATCAGCATGACTTTCGAGATCTTGTTGAGCAGACGGCCCTTGCCACGCCGCAGCAGCTCCTCGTTCGTCCTGCTCTCGAGCGCGCCCAAAATCGTCCCATCGTCCACCTGCGACCGCGTGAAGTCCCAGTACTGCGACCCAAACGCCCACCACGAGTCGCTGATCAGCGACCACGCACTCATGTCCCGATTGTAAAGATACCCGTTTCCGTTGCTCAGGGTCACGATCGGCACGCCCCGGCTGGAAATCGAGCACATCGTCAGGTTCTCCGACCGCGTCAGCAGATCCGCATTGACAAACACCAGCCCATTCGCTTCTGTCACGTTGTCGTACGTGTTGGATCGGTAGATGGGCTGCAGCAGCGGATACAAGGACGCCGGCCGGAACAGGGCCTTAGCCGTCTCCAAGTCCCACGCATACATCTCCCCGACGCTCGTCACACCAAGCAGGTATCGGCCCTTCATCTCCAGGAACGACAGCGGCGACCCCAGCACCAGCGGGGGCAGGACCCGGCGGCCAGAAAACCCGTACACCAGCACCTGGCCCGTGGTGGTCGACACGGCGAGATGTTTGTCTGTGCCTGCCACCAGGTGCACTTTGGAAGGGATGAAGTCGACGAACAGCTGTTTGCGGTTGTCCTCAGACACCTTCTTCATGAGGGCGACTCTGGTGGGCGACGATTCGTGCCCGGTTCCGTTTTTTATCTCCAGATAGAGCGACTCGTCCTCCGGCAGCGTGTAGAAGAAGTTCAGACGGACCTTGGCAACGGAGATCCGCACGTTACTGAACGAGAGCTGCGGGTTGAGCACCACGGAGCCAACAAAGTCGAGCGGTTCCAGCTCGCGCTTCTTCTTGCCGTTCTGAGCCGTCTCGTCCTTTTTGATGAGCTTGTTGACTTTCTGCGACAGTTCGCGCGGCACAGACGTCGAGGGCGCGTCGAAGTCCGCCGTCGACGCAGGCCGCTTCTTCAGGTCCACCGGCACTGCAGAGACCTCCGGTATGGCGGGTCCGTTGGTCTCCTTCTTGACTCCGGTCTTCTTCTCGTCGGTGTTTTCCGGTCTCGACGCCCCCAGCTCCGGGTTCTTCAGCCACTCGTCCCGCTTCTTGATCTGCTCCGGCAGTCTCTCGGCCACCATCTTCTCCAACGGTGCCAGCTTGTACACTGGGTCTTCGGGCTTGTATGCGGCTCCCAGCTCCGAGTCTCCGAAAACACCAATCAGCAGCTCGCCAGACGCCGTCGTGATGAACAGAAGCCGGCCGTCCGTGCTCCAGCACATGTCCTGGACAGCTGCCGTGCTGACCTCGTTCGCAATCACCAACGGCGCACTCGCACTGGTGTTCCAAATGGCCACTGTGCTTTCTGCAGACGCAGTGGCTAGAATATAGTAATTGCGTCCGCTGGTTGGCGACACATCAGAGGGATCCGTGTGTGTAGGGTTGGAATATATGCACGGGGAAAACACAGACATGATGCAGCGGAATTCGGACGCCACCAAAGTGCACCAGCCGGTCCAGCTAGAGCCGTCCACGTTGTTCAGCAGAACAACTGTAGACGACTTTCCTTTGCCCATGTTGGGACAGGCCAGCACCTTGTCGTCCTGCGACCAGGTCGCTTTGCGCAGGTTCGCCTTGACCTTGATGTTGCTGCCCAGGTTGTTGAGCTGCTGGGCTATTTTGTACTTGAACACGCGACCGTGTTCTGGGTCTTCCTGTAAAGAGTACTCAACAATGTTGGCCAACTTGTCGTCTCCCTGTGTGAAAAGATACTTGTTTGCGCGCTGGTCGAACGAAACGCCCTTGACGGCAATTGTGTCGTCGGTGCTGTGTATGTGGAGCGTGGTGAGCTGTTTCTTGTAGAGCACGTCGTAAATGATCACCTCGTTGTTCATGGACGAGAATGCAAGCAGCTGGTCATCGGCAGACCAGCTGAGGTCTATTAATTGGCCCTTTTTTTGGCGGTACAGCATGGTGACCTCGCATTTTTCAGCACTGTCCGGGTTCTCGACCAGAAACACCTCGCCGTTCTTGCACATGGCCACCAGCATACGGTCGTTCTGCCGCCGATTGGCAAACCTGACCGACGCGATCTTGCTGCGTGTTCGTAGATTCACCACGTGGTCGGCCTTCTGAGCCTCTGCAAACTTGGCCTTGTCCACGGTGGGGGTAGTCTGGACCTGCGACGCGGCTTTGGGATCTGGAGTCTCGTTCTCGGGGACCATTCCAAGGAACTTGGACATCCGGCGAACAGTTATAGACGCATCGTTGCCGGCCGTGGCAATCAATGTGTTTGTCGCGTTCACAGACACAAAATATGCAGCCGAGTCCTGACTGGACCCGCTTAGGAAGTACATTTGTTTAAAAAAAAAAAAAAGCTACACATTTTTCTCACCCATATTGCCAATGGCCTCTGCAGAATACATGAGCGATTCGGGCTCCGAATACACGGAATATTGGATTGACTGGTTTTTGGGCAGTCGTGGAAATGAGTACTTCTGCGACGTCGACGTGGAGTACATCACAGACAGATTCAATCTGACCGGCCTGAATCAGTACGTCGACCGTATCTCGCTTTTGGTCGACATTGTCACCGACCGCACGCAGATCAGCGAAACCGAGTCAGAACAGACCCGCGTGCGACTCGAGGACAACGCCAAATTCCTGTATGCGCTAATACATGCTCGCTATATCATTACACAAAGAGGTCTCAGCAAGATGATGGAGAAGTATAAAAACGCCGACTTCGGATACTGTCCTAGAGTCCACTGCAAGCTGACGCCGCTGCTGCCTGTCGGGCTGAGTGACACGCCCAAGGTGGCCTCGGTCAAGCTGTACTGTCCTAATTGCGAAGATATCTACAACCCCAAGTCATCGCGGCACTCATCGCTGGATGGCGCCTTTTTTGGCACCTCGTTCCCGGCCATGTTCTTCCAGGCCTATCCAGAGCTCCTTCCCACCCACGGCGTCGACATATACACCCCCAAGATCTTTGGGTTCCAGATCCACGACTATGCCAAGCTTACCAGATGGAGACAGCTCCAGAGAGAAAAAACAGTGGCCAGGCTCGACGCAAAGGGGATTCCCCTCCACAGAGACGCTCACGGCGGATACAACGAACCGTCCAGAGACCACTTTGACGAGCTCAGGCTCAGCCGTAGGTAGATAGCACAGCCGTGAAATGGCCGCAGAAAAAAATAATTATTACATTTTTCAGTGTAGGCTGTATGAGTGATGGGGACAATTTGGTCAATTTGGTTTTTGAGAATCCGGACGTGCTGGAGGTTGTGGTTCCGGCCGACGCAGGCCTGATATGTCCGGACGACTGGTTTGGCAGCTCGCACGGCAGCACGCGGCGCGTGTTGGTTCTGCTGAACCAGGAGATTAGACTGGATCCGGGGGATTTCCAGAGGATCTGGAATTGTGCGGATTTGCGTGTCTGTGCAGACGGAGGCGCCAATCGGCTGCACCACTACTGCTGCGAACATGAGCTGGAGCTGCTCCCGCACTATATAATTGGCGATTTGGACTCACTGAGTGCGGAAGTGGCCGAATACTACAGAGCAAAGCAAGTGCAGATAAAACAGCAAGAGTCGCAGTATTTCTCAGACTTGGACAAATCGCTCACACTGGCAAACCTGGCACTTCACGACGACGCACTAAACTTGAACGATTACGACGATTACGACGGACTGAGCACAGCAGAACCAAAAAAAACTGGTCAGGAAACTTATAAGGTCTTGGTATTCATGATCGGCTCGATCGGAGGCCGGTTTGACCAAACTGTTGCAACCATCAGCAAGATCATCAAGTGCCAATTGAAATTGCCAGAATTTCAGTTCATCTTGCAGAACAACGAATACCATGAATATGTACTATTCGTCCCCGGTGGACGCCATTTCGTGACCCGATGGACGCGAACGTCCCTGCCCAATGTGGGGCTTCTTCCCCTGGCAGGCCCAGTGACACTTTCCACCACAGGACTCAAATGGGATGTTACCCGATGGGAATCTTCGATCCAGGGGAATGTCAGCTCGAGCAACCTGCTGGTCGGCAACACTGGCTTTTTGATCGAGTCTTCTGGCCCGCTTTTCATTAATATTGAAATATAATCATTCGTTAAAATTCAGAGTTATAGGGTCTGGGAACTGAGAAAGATAGTCGCTCAGCGTCACTGTTTCCTTTTTCTCGTCCGAGGGTCCCAAAGAGCTTTCTGAGTCCACAGACTTCATAGTGCTCATGTCAAACCCAGAAGTCCCTGACGAGGTTGTTGATGGGTAGCCTGCAGACTCTGCTGCTGTCTCGGCCAACACGCTGGTTCCAGTATAAGCAGGGCCATTCTTCCCCTGAGAAGTTGGATCCAACTGGTTCCAGAACGAATATTGCGTTGGGTCGAAGTCTGCAATGAACTTGAGATCAACGTCTTGCATGAGAATGTCAAGGAAGTCGTCGTTCGAGGTGTCAGGTATAGGAACCTGGATATAGTCAGGGTCTGTAGGAGGCTGTGGATCTCCAGTCGATTTAGGCGTCTCTTGATAGAACGAGCCCGGGGTTTCCATCGATCCGCCAGAAGGTTCTTGTCCTATAGGCATATTTCCTTGATAGAAATGTAAAAATTTCTCGAATTGTTCCTGCTTTGTGTTCTTGAAGAAGTTGTAAAACACCTTGATCAACAGTCCTAGCTTCCAGCAGCTGAAATGGTTGGATTTCGTGCTCACCATGTTCATGTACAGTTCCTTGGTATAGTGGAAAAGCATGATCAAAACGTGATCGTTGGAATCGGACGAGGCTCTCAAGTTAAGCCAACGCAATGTTGCAACCGAATCCTCAGAGTTGCTGAAGTTCTTCAGGAGATTTTCGAACTCCAAATATTTGGTAGAAAAATTTTGCAAGAAGATCGACATGATCCACAACATGCCTCGCTGTAAACATGTCAGCAGCTTGCTGGTCATCAGTCTCTCCAATCCGTTGAAAAACTTCTTGTGTTCCTTTTGATTTTTCTTCTCATCTGCATCCAAGCCGCCTCCATTCACGTGACCAAGATGCCAATAGACAACTTTGAAAAGAATCAGCGCATGTTCGGTGGCCTTGATGGCATTTTCCACCTTTTCCTCCTCATCATCATCATCAGCATAAAGGAAAAGCAGATAGTGTATGCAATTCAACAAAGACAGCAGACTCAATCTAATCTCGAACTTCTTCACCCTGGAGATGTTGAAGATTTTCTCCATTGGCTCATTTATACCAGGAGACTTACTATCATATGCTTTGGCCAGATCGTGCAATGAAGGAAGTCGCGTCTGCATGAAACTCTCCACCTCTCTAATAACTTTGTTAAAATCGGACTTCTTCACAGTGTTGTCAGTATTACGACAAAGCATAATTGCTCGCCGAATCAACCTCGAAGCCTCATATTCAAGCTCGGTGTCTTTATTGATTGCATTTTCATTTATAATGGCCTTCAGAGCGGACCCAGAGATGTTGATGGAAGTACCTTTTTTGAACATGGATAGCGTCATCTCGTTATCTCTGGTCAAACCAGGAAGCTTGACATCGAACTCTCGGTCATCGATCACAAGAGGAGTTCCAAAGTCAAACGAGTTGCAAGTGTCTAAAGCGTACAGTTTGTAGAATATCCGTCTCCACAAATTTCTCGTGCGTTCGTCCAAAAACACATTGGGGAAATGGTCCGGGTCCCGGTGAACACCAGCAAGACGCACCATTTGAATGACCATTCCCAGAGATAAACTTGATTCGTAATAGTCTTCGGCCAACTCCGGAGCGTAAACCTGGTACCATCTTAGCAGCATCAAGACCTGGACGCTTCTTAGGGAGATCTTGCGATAGATACTTTCTTCCACGGGCATGTTCATGATCAAATTTTTAGAAGTCTCCACAAATCGCGTGTCTATAGAGATGTTTAGTCTGAGCATCAGAGCCAGATTCTCATCCTCAATGGACCTTGGATTCTCCATGAATTCATCAATGTCTATCGTAAGATATGCATAACGCAGCATTATCAGCAGTAGCGCCACAATAGAGGTATTTTGAAGATGGGAGACTTTGAAGTACGGCTTTCCGGTGGAGTCTTGGAGTAAAACATAATGTAACTCTTCGCGAAAAATACCCTCATCCACGAAAGGAACCAGGTAGTATGCGTGCGAGAAGAATCTGTCGATGAGAGAGTTCAGAGCATACATCGGTGGAAGCATCGAGCTCGCAAGAGAAAGCATGTCGATATTACCAGAAGTCGAAATTAGCGTAGTAGTCGACGCTGTCTGGGCAATTGCACCGTCCATGCAAAAGTCGTGCTGCTCATATGCCATTTTTCTCTGGAAATCACCATCCGTCATCAGCTCGGAGTTCGGCTGCACTCGCACCTTCTGAGCATTCACATACTGCTCATAGTTCTTCTCGTGTTTTCGGTTCAAAGAGTCGAACAGTACACTCAGTTGTTTATCTGCAGTGATAAAAGTGACATAAGATGTGGTTCCAGAGTGCAAAATTCGATTTTCCTTGAAGATCATCTTGTCAAGCTTTTCTGAAAGGGCAAGAATAGGGTCTTCAGTGTCGTCATTGCTCTCGGAGCTACCACGGCGTATTAGACTGTACCAGTCGTTATATTTGTTCACATCAATGTTATTAATCTCCAAGATTCTCTCCAGCATGGATACTCTCATTTTCAAATTCAAAACTTCATTGGTCAGGGCATTCCGGTTGGCAGGATCTGCATTCTGGCTAGCATATTTACAAGAAGCAGGACTGTTGCTCTTGATGCAACTGGTGCATGGTTTCAGTCGATCACACTTCAGTTTTTTCTTCCTACATGGATCGCAGGAGATAGGAACTCTGTTCCTACTCTTTTTAATCTTCGAGTCTGGTAAAGAAGACATGGACTTAGAAATCGAAAAGATAATTTTTAATCAAATAATATAATCTAATATTGCCATCGACGCATCGACGCGTCGCTAGACGATAAACAGGGGTATATAATATTCAAAGAAATACAAATAACATTCCAAGATCTCAAATGAGCAGCAAAAGTCGTCGATAAGAGTTTAGTACTCCTCTTCCTCATCTGGGAAAGTGTCTGCTCCCAATTCAACATAGTCTCTCTCCAGAGCAGCAAGGTCTTCTCTGGCCTCGGCAAATTCTCCTTCCTCCATACCTTCACTGACATACCAGTGAACAAAAGCTCTCTTCTTGTACATAAGATCGAACTTTCTGTCGATCTTTTGCCAAGCATCGGCAATAGCAGTGGTGTTGGAGAGCATACAGACAGCTCTAGTAACGTCAGCAAGCTCGGACTCGACGGTCTGAGTTGGCTTTTGGTAGCAGATACCGATCTTGAATCCGGTAGGGCACCAGTCCACAAGTTGGACGGTCTTCTTGGACTTAATCACAGAAACAGCGTTCTGGACATCTCTGTTCACAACGTCACCTCTGTACAGCAAACAGGTGGCCATGTACTTGCCCATTCTTGGGTCGCACTTGACCATCTGGTTGCCTGGCTCGAAACAAGCAGCGGTGATCTCAGCAACGGAGTTAGCCTCGTGGGTCATTCTGGACTTGGACATGACTGGTGCGTAAGAAACCAGCGGGAAGTGGATTCTTGGGTATGGAACCAGATTGGTCTGGAACTCGTTCAAGTCCACGTTCAGGGATCCGTCGAATCTCAGCGACGCAGTCACCGAGGAGACAACTTGGGCAATTAGGTTGTTGAGGTTGTTGAAGCTTGGTCTGGCAATGTTCAAGTTTTTACGGCACATGTCGTAGATTGCCTCGTTGTCGACCATGAAGGTACAGTCAGCGTTCTCCAAAGTGGTGTGTGTAGTCAGCACGGTGTTGTAAGGCTCAACAACAGAGGTAGAAACCTGTGGGGCTGGGTACACAGCAAACTCCAGCTTGGACTTCTTGCCGTAGTCATTGGAGAACTGCTCCAGAAGAAGAGATCCCAGACCCGAACCGGTACCTCCACCGAGCGAGTGGGTAAACAAGAATCCTTGCAGACCATCACACTGGTCGGTCATTTTTCTGAGTCTGTCGCTGATGTCGTCCAACAGCTCTCTTCCCACGGTGTAGTGACCTCTGGCGTAATTGTTTGCAGCGTCCTCCTTTCCGCTGATCAGCTGCTCAGGGTGGAACAGGTTCTTGTACTTTCCGGTTCTGACCTCGTCAATGACGTTTGGCTCCAAATCAACATACAGGGCTCTTGGCACGTATTTTCCAGCACCGGTCTCTGCAAAGAAGGTGGAAAACCCCTCCTCGCCACCTTTAGGTCTGGTCAATCCTTCTTGCAAAAATCCATCGGGGGTGATACCATGCTCCATGGAGTACAGCTCCCAGCATGCATTACCGATCTGACAACCAGCTTGACCAACTAAAAGAATTAGTAATGCGCGTAACGTGTTACTGATACTCACCGTTAACACTAATAACTTCTCTCATTTTCACGCGATTATCAAAACAGTTTACCTGGCTCACAAATGTAGGCTTCCGAAACTTGCTCAAGTTCTACAGACACTGCAACAATCAGGTAGGTAGGTTGTTTTGTTTGCAAACTTTATCACTTTTGTTTACAATTTTTGGCGTTGGCCGGTTCTGTGCCCTGTTGTTATTCTATTGCCCCGTTGGGGAATTTAATTTCGTGCAACTGCGTCGCGTCGATCGTCCCGCGGAGCTGCACCCCTGCACCGCCTAGATCTCGCAGAGACACAGCGCTTCGCCAACTAGGTACTTTTGTATCCTTCTGATGCTTCTTTTTGCTTTGCTCTTGCTGGGCCGTCTGGTTTCTGCTGTTCCCGACTATTTCGACGATGCCACCAGCTCTTACTACTACAAGGACCGGCGACTTCTAGGCACCTCCAGTTTCTCCAGATACAACGTCTATTCTCTGCAACCGTACGTCTCGAACGGGTATATTGGGGCCCGTATTCCCAATCTGGGTTTTGGTTTTGCGTACGACCAGAACCAAAACCTCTCGAGCTCGGATTTGTCCAATGGATGGCCTCTATTTAACTCTCGCTACGCGGGAGCGTACATTTCCGGCTTCTACGACGCCCAGGAGAACACCACGGGCACCAATTTTCCCGAGCTGCTCAAAGACGGGTACGAAAGCGTTATTAGCGCCATTCCGCAGTGGACAGACCTCCATGTCAGTGCAGTGGTGGACGGTCGTCGCCATTTTCTGGACCCCAAAATCACCAATAGCTCCAGCTTCCATGTGTCCAATTATCGCCAGGACCTCGACATGTCTACCGGGGTAGTGTCCACGGCGTACACGTGGCTGGGAAAGGTGAATGTGAACGTTTCTGTGATGGCCCATCGCGAATTCGAGACTCTGGGCGTGGTCCATCTGCAGCTGTCCCAGACTCCCGACGCTGCACCAGTCAATATTAGTGTTTCCAACGTGCTAGACTTTAAGACAGCACACAGATGCACTTTGGAAAAACTGGGGATCGAGAAATCGGGCATTTATGTCACTGTGCAACCCCAGGGAGTGCCGTATAAGCATGCGACACTGTATTCGCGCATGAACGTGAACGGGACGACCTCGAAGCCCCGGATCGGCCGCTCTGCCACCGGAGTCCGCAAGACCGTCTCGTTCACGCTGGACAGTCCTGTCAGCGTGACCAAGTACGTGGGCATAGTTTCTGACGATCTTTTCGAGTCCTGCTCAACAGAGATGGTCCACGAGAAAGCTAAACAGACGGCATTCAGCGCGTCTTATTACTCGTGGAACAGTCTGTACAAGCTGCAACAGGACGCCTGGAGTGATCTCTGGGGCGACGTTGCAGTTTCTGTCGACAAGGACCCGTTTCTGACCCTGGCAGCAGAAGCCAGCATCTACCACCTGTTTGCCAACACCAGGGCCTCCTCCTCGCGCCTCACGTCTGCCCTGGGCGTGTCTGGACTCAGCTCCGACTCGTACGGCGGCATGGTGTTTTGGGATACTGATCTGTGGATGCTTCCGGGTCTGCTGCCAATTGCTCCCGAAAACGCAGCAGCATTGTCGAGCTACCGCTTCCATCTGCACGACCAGGCCCGCCAGAACGCGCGCAAGTACAACAGTCCAGGCTCAGTGTACTCGTGGACGTCAGGCCGGTTCGGCAACTGCACGGCAACGGGGCCCTGTGTCGACTATGAGTACCATCTGAACGGTGCCATTTGCTACTCGATCTGGAAGCTCTTTTTGAGCGGTGCCATTTCCGAGCAGCATCTGGACTCATACGGCTGGCCAGTGCTCAAGGACACTGCGGATTTCTTCGCCAGCTACGTCAAATACAACGCAACGCTGCAGAAATACACCACGCACAATTTGACAGATCCAGACGAATATGCCAATTTCAAGAATAACGCAGCATACACTGCCGTGATGATCAGCCAGACAATGAAATGGACCACGCTGGTCGCCCGGCATCTGGGCAAGCCTGTGAATCCAATGTGGACAGACGTGATGACGAAAATGTATCTGCCTCGCTCTCAAGCCAACATCACGCTGGAATACGACACCATGACATCTTCCGCGTCCATCAAGCAGGCAGACGTGGTGCTGATCTCGTACATCGACGACCAGGACACTGCTCTGGGCGACTTTTTTGGCTACGACAAGAAACGCGCAGCCAACGACCTGATGTACTACTCGCAACACCAGTCGTCGCAGGGCCCTGCCATGACGTTTCCAGTGTACGCAGCAGTCAGCCAGAAGCTCAACGACATCGGCTGCGGCAGCCAGACATATCTGTTCAAGTCTGCACTGCCGTTCTTGCGGTTCCCGTTCGCGCAGATGAGCGAGCAGAATAACGACAATTATGACACCAACGGAGGAACACATCCGGCGTTTCCATTCAACACGGGCCATGGCGGACTCATCCAGAGCTACTACTTCGGCCTCACCGGGATCCGGTACAGCTATAGTCTGACTGCAGATCAGAAGATACGTCCGGTCCTGCATTTCGACCCTGTCGAGCTGCCACTTTTCGCAGGAGACCTCAAGATAGACGGGTTCAAGTATCTCAACCAGTCGCTGGAGGTGGTCATCGGAGATACTACGGCATCGCTGCACCACTGTGGAGACAGCGAGACCATCGTGGTGTATGTGGACTCGAGAAACGTGGCCTCTGGCTACTATACGCTGGAACCCGGCACGATTCTGACAGTTCCAGTGTTTGAGCCTGCCAGGAACTCGCCAGGCTCGCTGACCGAGTGTCGCGCGTACGCGTACGAGGCGTCTGCAGGCCGCGACGGCGATATTGTGATGTCGATCAGCGACGGTGACAACTCCACCACGTGGCAGGCTCTCGAGAAGAACGAGAACTCGATGGTGGTGCTGGATCTGGACAGTCCTCGCAAATTTAGCTCAGGAACGCTAGTCTGGGGCAGAAGGCCCCCAGCCAACTTCTCGCTCAGCTATATTCCTGGCCTGGTCGACACCGGACACCGTGACTGGCACGTAGACCAGTCGAAGGCCGTCAGGATCGTCGCCAATCAGCAGGTGCAAATTACCAGCAATTACGACCCGAAAAACACACAGGTCGAGATAATCCCGCTCAACAGCACCACGTTCACGCTCGACAAGCAGCACGAGGCCCAGATTATCCTGCTGGAAATTTATGGCACCCTGGACTCCGACAATGAATCCTATGGAGGAATGATCGCAGAGTTCAATTTATTCAAATGATAGATTCACACATTGATAGACTACTCATAAAAGTGCAACTTCTGCCATTAGACACAAATGATCACTGGGATACTCGCTCTCGCGCGGCTGGCCCTTGTCCATTTCTTTGGGGTGGGGCAGTTTCAGTAGTTTTTTCACAGCTATTTTTTGTTTCTGTGACAAGTCCTGTAGAGTATCCAGGTTTGTGCAGTCAGAGCCGTCCCAGTCGGTGACCACAAAGATGTAGTCAAGCAGACCTCGCCATGTGTGAGCCCAATTCGAGAAAAACGGCTCGTTCCGGTCGTTATCGAGCCCTGCATTCTCGGGATCTACTAAATGGTAGCCCAGCGAGTACAGCGAGATCGCCCGCACGGGAAGCGAGTTGTGCAGCCGTTCCATGTCGGCAACCATCTCCCTCTGAGCCTCGTTAGGCTCAAACTCGTCCGGAACTGGCGTTTCCTGCTTATTGTCCTCTTTGTTTTCGTAATCGTACGCTGCAGAACACGAAATGACGTTCAGACACCGTGCGTTGTATTTGATCGGTTTTTGCACAATCGAGAGATACGGCGAGTCATAAGGCTGTGAGTTGAAGTCTCCAGCAAAAAACCTGTATAATTGGGAGAACTCGGGATGTAATAATCGGACCCGTTTTTCAAATTCCATCATCTTGGAGAGAACAATATATGTCTGTCTAGTTCTTTCATAAGTACCATAAGGATGCCAAAAAAGATGCGTAGTGCCCACAATCAGCACTTTCGAGTCGTCGGCCTTCAATTTGAGAGCTACCAGAAGACCAACGTTTTGAGTCGAGGTCCGAGGTCGGATGTTTCCGGTGACTTCCTTATCGTAATCAATATAGGTAATATCGACAACTTCGAATTTTGAGGCCTTAAAGAACACTGCAACTCCGTGATTCTTGATGCCGGATCTGTAATATTTGTTGTCGAAACCGAGTTTGGCCAGTTCAGGGGCCCAGTAGCTATTGAATTGGATATAGTCGACTTCCTGAAGACACATGATATCTGAGTCGTAGTGAATCAATTCTGCTAATAAAGCAACCGAACGTTTTCCCCATTTGAG
This sequence comes from Ogataea chonburiensis, assembly GCA_030578415.1. Lineage (NCBI taxonomy): Eukaryota > Fungi > Ascomycota > Pichiomycetes > Pichiales > Pichiaceae > Ogataea > Ogataea chonburiensis. Next base: position 920,040 of record JAJMRU010000002.1, on the reverse strand, counting down.
AATGTTGCCATTATCGGGGAACAAGCTTCTTCTGATGAGGGCTTGAGCCAAAAGATTGTAGGACATGATCTTGAAGGAATGCTGAGCCGGATCTGAATTCGGCAGGTCGAGCAATGGTCGTTTAATAAACAGTCTAGACACATCTTCGTCTGGATTTATCCCCTTTTCAAGCATCTCGAGCCGTTTCTGCTCCTTTTTCAAGGCCCTCAAACGACGCTTTTCCTCGTCAGAAATCATGGCTACGAAAAAAATATATATCAAAATATTTTTCCATAATGGCTCTCGAACAGGTGCTCAAGACCAAAGATGAAATAGAATTGCTTGTCAAGATGATTCGCAAAAAACAGCGACAATGCAAAGATCTCGAGAATGAGAACAAATATTTGCAAACTTACGCGGGTACTATGGTTTCAAAGACTGGAAAATAGAGCCTTGTTATTACATAAGAGGAAGACGGGCGCTTAATAAATAAAAGCAGGGGAAATAAAAAGTGTACATTTTTGTTTCTGATCACAAGCATGGAGAACGAGAATACCGATCTCTTGAATAGGAGGCAGCCAATTGCTAACAATTCGCTGCTGTCGGTGTATCAGCAAAAGTTTGAGACATTCAAGACGCTCAAGTCCAACAAACGAGAGCGCCATGGGTTGCACAATGCAAGTGCAGCACAGTTGATAATGTCACAAAGAGACCCCAATCGAATGGTTGAGGCTTTTGAAGACTCTATTGAATCGTCGTCGTATGTGCTTGGTGATAGCAATGGCGATTTCAGCGACAGCGACGAGGAGCCCAAGGCTGCATTGATTAGGGAAGGTTCTACTACTAATGAGCCACAGCCGGTTCTCAGTGGACTCGCAAGCGCTATTGAGTACAGCGCTATTTCTCCTAGAGCTGCTGAGAGCGGCATACACACTGGAGAGGGCAGTTATAGTGATGATGATGAATATGACGACGGCGACGATGAGAGCGAAGAAACCGACGAGAGCGAAGAGACTGACGACGACGAAGACGACGAAGACGACGAAGAAGAAGACGAAGAGGACGACGAAGAGCTGGAATCAAACATGGACGAGTACTCTGCTAGTATCATGCCGTCTGGAGTGCAACCAACAACCGAGCCAACATCAGGTACCGGGCCTCAACCTTTCGAGCTGGATCTCGTCTCTCCAACCAGCGTGGACCTGAACAACGACAAGGAGGATTTGAAGGCCAGGATCGAGGAAGGGTCTTCGAACGGTGTCCGGAAGTTCACCGAGGCTTCAATGATCACCAACACCACAGAAAACAGCAGATACATCAAGGTGCACATCAAGCCTCACGGGGAGCCCCTGGCTCCCAAGAAGACGCCTTTGATGTTGCAGAACATCGCGCCTTCTCCGGTCACTTACGGGTGTCCCTTTTACAATACCTTGGAGTACAATCCGAACTGTCCAACCAACGAGTCTCTGTTGCTCACTATTTTGAACCATGAGATGGAGAACTTGGATATCGAGCCGCCTGCCGTTCCATTCATTGAGCAGGTGATGCGCTTCTTCTATCGGATCTGGCATTTTGGAGATATGAGTGCTGATGAGTATTTGGAGAAGTATCCATGGGAGCGGTATTACGATCTTTCTGGGGTGTTGGGCGAGGACTTAGAGGAGAAGGAAGAATTCAATTTCGACATGATTCCTCTCAGTCCTAAGATCAATCCTTTCATCACCAAATCGGACTCTTTGAGAAATAAGAAACCGCACTCCTTCATTGCCAGCAACGCAGATGAGTCTAGTGTTTAAGGTGTAATATAGTTTTCTCGTTTCATTCTATCCAGAGCGTTCCAATTTCCATCTTTTGACAGTATGGTATCTGTGTATAAGCTGGCTCCCTGCCATGCTCCTAACGAGATGGCTTCTGCACAATTGATGCCGGCTTCTTTTAGATCTCGCAGAATGTCTTGCCTCACTGTCTCGATGTTGCTCAGGCCGCCAGTAAACACGAGATTGTCAAAAAGCTCTCGTCTGAGATCCACAGGAGATTCGTGATAGATCTGGATCAAGAGCTTGCTTGGGGTCTGCTCGTCGACGTCAAGAAAATCGTGGTCGGTAATGAACAATTCCTTAACGTCAATTTCATTGTAGAAGGTCCCAGGTTTTCGGAAATGTATATGTTTTGCAGCTAGTTTCGACCATTTTGAGAGACTTCGTAGTACTCGCAGATCGGATATTGGGTCTATAATTGTAAAATGCCATCCTAGATCTATTATTATTCCAGTTCGAAGTCCAGCTGCCATTGCAGTCATCAATGATTCTTCGAGATATATTGTACTTTTCGCATGCAGTTTTTCCAGTAGTTGGTATGATAAGATGTTGCGATAGACTTGGTTGAGCATGCTATTTGCAACTAGAATGATATTCGAGTTGACAGAATTGATGTGATGTTTTTTAAAGAAATAATGCATGATATCAAATAAATGTCCATTAAGAGCGTATCGGTATGTTCCCACTGTGTCTCCAGACTCAAAGTCTAGTAGATTGGGATGAAAAAGATACGAAAAGCTGGTCAATGCTTTGATCTGTTCTTCTGTGTATTCTGTAGACGAGACACTAAACATCTGATCTCGAGCAAATGTTAGTGTTTCTATTATCTCAAGAGGCTGTGGACATCCTGCCAAACCAAAGGAGATATATCGAGCACCGATTTGAATAACCACTGCAGGCATCAATGTAGAATTTTTTATAGCAGTGATTATATATCTAAAAACAGTGAATTATTAAATTGCAATGTTCAATCTGGAATTTGGAGATGTAAAGATTAACCAATTGGACCCTAATTCTTCTAAATTGACTAAAATTGTCCCTCAATAACACCTTACACACCAAACTCAGTCAGATTTGCAATTTCACCCTGATTGCTGCCAAAACCGTAATGTTCTCTTGTCTGCCACAGGGCTCTTAGGCTGCCATTTTTTTTTACTACATTTTTTTTGTTGTATCATGGGCGCATTGGTTTCTCTTCCATTGGCTCCTGTCTCGATGGCCGGCAGCTGGCTGGCATCGTGTTTTGGAGCCTCTCTCTGCTCGTGCTGTATGAATTCCAAAATGAACCCTCTTGCAGGCACGTTTCGGTCTTCAGTGGCTACTAGAATTACGTACGCCCTTATCTTCATGGTGAACTCTATTTTGTCCTGGGTGAGCATGAGCCACTCCTTGACTGCCCTGGTGGAAAGATGGACCTGGGGACTCTTCAAATATGGCAATGCATACTGCAAAGAGCACGGCTGTGTGGGATTCACCAACGTCCAAAGAATGAATTTCTCTTTAGGACTACTGCATTTGGTGCTGGCAGGTCTGCTTCTGGGGGTCAGATCGACGTCCAATCCGCGTGCACAGCTGCAGAATGGCTATTGGATGGCCAAACTTTTCGTCCTGTGCGTTTTAACTGTGATCACATACTGGATTCCAGATAAATTCTTCCTTTTCTGGGGAAATTACATCTCCACTATTTTGAGCTCTGTTTTCGTGATTATCGGACTGATTCTACTTGTGGACTTTGCCCACGAGTGGGCAGAAACATGCATGGAACACATCGAGGAAGGAGAAATCTACTTGGACGCCGACGACTCCGACTCGGGATGCATGGAGGGCCCCTCGTTCTGGAGATCGCTATTGGTCGGAGGAACACTGGGAATGTATTTGGGAGTTGTGGTGATGACCATCGCAATGTACATCTATTTCTCGCACGTGGGATGCGCGCTCAACACTACAGTCATCACTCTGAACCTGGTGCTGGTGCTGGTAGCTTCTGCTCTGTCAGTTTCTCCAATTGTCCAGGAATACAATCCAAACGCAGGACTTGCACAGTCGTCGATGTGCTGCATGTACTGCACGTATTTGGTGTTTAGTGCGTGTCTCAGTGAGCCAGACGACAAGCTGTGCAACCCTTTGGTGAGATATGCTGGAACACGCACGTTGTCGGTGGTGATGGGCGCAATATTCACGTTTGGAGCAGTCGCATACACCACGACACGCGCTGCTGCCAACTCGGCATTCAGCCACAGTGGAAATGCCCCCTCGTCGAATTACGACTCTGTCGCGAGCGTGATCACGCAGGAGCCAACACGCAAAGATATGAGACTACACGCGATCCAGCAGGCCGTGAACGAAGGATCGCTTCCCGAATCTGCCCTGGACGATCCTGCGTACTTCGAAGACTCGGAGGACGACCTGGGAGAGGAGAAAAACTACACCAAATATAATTACGCGCTATTCCACGGAATATTCTTCCTCGCTACCCAATACATAGCCGCGCTTTTGACCATCAACGTGGCCTACGAACCCGACAGCGGGGCGTTCGTGCCTGTCGGACGGACGTACTTCAACTCCGGAATGAAGGTGGTGAGCTCGTGGCTGTGCTTTGCGCTGTATATCTGGACACTCGTGGCCCCCATGGTGTTCCCGGACCGATTCATGTGACAGCTGGAAAAAAGTCGTTTCGGGCTGTGCTGTGCTGGAAAAATTATATAAACCAATGTATTTCCCGCGATTTGAGGAAAAAATTCCACACACACGGTCGCCGCCCGCTTACGTAACATGACTGAATCGGAGGTGCCGGCCAACTACGCGAACGTGAAGACGCATTTTCCTGCTGCGCGGATCAAGAAGCTGATGCAGACAGACGAGGATATCGGCAAGGTGGCGCAGGCCACGCCGGTGGCTGTGGGGCGTGCGCTCGAGCTGTTTCTGTGCTCGCTGGTGGAGAAGTCTGTCGAGACTGCTACCGCAGAGCAGAGCAAGAAAATTACAATTCAGATTCTGAACAAGACCATCCAGCAGAACGAGCAATTCGACTTTGTTGTCGAGGTCTGCGACAAGTACCTCAACAAGAACTCGGCTGTCTCCTCGACCTCGTCCTCGTCCTCTGCAAACCAAGAATGAGTGTATATTAGTGTAACTGTACTATAACCATTTGCTACGCCTGCGGAGTTCCATATTTAAAAAAAAATCAAGCTCGCCACATTTGTGGGGTGCACTAGCCACCAACACAAGCACATATATAAATCCTGTGTTGTTCGTTAATTGAACAGATTTTCTTTATAATGGCTCACATCACCTCCTCCAAATCGTTTACTAATCCGTTCCATTTATCTCTCAAGAACCTCCAGGCCGCTGACAGACAGGCAGAACCCATTTACTACGTGGGAGTCGACGTTGGCACTGGTTCGGCGAGGGCTGCTGTGGTGGACCAGACAGGAGCGATCCTGGGCCTTGCAGAGCGTCCGATCACCAGGCACGAGCTCAAGGCCAATCACATCACGCAGTCGTCGACCGAGATCTGGGACTCCATTTGCTACTGTGTCAAAACAGCAATCTCCCAGTCGCACGTCGATCCCTCCAAAGTTCTGGGTATTGGATTCGATGCCACCTGTTCGTTGGTGGTGATTAACGAGAAGACAGACAAGCCGATGGCGGTGGGTCCTGATTTCGACGATAATCTCGAGGACATTATTCTGTGGATGGACCATCGTGCCGAGGTCGAGGTCAACGAAATTAACGCTACTAACGACGAGTCTCTCAAGTATGTGGGAGGAAAGATGTCTATTGAGATGGAGCTGCCTAAGATGAAGTGGCTCAAGAACCACATGCCCAAGGATGCCAATGGCGAGTCTCTGTTCAACCAGTGCAAGTTCTACGACCTGGCGGACTTCCTGACCCACAAGGCCACGGGCTCTGAGACCAGATCGTACTGCAGCACTGTGTGCAAGCAGGGATTTATTCCCGAGGGGATTACCAACAGAAACGGCTGGTCTGCGGACTTTCTGAACAAGGTGGACCTGCCAGAGCTGGTCGAGGACAACTTCAGAAGACTGGGTGGATCTCCAGGCATCAACGGCAAGTACCTGTCTGCTGGCGAGACTGTTGGCTCTCTGACAGAGAAGGCCGCGGAGGAGCTTGGACTGACCAGTGACTGTTTTGTTGGTTCGGGTGTCATTGACGCATATGCGGGCTGGATCGGAACGGTTGCTGCGCAGACTGAGACCCCGATTCCGGATCTTGTGGAGCAGGACAAGAATCTCAAGGGCATGGCCAAGGCTTCGGGCAGACTTGCTGCTGTTGCAGGAACTTCCACGTGCCATATTTGTCTCGACGAGAAGCCGATCTTCGTTGACGGAGTCTGGGGCCCATACAGGGACGTCATGGCCAAGGGCTACTGGCTCGCCGAAGGAGGCCAATCGTGCACTGGAGCGCTGCTTGCACACGTTCTATCGACCCATCCGGCCTACACAGAGCTGGGTGTTGCGTCTGAGGCTTCTGGTGCGTCGAGATTCGATTTCCTCAACTCGAGACTCGAGACTCTGAAGAAGACCAGCAAGGAGAGATCGGTGGTGGCTCTCGCCAAGAACCTGTTTTTCTATGGCGACTTCCACGGAAATAGATCGCCAATCGCAGACCCGACAATGCGGGCCTCGATCATTGGCCAGAGCATGGACGTGTCGCTAGACTCGCTGGCTATAGAGTATCTTGCTGCGTGCGAGTTCATTGGCCAGCAGACCAGACACATCATTGAGAAGATGGAGCACTCGGGCTACAAGATCAATGCGATCTTTATGAGTGGAGGCCAGTGTCGTAACGGACTGCTGATGAGACTTCTGGCCGACTGCACAGGACTGCCAATTGTGATTCCGAGATACATTGACGCATCTGTGGTGTTTGGAGCTGCAATGCTGGGAGCTGTGGCTGCCGAGGACGCGCTCAAGAAACGCAAGTCCAACACGGGTGTCAAGTCGAGAAGAAGCTCGAACGTTTCCAGTGTCGACAACGTTCCAGACCAGCCTCCTTCGCCTTACACTGCGCCATCGGCCACCGCCTCGATGACGTCCATCAGCGCGTTGGCTGCCGGAAACGCGCAGTCGTCTTATCCATTCCCTCTGATGACTCCAATCGAGGACGAGACCAAGCAGCTGGGAGCCGATCTGGACAACTCGGACGACGAGGAGGCACAGATCTCGTTTGGTTCCAAGACCGGGGCCCAGGCTACGGCCACGAGGAACTTCATCTCCAAGAAGACGGCGACCGTGGGAGCAGGACCGGGCGACAAGCTGTGGAAGGTGATGACCGACCTGTCTGGCGTGGGCCGTATCATCAACCCTTCGAGTCCAAACGACCCTGACAGAAAGCTGCTGGGCACCAAGTACAAGATCTTCCTGGACCAGATCGAGACACAGCAGAGATATCGCGCAATGGTGTCCAAGACCGAGGAGGCTATCAAGAACTACTTGAGTATATAGAGCCAAGAAACGGGCGTTGCACCGCCCTGGAAAATTAATATAAAAGTTGCACTGCAGCAATTTAGAAAAAATAAACCGGATGACGCTTTCTCTGCACATCGATCCCGACGTCTTGGAGGGCCAGATTCTCGGCTCGGATTCCGTGTCCAAGAGACTGGTCAAGAAGTACGTCCATGCCAAGAATCAGATACACAACGAGCGGGTCCAGAACGATCCCGAGAGCCAGCTGGTGGCCAAGTTCCGGGGCATCCAGGACAAGTACCAGCTCCAGGAGCACGGAATGAGTGCGAGACAGACGTATGAGATTCTCCACGACGAATTGACGCTCGACGGCAACACCACGTTGAACCTGGCCTCGTTTGTCAACACGCATGTGGAGCAGGAGGCTGAACAGCTGATCCTCGAGAATCTCACCAAGAACCTGGCCGACAACGACGAGTACCCCATGATGCTGGATATCCAGCAGCGGTGCATTTCGATTCTCGCCAAGATGTGGCACGCTCCGCCAGGCGCCAGTGCTATTGGAACTGCGTGCACTGGCTCTTCTGAGGCCATTATGCTGGGAGGACTGGCAATGAAGAAGAACTGGCAGGCCGAGCGACGCGCAGCAGGCAAGGATGCGCACACGCCTAATATCCTGATGGCCTCGTGCTGCCAGGTGGCGCTCGAGAAATTTGCGAGATATTTCGACGTTGAAGCCCGCATCATTCCGGTCTCAAACTCAGACTTTCTGCTGGACTGCGAGCTGATCAGACGCAATTTGGACGAAAACACGATCGGCGTGTTTGTGATTCTGGGCTCGACGTACACGGGGGGCTTCGAAGCCGTCGACACAGTTGCCAACATTCTGCAGGAGTACGAGGTCGAAACTGGCCATTCTGTGCCGATTCACGTGGACGCGGCCTCTGGCGGAGTCCTGGCCTCAGTGGTGTACCCGGAACTGGCGTGGGACTTCCGCAACCCGCGGGTGGTGTCCATCAACTGCTCGGGACACAAGTTCGGGCTGGCCACTGCGGGATTGGGATGGGTCGTTTTCCGAACCCAGGACTGGCTGCCGCAGGAGCTCAAATTCCAGCTGCAGTATCTCGGCGGTCTAGAGGAGTCGTTCAATCTTAACTTCTCGCGTCCAGGATTCCAGGTGATCCACCAATACTTCAACTTTCTGCATTTGGGCGAAAAGGGGTACTATCAGATCTTCGACAACTGTCTTACCAATGCACGTATTTTATCCAAATTTCTAGAAGAAACAGGTCTTTTCGTGTGCGTGTCGAATCTGCATCTTCCTAGAGGCCACACCGCTCGAGGGGCGCCCCCAGAAGTCCCCACTCCCATTGGACACCACGCACATTTGGCTGACCATAAATATTACAACCCTGCACTGCCAGTTGTTTCTTTCCAGTTTTCGCCAGAGTTCAACGATAAGTACCCTGAGATCCCGCAGTCGTTGGTGTCCAAGCTGCTGAGAAACCGCAAATGGATCATCCCCAACTATGGACTGCCCAAAACCAGTTCTCAGAATTCGTCTGAAAATAACGAGATTCTCAGAATCGTGGTCAAGTACAATCTCACCTCGCAGCTGTTGGACAAGCTGATGCACGACATTGTCGAGGTGGTGGAGATCCTCATGAAATCAACAGAAATGGTGAGAGGAAACGTCAGGCAGGTGAAAGATCAAGAAACCTCTGACGAAAATGCAGTGTACAACATGCTTCTGGCAATTGCCAACGATGGAAACGAAAAACTCATCAAGCTCAAAACTAGCCACGAACACCATCATGAGTCGTTCCGTGGAACCTGCTAGAGAATCTTGTTGATCCGCTTCTTGGCAGAATTCATTTTTTGCTGCGAGCTCTCCACCTTATCATCCAAGTCTTTCAGCATTTCGTTCTGTATGCTCAATTCATTATTTATGGCCAATCCGATTTGTTTCTGTCGACTCAGAATCTCGCGTAGCCCTTCGAGATCATCGTCCTGTTGACTCATAATTGCCTGTTGCTGCACGTACAGCTGCTGGTTGTCCAGTTGTCTTGTGACAGGAGTCTCTTCTGCTTTCCCAAGACTTCTCTTAAACGTCTGTTTGCTCATACTTGAGACACCCCTAACAAGCGTCAGGAGTTCCTCTCTTTCCCTTCGATACTGGTTCACTATGCTATGTCTCCTCTGGAGCTCTCCTGCTCCCAATTGTTCGCTTTTCAGATATTTGTCTAGTTTGTCTATTTTGGCTTCAGATAAGTCCAAAGACCGCTTGCACTCGGCCATTCCGGCCTCCTTGCTAAACAGCTTTGCGCGAACACCCTGAAGAATAGCTTTCACTTCCTTCGAAACGTCCAACCACGATTCTTGAGACCCAACTTCGGACTCTTTGGTGTCCTGGAACGTATTTCTAGGAAGATAGAGAAACTCTAAAACTAGCTCATGATCTCGCAATTCTGGGTCGTTCAATAGGTTGCGTAGAAATTGGCCAAGTCCTATTCGTCTCTGCTCAAGTGCTGCTTCTTTGCTCTTGTAAAAAGTAGAAAATTTCGAAGGTAGCATATACGGAAGCGGTCTGTTCAGAGAAGCCTCTATTTCCTTCTTGAACTCGACAAAATCACTGAATCGCTTGCTGAGCTTATGCGGGTCTTTGTCCAATCCCGTCCTAATCTCAATGTTGTAGAAATCATACTCATTCAGCTCTGTTGTACTGGGAATACTGACCTCCACCATGAGAATGAGTTCTATTTAGCTTTATATTTTTTTGCCCATATTTAATATGGTGCACAGATGAGAAATAAACCGAGCCAAAGGTTTTTTTTAAGATCCTATGGGAAAACAATATATATCCACCTCCATCGTTGGAGATGCTCACAAATCCGACATCTTGGACGTTTGTATAACCAAAGAACTTACTATCACGTGTTCTGCTGATGGATATTTGAAGCTTTGGGAGAATTTGAGCTCCGAAAAGCCTATGAAATCTCAATTGCTGGTAGACAAATATGGGCTGCATCATGTTTCCGTGTTTGAGACAGGAAACGTTCTTCTCATTGCAACAGTATCATTTGCTGGAAAGTTCTATTTGTACAAATACGATGGGAAACTGGAAATCGTGGATGATCTGCCTTCGGAGCTGAAAAATGAGAAAAATTCGTTCTGGGCCCTCAGCTTTATGAAAGACCCTGACGGAGACTACAACGTCTTGGCCATTACACTCGCATCGGGAGAAACACAGATATACAATTTAGAAGATGAAACGCTAAAATACTCTGGAACTACTTCTTCTTCAGATAATTCTTTTGCTACTAGTGTCCATTTGGATCCAGCGTTCAAGAGAATGGCCGTTGGTCACCAAAATGGAAACGTTTACATTTATGATCTCGAGTATTTGAAGCCCTTATACGAATTCCAGTCCTACGGACTCAAGAAAGCCACTTCATCGAGTTCGCTTTCGACTGTTCGGTGTGTTCGTTTCTCTCCAGGAGGAACTCTTCTTGCGGTGGCACGGGACTCTGGAGCTTACGGCACAATATTCCTGTACGATGTTAAATATGGAGAGGTAATTGGAACGCTGACCAACTCCTCGCACTCGTCCAACGTCGGAATAGGTGGGTTTGCTCATAACAGCTGGTGCATGAGTGTGTCCTTTAATGACGACGGAACCCTTTTGGCGAGCGGAGGACTCGATGACACAATTAGAATCTGGAGCACCAGCACACGAACCAAAGAGGCGAACCTGTTAGTCAGCAAGTCTGACGTGGACGACGAATCGCTCGACAACTCGAACCAGCTCGATCATGCGACATGTTGTGCTCTCTGCTTTATTCCCAAGGGAACGATCGCAGGAGAGGGTGAAAACGACGGATTGGTGGTTGTCGGGTTTGACAGGGCAATCAGATGGTTCAGGGAGGCAGGTGGAGTGTGATGAAGTCAGATAAGGCGATCTACTCTGAACGACCTTCTCTGGAGTCCCTGCGGAACTGCTCGTCGATACCGATCAGTGCCACGCCCTGGTATCTCCCGTCGAGGTCGTCAGAGACTGGGGACTGAGGCGAGCGGGACGTGCGGTACTTCTCCTTGTCCGCGTTCTGTGTCCAAGGCTCTGGGTTCACGAGCCGACTGTCGTTGGCCAGGCCGTCGAACAGCTTGAGAATCAGCTCTTTCTCCAGATTCTGAAACGCTTCCGTCTTCACCAAGACCCCCCAGTTGTCATACATGAAGTCTTCACAGTTGGCTCGCAGAATCTTGTTTTCCAGATACAGCGAGACTTTCCAAATCTGAATGATCGTCTCCAGTTTGAACCCATAGTCATAGATGCGGTCGAGCAGCATAGACTGCAGCTCGCGCAACTCGTACATCGAGGATAGTATGAGCAGTCCGCACGACTCCTCAGTGGTGCAGTTGTCGATGCTATTGGTATAAAAATAGTCCACCAGCTTGACCACCCAACCTACAGGCTCCGGAATGAACATTTCGTTTGTGATGGACTCAGACATGCCGGATTCGTACATTTTGCGGAAATAGGGCCATCTGGTGATGAGAATCAGCTTGTGCACGTGGAGCGGCTGGCTGCGAGGAATGCTGTGGTCGTCGTCTCCTGGCCTGAACTCAGAGTCGAGCGCGACGATCGTGAAGTCTGTGAATTCGCTATTTTTGTACAGGGGGTAGAAGTTGTTGAGGATCATGGTGTTGTCGTGCTCGGGCCTGGTGTGGATGATGGAGCCCAGGTTTTCGAGCGGAATCTTGCTCAAATGGGTCAGTCTGTAATCGTAGGACGTATCGTTGATCTCGGGGGTTAATGGATATCCTAGCATGCAAAGATTGTTCTTGTAGATAAAAAAGTGTCGCCAGCGGAAACTGGTGAGCAGGTCGGTCCTGCCCATGAGAATTGGAGAGTATCTCAACTTGGCAAGGTCATATAGTCCAATGGAGGGCTTATCTGTTTCCTGGTCAACAGACCACTGCGACGTGAATATGTCGAGCACCTTGCGTTCGGTTACCTTGAGATACGTGTGGTTGCCTGTGAGCACTTTGGGCGTGCCACTCAGCTTGATCTCTGCCAGAGAGGTATCCTGGATATCGAACGTGCTGATCTTCTTGATGTGATTCATCTGGTTTGACAGCCCGCCGAACGACCAGATCTTGCCGTATGCCTCAAAAATGTGGTGGTCGAAGTGCTCCACAAAGGTGCGGGTCGCCGTGTTCCCTGTTGCCAGCTCCAGACAGTGGATGTCGCCAACAGGCTTCTTCCGCGACAGAACGTCGCACCCGCCGCTGATGTACAGTCGTGACTTGTCGTTCGACAGACACGCCGCGTGTCGCGACAGTGGCGGCAGTCCTTCAGGGAAATATTTGTCGTACATGGACCACTCGTTATCGATCAGATCATAAAACACAAGAGTCATGGGTCTCAAGCTAGCGTTCAGGTCGGAATAGCTATCGCGGTACTGCTCGTCGCTCGGGTGTCCTCCGTAGAGCAGGACGCGGCCCTTGGACACGCGCGTGAGCGAATGGCCCTCCCTGTGGATCCCACTTCTGCGACTGTTGAGCCATCGACTGGCCTTTAGATCCAGAAGATACACTCTGTCGTCGATCACGTCGTCCTCGTCAAACCCCCCGAAAAGCATGAGAAGATCCAGCTCCTCGTCGACGCAGACCGCAGACTGCAGTCTATAATAAGGGGCCGTGCCCTGTAACGATTTGGTGGTCTCCTCCATGTGGGAAATAAATTTGGGGAAGCGAATTTTATGCGAAATTATTTATCCTTCTATAAGCTGAAAATTCCTGTGTTCTTCTTGCCAAACGGATAAACCACCATTGTGCTGAAAAACAGGCCCACCGTGATTCCGATCGCGATCTCCACCATCGAGACCCCGAATCCCAGCGTGCTGGTGCTGATGCTGTTGGTGGACGACGTGGTGTTGGACGCACTGCTGAGCGTGGTGATCCCAGCAGCCAGCACGTTACGCGACGCAACTCCTCCCGGGACCTGGTCGAACACCCCCGTGAGCATCGAGGTGAACGCGGAGTTGCAGTATCCGATCCGTCTGAACGACTTTCCTGTCCGCGAGTACAGGTTGCTCATGAGTCCGATTGTGAAGGAGCCCAGCGCCGAGTTGAACTCGGTGATGTTGAAGTGGAGCGACGCAAAGTACGACACCGTGTAGCCGCCGCACGCGATGATCGTCATGATCGGGATCTGGTGCCACTGCGCCTGCGACGCGAGCGAAAGAGCTATGCTGAACACAGGCACGAAGAAGATGTTCCAGTACACAGAGATGTCCGAGGTGCATGTGGTCTTGGTGGTGGCCGAGTGGTCCATCCAGCCGTACATGGCGGAGCCGAGCGTGAGTCCGAATCCCAAAAACAGGGAGTAGATGATGGCGTAGAACATGCGCACCGAGCCGGCGACCAGAGAGCGACTCTGGATCTCTAGAGCCCCACTCAGAATGATGTAGCCCGGGAGAATCATGCACATGCCGCCCTGGACGACCGAGGCAAAACAGAAGTACTTGCCGCCCCCGATGCTGCCAATAGCTCTGCCTATAAAGCTGAGCCAGACAGTGCTGCTCACTTCAAACACAGACGAGTAGATCGTCGACTTTGGAGCCACAACGAGCTGGAGAAAGCCCAGAATGCACCCCAGCACAAAGGTGGGCGGGATATCGAGCCACGAGCCGCCAAAGGCCCAGTTGATGACCGTGCAGCTGGATATGCCGTAGAAAAAAATGCTCCACCAGGTGTTGAAATAATTGGGGCGTTGCAGCAGCTCCTCGAGCTGCGCAGACGCTTCCACGACGCCGAGTCGGTCGTGCACCACGTTCTTGTACAGATCGTGCGCCTCGTCGAGCTTTCCCAAATTCAGGCCCTGCGAAACACGCACCAATTTCACCTCCGAGGTTCTGGTCGAAGGGTCACCAAACGAGACGATCATGACTCCAGGCAGATAGATAAACGAGCTGTCAATCTCGAGGACTCGTGCGGCCGCAGTCAGATACTCCTCGAGACGATGGTTGGGAGCACCGTACTGCATAAAGGCCTTGCAGAGCGTAAGGATGAATTTTTGTCGCTGCAGAATATCTGCAATGTGCACAGTGATTCTTGCTGCTGTTTCGTGTCTGCGCTTGCGTTTCAATCGCAGCTTGTCCTTAAGCTTCTTATCTTTGTGGTCAAAATGCGGCAGCTCCATTTTATCTTGCGACTCGTCTTTGGGGCCAAAGAAGCTGCTGATCGAGATATTAGACAGATTCCTGTGGTGTTTGGGCTTGCGGCTCTCTGCCGACGACTGCGGAGACAGCACGTCTGTGACCGAGTCAGAAGAGGTCCGTTTCAGGAGCGGAATGCGCTTCCACTTCTTTTTGGACGAGTCTCCCAGCTTGGAGTCTGTATCTGACTCGTACAACAGAGCCGACGACGACTCGTTGGTGTTGTACAGTCTCATGATGTTCGAGAACACTCCTGTCCGGACCTTGGTGGGCAGCGACATCTCCTGGGGAGCCATTTCGTCATAATCGTTCAACAGCGGCGACATCAAATACTCTGTCGAGTCGTCGACAGAGTCGTTAGAAGTACTGCGCAGATTTTGCAGAGGAATGTGAGATCCGATGATCCCACGCGCCTCATCAAGCTGTCCCATCTCCTCGTCCTCGAGCCTGCTCCTCGAATGGCCAAGCCCCAGAAATTGGGTCCTGATCGCAGTCGTCTTGAGACTCTCGAGATCCGAGTGGTCGCCGGGCTCCACAACCACTTGTGGCGATGCGTGCGAGTGCATGGTGAGTCTGCGGATCCAGCCAAGCATCCTGCCGGGCTTCTCGGGATCGGAAACGGGACTGGGGTCCTCGTGTGGATCGGAATGTTCGTCCGACTCGTCGGTGAGCTCGTCCTCGCTGGACTCTGGGTCGCCCAGATCCATCTGCTGGACCGCCGACTGCCGCACAGGCCGCACCGGCCTGTCCTTGGAGTCCTGGTAGAACTCCTTGTCGAAATCTCCCTCGATTTCCTGCGCAATCCGCGTGCTGCGGTCGGAACTAGTAGGCTCTAGACTCTTCTCGTTCTGCTCCGAGCTGAAAATCGGCAAGATCGGCAGCTGCAAGCTCTCGGCGTCGACCTCGTCGTCCTCCAGCAACGGAGCATCGTTCATGCGGCGCGGACTCAGCGAAAAAGTGCGCAACGGCGATGGGTCGCGCGACATCTCGAGTTCCCGCTCTAGCCAAGACTAATATCCGCACTGGGCCTGTATTTTTTTTAGATAATTTTGAGCCGCATGGCTCATAACCCACCGCCTAAAGAAAAATTGCAACATCTGTTTACAAAATTACACTTAACACCAACACCCTCCTTACACACACCAACTTGTAAACAAACCTACAAAATGGATAACATGTTGCACCCGCAAATTGCGCAGTTCCAGCCCGGTTCTGCCGACCAGTCCGACCTGTTTCTGGATGCAACTGGCAAGTCCATCAAGTTCTATCTGTATCCGCCGCTCGACAGAAATCAGCGACTCGTTCATCTGATCGAGTCCCATAGTGGACAGGTGATGACTGGCGTGACCAAAGATACCGTGATTTTGTCGTCTCCCGAGTACCTGATGAGCGACGATTTGAAGCAATTCCACGTTTATTCGTACCAATTCGTGCAGGACTCGGTCAGCAAGGGAATTCAGCCTCTGATGAACTACGTGCTGCATTCTCCTTCGACCGCAGTTATGGGCACCAATAACTTGAACAATATCAGCGGACCGGTGACCATGAGATATTTCACGCCCGACGAGGACGCCATGTTGTTTGAGGAGATCAGAAAGAGGCCATGGATGGGATACAAGGGTCACCAGATCTACAAGGATATCAGTCAGATGGATTATTTCAAGCAGAGACAGCGGAGTGCTGCTTCTCTCAGAGAGAGAATCCGGACGCTCAAGTACGAGATTGAGTATGTGTACAAAGCAGGTCCTAACAGAGAATTGTTGAAGGACGAGAACGGGAACTATATCAAGGATTACGAGATCAAGAAGAAGACCACCAGTTTCACTGCCTGGGAAGATTTTGAGATGTGCAGAACAATCTACGTCAAGCTGAGACCCACTACCGACGAGAAAGGGTTCGAGATCATCAATTTCCCTACAGGGTTCTTCGACAGCTATGCCAATTCGCACCCCAACCACACTTCTGAGTCCTGGAGACAGAGATATAAGAATTTCCTGAGTCTTTTTGGTATTGCCAACTATCTCAAGTACTGTATTATGCAGATCAGACAGGAGAAGGAGCCACAGGCTGCCAACATGGCCAACAAGGACTGGCTGAATGCAAGAAAGCATCTAAAGAAGGCGGCAGGTCCAAAGCTGTATTTTCCTAACATTCCTGAAGGAAACGAGTTCTTGGACGCTAATCTGGACTCATTGGAGACTCCTGAGTTTGTGGAACCGGAAATTGTTCCTGCCCCGCGCCCAGAGAACCAATTTCTGCGTCCGACTCCCCAGGAACAGATCGAGCGATCGATCGCAATGGCCGCGCAGCACCAGGCAGAGCACGACCTAGCCACGGCGTTCAAGAACTTCAAGGAAGAGGACCCTGCTTCGCCTCCTGCCAAGCGCATGAAGATCGCCATGGAGCCGATGGACTCCACCACCTCGGCCAACATCGACCCTGCAATCGAGGACATGCAGCAGCCACTCGAGTTCGTGGACGAGCCAACCACCTTCTTCTCAGAGCCGCAGTTCCGCGAGTCGTTCAAGAAGGACAACGCGCCAATTGACCTCAACCTCGTGCTGAAGGACAAGGACGCGTTCTACAAGAAACTGGAGGACCTGATCGACCCCCAGACCAAAATGCCAACCAAGACTCTGGTCGCGAGACTCGAGGAGATCGGCGTCAAGGAGTACTACTCTCTGTTCCTTCTGTACAGATGCAACTCCAAAAGAAAGCTCATGCTCGAGTGCATGAAGAACTACGTCGAGACCAACGGCGAGGAGCTGCTGGTGCGCCAGTCCGGCGTCTGGTCCGACAAGGCGCTCGACTGGATCGCCAAGAACGACGAGAGTCTGAACGCGCTTCTCAAAATGTACCACGGCCAGGACGCGTTCAAGACTCAGATGGAGACTCTGCGGAAAATGAAGCAGTGAGTGTATTTTATTAGTGAGTTGTATTTTAATTATGCTTTTTCGTCGTCCAGATCCACCACCACATCCCATTGCGGCGCACTGTCTTTCTCCTTCTCCTTGTCCAGTGCCCTGTATTTGGCCTTAGTCTTCCGTTTGGCCCGTTCTCCAACTATCTTCTTGCGCAGTGCTACTATGGCCATCCTGCTGGTCTCGCCGTTCTCCATAAAGTCGATTTTGGCAGCCAGGATCTCGCGGGCTATTTTGCGGTTCTGCTCGCGCGACCGCGTCGCCTGCGAAGTCACCACCAGCCCTGTGGGGATGTGCGTAAGCTGAACTTTGGAGTTGGTCTTATTGATCTTCTGGCCGCCCTTTCCCGAGCCGCCCTTGATGAACTTCTCGCGAATATCGTTCTCGCTGATTTTGGGTCGCGGCGGCATCTTGTTCGCGCGCGGAACCTTGACAGACAACTGTCTGGCGGTCTGGACCAGCCAGAATATCGACTTGAACATGGACTGGAAAAATCTCTAGCCACACAACTTCGCCACACACGCTTGAAAAATTATTTCCAAAAAAACATCCACCACTCTTTTCACTGGATGTCTCGTCATTTCCACACGTCGGCGCTTGCTGCCGCCAGAAAAGCGACCCGAGTCTCCCCCCACATCAAGCTGAGACCTCCCATTCTGCCCACCATCAACAATATCAACGTTAAGGACGACCATCCGCTTTGGCAGTTCTTCCATGAGAAAAAGTTCGTCAGAGACCAGGGCGAGGTTGCATTCACCGGAAGAGCGTGGGCTGTGCAGGAGCTCAGACGCAAGTCGTGGGAGGACCTGCACAACCTGTGGTATGTGTGTTTGAAGGAGAGAAACGTGCTTGCAAGAGAAATCTACATTTTCCACCAGCAGGGAGAAAACCCAACAGTCAGTGACTACCAGAAGCTGGACGAGGAAATCCACAAGACCATGTGGAGAATCAGACAGGTGCTCACCGAGAGAGATAGTGCGCTGCAGAACGCGCAAGAAGAGTTTGCCCAGAGCGGAGATCAGTATCTGCAGGAATTTAGACAGAAGTACCTGGACGAAGAGAACGTGGAGACTGACGAGTGGTACGACAGGCTCGAAAGACTGCAGAACGCGATTTTCGGAATCCCAGAGCTGCTGGACGCAGACTTCGAGGTGGACCTGAAGTTCGTGGAAGGTGTCAAGTACATTGGACAGCTCAAATTCGACAAATTTGCTCAGCAGATCGGCCGCACAGACTTGGCGCCTCTCAGAGACATCGCAGAGCTATACACGCTGTTCGAAGAGAGCGCGAGCGCAGAGGGGGTCACCGAGGCCTGCGCCAAGATCGACGACTACAGACAGTCCGAGATTGTGATCCCTGCCTCCAAAGAGGTGCAGGTGGTGCAAGGGTTTGTCCACGAGAAGCTGGAGGTGCTTGCAGAACAGGAGCCCGAGACAGTTTAGATGTACATAGTGTTAATCCGGTAAGTTCTATATGCGGTCGATGGCGGCGAGCTGGTCGAGCACCTCGGTCAGTTTGGCTGCGAGGGTCTCCCATTTTTGCTTGCTTTCGAGGATCTGTTTTTCGAAGTTCTCGCATTCGGCCAGTTTGGCGTCGATTTTCGCGCTCAGCTGCTGACAGCTGAGCTGGAACGACCCGCTGTTGATCTGGAACTCGAACACCCCGTCCTTGACCTCGCGGCCGTTCTTGGTGATCACGTTCGGGTCAATCTCGTCTCCAAACAGAGTCTGGATTTCTTCTGTAGAAAGGCTGATTGTGCGCGAGCGCTGCAGGTACTCCTGGATGACAAAGTTGACCTTGCGCCGGTTTTTGAGCAGCTCCTTGGTATTTTCTATTTGCTTGTTGAGCCGTTTGCTTTCTTCCACTTCTGCGTCGATATATGCTAGCAGTTTTGCATTTATACTGCCATCGAGGTTTTCGGCGTCTGCACATGCGTTCTTGTATCGCAGACTGTCCACCTTGAGGCCGAGATTAGTCTTGAATCGGGCCAGGTCCAGCTCTGTCTGCAGTTTCTCGAGCTCTGCAAGATCGATAGAATCCAGCTTGTTTTCGCGGGCCAGCGCAGCCAGCGCAAGCAGTCTGCTCTTGAACTTGGTGTATGCGTCGACCTCCAGATCCAGCACCCTTCGCCGGTTTTTCATCGCAATCTGCTGATCATATAAAGTGGACATTATAGAATGGTGAAATATTTGGAATTAAAATATACATTTCTAGAAATAAATTCCATCACAATTTATGTTTCATAGACCAATCCTGGACTAGCTGCACAACGCGATTGGCCAGTCCAAACGAGTTCTGGTATCCCGAATGGGCGGATCCGTAGTTCTGGATCTTCCAGCCGTCTCGAGATATGTTCACTCCGCCCTCTCTTCCAGGTCTGATTCCGACAAACTGGCGAACCTCGACCAAATCTACAGGATTCTTCATGTAGCTGGGATCCACAATTTCCGGAGCGTATCTGAGAGCACGCTGTTTGATTCTCTCTGTCAGGCCGGGATCGTACTTGAGAGAATCGTCGCCATAAAGATACGTTCCTGTGAGAAGGGTCCCGTAGCCAGCGCGGGGAACAACATAGAGCGACTCTGTTGGGTGGTCTGCGTCCATCGCCTCGACGATGATCAGCTTGCGAGCCACATTCTCCACCAGCAGCGTCTGGCCCTTGACAGGGAGTCTGTTCTGCAGGTCCTGCTGGTTCAGCTCAAAGGCACGAATTCCAGCGCAGTTAACAACCAGATCGGCCTCAGAAAACTCTCCGTCGCTCAGAAAAAGCGACTTGGCCTCCTCCAGAGAGTGAACTGTGCGCCGGATGTATTGTGCGCCCAGCTTGGAGCACTCAAACAGCAAATAGTGCAGATATTGCACAGGGTTGATCACGAACGAGGTGTATCTGAACGCATACACAATGTCGTCCCCGCGAGACCCGGGAGGATACTCGGCAGGAGGAATCACCTCGTAGTTCTTGACAATGTCCTTAAACCAGGGTCCGTCGTAATTTGTCTCCACCATGGACATGCGTGGGACGTACACTTCCGCAGTGCGCTGGGCCACACCGGAGCCAGGAACCTCTGCAGAGATGCGCAGCAGCTCGTAGTAGGACGCAATGTCCTGCAGCTGGTCTGTCCAGTCGGAATGGGCCCGCGACTCCAAATGGTAGAAAAACGCACCTGCATAGGGACTGGTATAGTAATCTGCCAGATCCCCCGGCAACTCCTTGGCAACTATGGTAACCGAGTGGCCACGCTTGGCAAGCTCCAGCGCAGTGGTCAGTCCCACAACTCCAGCACCAACAATAACAACGCGATTTTTCATGCTGGACAGATTAGGTATTTATTAATTACGCCTCATTTTCGAGCGCACTTTTTATCACGCCAATCACGGCTGTGCTCTGGATTTTGTCGCTGCCACCTTTGCTGATGGCGTACTCAATATCGCCCAGACCCTTCAGAATGGCCACACGGGTGCGGGTCTTGAGCTCGTACTTGTCCAGAATGCTGACAAATGCGCTCATCAGGTCCACGAGCGCGAGTCCCTCGGTCTTGCGCACCCGGATCATCGTCGAGTATGCGTCTGTCCAGTCGTCTTTCATGATCGCGTCCAGCACAAGATTCACGCTCTGCGGTCTTGGAGCGCCCACACACTCGTACACCATGTCCATGGAGATCTCCTCGCCGCTCTCGACGGCCGTAGCACACGCCTGCAGAACATTAAGGGCCCGTCTCATATCGCCCTCGCTGAGCTCCAGCAGACTACTTTTGGCGTCGGCCGCTATCTGAAGCCTTTCTGTCTTGATGACGTGATCCACGCGGTCCTGCAGCGCCGAGTCCGCCAACGGCGAGAACCTGAACCTGGTGCATCTGGAAAGCAGAGCAGGGTTCAGTTTGTGCGAGTAGTTGGCCAAAATGCAGAAACGCGTGTTCTTGGTGTACTTCTCAATCACACGCCTAAGAGCGTTCTGTGCCGCGTTCGACATGGCATCAGCCTCGTCCAAAATAATGAGCTTGAACCCGCTGTTGAAAATCTGTCTGGTGCTTGCAAAATTCTTGATCTGGTCGCGGACCACGTCAATTCCTCGATCGTCCGACGCGTTCAGCTCCAGTACCATGTTGCGGTAGTTCTTCCCGTACAGCTCGCGCGCCAGCGCAATAATAGTCGAGGTCTTGCCGGTTCCAGGCGGGCCGTAGAACAGCAGATGCGGGATCCGGCCATCCTTCGCAAACCGCCGCACCGTCTGCACCACCTCCTGCTGGCCGTGCACCTCGTCCAGATTCGCAGGACGGTACTTCTCAACCCAGGGCAAATTCTCAGCACTCATCTCTCTCGCACGCGTGTCGCTGTGAAAAAATTCAGACACCAAAAACCGCACTTTTTCTGCGGTGCAAGGTGTGCTGGTAGCAGAACATCGCGGACAGCTCCCGTCGCGGCGTGTCTGTGGTCTGTTGCCGAATTATCTGGGACACGGCTTGCTGGTATATAGTGGTGGGATGTCCTGAGCAGAAAAGGAGAACTGTTAGTGGCACGATGAAGGAGAACGAGGTATTCATGCAGCAGATAGTCGAAGACATGGCGTTCAAGGAGTTCAACTCCACGCTTCCGGACGTGGGCCCCGGACCCGACGAGAGCCTGTATCCGACGCCGCCGCTCGACTCGCACCTGACACAGCTGTTCACAAGTGTTGTGGACTCGCAGTTCGAGTACCAGATTCCAAGATATTGTCTAGACGAGAGCTCGCAGCACTCTGGGGAGATGGACGACTCGCTGGAGCAGTTCATTGACGAGAATCCCATTGAGCAGGGTACAACGCACCCGCAGACCGAGTTTGGCACAGAGAGCAGCCAGAACTACAACTGGAAGCAGGAGTTTGATGTGGGACTGCTGGGCCATTTCGAGTCGCCAGAGAAATCCCCCACGTCTGGCAACTCCACCGAGTCGTCGGTGGGGGAGCACGCGACCCCGTGTCGGGGACTGGACTACTACCGGGTGCGCAACGGGGTCACGATCGACGCGTTCCGGACGCTCAACACGGCGTCGTCCAAGTACGCGTACCAGGGGAACAAAAAGTTCGGGGTCAATTTGTACGAGCCTGCAGTGAACAGGAAATTGCGGCTCGAGGTGGAGCAGGGCGAAATGGGGGAGCAGGCGCCGCGCAAGAAAAGCATGAACCTGGGCAACTTTGCGCTGTGTCCGTTCTGTCCAATGACAAAGGAGAACGCTCAGAAAGACTTCCAAAAGCTCTTTTTCAAGCGCAACGACAGCAACTATCTACATCACATGATCCAGTTCCACGGGGTGTTCTCGAACGGAGAGCTGGTGAAAGACCCCGTGAAAAGAGGCTGGTGCCACCCCCGGGACGGGGGCGAGCCGTACGAGGTGGTGGAGTGTCCGTACTGCGCCGAATGCGTCAATCTGAAGAAGTTCAAGGCCTCGAACCCCAACGAGCACCGTCTGCTAAAATATCTGAGGCACGTGAAAGAATATCACAAAACAGGCAAAAACCTGCAGCAGGTCTCCTTTTCCTCGGACAGACAAGACATCCGGATGTAATCGTTCCTGGGCTACTGACGTAACTCTATAAATAAACCTTGTTTTCCCTCCAGAATGGGGCCACACCCTGCAGATAATATATGCAATTACGTTTTCGATTGGATCGCTGCCCAGCCACTATTATTCCAACAATAAAAATTTTCCACCGTAAACAAAAACCCTTCTAAATATACTTCAAGCCACTCTCCATGTGTTTACTTTTCAAAAAGCTCCCCTGACCCTGCAGGCACATAAATACCGGACCCGGTCCCCCAATCTTCTCATCCACAAGCTCCTGATCATTATGAGATTCTCTTCCACACTCGCTTTTGCTGCCTCCACTGCCGCCGTCCTCGCCCAGGACCTCCAGCTCTACATCAAGTCCGACGACTCCACAGTCGACGGCCAGGGCATCAGCGACAAGCACACCGGCGCCGGTATCAGCTACATCTACCTGGGAACCGGTGGCTCCAGCTCCTGGACCTACGACGAAACTGCCAAGACGCTGACTGCTCCTTTCGGCTCCTTCGAGGCCAGCTTCAACCTGGCTTCCAAGCCTTACGTCGCTTTCAGTGTCATGGACAGCACCGAGCAGTTCACTTTCGACTCGGACGGAACCCTGCTCACCAACGGCACCAGCAGCGGCTACTACGCCTGCATGAACACCAACGACCCTTACAGTTGGTCCGCTTACAGCTACGAGCTCATGTACTACGGCTCTGAGACTGCTCCCGACGGATGCATCAGCGTGACTCTGCAAGCCACCGGAGTCGAGACTGCCGAAACCAGCTCCTCGGCCGCTGTCGCCTCCTCCTCGGTCGCTGTCTCCTCGGCCGTTGCTGTCACCTCTGTCGCCTCTGCTACCACCGCTTACAGCACCACCATCGAGACCACCACCACCTGCGGAGGCAACTGCACCGCCAGTACCATTAGCACGTACGAAAACAACGCAATGGCTGCTGCTCCAGCAGGCTTGGCCGTTCTCGGCGGAGTGGCTGCCCTGCTCATGTAAACATACGCCCCATTTAATTAATTAATTACCATTTTTTTTATTTGACATTAATTAGCACTTTTTTCAGCGAGCCGCACCAGCTGCTATTATTTTTGGCCATCATGTGCTCCAAAACGCTCGCATCCAGCTCCTTGCGCGCGCCGCAGCGCCACAGCTCGATCAGCTGCCCGGCAAACGCCAGGTTCTCGTCCTGCTCCACAGCCTTGGCGATCTTTGCGCGGTGGTACGCAAGCTCGCGCTCGGAAACTGCCGACTCGCGAGCCAGGATCTCGTCTAGCCCGGCTCGGACTTGTGCCAGATCCACACCCGCCGCAGGCTCCGGACCCGCCAGCGGCGCCACGCCCGACCGGCTGCGGCTCAGCACTTGCGGCGGACAGTCGTTCCAGCCCGAAATAGTGGCCGGGGCATTCTGATAGGAGGCCATGGTTGGAAAAAAGACAAGCTAATTTCATATATAACGTTTCAAATTATATGCTACACCTCGCACCAACAAATGTACATCTAGAGCTGGGTCTGCGTCTGGAGCGCCTTGGACAGCACGTCTTCGATCGAGGGTCTCTGGGCCGGGTCGAGCACCAGGCAGTACCGGACCAGCTGTTTGAGCGCGTCGGGGTAGTCTGGCGTCGAGGGGAACGAGTAGTTTCCAGAACTGATGGCCAGCGTGATGTTGGCTCCGTTGACCTGTTCCTCGCGCTCGAAGGGCGAGAACCCGTACAGCAGCGCGTACAGAGTGCAGCCGAGTGACCACACGTCGATCTTCTCGTTGAGCTCGTCCCCTACCTTGATATCCAGCAGCTCGGGTGCTCTGTAGGGCAGGGTGCAGTGCTCGTTGCTGAGCTCCTGGACGGTGATGGCCTGTGCCCGGGACTTGATGGACACGCGTGCCTTTTCGCAGGACCCCAGGTCGCACAGCACAGGCGTTCCGTCCTTGGCCAGCATGATGTTTGCGGGTTTGATGTCTCTGTGAGCGAAGCTGACTGTTTCCTGCAATTCTGTCCCGTTTCCTGCGGTTCCGTCCAGATTGCTCAAGAACGGGTTGTTCTCGTCTGCGTCGTCGTTGTCGTTGGGCTCCATGGACGAGACAATGTTGTACGACTTGGAAATCTGATGGCGGTGCATCGACTTGAGCCCGCGACACATGCCCACAAACAGTCGCACGGCCTCGTGCTCGTCCATGCGCGCATTGTTGACACTGTTGGTGTTGATGATGTCCTGGAGCGAGCCGTCCTCGAAGTATGGAAGCAGAATGTAGATGGTCTTAGAGCCGTCCTGTTCCTGGACCACAGTGGAATCGATCGACTTGACGATAAACGGCGAGCGGAACTCCTTGTAATTATCGACCTCCTTCATGGCAGTCTTGAAGTTGGAGTTGCCAAAAGGACACCGGATCTTTTTGAGGGCATACAGACTGCGGTTGTTGTTGGACTGCACCAGATAGACGTACGAGAAGCCTCCTTCTCCGAGCAGATTGAGGATCTTGAAGGACGACTGGTTGATTTTGAGCACCGGCGTGGAGTTGAAGATACAGGGAAAACATAATCCCAGGTAGTCCAGAGCAGCCATGGTTATTTAAAAGATTTGAGGATTGCCAGGTGTACGAACATCTCTGCACAGGAGCCCAAGGGTGTGTAAAATTTGCTGTTGGAAAAAAACTTGTTTATTAAATAAATTAACACCCATGTCAATTGCAACTAAAGGAGAGGGCGAGACGGTGAAGAATTTGTCGCTGATTGCTGCGCACTCGCACATCAGCGGGCTGGGGCTGGACGACCAGCTGCAGCCGCGCGAGAACAGCCAGGGAATGGTGGGCCAGCTGAAGGCGAGAAAGGCTGCGGGAGTGATTTTGAAGATGATACAGCACGGCAAGATTGCTGGGCGTGCGATTCTGATTGCGGGCCCGCCTTCGACAGGAAAGACGGCCATTGCGATGGGAATTTCGCAGAGTCTGGGAAGCAACGTTCCGTTCACTGCGATTGCCGGATCGGAGATCTTCTCGAAGGAGCTGTCCAAGACAGAGGCGCTGAACCAGGCGTTCAGAAAGAGCATAGGAATTCAAATCAAAGAGGAAACAGAGGTGATTGAAGGAGAGGTGGTGGAGATCCAGATCGACAGGTCGCTGACAGGTGGACACAAGCAGGGAAAGCTCACCATCAGAACCACCGACATGGAGACCATCTACGAGCTGGGAAACAAGATGATCGACGAGCTGACCAAGGAGAAGGTGATTGCGGGCGACGTGATTTCGATCGACAAGTCGAACGGCAAGATTGCCAAGCTGGGCCGCTCGTACACTCGTGCACGGGACTACGACGCCATGGGCCCCGACACCAAGTTTGTGTCGTGTCCGGAGGGCGAGCTGCAGACCCGCAAGGACGTGGTGCACACGGTGTCTCTGCACGAGATCGACGTGATAAACTCGAGACAGCAGGGCTTCCTGGCTCTTTTCAGCGGAGACACGGGCGAGATCCGGTCGGAGGTGCGGGATCAAATCAACATGAAGGTTGCCGAGTGGAAGGAGGAAGGAAAGGCCGAGATTGTTCCTGGCGTGCTGTTCATCGACGAGGTGCACATGCTGGACATCGAGTGCTTCTCGTTCATCAACCGGGCCTTGGAGGACGATTTTTCGCCAATCGTGATCATGGCCACCAACAGGGGCATTTCCAAGACCAGAGGCACCAACTACAAGTCTCCGCACGGTCTTCCCCTGGACCTGCTGGACCGCTCGATCATCATTCGGACCGAGGGCTACCAGGAGTCGGAAATCAAGAGTATTTTGTCGATTAGAGCGCAGGAGGAGGAGGTGGAGCTGAATGCGGACGCATTGAGTCTGCTCACCAAGATCGGAATGGAGACCTCGCTCAGATACGCCGCCAACCTGATAGCCGTGAGCAACCAGATTGCCAAGAAGAAACGCGCAGCCACTGTTGGTCTGGACGACGTGAAGAGAAGCTACATGCTGTTCATCGACAGCGCTCGCAGTGTGCAGTTTGTCGAGGAGAACAGCACCCAATACGTCGACGACGAGGGCCGCGTGGACCTGTCCAAGGGCGACGCCATGGACGTTGGGGCATAGAGTAACATAGAAACACTTTTGTACAGATCTAATAATTCAGCCACTTCCCTTGGTGTTGAGAATCAGCCCGATAATCATTCCGTACAGGCCCAGCACCTCTGCGAAAATCAGAATCAGCACGATTCCCACAAACAGACGAGGCTGGTGCATGAACTGCCGCACGCCCTCGTCGCCCACTATTCCAATTGCGTATCCAGAGGCGAGACAGGCGAATCCAACAGACAGCCCGCAACTCAAGTGCATGAACCCGTTGAAAAGAGTATAATTGGTGCTGGGACTGAGGCCTCCCGCAATCAGAACGGCCACAACCAGACCATACACAGAAAGAATACCACTCATGACGACCGGAATCAGCGATCTCATGATCAGTTCCGGCTTGAAGGTGCCAATTCCAGAAATACCTATTCCAGACTTGGCTGTCCCTATTGCTGCGCCAGCACAGCTAAGAACCATAGCTGCGCAGCAGCCGGCAAACCCAAAGAACGGCGCAAAGGCGGGCGAGTATTCGGACTCGGGAATTGTCGACCTGGAGTTAGTTTGCTTCTCTCTTTGTACTTACATTTTGACGGTAAGTTTTTAATTTGAGCTGTGCTGTTTAAGGCGCGCAGTTACCCGGCCTTGAGAAATAAAAGGGAAAATAAATAAAACAAACACCATGTCTGAGTATTCTTCCCGGATCCATCTGCAATTGCGCGAGCTGCGCAGTGTTTATGCTGCCATCCAGGACGCCGCCGCGCGCAAGGTCGACATGCACATTCTGCAGCCGAACCGCGCCAAGAACGACCCGGTGCTGGCGAAGAACGTCAAAAAGCTCGTGAGGGAGTATATTGACGGGATCTTTGAGTCGGTGCAGTTTTCGCTTGATCTTGACGACGTGACGCCTGCCCAGCGCGAGGCCCGTCCGCTGGCCGAGCTTCTGGGCGCTCCAGGGGCCGAGAACGAGAAGGTCGAGCCGTACGACTTTGCCCTGAACGACAGGCTGCGCGACCTGTACACGCGCGTGGAGGAGAAGGTGGAGTCGATCTCGAATCTGCGTCGCACGCAGCCCGACGCGATCTACGACGAGTACCAGACGCGGGTGCTGGAGAACGCGACGGTGATCGACAAGCTGGTCGCCGAGTCGATACGAAACAGGGAGACAGTGCTGGGGCTAGACAGCACAGAGCCGCAGCAGATGCAGGACCTCGAACGCGATTTCAGCACAATACTGGCAGATCTGGCCGCACTCAAACAGAGCGTGCCCGAGGCGCGCCAGTCCGTGGACAACTTGGACCGGGTGATCAGCTTTGTGCGCGAGACGGCCAGCTAGACTTTTTCAAGGCTGTGTCTGAAAAAATGTTGTTATGTCTTCTTTGCAAAGCGTTTTCCAGCAAGGCGCAGAACAGTTTAAACAGCTGTTTCCCAGCGCCGGGCGCGCTCCCGCACTGACCACTGGTCTGTGTGTGTTCCTTACGCTGGTGTTCTTTGCGTCTAAGGCCCGTCCCGAGCTTCTTGACGCGTGGTCTCTGACTCCCTGGGCCATCTACAATTTAGAGCTCAGTCGGCTGTCTACGTACCCCTTGGTGCACGAGAACTTCCTGCATCTGGCGTTCAACGTCCTGTCGCTGTACGGCCCGCTGGGCCAGTTCGAGACCCAGAACGGAACCGTCCACACGGCTGTGGTGCTGAACTTCCTGGCCACAGTGACAGCAATTCCGTACTGTGTGTGCGGCATGCTGTTCTACCCGGAAACCAGCGTTCTGGGCGCGTCTGGCTGGGGCTTCTCGATGCTCAGTTACTACTACTATCTGCGCTCCCAGACCGACGAGATGACCCAGATCTACAAGGTGGAGGTCCCTACAACGCTCGTGCCCTTCATCGTGCTGCTGGCCATCGGAGTCCTGGTCCCGAGCTCGAGCTTCATCGGCCACCTGTTCGGAATCCTGGCAGGCTTTGCTCTGGGCTACGGATACCTGAAACACTTCACCAACCCCCCTTTCAGAATTATCGAGCGCGCAGAGTCGATGCTGGCTCCCGTGATCGACCGCCTGCCCGCCGCACTGCACTACGTGCGCGAACACGAGGTGATCTCGAACAGATACGTGCTGCCTTCGCACAGGGGCCAGGTTTTGGGCACCAACAGGGGCTAGGAAAGAAACGGTAAATATCTGTATAAACATTACATTTGAGCTCATAAACCATTAGCTATCACCTCATTTCCCACGCAGAATCTTTGCAAACTCTTCGATATCGATCTGGCCGTCTGAATCGGTGTCCGCGGCCTGCAGCATCTGTTTAGCCTCCTCCTCAGTCAGTCTCTCTCCAATGGTGGTCAGAACGCGGATCAGCTCGGTCTGGGAGATTTTCCCGTCCCCGTCGCTGTCGAACACCTTGAACGCTTCCAGAATCTCTGCCTCAACGTCCTGCTCCTTGATCTGTCTGGCCATCATCGTGAGAAACTCGGAAAACTCGATCAGCGAGTTGCCGTTCGTGTCGATCTCGTTCACCAGGTCGTTCAGCTCCTGCTGGGTCGGGTTCTGGCCCAAGGCTCTCATGACGGTCCCCAGTTCGGACGCAGAAATCTTGCCATCGCCATCCTTGTCGAAAATGCTGAACGCCTCCTTAAACTCGTCAATCTGTTCCGCAGTTAACTTCTCGCTCTGTTTGCGTTAGCATGGCGTGCTTTTAAGCTCCAATACCTACCATTTTAGTTGAGTAACACGTAATGTTTGTGAGTGTTGTTTTTAAAAGGCAATTGAGAATGTGAGCTCTCGCGGCCGGGCTGGAAAATGGCAGAAGCTTAGAAAAATGGGCAAGGAGAAAAAAAACACCCCAAACAAGTTGACTTTTTATTCATTACACAAACCATAAGCAAATTCTAACAGAAGCTCAACCCGAGCACATTTCGCACGCCTCCGGGTTGTTGATGGCGCAGGCAATGACCTTGGAGTTGAAAATGTCGAACTCCTCGCCCTCCTTGGCAGGCTCGGCAGGCTCAGCAGGCTCGGCAGGCTCAGCAGGCTCGACAGCCTTGTCGGCGTCCTTGATGCTCAATTCGGCCATCGAGCTTTCAACACTGGTAGGAGCGGTCTGCGGCGAAGGAGTCTCGATCAACGAGTCGGCGGAAGAGAAGGAAACGTCCTCAACGGAGGTGGTCTTCCTGGCGACGTACTGCTTAAGCTTGAGCTTCTCAAGAGTGGCAACGCCCGACGAGGCCGAGGCAGCAGAGTTCTGGTCGACAGTGAACTGGATAGCTGCGGCAGCGGCCTGGGTTCTCAGGTAGTACATACCGGTCTTGAGTCCCTTCTTCCAGCCATAGAAGTGCATCGAGGTGAGCTTGCCCATGGTTGGGTTCTTGAGGTGGATGTTCATCGACTGCGACTGGTCGATGTAGGCGCCTCTGTCTGCAGCCATGTCGATGATGGCCTTCTGAGGAATCTCCCAGACAGTACGGTACAGGTCCTTGAGCTCCTGCGGGATGTTTGGCAGGTTCTGGATCGAGCCGTTGTCCTTGATGATGAAGTTCTTCATCGAGTCGTTCCACAGACCCAGGTTGACCAGGTCTCTGAGCAGGTATGGGTTCACGATCTGGAACTCACCAGCCAACACTCTTCTCGAGTAGATGTTGGAGGTGTAAGGCTCGAAACACTCGTTGTATCCGAGGATCTGGGAGGTGGACGCGGTCGGCATAGGGGCCACCAGCAGCGAGTTTCTCAGCCCGTTGGTCTGGATCTGCGCCTTGAGCGAGTCCCAGTCCCACAGGTCGGTCGGCTTCTTGCCCCACAGGTCGAACTGCAGAACACCCTCCGAGGCCGGCGAGCCGTCGAACGACTCGTATCTGCCGTCCTTGATGGCAAGCTCCATCGAGGCCTCCAGAGCTCCGTGGTAGATGGTCTCGAAGATCTGGATGTTGAGCTCTCTGGCCTCGTCAGAGTCGAAAGGCAGTCTCAGCTTCATGAACGTGTCGGCAAGACCCTGCACACCCACAGCAATAGGTCTGTTGCGGAAGTTGGAGTTTCTGGCCTCAGGAACAGGATAGTAGTTTCTGTCGATGATCTTGTTGAGGTTCTTGGTCAGCACCTTGGTGATGTCGTGCAGCTTCTCAAAGTTGTACCAGGCCGTGGTGTCGTCCTGCTCGCAGAAGGCCGGCAGGGCAATCGAGGCCAGGTTGCACACAGCGACCTCTTCAGGCGAGGAGTACTCGACGATCTCGCAGCACAGGTTGGACGACTTGATCACACCCAGGTTCTTCTGGTTGGTCTTGGTGTTGCAGGCGTCCTTGTACAGCATGAACGGAGTACCGGTCTCGGTCTGGGCCTCGAGAATGGCGTACCACAGCTTCTGGGCCGGGACGGTCTGTCTGCCGCGGCCCTCGCGCTCGTACTTGGTGTAGAGCTCGGCAAACTCGTCGGCGTACACGTCGGACAGGCCTGGGGCCTCCGAAGGCGAGAACAGAGTCCACTCGGCGTTCTGCTCGACTCTCTCCATGAACAGGTCGGGAATCCACAAAGCAGGGAACAGGTCTCTGGCTCTGATCTCCTCCTTTCCGTGGTTCTTTCTGATGTCGATGAAGTCGAAGATGTCTGCGTGCCATGGCTCGATGTACAGGGCAAACGCACCCGGACGCTTGTTTCCTCCCTGGTCGACGTATCTGGCAGTGTTGTTGAACACTCTCACCATCGGAATGATACCGTTGGAGGTTCCGTTGGTTCCTGCAATGTAGGAGCCTGTGGATCTGATGTTATGGATGTGCAGTCCAATTCCTCCAGCGGCCTTGGAAATTAAGGCACAGGTCTTCAGGGTGTCGTAGATGCCGTCGATGGAGTCGTCGCGCATGGCCACCAGGAAACACGAGGACATCTGCGCGTGCGGAGTTCCTGCGTTGAAGAGCGTTGGCGACGCGTGCGTGAAGAACTTCTGCGACATCAGGTTGTACGTCTCGAGAACGCTCTCAATATCGTCGCCGTGGATACCGATGGCCACACGCATCACCATGTGCTGGGGTCTCTCGGCAACCTTGCCATCGATCTTGAGAAGATACGAGCGCTCCAGAGTCTTGAACCCGAAATAGTTGTACGAGAAGTCTCTGTCGTACACAATGGCGGAGTTCAGCTCCTCGGCGTGCTTCTGCACAACCCGGTAAGTGTCGTCCGAGATCATTGGCGAGTGCTTGCCGTTTCTAGGATTGACATAGTGGTACAGCTGGTCGACAACCTGGGAGAACTGCTTGGTGGTCTGCTTGTGCAGATTGGAAATGGCAATTCTGGCAGCCAGAGTGGCGTAGTCAGGGTGGATGGTGGTCATGTAGGCAGCAGTCTCTGCTGCGAGGTTGTCGAGCTCGATGGTGGTGACGCCATGGTAAACACCGGAGATGACTCTCTGGGTGATGGCGACAGGCTCGACGTGCTTAGGGTCGAGGCCATAGCAGAGGCGAGACACTCTCGCGGTGATCTTGTCGAAGCGGACAGGCTCCTTGCGTCCGTCTCTTTTCAAAACGTACATTGTGATGATACTTTGTTTGGGGTGGAACGGGCCTTATATACGCGTTGTGGTGCGACGCGTCAGACGCGCGCGGGCGCGCGCGAGCGCGTGCGGTCCAGGGCGGGTAACGGGAATACCGGAAGAACCACATGAAAAAAAACAACACACAATCACGTGATCAGGGACCGGGCTGCGCGCCCCGGCCGCCGGCCTTACCTAAGCGTCTACCAGGTGAAAAATTTCGAAAAAAACTTCTCAGCACTAACCATGGCTAAGATTTCCCAAGACGTCTCCTCCTCCAGATCCAAGGCCAGAAAGGCCTACTTCAACGCCCCATCCTCTGTCAGAAGAGTCATGATGTCGGCCCCTCTCTCCAAGGAGCTCAGAGAACAATACAACATCAAGTCGCTCCCAGTGAGAAAGGAGGACCAGGTCCTCGTTGTCAGAGGTTCCAAGAAGGGTCAGGAGGGAACCATCTCGTCCGTGTACAGACTCAAATTCTCCATCCAGCTTGAAAAATTGACCAAAGAGAAATCCAACGGTGCCTCTGTGCCTGTGAACATCCACCCATCCAAGGTGGTCATCACCAAATTGCACTTGGACAAGGACAGAAAGGCTTTGATCCAAAGAAAGGGTGGCAAGGCCGAGTAAGAGTGTCATATACTAATAAACAACCGAATTTGTTATTTGCGGGTCGCTTTGCGTCCCAGAACGTACACAGTTTTCCACGCAATTTTGATCTTGGTCTGCATCTGCCAGCCGAGTTTCTGGTTCAGCTTGGAATACATGATATTCAGCGGGTCCTGTTCCGGGGCTGCTGAAGGGTGGGCCACCTGCCATTTGTGGTAGGAGCTCCATGTTCTGCCGTAATTGAAGTAATCCTGTAGGGTGAGGGTTTTGCTGAGCTCGAAGCTGGTCTGGACGCCCGAAGAGACGTCGTTGTACGCGATCTGGACGTCTGTGAAACGGGGGTCTGCGGCCAATTTGTCGTTGATCTCCCTGAACAGGGTGCGCAGTCTGTTGCGTCCAGGCTGCTGCCAGTAGGGGCCCAAAAATTCGCCGGACTCGTACACGAGCTCGTCGTAGATGGCGTTGGCCTCGGGCTCGCCCACAAACACCGGGTCCACGTACCCAAAGTAGGACACCGTCCCGTTCTCGGCCAGGATGCGGTCCAATTCCGTCAGCCATCTCTCCGTGTCGAGCCAGTGCGCACATTCGCCGGCCACTAGTAAATCGACCGACCCATCAGGCACGGGCAATTCCTCCGCAGACGCAACGCGGCACTCGAACTTGTCGCCGAGCTCACTGCCCGCCTGCTGCGACTTGTCCACCATCACGCTGGACACATCGGTGGCCAGCACCTTTTGGAAATGCGGGGCAAGCGGCAGAAACACCTGGCCCGTGCCGCAGCCAACGTCCACCAATTGGCCGAAACCGCCGCCAGAAACCGTGTTGTGGTACCTGAGAATCTCGTCAAACAGAGACGCAGGATACTGGGGCCGGAATTGGCCGTATTTCTTGGCATCGAACGCATTGTGCGAAAAAGCAGACATTGTTTATCAAAATTTTATATTCAAGATATGCTATTAAAATATGCTAAAGACCGGCAACTTACTGTAATTGCAACTTTTGCTGCTCCTTGGCCCATCTGGCCGTGTCTTTAGTACTCTGGGAAAACCGATGGTTGGTCCTGGTCTTCTTGATAAATTCACCCACCCACTCCTGCTGGTACAGCTCTCGGAGCCGGCCATCGCTGAAGATCTGGCCCAGATCTCCAATCAGCCCCACCGCAGACCGACACACGCTCTCGCTCATACACAGATTCTGGTTCTGGTACACCTGCATCAGAAATGAGGCGATCTGGAAGGTGTACGGCTGCAACGCGTCTGGATAATCGTGCAGTCCGGCCACTATTCCCACGTATGTGTCCAACACCGACTCCTTCACGTTCAAAATGTAGTCCTCTGTTTCCATCGAAGGGTCCTCAGGCTCCAGCTGCTGGGCAGAGTTGCAAATGTTCATCACCACCTGCAAATACTGGATGAACTCGGGCCCGATGGACGACGCGATGTCTCCAAAACAGGACAGAATCTGGGGCCGCAGCTCCCGGCGCACGTTCTGGTTGGACAGAGTGTTTCCGAGGATCGCCATAAAGCCCTGGCAGTACGGAATGAACGCGTTTCCCAGCGAGTGCGAGATGTCCACCACGAGACCGATGGCAGCCTCGCAGACAGGCGACTCGGTGTTCTCCAGGGCCTTGGTCAGAAACGTGAGGAACGAAGGCATGTAGGTCTCGAACTGGGCGTCGATGGCCGACGCAATAGACGAGATCGCAATGAAGATGTCCTCCTCGATGATGGAGTTGGGCTCCTGGATCTGCAGCAGTCTCAGGAACTTGTCCATGAGCTGGTCCGACACCGCAGCAATCTCGGCGCCAATACGCCGCACCACGTTGGTCAGCAGCGACAGAATGTTGGCCTGAAGCTCCTGCAGAGCAGCCTTGTCGTCTCCCGAGAGCTGTGCTCCTTGCAGCTGCATCGAGATGGTCTGGTCCAGCTTGGCGAGCGATTTCGATGCTATTTGGTTCACGATCGGCATGTCTGCGGCACTGCTGTACAGCACAAACGTCGACAGAGCCTCGTACGCAGAAGTCCGCGCAGAGTGCTCGTTGTCGCTCAGGTCCGAGTTCTGGATCAGCACCGGCACCACCACAGGATAGTACTGCGACATGATAGAGGTTGGAGCCTCCTTCGCGTCCACACACAGCTGCTCGACCAGGTTCATGAGCGTCCAGCTGCAGTTGGTGCGGACCTTGGGATGGTCCTGCAGACCGGCCACAAGCGCCTGGATCACCTCGGGAAGCATGGTGTTGACGTCGATGGCCTCGACAACGTCGTCCGCGATTCTGCCCAAACACCACGCCACGGTCTCCTTCACCTGCAGCGACTGGTCCTTCATCAGGGCGAGGATCGGCCGCAGCGCCTGGCCGATCAGCACGGTCAGCTCGGCGCGATCAGGACCCTCCAAAATGGATCCGAACGCCATCACGGCAGCCTCCTTGCTCCTCCAGTTGTCCGAGTTCAGATTGGTCTCGACAAACTGCAGAACCGGCTGCACCACGTAGTTGGTGGTGTTCTGCGCAAACAGCTGGAGACAAGCGCCCGCAGCCATCGCCACAGACCAGTCCTCGTCCTCCGGGTCCT
The DNA here is from genome assembly GCA_030578415.1 of Ogataea chonburiensis. Classification (NCBI taxonomy): domain Eukaryota; kingdom Fungi; phylum Ascomycota; class Pichiomycetes; order Pichiales; family Pichiaceae; genus Ogataea; species Ogataea chonburiensis. Next base: position 884,406 of record JAJMRU010000002.1, on the reverse strand, counting down.
CGTTCTGGCGCACCAGCAGACTCAGCAGCGTCGGCAGAACGTCAGTGATGGCCACCAGAGCAAAGTTGTACAGAACCAGGTCGTTCGAGGGCTGGTCCTTGAACTCCTCGAGCTGGATCGCAATCTCCAGCTCCTCCTCGCACACCGTGCTCCAGAACTCCACAGCCATGCACGCCACACGGTCGTCTGGGCTCTGCATCCCGGAAACAGTCAGCCCGTACAGCGCCTTTTCCATGTAAATGCCCATGTAGTGATAATACAGACTCATGATCTTGGCCAGCGCGCCAAACGCCAGCGCCTGCAGCTCCGGGTCCGCCGCCGTCGTGGCCTCGCACACAACCTGCATGATGTAGTTGCGCTCGCCCTCCCGCTCGAAGTTGCCGGCAATGAACTCCAGCGAGTTCACCAGCGCATTAATGGCCGTTTTCCGCACCACCGTGCTCGGCTCCGACGACTGCGCGCCCTGAACAATCGAGATCAGGATCCCGTTCGCCTGCGCGGCCACAGACGGGTTTGTCGCGTCCGCACTCTCGCAAACGTACCCGATCGCAAGTAATGACGCTCTTTTCACGTTCACCGGCCGATCCGCCTTTGTATTGTCCACTATGATGTGCATCAGCTCGTTCCACGTCCCGAGAGGAAGCTCGATATCAGCCACAGCAGCCACCAGCTGGGCAGCGGCGTTCGCCACACGCTCGTCAGGCGTGAGAAGCGTCTGGAGCGCGGTGTCTTTAATTTTCTGCTTCAGTTCCATGTCCTGCTGCACCCAACGCTCTGCCAGCTGCTGCTTCTTGCTGGTGTCCTTGGAAACCAGCTGGTTTTTCAGTTGTAGCCCTGCCAAAATTCGCACCTCTGTTCTCTTTGACTCGTCACCTAAAACTTGAACCATGCTGATCAGATACGTGCCCCAGCTCTCGTCGGCCAGTCGGGACAGATCTGCCTCGGCCGTGGCCCGAACGGCGGGATCGGCGTTCAAAATCGCGTTTTCTAGCAGCCCGCTAACGTCCATTGCTTGTTAAAATTATTTGTTTGCAAACTTGGAAATTGTTTTGAAGGGCAACCTGGACGGGGGTCCCGGGGGTTACCCGGCCCAAATATTTTAGAACTGGGTGATACATAACTTTGGGTGCGTTTGGAAGCTGCGCAGCAGCACGAGCTGCTCCTCGGCGTTGGCGACCCCGACGGTGGGGACGATCGTGTCGTAGGACAGCAGGTTGCAGAAGTAGAACAGCTCGCGGTACGAGCTGTGTTCGGAGTACGGGATCTGCAGGATCTTGGTGTGGTTATCCTTGCGGAACCGGTCGAATTGGCCGCAGATCGAGTTATACACAGACTCCGGGGTCTCGGCGCCCACGAGCTCCTCCAAGCGCAGGACCGGCTTGCCGTAGCGTAGAGACCAGCCTGTGGGGCGGATGCCCACGGCCGACTGGAAGTGGCTGGACCGTTTTTTCAGGTATTCCTGGAGAAACTCCTTGTTGAGTTTGGCCAGGGGCACCAGATGCACCTGGCATTTTTCCGGGTTATTGGTATCGAGCAGGTTATCGAGGTCCGGCCACCCGAACTGAGACAGAACCTGTTTTTTCGCCTCGTCGCAGTAGATCTTCGTCTTGAGCTCCTGCGCTATCTTGATGGCCAGACGCTCCTTCCCGATCAGGTACGTTCCGATGGCGATCAGGAACCCGTGGGGTTTCTGGTTATGGAAGAAGTCAATAACCCGTCTTTGCGAGAACTTGGTGGTTTCCAGCTTGTGTTTCAGTATGCTGCACATCTGATCGATCACAATCTCCTGCTTTGGAAAATTGTACAAAGGGTCCAGATACGTGGTGTCCAGATACACCTTTTCGAAATGGCCGATTTCGAGCAGAGAATCCAGCATTTCTCGGCTGATGCGAAAATCCCCACAATGCAAGTATCGGTGTTTCGGGGACTCAAGAATAAATATCCCACTCCCTGGGCAATGGTTCGCGTCCAAACAGGTCACCGTGAGGTCGGTGTGAGGGATGCACACCTTTTCGTTATATTCGACTGCGAAAAGAAGGTCCGGCCGAACCCCAAACTTGCTCACCAGCAGTCGGTAAGTGATTTGTGTGCAAATAATCATTGTGCCATTATTCCACTTCTTGGTCAGCCCTCCATAGTGATCGGAATGGAAATGCGTTAATAAATAAATAGCGACCCCTGGGTTCTCGGTATAGCAAAAGGCGTCCACTGCTATAGAATGGTTCTCGAACTCGAGGATTTTGTGGTCCGGAATCGGGGGTCTGGGCCGTTTTGGTCTGGTCTTGGATTTCCGCTCTATTGGGCCGGTCTTGATCGGCTTGTAAAGCACCGATTTCGTGTTGGGAGTGACCAGACACGCGTCCACGTGCAACTCGCGGTCGTCGAGCGACAAATGGGCAATGTCCACGCTGCAAACAGGACAGTCCAGCCTATTTTCGCGTGCTTCCACCTCCTGCTTGATCTCTGGCACTTCATCATCAGAATCAGCAACAAAGAGCGACTCCTCTTGATCGCTGATCAGATCTATTACCACAGGCTCATCTTTTATTGGCAGATGTCCTACACGGCAAAATTTCAATATTGAAGCCTGATTATCCACCCGCTTGCGTTTTGCCATGAAAATGTGAATAAATTAATTTTGGTATTTACGAATAAATCATTTCTCATTTTCTCCGCCTTATGGGACTTCTGTCAATTATCCGCAAACAAAAACTCAAAGAGAAGGAAATCCGACTTTTACTATTGGGACTGGATAATGCTGGCAAGTCTACCGTTGTTAAGGCGCTGCTGCATAGAAATGTGAAGGAAACCAGTCCCACTATGGGATTTGACATCTCTACAGTGCAGTATCGGGGATTCAATATAAACATCTGGGATATTGGTGGACAGACGTCGCTGCGCGCGTTTTGGTTCAACTACTTCGAAAAGACCGATTTCCTGGTGTGGGTCATCGACAGCTCGAGTCTGCACCGGCTAGAAGAGAGTTTCCGAGAATTTGACAAGGTGCTCCAGGAGGACCGGCTCGCAGGATGCGGGGTGCTCGTGCTGGTCAACAAGATGGACATGTACCACGGCGACCGGGACGAGCTGCGAGCGGAAATCACCAGACTGCTGGGACTGGAAAAGCTCGATAACCACTCGTGGGCAGTGGTGCTCGCGAGCGCGTACACGGGGGAGAACATCGAGGCCGGACTGGCGTGGATTGCAAAGGAGTACGTGACACGGTACTTGATTCTATAGAAGACTGATGCGGTCGAACCACCACGAGCAGCTGTACCAGTTGTTGGTGAAGTCGATTTCCGGATTGCACGAGCAACGGCGGTCGAGCCGCAGCGCCGCATCCGTCGGACACTGCAGATACGGGGCGTGGTGGTAGCCAAAGTCTGCGAAGCGGTGGACCTGGGTGCGCTGCAGCAGCAGCGACAGGATGAGCGAGCGCACGGGCGCGTCCCCCCACCGCTCGTAGAAGAAGCCGTTCTGCGCGTCCAGGTACTCGAAGATCTCTCCGTACTCGCGAGACCGGAAAAAGTCCAGGTTTCCGATCTCGAAGTTGGTCCAGAAGTGGCACAGGTTGTACGTGTCGTTGTCCTCGTCATAGACAAACTTGCTGTAATTGTCTGTGTCGCGGAGGAGCTGGAGCTTCCCTGTTTCTGTCAGGTACTGCTTAAGGCTCTGGAACAGAGTTGGAATCGATTTCGGGTATTCCAGCGTGCTGATCGTGAACCCGTACATGAAGTCGTTTGTGCGCATTGTGCGGAACACGTCGTACGGCACATCGCAGTATATCTTGACTCCTGGTTCGACTCTCCAGAAATATTTATATTCGAGAAGGAGCGGATGTCGATAGAAAAACCCGCTTTCGAAGCGACACATGTGGCGATACGAGATGGAATCGGCGTATGGGAGCACTCCGTCCTCATCTGTCATGAGTTTGGCGATGTTTTCGTGCATTTTAGACACATTCAGGCTTGCTGGAAAACTCCAGTGTTCTTCAGGAACGAGCCCGAATTTTGCATTTCCTGACACCGCATTTGACACCTGCTGAACAAAGTTGTCGTCGAACGGCTTGTCGTTGAGGAATACCCAATCATAATGAAAAAATGAGTTGAATCTGTCCTCATAGTTTTGGATGGTTTCTAGAATTTCGTACAGATCGCTGTTTCGACAAAGAGTGTATAAAGTTGCATTTTCGCGATGTTCCGGCTGTAATATAAGATCATTATTGATATTCATCCATCTTTGGTTCAAATGAGGGTTTGAAGAAGCAAATACCACCCCAAAAAGGAGCCAAAACAGTGGAAGTATCATGAAGCTGCTTCAAAAAAGCGAGCGACGCGACGTTTTCATGTTTCTTTTTTCTCTCTAAGCCCATTTTTATTTAAAATCGACCCAAGACTAAATTGGCTATTTTCTTTAGAATTAATTATCTTTATATTTCCCTTTTTTATGATTATTCGATTTTTGCTACTCAATTGGCTAGTCACATACACCTGGGCATCAATCATTCCACGAATTGCAAGCCTCAAAAGCCTACCCCCTTTGGAGCCTCATCCGGACCCTGAACATCGTACCCTCCATCCCGGGGAAATCCCCTCTTATGTGGTGGATTATGCTCCTCTTGTCTACCTGTACTCTGAGGAAAAGTACATGCCGTACGACATTGAGGATTACGTGACACACTTTCATGCGGAATGGGCCAATGGCAGTCGTTTGGAAGCGTTTGGAAGCTCATTGGAGATCCGCGATTTGCCGCTTTTGGAGCAGTACAGTTCTTTTGACAGCCCCGTGTACATGACAGCAAACGAAGACTTTGACCAGAACCCTCCGTGGATCACTGGTCAGAAAAACAGACCCAACTTCTATACGGGAGAGCTCAAAAAGGTTCCTGCAACCCTCATTGTGGTCGATAAGGGAAACGGGTGGGTAGACGCATATTGGTTCTATTTCTACTCGTTCAACGAGGGACCGTATGTGATGGGGACGGGCCCATTCGGGAACCACGTGGGCGACTGGGAGCACTCGCTGGTGCGCTTCTACCAGGGAGAGCCGGTTATTGTGTGGATGAGCGCGCACGGGGGCGGCGGAGCGTATTTCTACACCAATCTCGAGAAGCTGGACCTGCATCCTGTTATATTTGCTGCCCGTGGAACGCACGCCAACTACGCATCCACAGGACAGCACTCACACGATGTTCCGTACGCGATTCTTTCCGATTTCACAGATCGAGGTCCATTGTGGAATCCGTCACTCAACTTCCTCGCGTACACGTACGATGGCGAAACTGTTGTTTACGCAAACGGCTCGCATCCCGGACGCGAAGAGAGTCTGGGGCGTTGGCTCGACTTCACGGGGCCCTGGGGAGACAAGACGCTCCCGTCGTCGGATCCCCGCCAGCGATGGTCGCCGTTCGAATGGAAGTACATCACCGGCCCGCGCGGGCCGCTCGTGAAGAACCTGCTGCGCACGTCGCCGTGTCAGCGGGCCAAATGGTGGAATTTTTGGAACGGGTGCAACATCAGACACTACATCAAGTACGGAAACGGGTATTTTGATTCCGAGGGGAACAACAGCTGTGGAAACTTGTACAATAAGATAAGACCGAAGATCTTGCAGCGTGTGGTCAAGACAATTACGTTTGGGGGGTATTTTTGCTGGATACTGGATATTTTCTATGGCTAAAGTGGACGAATAGATTTGGGATTTTCACACAAATAAATTAAATAAATGAATCAAATAATCTTGCTAGTCTATGTTTGAGTATCCTCTATACTTTTTGAAAATAAGCTTTTTATTTGGAACCACCGTTGCAGCAGCTGCCTTACTGGGAGTTTATAGATTCCAGAACAAGATCATCTATCCCTCGGGCCTCAACGGGGCCAGAGATCTTGTTGATACTCCTTCTGAATACCAATTGCCCTATGAGGACCTGAGTTTGCAAACAAAGGACGGAGAGACCCTCAAAGGCTATCTATTGCTTCACGACCCTACCAGCGCCACATACACAAACAAGACGGTATTGGTTTTGTCGCCAAATGCGGGAAATATAGGCCATTTCCTGCCTGTGGTGAAGTACATTTACCAACAGCTGAATTACAATGTACTAATTTATTCGTACAGGGGATACGGCCTTTCGACAGGAATTGCGTCGGAGGAGGGTCTGAAAATAGACGCCGACACTGTGATGGAGTATGTTGGCAATCATGCACAGCTCCGAGACTCTTCTATTGTGTGCTATGGTCGGTCTCTGGGGGGAGCTGTTTCCATCTACATTGCTGCCAATTACCCGAATTTAATTGCTGGGATGATTCTGGAGAACACGTTTTTGAGCATCCGCAAGACCATCCCACATATTTTCCCATTTCTGTCGCCGTTCAAGCTCCTGTGCCACCAAATATGGCCGTCCGAAGACGACATTGTCCGGATTCCACAGACAATTCCAGTCCTATTTCTGAGTGCCGAACAAGACGAAATAGTTCCTCCCGAGCACATGAAGAAGCTGTGCGAGCTCAGCAAGGCCACGTCCAAGACCTTTGTCGAGTTCAAGGGCGCACACCACAACACCACCATTATGGAGCCAAAGTACTGGGACCATTTCTACGAATTTATGCGGAAGCTCAATCCTATTGAGTGACGTTGGCGATCTATCAGGTGCACTTCTCGCCACACCCGGGACACGCGCGCTCTTCGAGGTCGACAAACCAGCTCTTGAGACACCCGAAGTGGCCCCGATGGCCGCACTTGTCCAGGACCACACAGGTGCCTTTGACCGGCTCGTTGCAGTATATACAGGGGCCCTGAGTCTTGCCGCAGCGGTCGCAGTACCAGAACCCGAACTCGATCTCGGGGTCCTGCAGCCAGCGCGTCTTGCTGGACTCGTTCAGGACGGGCGTGTCGCAGTGCGGACAGAAAAACCGCAGCGAGGTCTGCGACTGGGCCAGCTTCGCAAACAGCTCGTACCTGCGCGACGCGATCTTGAGCACGTGCGCGCTCTCGGCAAACAGACACCGGCGTTTCAGCAGCTCGTGGTACACCAGAATCCACTCCTGGCACTGGGTCTCTGAAATTGCAGCAGGATACAGCTTTCCAAACAAAAGAGCCAGCGTCGCGCACATCTGCACGTCTCCCTGCTCGCTGCTGTAGCTGGCGGCCTGTCGGATCAGGTCCACCGGGTTCCAGGGCGGCGTGATGGTCTGTGCGAGCGGGCTGGCCGTCTGGACGTCGGACACCTCCTTCATGGACTGGCGCCGGCTCTTGGCAGGCGACGAGCTCAGCGACGGCGCCATCTGCGCCATCGGCAGCATCTTGGACCGCAGATTGGCGCTCGGTGACCCAAACAGCTTCTCGTTGTCGAAATCTGCGCTCGTGCCTGTGAAGGAGTATTTGTGCTTGGAATAGATGTCTATTGGCTTGACCGAGCCGAGCTCCTCGTCCTCGTCCAGAATCGCGTTCTCGTTCTCCTCCGAGAACCGGTAGCTCTCGCGGTCGTACGACTCCACCGACGTGCCCAGCCGCTCGCTGTTGTTCATGCTCGACTGACTTTCGCTCGTGCGCGCAGACTCCTTGCGCTCCAGCTGGAACTCGCTCAGTCCCTTGACCACCGTCTCGCTCTGCTCCCAAACAATGCTCGCGTGGATGATCTGCCACACCTGGCACTCGCGGTACTTGCCTGCGCTCGCCGCGATCGACGCGTTGTACTCGCACACCTGCAAGATGTCCATCTCGTCCTGAACCTCTATCAAATAGTTGCCACTCAGAAACTCAATCACGTCTGCCTCGTTCTCGGAAACAACCACCTCGGCTGGCACCGCGTACGGCGTGCGCACGCCGCGCTGAGACGCGCGCGACACAAGCACAGGCCGTGGTGGCTTGCTCATCAAATTGGGCGACGACGGAACTGGAGACGAGAACGAGGAGTGCGCCGAGTGAGACTCCTGAGCCACAGACGCGTGGTCCTCGAGCTGCTCGAACTGGCTGCGCTCCTGCTTCACAAACATCATGCGAACGCCCGCGCGGTGGTCCCAGTCCGCAGCAACAGGCGGAAGCGTGTCGAGCACCTTGGTCTCCAAACTGACGTCGTGCTGCACCAGCGACTTGTCCTTGGACCCGCTGATCAGATACCGCGGCGTCTTCCACACCAGCCCGGTCACCTGGTTGGTGTGGAACTCGATCATGTGCTTGGGAATGTACTTGCGCGCCAGACTCCAGATCTGGACGCACGGGTCGTCGTTCAGGAAACACGCAGCAATGTCGGTCGTCAGAATGCTGCTGTTGCCGCGCCCGCGACACCAGCTCACGCGCGACACGGGGCCCGACGTGCTGATCACGTGCTCGGGCTCGCGCGCGTGCTCGCTGCCGGCGCCCATGTTCCAGACCTGGATCTGCTTGTCGCGCCCGCCGGAGATTACGTAATCGAGCTCCGGGTGCCAGTCGAGGGTGAGTCCCGGCCCCGTGTGGGCGTTGAGCCGGCGCTCGAACGCGGAGGGCCGGCGCAGGTCCCACTTCTGGATGACGCCGGAGTCGGAGATGCTGCACAGGTTGCGCATGGTGCGCGGGTTGAACTGCACGTTGCGGATCGCGTCCGAGTTGCCGTTGATGGTGATCTGGGCCTTGGTATTTTTCAGTCGCAGGTCCCAGACCTTCATTTTTCCGTCCTGCGACCCGGACAGCAGGGTGTGCGGGCTGAGCGCGTTGAAGTCGATCGAGTTGACGGCGCGCTGGTGGTCGCTGAAGGTGGTTTTGATCCGGTTGCCGCGGTCCAGGTTGTATAGATGGATAGACCCTGAAAGCGTGGAGATGGCGATATTTCTGCCGTACTGCTGGTAGCCGAACTTTGCGTCTGCGATCAGGCCGTGTTTGTTGTTGCGCGTGCTGGACGAGCTGGAGATGAGGTCGTATTCCACCGAGATTTCCGAGTTGGCGATCTTGAGCAGCTGGATGCTCTTGGGCCCTCCGATGACGAACAGGTTGGGCGTCTCGTTGGACTTTGCGCACGCCAGGATCTCGTTGGTGCTGTTGAACTTGGTCTTGTTTGACTCGGGGAAGTATCTTGACGCAGAGACGCTGGACGGGAGAATTGAGAGCGAGGAGGCGGGAATTGACTGGCCTGGAGACAGCGAAGAGACACTATTACTGTTGCTGGCAGAATGTCCATATATGTTGAAGGCCATGCGCGAAAACGTGCCGCTGGAACGTCGATGGTGGTCCATCACAAACATCGCGTTGGGCGAGCTGCTCAACGAGCGCTCAAAGCCCCGGTCGGGCGGTCTTTCCAGAGACTTTTCCGACTCGTGGGACATAATAAATACAAAAAATTACGTGAGCACGAAATATTTCACAACACCCGTACATCGCCTATTTTCACCAGGTCCCGCACCGCGCTGTATCGGAGCACGTAAATCCCGTTCACGTTCAGCTCGATCTCCTCGTCGTCCACCTCGACCGTGTTCTCCGCCACCGCCTGGACAAACACCGGTCTGTCCAGGTCGGGCTGGTCTATCATCGATTGGCCCTCGCTGGTGTCGTCGATGGCCTGCAGCGACTCGGGCATGTTCTTTAAAAACTGCGAGTTGTACAGCTCCACTAGCAGCTCCAAATGTCTCTCCATGTACGCCAGCTCGTTGTTGCTGAGTTTTTCCACTTCAGCGTCGTTCGACCGGATATACAGCGAGTACTTGTCGATCTTATGGAGACGTGTTCGCGTGTACGATCTGATCAGAAACTGGACCCGGTCCAGCTCAGACTCTACCACCACGAGCAGTAGCTTGATTTCCTTCTCGTGGGTCTGCAATTCTATGGAATTGATCTCGATCAGCTCGATTTGCTTGCGCACTCTCATCAGCACGCGATCTATAAGGTCTCCCTCGTAGGGCAGCAGTTCGGGGACCATGCGCTCCTTGACCCACGCCTCCGACAGTCTCTGGAGGTCTTCTGCGCGCAATGCCTCTTCGTTGTGCCCCGGTCGTCTCGACGACTCGAATTCTTTGAGGATATCGTCGAAGTTCATTGTGGGTAAAATATTGTATTTTTTTGCAATTTATTTATTTATCATTTCAACATGGATCGCCGAGCAGCTTTGGAAGCCAAACGTGCTAAATTAGAGGAACTTCGACGGCAGAGACTCGAGCGCGACCAGAAACGCAGTGCGGTCGATCTGATAGAGGGGACTATCGACGATTCTTCCCAGATGACTCCGCCAGAACCCGACCCCAAACCAGAGCCTGACACAGCGCGTGTCTCAGAGCCTGTTGCGCAATTCGAGATTCAGATCCCTTCTGACCAGTATTTTGCCAAAATTGACACTCCCGTGTTACTGGAAAAATCTACCTCGACAGACGAGAACGACGAACAACGTCTTCGGGCTTTATTGGAGCAGGAGATCCGTCGTCAAGTGGAACAAGAGCTGCGTCAGAAGCTTGAGCGCGAATACGAGACTAAAAATGCAGCCAAGAACGCTACCCAGCTGGATTTCACACCACTCCTAGGATCGGAAATTGTGTCTCAAAATGAGTACAAGAATAGTCCTTACGCAGCAGCCAAACAGGAACCCGATATCCAAAGCACTTTTGTGTCCTCACAAACAATCCTTCAAACAAATAGCACGCAAGAAATGGCAGTCACTGCTCTCGATTGGTCTCCCCATTATCCAGAGCTTGTTGCTGCTTCCTACACTGCTCCCGAAAAATCAAGCATCATAGTGGTTTGGAACATACTCACTAAATCTCCAGAATTCAATTTTCAGACATACACAGATATCATGACCATCAAGTTCATCAATTCTCGATCGAATCAACTTGTGGCGGGCGGAACAGACGGAAGACTCTATTTATACGAATTTGACTCCGACACCAAATATCCAATGACGTCTACCTCAAATATGGCAAAATACTCAATCATGTCTTTGCTCGAGACTTCGAATTCCATTGTGAGTGTCTCTGCAGATGGACAGGTTCTGGTGTACTCGAAGAACCTCATTAATGTCATTTCTCAGACATCACTTACCCTACCAGACGAATTCCATCTCACAGCAGCAACAATGAAGCAAAACCAGTTGTTACTCGGAACATCAAACGGAAATGTGTATCGTGTTGAACTGGGGTCTCTTAATGACCCTAAAGCAATCCAACTACTTTCCTCGACCTCTGCTCCGTTGCCTGTTCTTTCTTTAGATCAAAACTCTAAAATAATTCTCACTTGCGCAATGGATTATAAAGTCAAGGTTCATGCCAATGACGAGGAAAGAGATATAAATTGTGGATCTATGATTACGGACCTGAGTATTGACAGAGATTCGCATACATTTGTCACAGTTAGTCCTAATGGATACGTGGAGTTCTGGAATCTGCTCGAAAATAAACACGCTAGTTTGGGCAGCATGGACCTCAAAACTCCTCTCAATCGCGTCGAATGGAGCAGAGACGGTCGTCGATTTGCATGTGGCTCAACTGAAGGTGTCATATATATCGAGAACCTATAGTAATGTTCGAGTTTTATATTACATACGATGTCCATTATACAGTTAATCCTGCGCGCGCCGAAATACCAATTTCTCCAAACAGTCGATCCTGTTTGAGTTCAACAGAGTCGCCTGTTGCAAGAACTAGCAGCTCGAAAAATGTCCGGGTTGCTTCTCTTTTTGGATTGCGCGACAGTGGCTCTTCTGAGTCCATGTCGTGGGCCATCAGATCGCTGAACGTTGTAGACTCTGTGTTTTCAAGCAGCAAACGGACTCCATCAGCAACCTTAGTCGTAGACTTGGAGACTGCCTGTGAGTCTGACAGATTGTTCGTTTGGAAAGACTCAAGCTCCTCGTCGAGCTCGGGAAGAAGATCTGGACCTGCCGCATCGTGTTCTGGTCCGTCAGGCTGTGCATAGTCTGGAATTTCGGCCCCATCAAACGACGGAAGCTGCAGACTCACCTCGTTCTCAGCCATCTGTTCAAATGGCTCCATTTCTGGAGTCTGCTGTTCGGTCTTTCTCTTCTTCAACACGTTGGTGCCAACATCTCCAAACGTCAGACTTTTGGGTTTTATTGTATTCAGGATCTGAGCCAATTGGTCTGCGTTTTCACCAGCCTCATCAGTCACTGGTGCTTGTGGATACTCGGCTTGGTGGCTTCTCATCAGATCACCAGGAATCTCGATCTGGTCGTCGAAAACCACCCTTTTTCTCGAGGTTCTCACAACATCAACATTTTCAAACACCAATTCGCGTCTTTTACGCTTCTCTCCAATAGACTCGATAGTGATCTCAGGTCCCAGGACATCTGCTCCATTAGGAGTCAAAGGCTCATTGTCGCCATCAATCTCCAATTGAGGCTCGTCAAAATTCGGAAGCTCGAAATCTGGAACATCGTCCATCATCAGCGAAGCATTGGCCTCATCTGCTGCCCTGCCAACTTCAATGGACGCGTCACGATCAACATCCATAGTATCACCCAGATCGAAATTCAAGTCCAGCTCCAAATCATCCTGCATACCTTGTAGCTCGTCGACCTCAGCATGACGCGGAACTTCAACAGAACGATCAAATGTGGTCGACTCCTCTGGGAGTTGTGTCAATTGCGAGGCTTTTTGAGTGCTAAAGATATCATCAAAATTGAGCGGTTCCTGGTAAAGTAGGTCTGTCTCAGTGACTGTATCCTGCAAAGTGACTGCGCGAATAGAGGGAATAATTGTAGACTCGGCAGGCAAAATGACTGACTGCGATGCTTTAAACGAAGATTTCAATTTCAAAATAGTATCTGTAACATCGTCCAATAAATACTTTGCCTTTCTGGAGTAGATTCTAACCACACCGTAGAGAAGTTGTCCGGTCAGACGTAAAGCTAAAGGTTCTGCTGAAATGCTGGAATTCGAAGACGAAACAATGGCTTTAGTGCTCTCCGAGATATCCGTATTCAGCAGCTGTTGTTTGGTGAGTTTCTTTTCGAGATTGGCCGCTAGCCAGATATAAGCTAATGGGCCTTCACGAGAAAGCAGTTGTTCAGAATAAAACATGCAAAGAAATGCAAAGAGAAAAGTGCAAATAAGGTATATATTATGTTTTTTTTTTTTTGCCTGTAGATTTGGAACGCGTTGGAGGAAGCACGCGAATGTAAATAAAAAAAATGATACCTGATTTTTTTTTTCTTAATTCGCGATATTCCAACTTGGGAGCCAATTTAAGTACGAATAATTGGCAGCCTTGCCAAACATACCAAGACAAACTGGACTGAAGATCCAGAATATCACGCCCACTGCAGTGTAGAGAACTCCGTAGATGATCCATCTGGCTTTTCCTGGCCACGTGAAGTATTCAACCACAAATCCGCTCACAAACATGGCAAAATACAGAGCAGGCATGTAATGATGGAAATATGTGACACGTCCCATTACCACAAAAGGCAAATAATGGAGAATCCAACCTGCAAAAGGAACGAGTCCACAGATTGCCAGTTTTCGGCTCTGGATAGAGGAAACTGCCAGCAATTGACGTTGCCAAAGAAGCATCAGTCTGACAATAATAAACACAAAGGCACCCAGAGAGGCCGTAGAGAACCAGGTGGTGAACGGATGGCTTATCAGGTAGTATTTGAAAATATGAGGAGCCCAGGTGCACATTCTCAGGCCCGATCTAAGAATAGGCCATTCCCACCATTTGGAAGCAATGTCATCGTGTTTATTAGGATCTGGAACCAGAGCATTATTAGTGGCTAGCATTCCGTATTGAACCATCAAGAAATCGACAAAAAAACGAGGTTTTGGATAAACGTAGTCGTCCTCTGCAGCCAAATCTGGGTTTTGGTGCAGTTCGATGTTCCACAACGTCGATCTATCAAATGGAAATGTAGTATCAGGACGACAAACAACCTCGCCCTGTTTGAATCCCCAAGTAGGATATGCCTCTCCCGTGGTAGCCAGATAGCAGCCCAGTTCCTTGTGTCTCAGCTTGAACGTTGTGGTCAATGGATGGATGCCTTCATAAAAGTTTCCAGTCTCAAAGAAAGCATAATCCGGGTTGGCAGAATGAAGCTGCTCGACAATTTCAATGATCCAGTCGTCTTTGGAGTCTCCAACAGTCTCACTTCCGTAGCCACTGACTTCCCAATATTTTTCAGTCACATGAGCACGAATTTGATGAGAGTGCAAATTGGCCTTGGTTGTTTGATGTTGTAGTCTAATTGCATCTCCATTTTTAATAAAATTGTGTTTATCATAGCGTTTTTGAGTTCTGGCCTCACTAATGATAAAATTGTTATTATTGTCCTTGAAGCCGTAAGTGGTGACCTGGTGCTGTTCAGAGCCTGAAGGATACGTGGAAGCATGCGAATGCAGCAAATTTGGAGACTTTCCTTGGGATCTCAAAGTGACAGTCGAACCAAGCTTGACGTTTCTGGGATAATTGCTAATCTCACTGTCCACCATATTGGCCTGATAGAGCGACGAGAGCGATCCTGCGCCATTTCCTGGTTTGTAGAGCAGGGCAAAATGGATCTTGAAAAAAATCAGATACATTATTATTGGGAGCACAATAAGTCCAATAATACGATAGAGCCAACTTTTGATATATCTCAGCCATTTGAAGTCTGAGCTCCAGAACTTAAGCCACAGTTCCGCAACAGTGTAAATTCCAACCAATGCAGTGACAAACAGGCCCACCCATTTGACAGAACACACGCATCCAATGGATATTCCGCTCAAGCACAGCCAGACCACCCAACAGAAGGAGAACTCTTTATTAGCAAGACTGTGCATTTTGGCCAGACAAAACAGGGTCGTAGCAGTGAAAAATAGCAGGGAGGAGTCCAGAAGAATGAATTTGGATAGAGAAATGTACGACAACTCCAAACAGCACATTAAAGAGACCAAATAGGTAGAGAACAACGAGAATCCCATTTCTTTGCAGGTGAAATAGCACACTGGAACGACCAGACTGCCAAACCACGAGCCATAGGACCGGACCTCAGTGTAATCGAACTGCACAGGATATCTGGATCCGCTCTCGAAGTTGAAGTTGTCGATGGATCCGTTAAATCCAGCAAGATACTCTGTCAACCCACAAAGCATTTTCCCTAAAGGAGGATGCACATCATGGTAGAACTCGTGTTTGAGGTACTGGGAACCAAACTTTCCAAAATGGGCCTCGTCCCAAACCACGTGAGGATTTCTGTTTAAGCCGTAGAGTCTAATATAAGCTCCGATACAGCTCAGCACCAAGGGGCCGAGAATTGACTCGATCAAGGGCAAATATCTCAGAAATGTGAGCTTCTTAGTGTCAACCTCGTCGGCTTGTGCAGAGTCGGAACTCTTGGGTTCTGGACTTGTCGGTTTTCGTCTCAACATACAAAGCAAAACGCGGTCGGAAAATTAAATCAGATTATTTGAAATAATTTTTAGCACAGAAAAAACGGTCGAGATCCAGATTACCGAAAAACATTTACATCACCACGTAAAACCATAAAAGACTCATTACACATAAGTAGGCGTACGGAATATCTCATAAGTCATCTCTCAAAATTCAAGTTCTCCATGCCAATGAATATGTCGTCTACCTTGCCAGTCAAACCTGCTCCTGAAAACTGGGATTGTCCAAAAAATGCCGAACTTCCATTAAGGGATGGAAGTCCGCCCACTCTCGAATTGGCAGCCCCACCGCTCAGCTGCTGACCAAGTGGGGTCTGTCCGTGGTTGCGGAGCATGTTCAAAGAGGCAGCAGACGACGAGTGGTGCAAAGTCGACTGGGATTGCTGCTGCAATTGGAAAATGTTTGGCGACGAGCTAGTTGTCTGCAGTTGCTGAGATTGCACAAACGTAGAAGTCTGCGATGGCTGGGTAACAATCCGTGGAGACTGCTGTCTATATCTACCCGTGTTCATCGACAGTGGAGACGCGTTGTTCACGAGATTGTGCGAATGAGACCTGATCAAAGCAGGCGGAAATGAAGGTTGCGCTGCCGACGCAGCAGCAGATGACACAGAGGTACCTGCAACCCCGGTGATGGACGTTCCGCCAGTTGTCTGAATTCCCAACTCGGATCTTCTAACAGTGACGAACCCGGTTTCCAAGGCCTCGATGAGATTCAAGAACTGGCACAGAGTGGAGAGCACCTTGCGTTGGTTCGGGCTCATCGATGCCACAGGGAAAGCCAACTCGGAGGTCGTCGAGGAAAGTGTTGGGTTCTTGAATTCATCTCTAAAGACAATCAGTTTGGAATAAATTTCTAAAGTTTCAGGGTCATTAAAATCCACATTAGTAGGAAGTGCTGCTGGCTGGGGATTCAAGGTCACGTAAAGTCTGTCAGGCATAAGTTTCTGAGTGTTATTGGTGGGGTTGAGCAGAGAGGCGTTAGCCTGAGCAGGAGTAGAGGCGGAATTTGGAATAGAGCTGATGCTGTAGAGCGAGGCTAGCGATGTGGCACTCGTGGACCGGTGCTGTTCTTCTAGTTGTCCACGCTTCTCTCTCTTTTCGCGCTCGATGCGCTCTCTCTCGACCATTGGGAGCATCTTCTTGTATTCGACACGCAGCTTTCTTCCGCCGATCTCGCGTCCGTTCAGGACGTTGACCACCATCGAAGTCTCGTCGGTCGAGTTGAAATTTGCAAAGGCCAGACCGCGGAAAACGCCATTGTCAAAGTGGTAATTGAAAGCGTATGGTAATGGCAAGTTCAACTTGGACATCACGTCTAGTAACTGTTCTTTTTTGATTGCAAACGGGATATTTTTGATCACAATTGCAGTGGGGATGACATCGTCGTCCTCCTTTTCGTTGTCTGGGTCTTGACGAGACTGGTTTGGAGACACTGGAGTAGGCTCATTCTTTTCGTTCACAGTGGAATTACTCTCGTTCTTAGTAGTCAAGACGCTCAGATTGGTGGCCTGTGATTGCTCACCAGACATGCTGGACATGCTGAGGTTGGAGATATTGATGTTTGGTGCCACCTGGGCTTGTTGCTCAATCCAGGGCGTAACGTTCATCATAGTGTTGGTCTGTTGGGGCAGCCAATTAGGATTAAACGTCTGCTGTTGTCCAAAGTGTCTGCTTTGCGAAACCCGACCAGAAAGAACTGAATTTCCAGTGGTATTGGCGTTGATGGCTTGGGTGGACGCATTGCCTCCGTAGGTCGATGAAGTGTACCCAGACGTAGAAGACATGGAAGAAATCGAGGGATGACGGTTATTGTATTCACAGCCCTGTACATCCAAAGGCACCTGCTCGTATGAGGGCGATTGGGACTGGAATGACATCGTTACGCGAGGAACAGAACAAGTTAATTTTCTGACTATATCTTTTTTTTAATTCGCTGTGGCACAGCTCGGTAGGGTAAGCAAAATCGAGGCGGAAGGGGGCTGACGTGAAGGGGTGCGATTTGGGCGTTGCGACCGTCTGGCCTGGTGCGCATGTCCTAACGAGCGAGGTGGGGGCATATCGGAGCCCAAAAAGTGGGCTCGGCGCGGAGTATCTATTTTGCAGCCCCCCTCCTTTGGACGACCTCTTCGACGCGACGATATTCGCGAACTTTTTTCAACAACGTTTTAGTATATCGTCATGAGCAGTGTTCCAGGAGGCGCTAGAACTTTGGCCAAGAGAAAGGCTACTCAAGAAAACAAGCTGAAGCAGCAGGTCCAGAACCAGCCAACTTCTACACGCGCTGCAGGTGCTGGAGGTTCTTCGTCGACCATGCTGAAGATTTACACCGACGAGTCTCAAGGGTTCAAGATCGACCCATTGGTGGTGCTTGTTTTGGCTGTTGCCTTCATTTTCTCCGTCGTGGTGCTGCATGTCCTTGCCAAGCTGACTGGCAAGTTCTTCTAGTGTATAAGCACTTAATAAAAATCAGTACATTGTCTATTTACATGGCACTCAGTAGTTTACCAACAATCTCGGGCACGTTTTCGAGTCCAACAACCAATTTCTCGATCCCGTTCTGATTCTCGATTTCCGGCCCCAGCTTGCCCAGATCCGAGTACGCTCCTCGCAGCTCGATCTCCACCTTGGGAAATTGCTTTCCGACAATCATCTGGAGAGGCACTCCAGCCTGCTTGGACCGGGTCAGTTTGTCGCCCAGTCCGCCTTCTCCCGAGTCCACACGCACCCGCACGCCCTGGAGCTTGCCCACCATGTCCTGGATGTCTGATTCGGGGCCGTCGAACGAGTTGGCAACAATAATGTCCAGCTGGATCGGTGCAACACTGGCAGGCCACCGCAGACCAACACGGTCTCTGGTGACCTCGGCAATAGCGGCAACCAGTCTGCTGACCCCGATTCCATAGCATCCCATTTCGTAGTGCCGTTTCTCGCCCTCTGCGTCCCTGAATCCCGCGTCCAATGGCTCACTATATCTCTTGCCCAAATAAAACGTGTGGCCAACTTCAATCCCCTTGAAGCTCTTGAGCGTTCCCGAGTGGCATAGCGAGCATGCATCTCCCGATTGCGCCTCGGTCAAGGACACGTCCTCAAATGTAGTCATCCGTGAACGGACATAAGGGACCTCGAGGTCTGGAAGAAGAGTTCCGGGCCCAACGCCAACATCCATGACACGAATAATGTTCTTGAACTCGCCTTCCTGCTCCTTGAATGTCCGGATAGCCTCCTCCTGTCCGATGTCTGAACGAAGCTCAATTAGATCCTCCTCGTCTAAAAACTTGAGACTGACTTGACGGCCCTCAGGTACATAAACAACACATAGATCGTTATCGGTAGTCAGATGGTAGCTGACACTGGCCTTGTCCGCATATGTTCCTGAATTCTGTGCAGGTTTGACTCTTTCGACATTTCCAACAACCCCACAGGCACTACACTCTAAAAGAGTATCTTCTCCAGATTCGCTGACAAAATGCCATTCGTAGCTCAGATCGCCCCCAATGGCGCCCGAATCAGCATTGGCCTTCACAAAAGGAACCTTGAGATCGCGGAAAATGTCAAAATACACTTGGTTCATTTTCTCAAACGACTCCAAAGCTCGTGGCTGATCCACGTCAAATGAATACGCATCCTTCATCACAAACTCGCGACCTCTCAATAAACCACCTCGCGGCCTTTTCTCGTTTCTGTATTTGCGTCCAATTTGATACGCAATCACAGGAAGCCGTTTGTAGCTGTCTGCATACTTCTGGACCAATTGGGTCATTTCCTCCTCTGCTGTTGCGGCGAGACAAAAATCGCCCACTTTGAAAAGCTCGTCATTCTGCCAGCGTCCTGTCTTGTCCCACAATGACTGGTGTGACATTACTGAAAGAGAAACTTCTTGACACCCAATTTTGTCGTGATGCTTGCGAATAATGTCCTCTATATTGCGAATGGTGTCTAAACCCAGAGGAAGCCAATGAGTCAGTCCTGCATTTGGCTGTACAATATATCCTGTTTTAATCAAAAGATCCGTAGTAGACAGTTCTGACACATTTTTGGGCAGTTTTGCTCGAGAAAGGCCTAAAAGAGTCGAATAGAACCGTCGCATTTTTTGCTTGAATTAATTTCCTAAGAGCATTAAATTATTTATGTAATCGGAGCGTCCTGGAGTTCCAGGAACCGGATGTGTTCTTTAACAACATCACCCATTTTCACGTTGTCGATATCATCAAAAAGGATGAAACCGTTGAAGTCTTCGAGCAGAAGCTCCAGAATTAGTCTCCAGACTTGCAATTCCAAGTCGAATTTCAGTCCATTGGAGTTTCGAAGATATATGAGACTTCCGGCATTATAATCCTTCTTGGCGTTTCGTATGATCTCCCACGACCGCCGTCTCTTGTTGGTGTCTGTGTTGTAGAAGTATGACTTGGGAAGCTGGTTGATTTGCAGTTTAGGGTAATTGCAATGGAAGAAAGCATATTTGTTGATATCGTCGGGATCGACCTGAAGAATTGCTTGACCCTGGAACAGTTTCTGGCTGTTCAAATATCCCACGATCTTGGTCTTGACTCCAGTGATGAGATAAGATCCTTCACCTGTGGCTCTGCTGGCCAGATAAAATGTTTCTTTATCTCCTTCTCCAGGGAATCCTTGAGAGAAAAGCGGGTAGAAATAATCCGGTCCGTGTAAGTTGTAATAATAGGCCAGAAGCAAGGTTTTCAGATGCGTCTTTGTATTGATCAGCATCTGGCCAGACTCGATGGAAGGAGTCGCGCCCAGAACGTGGCTGTAGGAGTCCAGTCCACAGCTATCATAATAAACAGGGTGGGTAGAGCGCTTCCAAAAATCGGGCCAGACCACCATTCCGTGTCTCAAGAACTTCTCACTCTTGAACAGCTCTGCTGGAGGCTTGATTGGAATATTGTCTGAGTCTAAATACAGGACGTTGCTGAATCTGGTCAGAAGCAACGCTAGAGCCTTATATTGGTACCCTTTCAGACTATTGACTGCACTAGTAGACAGACCGTGATTAAAGTAGGAACAAGTGATGTCGTCAAACACCAGAGCCATTTTGTTGCAGAATTGGTCACCATTATCTTGAAATGGCATAAATATTTCAATTGGGGTCTTGTCTTTGAGATGATGTCTAATGTATTTAATTGAAATAATTGTGAGCCAATAGTACTCTTTACCAGAAACATACACTATCCCATTGTCTTGGGGTTCGTAATAACGTGAGATGACGTCCTTGAATTTGCGGAAAATCGAGTTTTTCTCTGTCAAATATGTTTCAAACAGTTGACCATGTAATCTGTGGAGTTCTTGTTCTTGGGTCGTAGTAATGGAGAGAATATTTCTCAGCTCGTTGGGACCCAGGTTGAAATCGTAGTCATTGTAGCCATAATATTGCCAGTAGTTCTGCGGATCGTTCTTATATGACGTGAACTTGTCGCAATTAGGTGCCAAAGTCGAAGCGAAGATCGAATTCACTTGGGAAACTAAACTTGCTTTGATCCTCTGGTGTTTGTATTTCAGACCAGGACGATTCAACAAAACCACAAGAGTCACGGTAAGACCAATGCAGAGCGTGTATACCAAAAGAAGTCGTTTTCTAAACAGCCTCGGCGGAATCCACATGTTCACTATTATACGACTGGGACTAGTATTTTTTATGTCTATTTAATTATCAGCCTCGAAAAAATATCCTGCTATAGATCCCGCACACCTATTGTACAAAATCGATGCGTTCCAGGACAATTTGCGCGAGCTAGACCCCCTACCGAAAACTGAAACTCCAACACCCCAAATCCGCCTAGCCATTAGTGGGGCTAGGTTCTCGCCCTGCCATCCTTGCACCAGGACTGGAGAGGCGACGCGCGTGCCGTCCTCACTCGGCAGAGGGGTCGTGACTCGTGAGCAGGATCACCGAGCTGCATGCATATCTGGAGGCGGATCAGGAGTTTTGGCTAGATTGCTATTTTGCGCACCATCACATATCTGAGCGTTTTGATTGCTAATAGCAATAATAAGATTTGATATAAAGGCAAACATGTGTGCATTGATTCGCTGATCAGTCAACAATGTTCAGATTGGCGTCGAGATCTTTAAGAACGGCAGGATTGGCCAGCAATACTCAACTCCAGCAAAGAGCTAAGGGGAGTGTGGTGGATAACACCAAGGAGGTGCTCCATAACATCAATTTGAAAGTCGGACAGACGTTGGCATCGGGACTCGGAAAGGCCGAGGAGGTCGCTGACAACGTGTCTGAAACTGCATCGAAAGTCAACGACAATGTCAGCAAGCAAGCATCCGAGTATAAAGAGCAGGCTTCGCAGGAAGCCGAGGAACTGAAAAAGAACGTCAAAGAGAACTTCAAGGGATACGACAGTCTCCAAGACAAGGGGTCTAATGCGGAGCGTGAGCAGCAGCGGCCAGATGATGGTATGTAAATTAGCTAATGTCAGTTTTCATGATGCTATGGGGCTTGTGTCTTAATTTCTTAACTTCTTGAACGTCCAGCATGGGCTCGACAATATCTATAATTTTGAGTTCCTTTTTGGAATTGATGGGTGTGGTGACTCGCGTGGCTGGCCGGGTCGAGAGCATCTTGATTGTTTTGTGGCTGGCCGAGATTTGGTGTTTCAGGACCTTTTCTGTTTCCAATTTTCGCTTTTCCAGTTGCAACACTTTCTCGCTCAGCACTTTCACCTCTTCACGGAACATTTCCAGCAGCTTGTCGTCCGAACTGATTAGACCTTCGCTCGTTGTATATTTGGCCGCGGTTTGGTCGACTTCCTTATTAAACGCGTCTGTTAATTTGACTTTCGAGGTGAAGTCGACAAATTCCTGTTTCGTTTTAATGCACTGCGGGAGAGTAGTTATAATCGATTGTATTGTTTGTTGCAACAAGACAACTTGTTTGCTTTGAGATTCAAGCTGGGTCCTGAGCTGGTTGTCGTTGGTCTCTTGATCCATCACTTTCTGTCTCAAAGAGGCATTTTCCGACTCTAGTAATTGATAGTTCGAGATTGAGGTATCGTAATTTTGTTCCAGTGTGGTTATAGTTTTGTTCAAGTGTTGGAACTGGTTTAATTCTTTTTGTAGTGCTCCAACCTCGTCGATTCTCTGTCTCTCTAGCTGCTCTTTTTCTAGTCGGAGATCCCTGAGTTCTTCGTTCAGTCTGGAGATCTCTTCTGCCTCGACGTTAGGGACAAAGTCGTCAACAATATCTTTCTCCTCGAGATCTGGAGAATTATAAGAGTCTGGAGTATCCACATCTCCAGATTTGTTAGGAGAATAGCCCAGAAATGATAGGGCCGAATTAATAGAAAGACGCGCAGCATGGTTCGCAGAATCAACAGAATTGGTTGCAGGAGAAGTCTTGCGAAGTCCTGGAGTGATGATTCGGTTCGGAGCATATTGAAAAGAAGGTCCTGTTGCAACCTGCGAAGAAGGAGGCGGACTGATATACCCATTGTTAACAGAATAATGAGAACCAGAATACTGCAGAGAGTGATTAGAGCCAGAATGGGGAAGAGAGCCTTGCGAGCCCCTGTATGGACCCTGTGGCTGATGGAATCCCTGGTAGCCATAGGGTAAATTGCCATTGGACGCGCTTCCCAAACTGGCCATCGACTGGCCCCTTGAACCATGATACGGACCCATTGGAGGCATCATATGGGCACCGGTGTCTGGTGCAAACAATGCCGTCTTGCGCTTGCTCTTTTTCTTCTGCTGCTGGTGCTGAATTTGGGCAGAAATTTGTGTCTGTCGAAGGCCGGCACGCTGGATAGAAGATGAATTGTCGTCGTAAATGTCGACAGAAGTCAGCTGTCCAGGGTGCGCGGGACGCATCTGGTCGTGGTACCCGGGTGGCACTGGGTGGTGAGCGTTCATGGTGTCAGCACATCAAGTCTGGCGACGGGCGTAAACTTAGTGGTTCTGATCTATTTTCTGATTTGGGGATTTCTGAAATGCAAGGGTGCGTAACTTTTCGCCGGCCGCGCGCACGCACGATGTGTCTGCGCCTGATTTGCATCACGTGACCTCGCTCCCGCTTCCGGATCGAGAAAGGCTACGGCTTGGATTTCTACTTGTTGGATATGCAGGCATCACGTGAGCCAGCAAGGCCATGGTAAACGAGTTTCAAATTGGAGTCCGTCAAGCGGGTTGACCTTAGTACCGAATTGTCACCTCTGCGGTGTGCATTACCTATGTAGCTGGCGGTCGGCCTGTTTGTTGTGCCTCTGTCTCAGAGCGCATTTGGTGACGTGTTTTTGATAACGGTCCCCACGGTCGTGTCTTCGCCCGCAAATTTTGCATTTGTATCTGTCCGTATGGCTAATCGAGTGTCGGTTTAAATTTTCGCGTGAACTAAGCACCTTCTGGCACCGGTCGCACGCAAATTGCAGTTTCTGTCCCTTGTGGATCTTGAGAACGTGCTCTCTGAGCCTGCACTTACGCGTGAACGATGCCGCACAGTCGCCGCACTTAAATCGCTTTTCTGCCAATTCGGGAGACGTGCGCCGCTCCGAGAGAAATTGTGTATAATTATTATTTTGACTCTTGCTTTCAGGGCCGAGTTCACCCGAGCCGATAGCTGAGTCGGAGAGAAAAGGAGAATGCGGCGATGCTATACTTGAGTGCGATTCATCACTGATATAGTTTTCAAAGTTTGTTTCTGTAGTGTAGTTACTGTCCTCTTGCCAGAAAGGAACGCCTGCGGGGACAAATGCAAAATTCGGTACCGAAACGCTTTCTATGTACTCTCCATTCAGGTTCAAGCTGGTCTCCTCTGTGGTGAGAGTTGGTCGTACCAAGGAGTCCGACACAGAAAAGAGGTTCATCACCATGAGTCGTTAACGAAACTCTAGTGCAGGTGTACGCGATTTTATATATCCCCGATCTCACAGAATGTCTCTAGTGGATGTCCAGGAACTTATTATGCCAAACAATGGCTGCATAATAAGGCTCAATTGGGGCATCCTGGTGGAGCAGCTCACTGCCAAAAAAGGTCCAAAGCCACTGTTCAGCTGAGCTACTGTGCTGTACCTCTCCTTTAAAGATGCATAGAAGTATTCTGTGGGTGAGTGTCAGGTGTGGCTTGTATCATGTTTGAGGTATGTACAGCTCATGTATACGATCGTCTCGTATCGAATGCAGGTCAGAAGTGGGCATCACTTCCATTTCCGAAACTGGACTCCGTATTGTACTATAGCATCGCATATGCAGACTCCCGCTTCATCTTCATGCGGGCTTCTAAAAATACACTGTATAAAACGCAGAATTTCACCCCACGCGATTGTTCCTTCTCTCAAGCTCTTTAACATGATGCATCCAAGTTCCAAGGCTTCGGCAGATTCTTGGAAATGATTACTGAATGGAGTACAGAACAATTTTCACTTATGCTAAGAATCTTTGGATCTTCCAATGATTACAAATTCGGATATGATTACGGTATCTATTAAGTCGGTGGAACGCGCAGTTTCTCTAGTCCTTTGCGATCTTTGTTTCTCAACTTCCATTTCGAGCCGTCATTGTCGTGTTCCATCAGGTATTGTTCATAAAGTTCCAACGCTTCGGCTTCTATTGCGTCCAAATCTAAGACTATATCTCTTTCAGCGATCCGATTTTCCATTCGTTCATCTGACGTCAATTTAGTCCACAGTGCAATACAGGACCCTCCCGAATTTTCGATCTCAGAATGGTCACTAGGGCATTTACACCGACACCCGACGCCCACTAAATCATCTGTAACTGGTTTGTCATATTTGGCAATTTTTCTCTCATCAATTTCGTGGTACACGTTCTTGTACTTTTCTCCTGCATGATAAGGCAGCTGGTGAGGAGAATTCTTGGGACAATGGCCTAATGTCGAATGTTTGTACCCAATATCTCGAAAGTAGTGTATATTTGTAAAATTGAGAAACATGCCCGCCGCGAGAGAGTGGATAGGTGCATCGCCCCATCTTTCCACGAAAAAGCCCTGAGACGCTTCTAGGTAGTCAAAATACTGCTCGTAGGGCTCGGAGGTAAACAAATCAGTGCGAGCAATCTCAAAGTTAGACCAAAAATGACACAAATTATACTCAGATTGATCAAACTGGTCTTTATTAGCTGGGTGGAGGCCCCGTTTGTTGCTGTGATCAACTAATTTATTGACAGAGTGTTGGTCCATAACTCCAGGTGCCCCATTTGCCAGTTTAAGCGCTCTGTAAAGGGGGATCCGTTCTTCCAGCTTGTTCCAGAACTCGCGTCTGCTGGTTACGCTTTCATAGTGTTTGCTATTCTTCCCTTGGTAAAGATCGAAATTATCTATGAATAAATCCCAGGCATCAGGTAACTGGATATTGTGCTTCTTGATAAAAGAGCGCGTGTACCTGAAAAGATTCGGCACGGTGTTGACCAATTCTTTGATTGCGATTGTGAATCCGTAAGATTTGTCATTATTTTGCATTTCCAAAAATGGATCATAGGTCAGGTCACAGTAAAAATCAACATCTGGCTCCACGCGCCAATACCAGTCGAGATTTTTGACTAGCGGGTGTTTAAAGAAATAGCCAGAATAAAACCGACACATGCTGTGGTAACTTGGCATATTTCCGTACATGATTTCACGGTCTCCTTGAGATTCCACTGCCTCATTGAACAACAGTGAATCAGAATCCTGCTCTTTAAACTTCCACTGGCTCAGCGGAATCGTGCCGAATTTCACAGGCCCACTGCTCACCTCTGCAACTCTTTTTTTGAACTCCAAGGAAAATCTCTCATTATTTAAAAAAATCCAAGGATAATTAAACCATTGATTGAAGTGGCGCTCCAAAGACCGCATAGAAGACAGAACACCCTCAAGTTCTGAGTTTCTAGCGAGCACAACAAACGCTGCGTTGACTCTTGGTTTCTTGGACTCTATAAGGGGGTCCCTACATCCACTAACGAAAACAGAGTCTGTGTCGGACGTTATTGGTCTGTTTGACATGGGCATTTTCTTCAAAGCGTCATTGGAATATCGCTTTTCAAAGGGCAGTTCGTTGAGCTGATTGAGGTCCATAGTTTTAGCTGTGGATTGACGCACACCAAAAAGAACCCCAACAAAGACCAATACCAACAAGGACCATTTTACCCCCTTTCGATGTATTTTAAGTCGATGCCTAGCAAAAGAATATACTTTTCTTTTCATTTCTCGGACTTTCAACATTCGTTCTCTAAGTCTCTCTTGTTATTCTTATTCCAGATTTATGTTATTTCAAAAATATTATATTTGTTGTTTCACTGCCAGCGCTGGGTGAACATTTAATTTTTCAAAAATCTTCCTGTTGTTGGACTCATGATAATTAAAATCAGGGACACCGTCTCCCGTTGTTGGCGACCCATCCGATTTTATACCTTTCGCCGAGCATTTTCTGAATCCCCAGATCCAACGTCTGACGTAGAGGTTGTCGCTAATCCCAATTGGACCGAACGCCAAAAGCTGCTTCGAACTTTGAGAGGTATTCACAGACTAAGAGCTCGGGATAATGCGCCTTATGATCAGCAAAAACTCAAAACTTACGATCTTACGGTTGATGATATGAAGCTTTACGAGACTAACTGGAAGTCACCCAGCCAGGAGGCTATCGATTACTGGAACTCGGAACAAAATCATATTGAGCTCGAAAAAATTGTGCCTCATCCAGATCCTGCTTTAGCGCATTCCTGCTGGCTCAGGAAGCTGCAACTTGAACATACAGATGACCAGAATAAACATAGGCTCCACGAGCTTCACGAATATTATCTTCACTTTGCGAGCGATCGAGTGATGTTATCCTGGTCAGAGTTTTATTCTCAGCAGATGATTAAGTACGCTCGACTGCTCAAAAAGGGCTCTGGCAGTACTGATCAGGAAATCCAAACATACTGTGAAACTCAGATCTTGTTGAACGAGATCACACGCCATTCTCTGATTGAATCTCAGAGATTAGCCAAATTCATGAAATCTTCAACATATCAGATTCCTGCCTATTTAACGCTGGATTTAGACGCTACTTATCTCAACTCGGCACTGAAAAATTGGTACGAGATCATACCTGATCCAAAATTGTTGTCTATAAGCCAAGCTGACTTCAATTTCTTGATGGATTCAATTAATAATTTGCTGTCTGGAGACGTTAAATCAATTGATGCCGACCTCATACACTGGATCCGACAAATTTATTCAGACATGACATATTCTTCTACACCACTGACCGAACTGGAGATGCATAATTGGCTGAAATTAAAATTGCACAATGGGGATGCCAATACTCTGCAATTTGTACAGAATTATCCACAAAAGCTCCATGTTTCTCATTTTAATATGCTGTTTGAAAAATATGATACGACCCAAGTACTAGCACTGATGGACTCACAGAATGTTTCACCAGACAGATATACAATACTTCATCTATTAAAGCATTACGGAAATCAACAAGACTTGAATTGCATCTTGAACATAATTTTATTCACGATTTACGACTTACGAATTAATATAGACAACCAACTCATAGAAGCATTTATTGCTTCACTCATTAAATGCAACGAACCCAACTTGTCGTTACATATCCTGACCCAGATATGTCGTGCTTACGACCGTCATTCTATCGAGTTGTCCCCTGGAGTTATAACTCCCACGCAGGTCACCATATTGGATTATTTGGTAGCAAATTTCTTGCAACTTGACCACGCAATGTTACAGCACTACATTAAGCCAACTGCAGGAATGATTAGACCGTTTCTCAAGTATTATAAGTCTGCTAGCCAGAAGAATATTTTGACTGCGTTGATCCAGTTGGTGGATAAATACGACATAGAACTTTAACTATATTTAATTCATTAACAATTCACCTGCGTAAATAATCGTTTGTAAACAATTTCACTTGAGCCTTTGTTCTCCTCGACTTCACTCCATATGATTTCTGCACTTAGCTGGGCACCATAAACACATCCAGAATCCAGCCCTGTGCTGAACTCTCTAAATGAAACTCCTCGTTTGGCATCGTGACCATAATACACCTTAGTTCCTGCTGTGAAAGAACTTGCTGGACTGGCATCGGCAATCGTCCTTTGATACTTATTCCAGTGTTTGGACCACGCTTCAGACTTGATCCCATCGACAGAGTCGTGTCTATCGTCTGTAGGGACCGTCCAATCTGGAGGTAAAAGATTTCTCATGGTTAGAACACTTTCTGGGTCCTGGTCTTCTAAAACTTCAATGCTCCATACAAGTCCACCATGAACAGCAACCCCTTCAGCAGGCACAGGTGAGTATTTTGTATTTTTCTTGTTGAATGCTCGAGGAACAGGGCCCAGCTCTTTAATGAGAGGACAACGTCCCAAAAACTCAATATGTTCAGGCATCAAGCGATGTGCTATTCTCATCAGATCATCAAGATCATATTGCTCCTTTGTGTGGTACTCCTCAGTACCTGTACCATTTCCGAAAGTCAAACCAGGAAGTCCATGATATTGAGCATACCTTTTCAGTATCTCCCATTCATGATTTCCTAGAACACAACCCAAATCATTTTCAATCATGTATTCAATGACTCCAATAGAATTCTTGCCCTTGGCTAGAAAGTCTCCAAGCAGAACAACACGATCATGTTTGCCCCCGTCAAATTTTACATGGGCCAATAAATTTTGGAGTTCGTGCAAAGATCCGTGAACATCGCCAATCAAAATTGTCCTTTTGATTGGTTTCAAGTGAGAATGGTTTTTGATCTTTTTGGAGAACTCTTTGAACAGCTTGCTTTTGGGTTCTAGGAAATCCCAGTTGTCAAAACTCGGGATTCTCTTGATGGGAGAGTCAGGGTCTTGAATTTGGACAGTGCTGGAATCTCCCTCGAGCTCAGTTTTGGTAGCTTTCTTTTGAGGTGGAATTATTGGATGCAGATATGCTGTTGGAGGTGAAACCTTGACAAGGTCGGGTATATCTGCTGCGGGCGGTGCCAAATTTGGCAGAAATACCATCAAAAAATATATCAACGGAATGAGGACAATCGTTCCCAGAGCCCACGCCATCAAGCGGGCATACTTATTTTGCTTCAATATACGCTCAAAAGGATGTAAATCCTCGTACTCGTAATCGTATTCAGCTTGCAAGGGAGTAGATTCTGTAGCCATGTGAAGTAAATTAATTTGATGACATAATCATAAATTTGAATTCTACGGGTTGTCTATATACAAGTGGTGCAACGTCATTATTTAGATTCTTCGCCAGAAAGCAGGCTGGTTAGCATTCCCTGCACCTCCTCAGTTTCCTTATCAAGTGGCATTTTGGCTAACTCCTTTTCTGCCTCGGCTCCTCCCAGGAATAGCTTCATTCTTTGGCCAAACTCACGAGGACCCGATATATCACAGTACCAAAATCCTCCAGAAACGAACATTGACATTGACGAAACCGCAAGAAGAGACGCGTGTGCCACGGCACTTGCAGCATCTCTGTAAAAAGAGAACTTAGGCGGAACATGGTTATGTTGGTAAAATGTTGGAGTGTATCTTCTGGCGATCACGCCCCGATAAGCAATTTTGGACGCCACATAGGTCAAGATGGTGCATCCGTAAAATAACGCAGCCTGTTTGAATCTTCTCTCGTTATACTTTTCCACCTCCTCGGAAACTGCTTTAGACTTTCCTAAAACGCTACCAATATCGAAATTTGGAAGTGCCGGCATTATTGAACAAATTAAATTTTTTTAGCTATTAATTTACTTAATTTATTTTGAAAAGAACCCAACCATAATATACAACGCGTTTTGATATCAATGTCTGGCAATCTGCGAAAGTTCATTGGAATCGAAGCTGATTATCTGGACTCCATGTGACTCGTACGTTTCGTCTGTCTTTTTGATTGCACTAGGATCAACAGATCTGCAACAGTCCTTAATTACGTACGTCTTGAGTCCCAAATCTGCCGAATCCAGAGATGAATTTAAGACGCAATAGTCATAAGCGAGTCCAACTGTAAAGACGTGTGTGATTTTGTTGTCTTTGAGCAGCTTTTCGCATTCTGTGTGATGGACTCCCCATGTGTCTTTAAAGCACGAGTAGTATTCCCTGTCTTGTAAATATCCCTTCTTGACCAGGTAGGCGGGGACTGGTTGAGTCTCGAGTATGTTGTCCAAGGTGGGCTTGACTTCTTGGGCAAATTCTGATCCAAACGAGTTTTGGACACAATGGTCAGGCCACAACACTTGGGTTTTAGTCTCTGGTTTTAAGGGATGCTTAAATTCTTTTGTGCTGAACGGCGCTTGACCGTG
Organism: Ogataea chonburiensis; assembly: GCA_030578415.1. Classification (NCBI taxonomy): domain Eukaryota; kingdom Fungi; phylum Ascomycota; class Pichiomycetes; order Pichiales; family Pichiaceae; genus Ogataea; species Ogataea chonburiensis. Next base: position 853,808 of record JAJMRU010000002.1, on the reverse strand, counting down.
GTTAGAGGCAAATGATGCATGATCTTGGGGGTGCCAGTCTTTTGTAGCTATGATTGTGTGCCAGTCATATTTTTTCAAATCAAGCAATTGAAGAACCAACTCGATTATATCGCGACCCTGTGCAACAGCCAGCGATCCATGTGGTGGAAGGAAGTCTTCCTGAAGATCCACCACAATCAGTGCTGCGTTAATTTGAGACATGTCAAACTTCTTAAGTTACCGGATGTGACGTATATATTTACGGGGAAATCTGTTTTTGTGGGATAAATTGTTTCGTGTGAAATTTAGAGGCTCTTTTATTTATACCAGATCATTAAGTGCTGAAAAGAGATTTTAAAGTCAGCTTCATCTAAGTCTTTAGGATTCTGGTTATTGTTGTGCAATTGAGCAAGTTGACAATTGGCTTAGTTTGAATCTGTGAGCGCTCAACAATTTTTTAATCAAGGCACTGAAAGGGGGCAAAACTAGACAGACATCCGCGAATCATGAACACTGTATCCGTTTTGTTCGATGGCGATCCATGCTTGGATGACTCCCCATTATCTGCAGATCTGAACTTGGAACTTCGGTCAACCGTTAGTTCGTTGTCCTCATCAGATTTGTCATCTGAACTGGGATCTGCCAATCACAAATCATCTCCCGAAAGAAGATCCGATGCATATTTTGACAGTGATCATGAACAAGACCCAACACAATTGTTTACCGTGGGTGATATAATTGACTCTTCAGTCATCAAGGATGGTCAAGGCTCGTTGAATGTGTTAAAAACTCTTGAAAATCTGCTGGGAGACAGCCACTCAGAGGTTAACTTGAAGAAATTGACTTCCAGATATATGGATTCGGATTTAGAATCCAGAGAACAGATTCAACTTGAGTTGGTCACAGTTCTCACAATTGTGAAAATCACTAAAGAGCTCAGATCCCTTATGGGCTCTGTTCTTAGTGAGGAGTCATTCTCGAAGGCGGTGGGTCTTTTTCGCAATCTACCAGGTCTCTACAAATATCATTTTCAGCTTCCTCAGACCCACGAATGTTTTGCCTTCAAGAACTTTGGCTCACTTCTAGGTCTCGAGGAGTTCAATTGCATTGCTCCCCTTTTAAATGTCATTTTTGTGTCCCCAAGGTATGACTATGCAGATCAAGAAGGTCTGAAGCGTGGATTTACACTTTTGGTCTCTCTCCACTTAGTGAACAAACACTTGTTCAACAACCTCTTGTCATCCTTCTCCAATAAAGACCTTTATGAGACGTTCAAGCATGTTTTTGCGAACAATACATGCAAAGTACAGACAGATTTTACTGGACTATATTCTTTGTTTGAATGCTTCAACAGTTGTACGACGCTGGAACAAAGCACTTTGAGTGAAGATAAAAACTCAAATTTCCTTTTCGATATCCTTTTTACCAATGACTATAGCTCTATGCTTTTGAAGAGCATCCACACCCTGTTGAGAACACACGAGCTTTGTATCAATTTTGACATGTCTTTTGAAAAGTTGAACTCGCTCATGGTTCTTTTTATCGACTCCAATGTGAACAAAGACATCATGTCACTATACTTTCTACACAGACCATCATTGTTGATTGATATCGAGAAATTCACTTTAGTTCAAGCAAAAAACTATAGTAACTTCCAAAAGACGAGTTACTATTTGCTGGCTAAGATCTGTGAATTCATAATCATTAACATTCCTCTATGCAACATTGAGGATCATTTGCTACTTGACCTTCTGCTCGAAACTAACAATGTGAATTACAAGCAAAGTTTGGGCATCTCCAATAGCTCTTACACATATGAACCTACCGAAACAACAATGAAGATACTATTTGAGATTGTTGACCAAAACTTTAAAATTGACTACGTTAAAGAAGAAGGTTTTTTAAGCTACCTCAAGTGTAGTCTCAAGTGTCTTGATTACAATTTGGATGCCTTCGAACCATTCTTGAAGATTTGTGGCCTTTTGAATGATCTTGGAAGCAGATTATCAGTACATGCTCTCCTGGAGACTATTCAATTTGTCATTTCTACAAGTCTTAACAAGGAGCTGTTTGGAACTTTTGGAGACCATGTTATGGTTCCCAGTTCATTCGAATCAGCATTCGGGTTTGAATACATTCCCCCATTAGGAAAGTCAAATTTCGTTTACGAAGATAATTTCAATCTTGGAGATGAAGCTACCAAAGATCTAAGGTCTCAGACTAGCTTGACTTTTGCTGCACTAAATTCAGACGCATATTGTAGACCTCGTAATATGAGGTTACTGCAAGAATGCCTTTTCCTTTGTTCTGTTGTCAGGTCTAAGGTCTACAATTTTTTACGGGAATCCAATGACGAAATGGAACTTATGAAATTCTCAACGGAACAAAAGTCCACCGTCAAAGACGATACCCTTAACAAGTTCAAACAAAGGACATTTACCCAGTTGGCCTTGTTCAAATCAAACCATGGCTTAGACTATCGGATCATGAACAAGGCTGTTGAGCTCAATTTGTTTGCGACAATAAGCTGCTTTAAGATATGTGATAACTACGAAAGGTTTGCCGTATATTTGGGAAATTCATTTACTTACACTGGACCATTCTACCAGGCCCTTTATCACTATCAACTTGACTCATTACTTAACTTCATTTTGGTCTACAAAGAATTTGGACTGTTCAGTTTGTTCAAAGCACTAAACAAAATTCTTTTACAAGATCTCACGCTGATTCCAATTTCTTCAAAGGTACTATCAAATTTGATTGGCTTTGAAAATTCATCAAGCAAACCCAAGATGCAGTACATCACACAGATCATTCGTCAAAGTGATATTCTTTGCAATCTTGTGAGACAGTTTGTTGAGTTATTTGACGATGGTCATTCCAGTTCTTTCAAAAATCTCTTAACTTTCATGAAGAACCATCCATCACCAATCAAGCCTTCGAAAATTCCTAAGGGTACCATCGAATTGGACCTAAACAAATTCCTGCAGTCACTGAAATCTACCAAAGGTAGGGCTAAATCTGCTGTAGATAACTAATCATACAAATAACATTCTTTGCTCTCGAAATGAATAGGTTTAACAGTACAAAACCAAATTGGTGACTCAAGATATATACATCCCATCCAAAACTATGCGAACCATTCGCTAATCACTTGTTTTCCTTCAGTGTTGTACTTGCTCAACAGGCCCATTGCTTGATCTTGAGGAAGAGTGCCCAGTAATTGTTTGACAGCCCCAACGACTTTCTCTGCGGTCTTTCCCGAGATTGCACCAAACATCAATGCCTGAACGACATCATCAACAATTTTGGGGATCATTCTGCTGACTAGAGGATGTTGTTGTTGAATCAGCTCAGCCAAAAACATGTATGCGAAAGGAGCGGCCTCTTCATCTTGTAAAACAGGCATCAATTTCAGCCAATTTTCCACCACTTCGTTAGCATTAGGAATGCTTGAACCAAACGAGTGTAAAATCTTAGAGATGGCAGCTATGGAGTTTTCTGTAGCAGAAAGATTTTCCTCTGCCTTTGAGTCAGGAACATTGCACATCGCCAACATGGATGGTAACGTTGCAACACAGAAATCCTTGAAATTTTCTCTGCCGAACTGGGCGCAGACTCCAACAGTATATGATGCTGCCTGTCTTATACTGACCTGAGGAGACATTAACGATTCACCAACCGGATTCATGAAGAAATCTTTGAATTGGAATGCAAGCGGACCGGTGTATTCGACCAGATCTGAAACAGAGCACAAAGCAAGCAACTTAGTAGATGTGTTGTCATCATTTAAATACGATGCAAGAGTTGGGATCATCGACTGATAAGCAGCCAAAAACCGTTCTCTGGTATTTTTGAACAGCGCGGTGATTCCCTTTATAATTTCGTCCAGCAATTCTTCATCGGTGTATTCTTCATCATCCTCTTGAACTTCCTCGTTGTACTCATCGTCTGCGTTTTCTCTGCTCTTGATTCTGTCGTAGATCTCTGTCAGATTGGTCTGTATAGAGTTTCCGGCAGCATTGATCTGATCGTCGGTCAAGGAACTTGCGCCCATTAGTTCCAATCCCTTGGAAATGGCGAAGTAATAAGCAACCAAAAGTTCAGGAACTGGATCCGTTCCAAGCTGATGCACCAACTTGTTGAACATCTGGCTCCAAAGCTGAACAGCTTGTGGGCTAGCATTAGATCCAGTAGCCTCAATAGTACATTTGAGCAAAGCGGGCATGGTAAGTGCAGAAGAACCTCTGACACCATCGTGGAGATAGAAATCCAGACCGGGAATGACAATCTGCAGGGAGATTTCCTCAACATATGGGAAGAAGTCACCTCCCAGAACCTCGGCATATGTCTTTAGTAGCTCGATGGCCGCAGTTTTGTCGTCCAAAACCGCAGTATGAACAGCAATATGTTTACCCGACAACTGTATCACATCAAACTCTTCATTCTGGTTCAACTCATCTAGCTCATCCTCTTCAACGATGGAGATATCCTGAGCCGCTTTAGCTGCCTCTAAAAGAGGAGGCAGAACGCCAGGGAGATATGGCAAGAAATCTTTTCCAATCAGCTTACAGATTCTGCTCCAACTCTGCTCCAGGTACATTTTCGCTGGATCGTCCTCACCAGTCAGGTTATTTTGGATATGAGCAAAAAGTTCAACAATTTCTTGAGCATTAGGCATGAATTTTTCTTTTCCGACGGCCAATGCAATCAAAGCAGAACACTCAATAGATTTAGCTTTGAGAAGTCTGTTCTCTTCACCCATGTCAGTTTTGAGCACTTCAACCAACAGTGGCATCAGCGTATCATAGTATTTGATGAACTTAGTCTTGGCAGCATCAGCGACAATTGCAATAGTCGTAATCACCTGTTCTTGAACGTATCTCTTTGGAGCACTTTGCAGGAGGGTGAGTAAGTTGGTAAGCAAATTATCCAAGTATGGTTCCAACACCTCCTTTGTGGCGTCCTCGCAGAAATTCACCAAGGCAGCAGCTGCGTGTGCTTGAACTCTTGGGACGTTCTTGGTACTCAACATGGAGATCAATGCAGGTAAGATACGATCACCAGCAGTCCGTTGGATAACGTCGGCAAAGTCGGTAGACATCTGACCTAGTGCATTACAGCAGGCATATTGGACTCTTGGGTGTTGGTCTTGGAGAGAAGGAAGGATTAAGTCCAGAATCTTAGGAATCTCACTGATCAAAACCTCCCTACAGCCCTCTGCTGCAGATGACAAAGCCATCAAAGAGGCTTGTCTTTCGTGCCAATCTTGGGATTGAATCATTTGAGGCAAGTACTGGAAAAGAGGACCTGTCAGAGTCTGACCGCCGAGTTTCAGAGCAGCTCTGTCCAGAGACTGTCTCGCAGCATTATACTCCTCTTCGTCCTCTGCATCGTCAATCTCGTCGGAGTTGTTCCATTCTGCAGAGTCCTCATCATCCAAACAAACCTCGGTCATCAACTTCAAAGTCACAAGAACGATTGTAGAAGCATAGGAAGGCTCTCTCTTGCACATGTTTGGAGACGTCTCACAGAATGTGGTCATTAGCTCCAAAGCAGCAAGTCTTGCTGCGGAGTCTAGTTCTCTATTCTGAGAAACTCCGGAACAGAATTCGATGATGGTAGGGAACATTGGCTTGAACATTTTAGGAGCCAGATCAACCAGATCAATCAAGCTTTCGAGAACAGAAGCCAAAGCAGAGTCTTTTCCATTCTCCAAAAGTCTTGGAAGAGAATTTAAAAGGTTTGGTAACAGAGAGCTCAAATTAGTCCACTGAGACTTAGGAAGGTTCTCAAAGAAAGCCACGAATGCAGAACAAGCCGCAATTCTCACATCATCACTAGAGTCCTCAAATCCAGTGTGAAACATTTTGAGCGACTCTTCGAGATGATAGTTGGTGATGATTGCTGGACTACTGGTGATAATTCTGAAAGCAGACTCTCTGAAGCTTGGATCCTGATTGGTGGTGGCCTGCATGATCGTAGGCAGCAGATCGTTCCAAGCAAAACTGTCATCCTTTGAAACTTCGGCTATAGCATCTGCAAGCTTGTGTCTGACATTATTGGACTGGGGAGAAGTAAACCCTTGCAAAAGGGCGTTACGAACTTCCAACTTGGCCTGTTCGCTGATGTGGTCAATCTGTCTTGCAGTGACCGAGTATCCCTGTTCACCAGGAGACTTTATAGCAAAACGTCTAAATAGAACGGCTGCAAAAGCTTTTGTAGTGTCGTCGCCTGTTGTTGCAGACTGCTGTGCAAGCCAGACTAACAAAATGTCGACGCGGTCCTTTTTGGTCCACTCTTTGTTCAAATTGTGTTCTGCTTGCTGACGCGTCGCATTGTCTGTAGAAGCAAGACCAGACAGTAACTGGACTAGAATGTTGGAGATTTCTGGAGGAATTTGGGACATTTTCAATTCGACGCCAAACAGAAAAATATGTCTTGTTTCAAACACACGGTTTGGCAAATTCTGAGAAACTAGTGATATTCAGATAGTCTCCGTAATTGCTCGAGTGAGACTTGGCAATTAGAAAGTATGAATACCAATAAATTATTCAGCTTAGGTAGAATAACCAGACTAAGTTGTTTGATTTTTTCAAATTGCAAAAAATGGTTGAAGGTCGTGAAAAGACAAATTACAGTCCAAAAAAATTTTAGATCAGCTACAAGACATCTATAATATATTATGGGTTTGGGGGCACCACGAGCCAAGCAGAGATTTGGGCTAGATCCCAGAAATACCACGTGGTCTAATGACATGTCCCGGTTTGGACACAAACATTTGGAAAAATATGGCTGGAAGCCTGGTCAGGGTCTAGGTTTAACTAATAATTCAGTCACTTCTCACATCAAAGTTGTTATCAAGCAGGATAACACAGGTCTTGGTGCTTCTCTAGCTCGCAAAAGCTCCAAGAAGGACGAATTTGATAGTGGAGAATGTACTGGGCTGGATGTTTTTCAAAGACTGCTTGGACGTCTCAATGGTAAGGAATCTGAGATCAACGAACAGATGGATGAACTTCAAAAGCAAAGAATCATTAATGGCAAATGGGGTATTCATTTTGTGAAAGGAGATGTCCTTAAAAGTACCTGGGATGCGAAAGTTGGTAAGATGAAGGTTACCGAGACCGAAAATAAAGTCAAGGTGAAGATAAGGCGGGTTGGGAAAGACAAGAAAGAGAAGAAGTCAAAGACTAAGAAGGAGAAAAAGGAGAAAAAGGAGAGAAAGGAAAAGAAGGAGAAAAAGAGAAGAAGTGACGAGTCTGGAGACGAAGGAAAACGCAAAAAACACAAGAAGGAAAAGACTAAGGAATCGAACGTCACCCGAGAATCTATGTTGGCACCTAAAGTGGACAAAACGGAGACCCCTAGAGTGACAGCTGGACGTATGGCTCTGAGACAGAGGTGGATCCGCCAAAAGCGGATGGCTGTGGAAGACAGCAAGGCCCTGCAAGAGATTTTCATGGTCAAATAGAGTCGTATAGCATAAGAGCGCAAACGTTTGATTCGACAATCACTTATTCTAGCTTACTATAAAAGTTTAGATCAAGATGTAAGAAACACCCCCAATAAAGAAGGTAGAAACCAAAGTCATGAGACCTAATTGGGCTCCAGAAAGAGGAGCAATTTTTGGACCCGCGCCGGAGGAGTTGGAACTCGAGCCGGAACTAGAGCTGGAACTAGAGCTCGAGCTGGTGGCAGAAGATCCTGAAGAGCTGTGCGTGGTGTTCGAAGATCCGGTTGCGGATGGAGAGGCTGATGCAGAGCTCAGGAGAGATGAGCAGCTCGCATCAGTGCTTGCATCAGCCAGAGAAGCAGATCCACTGAAATCGCAAGCTGAAGAGTCGCCATCCTGCTCCATGTAGTATTTGTTAAGCAAGAACGACAGCTTCTCCTTACTGGAACAGTAAGAGTATGCACCGTAGGATCCAGAGCTTCCGTCAACGGAGATCTCACTGCAGTCAGTCAAAGCACAAACCACGGAGTACAAATCAGCATAGTCTTCAGAGTCGACATCATCAGAAATAACACATGATAAGGAAGTGTCCAGACAAGAGCAAACAGCGTCATTTGGAGTTGGTGGCAGGTCAGTGGATGCTTTCCAGTATTTCTGCGAAGTTGGACAGCTGAGCTCTGAAGCAGAACTGCTGGCAGCAGCTGCAGATGCAGTGGTTGGAGAAATGCTTGCAAGCTCGGTTTTGAGGTTGTTGAAGTCTTCCAGAGTGGACACAGAGCCATCGTCTTCGATGGTAACTAATCCATAGTTGTTCTCCTCCTCGAAGTACATGTAAACGATACCACCAGACCACACATCAGTCATGTCATCAGAATAGAGAGCAGCAACCTCGGAGAACTCTCTTGGTTGCACAGCATTGCAACCGTATTCAGAGAAGAAGGCAGGGATTGTCAAGTTGGAGAACTCTTCAGTTCTGTCTTCATACCCAGACTCTGAAAAAGTCGAGTCACCACACCACTCGTACATGTTAATACCATAGAAATCAGCTTTGACATCGTCCGATCCACATGCAAAATAGTCGGCAGATGGAACTCTAGTGTTGGCGTCATCATTGGCAGAGTATCCAATTGGTATAGCTCTGTAACCACTGTCGGACATGTATTGTCTCATATCTCTAATTGCAGCCTTGATGAATGGGGCAGTGTCAGTATTGGAAGAGTTCGTGATCACCTCGTTACCAGCAAAGAATCCAAGAACATTGTCATACTGCTGGAACATATCAATCACAGTAGCATATCTGTTGTACAGCTCAACGGTCCAAGAAGGATCAGAAGTTTGGATCGACTCGTCAGGAGAAGAAAGATCAGAAATGACGTAAATACCAGCATCCTCAAGAAGTTGCATGCAAGCATCGTGATCTTTAGATGCGTTCACAGCGTAAACTCTGATCGTATTGATGCCAAGCTGCTCCAAATAAGGAATATCCCTTTTACATGTGTCTTCGTCGGCCAGTGGATCGACATAAGTCTCATCGGTGGTGGCATTCTCGGTGTTTTTTTGGTATGCCACTCCCTTCATATAAAATTGGGAGCCGTTGTTAGAGTAGAAGAACTTGTTAGAAACCACATCGATGGTAGGCAGTGCCAAGGTGGTGGACAAAAGACCAGCTAATGAGATCAGAGATTTCAGTTGCATTTTTGAGGATCAACTAAACAAATGTGTTCAGATATAAATAGCAGACAGTTAACTTTTTCAAACACGCTGAAATTCTAAACAGGAGAGGAGCGTGATTCCATACAATAGCGACGTAAACAAACAACACACCGATGTGCTGCTACTGTTCGTGGTTTTACCGCGTACCAGAAACATTCTGTCGTTTCTTTTAAAAGTCTAGGCATTACATCGAGGCTGAAGATGCAGAAAAATTTCTTGGTAACAATCTGTTTCGCAAGAGGATGTAAATAAATACTCCGAGGCGTCAGATCGTTAGCCCCTTTCACGATGATCGATGCTTAGATACATAGAAGAACCGTTTCATGCTACCATAAATAGCTCACATCCGCCCCTCGAATATACAGACAATATGTCTCGATGCAGGTTCAAGTTTTTCTAATAAGAGAGATTTCCAAAATAGGAACTGTGCGGCTTATTCACTGATCCTAGCTAGGTCTTAGTTTGTGATGTAATTTTGGAATTACTACTTGGAAGCGTAGCAACTATAATTTCCGAGAAGGGCACGCCTTGGCATTCCGCATGCAGCCTACTCCCAATTACAATATAAACATCAGTCGACGGCATCGTCAATTTTGTTCAGAATCCTTATAAATGTCTATTGCCTTACAAAGTCAGGACAGTAAGTGCACCAACCGCACAAAGACCTGAGATCATAACGGCGTACAGGTTTCCTGATGAGTAAGATCTAGATCCAGCACCTGAGGAAGTGGAGCTGGATGTGGTGGATGAACCACTAGATGTGCTCGAACCAGAGCCAGAGCTGGAACTGGCAGTTGTGGTCTTGGAAGATCCAGAGTTCGAGACACCAGACACAGTACCAGTTCCATCGGTACCAGCTGCGCTTAGGATAGATGAGCAGCTAGAGGCGGTGGAACCTGTTTGGATAGATGCGGACCCATCAAAGTCGCAAGCACTAGAGTCCTCGTCCTGTGAAAGGTAGTAGAGGTTGATCACAAACGAAAGCATATCCTTGGAGTCACAGAAGGAATAAGCACCATAGGTTCCACTTTCTCCATCAGCAGTGATTCCTGAACAGTCAACCATTCCACAGACCGTGCTGAAAAGGTCAGCATAGTCGTCACTGTCAACGTCGTCAGAGACAACACAAGAAAGAGAGGTTGACATACAGTTGCAAACAGACTCTTCTGGGGTTGGTGGCAAGTTGGTAGACACGTTCCAGTACTTAAATCCAGTTGGGCAAGATAGTTCGGCATCAGAGGTACTAACGGATCCAGCAGTTGCAGTCGTTGGAGAGATTGCATTAATCTCAGAAGAGTAATAGCCGAAGTCTGTCAGAGTGGAAACGGAATCATCGTCAAGAATGGTGACCAGGCCGTAATCGTTGGTCTCTTGGAAGTACATATACACGATACCCCCAGACCACACATCAGTCATGTCATCAGAAAACAGCTCGGCAACTTCAGTGAATTTTCTTGGTGGATCTTGGTTACATCCGTACTCAGAAAAGAAAGCAGGAATGGTCAAGTTAGAAAACTCCTCAGTTCTGTCCTTGTATCCAGAAGTGCTGAATGTGGATTCACCACACCACTCGTACATGTTGATACCATAGAAATCAGCTCTAACATCATCGTCACCACAGTTGAAATAGTCAGCAGACGCAACTCTAGTCTTGGAATCATCGTTAGCGGAGTATCCGACTGGAATAGCTCTGTAACCACTATCAGACATATATTGCTTCATATCTCTGATGGCGGCCTTGACAAAAGGAGCCGAGTTGGTATTGGAAGAGTTTGTGATCACCTCATTACCAGCGAAAAATCCAAGAACATTGTCATATTGTTGCATCATGTCGATAACAGAAGTGTATCTCTCATACAAATCAAGGGACCATGCCGGATCAGTTGTGGAAATGGATTCACTTGGCTCAGAAAGATCAGCGATCACATAAATTCCAGCATCTTGAAGGAGTGACATACAGTCATCGTGGTCTGATTCAGTGTCGAGAGCATAGACTCTGATCACATTGGTATTCAGCTCTTGCAGGTAAGGAATATCTCTTTCACAAGTCGTCTTGTCTGCCAGGGGATCAACGAAAGTATCATTGGTTGTACCACTGGTGTCGGCTTGGTATGCAATTCCACGAATATAGAATTGAGATCCGTTATTGGAGTAAAAAAACTTGTTTCCCACAATTTCAATTGTAGGGAAGTCATCAGCCTTGGCCAAAGTAGCCAGAACGGAAGACAAAACACCAAATTTGGCCCAAGAAAACAGCATCGTATTTAGATTTCGTGAATTTGAGAAATTTTGACCTTTTGTTTACAAATCTGGTTGGTCCGTGGTGGCTTCATGCACTGCAGAAGGGCGCAGTTACGCCGTAATTACTTTTGGCAGATACACGCAGGATTTTGTAAATAAATAGATATTGAGATCTCAGTTTCTGGTCGTGCGTGAGCAATTACTTTAAAACTATTTCTATTCAGCCAAATTTTTAACTATACGTGAGTAAACTATTGGTTAGATCCAATAGGTACTAAAGGTCTCAATGCCAGGTTTCGAGCGTAGAATGTAGGAAGGTGCCTTGTCCCCCGTATCGTTGTTCTCTTGATGATTTGGCTGGATTAATCCATAAAAGTCGTCAGGCAAATACTCAGAGATTGTATCACCCAGTGTAAGATCCACCAAAACTGGGATTATCACAATCGCAGCAAACAACAAGATAATAAAAAAGAACAAGCAGGCGTATTTGGCTGTCTCTCTTGAGCGCGTCTTCCTCTGAGATGTAGTGTATATTGGCCCCCTCAAATACCTTGAAGGGCTCAACCACATCAGCATACATGAGTGCCAATGATCAATGTATGGCACGAATAAAATAGGTGTGAACACGATCAGTATCAGATGTCCAATCGCAAAATCTGCGGCAAAGAGGCTCAATTCCACCGTTTTAACAATAAGCTCCCGCATCGGTTGTGTGATTGCATACCACCCCAAATCGCTTCCAATCCATTTTCCAGACCACCATGCCCTATTTGTATAATCCTCTTTGATTTCTCTCGTCAGTAGCATCAGCTTAACTGCTTGGAACACGACTCGTTGAACATAGAGGGAGCATGTGAAGGCGCATAAAAATCGGCAAAAATTCCACCCTTCGAGAAACCACACCACTTCCATCACGACCACGTGTGATATAACTGCAGAGCCATGTGCAAGAGCTGCCAATACATTAGGAGCTTTTTTGCAGCACAAACTTAAGATTGGTCCCGCGAAGCAAGATAAAGGAAAAATTGCAATCAGGACCAACAAGTTCAATAATATCGGTGCGAGTACAATAATCGCCAATCTCAATATCGAGTTCACTGGTTTAGGATCTTTAACACCATTCTGGGCGTTAATAAAAGTGTAAGCCATAAAGATGCACACAGTTTGTAGAAGGGGAACAATCACTTCAGAGAAAAGTGTATTTCCAAATGGTGCTCGATGTATATTCACAGGAACATATTTCGCTTGCTCCAGATTAGTTCCCACCATTTTCCGCTTGAATCCGGTAAATTTTGATCTCGAGAACCTAGTGAATCCTATCCAAGAGTTTTTGTGCCATTTGGAGTTACCTCTACTCAGCCATCTAATAAAATCCCTGTAATCGAGGAAGAAATCTGTCCAAGCAAACTGATGAGGGTTGAAAATGAATGGAGAGAGGCATAACGATACCAAGGTAATCCAAAACCACAAAATTGCTGGCTGCCACATAGTCACAGTTCCAAAGAGTAAAATAAGGAACAATCTTGTTCCCGAATAAATCGAACTGCTTGAGTAGGTCGAATATAATTTGGTAAATGGAATTCTCACAATAGCAAACCCCCTTCCCGTGGAAATGTATCTTGCTCCCCCGAACACAATGTCATTTTTCAACGAGTTGGAATAAACCTGACAAACAAATACTTCGAATAATGGTGAAAGTGAGAGGAAGTGAGAAAATAATCGACTGAATGCTTTCCATGCACCTCTTTCCGAAAGTTCATGAAAGACCAACGGAACAAAGGAGATGAAGAAACAAATGAAGATTGACAAAACATATCTAGTAACCCAATCAAGAACGGGTTGTAAGTTTTGGCAACCAACTGGAATCTGAAGATCGGTGATAGGAACATCTTTGTCATATATGCAAAGAATTGACTCATGATTCATTGCCCCTAAATTCACCATCACCAAAAGAAACAATTGTAGGGAAAGCATAATGAAAAGATTGTTAATGTGAAATCCAGGATGTGCATAATAGAAAGATAGGAACCTATCAAGAGGGAGTAGAGTCCCTAAATAGTAGTATTCCCTCGATAGCATTTGCTCTCCCATTCCACCACCAATCTTTGACGTAAAATTCAAGATAGTGCCAAATCCCAGATCCCTTCCTTTTCCACATTGATAGTAGTCACAATGTTTAATTCTCCCTCCGCGAATCACGGCATTCATTCCTGCATAAATATCTTCATTCAAATGTAGCCGTTTCTGTGCTTTGGATATGCCTCCTCTTGTTGTCATGAATATGGCATTTAAAAAGTCGGGGTGTCCGTAATGGAGCTTACCTCCAATTGCAGCTAAGGTCCGCGCAAAAAGAGTGCCAAAAGTCTGCTCCTTGGCCGCAGCGACATCACCAAGAACTCCGGTATTCTCTGAAAAAATATATTCCCTGGCACCAATGATAGCTACTGGTGTGTTTCCGGTATTGGGGACGGAGGGAATGTAAGGATTGGTAGTATCATAATCTAACTCTTCAAATTCTGAGAGAACCGACCTGATCTTGAGGCATTCTTCTAGATAGTTATCTTGATTGGCATCGATAACTTGAATGTATTCTCCACGATAGAATACAAGACAATGATTTTGGTTATCAGACTTTCCATCCCCGAGAATTGGATTTCCAGAGAGTTGAACTTTGTAAATCTGCTGTAGCTCTCCGCCTCCTTCTTTCTCCCTAGAGTGATACAAAACGGAGTAGTATTTGATATCTGCCTCTGTTCCTCCTTCAACAAGTTCATGTTCCAAACTAGCCACATAGGTTTCAGGGTAGGCATTAAGGAGCACTTTGACATCTGCTTTCTCTTGCTCCGTGAACTTCTGAAATCTTTGCATGGAAACCAGAAGTCTGAATTTCCGATCCGCTATTCTGTTCAAGTAATCTTCGGCATTAGAAGAGCCACCAAACATTTCGATCATCTCGGGGTTTTCAACTTTATGCAAAAGCTTGATAGCCTTTCGGTAATTCATGAATCCTGAAACTGTTCGGTAGAGTGTTTGAGATCTCAAAGTGGCCCAGATTCTTGTTCTAAGCACATATTCGGGAGCCGATGACTTGTAACCTATACAGTAAAGTGGTAAGTCACTGATCTTGTTATCGATGAAATCCTTCTCTGACTTTACAGTTGAGCCTGGAACCTTTTCCCCCTCGCTATAGGAAATGATTTTTGTGTCCCGGACAAAGTAATCCCATTCGTGTGGGAGCATGTGCTTCAAGTACTCGAGCAAAGATAGTTTCGAGCTCGGATCTTCCTTGATGATCTCCTTGAGACCCAATAGAATTTTCTCAGAGTAGTGTGGGATCAATACAGTGAAAGTTGGCATCGCCTCCACTGGAATTGGTTCAGGGATCGGTGTGGAAAGGGATTGTGCAAAAAATGATATCCTTCTCTCTGCTTCAGAATTTGGAACAAAGAAATCCTGCAATGTTGTCGTGCTATCATCTTGAAAGAGAAAAAATGAGGGAGTCCGGAGGGCAGTTTTTCCATCTGATTCATCAGGAATTTGGTCATATATTAATCTGTGAACATGATCCACGGACAGTAAATGTTCCCGATAAAGTGAAATAACGATTGCATTCCAGACTTGTGAAGCCAGTATGCTGGGCTTAAACTTAACTTCCATGTCGGCAGTGGATAGCAACTTGGAATAAATCCGCTGTGGAAGACGACTAAAGACATTCCGCCAAGGTGACAAAATAGAAATTCCACTGAAGAATGACAAAGATAAAGAGAATGCACAGTTCCAAATGATATACCAAAGATAGGTGTCCAGGAAGAAAAGAACTAAATCTGTCAACACCATGAGCAAGAGCACAAATTTAGCTTGGTGCCGACAAATCAGATCTCCAAAATATGTCTCACCGTGACATCTGCTATAATCCATTATGGAAAGATTTCTAATCGGATCTCTCAAAGATAGTGTAAGAAAGAAATAAGACTCCACAAACTTAGCGCTGAAGACCAGAAGCCACAACATTATCGACAGAACAGTACCCCTGGAGGTCAACTTCGGAAACGAAGAAGTGAAAACCTTCGCCGCATCGTAGCCTTTCGCCTTCTTGCTAATCGAGAATTCGAATAGTGTGCCAAGTGGTTGTACTGAGAACCAAATCGTTGTCAAAATCGAAATGACAAACTGGACAATAGAAAGAATGTAGGCCAATCTTGAGACTGTGTTCAAAGGAACGATTCCGAGAATAAACACAGATGGGGCAAAATTGATGATAGTGATAATAATGAGTATTATCAATCTTCGGAATAAATGCTTTGCACCGGGCCAAATTCTTGGAACAAAAGCCCATTCGGATATTGTAGCAATGATTTGAATCAAGCAAACTATGGTTCCCGCAAGAGCCATCATCGAAAATCTTGCTTGTGGTGTGGGTTGGTTGTTGAGCAATTGATAGTAGTTGTGTGTATATAGTGTTGGGGCATTAAAACTGGAGTAATACCAAAAAACGGAAACATGGATGATCCAAATCCTGCTGAAATTAGTTGCCAGATGCCACCAAGTTCGTCTCTCTTTGTATGTTTTGTAAAATGCACTTTTCCATTTGACATCCCCCAATTTTCTGAATCGCTCCTCTTTGGATAGCGACATCAATTTTGTCCCATCTTCTAAAACAATTCTCTTCAAACTTTTGTAATACCAAAATAGCTGATTCATATCGTCATACCCAATGATTTGATGGTGGTCTTTCTCTCGTCTTACAAAAACACCATCAATCAATTTGTATTGTTGATCCCTCAAATAATTGTACAATGGTGTGATCACTCTAGTCAGAAAATCCCCTTCGTTGAGTACCTCTTGCCCTGCCATCTCTTCTTTGTGAGCATTGTAATAATCGAAACAGCATTTATATATAAAACAAATGCATTCAGGGCAAAATCTCATATTATTTGCTTCTCCCCAGATCAAAAGATAGAGAGCAATATGAGTTACCATTTCTGATGGAGTGCAGTCGTAATGGCGCTTCTTCCATCTGTATTCAATGATATCCAGCTTCTTGCTCGGATGAAAATCAGGCTCTGAGTAATCCTTGGGACTTTCTGTTAGAGGTTTCTTCTTGTTATTATTCTTCTTCCCCTTCTTGTTCTTCTTCAAAATCTTGATGTCAGCATCGTCACAAAGCTCTGAGTCATCATCAACCATTGCACTCAAGTACCATTTTCGATAATTGGCATTCTCCCCACCTATATAATCAGCGTGTAAGAGCAGGAGTGCGTGGGGTGCAGGCATACGACTCGCTTTTGAATCGAGTTGCACCATCAGATGATCAAACATGTTTCTGGCAGAATCGTGTTGGAAGCCAAACATGCTTTTGAGCTTCATGAAAATTTCGTATATATCATCCTTACTTATGGGAGCCTCTTCATCACTCGTCCAGGAATAATAAGGATCATCACTAATTGGTGGCAAGGCTTTAGGTTCGTCCATCGGATCTTGAGACCCATACTGCCCTTGATAATATGGCCAATTGGATTGATACTGTTGCTGCTGCTGTTGCTGCTGCATGTACTGCCAATTGGGATCCATATATTGGCCTTGAACTTGTTGAGGATGTTGTCTCCCAAGAAGATTTTGGGGATAATGGGCATCTGGATCAGACTGCTCGTTTATTCCTTCATATCCATCATATTCTCTCTGTAACAATTCATGTTCATATATGGCGTCATAGAACTGTTCGTCGTCTGATCTACCGTTGGAAGCCACTAAATTGTATTAGTATCTTAAAATAAGGAAGAGATTTCAAGAAATCATCTTCATGAACAGGGACAATACTGTTATTGAGCTAGTCAGCAAAGGGTTCTATGCTATCGCTGCTAGTTAAGTAACAATATGCTCAAATCGCTTATAGTCTGTAGAAAATTTGGGGGAGAGAACAAGCGAGAAGGTAATTAATTTAAATTTAACGCTTTGTGATTCACCAGCCACTAAGATGCTCATCAGCCTCCACAACTGAAAAAAAAAATTAATTTGACATTTTTGACCTAAGATTCTTGAGGCTCTTTTATGAACGTTCTGCGAACGTCAGTCAGATCGGGATCATTGGGAAAAGTTTTCAAGCAGGGGTTTTTACGAAAAATGACTTATGTTGGGCATATTGATCCAGAAAAGTTAGTGGTTCCTGTTCGTAGAGGATTAAAAGAGTTGGATAGGTCTCTTTTTTCTCTTTCGTTTGATGTTTGGACTGTCCTGTTTCCTGAAGTAGCACTTATGGGAAAATTTTTGAAACTTTTCAAATATGATGTTGTTCAGGTTTCAAGGCTTCCGTCCTTTTTTAGATTGCAAAAATCGGAGCACTCTCTGGAGGACCTTCCTAAAAATCCTGAGCTCAAGGCAGTTGCTCTAAATTATAAAATCAAAAGCTTTGATGACATTGAAAGTCTTCTTTCCTCTGAAGCCCAGGAATTTGTGAAAGTTCACCAAGGAAAGTTCTATAAGCATACTTTTACTTTGGACTACGACTTTTGGAAAGTCGATGAAATTTTGCACAGTGTACTCCCTGAGAATCTGCTAAGTGAGATCCCGACTTCCTATACCAAGACCGGCCATCTTGCACATGTGAACCTAAGGGATGAATATAAACCTTATGGTAATTTGATTGGGCAGGTGATTCTTGATAAAAACCCGCATATCAAGACAGTGGTCGATAAAATGGAGTCTATAGATACAACATTCAGAACATTCAAAATGAAGGTCATTGCAGGGGAGGACAACATGATAGTCGAACAAAAGGAAAGCGATTGTATTTTCCATTTTGACTTCTCAAAAGTCTATTGGAATACAAGGCTTTCCAATGAACATCAGAGAATTGTGAAATTATTCAAAAGAGGTGACGCAGTCTGTGACGTGATGGCAGGTGTTGGTCCATTCGCAATTCCTGCTGCCAAAAAGCAGGTAATTGTTTTTGCGAACGATTTGAATCCGGAGAGTTTTAAATATTTGAAGTTGAATGTGGTCAAGAATAAAGTGTCAAATTTCGTCGAATGGTACAATGAAGATGGCCGGGAGTTTATTTCATGTGCTCCAAGATTCCTGTATGAACTCGCCGAAACTCAAAACCATAGAGAAGTTTGGCGATCAGATCCAAAAAGTCCGAAGAAAAGGATCATTTCATTTGTCAAAATTCCTCACTTTTTTGACCACTATGTTATGAATCTTCCTGACTCTGCTATTACTTTTGTGAAAGACTACGTCGGTCTTTTCAAAAAAGCATTTCCAGACAAGACTGAAAAGGAAATAAAAGAAATGGAGGATTTCAAGTTGCCAATGATTCATGTGCATCACTTTGAAAAGTTCGAACCCAATACCCCAGCACCTTCAGATGAGGAACTAAAAAAGAGAATGCATACAAAGATTGTAGAAGGTCTACGCTACGAAATACCACAGTCACAGATTTCATACCACTATGTTAGATTAGTTGCTCCTACAAAACCAATGTACTGCATTTCTTTTGTGTTACCAGAAGAAGTGGCATTCGCTGATGGAAAATACTAGTCGTTCTCGTGTTAAATATGCATACACATTCTCGCATACTCACAGTGTATATAAATCTCAGAATATAACGATCGTAACTCATAAAAACCATATCATTCTTTCTGTTGAATAATAGTAGTACAGTCGATATTAGTGAATCAACTGATCCTTGTCTCTCATTATTTTGATGGACTTCTTCCTCCATCTCATTGAACTCCAAAGAGAGCTATAGCTCCAGGTCAAATCTTCGGCTCCTTCCATATAGCCACTATACTTGTTGAACTGTTCACTCATATGACCATCATTATCAACATGTTCTCTGATGACATCCATAAAAGCGTCTGCGTATTTGAGTAGAGATATGGATGCTTGAGAGAATGCCTTCGATCCAAATGGAATAACAGTTTCTTTTTCAACAATTAGGTCTGTAATACTTTCAAATAATGACTTTTGCTCCAATGGGATAACAAGGTCTAGTTGGTGATTGTATAAATTGAAAATGTACTTGTAAACCAACTCAGATGCTGTTGCAGTGGCAATAAACCATGGGTTTCCTTCGCTCGTTCCATATCCATCGTAAATATCCTCTGGATATCTACCCAATGCAAAACCTGAGCTGATTCCAAGCCTATTGTGGTTGATCGGATAACGATACTTCATATCATTCACCAAAGCCGTTAGTGTATTCAAAACAGCGGCATCTTCCAATGAAAATGGAATATCCAACGCATCCCCACTATCATATTCGAGATCGTGAGATCTTAGTGTAGCCAATATAGATGCAATATCCAGACCAGATCTCATCCCTTTAGCCACTAGTGCAGGAGTCTCGATAAGGTATGGAATCGAATTCACTCTATAACCCGAATCAACCGTAATGAAAAATCTTAACGCATTGAAAGTTCTAGTCAATGAGTCATGGAAGGTAGCATCATCATACAACGCTGCTAGTTTGAGTCCCTTCTTTAGTGCTTTCAGCTGAGTCAAACTGGTGAACAAGTGTAAAGAGTTAACCTCTTCCCATAAATCGAACCCACTTTTAGTCCAGCTCTTTATGATGTACTGTAGATCGGGTTTGACAACTTCAAAATAAATGGTCTCCCTATCCCCAAGTTCCTCTCCCAGAAGTAGCTCCTTATCATATTTATCCAGAAGCTCAAGATAGTTGATTGTTGTAATGATTCTCAATCCTGGGCCATCTCTTTGGGGTCTGCCCCAATGGTCAGTAAAAGTTGTCGAATCAGCCTGAAATTTCGGCTCTCCTAGTCCTTCTAGATCCTCAAAGGTTCCTGAAGGATTAGACACACGTTGAAGTTTCTTTGAATTCAAAATATATGACTCTATGAGATATGGAAGATTGAAAGCTGAATCTTGGAAATTAGTATCATCCAAGTGTTCTATCAATGAGTTGACAGTGATAGCAGCGTCCCTTACCCATTGATAGAAATAGTTGGGTCTCGATTTGGAAGGAGACGCAACGACTGCGCCTGAGGCCACATTCCCAAGGTCAGTGAAATCTCCATATCCGCCAATATTGTTTAGTATGCCTTTGAAAGAGATCTCCCTTTGTACCTCCAACCAACTCTCAAAATCGCCCCTTGGAATTGATTCCGTGGAGATGACACCATCAGTGACAACCTTAGAGTCGGTAGACTTGCCAAAGAATTCACCTAACCAACTGCGTCTATCTTTGGATTTATAGTTTATAAACGTTGCTATTTGAGTTGGAGAATATCGGGAGATTGTGGATAGCCAAGTAGCACTATCTAACATACTTGGATGTATTTGACCATCCATCAACACTGAAGATCTTTTTTCCCAATTTATGGGCGCTGCTCCAGTTGATGGAATGTATGTGAGACAACTAAGTAGTATAATCGTTTTCAAATTCATCTGGATACAATGATATCAACGTATCCACAGTGCGATGATGTATGTGTGTGTTTTTTATAGCAATCAATAGTGGTGAGATTATTTCATGCTCTTGCCATCAATATCAGCACTATTGAGACTCTTTAAATGAAACGCCCAAATAACAAAAGTTGGTCACATGCATTCATTGCAAAAGAAACGAGAGAATGACTAGATTACAGCGGGAAGAAAAATACTAACAAACCAAAGATTGATTTGGCAGTGTAGGGATTCTGACATCTAATCACTTACATACAACTCAACCACATGGTGCCAGATTTTGCAGAGTTTTTTATAAGTATTTCACACCACGATGAGAGGCTGTTCCGCAAAATCATGGACATCAAAAAAATTTAACAATAAGATCATCCCGGATCTCAAAAGTGTCATGTTAACCTGTTTCGGTAAATTGTGGGGAACCAAGTCCAGTATTTTAAAGTGCAACCTTGTTGCCAATATATAGCACTTCCTGATTATGATCAATCTCTGTTTGGGGGAGCAGATAATCCATGGTACTATTGTTGGAAATAGCATTCAAGGGACTAAAGAAATGATCGACCATTATACGGCGCAATAGTCTCCAAGGATATTTGGTAAACTTTAATATTGACTTTTCTCCTTCCCTATTCAAAACTTTGGATGTGACATATTCGCGCTCAAATAAATGAACAATAGGAATAGTGAATTGATTTTGGTCATCCAAGATGTCCTCCACATGAAGTGAGCCCAGAAGCTCATTTATTTCAGGGATCGAATAAAATATGCTTCTCAGTAAAGTTTTGGTCAAAGTTGTCTGCTGCATAAATCCTGATCTCAAAATACACCGATAGAATCCTGGGATTCCCTCGATCTTCTGTAGACCGAATGGATTTTCTTCAAGGTCAAGGAAAGGCAGTGTGCTAACTCGTGGTTCAATAATGATGAAAATTTTGGAAACGGAATGGAATGCATGTACCGTATTCTCGAACAGCTTTGGTAAGCAATGTTTGCTGGTCATCAACGTTGATGAAGAACAGTAGAGTAGGCAGATCTGATCCATCCTAGGTATTTGTATCACCTGGTCGTGATATTTTAAATCTAAGAAATCAGGTTCCTTAACCTCCCCTGACTCAATTGTGGCTAGTGACGTGACGTCTTCATTCTCAGTAGGGAGCTCGTGGGATCCTCCTTCAAAATTTTTGTTATTCATCAAGTCAATCACAACTGCCTCTTTCGCTGCTCTGATTGTTGTAGTACTAACAAAAAGCTCATCGACGGTTTTTTTTGTCTTTATGTCGTAGTCCACTTTCAAGCTTCGGAACCATCTCCAAGATGATATACCTAAAAAACAAATGCCTGCCATTGCAAGTGGAAACCACGCTCCATGCGGAACCTTTTTCAATCCGGAACCAATCATAATTAGATCCAAAGTGCCGAATCCGACGAAAAAAAGGACAGATAAGAGGATGTGGACTTTGTAGACGTATACCATGCAAACGGTTATCAGGATTGTAGTCAAAAAGAAGTCTATCGCAATACCAAGTCCATATGCTGCTGTAACGTTGTTACTTGTCTTGAAACCAACTGTCGTCAAAATGACACACACCATCAATATCCAGTTAGCAACAGGAATAAATATTTGTCCAGAGTGCTTTTTTGAGGTGTAAATTATCTTCATTCGTGGAAAGCAATCGAGGGTGATCAACTGTTTCAGAATACAGAATACACCAAGAATTAATGCTTGAGAAGCGATGACGGTAGCCAACGTTGCAAGAACAAACATGAACCAATAGTAACCTCCTCCTGTTCCGCCTGGAATAGAAAGAAAGAACACATTCGAGACACCTTCAGGATATTTTATCAGGTAAGCAGCCTGTCCAAAATAGCAAACGCAAAGGCAAGGATAAACAAAGGTTATCAAAGCTATCTGAATAGGGAGAGCTCCAAAATGAGAAATATCTGCAAACATTGCCTCCGTTCCTGTCACCGAAAGAATTATTGCACTGAATGAGTCTATGCCATATTTCTCTAGAAATTTGATTGCATAGTATGGATTCATTGATTTCAGAATTGAAGGATGATATTTTGCAATATCAATCACTCCATTGATGAAAAGACAAAGCAGCCAAATGAAAACAATTGGGGAGAATATTAGCGACAACTTTTGTGAGCCAAACTTCTGAGAAACGAATAGAAGGACCAAAATAGCACATGACACCGGCATTACTTTATCTTCAAAAGATGGGACTGCAACTGCAATACCAGCAACTGCAGAAAGCACCGATGTAGTAGGAGTCAGAAGGCCGTCAGAGAAAACCAAGGAACATCCAAAAAAGCAAACTGCTAGGATAAATTTCGAGAGGTAGTTTTTAACGAAGTCATTGTCAAGACTGAACCTTTCTCCATTCCGAGAGGAGTTAGAGAGTCCTGTGTTTGACCGGGTAAGGGAGATCAAATCATTAGTCTCCATGGATTCAATTTGGTGTTTTCCACCAGGGATTTGGACACCTTTGGGACCAATTTTCAAAGTTCTGGCAATTTTTGAATAGATTGCAATCTGCCCCCCTTCGTTATTATTGGGGCCCAGGGTCAGAACAATAACACCATACTTCAGAATCACGACGATTGTAAAGAGCCAAAAGATTACGGACATTGCACCGTATGTGTCATTCTTTATCGGACCCTCACTGAAGGTAGTCGAGAACACATATAATGGAGAGGTTCCTATGTCTCCATATATGGCTCCAATAGATCCAAAAGCTAAATTCAGGACACTGATAATATTCTTCGAGTCCTTGGGACTGTTAGCACCTTTCATCAATTGTTATTCTACTCACTTTTTTGGACATTCACTGATAATTGTCTAAGGGAAAGAAGGGGTAGAATTGCTCCTTAAATATGATAAAAATTTACTGCGCCTATTTTCAGGCCAGCTTGACATTCTCAGGAGCTACAGCCAATCAGGTCATGTCTCCTTGTTGAAAGAAAAGAACTCATTACAAATGTGGAAGTCTGCTCAAGCCAAAGTACCAAATAGGCCAGCAATGCAGACTTTCTCATCAGTTAAAAATTGGCTGACGGTTGAGAAATTCGCGCACCCTGAAATGAAAATTTACATTTCTCAGCAGCTTTGAGCATCAAAATTATAATTCTCTCTGTCATCGACAGATGTATAAGTGGGTAAACTACTTAAATCGAGCAAAAATTCATCAAACCTGACACCCAGGTTAGACTGATCTACAGATCAAATTTCGTCTGTGCAACCTTCATTTGGCAGTTCATGAGGACTGAACCCTCCTCTTCCACCTGCCCTTTGAATTAGCTGACCTACGTCATAAGTCCAGTCCTATTGTTTTTGGGGCGACTGAAAATTTCTCAAATTCACAATGCTAATTTGGCATATGAAGTTTGTTCTGAGCATCAAAGTAGTAGGGTGAGGGTGATAATTCGCTCATGTGGAGTAGATGACGAACTAGGTTCAACATTTTGGCGTCCGCTAAGCTGGGAATGTTTGATTAGAGGTATCGCCTAAGTAATTTTTCGATGTTTCATTTTAATGTAATTGTAACAAGACAGAATCAAAACGGAACGGAAGTCAATATTTGGTCGCCCCTACAGCTTCTGGTCACTTCTTGAATCGATGACCAAAACAATTTGAGGAGACTCCATCCTGATTTTGTGATCTTCAAATTTCCACGATGTCTACCCGTCCGATCACCTTATTGAGGTTTCCATATCCATGATAAGGAAGCCCAAGTGCCAAGTAGCGATGACCCCGATATTCAAAAGGTTCAAGTGAACGTCCAAATCCGCAGTATCCTTCGCCGTACTTTGTCTTGGTCACTATACGTCCATACTGGTCTGCATTCTCGGAAAGTAGAACTCGGAATGGCTGAGAAGTGGAAAGGGCGTCTGACAAGATTTTAGAAATTTGAATCTCCCACACTGCCCCAGAACCTCCCTTGTACCCCTCTTGCGCGACATAGACCAAATTTCCGTCTGTTGAAGCATATGTTCCAAAATAGAGTTCGCTTCCCCAGTCTGGTCGAATGGTAGCAATCAAACGCAAATCAGTGTCATCCACGTATAGGTATGCAATACCACACAGGATGCATGAGTTCGAGGTATAAGCACTTGCAAAAATGAGTACCCAGCTAATTGACTCAAAACTCCCCGTCACAACTCTGTTGTATCCGAAAAGACCATTTTGGGTGGATTTTGAGCCTCTATCATCTACCTCAGCAGGTGTATTTGAAACTGTTCGTATGTACTTTCCGTTCTTTTCAAACACTAGTACCGCTTTCAGACCAATTGCTCCTATCAAAACTTTTTCGCTAGTAAAAGCTAAAGAGCTTCCAAATTGCTCATAGTGATATGGGGTCTGCAATTCTTGAGGAAGCTCAAAGTTCATAATCTGTAAACTATCCATATCGATATAGATTGGGGATAGCTTTCCAAAAATATCATCAGCATGCGAATTGACTATTTGAAGGAACCGTTCCCCACTCAAAACTCGTACAGATCCTTGCTGTCGATGGTTATTTTGGTCATCGAATGGAGAGCCAATAACAAGGTCGGGCTTACCATCTTGGTTTAAATCGTAGATATCTAGTACGATTCCTATTTGTTTCGATCCCCCGGTTCCCAACTCAGATTTCGCCCGACTATCGAATATAATAGCTAAATGTCTGGAGCCAGAGAATATATGTATGCTTGACTTCCCTGGTTCAGATACGGCTAGAAATGAGTTGTGTGATAATTTCCAAGTTATCACGCTATGGCCAAATCTTGAAGAAAAGGAAATTTGATCGGCTGTTGATGGAAGTTTTTGGGTGCGGATCATTTGGCGACCTTCTGTTGAGAGACCTGTTAATTCATCCAACGGAATTACAAAAACGGAACCAGATTCATCGTCATATTCAGCCCCCACCAAAAGCTCTCCCCTCCCAAATTCAGACAGTCTAAACTTTAAGCTGCTCCCAAATTTGGAATTTGGCTGATTGTTCCATAAATTCACAATCCTTTGTTTATAATCAAATTCAAATTCGACGCTACATTCCTTAATGTGACCAGGAATTTGAAAGTATTCGTCTTTTTTGGTATTCTGTGCAATTGGCTTGAATATGGAGCAAACTTGCCAGATGTCGGGATCCTGGGAGTCCTCAAACCATGAGTTCAGTCCCTTCAAGCAAGCAGTCACAGTACCTATGATGTCATTAATCCCTCCAAAATAGTAATCGTCTAATATCTCATTAAGAATCGGTGAGCGCAAGCGAATATATGAGGCTGGAGTGCTTTTAAGAGTAGTTAGTTCTCCATCCAATGCCAATTCTCCCCTCAAAGTGCACATATGTAGCTCGGATTCTGTTATAGGATACCCGAAGCTATGATATGCTTTAATCAGCTCTTTCTGTGGAACTTCCCATTTTGTAAGATACATTTTCAAAAGATCTTCTGTTTGATACTCGTCCAAGTTTTCGAATTGATGAGCAAGAAGTAAAAAATCTGCTCCTGTATCTAGAAACTCGTGTGCCTGGGTATCATTTCCCTCAAACTCGGTATTGCTCAAATATTTCAGTAATCCCTCTTCTCGATTCAGAGAATGCCAGCTAATGTCCGCAATTTGATGACTATACATGCCAAAAATAAAAGCTTTGAGTCTGGGATCCTTAATTTGAGAATTTTGATAGATCTGCACTAGCTCATGCAAAAATGGTGGCCAGTGAGCCTCTTCAGCGGCCTCAGATCTTTCAAAGCAATTATAAAACACATCAGGATGAAATGCACCTGCCAGTAAAGACCCTCGAAAATCTTGGATATCAGGTGGAAGCTGGTCCAAAATCCTTAAGATAATGGACATATGTACTGCAATCCCAGCGCATTTGACTAGTGGAGCCAGTAGCCACACCCATATCAGATACATAATTTCTAAAATTCAAGATCCCCTTTTGAGGTCGATCGACGTCAATATTAGTTGCTTCATCTAAATTATTACAGAGGGGCATACTTATAGACCCACACCTTGGTCTCCACTGATTCAGTTTGCATTTAGTGGCTGCTTACTAAACCACTTCTGGAATGGTTGATGCTTACCAAAGAGTTCTCTTTATCATTTGTGGGCTCACTAGTTTTACATCTCTCATAATATCAGTTGTTGCTATCTACCTTCAGTCCAGCAATTACAGAAAACCATTTGAGCAACGATTGATTGTCCGCATTCTTGTCATAGTTCCACTTTTTGCAATTTCATGCTATTTGGCGCTAGTATTTCCGGCCGTCGGAAAGTACGTCGAACCAATCAGAGAATTTTACGAAGCTCTTGTTATTTACACCTTTTTCAAACTCCTGGTCTTGATGTTAGGGGGAGAGCGTCAAATAATACAAATTTCGCTAGATAAGCCAAGAACACGACATCCATTTCCTGCTAATTTGGTATTCCATTCTCTTGACTTTTCCGATCCCTCAGCATTCTTGTACGTCAAAAGGTGTATTCTGCAATATGTCTGGATGAAACCATTGCTTTATCTTGTTGTTCTAACTAGTGAACTTTCCAATAATTATCGAGAAGAAATTGATTGGACTAGTATTTACATGTGGAGCGGAATTGTTTACAATGTTAGTGTGACAATCTCATTGTACTTTTTGGCCATGTTTTGGAGATGTCTCTATGATGAGCTCAAGCAATTTAATCCTTGGGGTAAATTTTTATGTGTGAAACTAATCATATTTGCCTCATACTGGCAAGGGCTGGTCATCGGTATTTTCAAATGGATGGGAGCTATAGATTTCAGTAGTCCTGATGAAGATGACACTGTATCTCTCGGAGGGCAAATCCAAAATGCATTACTTTGCCTAGAAATGGTTTTTTTTGCTATGCTTCACTGGAATTCCTTTCCTTACTCAGATTTCACGGAAGACAAATATGCAGATGCAGCACGCTTGAAA
Organism: Ogataea chonburiensis; assembly: GCA_030578415.1. Lineage (NCBI taxonomy): Eukaryota > Fungi > Ascomycota > Pichiomycetes > Pichiales > Pichiaceae > Ogataea > Ogataea chonburiensis. The sequence goes on along the minus strand of JAJMRU010000002.1, from coordinate 826,069 downwards.
ACGCTGACTGCTCTTCAGGATTGGGTCTTTTTAAAAGATCTCTTTTATGATTTGAAAATGACCACACTATATGGAGATACCTATAATTTTCGAAATTTTGACTCCATAAATGATAACAAAATTTACAAAGACTCTAGCACATTCAATCGGAGGATTTATGATGGTTTAAGGTATTCTTCGGATGGAAGAAAGTACTGGCTTCCAAGTGGTACTCTAGAAGGAAAACATTTGCACCGCACTGGCTCCTCTGGCTCCTCTTCTTCATCTAGACGACCAACCCAACTCTCAGAACAAGATACGCCACTATTAGCTTCTCAAAAACCAGTCTACTTCAGTAGCGTTTTTGAAGAAAACTACGATAGTCTCATGTACGAATTTCCGGAAGACCGTGAATTGGCCAGTCCGGAATTTTTGAAAGATGAATATCTTTACGGCTACGTCAAAACCAAATATTTGCCGGAGCATAAAATTAATTATCCGGTCGTATTCAGCTATGGATCAATTGAGAATTCGAATAAAATAATTCGAATGAGACGCCAATTGGAAATGCAACGAAACCTCGGTAGAATTTGAATCAAGAAACATGTACTGCGCCATTTTATTTTATAAATAAAAAGGCCTATCAATTGTGGATAGAATTCTATTTCAATTTAATTTATCTTATCAGAGCATCTGATCTTTGTTAAATTTTGACGTACATTGTTGGATATTAGACCTTTGATTCTCTCTGATTCTAATTATTATATAGTAATATGGCGAACGAGTACCTAGAATGTGGCTGATGAATTAGATCCAGCAAGGAATGGCCATTATTTCGAAATAGATGGGCTATCCTTGGTAAAATGTAATTACCCTGATCTGCCTTTCAATTTCCCCACTATATTGCTCCTCCTGATGACACAAATTTTTTCTATTGTCCTAAGAATTTGCCCGCATTTTCGTAGTGAACGACTATTCTGATTTATTCCTTTTTACGTCACGAACAGAGATTGTGTGGCTTTTGTCCGTCCTTTCCTATTGAAGTTGAGTTCGTCTTCTGTCCCGGTTACTTAACTCAAGTTTCGAATTTAATTTTGCCTCCACCCTCACCAAAGAAATGGATAATAGTGGTCTCTCCTCTGGCGCGGAAACATCACCACGCTCTGTGAATATTCAACTTAATAAGCCAATAGTTGCAAATAGACATGTTCTTCCAAACCGACTTCCATCGACTTCAGATGCGCCGTTTGTTGAACCTACATTTGTAACTAGCCCCAAAATAATACCTTCCTCCATGGTTCCTGTGAATGCAAGTCCCAAATCATCGTTTGTGCCCACTTTGAGCAAGTTTGAATATGCACCACACACATCTATATCATCTACTGGGTCTTCATCAAGATCGAGAAGATCATCTGTCAGCGGTGCACCCTTAAGTCCAGACAATCTTATAGACGTGATGGAAAAAGAACAGGAAGGTATTGTATTGAGATTAATGAAAGAGATTCAATCTCTTAAGGAAGAAAATAAGCAACTGAAACAACAGCTCGCCAAGTTTTTGCCTGCTTCGTCTGCATGTTCAAACTCCTCTGCGTCAAATTCATCCTCGCTAAGTCGATCATCAAGTCAACGAAGATCAACAATAGGCGGTTTTGTTGCTAGTTCGAAAAGATTACCTAGTATTTCTACAGTTGGACCTAATCCTGGATCCTTCTATGACTTACAACCTTTTGACTCGCAAGACTTTAGAACTAGCAAGACTAGGAAAAAAAGTGGAAACTCACCAAATTTCACAAATTACTCTCTTAGTTCCCTGGGTAAACGGGATAGTGTGTCAAGTTCCAAAGGACTTGATGATATATCACCACTTTGTAATACTGGTGAAGCTGGCTCTGCGACCTAGGTTCAAGACAAGCTTCAAAATCACAGTTGACTGGCATTAATATTGTGAATCTGGGCAATTTAGCTTCGGCGTTTAGCATTAAATAAATTCGAGGAGCATTTGAATCATTCTCAACTTAACATTGTATTCCTTACTCAGCGGGGCTATAAAGCATCTAAGATTACTCGTCAAAGAAGTTTTTAACAATATGAAATTGAGTCCTTCACCATTGGCCGTCGCTTGGGGACTGATCCAAGCAGACTTGGCACTGGCGCTCCCCGCGGAAACAATAAGTCAAACAGTACATGCCTCGGGTTTTACTGAGCTCCCATCTGTGAACATTTCTATGATGGCGGCAACTCCATTCCCGCGTTGGCTGACCGATTTCACTGGTCTGACCGAGTGGCCAGGGGCAGAACCCCCCTATATAGCACTCGACTTCATTGATACCGCTGCAATTCCATCTGTTCCTCCTCGAGCAGCAGGATCATGCCCACCGGATCGGTCAAGCTGTTCTTTTGATTGTTTCAAATGTATATCTTATGATGATGCATATACATGCCCAACGTTATCTCAAACTTTCGATGATGGTCCGTCTGCTTCCACACCCAAGCTTCTGGCTGGTTTGAGGCACAAGACCACATTCTTCACCATTGGCATGAATGTCGTAAGACACCCTGAGATTTACAACCAAATCAAGCATGAGGGTCATTTGCTAGGATGCCACACCTGGTCTCATAAATTTTTACCAAGCTTAACAAACGAAGAAATCATTGCTCAATTGGAATGGTCTATATGGGCAATGAATGCAACAGGCTCGCATTTGCCTAAATGGTATCGCCCGCCTTACGGTGGAGTGGATGACAGGGTGAGGTATATTGCAAGGGCATTTGGAATGCAAGCTGTTTTATGGGACCTTGACACCTTCGATTGGCAGATGGAGACTTCCCCTCCTGCTAAAACTCGTGAGCAAATTATCTCTGAAGTCACACAATGGAAAAACTCTGGAAGATCGGGGCTAATGCTGGAACATGATGCATATCTATCAACTGTTGATGCAGGACTTGATGTGGCTCGAATTTTGGGCGATCATCAAATGACAGTTGCTGAATGTGTTGATAGCATTAGTTATATCAAAACCTTTGACTAACTTGAAATTGAAACATTTTCTTTATTATATATAATTGCAATTACTTGCATAAAACCAACCCAAGTAGATGAAGCAGAATAGGAAGTGAGTATTAGTTATTCTTCCAAGAAAGGTTAAATCTTCCTTCAGGAACCACGTAGTTGTCCAACTTCTCAATCACCTCTTCGGCGGTATTAGCAACGGCGACAATACTAGCATTGTTCTTAGAGATGAAACCGGCGTCAGTAGCATTATTCAAAAATTTGATGAAATCATCGTAGAAGCCATCAACATTGAACAGGACAATAGGTTTCTTATGAATTCCAAGCTGAGACCATGTAGTGACTTCCATGATCTCTTCTAGCGTCCCAAATCCTCCCGGCATGGCCACAAAACCACCATCTGCCTCCTGTCCCATCATTCTCTTTCGTGTATGCATATCAGAGACGATAGTTGTTTTTCCATAGCTATCATCGATAGGAGTTTCTCCTTTGTGGTTCTCAACATCTGACTGGATTTTCTTATTGATCTCATCAACTGAGTCAGTTCGCTCCTTAGTAACCAGGGCGTCTGGGATTATCCCATGAACATATCCACCTTTTGAAGCAACCGATTTAGCAATTAAACCCATAAGACCTGTAGTTCCACCTCCATACACTAGACCATAATTCTTAGAAGCCATCAAGTTTCCCAGTTCAGTTGCAGCTTTAGAGTAAGAGACTTCCGTTCCAAAGGAAGATCCACAGAACACGCATATAGTCTTTTTCGGATTGATTGTCATGGCTTGTATGTCGGTTAGTTAAGCAAATCAGTATTTAATTAAAAGACGGCAAGAGAACCCTTTATATAGTAATTACTTTGATTTAGCACCGATTCCAAAAAAGGCAAATTTCTTTTACCGGGTCTTTTGCTGTCTGCCAGACGCCAGCTTAAAGCGCGAGGAATCTTTTTTCGGCGGCCCAAAATAATGATTTTGCTCCTCAGAAGTGCCGGGTGACTATCGGCACTTCCTGGTTGGGAGAATTTAAAATAAACCGGTCTCCAAATCTCACCGGACATTATACTAATTGGGAAAATTATTGTACGATAAGAAGATCGATAACACTTACCAAAGCTTAATTGGAGTTTGATCATTTGAACGATCACGAAAGTATAGAATCCCTAGACAGTTTTTCAATCAGGATTTCAAAAGCGACCGTAAACGTAACTCCCAATACCATTTCCCAATTTCCGTTGCAAGAACTGAAGTAGGGATCTTTGTCGTAGACAGTAATCCATCCAAGCTTAAAATCGTTCGGCGAGTCATCCTGCGGATGCCTTTGGATTAGCCCATCTCGGGCAAAATAGTATGTCTTGTCAGAATTGGTATCAGATTCTTCGTCTATAGTGAGGAACTCAAAATCTTCATTAAAATCGTCTCGAGACGATGAGTGGAAGGAATCCCCTTTGGACAACACTTTTTTCGTAATCTTAGCCTTGAGATCTCTCTCACAAGGTCTGAATAGGCCAATGATTGATTCATGCCACGAGGGACCACCAACTTTGTCATCGATATAATAAATTGATCCATCTTTAGACAATCGAACGCCATCAATTTTGCTTCTAAATAATATGGAGCTCTTCTTTTCCTTCAGGGAGCAAGCACGTATTTGATTCCAGCGATAGCAAGAGTCCATAACCATCCCATTGAAAGATATTGATTGCGATTTGTTGGTAAAATTAGTAGCCAAAACTTGAGGTTCATCTCCTGTTTGTAAAATACCCTCGTCATTCACATACTGCGAAGCAGTCCCAAAGATTGAAATGTTCCCTCCAAGAGAATGTGGCTGTTTTTCAACAACAAAAGACTGGGCAGTTTCAAATTTTAGATCGCCCGTAATAGAATCAGACACTGGGTATCTCTGTTTTTTGAAGTTCAGACGATATCCATTATTCGCAGCAGTGATGAAATTGTGATTTAGGTCTTTCAGCTGCTCAAAATGTACGTGATAACCAGGTGCACTTCTTACATACTTGTGTCTATTGTCTGGATTTGTCGTCATGTAAAACTCCGAAGGTCCCAGTTGAAGAATATGGTATTTCCAGAAGTTTTGATGATGTGGAGAATGCGCACCATGTTCTTCTTGGCTTTCGGTCCGTGCGGAGGAATTTGGGTTAGAGCCCCGTGATGAAGATTGCTTGAGTCTCAAATTTTCCAAAGAACTTTTGAAACCAAACCCTGAGCTGGAACCTACCCCTTTATGGCTATATACACCCTCAGTCACAGGTCTTCGAGGAAGAGACAGACTAGCAGGTGAACTAGTGGGTTCAGACCTGAGTCTGTTTCTAGTGGCCGCCAAGTAGGCAACTTTATTATTGTCTTCGACCATATCACTTTAGGTCGAGTGCTTTGTTCTTTTGGAGCTTTCAATATGTTTCAACCAAATTCCTTTCTCAGATTTGCTTTTCCACTTGACCCTATATTCCCCTGAAACGCATCAGCTGCCAGAGGATCTAAACAATTCAAGTCTAATTTATAAACGTCCGACACACTCAAAAAAATCTCTACACCTGTAAAGCAAATGTAATCTAGACAAGTGATCATTTAGAATTGATGATTATATAGTTGAACTTTGAAGTATTGTGTCACTTTTCTGACGTTGAAAGCCTGGACAAATGTGAAAAATTGAAACCTGGGTCCAGGTAACATATCAGGTGATTTTAGATTAATCACTGTCTTCAACTTCTTCAAATCTCCTCAATTGAGCGCGATTGATTATAGGTTGATTCCCGTCTGAATTTTCTTCGAAGACATAAAGTCGGGCATTCCGCTCGTCAGCGATTTTCGTCGTATCTCTCATGCTGGTCGTTCTCCTATGATGATATCCGTTAAACGATTCCCATGAGAATCTTCCTGACCGTTCAACTTTGTAGTTTACCGCATTTTTCGCTAATTTCTTTACTTGCCAACTATCATATGGCTCTCCTTCAAAGAGTGAAACGATGATCTTATTTTGAGATGCTTCATGCGATTCAGTGGTGTACAACTGATAGTCTGAACTATAATCAGTGCATTCTCTATTTGGGGAAGTTCTCAACTGTTTTAATCCGCTGTCTAAGAGAGTGAACAAATCCACACAGCTCTTAAAAAACTTATGAAGAAGGGCTTGATGTTCTGCAACGTTCCTATCCATATCCTTGATTCCTTTACCAGTATGCGGGAAATTGAAAACTATCAAATCAATCTTATTTGTTCCCAGGATTCTCATGTTTCTGTGAGCGTGCTTTTTCACATTTGTATTTAAATTTAGAGATTGGATCAGAGAGGTACCATCAACTTGATGCATCACCTTCACCCCTTCATGTTTCAAATAACTAATTGTTTTATCTGCAGCTGGATACTTTGTCACAACTTCCAATTCAGAATCCAAACTAGTTGCCCAGAGGCGCTTTGGGTCACAATAGCCAGATCTTACCAGGCTCATCGCAAATGAAAAATCGCCTTCTCCTACGAGCAGTGTATTTATCGTCGTGCTGAAAGGAATGAACGGTTTCGTTTGGTTGTGATTGGTAGCTGAAGAAACGACAAGTTTTGAAGAATTGACGATAGTAGACTTATGTTGATTGTGATCTTTGTTCTGTGACTTTGTAATCTTACTGTTGAGGGTTTGATAGCGAGACAAAGCTGTTGAAAGCTTGCCCTTAGCACTTTTGTTGGATTTTGTGGATTTCGTATGCTTCTTCCCCATCCATCAATTAGTTATAGGAAGACTTAGCCAGGCTTCCTGATGAAAAATTTCACCAGGAGCAAGGGTGTCCGCCATACAGAACAATATAGTAAACTGCGTAGCTTCGTTTCCTAAATGTTAGTCAGTTGATTCATTAAGTCAAATTTGATACCAAAGTTGCTCAACCGTGATCTTTGTTTTGAAAGGAGTATGTTTTCGCAGGTTTCAACTCAATTCAATATTTTGAAGGTAAACTTCCTTTTGAGATTAGAAGTTCGACCGATATGCCAAATTTTTTTAATGTATATGGTATAACAGAAAAGCCTTCCCTCTTATACTATCTTCGAGGACGTACTCAACAAAGCTTTAAAGCAAAAGTAGTTTTGGTTGTTTATATTGGATAGACCTTAAAGATTTGCTCTCTTTTAAAAACCTCTCCAGTGAGAGGATCTGTCATTTTATAGTCATCCCATAAATCCAGAAGCTCTACCTGTGATGTGCATGCCTCTTTGGTGGCAGAACCTTTCCTTATATTCATTAATAAGTTTTGCTCGCCCCGAATGAAATTGGGATTTCGAAATAACCAGGACCCTTCGCTTTTTCTATTTGATTCGGCGTCAACATTCGTAATCTGGTACCATCCGTACATATTCAAGTGTCTGAGAAATGAAACAAAATTATTGTGCTTGAACCATTTCGGCAAAACATGCCTGCTGAATTCTTCCCTGTCAAGCACCCGGAAAGCATCCCCTTCAGGGGTCCATGAAATATATTTCGAACTCAATGGGTCGTTTACCATATCCCAAACCTTGATTACAAACACTGGTGTAGCAAGAGAGGAGTTGTCGCCAATCTTCTCTAGTACATCGTCATCGGTTGATAACTGACTTTCTGTCACATTCTTAGCTTTCCAAAACAACTTGTCAAACGGAAATATGTTACCATTGGGGAACATCACCGGATTTTGAAAGATGTTAGACTTAACTTGATGCGAGAAGGGGAGGTCCTTCGTAAGATGAGAGAGATCGACAGAGCAAATTGGGCATGGGTTGTTAACAAGAGAATTTTTTTCATCATTTAAGTCATCCAAGAACCCTGAGAAATCTATGTCCAATTGTTTGTCCTCTGAGGTACTGTAAACATGGGCACATGATTTGGTTTTCAAAGCTGTCGAGCCCAAGCTCAATAAAATTAAAAGATCCGAATTTTGCTGTAACCCATAAAGCGAGTTGAAATTGAATAGAAAAAAATTCGCTAATGTAGTCCATTTAAGATCGTCCAAGAGTTCCTTGTATGGCAAAATGTTTTTCGTGATTCGGTTCATCATGTGTACTTTCTGATTATAGAATAATGACGTTTCAGCTTTTCGTGCCTCATAAAGATCAGATGAAATTCTATCAACATTGATATGGTCCCAACATAGCAGTGCGGCGCCCATCGCAACCTTACCCAGATTTTCATCATGATCAATATCAATTGCATTGAGGAGACTCGAATTTGCGATCTGTAAAGCTTCTGAGAATTTCCCTTCCTTTATATTTTCAATGAAATTTTGAAAATAGGTTTCAAACTCCAAAGTCGATTCTGAATTGTTCTGTGGCTGTATGTTCTTTAGTGCCTTTTTGTTCTCCGTACACCAATCTATCAGAATCTGGAGATTCTTCCTTATCTTGATTTCATTGTATATATGCAAGCCTTGCAAAATAATATCATGGTCAATTAATTTCTCGAGGCCCAATTTCTTTGCCAGTGTCAAACCGGCCACTTGACCTTCTGTTGCGTTCTTGTCTGTGAATGAAGTCTTTAGCAGGAAGTCAATGAGAAGTAGATTAATCTCCTCTTTGTAAAACGGTAGCAGTTTCGTCGAAAATTGATCGCCTTCTTTATCGCCCGAGACAAAAATACCATTCAATTGACTTATTTTCAATGCCCTATATTGTAATCTTGAGACAAACTCATTATGATGATCAATCCTGGCAGATAATGCCAAGTTGAATCGATCCTGCTGTTTAATTAAAGCCTCTAATGCAGTCACTTTCTCTTCTTTCAAAGCGATGTTTTGAATTGAATTAAGTTGGGTGGCACAAATGCCCTTCTGTCTCTCCACTAGTTTCTGTATAAGCTTGAAATTCTTCTTGATGACCTCAATAGGAGTTTGAAACTGTGATCTTTTTAGCTGTAGGTGAAAATCTGTTGACTTCGGGAGTTCGGTCATTGGACTAGATGACAGGACAAAATATATGATGAGTGGTTCCTTATCTCCAGAAAAAAAAATGAAAGATGACCCAATCACTTAGAAATCAAATTAGCTTCAAACCACTCATGGAGGCATTTTACTATAAATAGTGCTGTATTTCTATATGAAAAGATTTTAACATATACTTGGCAGCTGAAGAACCTTCTTACGATTGAAGTTTAGCCAAGATTGCATCAGTAAACTCGGTAGTAGTGGCCTGACCTCCAATATCAGAAGTGACAGTTTTGCCTTCAGCCAACACGTCATAGGTTGCTTGCGAGATTCTATCAGCATAAGCATCCAGACCAAGATGTCTCAACATCATAGCTGAAGACAAAATCATACCAGTCGGATTAGCAAGATTTTTGTCCTTAATATCCAGACCCACATGTCTGCAACCTGGTTCGAAAACAGCATGTTCTCTGCCAAAATTAGCACCTGGAACTAATCCAGGACCGCCAATTAGGGCAGCCCCGATATTAGACAAAATGGATCCATACAAATTTGGAGTAACCATAACATCAAATTGCTGGGGATAAGAAACAGCTTGCATAGAAGCATTATCAACGATCATATCCTTGACCTCAATAGCAGGATACTCTCCAGCGCCAACTTCTTTGACAGTAGCCCTGAACAAACCATCGCCCAATTTCATGATATTTGCCTTATGGATTGCAGTCACCAGCTTTCTGTCATTCTTCACAGCAAAGTCGAAAGCGAACCGAGCAATTCTTTCAGTCTTATACTTTGTCATGATTTTCAATGATTCAACAACACCAGGGACAGACTGATGCTCTAAACCAGAATATTCACCCTCGGTGTTTTCTCTGACTAAAACGAAATCAATATCTTGAAGCTTAGCGGGAACCCCAGGGATATTTTTAATCAAAACAAGAGAAGCATAGATGTCAAGCTCTTTTCTAAGGGCAACATTCAAAGATTTTGCAAAAGGAGAACTTGGAGTGTAAGTAATTCCTTTTAAGCCCACCTTGTTTCTTTTGAGAGAAAGAACAGCTTCATCTATTTGCGATGCCGATCCAGACAGCCCAGAAAGTTCAACGGTCTCCCACTCAATTGGAACATTTTCTGCCGCAAAAATAGTCTTGACCGAGTCAGTAATCTCCTTTCCAATTCCATCACCAGGAATTAAAGTAACTCTGTACTTTCCACCGTACTTCTTTGGCAAGAAGTTTTCATTCACTGCGGTGGCAAACGATCTCTTAGTAGATATTTTAACTAATTGGCTTTTCAAGATTTGCGAAAGCATACTAAAGATTCAAAATTTCTTAGAATGATGAAAAGAGTTGATTCTTCTAATTGATTTATGATCACAACTTCCAGCACAATTTTCGATACTGCTCCCCCGTAAAAAATATTTTTGCCCGGTGAGACTCCTATGAGAGTCCGTGGAATTAAATTCATACGCACTCGTATGCCCAAATTTCCGAAGTCGAGTCCGATCATTTTTTAGGTGCGCACTACTCTCTTCCCCGAATTCGGAGATCAAATCACATTTTATAAATCACATGATCTATCTCCCCAGAACAGAATTTAGGAAGATCTAAAATACAGATTCTAAACCAGAACTCGATCAAAAACATGACCGAGTACTTCTCCTGTTATCTTTCTAACTTGGCAAGACCCAGTCCATTCAATGGTTGAATTCATCGAATCACAAGTCTCTAAAAACCTTGCAAATTCGCAAATCAAATCCAGGCCAAATAAGACATCAATTGTAAATCGTACATCTCAAGAAGCAGCTGAAAATTTACACACCAAATCTAGTTTAAACGAAGGGCTATCAAAAGAATTGATGGATGTTATCGGATTTGGCATGCTATCTTGTGTGATCTTATTCTTTGTTTTCCGAATCATCTATGTTAACTGGAAAGGAGTCATAAAAGTTCTGAGACTAAAAAGTAAGCCAGAAGAAAAATCTTTAGATGAAACGGATTCCAATTGTTACAAGGTATACAATGCAATGAATGAAAAATCAGAGTCACGAGATCTTCAAGAACTAGGGATTTCCAATGATAAAATTGTGCTTGAAATAACTAAGCCTGCTGTTTAGGTAAGTTACCAATCAATATTCATTTTGCCAAAAGGTTTGCTGTTCATAAGCTCCCTGACTAAACCATCAGTCATTTCCTTGCTTAGGTACTGGTTCAGGATATTTGCCTTCTCTAAGGTACTTCTTTTATTCAGTGTTGAAGCTGATTGTAATTCCACCTTGGCATGGGATATATGAGGAGCCTCACCTTTGTGTTTCGACGTACTTTCCTCCCCATTGGACTCGGGTATGAGATAGAAGAAGAGAAACTCTAGCAGCCTCACTTTGATTTGCTTCCACTCTAAAGCAGTTGAAACTGTGCTCTCTATATTTTTAAATAGCAACAATTCACATATGATTTGAGGGCCCTTCAGGTTCTCAAAAGTTCTAAAGTTTGGAACATTTCGCACCATACAGCTTACAAGAGCTGAAATGGCGTCCTCTAAGACCGGACTCGTATGTGTTGGGTTGACAATATTCAAGAGTGTTTGCATATTGGATTCGTATGTGAGAAGACACCGAGATGAAGGATGAACTAAAAGACACCCACGAAGAACCTTGAGAATCATCACCAGCAGGTATTCATCTTTTGAGTATCTGGATATCAAGGGCATCATCATTGCACACACATTATACTGCGGCTGGTCTTGCAGACTCAAAAACTCCCCAAAACTTTGATCTTCAAAGTTTGGAATTTTCCACCTTCGTTTAAATTGATGATCTGGCGCCTTTTCATAAGACATCCTAGAGCTTGAGAGGTCTGATGTTTTTGAATTTTCCTGTGGTGAACTTGTATCAACATTCGTCAAGTTCTCATGCTTCAACAAGGTAAGTTTACCCAACAGCATATCCAGATGTTTTAAACCGGATTCCACTAACGCAACGTCTGTTGAAGTACAACTAAGTAGTACTCTATAAAGATAGAGCTCAAGGTCTGACATGGTCAATTCGGCTTCTCTGCGAGTGCCTAAGCAGGCCTCTGTATAAATATAAAAATATCACTACTGACTTATCGCGTCGAAACTTTGTATTATGTAATCACCTTAATATTGGGACGAACACGCGAGCTATTATCAATCAAATACCTCGAAGTGCTACATGTTGACTCGCAAGATGATCGCACACTTAGTTACTCCCAATGTCGGTCTTAAAAACAGCTTTTGATGGATTCATGGTCAGATCAAGTGTATTTAGTCAGTGTCACTTTGACAAATCCTCTACTTTAGCAGTGATGGAACGTCGATTATGTAATTCAACATCTTACTGAACCCGCCTAGCAAGCGATATAAAGAATTGCTGTTCTATGCAGCTTGATGATCCATCCAGTGTTATCTATTGCATATCCGGAGACGATCATATATCCGCTCACACGCAAATGACAGAGAGGTAACTCACATAAGTATTATAAGCGAAGTACATTTTACCATATGTTATCTAAACTGTGAAAATTGATCGCCTAAGATTACGAACAAATAAGTTATAATATTCTAGGGTAATTTTCTTTTGCTTGTTGAGAGGTTGAATATTAGTTTCCCATAAGCTCGGTTTAACCTGTATGAGTCAAAACTAACCTTCGTATCTCGTTATTAACTACATCCAGCTGAGTCGTGTCTGTGCTTATGAACGCGTCTTCACAGGTCATTGCGGGACACCATACCCATCTTCAAGGTCTTTTGACTAACAATAAGATTTTGATCGGATGTCTCGCAGGAATTCTTTCTTCCGCCTGCCAGTCAATTGGATTGATCTTTCAGAGAAAATCACATTTGATGCATGAGTCAGATACTTCTGATGGAAATACTATTTCTCCGTACAAAAGATCTCTTTGGCATTTAGGATTTTTGTTATTCATCATTTCAAACGTCTTTGGGTCGAGCATCCAAATCTCCACTCTTCCGTTAATTGTTCTCAGTCCATTGCAGTCAATTGGTCTTGTTTTCAACACTATTTTCAATTCTCTCATCTTACACGAACCCTTTACATCTGTTTCCTTGTATGGAACTATGTTGGTTAGTTCTGGTGCATTCTTGATCGCTTTTTTTGGTGGAAGGATTGAAGAACCAAACTATGATCTCCCTCAGTTTTTGGTGCTACTGTTTCAGAAGGAATTTGTTTTTTGGCTGATTTTCCAATATTCCTTCCTAATCTTGCTTCTGAGTTGGATTTTTATTTCAAAACATGAATTATCAGGTCGCTACAATATGCTTCTGGATCAAAAGCCCGACTCATACTTTGAATCATTGAGACGGAACCTACTTGCAGAGCTTGAGCGTCTAGAGACCAGTAGTCATTCCACCAACTCAAGGACCTTAAGATGTTTTTTCTTTCATGCACAGCAGATAATTTTGAATGTCACCTACAAGCTGCTACTATATGCCGATTCCTTATATCAAAGTTTATTCGATCTTCCAGCTGTCTCAATTAGAACTGCTCAAGGTTTTTTTTATGGAATTTCGTCAGGCATTTTATCTGCGCAATCCTTACTCCTTGCAAAGTCAGCTATTGAAATTTCTCTTTTGATGTTCACGCAACATAGTTTGAAGCAGCTCAATAATGCAACAGCGTATGCTTTAATACTTGGATTTTTGGTTTTATGTCTCTCTCAGCTAGCTTTACTCAACCAAGGACTGAAAACAATCAGCACATCAGTCCTTTACCCTTTGATTTTTTGTGTTTACAGCATATCCAGTATCACCAACGGATTGACGTTTTACAAGCAGTGGTCCCAGTTCTGGGGGGCGACCGGGATATCAATTTTCACGGGAACAACTTTGGTTGTTGTCGGAGTGTCAATATTGAGTCTACACTCCGTGGAAGATTCTCTTCAAGCATGCGATAATAGCTATAGTCCTCCAACCATTCATCGTGAGTATCAGGTGTATGATAATCCCCTTTGTGCATCCTCAAGAGCACACACTGATCAATATGAGACGGGTAATGATCGAGGTATCACGTCTATGGTTTCTCTTACAAACCCCTCTGATCCACAAAGTCCATACTATGATCGATTTCACGAGAGCAGCCTACTTCCATCTAATTCCGTGAACTGTCCTCCTCGAGGCGGCCTACTCAACCCTATGATCAAAACAACCAGCCAAAAGTTAACAAGCGCGAAACGTCAAGTGTCAGGATTTTTGAAGCGATCAATTGACGGAATCAATCTGTCTCCTTTAGTACAGTCACAGCAACAACTGAATAGTTCCCCTTATGTTTCGACAAATGCGGGTCTCCGGTCTGAAAATGACTCTGAGATTTTGATCGAGCAACGTGCACAATATGTATCTTTTGGCTCGATCAATGACTCGTATACGGGCTCAGCTCATAATGATGTTGATTCGCATGAAGATACGCGACTTGAAGTATTAAACACTTCTCCCCTGCTTAAAAACTTGCGTCATCAAAGGTCCAACTCATTTCAAAATCCGCTTTTACATAATAACATCCGTGGTGTTGATGGAAAAGTATCTGAGTCCTCAGTTCACCTCGATCTTTCCAAACTCTCGTTGGTAGCTGACAATCTGCCAGAAGATAAAGGACTGGACTTCGAATACATTAGTGGGCCTAAGCGAGCGCTAATACCTCATGCTTCACACGATTATACGAATGATCTGTGCATCACAGACTCTACAATTCAGCGGTCAACTCAAAATGACGGGCTGGACGAAGACTACAACCCTCATAATTCTTTTAATTTTTCACTGAATAATACCATTGGAGAAATTCAAAATCAACTTAGTGCTTATAATAAGCAAGATTACAAATCTGAAGGAAGTCGATCATCATCTATTATGCAAATTGATGATGTGTCTTTATCTGATGTTGCTATACTGGGCCTCCAAAAGTATAGTTCTCACACCACCAAACCGAAACTTCTGAGTCCAGCAAAGGTTAATTCATCAGCTGGTCCTTTCATCAATAATAAACGACAATATCAAAAACGCACGCTTTCATATGAGCAGAGAAAAATCTACGAGGAATTACTACATTTATAGAACAGGCGTATAAGTTTAGATATCTTGACTGGCTTCTTCTTCGGGGACCATGAATGCACCTGCGAGAGATAATGCGGGCTCCAGAATGTTGTGGTGCTGATAACTTAGCACGCCAACACCTCCTGCATCCAAAAGAAATTGAGGATTAGAATTTATCGGACGCCCGACCCATCGCGCAGCAAAACATCTTAAAATATGACCATGAGCAACGACAACAACATCGCAGCATACATTTTGGTCAAACGCTTTTTTATGGACCTCGCGGATTCTAGCTATAACGGCATCGACTCTCTGTGTAACCTGTTCATAGTTTTCTCCATTTTCACAACCGTCAGACCAAATCTCCCAATCTGATCCCAGCCCATTTTCCATCCTTTTTTGACGGATTTCCATCGTTTTCAATCCTTCATAGTCGCCATAATCCCATTCTCTGATGTCTTCATCCACCTGGAATTCAACATTTCCAAGCTCATCTGCTGACAATGACTCTAACAGTAAATCCTTCGTATGAATAGCGCGGGTTCTAGGTGATGTAATCACTAGCTTTAAGTCATGTGGATTGATCAAATTAGAGGCCTCATGGCCTATCAATGCCAAACCCGTAGCCCTCATCTGTTTAACACCGAACGAAGTCAGATCTATATCAGTGTAAGATGTATGCTGACCTGACTTTGACCACAACGTTTGACTGAAGGTTAGTCTCGTATATTACCATTCGAGTACTTACCCATGGCGAATAAAGATACACCTTGGTGTTTTAGCTTTCAAACTCATGACAAAAAAAGATCGGTGAAAACAATCAGACTAATTAGACTAAATAAATGGAAATTTTATTTATTTCCTAATCCGTAACTCCCTGATTACGTAGTACTCTAACGGTGAATAACTTATAGTTAATTCGTCCCGTATCCAATCACGAGTATGTCTGATTGATTGCATAGTATCACTTACGTGTGATACGTATATGGCTGGGTATATTATGGTATGAATAATATCTTAAATTCTTGTATAAGATATATTGCAATCTCCTTAATTAGCAAAGTGATTTAACAGTCTCAGTTTATATCCTTTTCCCCTGTATCAGAATCTTGGATCAACAGTAGGCTTCCTAGTATTAGATTTTAGTCTATTCCCTATCAGTGTAGGAAATTATACTGATCTGAAACAAGTCATTATTGATTAGATAATCAATGATTTATTAGCTAATCATTTATCCTAAATCCTAACAAAAATCCTAACGAAAATCACCGAAATTCTTAAATAAACATCTGAGACTATATAGCCTACCATACCAAATTACGAAAGGCGAAAAGTTACAGTTACCCTACCAGTGGCAGGAGCCTCCTTTGACTTTGAAGCTTCAGTTCAGGAGAGGCATAATCATCTTGTGGATCAATTCCGTTGATTGTAATCAGGGAATTTTAGATATCCAAAAATTAGTAAAGAGACATTTTTAATATTTTAACCAGTAAAGTTACGGAAAGTATGGATGATATAGGACCTTAATTTGCTGACTCAAGTGAATGAAATCGTTGTGTTGTAATTGATCAATCAAGTTTCAAGGATTAAGTTTCTAATTGTGCAATCACTTGTTTTGAAAGTCCCAATAAGTCAGGCCCCATAAAACTGGAAGAATGCTAGCTGGTCATCCATACGAGTAGCTGACTGATGTATATTAGAGCGTCTGGGGAAGGCCTAAAGTTTATCAAAACTTGCCATAAAAATTGCCATAGTCACAAATCTACGCGATAAATTAAAATTACATAATCAATAAGTAGCATTGACTGACTATATTTTCGAACTTCGCTTAGATGTAGTCTTCTCGTTTTGAGGTGTCGGGTGTATCGGTGACTCCTCAATATCTAGAAGTGAAACTTGGTGGATTTAAGTCTGCAAAGGAACAACCCATTACAAGGTATCTAGATGACCTGGCAGGCATCGAGACGAGGTCAGCTGGATTCAAAAAGCTACACTTAAGTCCAACTTTGACGGTATTTTATGTTAATGTTTAAGCAGCTCATAAATATACATATTGTGAGCATGCTTATTCACAAACTGCATTCTATCGATATATAAATTCTTTCTTACTCCTGTAAAATAGTTCTTCTTCTACGGTCAGAGATGTTGTCTGTTTTTCTGTTAATAAGCTTCATCAAATTTTATGTCTTCCAGCGAGCTTGCTTTAGATAGAGACTCCTACTGTTTAGGCGGGAATTAATCATAATAGTCATTTAACTTAGGAGATAAAATACTTGTACTTGCAACCATTGGTCGCCAATCGATATTTCAAAATTGTTTTGTCTTTGCTTGAAAATATATATAGTTCAAATAGTTCATCTCCACTGGTCTAACTAAACATTGAATTTGTGTCCATACACTCGTTTTGTGTCAAGTATATAGGTTGATGCCTAGATGACTGAAAAAACTTAAACACATCTCAATTTTTTGTTTGGGTGACTAAATAACTAGCCCACTTTGAAAATTAACATATATATTAGTATAAGCTACTTGTAGGTAGTAAGCGAGAAGTTCCAAAAACTTTCATTCCCAGACTTCTTCTGCTTTGAGTATTATTCGATTGGATGGAAGTCTTCCAGAAATCTAGAATCAAGGGCCATAACTTAAAAGCTTTATCTCAATCGACAAAGTCATAAAAGAACGCTATATTCTCTGTGCTATAAGTTTAAAATAGACTAGGAGTAAATTTTTCAAATCACGAGTATTTGAAACTGAATGAATGGTCAACAGCTCATTTGCTATCGACTAACAAGAAGTAAGTTTTTACAGCTACAAAATTCAGAGTTCTGGTGCTCAGAATTGTACTGGTTCCCTCTTATATGGTTACTGTGTCGCTTGTAATCAGTCTACTACGAGGATTTGATGTGAAAATTTTTGTGATTTTGGGCTACCAGAAGTGGCACTGTCAGTGTGAAGCTTAATATATTGAGATGTTTTTTCCATAGCTTATATCGACTGATATAATTAAGTACAATAATTAGTCGACTATAAAAGATTAAGGAAACTTATTCAATTTCTGGACTTTTTCACAGAAAGTGAGTCAAGTACAAGTATTCTTATATCCATTTACTGCATCAATAACTATCTACCTTAAAAGATTCAATAAAATCAGTTCCTTGACTTTCACGAATATAGGAGGATCAATTTGTTTATCTAGCTCAAACAAAAGGTTGGTTCAGCTATTTTTTGGTACCTGCATTATATGTCTGTTCTAGATTAACCTCCTCCATGTTCGGTGTGAGACCTTCATATTGCAAAACGAGAGCCACCTAATGTGCAATATGTGGTCTCTCCAACATCAGTAGACGGAGTGTTTACTGAAAAACTATCTAATGCAGTGCCACTTCATTCATTTATCACGTTATTATATGAAATGTTGGCAGTTGGCCATCCTGTCAGTTATGGATTTTCAAAAAAAAAAAAGCATCTTGCGAATTACCACGAAGCTCAGGACATTCTTTCTCAAAGTCTCGATTGTGTTCATTAATGAAATGCATGGACAATTATATTAACAGCATTTGATTTAATCGAGGAGAATAAAATATTTGGTTAGGCTGTCAGATTTCAGCGATGTATACTGTAGTTTATGAAGAAAGCCCATAACATGCAGCCTCGTATCTCACAAGCCCTGATAGTCAGGGAAGGTGGTGTCAGGTGCCATTTATCTGACACCTTACTTTACGGGAATAATATTTCCCAAGAAAAGAAGGGTCCATCATAAAGACTGAAAGTTGAGTTGAGGTAGAGAGATGGAGCTAAAGGACCCCACGGTCTTGAACGAAGTCAAATCTTCTACCATTAATATAGTACTAGAGATGTAAGAAGTTGTCAGCTACAGTTTCTGAGAGGTATACCTACTAAATTCCCATCAGTACTGCATATCCGGGGATGAGTAAATGGAAGTTCGCTTCTTCTTGTATTTTGTGCTAGAGGGTCAATAATGTATATCCAACATATGAGGTACAAGCTGGATACTTGCAAAGCTCTAATGAAATGTATCTGTTGCTGTATGAACTTGCAGTGACCAGGCAGAGCTATCACGATCACAATTGTCAATATAATTGGCTCAGAATTTTTTGTTAGTGGACAATATAAGAGCAGCCACTGAAACATAGCTGAGTTAATAACTGGCTGTAGTACTTTTCAGTCTAAACGGAAAGCTAGATCCATAACATCTTTGGAGTTTATTAGCATTAGTCTATAAGTTTGCAGTCAGAGAAAACAAACAATATCATTTTGAGGAACAGTCACCAAGCTGACAAAGGTTTTCCACAATCACACCATACTTTGCTTCAGCAATATCAAAATGTAGCTGTCCTCAAGACTATATAGAACTTACAATACAGGTATCTCAGCCCAAAATCAATTTCATTCCCTGTTTGGAGGAGTTGGAAAGATCGATTATATGTTTTAATTTTTTCCTCGAATTAACCTGAGCTTCAGTATTCAAAGAATTTTTCATCAATTATGATTCACAATTCTATGGAAAATAACTTAGTCGAATTAAATGGAGAAGTTTTTTACATTCATCTGAATCTTGAGACATGCATATCTAATCCTAAAAAATTCTCTTTTTCTTCCCTCCATAGCAAACCTCCAAAATGCAATTTGTTTCAACTTCTGACCTTCTCCTAATAAATGTATCGTCTCTTGATTTTAGGAAAATAGTATTGAAATTCAAAGTCACATTTAGGAGCTCATAAAGAGTGATCAGAAACTTTTACTCCTGCTAGCTCCAGCTGTTGGATACAGATAGAGTATGATTTTAGCCTTTGGAACTCAGTAGTATATGATTCTAATAGCTTGAACATGTTGTAGTTCTTGTTAGCAACCGAAACGGTCAAATATCTGAGACGCAACATATAATCCCGCTGAATCAGGATCACGGGAACGATTTAGGTGGAGTTGAGAATGAGACCTGATCGTCAAGAAGATATTATCCAGGATGAACGACCCCTTTTCATTTAGTTCTATTTAGTTATTGAGAAAAGTGTTCATTATCACTAGCACAGACTCACTAGAAACAAGACGGCTAAAATGATTTTGTCATATTCGTTTTAGTTTGTATTGCGTGTTTGCCTTTCGTTCTAGTATTCAATCGCACTTTTCGCACTGGTACAAGTGACACTTTAGTATTAGAAATATACTATCGAATGAAGTTTGTGAGTGCTACTTGTAAAGTGTCTTTCTAGTGAGAAACAAAATCAAATTGAATTCAGCCACCCTCCGTAACATAATTGAGTTTGACTGGCTCCACTGAATGAAATGGAACAGCCTTTTGCTTTTCCACTTTATTACATTATCTTGGAATGTGATCAATCTGTACTATCATAAAAATTTCCAACTTCGAGTTCGGTTGATGAATTCCAATACTGAAGACATGGTGGGGGACCGCTACGGACTTAATCTAAAAGAGGAGTCCAGAAAAACCTCTTTACCAAACTGGAACTGTAGAGCAATACTGGCGATACTGAAATCTCCAAGTCTGCCTGTAATTTGCCTCAATTAGATCAACGTTCCAGTATAGTCTAGTTTACCTGGATCAATTTCTAGCTTCAGTCGAACAACCAAAATGTGAATAGACGATGTTAATTTATTTTAGTAAAATACTTGTGGTATTTGGGTTTGAGCTTTCCAAGAAGCTAGAATGGTATAGAGTGAACTGTACATAGCTGTATATAGAGTCAACGTATGGAAAGAAAGCATTCGATGCTCTCCGAATCCTTTAACCTGAGGCACTCAAAGTTGACTAAAATCATTTGATGACTGGCCTCAGGCTCTCGTATTATTTGGAGTTTTTTCTGGTTGATAATTATGGTCAGTCAGCAATTGTTAAATGTTTTCAAAGTGTTTTCTATAACCTCAAAGCTAACTATGCAGAGATGTTATTTGGTTGGAGTGGATATGTCATGCATTTTAATGGTTCCATGATTATTAACTCCTTTAGCTTTTTGTTCGAAGGCCAACCGTTAATACCTTCTCAATACATTATAGAGATACAACACTCGTATCAATATAAGGAGCCAGTAATTGTTCACCTTCAGTATATAGTATATTTTAAAACAATATTCACGCTAGTATGATGCATACATCTTATTAATAATAAGCCGCATGTATCATCTTGCATGAGCATACCCACAAATGCAGACTGATAAGAATTTCTGACGACTAGTGTACGACTATTCACAACATCCTACCATAGTTTGAAACTAGATAATTTCTATCAATCTCCTTTTAATTCTGATTAAGTCAATTTTTTATCTGGCTAAACTTTTGGTGAGTCTATGAGCTAAGTTGCTGTTAGTGTTTACTTTACATATTTGAATTCTAAATTCTTCTTTTTGGTTTTGTCTCTGATGGAATGAAAACGTATGTCATTATGTTTGGTTCTTTGGTAAACAGTTGGATGTTTGGATAGATTAATAGCACTTTGGTTGTCACACTATATTTGAGGTGGATCTTTTACTGGAAGTCTAATTTGTTCCAGTAGTCGTTTCAGCCATAACATTCCTTTACCGCTTCAGCCATAGCCAGATATTCAGCTTTAACTGTAGACAAAGTCACACAGCTTTGTCTCTTTGCTTTCCAAGTAATAGGTGTTTTATCATTATTTCCTCCCTAGTCAGCATTTCAAAAACCGGCCAGTACAATCTCTTTAGTACTCAAGGGTTTGGTTTAAGTAATTCCATGATTGATAGTTCTTTTCAAATACGAAACATGTTCCGCTTTGTCATAGTGTACTTGGGAACAGTTTCGTAGATTTACCAAAAACGCATGCTTCGCAGAACTCATCTGGAATCGGTAATTTTGAGATTCTTGCACTATTCCGAGAGAGATGACCATATTTCGAGTGATCTGGAGTAGAAGCAACATAGGCCTCTGTCAAGCTTGAGATTAGCTTTATACAGATTATTGTACTGAATTGAACGAATCTAATCTCAATCCCGTTCAGTAACATAGAATTGTTTGTGATGGTGACTCCGACTGCCTTTTTGTGCATGAAAATCAAAAGTTTACTTGATTGTGGAACAATTCTCACTTCCAAGAGTTTTGATTGTTCTAGGAATAACAGTACCCGTGGATCTCACATTGGAATCCAATACCTTCCACTATACCGTGAAAAGGTTCCAATCTTTCAAAATGATTTTGTTATTAGTGATGTGGATTGTACATCCAGTATTCAGCCGATAGGAGTCGTCATCTGATGCAGAGATCAGTGCATGCTCAGTTTCATATTCTCTTGGCTTTTCTTCACTATTGTTGGCCGATTCTTTTACCACAACAACAAGAGACGGGAAGTGAGTGGCTGTATGACCATTTTGATGACATCTGTAGCATTGAAAATCTTCTAGTTAAAGTCAGATTGCCATAAAACTCAACATCATAATTCAGTAGACCTTTTGTTGTAGCTGATTTATATAACAATCATACATCTTCAATAGATTCCCTGATAATTCACTCCTTTAGTTCTTTGATTCAAGGTCAACCAGTTAATACCTTCTCAATATAATATATAGATACCAATATTGTATCAGTATAAGGAGCCAGTGAATTGTCCGCCTTCAGTAGGACTTGACTCACTCTATAGATAATATTCCTTGAAACAATATTCACACTAACCTGATGCATACCTTTTATTAAGAATCAGCCGCATGCATCATCTTGCATGATCACAACCACAAATGCAGACTGATAAGGATTTCTAATGACTAGTACACGACTGTTCACAACATTAGAGTATCTCTCAAATTGTAGGTGTGAAGAGACCAAAAAAATATATTCCTAGATACATTGTAATTTTCAGCAATTTGGAATAGCTTTAGAAATCTGTTGAAAAGCACTCAGTTAGTCCTCTTCGAAGCTATCGTCGAGAATGATTATCAGCAGCTTGGTACTTTTTAAAAATGATTATGAAAGTGCAGTCGTGTGTAGACTTGGATTTACTGTTACCAAAATGCCTTTATTTTGACGCATCATTTGCTGAGATGGCTCCACATTGGAGTTAGTACTGGTCTGTCTCAAACAAAAAGTTCCAGGAGACATGAAAATAGGTGGAAGTCGTTGCATCTATAGTTGAAAAGACGTTCATTTCAGAATTTATTTGACTGCCATAACATAAAAAATACAAAGCTCTCTGTATTTTTTTGTATTTTACTAGACCGACGATAAAAATGTGCAGCACGTCACCATTTAAGCCGGAATAAAAAGTTCTTTAATTATTTTTTTGGCTTTATTGATCAAGGTTGACTTATTGAAAAAAAGGGTCCAAGATGATCAAATCATGCCTTTTGATGAATTCGGAGTAGAAGCGACTGCAAGAAATTCAAAAAGCTCACACATATTGCATACTATAAAAAAAATCTAGGCTTTCTTTTTTATTTGAGGGAGCAATGTAGTCCACAATTTCATCATGCAAATCGAAGGCAGTCGGTTATTAGTTTGCAAAACAGCCCTGTTAGCTCCTGATTATATACTTGCCAATCCTGAGCTTAGTATTATTGAAATGCGGAATTATGGGGTATGAGGATGAATCTGCTCTCGAAATCTCTGGATTTTTAAAAAAGAAAGGTTTTTAAAGTTAGGTGAGCCCTCCCCCCCGCGCACAGAGTCTGAGTCAATTTTCTTTTTACATTACATTATTCAAGGCCTCTCTTATTATTCATCTAACCTAAGTGGAAATTAGCCAAAAAAACATCTTCCTATATAAAAGTGAGAGCTGGTTCTAGTACTTCAAAAATTAATTGAAGTTGGGCCAATAGTCTAGTGGTATGATTCCTGCTTTGGGTGCAGGAGGTCCTGGGTTCAATTCCCAGTTGACCCCATTTGTTTTTTTACTATACCTGGTATACTGATACACTCCTCACACCTGTGGCGGATACTGAAACATTCATCAAAATTTAATTGAATTTAAAGGGACATTCTGAACCATATACCTTATCAACGATTTACTTCCTATCTCAATATGCTTCTTGGAACTCATAAATTGACTCTAAATACAGGGGCTTCACTGAGCTTACTGCGCCTCTTCACTACGGGATCAAATGCTTTAAGGGCATCTGGGACGAGCAAGAAGGTTTCGACTAGGGAACAGAAACCCAAACCTCCACAAAGTGCTTACAAATTGTTTATTTCTCATAAGTTCGCTAGTAGAGACAATGATGGCTCTCTACCCACAGAATTAATGAGTAAGTATGCCAGGGAATGGAAAAATGCCCCAGACGCGGTAAAAGCACCTTTTATCAGACAACACGAGAGAAGTATGCTCGAATACAATAAGATCTTGGAAGCATGGAAATCAAAAAATATCAACCGCTCTCCTTACATGAGATTCTTCATGGAGCAGTATAGAACACAAGTTAGCAAAGACTTCGGTTCAAATAGCGAAATCATGAAGGCAATCGGACATAAATGGAGTGCCCTATCGAAGGAAGAGAAAGATTCCTACAAGAGTTGAGGTCTTGACGGATTCGCTTTCGAAGACTACAAATTTGTGCTCTTGATCAACTTTGTGCTTCAGGTGTACATCATGGAGATTATGTTTTTTCATATCATCTGCTGGTCTCCTTGTTTGAATGCATCTTATAAGCTATCACATGTTGACTTTGGCGTATATCCCTCTTCTACTTAGTGCTCATAGTAATCATGAGGATGATACATATTAAGTTGATATAAAAGCTTTGATTCCCTTGATTATTGTCCAGCTGGATTTAAAGATAAGGTTAGCTGTTAATTATTTTTTTACACTTTTTTTATCGCAATTGAATTCACCTTAGTTGTCCCGACTTTATGATGATATATTCAATCTTCTCTCCTCTACTATTATTAGTATCTTTGGCATTAGCACTTGAGAAAGACGACCCTGTTTTTACTCATAAAGTTGCTTTTGAGATTGAACAGAATGATGTCATTTTAGGTAATCTCACACTGGGCCTGTTCGGTACCGTGGCCCCTCGAACTGTTGAAAACTTTTATGAATTATCGAGAACTAAGTACGAAGGAACTATTTTCCATCGAGTGATTAAAGGCTTCATGATACAAGGTGGAGATTTTGAGAATCAAGATGGCACCGGAGGGTATTCAATTTACGGGGAAGCTGCAGGCTCCTTACCTGATGAAAATTTTCAGATCAAGCATGACAGGAAGGGAAGGCTCTCCATGGCGAACACTGGAACCCCTAATAGTGGCGGATCTCAATTCTTTATAACTACCGAAGTTGCAAGTCACCTGGATAATAAGCATGTTGTCTTCGGTCAATTGATAAAAGGTTTTGATATTTTAGAAAGGATTGAAACCACACCCACGGATCTCTATGATAAGCCATTTAATGACGTTATCATTCGAATGGCGAAAACGGAAAGCATTCCATTCAATGGAACAATTCCTGCTAGTGAATCGACTCTTTCACGCTCTGCAAACAAATCTACTGAAAGCTCAGTCGAGGGGCCAACGTACGCGGATTTCGAAACAGAGCCTTTTACTGAAAGTAAAGAGGAGTTCTCTAGTTTTTCTGTTACGGAATCATATGATATGTCACCTACCAGCAGTGTGCGCGTTCAAGTCAATGATGTGCAATATGATTCTAAGCAAGAAACTTCGCTTCCAGCAGACGAATTCGAGGGGGGCTCAGGTGAGAGTGGAAGCAGTCATGACGATGACGATGATGATGATGATGGAGAGGGGGGGGTGTACTATGAAAGAAAACCTCACCTGGTTCTTATTCCTTTCCTGTTGTTTTCAGGTCTTCTGAGCTTTATGTTTTTGCGTTATCGAAGCAAAATTTTGTTTGCCATCAGAGGTCCTAGGTATCGGAGATTATAATAGTTGAGAGAATGATTCAACAAGTATGCATCTATCTACTTGAAGTTGTTCCGGTCTGAAGATCATTCCATTTTGCGATAAATGCATAGTATCGGTGATGTCTGGACATATTCCTTAAACAATTCAGTAAACGACTGGTACAATTTATTCAGACTGAAGAGGTCCTTGACTGCCACAACAAACAACGATTTGAGCTTTTGAGGACTTCTCGCCAGATCCAAAACGTCAGTCAATATATGTTTAGATTTAAACCCGTCGAACGCATCAAAACAATATATTGTTTGCCAAGTTGAATCTTCAGTACCAATAAAATTGAAAGTAGTATCAGTCGGGGTCAGATTGCAATTTTTTGCAATTACGTAGTCAAACATGCTCCAAAACTCTAAACTTTCCAATTGAGTTTGCTTTTCAGTTTTGTCGTAGCTGATAAGATCGCTTTTGATTTCACCAAATCTGGTAATACCAGTCATACACGAATAAACGTCCATATGAACATTCCAAATCCTGCCATGTTCGCTTCCCATCATGTTTTCATGTAAATGCTCATTTAATGCTTTAAAAGATGTTCCACCAGGATAATTGAGTCTCGAGATAAATCCAAATGAAACTGCACCCAGTACATTGCAAAGTGAGCTCAAGAGGACAAAGAGCAACACTACAAAGTGAGTGTAATTTTTTAGAGGTCTCAACTTCGCCATGAAGTGTGATGCCATGATGGTAATAGAAGGTATCGCATAAACAATGAATCTCCACTCCTTGTGAGGCTGAATCGACATAATTAGGATGTAGAATAGTGAAGAATAGGCAATGACATTCAAATTCCCTAACGAGCTTGAGGTTATATTCGCGAATAGACCCAACACAGCAAATATAGGCACCACGGGAACCATGAAAATTTTCCTCATATAGTTGTTGAAGTAGGCAAAGTAAGGTTCAGTTCCCCAATCACTCGCTTTCCCTTGAAGAACATTGAAAAGAAAAGACTCGGCCTCGGGAATTGAAAAACTATTCCAAAAATATGAATCCAAAGACATGGTCAAGATACCTGATACGATACCGACAAGAGTCAACTGTGACGCAGATTCCTTGATATTGAGTTTCCTATGAAGGAGAAGAATGACATAAATAACACCTCCGAAAACTAATACTTCGATTCTCAAAATAATTCCAACCGCTATCAAATACCCAATTCCACTAACAAAATTTCCATCTAGAATCTGCGCAAGCCCAAGATTAACAAAGGGCAGAGCAATGAAGTTCGGGAGTGTTCGACTCGCGTAATAAGGAATATGGAACTGTCCAAGCAGAAAGAAAGAAAACCAAATTGGGGTAAGTCGTGCTTCACTTACCGTTAATTTTTTGAGCGAAGTTTTCAATTTCATGAGCCCAGACCAGTTCATGAGCCCCAAAGTGAGTCTCGTGGTAAACTGGTATTTTAGTTGTGTAGTTCGATAAGCTGAAAGTGATGGTATTGGAAGAACGTCCGCTAGCGCGTCAATAATAGGCAGAAATGGATTTTGCAATAGATACAGCAACAAAGGCCCACAAAATGTACGCTTAACCACCCCCGGAAATTCCTGGTGATCATACGATGACAAGTCGCAGACTCCATAGTTTATCAGATCATGAACTGCTTGAAGATTAAACGACTCTTCAACTTTTGTATACGGCGATATAATCAAATAAAATACAATAGTTAGTAGCAAAATGGCATCAAGTACAATAGAGAGCAATCGAATTTTCGATAGAATCATTTTGAAGGAAACAAACCAAATTAAGTTGGACCTCGGGGCGTGGACCAATTTTCTATCTACTGTATTGTCTTTCAAAAATAATTTCTTTTTTACCTAAGCAAATACTAATTTCCTTGATTTGTTCCATTCCGCCCGCCATATAAATTTAAAAGGAATTTGTGGCACCAGACGTTGGCTAGCCATGGATGGCGAATCGATCCCTGAGCTTGTGAATGACTTAGAAGATGCAATTGTTTACAATACTCAAGAGAAACCCATCAATAGAGAATCTTACCGTAAAGATGTTGGTCTTTCAGAGGAGGATGTCACAGTTAAAGTCCCTGTTACTATCATTACAGGTTACCTAGGTTCAGGTAAGACCACACTTCTTGAGAAAATTGCCCAGAAAGGCGGTCGCAAAATCGCTGTTATATTGAATGAATTTGGGGACTCCGTCGACATCGAAAAATCTTTGACAGTTAAGAATATTGGGACTTCAGATTATGAAGAATGGCTCGATCTAGGGAACGGATGTCTATGCTGCTCAGTCAAGGACAATGGCGTTGCTGCTATTGAGAGACTTGTTGCGAGAAGACAAGACTTCGACCACATAATTTTGGAAACAACAGGTTTAGCAGATCCTGCACCTATTGCTACCATGTTTTGGCTAGATGATGCCTTATCTTCAAATGTATACATTGACGGTGTTATCACAGTACTGGATTCCAAGAATATTACGTTATCTTTGGACGATGTTGGCGGTCACTTTCATGGGATCGAGAAAGATGAACACCAAATTACTGTTGCGCATTTGCAAGTAGCGATGGCTGATGTGATCGTCATGAACAAGATTGATACAATTTCAGTTGAGAAGGAAAAAAGGGACATAATAAAACGGCTAAGAGTGATCAACCCTTTGGCCCCCATCTATGAGACGTCATACGGAGAGATTGATATTGAAAAAATACTGGATCTACATGCTTATGACGCTCGAGATATCAGTGGAATTTTATCAATAAACAGCAAGTTTCACGATGAAAGAGTAAACTCAGTCACATTAATTTTTGGGAAGCTGAGGGGGCAGGAGTTCTCTAAATTCGAGACATTCTTGCAGCATATTCTTTGGGAACCTGAAATGAGTTTTCCGAACATGGAAATCTATAGAGGGAAGGGCTTAATTTACATCGGTGATAGCTACCAAGTTTTACAGGCTGTTCGCAAGACATATGATTTCATTGATGGTGTGGGGGGCACCACGCTAACATACAGTAAGTTGGTTTTGATTGGAAAGTTCCTGAATCAAGAACTTTTAGAAAGAGAATTTACCCGATTCGTTGGTTTGAATCTGATAGCAGAAACCGAGAGATAAAAAGCCACCTGTGTACATTTTGAGTGCGTACATGATATACCTATTAACTCAATAAGTAAATAAGTTTGGCACACTTTAAAATTCGAATATTTTATTGATAAGGAAGTTTTTTGAAGTCAGGATTTTATCTACTAATTTGGCAAGAAGCGATTGACAAAAGACAACCTCATCTCTAAATATATCATTTTCCGCTATCCTCGATTTCCTTGAGTATGAGTGTAACGTTTTTTCGAGCATCATTGGTAATCGGAATGCTCTCAGTACCGATTATCTATTTTTTGAAGGGTAAAGTTCCGGATTCCATCGTCCTATCTACTTTCTTACTATCGGACCAAACAACATTGGAATTTGGACAATCAATTAAACCGCTTAATGTGACTCCAGAATATATCAAACAAGGATACAGGTGTCGACCATACATGCCTTTCAGATTTCCACAAAATCAGACAATGTCTCTTTGCAAGCTTGACATGAACTTTTGGGGAATCATAAATTGCTACTACTCAAGATTTCAATTGGAGCGAGCAAAGCTGCTAGATTTTTATGATGAGCAAAAGTTGATGAACAATACATATTTCAAAGCCTTGGATGGGTTTGACGTAATTTTCAACGAATTAATGCGTTTTACCGTGAAGCATTACACATCCCGGTTCCCCTTACTATTCGAGCTCAAAGGAAGTAGAGTTCACAATAGGATAA
Source organism: Ogataea chonburiensis (assembly GCA_030578415.1). Classification (NCBI taxonomy): domain Eukaryota; kingdom Fungi; phylum Ascomycota; class Pichiomycetes; order Pichiales; family Pichiaceae; genus Ogataea; species Ogataea chonburiensis. The sequence goes on along the minus strand of JAJMRU010000002.1, from coordinate 796,460 downwards.
CCAATGAAGTTCTGGACATGGACACACTCCATCCGCTTATTCTTACCACAAGAATCACTATGGAGGATGTGTATGTTGTTGCAAAACTGGACGATGGAAAACATTATTGTATTGGGTTATCAGTTGTCTTCGGAGGAGGTGGCTTTGGCATATCCTCCTTGGTCGGGAAGTGTTTGGATACAATACATGACAACGTCCCATACTATGAGCAAAAACTCCAACGATCGATGGAAAAATGGTTTGATAAATTCACAGATCCGGTGGAACGGGTCTCATGGCACATAGTGTGGGATGATGAGCTGAATTGCAGTGAACTATATTCGAAGTCGAGAGAAATGTCTGAAGTTGAATTTGAAGCCTATGTTCAGAGTATTCCTTTCAGTCAGTTCAAGATCCGAATGGAAAGACAAACCCTCATAAAGTTGCCGGAGTCAGAAGCAATCATTTTTTCAAACCATCCTCTCTTTTTGAATATTGAAGAAGATGCTCGGCATGAACCTATGGCCCCATCCATCATTCTAAGAGTCATGTACGAAAGTCCTGAGGAAATATTGAAATACAAACATTATCCTCAGATAAGGGATCACCTGAAACCCCATCTGGAAGCAATGGTTAAAGATCAAATTAAACGAGGGCTTATTGAGGAGGACCAAAAGATCCGGACTATTCCTTCTTATCCTTTTGCATCGTGGATGTCAGATGCGAACTTTTCGTTAGAAAAAGGTTATGTGTATCCTCAGTCAATATGAGTAAAGTTTATATCTGATCGTATGCAATTTGACCTCGCAGTAATTGGAAAACCCTGCCCACCCTGCCACCACGGGTTGTGGCCGATAAAAAAAATCCGAAAATTTTTTTTGATATCTTTTTCTTGACTTGAAAATTGTATGATACTTTGAGCAGAAAATTGATTATACCAAGTGTAGTGCAATTGAAACAAGTCGATAGCACAGGGTGTCATATTAACGTTCTAAAATATTGAAAAAAACACAGCAAGCCTAGATTGATTACAGCCTTTTCAGACGTTAATATTTGCACTTGATCAACAATATTTTTAAGATCTGAATTAATATGTCATTTGAACAGAGATACGCTTCCCACTCTGATCAGCATCAAAGCTTACCATCAAGTCAATCCACGCCCAGTCAAATAACTCGTCCCGTGGTTTCAAATGGGACGTCAAGTAACGGATACCATTACAATGGTTCTAGCAGACGTTCATCACTTTCAACCGCTCCCTACACAATTCCAGTCAAGTCAAACAACAACATCGCCAATACATCGCAAAGACTATCATCTTCGTATAATGGTTCTCCCTCATTTTCCGCAAATCAACCCATCACTTATGCCTCTGCTCATACTGGTGGTCCTATCCATAGTCATTTTCACCAACAGCAGCCTCAAAACCCGCATTTGGGTTCTTCAGTTCCAATGTTGAGTCGAGAATTTGTTGTACGAAGAATTTCAGAAGGCGAAACCGGTCGACTGAAAGAAGAACTGAAATGTGAAGCCTGCGGTAAAGGATACAAGCATATTTCGTCGCTTGCTAAACATCTATGGGAACACACTCCTGAATGGAGTAAAACTAAAAAATTGCTGATAAGTAAACATCAGCAAGTCCAATTATTAGAAGCTGCTAGTATTCTTTGCAGTATGACCGAAAGTGCGCCCGAAAATGGAGGATTTCGATCAAGGTCTCAATCATTTGGTACAACACCTTCTCATCACCAAGCACAAGCACAACTACAGCAATCTGTTCCAACTTCGAATATAACAAGCAGTATCCGAAGCTTCAAATTCACAGAAACCAATATCATCCTAAAAAAGGAGGTGGATCATGCAATTTCCCCATCTCCCGAAGTTCCGAACGAGGAGACTTCTTCAACATCGCCACTTTCAATCGAGGAAACGCACGCCTCATCTACAAATACCACTATAAATACCGCTAATTCTTCATTTCCAGGTTCCAGCATAAACCAATCACTGAGCACTCATGCATCCAGAAACCAGATGTATACTACAACATTGAGGAAAAACTCTGTCTCGCAATATCCGCCCTCGTCACTTTCAGTTTCGGTTTCTAGTACGCCACGAAAAACGTCTATGTATGCACGGGCATCAAAGGATCATTTAGCGCAACACTATGGAAAAGATGGACTGATGGCTCCAAAAGCTGAGGAGTTAGGTTCTTTCAGCGGAGACGAAAGTGAAAATGAAGAAGAGGAAGAGGAAGAAGAAGACCAGAATTATGGAAAGGAGTTTGTTCCAAGAGATGGAAGGGATGATGACGGGCAGATATTTGGAGATTTGGAGGATTAATTTATTGTTTGTGTAAAGATTTAAAAGTTTTGTTCTATTCGAACAATTGCATAGCTGATGATTCTACAAGCGTAACCGACCTGTGAGTAAATATTAGTGTAAATAGGGTATTTGGATAAACAGGAAATGCATCTTTCAGCTGTAATTATGATCAGTTTAGTTTTCTCTCCATCTGTGACCACACTTGCAGCATTTATAAAATGTTGTCATTGGTTCATCAGCAGACCTGATTTGCAGCTGGAAAAAATATGCCTTATCAAAACCACAATCCTCAACTGGACACTGTGTAGATGTTTGATCAACGTTGTCCCATGCTCCTTCCCCCCCTAAGACATCATCAATTTGCTTTCTGGGTAGCTCTTTTCTTTCAAACATTTGAAGGCCCACTATGGGGAACTCGTAGGGACATGTGGGACAAGTAAAGCTATTGTACCCTGTAGACTCCGACCGTGCAACTACAAGCATATTTGAACAGCAGGGACAAAAAGTCAACATCTCAAAAAGCTTTAGTTTATTTCAACACCGAAAAAATATTTTAACTTTTTATTATCTGTGATGAATCCTGGGAGCCCTGCTCCAATTATTGTTGTGGGAGGTGGACTTGCGGGATTGGTATGTGCTTACCAGTGCCTGAAAAATGGATCAGATGTGATTTTATTTGAAAAGAACGAATACTTAGGTGGTAATTCACTGCTTGCATTTACTGGTATTGCAGGCTTTCACAAGAGACTACAGAACAAGCGTGATTCCTTTCAAACATTTAAAAGGGATTTGCTTAAGTCACACAACGTATCATCAGCAAATAATAGTGTTCAAACGATGAACGAATCTAAGGTTGATCAACTAGTTGAACAATCTATGGCTTCGATCAGTTGGTTAGAATCAACATTTAATCTCAAATTTAAAAAAGCTATCAGAACTCCAGGATCCTCGTTCCCTAGGACCTTTGCTTTCGATGAATCTAAGACCCCCGGTAAAGAGATCATCAGTGCAATATGGGCCAAATTACAGGAATATCTTTTTGATGATCATCGTAAAGCGAAATTGACTGTTTTGTATAAGTGCAAAATGACCGATCTCTTGACATCCGGTTCTGAAGTTTCAGGGATTATGTATAAACAGCTGAATGAGACAAAAATTCAAATTGGAGCTGCTGTTATTATCACTACTGGAGGTTATGGATCAGCTTTGAAGAGAATAAAAGAGTTTCGACCAGATTTATCCAGACTGAACTACAGATGTACACATCATGCGGATTTTGACGCCTTAAATATTTTAGTGAAGAGTGGGGCTAAACTCTGCGATACGGGTCACCTTCATCTGACCCCGGCAGGCTTGCTCCCTTTTGAAGGACATTCTTTTGATGCTGCTAAATTGGCTCCCGAATTTCTATTAAATGAAGGGATTATGATCAATAGTGTTGGTCAGGTGGTCATCAGACCTTTTGAGAAGTTGTCGACTGAATCTCTCTGTTCAAAGATGTTGGAACAAGATGAATGCTATTTACTTCTGCAACACTATAGATGTCCTTTTTTAGACAAGTTGCCGAAATTCTATTTCAAAGTGCTCAATATGGAAGAAATGCCATCATTATTGAAGGTTTCAAGATCCATACTTGAGACCAACTTAGTGCAATCTTCTTCAATTGAGATTTCTGCTCCTGTGATGGTTCTTCGACTGACTCCCTTAGTGCTGGCTACTTTAGGTGGAGTTGAGACGACCTCAGATATGGAAGTGACTGGTCTTAATGGTTTATATGCAGCTGGTGAGGTTGCCGGTGGTATTCATGGTTCACGGATGATAATAGGATGTTCTCTCCTATCTTGTGTCACTTTTGGTCGGATAGCGGCCAATTCTGCGACCTCATACGTGCTTACCAAAATCTTTCAAGCTCCTTCTCTCCATCTCGCAAGAAGGAGACTAGATCAAATAAGCTCTCATATTTCACCTCAGGGAAACGGGAAAGGAATGTTTGAAAACTTTAGAATACCAGACAAAGAATTTTCTTTGGAAGACATTGAATCCCATAATTCAGAATCTGATTGTTGGGTGGTGATCAAGAATGTTGTGGTCGATGTAACCTCATTTCTTTCCAAACATCCGGGAGGCAAGACCGCGATTTTAAGTCACGCAGGCGGTGACATTAGCCAAAATTTCGACTTCATTCACACAGATTCAATGATTTTGCAATATGTGAAAGAAAATGTCCTCGGAAGATTGAAAGGACAATATCCCTACCTCGAGGTCGAAATTTAATGCAGTATTTGCTCCCACACTTCAGATCCATTATAAGTTAATTGAGATTAGATCGTATCTTGATTACGGACGGGACCATGAAGTATTATTTATTTGATATACAACATTAGATTTGATTCATCTCAAAGACCCTATTTTTGTCTTTGCTATCGGAGTGGGACTGAGCGGGCTCCTCTTCAAGGTGAGCTGCACTACTCGAAAATAATCTATTGCCATCACCTGTTCCACTAACAGCAGATTTTATATCAGCATCAGTCAGTCCGGTTTCACCACTGAATGGGATCCCCTTTGTCCCTGAGATATTACTAGCGTAAGGATAATCTTGTAAGTTCAGAGCAGTGTCCTTGTCTTCATCAATACAATCTTTCAAAACATCGTTCGCCGTGACGACCCAGGTCTTTATTTTAAAACCATAAGATTTAATGGGCTGGGGAGTTTGAGCTTGCGATGACTGCTGGGGTTGTGGTGTAGACTCTAGAGGTGTGATCACCCCTGATGGAGTTTGACCTGCTAATGAGCTTTGACGGATGGTCTGAACATCTTTGTTTATTTTGGGAGGATAATACCAGTCCTTAACCCAAAACTTTTCGTCAACAGTATTATCTCCAGTATTCTGAAGGTTGCTTTGACTTCTAAGGTTTTGTTTGTAAAGGCTTTTTCGCAGAGACATTTAAATGGACTATTGTGACTTCAGCCAATCTATTTAAATTTTGAAATTTATCGCGTACCAAAAAAAAAATTACCATAGATACACACCTATTGAGTTTTTGATGTTTGCTTTTTAGATTCTCTCCAACAACTCTTGCTCTAGAAGAGAGTTACTCAAACTCACCGTCGTTCCAGTGAGTAAGTAGTCATCCAATTGGTCCTCAGCTTCAGCTGGGGTTGATGATTCATAATTGGGGTCGTTACTACTTTGTCTACCTACGAGCTTTGTTCGATGTAGGTAGACGGAAGCAGAAGCCATGTTGATCAAGCTTTCAGTATCATTACTTGAAACGGAGTCTAAATCAGAAAAATTGCTACTTGTGTATGCGTATGGTGATCTAGATTCCCGATCCCTTTTTGTTACTTTCGTTTGTGTGCGATTATCAAGCACGGACTGACTTGAGGGGCTGAACTTCAAATTCCCAAGTTCCCTTGCTAAACCCGAGCCTGCAGCTATAGAAGGAACAGGTTTCAATGGTGAAACGTATTTGTTACTTGACAATTGGTCAACTGGATCAGCTGATTTCTTCTTCGTGAATTCACGGGTGTAATATAACTCAATAACCTTTCGATACAGATGGTCCTTGGGGATGTCAAGAGATTTGCTTAATTCAGTGAAGTTGCTTTGGACAATAAACTTTCCCTCTTCAATCCTGACATCATTTAAAACATGACTTAAAGCATCAATTGCATCATCAGTCCATTTAGATTCAGAGCTTGAACCAAAACTTGATTGTTTTTGACTGCCTCTTATAACTGCTATTGGCTTAGCTTGGATAGTCATTTCGTATCATTAATTTTTAGTACCAGGTCCATCAAGCTTAGGAAGTATCTTGTTTTACAAATAAATTATCTCACTTGTGATGAAAGCAAATATAAAAACTTATACAAAACAAATTAATCCTGTCCAATTATTTTCTGGAAACCTTCAAGCTTTTTACCCGTCTGAGTAAACCCGAAGTTTCATCATCTTTCTTTCGTAGTCTATCCACAAGACTCTTCTTTCTACCCAACTCACCGCTATCCTTTTTCTCTTTGACACCATATGCGGGGGCGCCGTCCAAAAAAGTAGAAGATCCTAGACCGAGTGTAGTATCACCATGAATTGGAATTGATTTCACGTTCGAGTCAAATGCAACAACATTTGGATTTGCTTTGAGGTCCAAAAATGTACTATTTGAGGCGGATGCGCGTTTAACAACAACTCCATTGCTGTAAGGACTTTTACCCATCACACGAGATGATGCTGTTGAACTTTTTGGAGCATAAAGAGAATCATCTTGATTGTACCCAAAAACCATGTCTATCTTTTGATCCGTTGCATTTTTTGGAGCCATACCTTTGATTGAATTGTTCGGACCATCCACAGGAAAAGCCATCACAGGGGCAGCTTTAGAGTTCTTGTTCCTATGAGGAGTGCAGGCATCAAAAGGTCCATCATGGTGAAATCCACCACCAGAAAAAAAACCAGTAACGTCGAGTTTATCTATAGTATCCAAATTCTTCGGTTTCTCCATAACGGTGTGTTTCTTGGAACGGTGGTGGCGAGATCTATGATCCTTATCCGATCGACGCTCCTTCTCTGAAGTTTGATCCTTGTGGCGGCGACTTGATCGGTGTTCACCAGATCTATGTGACCTGCTAGGTTCACTTGCACTCTTCGATCTGACTCTTCCGTCCGCTGAAATCTTCGTCACTACGGTATTCGTCATCTGGTCAGGATTCAGGCGTCTTACGGAGCCTTCATTTTTTGTGATATGACTTGGTTTCGTTGTAGGAAATGGATTGGAGGATGTGGTCGAAACACTGGAAGCACTTCCTTGCCTTGATTTTTCATCTTTAGGATATTCTTTGTTTCCATACTTCTTGGACACTTCATGGTAAGGAGGCGGGAGATCATGGTCGTCATGATATTCTAATTCCTGGTTGTAATGAGATTGTTCGGACAGTCTTTCTGAAGAACGACCTGCGGCTCTTAGTTGTCCTGGAATAAAACTGGCCTGGCCTGACTCCTTCGTTGATGGAGACAGCACTTCAGCGAAAGGATTATTAGACATCTTGATAGGAGAACTGACAAGTTAGTATGATATTTGTTTGAGGAGACTTGATGTAACAAAAGCAATTTCAGGGAAAGGAGGCGAAGTTGACAAACAATCCAAACGAGAGAATATCTTTATCCTCTCTAAAACTATACGCGTTTAAGTCCAAAGTATAGATAATTTATGAGGTAGAATAAGAACACTTTGGATTTAAAGATTTCAACACTTGTAGAGATTGTCTTGCATCTAGGGATGAAACTTTGCGTGAGCGAAGGTGAGCAGTTATTGTGTGGGGCACAATTTTCTGCAAACAAACCTTTACACCACATGGGTTTCAAGATAACAGACTTGTTTGTTGTTCGGGTAAAATGTATCAAGAAATGAAAACTTTTGGAAATGTAAGTCAATCACCCTCGAAAATTGCAGTAGTTCCAATGCTCGACACAAGAGCTTGCTAAACTAATACTTACGCTGCTGGTTCGGAATTTGAGGTCAATGAACTAGGTTTCACGTATGATCTTTCAGGTGGATAATTTTCATTATCAGAATCTCCAGTTTCTTCCGCATGCCTTTCAAGCCACTGCCTGTAGCTCACGTCATCATGAACATTTCTAGCCTCCTCTTGAATGACGGCAGATCTAAACGGATTGTTTGAAGAGAGTCTCCTAGAATATGAATTTGCCGAGGAGGCTGACAAGTTTGAGTGACTGTACATATGAATACTTACGCTCAAGTTTTGGATCGTCGAAGGGGCAGGGAATCAACAGGATCAGATTCCGTTTAAAAGGCTATGAATTTGAATTCCAAGAGTTTAGCGTGTACTTTTAACGCTTTTTCGCACCGCGAGGATTTCAATCGCAAGAAAGTTGGAATTTTTTTGCGTTCGTCTTCCAACGCGTGCGAAATTGTCCCGATTGGGAAAAATATTATATAAAGTTGAAAGATGGCCTTGTCGCGCTTTATATATACAATATGCACAACCCGCTATAATCATGACTTTCTACGGTTACTTTCAGCCGCCGCCTTTTGAATCACACTGAGCGCATCAGCTTGGAGCTCCTCCTGTGCTGCCTTGATGAGCTCGGCATCAAAAAGATCACCAGACCTAGAGTCGGCAATCATCTTCTTGACTTTTATCAGCTTTCGGGATAACGAATCTAGATCTTCAATTTCCACAAGGTTCCCCATACCTTGAAGAGCCTGCTCTGTGTCGAATACAATAAGTTCAAGGTTGGTCACAAGCTTCAGGTATTCGGATTTTTGTTGATCTTGTTTCGTTGCTCGCTTGCTCTCCTCCACTAAGCTCTCGATCTCATGGTCTGTCAGACCAGTTTTACCAAATACAGTGATTGAAGCTTTTCGCCCACTGTCTTGATCCTTCGCACTAACCTTGATAATTCCATCTGCATCAATGTCAAACATCACCTCGATTTGAGGAACACCTTTAGGCATTGCAGGGATTCCAGTAAGCTTGAAATTCCCTATCAATTGATTGTCTTGAACCAAAGAGCGTTCTCCTTGGTACACATTGATGTCAATTGAATTTTGTCCATCCACAGCAGTTGAGTAAGTCTGGGTAATCTTGCAAGGGACCGTGCTATTTCGTGGGAGAAGTGGTGAAAACATACCTCCATACGTTTCAATTCCTAGAGTAAGAGGTATCACATCCAATAAAAGGACATCTGTAACTTCACCAGATAGAACGGCACCCTGTATTGCAGCCCCTAAAGCCACCGCCTCATCCGGGTTCACTTCTATGGTAGGTTTCTTTTCAAAAAATTCTTGTACAGTCTGTCTGATCTTTGGCATCCTTGTCATACCACCGACTAAGATGATCTCATCAATATCTTGCACTTTAAGACCTGCATCTTTCAGGGCCTTTTTGACAGGAGTGATCGTTCGTTCTATGAGCTCTAGGCTCATTTTGTCCAGCTCTTCTTCTGTGATAGGCAATGATATACTTTTGGTTGGAGTGATGAAAGGCAAATCGATTGACGTTTTCTTAATATGTGATAATTCAATCTTTGTCTTCTCAGCCGCATATCTTATACGCTGGACTGCTGTTCTGTCGGATCTTAAGTCAACGCCAGTCTGAGCTTCAAAATGCTTCAGAATGTACTCAACTAAAATATTGTCGAAATCCTCTCCGCCCAAGTGAGTATCTCCATTTGTAGCCAGTACTTCAAACACACCATCTTCTATATCAAGAATGGATATATCGAATGTTCCTCCACCGAGATCATAAACAGCAACTATTCCATCTTTTTTATTTTCGCTCCCAATCCCGTAAGCGAGAGACGCAGCAGTAGGTTCATTCAAAACTCGCAAAATATTCAGACCAATCAGCTTACCCGATGTTTTTGTTGCCTGTCTTTGTGCATCATTGAAGTATGCTGGTACGGTGATCACTGCGTTTTTGATTTCATGACCAAGCTGGAACTCAGCAATTCTTTTCATTTCACGAAGAATTAGCCCACCTATTTGCGATGGGGAGTATGCTTGACCATCGAATATGGAAGTTTTAAGCCATGCATCACCATTTTGATGCTCGATTATTTGAAAAGGAATCCTGTTAATGTCCGATTGGACTTCCGGATCGTTGAACTTTCGCCCAATCAATCTTTTGGTAGCATAAAACGTATTTTCGTAGTTAAGCACAGCCTGATGTTTTGCAGGATTTCCAACAATAACATCACCGTCATTAGTGAATGCAACTACTGATGGGGTTGTACGTTCGCCCTGTCGGTTTTCCAAAATCTTCGGTAGATTGCCTTCCATGACAGCAACTGCAGAATTTGTAGTCCCTAAGTCAATTCCAATCACCCTAGATGTCTCCCTAATATAAGAATTTGCTCCAGAGTCGAGCTTCTTGGAATAGCACCTCCTAAACAGTGAACATGAGCGACGAAGATACATCTCTTTGATTTAAAGTCGAGTTCTTAATTCAATTATAGTTTTTTTTATATGCACCGCCATGAAACTAGTTTTGGCTAAAGTTCAAGAAGTGGACCGGACCCGATACTACGCCATGATCTCATATCAACATTCCATCCTTTCCACTGAGCTAAGCGGTCTCTGACATCCACGATATCTAAGTAATCGTTTGACAGATTACTGAAGTCATTGAAGTTCTGGAAGCTGGAGACCGGTTTGACTGACGCATCTTCCCCAGCAACAGACAGAATCTCAAAGTTAATATCGTTCTCACCGAGTGCAAGTTTGCGTTTCAAATCATCAATTTGTTTGCGTAAATCCATGTTAGAGACTTCTAGCAGCCTCAACGAATCTCTCGTAGAATCTAGGTCTAGTTTCAAATCCATATTATTCAATTTTAACCCAGCGTTTTCTTTACGTAGCTCTTCATTGATCTCATAGAGCTCTGAAAGTTCGGCCGTCAGCTTCCCCGTTGAAGTCGCCTCGTTAAAACCTACCTCATTAGTAGGAGATGTTGTGGTTGTCACTTTGACCAGATTTTTCTCATCATCACAACCATTCAAGGTACCACTCGCTGATTGCATATTTGTAGCGGTCGGTTCGACATACTCATCAATTAAAGCTTGGTCGGTTGACTTTTTCATGTCCGTAACAGAAATCTCCGAGTTCTCTTTTGAAGTTACTAAAATGTCCACTGTTCCTGCTTCATCCGCCTGTTTAATGCCAGTTTCATCAGAAGTTGTCTCTTTGGATTCAAAGTCCATCGTCGGATCAAATTTGATGTCTGTTGAATTCTCCTCTACTTGTGAATTTTGGGTAACATCTTTCCCTTCAGGTTTGGTCTTCTTCTTACTCTTCTTCTTTTTTTTGAGTTCTTCGAACTTCTTTCGAGCCACTTCAAGCCTTTCCTCTTTGCTTATTTCAGATTCTTCCGGCCTGTCCATAATCCTATGCAGGTCTACCACTTAATTTGACGCGTTTAAATTTTTATCGTACGGTTCCCTCCTGACACCTACATGTAATAATATAACAACACCTAAAGTTGCCAAGCTAGGTCAGTGAAGGCTGAAGGATCTGACTCGAATCATGGCTAACACATCCAAGCTATTGATCCATTCAAGCTTCGCTCTGTGAATGCAGTCTTATTCATCTTTAGAACATAGTTTTATAATTTAGGCACATGGCTGATAAGCGACGATCTATGGTCGTTTTTAAACAAATTTGCCAGGCTGGCCAGGAGAACTTAAAATTTCGTGGCATTTAAGCATTTTTTTTGCAACTTTATTCAATTTTCATATTCATTCATGTCTGAGAAAAAAGAAGACCCTCCTGTTGCAACTATCCAGCCTCCACCACAGGCCAACTCTGTTTTCAGCCAAATGGCTAACTCGGGCCCGGTGTCTATTTTTGCTTACTGTGCTTCCTCAATTCTGATGACCGTTACAAACAAATACGTGGTTTCGGGTGACTTTAATTTGAACTTTTTTTTGTTAGCAGTTCAGTCTATCGTTTGTATCGCCACAATTTCGGTCTTGAAAGCATTTGGAGTTATCACTTATAGAGAATTTAATGCAACGGAGGCTAAAAAATGGTCACCAATTGCTTTCCTGCTGGTCGGAATGATTTACACTTCTTCAAAGGCTCTTCAGTTTTTGTCGATTCCAGTGTATACTATCTTCAAGAACTTAACAATCATTCTTATTGCCTACGGAGAAGTCCTGTGGTTCGGAGGCTCTGTTACATCCATGGCTTTGGGATCATTTATCTTGATGGTTCTCTCATCTGTTGTTGCTTGTTATGGAGACACAGATGCTGAAACAGGAGGCATGGTTTTTGGAATTGGTTACTTCTGGATGTTCCTCAACTGTTTCTCTTCTGCAACTTTCGTGTTGTGCATGAGAAAGAGAATCAAGTTGACGAATTTTAAGGATTTCGATACTATGTTTTACAACAACTTGCTCTCCATCCCAATTTTACTAATTGCTTCGTTGCTTTTGGAGGACTGGTCCTCTGAGAATATTTCTCTCAACTTCCCTGAGTCCAACAGATATTCTGTTATTTCTGCTATGGTTTTCTCTGGTGCGTCATCGGTTGGAATCTCATATTGCTCAGGATGGTGTATCAGAGTTACGTCATCAACTACCTACTCGATGGTCGGTGCGTTGAACAAACTTCCAATTGCTTTGAGTGGCTTGGTTTTCTTCGATGCACCTATCAACTTCTTCTCCATTTCTTCTATCTTCATTGGTTTCGTTGCAGGTATTGTTTATGCGGTTGCCAAACAACAACAACAGAAAGAGAAGAACCAGCAATTGCCAAAATAATCTATTTGGAATTAGTTCGGCTGTAAGCTTCTTGATACGTTTCTCGTATGTACACAGTGTTAGATTATAAACATAAAGGTAAATTGATTACCTACAAACAGTCAGACTTTGGTGATTTTAAGACTGAAGTCGACAATGGGGCAACCTTGGTGGATGGATGATGTAGAATAAATGTCAACATCATTACATAGAAAGCTCTCCAGATTATCTAACGTCAATCCACCACTGCACTCCAATAAAAAGGATCTTTTGCCTGCCCATTTGACACGTAGACGTTGTGATGTTTTCAGTAGCTCAGGACCTTCAAAATTATCTAACATGATAATATCGGCTCCTGCCTTAATTGCCTCATCTGCCTCTTGTTCTGTTTGGACTTCAACTTCAATCTTAGTGCTGAATCCCGCCACTGATTTTGCGTTTTGAACCGCTTTTGAAATTGAGCCCGTTGCCCAAATATGGTTGTCTTTCAACATAATCATCGATGACAAATCATATCGATGAGTGTCTACTCCTCCGACTAGCATAGCATACTTTTCCAGTAATCTCAATCCTGGGGTTGTCTTTCGAGTTCCAGCAATAATACCTTTATACCCCACGCTCCGTGCCTTATTGATAGTCTTCGAGGATTGTGTTGCAATTCCGCTCAACCTACAAATGATGTTTAGTGAAAGTCTTTCTGCAATCAATATGTCTCGAACAGGACCCGTGACTATACAAACCTTTATTTTCTTCGATTCAGATTCGGAGGGCCTCAATACGGTACCTTCTTCAATGAACCATTCATACTTCAGGTTGCATTGGTCGTAGATTTCGTTGGCAAAAGGAACTCCACATAAGACCCCATCACTTTTACAGAAAAGTGTGGCAGTTTGTTCACTATCTCCCACCACATACCCTCCATAGTCAAAAGATGGAATGTCTTCCTGTAACCAACTAGTTATTAGGGATTTCCATCCAGCGGATGATGGAAGAAGGTGGGCAAATTTTGGAGAGGGGTTTCTATAAGTTGTCATAGCGAGATATCTTTGAGAACAATTTTTCAAATGCCTCCACCACACAAATTCACAGTCAAAATAAAATTTAGTAGGTGCAGACTTCGTTCCCCAACGGCTTGAATTGCGTGCAAAGTTTACAGAAACCAAAGCTTTCGAAGTCATTGAGCATATTGGTTTTGATCAAAGAAGATTTATGATGGAGATCCACTGGATATGCGAAAACGAGCTCATGAAACACGTAAACTTCGTTCGGAAATGAAATCTCCTTCACCTGATCGGCAATTCGTTGACAGGAGACTGAAGAAATCAAACCTCTCTCCACACAGTCAAACCACGAAAATATCGAAGATCTCTAAGCACCCGAAACAAAGTCATTTTGGTATTGAGATGCGGAAAATAGTCTGTACCTTGTGTCACATGTCATATATACCTCATTTGGTTCTTGACCAGCAATTGCATAACAAACATCATCAGCGTGCCTTAGAAGGTATTGATATCGGAAGCATGACAAATTTTGGATTCGTGATAAGAAAACAACAGATAAGACCGGGGATGGAAGGCAGAATAGTTGAAGTCAATATCAAGTCAGCCAAGGAGACCTCACTTGCGTTAGAATTCTTGGAAATTGTGAACAAAGCTTTGAATGCTCCTGAAGGAAATAGGGAGTGGACCGAGGATCCCAATAAAGGCAAAGTGTTCGTATTTGTTGTTAAAAATCTGCTGGTGGGCATCTGTTCGACTGAACGTGTGACTGAAGGTCATTGGATGATTCATGAGACGAGCCAAATAGTTCCCAATCAAGCGATTCCTATCTTGGTCGGCATATCTCGGATTTATGTTAGCCTAAATTATAGAAGACTGGGTATCGGAAGCTATTTATTAGAAGCTGTTAGAACTAGCAGCATCTACGGAATCATCCTACAAAAGCGACAGATTGCATGGAGTCAACCAAGTGAGTCGGGTGGGAGACTAGCGTTAAATTTCAACGGGGTAAAGCATAGAACAGGGAAAATGTTGATCCCTATTTATAACGAAAACTGATTTTTGGCTATATACTTGAGCCTGCCTTGGCCAAAAAATTTCATGCTTATTTTGAGACCATCGGTGAATTTCGCTTCACCTTGAGGCTAATGATTACTCTACTCTCTCTCCTAATGTAAGTACTTAAACTCCCTCTCATTTTAATTTTCTCTACAAAATTGGATCAGATTTTTAACCTAAATTAATTTTCGTGTTGTTTACATTTGTTGTTGCCCTCTTCCGCCCGATTATAGCATTTGGCACTATGACGAATATAAACGGAGATACGCTTTTTCGAGCTGTTACATCGTCCGATGAACAGTTAGCTTCACAACTGATTCTAGAGTTTAAGGCGCATATCAAGAGAGATCTAGTTAACTTATCTCATGTACCAAGATACTTCGAGTCTCTTATTTTGGCTTATAAAAAACCCATATTAGCCACTAATTCGTTTTCAACGATCTGTCATCTAGTGAAACGCGTTAGTATTCAAGATCCCACTGTACTCAAGGTGGTAGACTACCAAGTGATTCCCTTTCTCATAGACCGTCTCAACGAGGACAAACTTTCGCTAAAGAATACGGCTAAGAAGGCGATGATCACCTACTGGCAGGCTGTACCTAACGAATTTGAGGTTTCCTTTAAATCATATGGTTTGCGCCACATGGAACCATATATTAGGACTGAAGTATTGAGGATGCTATGCGAAATTGTTGATAATACTCCAGGTTTCAGCTTCAAAACATTTTTACCAGAAACAACCATGCTTCTTGATGATTCAAACCATGAGGTATCAAATGGTGCATGCGAGCTTCTCACATTAGTTTTCAAAGTTGTCAACCCAAATAATAAAACAGCGAAAGGCGATCTAGTGAGTCACTTGCTGAAGCTTAAAATATCACGCAGTCAAGCTATTCGTGTTTTGCTAAACATTGACGAGGATTTGGTCTCTGATTACAACCGCATGTCCAGTCAAACATCATTTATCAGTGCAGGATTGACCAAGGTTACCACGGGCAATGTTTCCGTGTCTGCAAGTTCAGGAGTAACTACTGCACCTCGCATCGCTACCGAACGCAAATTACCGGAAAGACCTAGGTCAAAAGTTGGTGCTGGACTCAATATGTCAAAACTACTCACCACCGTCAGCCAAATAAGGCCTCAATCTTCTGAAAATCCACCATCGGCAATTACAATCGAGACGGATAAGGATGACAAGTTCAAGCTAGATGCAGGACTGAATTTGGAACTTAATGACTTATTAAGCACCATTCCCCTATATTTATCCGAAGAGCATCTAGTGCCACTGAATTTTGCAACTGAAGATCAATTATATGAAAAATTTGAAGCCTTACTGCCTCCATTCGAGGGCAAAGAAACCGAGTTCAATTGGAATGTAAGAGAACAATCAATCATCCAATTGCGGTCAATATTACGTGGAAATTCTATAACTCATCATCAGGAGATTACTGCCCATCTATTTAAAAATGCCAAAGAAAGCATATGCAAAGCGATCTCTTCCTTGCGGACCACTCTCTCCAGCAATGGTTGTCAATTATGCAAAGAGCTAGGGTTCTATCTCGGTCCTCATTTGGAACATGGATTAGTAGATGCTCTCGCTACGTCATTAATCAAGCTTGCATCTTCTCGAAAGACCATTTCACAACAAAATGCCCAATCTGGAATGATAAGCCTATTAGTACATGGAAATTACAGTACACGGGTGCTCAATCAAATTTCCTTGGCTGCTCAAGACAAAAATGCTCAACCACGGGCATATGCAGCATCTTGGATTCATGTCCTTCTCCTGAAGTACAACGAAAACAAAAGTGTTATCGACAACCAGCTCTTTTTAGATACAGTAGAGCGCTGTATTTTGAAAGGCGTTGCAGACCCTTCTCCAACGGTCAGGGACCCAATGAGGTCAGCGTACTGGTGTTTGAACAAAGTGTTTCCGTCAGTAGCATCTCGAATCATGAATCGGTTGGATGCCAACATTTCTAAGGCACTTGAGCGTGCAAAGCCTCAAAATGGTGCGCTGTCTATGGTTCCACGAAGTATCCAAAAGAACATCCATCGAAAATCAATGAAGGATTTGATAATGGCCAAGCAACGTGAATCGGATCCAAACTTAAATCCTAAAAGAAAAGAAAGCGATCTTTCTCAATCTTATAATCCACCACAAATAGATATGGTCGGAAAGACGCTTGATCGAAAAACAACGTTACCCAATGAACATACCACAGACCTAAAACATTTTGATATTGATGAAAAGGAAAACGAAGACGAATTGGACAAAAAAGAAGAGCACACAGATACCTTCACTCTTAATATCCCAATTAACAAGACACGCAGACCAACAGATTTCGGAGAGCCAGAAAATGAAGAGCATAAAGTGCAGAAGCGAATCTATGATCTTCTGTCATCAGAAGATAAGATTTCACAGACCGAAGGTTACCAGATGCTCTTGAAAATTGGAAATCTTGATCAAATGAGTTCTAAGCTTGAGTTCATTCTTAATAGACTCTCTATTATAAGTCCTTCTGTGTTCAAATCTATCTTCGACAGTATTTCTGAAATGGACCTGGTTGCTCGGTACTTGGAATCTAATAATATGATTAGACTATGTTGCTGGCATAATATTGATGGCCAATTAGACGAAACACATGTCCATCACATTATCAAGTGTTATCCCGTGGATACGATACTAGAATCTGTGTCAAAAATTATGAGTCTGTGCATAGATGCTTCCAAATCAGATGACATCAACGTGTCAATCCAATTTGTCAAGCATCGAATGGAGTATTTGCAAACATGCTTTATTGTCACTGAGCTTCTTTTGCAGTCCTATAGATCACAAGTTTCCTCAAATTCATTTTGTGTTATGCTTCGGGTCCTTTTCAAAACATGGGAGATCATACATGATAAACCAGAGCAGTTGGTATCGCTAATCCAGTTGTGTTATCAAAGTTTCGAACAAGATTTTGTTCGGTGCTTCACAGAATCTCAAGACAATCTTTTGAAAGCTGAGATAAGGGACAGGCTTTCAGGCTCAGCTCGATTGAGTTTAACAGGTCCATCCTCACCCGCTTCAGTCCACTCAAGTCACTCAGACATCGTGGAGCTGGATGAAGCAATGGTGGATGGATTGACAATGGTGATAGGTGGCAAGTTTGAAAATATCAAGAAAGTAAAGTCTGATATGACCATGATCATGCCCAAATTCAAATCAGAGACAACTTCTGCAGACCTTTTGAGCATTGAGAATCCTTTCGTTGACACGTCCCAGATGGAATTAAAGCAGAATTATGAGATTGCCGAAGTATTTGACGATGACGGGGACTCTCGTAAGTTCACCACCACACTTGAAGAAGATAGGTTGGATGAAATGGATATTGACAAAGCACAAATAATGTCTGATACAACACCAAACATCGACGAGCTTTCTCTATCTGATAAGACGAAAAGATCGTTAGACGTCATTCATCCAACATCTTTTGCGTCTCCTCCGAACTCAAAGAACAAGATCAATTCCATAATTGAATCTACAGACCCCCTGATCTCTCTCACTGGATCTACCAAAACGATTGAAATTTACCATGATATTAGTGTACCGTTGGACAAGATTGATAGTTGGTTCGGTTTTGAAGCCTTCAGGCTTGATGATTCTACGACTGATGGATCTCTCTTCAATAGCTATCTTGTTAAATTGGAGAATAAGTCGATAAATCCCAGCGAACTCCTCCAACTTACTACCATTTTGTGCAATGATGACTCCCTCGATTTGACGGGAATTCCTGAATCTGTTTTATCATACTTGACCAACGAATTGCCCATCCCTTATATTTACACCTGTCTTTCCATCATTCGAGTTTGTATCTTGAGAACTGAAATTGATATGAATAAGGTTTTTCAGAAAATGGTTGAACTTGCATCGCTCATTGAGTATCATGATATGGGAGACGAGTTGAGTCTTGCTTTGGCGGAAACATTGGAATTGATTCCTTGTCTTGAATATTATGTGAATGCATTACAAAATATGAAGTCATTGGGTCCAGCCTCCCAAGAGCTACTGCTGAGTAAGCTACTCTACTTCATTTCTCCCACCTCTTTGACATCTGAAATGGTGTTCACGATTGATTTGGTACTTTACAAATTTCTGAAATCTCCATATACTGGAATCCGAAGATTAACCATAATGAATTATGCCAAGTTATTCAAGCTTAAAGAGCAGCACATTCATGACGACTCCCGGGTTGAACTTATCGATGATTTGATTTTTGAGAAACTAGACAGTTCTCAGTTAAATTTAGTATCTCATTATGCTAAAGAAATTTGAGATCTTTGGTATAACTGCGCTGCTATACTTGATATCTATTCAAATGCACGTATAATTTAATATATACAAAGTAAGTTTGGAGGCCGAGGAGATTAGTAGAACGGTTCACCTTCATCCACAAAAATTGGTTTGAAGTCTGCTTCGCTAGGAACCTTCGAATCCAATGGCTTGTACAAATAAAAGGCTTTCAAAGCATTCACACAACTTCTGATTCTGGCCTCTTTCAAAGATGACCCTTGTCCTTCTCCAAGAAAATGATTCCCACTAAAGCATCCAACCAGAAAAGTTGGGGCGCTAGACTGTCTTCCAGTCTCCGAGATGAGCCTAATTGTAGGGGCTTCCATTTCTTTAGTTTTCAAAAGTTTTGCAAGTAGTTTTCCTGGCTCCTCAAATTCGAACATCGCAGAAACGTCCACCTTTCTGGATAAAACATGTTTCGATATGAAATCTTTGGCAGCAGCTTCACCATTCGAGGCATACATACCAGCCACAATTGCTCGAGCAGTATTTGCATATGCTGTGGCAGTACTTAAAGCCGTCTCCGAGGCTGTGGAATATCTGGTAATTCCCGGCTCCACGTCCTCTGTCATCTTATCATATCTCAATCTTCCGAATTTAAATAGTTTGGGCTCATTTGACAAATACTTTTCAAGATTGGTGGCTGAATCTTCCTCAATACCCCAAACATTCTTTGCGATGTCATGTAGAGAGTAGTCACCCACATAAGCGTCTGTGGCTGCCTTCAGAATTCCAATCGGAAGTCGAGGATAAGTTGCTATGAGATGCTCCGTGACGAAGTATGACAGCATACTCGCACCAAAGAGAGCCATTTGATGATTGTCGACATAATCGTTGTTTTCCATTTTCGATGTCAAAGTTCTCACAAGAACAGACTTTTGAAAATTATCAGGGAGATTCAAACGTGCATGTAGGGCCAAAATTGCTGGAATTCTTTGTGCCTCATCCTCCGACAACTGCAGTTTGTAGGAAGCTCTTTTATAATTACCAAAATCGAGCTTGTTTGGTGGAATTTCGAGATCCCGACCCTTGAGTTGAATGCTACTGGCCTTTTCATACGACAGTTTGTGACTTAGCTTGGACTTCGAATTTCCATTTTTCTTTTGCAACGGGGAGACAGAAATATACCTCTTAGATGCAATGAAAGCTGGAGATCTTTCAATACCCCATGTTAACGCACGAATCATCACGTTCAAAAAATTTCAAACGTTCTTTCCGAAGTACGCTTGATCAAAAAAAAAAAAGAGTGAAAAAATAGAGCATAAATAAATATTTGATGTACAAGTGAGTTATGCTTTTGATTTAGTGAGGGGTCCTATAATTTTTATTTGATCATCATAAATGGTACGTATAGATGAAGATAATCTGACTCAAGGCGAATCAGTTCATCCCAAAATGGGTTAAGCCACCAACAGGGGGCTGGTTCCATACGCCAAAAAACTACCGGACCAATGGATTGATTGCACTTGCAGCATATGGGTTTGTGTTATCCTATTTATATGTCAAGGGAGAACAAAATACTTATAATCCAAAAGTGGCATATTCCCCTGAAGCCACCAAACGCTGGAATACTGCAGCAGGAAGCTAGAATCGTCCAGATTTTGCTAAAAGTGCAACCACACGCGTATTTATTTTTATTTATCTATATAGTCGCCAATTAGGTTGAACTTCTTCTATTCTGTGCTTCCGAACGGAAAGCAAAATGTCATGGCTTCAGTATAAATAAACTTTGCAGTTTTTGTTGGATTCACAAATCTGCTTAGTTAACTCCAGAGAATCATAGGAATCCCAAATGTTCTGGAGCTTGGAATCCAAATGAGTTGAGTCACAAACTAGAGCTCCTATCTTATCGGGAGAGAGTGAAGACTCTTCTGAATCCAAAATCCTTTTAACCCTCCCTGGTGTTGCACATAGTATTCTTGTCTGGGTTTTGGATAAGTGCTTCAGATCGTCTTTGAGTTTGTTTTTGTTGATCAGTTTCATTGATCCCCCATTAATGGTCTTCGTGGCTCTGAATACATCGCAGGCACGAAGCGCAGACAACGATATTATGAGAATGAAATTCTTTTCTTGAAGAGTCTTTCTTAATTGTGTCTCTATGAAGCTCTTCAGATTGTTGACGGTACGATCAAGAACGAAATTGCGAGTATCTCTTATTGAGGCCTTGCTGATGTAAAGTTCGCTCAATTCGAGAGCTGAAAGATCAGGTTTAAATTGTCTCACTTTCGCAGCCAGTCTCTCTGATATGATTTCTGGAGACTCTTTTGCCAGGTTTTGCTTCAATTCAGTGTCATATTCCATTTTCTGCTTCTTCTTTTGAGAGAGTTTATTGTCTTTATTCTTGCGTTTTTTTGATGGAGACTTCTTTATTACCACGGGCAGTTCAGGAACTACAACTTTCTCCTTTCCATTTTCATCAACCAGTGTTCCTTCTTCATCAGAAAGGTCGTAGCTATAGTCCAGACCATCGTCAAGATCATCACCATGATCGGACATCCTTAAAAAATTTGAAATTATTATATAATTTTTTTGGTGGCTAATTAAAGCTTGTGTGGCTAAATTTATTGATTTTGTTTATTTTTTTGATAGAACAAGCAGACAACAAATCGATTTGTGATACAGCTGCATTGAGCTACACCGACCTCCAGCTCCTCGAAGACCTTAAAATTTCAATGTATATATTAATCGGATCATGATGTCATCTCAATACTCACCCACCAAAGATGACGACGCGCTTTTGGCAGACAATTCACT
The DNA here is from genome assembly GCA_030578415.1 of Ogataea chonburiensis. Lineage (NCBI taxonomy): Eukaryota > Fungi > Ascomycota > Pichiomycetes > Pichiales > Pichiaceae > Ogataea > Ogataea chonburiensis. Next base: position 774,754 of record JAJMRU010000002.1, on the reverse strand, counting down.
TCTATCACCGCACACCCATGCTGATGCTGATTTAGAAGGCGGAGGAAACTTGCAACAAACCTCTAGCCCAGGGATCTCAAGAACTCCACGACGAGCCCAGACTCCAACGGACTCACAGCAAATCATATCGACTCCTCACCGATTACAATCTACCCTAGTTAAGCTGACCCCGCGACAATCAACTCCGCAGTCATCGAGGTCGTTATCCAGAACACCTTCACGCTCAAATACTCCAAATAGAACTCCAAGACGACCTACGACTCCTATCACATTACAGACAATCGCCGATGGAACAACTCCAAGAAGACATAGACTTTTATTATCAGTCTCAAAAAGTAAAGCTACCAAGAACTACTCGCCAAGAAAGGACTTAAGAATGCTTGGAAGATTACTTACTCAGGAGAAAGAGGAGTCCAGGAAAAAGCAAAAGTTGGAGGACGTCGAACATAGTCAACTGCCATTGGAAATTCTATATGGTAAGCTGGGATCTGGTGCGAGGGCCGACATAAGTGGTGTAACTGGAGAGACAGACAAGTATTCAAATAGCAGAACTGCCGCAACTCCCGATCAAACACCAAGGAAAGGGCGACTTTCCAGTCGGTTGTCATTAGAGGCGTCTTTTGGTGACTCAAATGTCGCTATCCCTCAGGCCATAATAAGAAATCAGGGAGATTTGTCTGCAGCGATAAATGAAGATGCTTCATTCACTTTGAGCGATAACCATTTATTACTAGAAGAAATTAATGATCACATGGACGATGTGGGAATGTCGGCTGACTACGGTTCATACGAATATGACGATGACTTTGATGACGACGACGACGACGACGACGACGACGACGATGATGATATTCAAGAAAACCGCGTCGAGCTCACACAAGTTGATAGAGGTAGTCAATCACCCGTTGGCTTGAATATTGCTGACTTGTCCTTATTGCAATCAACTTCTACTAGTATGCCCCCCTCCTTTGTCACTCTCAGAAAGAGAAGTAAGACTTCCGGAGTGACACCCAGAAGAAACCCAGCTATATCACTCTCAATGATTCGTGGATTGGCAAGATTTTTCCTCCCTGAAAATCAAAATAAGAAGCTGCAATCGAAAGAAATGTTGCTTGCATTACAGCTGATCAGCGAAGACTTTTTCAAACAAGAATTGAATGATCTTGAAAGTTACACCGAGCATGCCAACAGGAAAACAGTTACATACGATGATGTAAAACTTCTCATTCATAGAGCAAAGCTAGACTCGGCTAATGATTTGTTCAGCAGTGACTGGAAGAGTACATCAATTGAGAACGAGATACTGAGCTTGGGCTCTAAAATGTTCGACCTCGAGATTTTGTCTGAGCTCCAAAAGCTTGTCTACAGCGACAAAATACATCGACAAAAGAGGTTCAGAAGAGAAATACTGAAAAAGGACCAGAAGGCTAACAGCCTAAACCATCAGATAGGAGCACAAAAGAAATTCGACTCACAATTGGAAATTGATAGTGTAGAGGAGGAAGAAAAGCTGGAAAAAATCGAGACCTCTCTGATCAAAGCTAGGTTCTTGGAACTATCAGGTGTGTCGAGATCTAATAATAACTCAAGACCTGAAACTGATATCTTTGATGACCGTGAGTTCAATTCCAATTTCTTACTAAAAATTGACTCACAAGAAAGCTCTGGTGAGGAATCATATGGTATTCCGGTAGAAGAAGAAGAATAGTATCTAGTAATGTATGCTTAATCGCAACACTTGGTGCTCGAATGAGCGTTACATAGCTTTAGATCAAATGCAGGCCATTTTTAATTTTTATCCTTTGAAGTGTGCTTACAGAGAATTTTTTTTAAGAAAACGAAGTTACTTACTGCCAGTTTAAAGAATGATTTCAACTACCAAACTATACAACAGAGCGCTCAACTTTCAAAGATTCACTAGAACAATCAGTCTTACTTCTGAATTATCTATCACTCTGAAGAGCAAACCGTTCCATCCAGTGATTGTGGTTGGGGCAGGGCATGCTGGGATTGAAGCAGCTACAGGTTCTGCCCGGACAGGGACCCCTACGACCCTAATCACACCAGATGTCTCCAAGATAGGTACGACATCATGCAACCCTGCTTTTGGGAGGCATCGGAAAAGGTACTTTGCTTAAGGAGGTTGATGCGCTAGACGGAGTTGCACCTCGAGTCGTCGATCAGTCTGGAGTACAATTTAAAGTTTTGAACCGTTCTCGTGGTCCTGCGGTCTGGGGACATCGTGCGCAGATTGATCGCCAGTTATATTTGGAGGAAATGCAAAGATTTCTGAAAGATTATCCTGATTTAAACATCGTTGAGGCGAAAGTAGAAGATCTCGTGATCGATTTCTCTATACACCCAAATGATGCAAATGGAAAGGTTGAGGGAAAAGTATGCGGGGTTGTGCTTTCAGATGGAGAGCTCTTGAGATGTAATCAAGTTGTTATTACTACAGGAACTTTTTTGAGTGCAGAAATTCATTTGGGTCTTCAAGCTTGGCCTGCTGGTAGAATAGGCGAGGATGCATCCTATGGATTGAGCAAAACATTCAGTGATGCTGGATTCAAACTCGGAAGATTGAAAACAGGTACTCCTCCCAGAATCAGTGCAAAAACTGTTGATTATTCGAAAGTTTCCCCAGAGGCTGGCGACTCGCCTCCAGAACCAATGAGTTTCCTCAATGAGAAACCCAAAGTTGAAGATCAAGTTTTATGCTATTCAACCTTCACCACTCCATCGATGCATAGTTTGATCCTTTCGAATTTAGACAAGAGCATTCATATTAGAGAAACTGTGAAGGGCCCTCGATATTGTCCTTCGATTGAATCTAAGCTCGTACGTTTTTCAGACAAGGAAAGACATCGTGTCTGGCTTGAACCAGAAGGGTTTGATACTGATATAATGTATCCAAATGGGATTTCATGCACAATGCCTGAAGAAATTCAATATGAAATGCTGAAAAAGATAATCGGATTAGAAAATGTGAAAATGTTACAACCTGGGTATGGAGTTGAGTATGACTATATCGATCCTCGACAACTGAAAAGGAGCTTGGAAACTAAAAAAATAGAAGGCCTTTTTCTCGCTGGTCAGATAAATGGAACCACCGGGTACGAAGAGGCTGCTTCTCAAGGAATCGTGGCAGGAGTCAACGCAGGATTGAAAGAAACGGGCAAGCCACCCTTAATACTAGATCGTTCCAGTGGCTATATTGGAATTCTTATTGATGACTTAATCACCAAAGGAGTCGAGGAGCCTTATAGAATGTTCACGTCTCGATCAGAATTCCGCATGAGTGTCCGAGCAGACAATGCTGACTTGAGACTTACACAGAAAGGATATGAGGCTGGATGCGTCTCACAAAATAGGTGGAGACTTTACAGTGAAGAAAGAAGAATATACGACGAGAGCTTGGCTTTCCTGAATGATTTCAAGATTTCATCTCATGACTGGGGCCAGAAAATTCCTGAGCTTAAAATTCGTGCTGACTCTGGGTATAAGTCTGCTTTTGAATTACTGCGCTACGAGAATGTTTCTTTAAGAACTCTTCTTCCCGTTTTAGGCTCGGAAATGCTCGATGAATTACCAAGACGGATTCAGCAAAAAATCGATATCTATGGTAGTTATCAGGGTTACGTTAAAAGGGAACGCGCTCAAATACGCGCTTTCAAAAGTGATGAAAATCTTCTTCTTCCGTCTGGTATCGATTACTCTTCAATTTCTACTCTTTCGTCTGAAGTCAAATCGCTACTGAACGAAATCAGACCTGAGACAATTGGACAGGCAAGAAGAATCCAAGGAGTAACCCCGGCTTCCATTTTTGAGTTGTATCGTCTTGCTCGAAGACAATAGATAGTTCTTGTAAATAGCTTTGATCAAAGATTATCATCGATTTGTTTTTAGTAAATATTAAATAGGAGCATAGATAAATAAATAGTGATTGCAAACTACCGAATAGCAAAAATATGGACTATTCTTGATTCATCTGAGTTGAGAATCAACTTTCTTAAAGTCAGTCCACATAGTACTCTCCGTAGGAAATCCCAAAAACCGCTGCTTCCATTCTGTAATCGTAGTCTTCACGCCGAGATTGTAATTCTTGTCAGCCTCCCAGATTGCCCAAGTGCCAACAATTGCACCTGCAGCAATAGGCTGACTCGAGAAGAAGAAGAAGAGGACAGCTGGTCTAACAACTGGAACATACATTATTAAAGAAGTATCCCCACTTTTTTAAAATATATTATCCTAGTTACCCGGTTAGACTTATTTTCTTTTTCGACCCGACGATTCTATAATTTCTAATGTCCGATAATCAAGCAGCAGAAGTTAACTCAAACATGTCCGCTACAATGCAATCAGAACTTTCCCAGGCACAACAGCAGGGTCCTCAAAGCATCAACTTGTTGTATCGGCAGCATCCTCAGACTCTTCCAGAAGACTATTTGGATACTGCTGAGTATCACACCTCTACGTCAACAGACCAGTCGCCGCTTCCAACCACGCCTTCCCCGCCATCACAGGCACGATCTTCAACATCAGCCTCACAACAACAAGCAGATCAACCTTACTATGTGAACGCTAAGCAGTATCATAGGATTCTCAAAAGAAGAATAGCTAGAGCGAAGCTCGAGGAAAATCTCAAAATTCAACGTGGTCGTAAACCATACCTGCATGAATCAAGACATAAGCATGCAATGCGCAGGCCTAGAGGACAAGGAGGGCGATTTTTGACTGCTGCAGAAATTGCTGAAAAGGAACGATTGGAGAAGGTTGAAAATATGAAGCAAACTAATGAAAATGAAAGTCAGGATCTTGACGCATCTGGTACGAATGAGTGATGATGTCGTATGATAGATATGTATATTACAAAGCTTAAGTGTTTTATTGTATCGAACAGTGAGTTTAATTACATAATCTCAAGAGCGTGAACTAGCTCCTTATCCGATTGATCTATTGTCATCAAAATAGACTGAATATCTGGGAAGGTGGTCAGTTTTGTTTTAACATATGCCAGTATCATCTCCTTGGAATTGATTTCTTTCACAGGATCGAGCGGTCTCTGTTGTATGATGTTAAGCTTGTTGAAACTAGAGCCAAATGACAGATCATCATTTTCAAGCTCAAGTAGTAATTCGACATTCTCATTGAAGTTTTTGAAATTTTTGATGCTATCAGAGGACGAAACTTTGAGCAACTTGGATAGAATAGCATGGAAATTCTCTTTCCCGATAGCCTGTGAATTTTCTGTAATCAGATTTGTCAGTCCAATTATCAGTATTTTCTTATCGAGAAGATTATTGAAAGTTTCAATTGAAGGAACGATCACACTCGCAATTATTTGTTGGAACACACCAGTTTGTACATTTTCTATAAACTTGATGGCAAATGATGAGTTCAGCATGTTCTTTTTGAGAGAAGCATTGGCAGATGTTGGTAGTGCAGCAAGAGTACTCAGGAAAATGATGAATCGCTTAACAAATTTGTCGGTTTTCGATGTCTGCAAACGTGACAGTAAAATCATAGCGATCTGCTTCATGAACGGCTCCAGTGAAGATATATCAACATTGAGGAATATTGTTTCTAGAAGCTCAAAGCCAAGATGATCATTAATTTTGGAAGAAATCAACTTTTGGAAGACACCAAGGATTGGAGTCAACGAAGAAGCCGTCATAAAGAGGGACGGTTTGAATTCAATGATGGCTGCCAATAGTCTTTGTATGGCTGGAATATTTCCTCTGAATTCCCAAACGGCCGGCGAACACAAAGGCTTGATTAACTGTTCATATTCAACAGGGATAGGTTCAGAGTTTGGATAATTCTCCAAGCAGAAGGAAAGAAGCTGGAAAGAGTATGGGATGAACTCTTGAATGTCCTGGCCTAAAATTGAAAGAAGAGTAGGTTTGATCAAATCAAAAATGCTTGTTATTTGTTTGCTGTTATATTTGATAATCACACACATAGATTCGAAAGTGTAATGAGAAAATCTAGGGTTGGATGGGTTTTTCGAAATGATATCCACAATTTTCATCAGTTGTTGTAAAAGCTCAGGAGCAAATTCACTCAGAGAGTCCTCAGCTGTCAGAAGAATTCTCATTGCACATTTCATAAGGAATTCGTTCTCTGCCAGCTTCTCTGGGGATTCACCTTTACTGAACATCAACCTAAAAAGATTCATCAACAGGTCTTTGTATACGGACGAAGGTATATCATTTTTTCCGAAAAGTAGTTGCTGATGGTTCGCTGGGTTTCTAAGAGCAAGAATCTTCTCAATGGTGATCGCAGCATAGGTATAAACAACATAGTTTCCATCTTGAAAGTGTGATGACAACAATGGGAAAGCTTCAATCAATTGTTGTTTGGTGAGCTGATTTCTAAATGTAAAAATGTATTTTATGGCATCAACTTTGAGGATAGGATGAGCCACTTGATTGACCAGGTCCTGAGCCACAAACTTCGAGAAAAAGTCGACAACGTCGACCAATAAATTTGTGGAGGTAATTCCGGCATTAGTTATAGATCCCTTGGCAGCAATCGAACTGAATAAGCAAATTGCAAGATCTTTAGATTTCCACTTAGATGATTCAGACTGAAACTCGGACAGATAGTGGTTGATGTAGCTCATCATCACCTGAGTGACGACTTGCTCGTTGTTTTCCTTCAATGCCCTTAGGAAATCAGTAGATGCCCTTCTTCTGGTATCAGAATCAGAACCTTCGAGATCTCTTCTTGTATACTCGATTGGGTCATCTTCGAAAAGTTCTTCGTCAGATTCTCTGAGCATAATGTTCGGAAGAATAATCTTTTCCGTAATTTCTTTGAGGGCCGACTCTGATTTTAGTGAGTCATTATGAGCTTCCAGGGACGCAATGATAGTGAGAAATTGAAGAGACTTAGATGCAAGAATATCATGCTTTGGCTGAGATCCAATACCACTCAAAAGTTCCCATATTGTCTTGATGAATTCCGTAATTAAAGATCCCAGTTCTTCCTGATATCTGGTAGTGTATAGTTGGATTAGTTCACAACAACTAGTCTTCACCATCGTAACTATATCAATCTCGTCAGCTTCGTCTGGGTCCTCGAGAAGGGGACTTGAGTATTTCAAATACTTGTGTATGACAGTCATTCCCTCTTGTAGATGATCTTCGAAAAATTCAGGAATATCTTGACAATTGAGGTCGTAGTATATTTTGACCAAAAGAAGCAAGTTTTCAAAAAGAACTTGTAAGGCTCCTTTGTTTGATGAGCTCTGCTCTATCAGATGATCCACCATCTTTAGCAGCTCCAAGAAAGGCTGGGCAAATTTCGAGAGAACAAGATTGATTTCCATGTAAAGCTCGTTAGACCCAAACAAGGGTCTCCATCTTTTGAAAATCGAGTGTGCAACTTTCAAGACACCTTTATTGGTATGCATATTCTCAGGACTAAGTTTTGAGACTAACTCGTCAATCAGCTCAGGCCAGAGTTCCGGAAACTCAGATTCAGCAATAAGGGAAACCGCCTCTCCAATTTGGACTTGCAAAGCATCAGGAAGCTGAATCATTAGGGAGAGAATCTCAGATTTGATTGTACGAACATCATCCATTTGTAGTCGATACATTCCAGTCTCATCAATCCATTTGCGCTTCACCAAATTTTTAAAATATAATGATGCTGCGAGTCTCACTGATTGATGTAGATCAGTCGCGGCCACAACATGAAGAACGGTACAGGGAAATCCTTGTTGGTCCTCTATGCTTCTCAGACTCTGTTCTGCAAGTTTTGCAGTACTGGGTGCTAAGGATTGCTCCAACAATTGTGATATAGAAGTAATATCCGTCATTGAGAAAATTCACTTGCAAATTGAAAACATTTATTCTGGAATTTTTGGCAGTGTCTATGTATGTTTAAGAATTCAGGTGAAAAATTTGGCAAATCGTTGTCTTTCATTCAACTTTTGCTCTTTCACCAGTTTTTCGACGCTTACCATCTCCCCTTTGATCCCTTTATCATCGGGGCTCACCATATGCGCCTTTTGCAGAAATTCTAATGCTACATCAAATTTCTTAAGGCCCGAATAAGCCATTCCTAGACGATATAGAGTTTTAGATGTCTGAGTTTGGGTTAAAACCACATCCTTGTCCATCTCTAGGAGGTAGCCACAGTAGTCAATCGTTGATTGGTACACCTTACGCTGTAAACAAACCAAAGCGAGGTTCAAATAGAGGGTCTTTTTTAGGTCCAAGAACTTCTTGTAGTACTCTGGATTTGAATCTTGGTCAGGAATCAGTTCATTACAGTATCGAAGCGCCTTTCTGTATTTCAAAAATGCATTTTTGAACTGTTGGTCTTTCAGCAATAGAGTAGCCGATTGTTTGATTGTGTTGGATATGTGTAAAGTGTTCTCGGGATTCTCTAAATCCAAGCCTTCAATTTCATTGTCATCTGGATATTCTTCGTAGATATCTCCGCCAATAGTATCGTAGCATGCATTTTCACAGGGAATGGGATCATTTTTGTGCCACTCACCACAGTCTTCCACCAGAACAAGCTGCTCCTTAATTGGGAGCCATGCCGATTTTTCTTCGTTGCTCTTCATAACTGTAACTTTTTCAACTTCCCTGACCACCGATTTTCCTGCAAAGACTTTTCCAAACACCGTGTGCTTTCCACTTAAATGTGGACAGGCAATAGTGTTGATAAAAAATTGAGAGCTATTCGTATCTTTGGATCCTTGATTGGCCATGCAGATTAAAAATTGCTGATCTATGGCATCCAAATTCTCGTCTTCGAAGTAGTTGTTTTCAAATATTGATTTCCCTCCTTTGCCTAGCCCCTCTGTTGGATACAGTGTTGATGGATCTAAATGACAGCCGGTATCACCTCCTTGAATCATAAAATTCTTGATAACCCTATGAAAACATGTTCTTTTATATTGTTTAGTTTTGCACAGTTCCAAGAAGTTCTGACATGTTCGGGGAGCTTTTTGTGTATAGAGTTCAATGACAACTCTACCTTGCTTTTGATCTCCTATAGTAAGGTCAAGATATGCGTAGGAGTTCATATGAGAAATCTTAAAACTTATTCAAGAAAAATATTCTTGAATTCAAGTGTGAAGACCTCGTTTTTACATAGTGCAGTGGTGCTATCCATTGCCAGCCTGCGAGTTAAAATTTTATCAGTTTACTCTGCTTTGAGGTCTATGAATGGTTGAAAAGTAGTATGAAGATGCTACACACACAGACCCACGCTTATTTCCGAATCTGCTTACCTTTTTCCTTAGTCATCAATGCTGGTTTTGAGAAATGTGGGGATCATTTTATTGACGTCAAAGACAAATGAGGTACGTTCAAAATTTATATCTTAATCGGGTGCATCTCTCAAGAAGATTGGTATCAACCTACAAGCATAGTGAGCCCGATATAACCATTATTGGGCAGCAAGCTATCGATAAAGCACGTTTTGATTGTCTTGAAAATTTAAGGAAGCATGATGGTTCAGCCCTATTGCTCTCCAAGTTCTATCCAAAAGCAGTTCAAGATGTATTTATAGCAGCTCGTTCATTCAATGTTGAGCTGTCAAAAATTTCTTTAGGTTCCAAACCTGAAGGTGGACAATTCAGCAACATGAAGTTTCAGTTTTGGCATGAACAATTGGATAAGTGCGAACAACGATTGACAACTTCTTCCATTTTTGCGACGACTGGAAATCGAGGAGACCCCATTGTATCGCTACTTCAAGGATGTATGCGACAAGGTCTAGAGTTAAACTTTGCAAACCTGCGCCAAATGGTAGCCAGTCATCAGTATTATTATAACAATGAAAGCGTAAGAGGTTTCCCAAATATAGACTCAATGTGTTCCTTCGGAGAAGGAACATTCTCACAAATCAATTACTTCACACAAGCTGCTATGTGCTCACCAAAAATTGATGAAATATCTGGCTTTTCTTTAGAGCTCTTTGAATTAGCTGGAAGAGAAAAGTTGGAGCAGCTACTTTCACAAATATATGCTCACATCGGACAAGCGACGGCTGTGGCATCATTTTTGATTGGATTGAAATATTATGCGCAAGCTAAGTCACAGGTCATGCTGCCGATCGATATTCTTGAAAGACATGAAATATCACAGGAGGATCTGATTAGGATTTTTCAGGGAGAGAGGGGTGGCAGCTCGCTAGAGTTTTTAAAAGAAGTCATTTTCGAGGTATCAACTGTTCCTAATGATCATCTAGTTACTGCGAAGAGCAAATTAGATGAGTTACGAGCTCATATCAAACAGACGGTGGAGGTAAAGGGTGGATTAGATTTAAAAACTGATTGGAGTCGGTTGAATCGTGGTCTACCTGATGCCCTATTTTTACCAATGATGAGCTGTTTACCAGCAACGTGTTTTCTCGAAAGACTCCAGAAATATGATTTTGATATCCTCAGTCCTAATCTGGGCGTCAAAGACTGGAGGTTGGCTTGGAAAGCATATAGGGCACATACCAACAGGCAGCTTTGATATTGTATATAGTTTTAATCTGTGCTCGTAACCTCTGAAATTTTCTAGGCGTGGTTTTTATATCAAAAAAAACAAGGTGTTCTAGATAAACGTCCAGCAGAAGAAAGGCCTAACTGGAAAGTAACTGGATTGTTACTTCTTTCCCATTGTATACTATATTGGAAACTGGACAAATATCTGTGGATTTTGTGTGTTTGTAAGTCAATTGTTGAGCTAAATTTAGTACCCTTAACTTTTGATCCAACATGCGCAGTTCGAAGCTGTCCACAATTGACCCCTTATCTTTTGCGATCGAGGAGTGTACCTTCATCACTTCTGTGATGCGGAAGTCCTCCAAATCATCGGTGAACGGGCCATTATCTGCACTTCTTGGAAGTCAATTTGGAAAAGAGAATCCAACATACGTGGATGACGAGAGTTTTGCACGTTTACCAGCATTTCTCAGGACGGGGGCCAAAGTGAAAGACGATGACCACTTTTTTAGTGGATTTGTTGAGTTGCGATCCATTCTTAGTGAACTACAGACAATTGATGATATAGACATTTTGACGCTTCTACAGCCTTTCCTGATTCTCATCAGATCGCCTAGCACTTCGGGATACATCACTTCTGTCGCAGTTGCCTCTTTATCGAAGTTCATTAAGTATGGCATTGTGCGCGAGGACTGCCCAAATATTTTGCATTCACTCGGCCAGATCGTTTCCGCATTATCCCATTGCCGATTCGAAGGATCTGATCAAACTCAGGATGACATACTCCTAATAAAAATCATCAACTTACTGGAACTCATAGTGGATTCGAACCTTGGTGATTTGTTGACTGACGATTCAATGTATGAGGCCGTTTCCACTTGCTTTTCGTTGGCCATAAACACTAGGAGAAGAGAAATCCTTAGAAGCTCGGCTGAAACGTCTCTTCTAGCGATCACGGAGAAAATTTTCAGTAAGCTCAGGGAGATTGAGGTTGACGTTGATGCCGATCACAATGTGAAAACGTTGGAGATCGAGCTTACGGCCACTTCAGAAAGTGGTGGCCTTCCTACGGATACCATAGGTGGTGTGGGTTATAAAGAAGACACGAACGAAGACGAGGCAGAAGCGACAGTTGAGACAGCTAGTGACGAGGTACTGGTTGAATCGCCTACAGATCTATCCAAACAGATGAATTCTGATGCCCAACCGAAAGAGGCCCAACCAGAAATTGAAGAACAAATGGAAAACACGGTTGAAATACGAAACGAGGAACAACAAGGTGACCCAAACACGACTGGAGTATTTTCGGTGGACGATGATCAAATACCCTTTGGAATTCCTTGCATGAAAGAATACTTGAATCACACAGTCGATATTCTCTCACCTGAAAATCAGTTTAGGTTTACTGAAAGCTCAAGAGTTCTCGCTTTGAACATCTTGAATACAGTCATTGAAATTTCGGGTGATGCCTTACATCGTCATCCTTCTCTGTTCCAGTTAGTTTCCGATAAGGTCTGTCATCATCTTGTCCAACTTATTCAGACGGCCGATTCCCCATATTTGCTCACGCTTGCTATGAAGTTGTTTCTAAATTTAATGTTCAATATGGGACCATACCTCAAAATCCAAATCGAGCTCATTCTTACCACCATGTTCCAAAGCATTGTGGCTAATGTTGGGATGCTGAATAAGGACTTGGATAAAAATATTGACCGGGTGTTCAAGATGGGTGAGAGAGGAACTTTTGGTGTCGAGCAACTGACCGATAAAGAAGTTGATGAACTGGGAACTGAATTCCAGACAGGTAAATTTCCAGTGGTTAAAGAAATCTTAACTGAGACATTGAGCGTCCTTTGGATAAGGTCTCCACTGTTTTTCAATTCTCTTTTCAAAGATTACGATTGTGATTTCGATCGGTCGGATATGGCTGAATCTCTTTTGAAGTTGCTTTGCCGCCTTTCCTCTTCGGAAGTGACTCTGTTCACAACGGGTAACCTTCCGTCGATTTGTATGGAGGGTGTACTTTCTTTCGTGGATGGAGTAAACGACAGAGTGAAAACAGCTGTGAAGTCAAATATTGAGTTTGCACAATTACCGTTTAACTCCTTGGTTTTACAACAGATTAAAAAATCTGACTTTATTGAATGCACGAAAAAATGGAACGAAAATCCCCAAGAAGGTTTAGAGATGCTCCAGCAAAAAGGTTTCATCAAAGACATGGACGATGTTTCTGAGGTTGCAAGATTTTTGTTTGAGAAGTCTGGAAGAATTGACAAGAAGAAGCTTGGAGAACTACTCGCAAAACCAAAAAACACTGCATTGCTGAAAGAATTTGTCAGTCTTATGGATTTCCGTAACCTTAGACCTGATGAAGCATTAAGAATGCTCCTAAACAATTTCAGACTTCCTGGTGAAGCCCAGCAAATTGATAGAATTGTGGAAGCATTCAATGAAAGATATATCACGTGTCAAGACAACGATACTCTTGCCTCTAGTGAGATCGATGACGAAAAAGTGACTCCAGACCAAGATTCTCTATTCGTGTTATCTTTCTCGATTATCATGTTGAATACAGACTTGCATAATCCTAATGTGAAAAAATCAATGACGCTAGAAGATTATCAAAAGAACTTGAGAGGATGCTACAAAGGCAAAGATTTCCCTCACTGGTACACAGAGAAAATTTACCAATCTATTGGAGAAAAGGAGATTATCATGCCCGAAGAACACAAGGGGACATCGAAGTGGTATGAAACAGTTTGGCAGTCTTTGGTTGCCGAACAAGCTAGTAAATTGATGAATGACGAATCACTGTCGATCTCAGATGATAGATTGGAAGATTCTTTACAATTTGACAAAGTCCTTTTCGAAAAGACTTGCAGATACGTTATTAGCACTTTGATCATGATGTTTGATGATACTACACATGATAGTGTTGTCACTAGAATGATCTCCAGTATTGAGAAATGTGCGACAATTGCTTCATACTTTGGAATGGCCGATTTAGTGGATGAAATAATTGAAATTGTTGCTCATCTGACCACGCTTACGGGTGTCAAGAAGTCAGAGTTTGCAATGGAATCGAGAGAATCCATTCCAATTACTGAACTGAGGTTGGAAAAGGAAAATGAGACAATCATGGTAAGTGATTTGTCCGTTCTCTTTGGCAGGGATTTCCGTGCACAGTTGAGCACAGTTGTTCTGTTCAGAATTATTCGTCGATCCAACTTCAGAGTTTCGAAACAATGGGCTTCACTTGTGCAGATAGTGATAACGTTGTTCCGGAATGGGCTGATTGAACCAGACTTCTTCCCCGAGTTCCAGAAGAAAATCGGGCTGGATAAACTCCAAAAACCTAAACCTGAATTTCAATTCAGCCGCTCAAAAGCACTCAAGGACAACGGACTTTTCTCCACTTTTTCATCTTATCTTAAAGGACTGTCTGATGATACCCCAGAACCCACGGACGAAGAAATCGAATGTACACTTTCTGCGATGGAATGTATCAAATCAAGCAACATTGGTGCACTATTCAGAAATGTGAGCAAATCTTCACCGGAAAATCTCAATGCTTTAGTCTCAATCCTCTTGAAATCTATGCCAAAGAAAGATAGGGCTGATTGGAGGGTCTTCACTCAGGAGTCGATGTTTCTTTTGGAGATCTGTGTTTGTTACTTGCTGCTTACGGGCAGTTCTGAGCTTGTCGTCGAGGCACTTCAATTATGTGACGAGTTGTTTAGCCCAGCGGAGGAGTTTAAGATGAGCTGCTTGGTCAGGGTCTACGCTTATAAACTACTGCTGTTGCACAACGGAAATGAGTCGAACTTAGACTTACTGAACTCTACGATCGAGAATTTCTACATTCTGGCCGATAAGAATAGAGACGCTTTGATGAAATATGGCTCAGTTATTTTACAGCCACTTCAAATGTTGATCTTGGTGAAAGGAACTTGGTGCCAGGCCAGTCTATCGCAAAATAGCAAGTATTGGTCTCTCATGAGGATTTTTGCCTCTGCGCCAAAGAACACCGATCTTGTTTTCCAATTCATGCGAAACGTGATAGAAAGTATCCCTGAAGTCATTACCTATGAGAATTATATGGATGTTCTCGGCCTTCTTGATGAAATTTCTGCGGTGGGAGCTTACGGGGCACAATGGGAACAGGAATTCGATAAGTTAACAGCCAGTGGGCATAAGGTGGAGAAAAATAAGAATCCATTTCAAGAGTTGGTGGCAACGGCCACCAGATCGATTACATTGACTATGGGACTGACTAAGGTTATCGAATCAACCTCCTTCCAGAAGTCAATTCCTGAGAATCCAAAAACTGCATCCAGTTGGTATCCTTTAATTGAAGCTATTGCTCACCAGTGCTACAATCCATGTAGAGAGCTCAGATCCCACGCTCTCAAAACCTTGACTAGCTTGTTGGTGTCTCCAGAATTACCTTTAGAGACTCTTTCTTCGGAACTAGTCTTGGATGCTGGATGCATACGCTTGTTGATTGAGCTTCTGAAACCAGATGTCGAGAATACTGATCTGCAAGGTATGGCTAAGACCCAACATGATGTTTTGAACCTCACATGCAAAATTATTTTAATTTTCAAATTCTCAGACACAAATGCAGCAGTTGGAAAGGTTCTAACAGTTGCATCCAAATTGTTAGTTAAACATCGTCGCGACCAAAATTATCAAGATGAAGTTCTTGAGTTCTTAAAGAACATGCTATTAGTGAAACTAGACGAAGTCAATCTAGATGAGCTAGAGAGCTTAAAGATAGACGGATCACTTAAGCAACTGGTTAAATCTTTGAAAGTTTCAAAAGATAGGACTGTCAATCGAGAGGAGCAGAAGCTAACTGAGGGGGAACAGCTTGAACAAACGAAAGTTCGTGAGGAAAAGAGCGAGATTGAGACCCCTGCTGAAGCTGATGATGCAGCTTGAATTTTATCTAGTATGCAGGTTAATTTGTATGCATGCATAGTCTAAAAAACGATTATACAAGTTTGGCTGTGTAAACAAATATTTAAGTATCAAAATTTCCCTTCCATATGGACCGAGCGGCTCTGGCTAAGGACTTGAACTTTGGCGAGTCAGCTGTCCATAAGGATGACACTGTATTAGCTGCTCAGCAGCTATCCCAGCGAAATACCCAAGTTGTTTCTGCCTCTTCTGCAGGAATTCGAGCTGTGATCTATCAATTAACGTCCGTGTACATGAGAAATCCAGCTAAACTATTTAGGCCATCGCGGTTTGACTACTTGACAACAGCACGTGCATTGTTACATGGTGAGTTAGCATCAAAACCTTGGAGCCTACGAACACATTCAGGAATAGCTCTTTTATATCGATCAATCAAGCGAGAGGGATGGAATTTCATCCCACGACAAGTTCTTCCTCCTATAATCGCAAACAGTGCCATAGGTGTCATACTTTATTCAACTTACTTAACATCACTTCAATACCTTAACCGAAAGAGTAAGAACTCGTTGGAGGATCCAAGTCCAATCGATACATTTAGGGCCGGATTCCTAGCCGGAGCTGCTGCTAGTGTCGCAGCGTCTCCTCTGGATGCGCTTTATGCAAGATCTAACTACTCGGAACTGATTGATGGAAAGCAGAAGAGTATGTGGGAGTACGGTCTGTACAAGCTGAAACAAATTGGTCCCATGGGTATTTTTGCAGGATTCGGCTTGAACTTTGTCAAGGAAAGTCTCGGTTTTGCGTTTTACTTCTCAGTTTTCGAGCTTGTGAAGAACCAATTTTACCATAAGACTGAGGGAATGATTGAATGGTACCGCTATTGGAAGTCTACATTATTTTATGGCGGCGCATATCCTGTCAAGGACTCTAAATTTTCGAAAGCTTTAAACTTGTCTTTCATTCTTTTGGCCGGTGCGAGCGCGGCCACCACCCTTCTGGCCATCCAATATCCTTTTAACAAGATTCAAAAAGTTCATTTGACAAGACTAGAAGCCTTGGATGTCTACAATGAGGCCCATCATTTGAACAAAAGCCGGTTTTTCAAGTTGTACTACAATTCATATCTAGAAACATTTGAAATAATGTTGCAAAGATGGCGCAAATCGCATTTAACACTATTTGGATTCTTCTACAGGGGATTTTTCAGATCGTCCTTTACCAGTATTCCGGCCACTTCTATTGGGCTCGTTGTGTTTGAGATATCCAGGCAGCAATTGAGCACAGAACTGAAATTAACTCTTGAATAATGTATATAGTCTCTTATTCCTAATTAGCACACCGTTTTTTGTAAGCCTCCCATCCGGCAGCTCTATAACGTTCACCTTCCACAACGGGATCTCTTCCTTTTCCAAATAGTCCTCTGCCCACAATAATGATATCAGTTCCAGTCTTCATAACTTGATCAACGGTTCTATATTGTTGTCCTAAGGCGTCTCCCTTATCGTCAAGCCCAACTCCAGGGGTCATGATAAGCCAGTCAAATCCTTCTTCACGTCCACCCATATCGTTCTGGGCAATGAAACCAATAACAAACTCCTTGTCGGTCTTTGCGATCTCCACAGTCTTTTTTGTATACTCGCCGTAGGCCAAAGAGCCTTTTGAAGACAGCTCCGCAAGCATAAGAAGCCCGCGCGGCTCTTCAGTAGTTTCTTCAGCTGCTTGTTTCAATCCTGTGATGATTCCAGATCCCGTGACCCCGTGCGCATTGGTGATGTCTGCCCATTGGGCAGTTTTGTAGACACCACCCTTGTATTGTAATTTGACGGTGTTTCCAATATCTGCAAACTTTCTGTCCTCGAAAATCATAAAGTTGTGCTTCTTGGCAAGCTCAAGTAGTGGGACAACTGTTGCTTCATATGTAAAGTCTTCCACGATATCGATGTGAGTCTTGACCAGACAAATGAATGGTCCCAGTTTGTCCAGTAAGTCAAGGAGATCCTTGGTTTGCGTCACATCAACAGATGCACAGAGGTTCGTTTGCTTGGATTCCATCAGATTCAACAATCTGCTGGCCACTTTAGAAGGATGGGCCTGGGCCCGCTCCCCATAGGTCTTGTACATAATTATTTTGAGGAAATCTGAAAATTTTTCGAGCAATAAACAATTTTATCATTTATCTTCATACACCATGGATCAACTAAATTATAAAGAACAGCAAGAGTTCCAGAAAATTGTGGAGCAGAAACAAATGAACGATTTCATGAGAGTACGTAGCAATTCCGAAAGGTCTGATTAACTAACATTACAGCTCTACACCAATTTGGTCGATAGATGTTTCAACGATTGTGTTAACGACTTCACTTCCAACAAGCTCAGCTCTAGAGAAGAGACTTGTCTCAATAAGTGCGCTGAGAAGTTCTTGAAGCACTCTGAGAGAGTGGGATCCAGATTCCAAGAGCAGAACCAATTGCTCATGAACCAAATGAGAGGCGGCAAATAGACAACTTCAATTGCTGGACGTTTCCCTGAAAAGATTGAGCAAGTTTTGTGCTTCTTCCATCATTTCAATTGTCCACTTGTATGTTTCTGTCTGGTGCATATCATTGTACATAATTGCGTTGCTGAACATCAGCTGGAGCTCGAATTCCAATTCGTCAAATGTTTTAATTTCTCCTGTACGGATGGCCTTTCCTAAACTCTTGATATCCACGGGATGTCGGATGACCTTGTAGTAGTCTGGTTCTTCGTTCTCATTCACCGGTTGCATGAACATCGAAGCAAATCGATTCGACGAGATTTGGTTTAAAAGCTGCGTAGAGAGAGCGTTGAAACGCTTAGTAGTGCTTGGAGGTATACTACCCGAGCCCCGACGCTTGCGAGTCCTCTCCTCTTCTCCGCTTCCTGGAGTCGAAGGAGTTGCTGGCTCTGGCGTTGGTGAGGCGAGTTCATTTCCTTCGCCTTCACTCTCATCGACTGGTTTTTTGGTCTTTTTCGTTTTGAGACCTGTACCTGTCTCGTCGTTTGATTCATCTGCACCAGCGCTCTCTTCTTGACCTTCCTCTTCATCATCATCATCTTCTTCTTCTTCTTCTTCTTCTTCTTCTTCTTCCTCCTCCTCTTCTTCTTCATCCTCCTCCTCCTCTTCTTCTTCTTCTTGCTCCTCTGCCGCGACACTCACTTCAATATTATCTTCTTCAACAGACTTGTCGCCGTCCTGAGCTTCTGATGCTTTTAATTCATCTCCCTTTGTACTCTTCACTGATGTTTCATCTTCTTCTTGAGCCATTTGGAGAGTCTTTTCCAATTGAACCTCATCTAACACAATGCTTTCATCTTTCTTTTGATTTTCGGTTAAATCCTTCAGCACTTTACTGATCTCCTTGCCATCTTCCGATTGAAGTTTTTCCTGAACCATATTCACTAACTCCTGCTGACTGACATCTGGAGTGTTCGCTGAAGCTTCGTTCTCTATAGCGTTGTAACTGCTTTCAGAAAACTCCTCTCGCAGCTTCGTGTCTTCCACTGCACCGCTTTCGATTTGTTCAATTTCTTTCCTCTTTTCTTTGAAAACCATCTCCAATCCGGTAATCTCTTTCAGAGTTGCGTTCTTGTAACCATTCAGGATTTTTATCAACCGGTCTTTCACTAAAGTTATGTCGACTCTGTTTGATATTCTGAACACTGTACTTTTTGGAATTTGGGATATTACTTGTTCTTGCGTATCCTCAATAGCTAGACTCTCAGCAATAACTTGGACTATTTGAACTGGAGTAAGAATGTTCTTCAAGGCATTTCCGTTCTGTTTTTTCTCTTTGATAGAGTTCAGAGAACCATTTATGTCCAGAAGGTCGAAGTCTGGATTTATTAGCGGATTGTTGTTTATCATCGTTTGAAGCTGTAATATGTTGAATGAGATGTCCTTGCGCGGTGGCTGAGCCTGCTGTGCTGCTAGGTACAATGAATGTATATGTTGAAGTGTGACAATCTTTTGCAGAGCTGTTACTGTGCTCACTGCGCTCGCCTGATGAGACATGTTGAGAAATTTAAGTTGTATTTTTTTTAATCGGAAATTTTTATGAAAAGGGAACGCGACGATGATACGGTTCCTGGTGACACGACTGAGCAATATGGGAATGGTCAGTTTTGTCTCCCGACCTATTATCCATTAAGCAAAAAGTTTAAGTCTGAGCTTCGTCAACTAAATCCAACAAAAACAATGGAATCAATGATTAAGGAGGCTGATAGTGCTATTCTTGATTCACTGTTCAAGTACATTGATAACCAGCTAGAAGAGGGAATCGAGCGAGTTTTGAAGAATGAAATCACTGTTGAGGAGTATGAAAAGTCTAAAAAATTGAAATACGAAGATGACCCAGTGCTTCAGCAGGGCAAACGCGTCTTAGCTAAATTGGCCCAGACAAGACGAAAACAAGCTGCTTATGTGGCAGCTTTCCGAAATACAAGAGCGGAAATTCTCGAACGAAATGAATCTGAGTTGTCACTTGAGGACCTGGGTCGTTACGCTGAGATGGATTCAGTACCATCTCAATTACACGATCTGTACAAAGATACATTAGACTCAAATATTCAGGAGACAAGCTCGGTCAATGAGCGTTTGGCAAAGGCTGAGGCTTTAGAAGTGAGCAAAAAGCTCTTTGTTGCCATTAATCCTACAGAACCTATACCATTCAATGACCAAGAAGACGATGATGAAGTCGAGGTGGGAGGAGGTAAGATTAATCTTACTTGTCCCATCTCTCGGCTTATTATGAAGACGCCTTTGAAAAACAAGATATGTGGCCATACTTACGATAAGGCATCTTTGGCAAACTATGGCTCTTCAGAGTGTCCAGAATGTGGTAAACCATTTCAGAAGTCGGATTTGGTAGAGGACGCGCTAATGAAAATAAGGCTGACATGCTATGATCGAGACCAAAAATTACTAGAGTTGAGAAAGGCTGCCATCGATGATGACGCAGATAGACTATAGGCTAATTATGAATTTATGACACTCCAATCACCGATTCTCGTAAGAATTTCTGTCACCTCCTTTTTCGACATGTTCATCTCCGTGCAGATCATATCAAAATCTTTACATCTTTTTAGCAATCTCGAAAGGTTTGCTTCTTGTTTGCGTTTCAACCGCTCGGACTTGAGATCGGTTAAGTCCACAAACCTATCATTACTTTCATCTAAGTCCATTTCAGTATCTTCGTCTTCAAAGTCATTGCTCAGCTTTTTTGACGCAGCTTGAGTAACTGGCAAAACTGAAATATTGTATGTGCTTGCTCTTGTGTGACTAGCTGAGTGGTAGTTAGAATAGCTAGTTCCTATGTCAATCGAATTGGAAAACTTATTTGACACCGGGTATGTTCGAACTCGATATATCAATCCTCGCAACACCCCAAAAGAAATGAACCTCCTGATATCAATATGGGTCAAGAGCTTATTATTTTCCACATACCACTGCTTGAGTGTCTGATTTTGGTTCATCGATCGGTACAAGTTGAAAAGAGTTGCCTTAGATGGAAGTGGCACCCGGATCGTCTTCTGGGCGGGCTTATGGTTTTGGTATAATGAGTTCACCTTCGGAGAGTAAGAAGGTTGGCTTTCCTGTGTATGACTGGGTCTCTCTGCTCCCAGAGAAGAGGAATGTAAGCTGGCAGCCTCAATGTCCGAATTAGATGCTGACATTCTACTGTGGCGTAATGGCATGTTTGGAAAAGTTCCAGTGAAGGAAATCACATATGCCTGGCATTCTGATGCCATATAGGGATCCCGCAAAAAGTTGGCTATCTGTGAGGTCGGAGCATAGCAGTTGGAGAATTGAAAGATGTCGAGAATCGTCACAGACTTGAAATAAATAAGATGCTGAATACACTGTTTGGTTAATTCATAATCAGCATTCGTTAGAATGCTGATCTTTTTGACAGAATTGATACCGTTAATGAAAGGTAATATTTTCACCATGGTAGGATCCCATAAGGGATCCACCATTGACTCTAGCTTCACAGTGGCAATAGGGACATCACTTGCATTAACTTCTGGTGGTGGAGCAAGAATTGGAAACAATTTGATATCAACTGAATTAGCGGCATCGATGGGAATTAAGCATTCCGAGTAATTATTTAAATCTTGATAAATTTGCTGCACTAAACTTTCGATTGAGGACAATATTGGTTCTTGCTGACTCGCAAGCATGCGCATTGGTCTTGTGAACGATATATCCTCTTCATCCTGAATTGTCTTGTAGTAATTTGATGTCTTCGACCACGTCTTAGGTTTCATCTCGCTTGAAGACTTGTAAAAGACTTCTGGATTCTTGTCAGCTTTAGACAACAATTGTGATTGTTCTTCAAGTGCTCGAAACATCCGGCCTAGTCGCTTCACGTGTCCTTCGTATGGAGTCGTATCATCTTCATATTTGAATACAAAACACAAATTGAAGTTAAATGAGTTTCTGGCATACTGTGTGGAATAAATGTTGACTGGAAATCCAACCACTCGATAATTGCCAATCTTGAATGTAATCAGCTTGTTGCAGAGAGCAGGTTTAGGAATCACGTAATTTTTAATAGAGTCGAAATCGAAAAGGGGTGTTGCCAAGGAAGAAGAATCTTTCGATCCATCTGAAGGTACTATGGACCCACTAGGAACTTGACATATCACCTTAGTCCCCTCAGTCGGATGAAAGACGGCATAAAACATGGAAATGATGGGGGTGAACCCATCGCTTGACATTGAAAATATAAACTTAAAAAATTAATATATCTTGATAAATGGCTCCCATAACGTCCTTTATCAAATTGACTTCGCGATATGTAATTCCAGTCAAGACATATGTGAATAGAAAAGAGATAGAGAAGAACATCAATGAGCTATCTGTTGGCGAAACAAAGGTGAACTTGTCACGAGTGGTACGAATAACTCTTTCAAACAAGGACTTGAGGCGATTGTATGGGGAACTCAGAACAAAATTGCTTCCAATTCTACTAGAATATCCTCTCGAGCAGATAGTCTCAATCTCGAATGTCACAAGTATGGGAAAGCTAAGAGTGCCCTTGACAACAGAAAACTGGAAGTGTTTTCTTGAGATATCGAGAGAGGATATCACCGAGTTGCGCCATCTACTACAGTTTGTAGACGGACTTCCTCTAGTTCAATCGTGGGTCCTTGTGAAGGACATTGTCTTCCAGACCTCAGGCCGTGGCGAGTCCATGTTTGAGGACGAAGAGAGAGAGGACCTCAAACAAATTAGAGTCAAATATAGAAATCCGCAAGTACTGCCAATGTCCCTTAGCATTTACGTTTACTCAGCTACTAAATAAATCAGCACGTTTTTCTTTTTAACAGTACAAAGAGAAATAGAGTTCACGCATACTCAAGCAGCCTGCTTCTCTGGCTCGGCCCATTCTTGCTCAGTAACATGCATGTTTTGAACATCGTCAGCCAAGTCGTCATCCTCGTAGATCTCGCCGTCAGTAGCCTTGAAACTCAAAGTTGGCTTGACTTGAGCGGTCTCGTAGGTCCAAGAAGCAAGAGCGTTTTCACAGTCAATGATGATCTGCTTAGAAGCCTCGTATCCATCATAAGATGGTCTGGTCTCACCAGGAGTGACTGGAGAGTCGTCCAGCAACTCCAGAAGAGCCTTACCGTAACCAGCAATCAAAGCCAACTTCTCAGAGTGCTCTCTGATCGAGTCAAAGTGGTAAGCGAAAGAGGCCTTGAGCTTCTCTCTGGTGATGTTGGACAATTGAGCCTCAGCAACAAGAGACTCGGCCTCAGCTCTGACCAGCTCTTGCTCAAGAATCACAATCTTTGGAGATTGTGGGTCCTTGTACTTAAGGTAAGCAATTTGGTCAGTGATCTTTTGTTTCCGGTCTCTGGATGGCTGGACAGAACCCTCAATATCTCTGATGCTCTTCAAAGTAATTCTATATTGGTCGTATCTGTCAATGAATTGCTCGTCCAATTCACCAATCTCGAAGATGAGGACACCCAATTTGTCAGTGATGTCGCTCACATCGTCCTCGTTGTCAGCACCCCAGAGAGACAATTGCTTAGCAGCAGACTTTCTCTCCTTGGCAGACAATTCGATAGCTCTCATCACGTTCTTCTCCATCTTGACCAGTTGAGCAAGCTTCTTGGCGAGGTCTGGACCGAAAGAACCAGCGGTGGATCTTCTGATGGTGTTGGTAATGGAACCCTTACCGAAGAATCTGTTGGCCTTGGTGGAGGATGGTGGAACTGGAATTGGGTTTTGCAAGTCAGAGGCGGTTGGAGCCCTGCTTGATCTAAGAGAGTATGTTCTGTGCATGTCGACGTATACTTTAGCTAGACAGCTTTTTTTTCGTCTGGTGAAATTTGTCTCCTTAAATAGCTGGAGGCATTACCATTCTGGGAATTTCAGAAATTGCAGATGGTTGCTCAAAAATTCAACCCTAATTCGGTGAAAACCGTGTTTAATAGGGTGAATTGTGCACTATTCGGGTGCTACAGCCTCGATCAATGCAATGAACTTACTCTGATGACTATACTATCTCAGGATATTGCGATACCTCGATATTCGTTATGGATGTCCTGTTGCTCCCAATCATTTTTTGATGGGGTACACGACTATCTAAAGGGGCTGGGGAGCGAGTTTTCTGGTCAATTAAGATAGAGAAGGAGGTTTTGAGCGCGTAATCTCAAGGTCTACATGAGCTTGTATCCTCTCGTGGGTGCTAGATGTGGAATTGTGGCCTTCGAACTGAGGTTTTGGGTCTTTTGCTCGAATCACAATTTTTCCGAAAACGGAAATTTTAGTTAGACTAAACAGGAAGAATAAATTCTAGGGGCCAGCAAAGGGAAGCAGAACGGATTTTTGAGAATTTGGTAGCGAACCTGACTGAATTTGGATCAAGGCTACACATGAACGGCTGTAAATCAAAATAAGTGTTTGAGCGATAGTGGCGTCTTTCAGCATATCAATGTCTAACAGCTACTGTTCGAGTCGTAAATCATCAAGAAGCTCTTGGCGAATTCTTCTGAGCCTCGCTTATAATTGAGATTTTGTCACTTTCGTCATCTCAGACTAATATATTAGTTCTGTTCCCAAAATGGAAATATTGAAGATAGTTGAAGCGAGATGAATCCTAAGATTATTTCAAGACAGGTATTGCGTGTGTTTGGGGGAGTTTGTGTTCCCGTTGGTGTGTCACTTCTACCTTCTATCGCGGAGAAATCTATCGTTTATGATTACTATTATTAATATTCCCAGCTTTTAAAATTTAGATAAGAAAAATTTATTTCAGGTGATTCAAATTCAAGCCATGAGTTCTCGATGGACGAATCTAATAAATAGACGTCCCTTGATATCTAACATGCTGTCCACTGGCGTAAGTACAGAAATCTGAACTATTTTAAACTAACTTTAGATCTTGTTTGGAGCTGGAGATGTGCTTGCACAAGTTGGATTGTCAAAGGATCAAAAGTTCGATTATATGAGGACTCTGCGAGCTGTGGCTTATGGAGGATTGGTATTTGGTCCAATTGGTAGCAAACTATACGTTTTCGTCGATACAATTAGATTTCCCTTTCCATGGAGGCCCAAGAAGGTTCTTGATCTCGCTGCAAAGGTCTCCTTCGATCAACTTGTTTGGGCTCCCATTGGAATTCCTTTATATTACGGATGCATCACAATAATGGAAGGTTATGGAATTCCTGAAATCAAAGCTAAATTACAGACTACATACTGGGAAACGCTGGTGAACAATTGGAAAGTTTGGCCAATTTTCCAGGCCATTAATTTTTACCTGATACCAGTGGGACATCGTTTGCTGGCTGTGAATATCATCAGTATTTTGTGGAATTGCTATTTGAGCTATAACAATCAGAAAACGAATGCAATTGTCGAACATGAGTAAGGCAAGGCCCAGAGTTTGCTATCACAACAAAATGCCTGTCGCGTGGCGCATGAAACTATTTATATAGAATGCAAACCGCGCCACGTTGTATGTAATTGTGGCGAGTGAACGAATTGTTTTCTTTTTCCCACACCTAACAAAGACTGATTAGTTTCAGATAATCGTCGTGAAAGTTGGACTAGCATCCGTAGCAGCGCCGCGGCGATCGAATATTGAATCTTCTGCAACAATTGTTCTTTTAAACCGAACACTAGCAAACGTAAGCCTGTTTCTGTGTTGCAACGAAGTTTGAATTCCACTTGGCACAATCGCAATTGTCAAATACCCGAAGTCTAAAATGATGAAAGGATTCAAACAACGGTTCAGATCCAAGTCGGGTTCTACGAAAGGAGAGAAGAAGAAGGAGAAGAAAGAAGAATCTGGTAAGAAACTGGAAAAACAGAAATCGACTAGCTCATTGGCAAGTACCGGCTCCTCAGGATCAATGCCAATTAAAAGATCACAATCTGGTTCTTCTGATCAAGCCTCTCTCAACTCTGGAGTTGAAAACTCTTCCACAGCTTCGCCCTCTTCGAACTCTTCTCTTGCGTCGAATTCCCAAGCACAACCTCCGCAAATTCAAACGCCTGTGGGAGTGACAGTAAAAAATGATGATGGTTTACCCACCGATTTGGAAATGACAAAGCTGCACACTGCTCATCATTCATTGGCGTTTGACAAGATTCCTAAAGACGATTTAGACCTGAAGCCGAGAACTCCTCAAAGACATTCCTCTTCTAGATTTGAGCCTACTAACGAGCACCAGCCTTTTGAAAAGCTTGCCAGCTTTGAAGAGGTGGACCCAGAGTACCATGTCGAGCTGTTCATTCAAAAAGTTGACCAATGCAAAATCATGTTTGACTTTTACGACCCTTCTTCGGATATTCAAGGCAAAGAAATGAAAAGAATAACATTACACGAGCTCACTTCATTCATTAGTACTAGAAGAATGACGTTCACTCCAGAAATGTATGAGCATGTCGTTGAAATGTTCAAGGTAAATGTGTTCAGACCAATTCCCCCTCCAGTGAACCCGATTGGGGAAATATATGATCCAGATGAAGACGAACCCGTTTACGAACTTGCCTGGCCGCACATGCAAATGGTGTACGAATTTTTCCTTAGATTTGTTGAAAGCCCCGACTTTAACAACTCTGTTGCTAAACCATTCATTGATCATCAATTTGTTCTTACTCTTTTGGATCTGTTTGATAGTGAAGATAACAGGGAGAGAGATTGTCTTAAGACTACACTTCACAGAATTTATGGAAAGTTTTTGAGTTTGAGATCCTTCATCAGGAAATCAATTGGTAACATTTTTCTCATCTTTGTCTACGAAACAGGAAGATTCAATGGAATATCCGAGCTATTGGAGATTCTTGGATCTATTATCAACGGGTTTGCTCTTCCTCTCAAAGAAGAGCACAAGGTGTTTTTGATCAGAGTCTTGTTGCCTTTGCATAAAGCCAGAAGTCTTTCCCTATACCACCCGCAGCTGGCTTACTGCATTCTCCAGTTTCTAGAAAAAGACCCATCTTTGACAGAGGAGGTCATTATGGGACTTCTACGCTATTGGCCGAAAATCAACTCACCAAAGGAATTGATGTTTTTGAATGAAATTGAAGATATTTTTGAAATTATTGATTCTCAAGAGTTCCAGAGAATCGAGATTCCTCTCTTCGCACAATTATCCAAATGCATATCATCACCTCATTTTCAAGTCAGCGAAAAGGTCCTCTGTTATTTCAATAACGAGTACTTTGTCTCTCTGATAACTGAAAATGCGGAAAATATTCTACCAATCATTTTTCCAGCGTTATTTGACTTAGCGCAACCTGAACTCGAAGCAATAGAGCAACAACAGCAACAGCCTTCGAATGAATTCAACTACGACGAGCCAAATAATTGGAACCGCACAATTTCTTCATTGGCTTACAATGCCTTAAAGATTTTCATGGATACCAACCCAATTGTTTACGATAGATGCTGCATCTTATATGAAGAGCAAACCAAAGAAGAGAAAAGCCAAAAAGAATTGAGGGAACAACACTGGAAGAAATTGGAGACTTACGTTGAGAAACTTAAGCTTGGAGATGAGGGAGAGTTGGGAGGTGTTCAGATAAAATGACTCCAATTCTTATTTATTACATCAAATTTATGTATTGGTCTTATATTCTCTCAAAATGACTGGCACAGAGGATGGAGGAAGAGCTCCCAATTCCGTGATAACTTTTTGAATATATTCCGGAGGGGTCAGATCATATAGCACATTGAGAATATTAAGAGTCTTGAGTTCCTTCCAATTACTCAACTCTGAAGCTTCGTTTTCGCCAAGTTGGGACTCCTTCTTATCCTTTTTGTTTCCCTGTTGTGGCTTCTTCGGCTCTTTGCTTTGCAACGAGTTGAGGAACTGATTGAGATTTGAGCCGGTTTTCACAAATGGCTTGGTATTCACGACGTCTTCGGAATCTCCGAGTTCATTCAAGGTGACAGAGTCAAGTTGAACCTTGTCACTGAATTTGATGGATTCGCAACACACTAACACAGGAATATTTTTGTTCTTAGATGCCATTGCAATCATAGCAGTTCCAACACGCGAGTATAATCTTCCATTGGCAAGCATGGAATGAGCACCCAAGAAACAGAAATCGATATCAGATCTCTCAAGGATGGAGGACAGTGAGTTTATGAGGTTATAGTGGCACTTGATATTTGGGATAGCAGAGAGTTGTCTGGCCATTTTTTTCCCTTCGAATAAAGGCTTGGAATCGACAATGTATATTTCGAACGATTTGTCTTCCTCCACTGCGCAGTATTTGAATAGTTTTTCAAGAACTTCGGAATGACCATACGTCAGAAGTTTAGAACCGTTTTGTATATGGGTAGATGCAGACTGCGTAATCACTTTATCAGAATAGAGGATCTTTTCCTGGACAAATAAGTCAATTTCCTGTATTAATTGAGCTTTAGCACTTTCGTCGCTCATGTCAATTGGAATAATCGAAATACGCTGTTTAAGCCATCTAATAGCATTTCCCATAGATATGCTCAATGGTCTTCCGGTCTTGAGATATTCAATTTGGTGAGACAGATGGGATGTGAGATTTCTCTGCAAGGAGGTATTTTCTGGCGTTTGGTAAGCATTAATCACGTCTTTAAATGCCTCCAACATAGCCTGACATCTAGCAGTGGAGCCAACGATCTTGTATGTAGACATTTTGAGAGTCAGTGCGAAGATCTTGGGATGGACAATATTGGCAATTTGCGGCGATGAAGAGATTCGTTGCTCTCTTGTCTCAAGATGTCCAAACATTGTTGGCACCTTATGGTCGGACTCGATGATTTTTGCTGAGTTCAACTGTTTTTTGATGTGACTAGCTGTTGGTGGTTTACCGATGGCATCTTTTGGTTTACCCGAGGTAGACTCGGTTCCCGGGGAGCTGGATTTGGCTGCAGCTCTCTTTGCAGCCTTTTCCTTCTTCTTGAGCTCTTTGAGCTCCTTGTTGGAGAGCTCTTTAGTTGCTGAAGCTGGTGTGCTTGAAGGTTCAGACATGCAGAGAAAGATTTGAAGAGGAAAAATTTTAGGGTCGATCGACGCGGAGCATACGTTGTATAGCCATGGGATATTAGCAATTGAGCCAGCTATTCTCTGCGAATAAGTACGGAGTAGCGTTCCTATTACCAAAGTATGATCCTAAAGCATAACTGAGTCGAACGAGAGTCCCGAGCTCGGTATACAGTTTTACTGCTATCTATCGACGCATCATGAAAAATTTTCGTCAGGGCAAACAAATATTCTAGTTTATTATTCCAACATGGCGCCAGCAATCAGTGAAGATGAGGCCGAAAAGAACGTCCAGATGTGGAAGGTCAAGAAACTGATCAAGTCTCTGGAAAAGGCAAGAGGTAATGGTACCTCTATGATTTCCTTGATCATTCCTCCAAGGGGTCAAATTCCTATGATTCAAAAGATGTTGACCGAAGAGTACGGAACTGCATCCAACATCAAGTCGCGTGTCAACAGACTATCTGTGCTCTCTGCCATCACATCCACCCAACAGAAGCTGAAGCTGTACAATGCTGTGCCACCGAATGGACTGGTTATTTACTGTGGTGAAGTTCTCACTGAACAAGGTAAGGAGAAGAAGCTCACCATTGGATTCGAGCCTTTCAAGCCTATCAACACGTCTCTGTACCTATGTGACAATAAGTTCCACACAGAGGCTCTTTCTGAGCTTTTGGAGAGCGACGACAAGTTTGGATTCATTGTTATGGACGGTAATGGCGCATTGTTCGGAACTCTGTCAGGTAACACCAGAGAGGTTTTGCACAAGTTCACAGTGGATCTCCCAAAGAAGCATGGAAGAGGTGGTCAATCTGCATTGCGTTTCTCCAGATTGAGAGACGAGAAAAGACACAACTACGTTAGAAAGGTCGCGGAGGTGGCTGTCCAGAATTTTATTGCCGGTGACAAGGTGACTGTTGCAGGTTTGATCCTTGCCGGTAGTGCCGATTTCAAGACCGAGCTCAGTAGATCCGACATGTTTGACCAAAGATTGCAGACCAAAATCTTGAAGCTGGTGGATATCTCTTATGGAGGAGAAAACGGATTTAACCAAGCTATTGAGCTGTCTGCCGAGACTCTGTCCAACGTTAAGTTTGTGCAAGAGAAGAAGTTGATCACCAACTACTTTGACGAGATTTCGCAAGACACAGGTAAATTCTGTTATGGTATTGACGACACTTTGAAGGCTCTTGATTTGGGAGCTTGTGAGATCATCATTGTTCATGAGGGACTCGAGACTATCAGATACACACTTAAAGACTCCGAGGGTAATGAGGTGATTGCGCATGCTTCACCAACGCAGGAGGACAAGTCGTACATGCTGGACAAGACTACCGGACAGGAGATGGAGATTGTTGATGAGATGCCGTTCTTGGAATGGCTTGCCGAAAACTACAAGAATTACGGTGCCACGCTTGAATTTGTCACCGATAGATCGTCTGAGGGAGCGCAATTCGTCAAGGGATTTGGTGGAATAGGCGCTTTATTGAGATACAAGGTTAATTTCGAACAGTTGATCTCTGACGACGAGGATGAATTTTATAGTGACTAGCTAAATTGATGTATGTATGCACTCTATTTTTTTCTTTTCAGCACCTGCAGGGCATCTTTGTGATCGTATCCCAGGATGTTTCCCTGATTGTCCTTGCTGAGCAAATCAGCCACATGCGTCAGCCCGCCCGCGATGTAGGATTTTCTTCCTCCTTTTCTTAGTGGCTGGTTGAGCAGGTGCTTCAATTGAGTCCGGTATGATTTGGACTCTTGCTTTGACAAGTGCTTTCCTTCCTTACGTTTTCTGTCTCTTTTCAAGAAATCATCTTCTTGGAGATCGCTCAGATCCTCGATTCCCAAATCATCTGCAGCCTTTTCTATCCAGAACTTTTCTTTATTAACGTTCTGGGTGTTTATTTCAGCTTGAGCCAATTTTGCACTGATATCCAATCTTTCACGAAGTTGATCCAGAATTTCGATCTCGAGCGGAAGTGTTCTTAGCTCGTCCACATCCTTGTTGGACACTGTTTTCCGAAGCTGTTTGAGAGGACCAGAGGCTTCACTTGGAGAGCACAAGATAATAGAGACTCCCTCGCGACCAGCTCTTGCAGTTCTTCCGGAACGATGGATATACGTGTCTGCAGTACGTGGAAGATGATAATGCACCACATGGTGAATTCCTGGGATGTCAAGTCCTCTGGCAGCAACGTCTGAAGCAATCAAAACCGAGGATTTGTTCTCTTTGGTAGCACGCTCCGAATTGGCCTTGAACCGCTCCAAAGACCTCAGACGCTGCTTTTGAATCATGGACGAATGCAGAGAGACAGTAGGGACTCCTAGATTGTTCAACATTGGAGCCAGCCGTTTCACAGAGTCAATGGCATTTGCAAACACCAAAGTCACACCAGGGAACATCATGAGGAAATAGTACAGCATTAAATCCCGCTCTTGAGCACCACACGGAATCATAGCTTCTGTGATCTTCTTAGCAACCATTTCTGAAGGATTTACATCAACAAATTCAGGTTTGGAGCGGAATTTCAATTGTTTCGAGAGTAGTTTGACCACTTCTTCCTCGCTATCAGAAGTTGTCTTTTGATTGCGCACAAGTTTTCCAAAAAGATCCTTAGAAAAGGTAGCAGAAAAGACAAGCGATTGCCATTTGCGATTCTCCATTTTGGGTCTGTGACTGTACAACACATCCTGGATTTTTCCCAGTTCCTCGAAATGCCCATCTTGGAGTAATCTGTCTGCCTCATCAAAAACTAACATATCAGTAGCTCCAAGTTGAACTGCAGTTTCTGTTCTTTTCTCAAGGAGCTCCAGGAACCGACCAGGAGTAGCAATAATCACTCTTGGCTTATATCCCAGTAATCGTTCCTGTTTCTGAATCGAGAGACCTCCAGTGATAGAGACCACTGCCTTGTCAGGAAAACGAGTGTACTTGAAAAGAAGCTGTAAATGTTTCATCACTTGATTTGCCAGCTCTCTGGTGGGAGTGAAAATGATACCATTTGGTTGATCTCCTTTACTGGACAAAGCCTTCTCCAGAATTGGAATACCATAAGCTAAAGTCTTACCAGAACCGGTGATAGCTTTTCCAATGACATCTTTGTCATCAAGAGCATATGGGATAGTCTCTTTTTGAATCTCTGTGGGCTCCTCAAATCCCAATTTATGAAGTCCTTGTAAGGTTTGGGATGAGAGAGATAGACCGCTCCATTTTGGCAAATCGACGTCTTCGGGAAGATCTTCTTTGAGAGAACTGAACACGTTCGATTTGAGCTCTACATCGAGATCTTCTTCAGTCTGAGGAGTCTCTTGTTCCTCTTCATCAGCAATGTTTTCATTGCTGCTTGCTTCCTCTTCTTGGTCCACAGCCTTTTCAGACTCCTCGACAGTTTCGTCCTGAGCAAGCTTATCCCCGTTCTTGACAACAAATTCCACTTTCCCGTTTTCAACCTTCACATCAACGCCGTCGATCTCTTCGAGCCCATAAAACCCTTCATAATCATCTAGTGTATCAGGAATTTGAACTGGTTTCCATTTCAACTGATCACTAGTCACCAACTGGGCTTCCTGGCGAGCAGATGCCTTTTTTGAAACTTTCTGACGCTTTGGACCCAGCTTTTGTGACCGTTTGCGCTTTAATATGAGCCTCTGAGCAGCAGTAACCATCGATCCACAGCCTAAAAAATATTTCAAAAAAATATTCACGATCTAAAATTTTTTTGAGCTTATTACTGTACATGTCAGTCCGCAATAAGAAGAAAGGTTTACTTGCTGGGAAACGTCCCATTTCTAAGCCAATTACATTGAAGCCTTTAAGAGCGCGTCAAGTTATTCGTCGATTCCATATACTTCTCAAGAATAAGACACAGTTAACGAATCGACTGGAGCAGTTGTCCCGCTGTAAGATTGAGACCAATCTGGAAAACTTTATCAAAGCAAAACATTCCAAGTTACTCCATCAGTATGAGGTGTCCAAAAAGGAGGTATTGGAGACATGTGTGATTAATAGGACACCCCCGACAGACACAATCAATGCCAGTGCCTTAACATTGAAGGAAATTATTACAGAGCTGGGGAGAATTGATGGAGAAATTGACAAACGGGGTGGTCTTGAGGTTTACCAAGCTGCATCTACTCAAGGACAAAGCTCGCAAAGAGGAGGTGATTCTTCGAAGAAATTGGTTGAGTGGTTGAAAGAGATCAACTATGACAACAAGGATGCCTCTGCTCTCGAAATTGGTAGTCTCAACTCCAAAAATTTAATCTCTACTTGTGGCTTATTTTCCAGTATAGTTCGAATTGACTTACATTCGCAGGAGCCAGAGATCTTGGAGCAAGACTTTATGCAACGTCCTCTTCCTGTGAGCGATGATGAGAAGTTCGATCTCATCTCGTGTTCGCTGGTTGTCAATTTTGTTCCCGAGCCAAAGCAAAGAGGGGACATGATGTTTCGCATTACACAATTTTTGAAATCGGTCGAGACCAAACCTTATTTATTTTTTGTGCTACCATTACCTTGCATCACGAACTCGCGCTATTTTGACAATGACAGACTCACTGAGATCATGTCCGATTTGGGGTTCACATGCTTGAAACGCTATGAGTCGCATAAACTGGCCTATTATCTATACCAGTGGGTGAAAGAACCTGGGTCGGGACGATTTCCCAAGAAAGAGCTCCACAAGGGAGCAAAGAGGAACAATTTTTGTATAGTCATGCATTAAATGAATAGAGACATAAATCGCTAAAAGCATTGCCCCAGGACTGAGTGGAATCGGACTGTAATCTATGGGCTGTGACGTGGATCTTGGCCACCTTTCTTTTGGGTTTATTATAGGATTTTGTTTTCTTCACGATTATGAAGCCATCGTCTGAACTTGGCGTTATATTGTGCGCAATTTTGGCACATTCAGGGTATTTTTCATGATACTCATCATCTGTATACTTGTTGATGTAAATTGAGACATCGTTGGTCAAGATCCATTTAGGGTGTAATTTGAATGTGGATTCCAACAAGCTGATCGGCGAATGAGGCAGAAAATACAGAACCTGGTCTAGATTGTGGGGCAAATAAGACTCCTCGACGTTGAAATTGCACTCATTCTTCAGAAATCGTTCGTCCTGCTCGGTGAAAACTGGATCATAGAGAGAAACCGACTCGATTTTATATTTGCTGACCAGCAGCTTGACATATGCCAATTGATACAGGGCCTGCTGTTCTCCCGTCGGCGACCCGAGCGCAAGGCAGCGAAGATGTGTCCATTTCGAGACCGAATCAGGCTTCCAAGTGTTTAAAACAGACACGGTCTCAGAAAAAATTTGACCCTTGGAAAGCAGATCAGAGTAGGCGAGAAGCCGCTTTTGGGCTCTTTCATATGAAGAGTCCGAGGAAACAGACTTCCGGGCTTTAGCGGACCTGGATACGAGGGTGAATTCTGAGTCGGAACCCATCCACGGTCAAGTTCGGGTTTGTAGTATTCAAAAAATTATCATTTCCTGTTTAAGCACTAACGGACCAGTTCGGGTTAGCCCAAAACGGCATACCGAGATAAGTCGAAGAGAACGAACTCCAAAGATAAATAGCAGTATTTTTGCTGCTTCTATTCAACGATGATCTGCGAAGACTACTTGACCGGCGCCCATTCTATGGATGTGCCTCAGGAGACCCTGGACAGGGAGGTCCAGGCTATTCTGGACAAGCTCCAAAGCAAACCCGGCTTCAACCCCAACCAGGTTTTTGATCCAGAAAAGCATCTTGCTTGGAAAGATGAGTACTTTGAGGAAACCAAGACATTTACTTTGTCAGATCTGGGAATTCACAAGACTCATACCAAACCCATCAACAACTTTGGTGCTACTTATCCATTTCCTCTACTGACAGAGGATGCAATTGATATCATGAAGTGGGAAGCTTTCCAACACGATGTTGTCAAGAAGTACGGAAGACTGACCAACCCTGACTTCAGTCTCAAGACCAACAGACACGATTTCCATATTGCTGGATATCCAGAAGAGGGCCACGCTCCTTTCACAAAGTCTGTGTACGAACATCCTAGACTTAAAGAGATCTTCTCGAAGCTCATTGGAATGGACGTCACCACCACCTATGGCTACGATGTTAACCATGTGAATGTTGCTTTGGCCGACTTCGACGTTCCTCTGGATGCTCCTCTGTACCCTGAGCCAAAAAAGGACGAAAACGGGAAGGTCATCTTCAAGGCTGAGGAGGTTGGATCCATCCTTGGTCAGCACTACGACTCCACCTCGATTGCCTGCGTTATCATGTGGGAGTGTCCAAAGGACAAGGGAGGAGAAACTGTCATCATGACAGGTGACGAGAACCCTCTAGTTATTCCAAATATCGCCCGTCCTGGCTACTGTACCTTGCTGCAGGCCAGAGTCATCAGACACATTGCCACCAAGCCCAACTCCAACTCTAACAGAATTGCCACTGTTGCTGGATATTACCCAGCTGCTCCTGTACTTGACAATAGTTGTTTGACAAGCGTCCGGCCGAGTATTCTTCCTCGCTCTCTGCATGACCAGTTCTACACTGAATGGTTTGACTTTAGATACAAGCAGCTTGAACGTGTTCTTGCTGACAAACGCCAGAAATTATGGGATGCCTACAACAAAGGCGAGACCTTCAACCAGGAAGACGTTATCGAATTCAGCAAGGAGTGTCAACAGTATCTTGTTGACAGTTGGAGGGAAATGGAGTCAGCCAACAACGACCCGTATCCACCAGCTCTATTTTCTAAGCCATATTCGGAACTGACGTTCGATGTTGAACAAAACAAATTTGTGTAATTATATCTTATTATTTGCTACCAATTAAGTTCCCTCTGCCTCCAAAAAAAATAATTTGTCATTTTTTCTTATCGAATATGTCACTTAGACCTGCTACCCATGCCGGCTCGTGGTATACGGGCTCTGCTCCACGACTAGAGGCCCAATTGGATAGCTGGCTGCAAAGTGCTTCAGGATCTAAAGCAGGCACCAGACTGATTGTTGGTCCCCATGCTGGGTATTCGTACGCGGGGAAAACTCTTGCTCAGACCTATGGCGTATTGGATACTTCAAAAATCAAGCGAGTCTTCATCATGGGACCATCGCATCATATCTACTTCAAACATTGCGTGATGACAAGTAGCTTCCACGAGTATGAAACTCCTTTAGGGAATATTCCGGTAGACCAACAGACGATTAGAAAATTAGTCAGTCAGGATCCCAAAATGTTCAAGTTCATGTCGACCGAGGCAGATGAGGATGAACACAGTTTTGAGATGCACATGCCGTTTCTCCACAGGGTCTGCACAAAAAGTGGGAATCCAATTCCGAAAATCATCCCAATTATGGTGAGCGCCACGGACGAGAAATTTGAGCGTAAGTTAGCAGAGTATCTGTCGCCATATTTCAACGAGGACGAGAATGCATTTGTAATCAGCACCGACTTTTGCCATTGGGGATCCAGGTTTGGGTATACTCAGTATACCCCATCAGGAAAAATGAGCGATCT
The DNA here is from genome assembly GCA_030578415.1 of Ogataea chonburiensis. Classification (NCBI taxonomy): domain Eukaryota; kingdom Fungi; phylum Ascomycota; class Pichiomycetes; order Pichiales; family Pichiaceae; genus Ogataea; species Ogataea chonburiensis. Next base: position 738,341 of record JAJMRU010000002.1, on the reverse strand, counting down.
TCTGGAGCTAAGAAGTGGAAAGTCCATATTAGGACAGACTGGTTCACTTCCAATCTACAAGAGCATAGAAGCATTAGACAAAGAGGCTATGCAAATTGCATCTCAGACTTCTTACAAGGCGTTCAGGGAGTATTTGGAACAGACCCAGAATACCATTTGTGGTTCTAAACCTCTGAGCGTGCTCATTCTATTGATGGAGCAAAACGAGATGGGAAGCTTTAAATGGATGGGGTACACCCAAAGCAGCTTTGTTACATCTGCTAATGACAGCAGTGTGAGCTATGCGAGTGCATATGCTTAAATACGAAATTATGATTAGGGACACATTGGGATGGATATTAAATAATTTTTTTTAAAATATACTATGGTTGAGGAAGGAGAGATAGTTAAGGGGAGAGTGCGAAGCATCAAGAACTTTGGTGCATTCATTTCTTTAAACACAAAAGAGAGATCCAAAGACGGTCTCTGTCACATATCACAGGTATCCACGCGACGGTTAGAGTCACCGTCTGAGATCTTGAAAATAGGACAAGAAGTCTTTGTCAAGATAATCAGAGTACAACAAGATGGAAAGATATCCCTCTCGATGAGAGATGTAGACCAGGAGAAAGGAATAGAGGTCTTTCACACAGAGGAGTTCCAGCCTCGAGGTCAAAAGAGAAAGCAGGCTCCAGATCTTTGGGAGATGACACAATTAAATCATGTTTTTGGAGCCAAAAAAATCGCACTAATGAGTAACGATGGCGAAGACCCATATGCGGAGGTCGATGAGGTTGATTCGGAGAAGAGTGAGGATGAACTTGAAATTGAGTTGACTAATTCTATTCCACCATTTTTAGAAGGTAAGAACACTAAAACTACCACCAACGAGGATGCTCTTACTGTGACTAAAAATCCAGAAGGGTCCATGACACGAGTGGCGCAATATGGCTCCAAATTTATGAGCGAGGCCAAAAAGAAGAAATTGGAACAGAAACGGGAAGAAGAGAGACTGAAGAGACTGGAAGAACGGAGCAGGATGAATGGGGATCCATTGTCGGATTTGATGCCCCAATTGAAAGAGGCCGAATTGAGGAATTCTGCGTACGAAGAATGGAAACGCCAATCGAAGAGCCAGTTGTATGGACTCCGGTCCAACATGAGCATTAAAGAGCAACGTGAATCGTTACCTGTTTTCCAGAAGCGACCAGAACTGATCAAACTAGTTGAGCAACACGATTTCATGGTTGTTGTTGGTGAAACTGGATCTGGAAAAACCACACAGATCACGCAGTACTTGCTTGAAGAAGGATATGGAATGAAGGGAGTCATTGCCTGTACGCAACCTAGAAGAGTGGCTGCCACCAGTGTTGCGCGAAGGGTTGCTCAAGAGGTGGGCTGCAAGGTTGGTGAGGAAGTCGGTTATACTATCAGATTCGAGGACTGTACCAGCAACAGAACGATTATCAAGTATATGACAGACGGAATGCTGCAAAGAGAAGCACTAGTCGATCCAGACCTGATGAAATATTCGGTGATCATGTTAGACGAGGCCCACGAACGGACTATTGCTACTGATGTTCTGTTTGCGCTATTACGCGAAGCTGTTATTAGACGCAAAGGAGGTCTCAAGCTGATTGTCACGTCTGCAACGTTGGATTCTACCAAATTCTCCAATTACTTTGAACAGTGTCCGGTTTTCCACATTGAAGGACGAACTTTCCCTGTGAAGATATTTTACACCAAAGAACCAGAACTGGATTACATCGAGTCCTGTATTGAGACTGTCTTAGAAGTGCATACCAACAATCCTCCGGGCGATATTTTGGTGTTTCTCACTGGAAAAGAAGAGATCGATACCTGCTGTGAGACACTTGTTGAGAAAATGAGCCATCTTCGAGAATCTGACAGATCCATCTCTGAGCTCATTGTTTTGCCAATATACTCTGCCATGCCGTCCGAAATGCAGAGCAGGATTTTCGAGCCCACTCCTCCTGGCAGCCGGAAGGTTGTTCTGGCCACCAACATCGCCGAAACCTCTGTGACTATTGACGGAATCTACTATGTGATAGACCCGGGATTTGTGAAAGTGAATGCGTACGACCCCAAACTGGGAATGGACTCGCTGATAGTGCAGCCGATTTCACGTGCACAAGCTGACCAGAGGTCTGGTAGAGCAGGAAGAACAGGTCCCGGTATTTGCTACCGACTCTACACGAAAAACGCGTATTTGAACGAAATGCCTGCCAACACAGTGCCCGAAATTCAACGCCAGAACCTGTCATACACAGTTTTGATGCTCAAGGCCATGGGAATCGAGGACGTGGTTGGGTTTAATTTCATGGATAAGCCCAAACAAGAGCTCATTTACACTGCACTGGAAGAATTGTACATTTTGGACGCACTGGACGAGAACGGGCGCCTCACAGAGTTTGGCGAGCAAATGGCTTTCTTCCCTATGGAGCCGCTTTTGTCTAAAACGCTCATCAAATCAATCGAGTTCAACTGCTCTGACGAAGTGATAACAATCATCTCCATGCTGTCGGTACCAGATATTTTCTATCGTCCCAAAGAAAAGCGCGAGGAGGCAGATAAAATGAAAGCCCGCTTCCATGACTACAATGGCGACCACTTGACACTTTTGAACGTGTACAATAAATGGGCAGATTCCAATTATTCTCGTACCTGGACCCAGGACCATTACATACACGAGAAGTCGCTCAAAAGAGCAAAAGATGTGCGAAAACAGCTGATTAAGATTATGGACAACCTGGATAAAAAAGAGCACCGCTTTGACTCGTCTGTTATCAGCTGTCGGGGGAACACTGACCAGATCCGCAAGGCCTTTGTTTCTGGGTACTTTAAAAATGCTGCGAAACGTGCCTCGACTCATGACTCAGAAGAAGGATCGTATCGTACTCTGGTGGAAGACACTCCTGTCCACATCCACCCGTCCTCAGCATTGTTCAAGAAAAATGGAGTCGACCACGTGATCTATCACAGTCTTGTGCTGACCAACAAGGAGTATATGCATTGCATCACGAAAATCGAGCCGAAATGGCTGGTGACGTATGCTCCTCGGTTTTTCAAGAGTGCGGACCCAAACCACCTAAGTTCAAAGAAGAAAACCGAGAAGATTCAGCCGCTGTTCAATAGAAACGACCCGAAAGAAAACTGGCGTCTCAGTAAGGGAAGACGTTGAGTGTTTAATAATGTTATTCTGCGCTTTCAAGCCTCTCTATAATATGACTTTTTTTATCACTGTACTGTAATACTAGTTGTTTCCCAAAAAAAGATATGCCATCTAGATTGGTCAGGGCTGTTTTGGATTCATCCATCGAGCTCAAGGCGACCCATGCTTGCCCTCTGAATTTACCTCGATTGGTACAATTGATAGCGATGACGTCTCCATAGACCGAGAACAGAATGTAAAGCTGCTGTTTCAATTTGGCAGCAGGAATCTTGTCGTTGATGTTCTTGACATATATAGTGTAGCTTGTTTTTGTCTTGGACGTTTTGGCTCGCTTTACACTGGTGTCTCGTACCGTGGATTCATTTGTACGTTTAGACATGAATTAAAAAAATTACAAAATTTTAGTGATGATATTTTATAATTAGAGATCCACCTCTCCAATATCCTCGTACCAATCTTCTGGTCTTTCCTTGATGAATTTGGCCATGATGTCCTTACATTTTTGGTCGTCGAGATTGATCACCTCAACGTTGTTTTTCTTGAGCCATTCTTCTGCTCCGACGTAGTTCTCGTTTTCTCCCATCACTAGTCTCGGAATTTTGAACAGAAGAGCCGAACCAGAGCACATCGAACACGGAGACAAGGTTGTGTAAAGCTTAAATTAGTATAACGATGGAAACAAACTTACTGTGCACTTGGCATACACCTCTGCCTTGACTCTTCCACAGTTCTCTAAGCAGGAGATTTCTCCGTGCAACGTTGGCGAGCTTTTTTGGATTCTCATGTTATGGCCCCTACCAAGAACTGTTCCGTCCTCGTGGATCAAACAGGACCCAATTGGAATTCCGCCCTCCTCATAACCTAGTAATTAGAAAGTTGAACAGGTTCTTCGTACCTTTCACTGCCTCCTCGTAAGCAATTTTGAGACCCTTAGCGTCGTCGAACATTTTTTATCTATCTTTTTTAGCAGCAGATTTTTTGATAATGTCCCGTCAACCTACTCTTAGAGATGTGCTGGACTCATTTCTGACAGGGTCCCAGCCCGCAGACCAACCACAGATGATCAGCGAGTATCTCCGGAATCTTAGAGAGCGCGAAAACAACCCGGAAATGATGGAGGCGTTGGTCAGAACCATCTTGGATCCGCACGGACTCATGATGGAGCCCGACTCCAAAGGCGTGGACGACGAATATCTCGACACGCTGGAACGAGTCAAGCTGAAGAATATCCCCGAGGACAAGTGTTGTCCTATTTGCACGAACGAGTTCCATCAGGAAAAATATCCTTTAATTGTGGAGCTCCCGTGCAACTCCAAACATTACTTTGATCTCGACTGCATTGGACCGTGGCTGAAATTAAATAAAACATGCCCCCTGTGCAGGAAAGACGTGCTGCAAAAAAAGACCCTGGAGCTCGACGACAGCGAGGAGGAGCAGGATCTCATGTATGGCTAACTTATGATATATTACTTTCTATGTACACCAGCTTACTCGCTTTTCATCTCCTTCTGCACGGCCTCCAGTTCCTTGGCAGTTAAATGCTGAGTGAAAACCGGATCCCGCAACAGCTCCACAACTCTCTGGGCCACGGGAGAGTCGACCTCGCCCTGCAAAGACTCCAGCGTCGAGGCAACGTCGGCCACCTCCTTCGCTCCGCCAGGAAGCTTCTCCATAGTCTGTCCCATCCCCAGAGGCTCTTGAACGTACATGTTGCACTTCATTCCAACACCCCACATCGAGTGCTTTTGCAGCACACTCAGCATGATGTCGATGACCTCGTTGTCGGAGTCCCAGATCTTAATTCTACGACCGTGTGTGTGTCTTTCGAAATTCTCTTTGGTCTTGGCATGGACGAAGTTGGACTTGATCACAGTCCATCTTTCTGTTTTCTTTGGAAGCGGATAAGGTCCTGTGGCAGGAAGGCCAAGATAGTACGCCACTCTGAGAGCGAAATCGGCAATGAACTCAAGATTGGTGGTGTCAAAAGACTTGAACACAATCTCTGCCTTGATGTGTCCGTGCTTGACTTCGTGCTTGAGAGGGGCGTAGTAGTTGAGCTCGGCGTTTATAGGAAGCGGTCTCTTTGTTGTAGGCAGTTCCTCCTCCTGTGTAGGCACCTGCGGGTTGTAGTTCTTGAAAGTGTCCACCAATTGCGATTTGGCCAGCTGGGTCTCGTCAACTTTCGGGATCTGTTTCAACTGCACTTTCAATGCAGCCAGGTCATCTAGCTGCTTATTGAGATTCGGACTGCGGAGTGTCTGGGAGAACGGCCTGCGCGAAATGCGCAAACATTTGACCGCCGTGAACATGATGGACAATATAAAATTTTTTCAACAAATATTTTTCCTAATTATTCATTATGGGTAAGAGCAGTAAGGATAAGAGAGATGTGTATTACAGGAAGGCCAAGGAGGAGGGCTGGAGAGCCAGATCGGCGTATAAGCTTCTACAGCTGAACGAGCAGTTTGGTCTTTTCAAGGATATTCACAGGGTTGTGGATCTTTGTGCTGCTCCAGGCTCCTGGTCCCAGGTTCTGAGCCGCGAAATCTTCAAGGACGGAACTGCAGACGCCCAGATCGTGGCAGTGGATCTCCAGCCGATGGCTGCCATTGACAACGTCACCACTCTGCAGGCAGACATCACCGATCCTCGAACTCTCGACAAGATTCTGAATATCTTTGGGGGCCAGAAGGCAGACTTTGTGTGTTCCGACGGAGCTCCCGATGTCACTGGACTGCACGATCTCGATGAGTACATCCAGGCACAGCTTGTTTTGTGTGCCTTACGACTCGCAACTTGTCTACTAAAAGAAGGGGGCACATTTGTTGCCAAGATCTTCAGAGGCAGAGACATCGACTTGCTGTACAGCCAGCTCGGGTTTCTGTTCGAAAAGGTTGTCTGTGCCAAGCCTCGCGCGTCCAGAGGCACGTCGCTCGAATCGTTCATTGTTTGCATAGGATACAGGCCGCGAGAAGGATGGGTGCCCGATCTGCAACCAGAGCTTTCCACCGAGGAGTTTTTCCAGAAAATGGACATTGGACGCGCGAACTTGAACGAAGACCTGACTGTAGACCCTGAAGAACGCAAAGTGGCTCCTTTCGTGGCCTGTGGAGACCTCAACACCAGCTACGATTCCGATGCGTCGTATTCGCTTGACACCAAGATAAAGACCAGTCTGGACCCGGTCCAGATGCCTACCGACCCTCCCTACAAGCGCGCGCTGGAAATGAAGCGCCAGGGTCAGCTCCGCGGAAAATAATAGTGTAGTAATAAATCTAGTTGCATTAAAGATTACTCTTTGGCCTCTCCCTTAGTCAGAGCATCTGGTTTCAGGGTTGGGAACAACAGAACCTCCCTGATGGTGTTGGAGTTGGTCAGGAACATGGCCAGTCTGTCAATACCGCATCCCCATCCTGCAGTTGGAGGAAGACCGTACTCCAAAGCGTTACAGAACACCTCGTCGATCAGCTGGGCCTCGTCGTCTCCTTGGTCCTTCTGTCTGGCCTGCTCCTCGAATCTCTGTCTTTGGTCGAAAGGATCGTTCAGCTCGGTGTACGCGTTACAGATCTCCTTGGTAGCAACAAACACCTCGAACCGCTCACACAGACCAGGAATGTTTCTGTCGTACTTGGCCAGTGGAGACATCATCTGTGGGTGACCAAAGATGAAGGTAGGGTTGATACAGGTGTCCTCGAGCTCGCCAACAAGCTTGTCGAGCATTCTGGCGTTGGTCAGAGGAGGAGGACAGTCGAGCTTGTGCTTGATCAAGATACTCTTGAGGAACTCGCCAGTCTCTGCAGTGTGCAGCTGGTCTCCAGGAGGGAACTTGACGTCGAAGACCTTCTCCAGCTCCTCGATCATGTTGATTCTCTTCCATGGTCTCGAGAAGTCCAGGGTCAGCTCCTTTCCGTCAGGGCCCTCTGGGTGGTACTTGATCTTGTAGTCACCAGTGATGTCCTTGACCATCTCGGAGAAGAGCAGCTCGGTGGTGTCCATGAGATCAAACACATCGGCATACGCCTCGTAGAACTCACAGGTGGTGAACTCTGGGTTGTGGGTCATGTCAATACCCTCGTTTCTGAACTGTCTTCCAATCTCGTACACTCTGTCCATTCCTCCAACAACCAGCTCCTTCAGGAACAGCTCTGGAGCAACTCTCATGTACATGTCCATGTCCAGATCGTTGTGGTGGGTGATGAAAGGCTTGGCAGTGGCACCTCCAGCAATAACGTTCATCATAGGGGTCTCGACCTCAATGAAGTCTCTGCTGTCGAGGAATCTTCTAATGTAGGAGATGATCTTGGATCTGGTGATGAAGATGTTCTTGGTGTTCTTGTTCATGATCAGGTCCAGGTATCTCTTTCTGTATCTGGCCTCCTGGTCCTTGAAGCCGTAGTGCTCGGTTGGCAGCATGTGCAGACATGGAGTCAGCAGCTTGACCTTGGTAGCAAACACAGACAGTTCTCCCTCTCCGCCCTTGGCAGGGTTGGTTTTACCCGGGTATCCCTCGACACCAATGATGTCTCCTCTTCTCAGGATGTCGTGCATCTCCTGGAAGTCTCCGTCAGCGTCCTGAGCCTGGGCCATCACCTGGAGGTTGATTCCGTCTCCGGCCAGGTTGTAGAACTTCAGCTTGGAACCAGACTCTCTCTTGACCATGATTCTGCCCGCAATGCTGACCTTGATGTCAGGCAAAGTCTCGCCCTTTTGCAAGTGGGCGTACTTTTCTCTGAACTCGCCAAGTTTCATGCTCACCTCGAACTTGTGAGGGTAAGGGTTGGTTTCACTGTGGGGCTTTCTGAGATCGTCGATCTGGGCAGATCTGATCTCAAAGTACTGGTTAGGGTTCAGATTGGCCATATCGTCCTTCTTCTTAGGAACCTTTGGAGCAGTCTCGGCAGCCTTCTTGGCCTTCTCTGCCTTCTTCTCCTCCAGAGCCCGCAACTTCTGTCTCTTCTTCAGCTCCGACTTCGAAACCTGCTCGCCGGTGACCTCGTCCAAATAGGTCTTTTGCAGAGTCTCTGCGACTTGCTCAACTTTGTCAGACATGGTTATAATTCTAAGTAGATAATTATTTGTGAGTTTAACTCGACAAATTTTTGTAGTGCATCACTCATCTGAAAAAATTTTCCAATAATTAGAATCAACACCATGACTGTCAGCGTGGAGATTAGTGCCAGTGTGGCCTTGAAAATCAGCAAGATCGGTGCCGACACATATCCTGCCATTGAGTCGGGCCCCCTGTTTGGTCTGGACCAGTTTGGCCAAGATTCCGACGACAAGAAGAGCACCACTGTGAGCGTTTCCCATGTATTCCAATTCCCTTCCTCCCACTCCAACGACGAGTTTTTCAACCTGAAGGCATCGAATCTCAAGTACCAGAGCGACCTGCTGACCAAGCTCAAAGACACCAAGGCCGGTGTGAAGCTCTCGGGCTGGTTCTTAACCACCAACGGCGGTAAGTTTGTGAGCCAGTCTCTGATCGAGGCAATGATCAATATGCAGAACCATATTTTAAAAGAATACAGAGACTTCACGCCCGTGGTGGTGCTGGTGTTTGACACACTCAAGTCCATGAACGGATTGTTGAGCTTGAAAGCGTGGAAACTGAGTGAATCGTTCATTAGAGCATGGAGATCGGACGAGAAGTTTGTGTCCAAAAACCTGTACGAGAACAGACTGACTTACAGAAACATCTTTGAGGAGGTGCCGCTGTCGATCAAGAACAACCACCTGTCCAACCTCAAGCTACAGGAATTGAGTGCCAGTCTCGAGCAGAACTCGTGTCTGGAGCTGACCAGTGCCACCATGACCTCGATGGACCTCACTGTCGAGAACCTCAACGAGGCCGTCGACACGTTCAACCACACGCTCGGAAACCTGAACTACTACCAGCGCAACCTTTCAAGAGAAATGGTCAAGATCAACCAATGGAAGCAGCAAGTCAAACGCGAGAACGAGGACAAGTTGAAGCTGAATCCTAACGCTAAAATCACAGAAACAGAAAACGACTGGCACAAGCACTTCAAACTGCCTGCAAAGCCTTCGAAATACGAGAACCTGGTTGTCAGCAGTCTCATCAACAACTACTGCACCAGTTTGGAGGTGGATGGGTCTATCGAGCAGGTGAAAACAGGGGTCCGCTATTAATTTAAGTAGACAGTAAGGAAGTTTGGCATAATTATTTTTCTTTGCACGACCAAAACAACTTTCCCATTTAATATTCTCCCATGCAGTACGTTGGAAGAGCCATAGGATCTGTTTCCAAGACCTGGAGCTCGATCAACCCAGCCACGCTGTCTGGTGCCATTGACGTGATTGTGGTGGAGCAGCCTGATGGCGAATTGGCGTGTTCTCCGTTCCATGTGCGGTTTGGTAAGTTTCAACTGTTAAGACCTTCACAGAAGAAAGTTGATTTCATAGTGAACGGAGAGATCACCGACCTGCCGATGAAACTCGGCGATGGTGGCGAGGCGTTTTTCGTGTTTGAGACTGACGGATACATCCCTCCAGACCTCCAGACGTCTCCAGTGCTGAGTCCCGTCAGTTCTCCGGGCAGCAGTCCCAAGTCCAGCGAGCCTGCTATAGCGATCCCGGGCGAGGAGCCAGAGTACTTGGACATTGGCGAGGGCGCAAACGACAGCTTCAGCTCCTCGTTGCCCACGACCCAGTCTGATTCGGCACTTCTGAGCACCTCGCCCTCGCATATTCGCAAGACGGCCACAGCCTCGTCGTACGACCGGGCGCAGAAACTCTCAAGTAAACTGATCAAGAAGAACATCCCTTCCAAAATTGAAGCCAACGGCGACATCATGCTCGATATGCAGGGCTACAAGAGCAACGATCAAAACATCCACGATTCGGACGCGCTCATACGTCAGCTGTTGATCGACGAGTTTGGCGAGGATGTCGATATCAACAACCTCATTGACAAGGATCTGCAGGGAAACATTCGTATACTAAGCTCGGACGACCTGGGGGACGAGAACGAGTCGTCTTTGCTCGACCTTCCTACTGGACCCGAGTCGCCAGTTTCCTCGGCATCTTCCATAATATCCGACATAGACACCGACACTGTGAAGACGCAGCCAGACAACCACTTCAAGACTCTGAGATTGACCTCTGAGCAGCTCAAATGTCTGTCGTTGAAGCCGGGAGAGAACGACTTGCAGTTCAGTGTCAATAAGGGCAAGGCCATGGTGAGTGCTAAATTGTTTCTATGGAAGTACAACGTTCCCATTGTGATTTCGGATATCGACGGAACCATCACGAAATCCGACGCGCTGGGCCATGTTTTGACGATGCTGGGCAGAGATTGGACTCACATTGGAGTGGCCAAACTGTTTGGCGATATTCAGTTCAACGGATACAACATCATGTATCTGACTGCTCGCTCGGTGGGATTGGCCGACTCGACGCGTGCCTATCTAAATGGTATTGTCCAAGAAGGAATAAAGCTTCCTTCGGGTCCTGTGATTCTGTCTCCAGATAGAACAATTGCTGCTCTTAGAAGGGAGATTGTGCTGAAAAAGCCCGAAGTGTTCAAAATGGCATGCTTGAACGACATCAAGACCCTATACGACAAGAGCTTTGCAGCAGCACAGTCTGCGAAGACTGAAGATACTCCTGCCACTTCAAATTCAGAGACTAAGGACCAGCTCCTCACCAACTCACTTCCCAAATTTATACAGGACCATTCTGGAAGCCAGTACACCCCGTTCTATGCTGGGTTTGGAAACAGAATTACCGATGCCCTGTCTTACCGTACTGTGGGCATTCCGTCTTCCAGAATCTTCACCATCAACCCAGACGGAGATGTCCATATGGAGCTGCTTGAGATGGCAGGCTACAAGTCGTCTTATGTGTCGATTGGTGAGCTGGTTGACCAGTTTTTCCCTCCTGTGAATATTGCGAAGGCCAACGAAGGAAAGGGAATCCAGGACACTGTGAACGAGTTCAGCGATGTGAACTTCTGGCGAAGTCCCGTTCTGAACGTCGAGGAACTGTCTGATGACGAAAACGAGGCCGAGGATTTGAGCAGAGAGGAGTCATCGAGCGCTGGCACACAGCGTCTTGGAGGATTCTTTTCCAAGCCGTCTACCTCGAGAGGCAGCGAACTCCTTGCTCAGGACTCGTTCGAAGACTACGACGAAAACCTGGACCCTGACTATATCTATGACGAGGACGACGATGACTACGACGAGGAGGACATTGACGAGGAGGAGGTTGACGAGGAGGAGGTTGACGAAGAGGACATTGACGACGTAGATGGCGACGTCGACGAGGATTTGGACGACGACTTTGACGAGGATGACGCGGCCGACGTCGATGCTGTCGAGGACGTCGAAGATCTGGATGCCGATCTTCTGGACGAGAACATGGTGGACCGTGCTAGTCCCGAATACACCCCCTCGTCTCCTGGGTTTTTGAACCCGTCCTTAGGGATTGCCAGTGCTAAGAGTCTCACGAACCTGAATGTGGACACCAACAATGCGACGGGAACTTTCATCAAGGCCAAGCAATTACTGCAGAATCTTTCTCTGGAAGACAAAGGCCCCAGTAAATAATTGGCATAGAGCATAATGAAAAATCATGAACTAATTGATCGAGCCGCACACAAGTATTTAAATATATCATGGATACATCTCAGTTCGAGGAGATAGATCTCGATTCGGTAGATGAACATGCGTTTGAGCTGTATACAAATCACGGTCCTCCCGAGAGTCGATCGTTGGGATATATAGAGCGGTCTGATCGACTTGTTGTGAATATCGGTGACGAAGAGTATGTGATCAAACAATCGGTATCTTCGTTTAGTAGCAGCAACGAGGGCGGAACCACAGGGTTTGTCACATGGTCGACCACCAGAGCAATTATTGATTGGCTGTTGAAGCCCAACAACAAGGTATTCGTTGCATTGAAAGGAAAAACTGTTATTGAGCTCGGATCTGGGATCTCAGGACTCATAGCATATACTATAGGTTTGCATTGTGGCCACTATATCTGTACAGATCAGCCAGCATTGTTGAAACTGCTCAAGTACAATATAAGTCACAATTGCGACCGATTTCACTCCGAAACCATCGAGGCCGAGTTTGCGCCTAGAAGTCGAAATGGCCCGAGACTCGACGCATGCAGCTTCGACTGGGAACTACTGGACTCGGACGAAGTGCTACAATTGAGCAAAGGATATCCGGACTTTGTCATTACCTGTGACACTATATACAATCCGTATTTGATTCCGCATCTGGAGCGGGCGTTTGGGACGCTAGCGGGCCCAAAAACAGGCATTTTGGTTGGTTTTCAGTTGCGAGAAAGCAGCCTGTTGACAGAATTTCTCGCGATCATGCTGGAGAAATTTCGGGTCTATCACGTTCTCGGCATGGGGGATGGATATGTTATGTATTATCTGGAAAAGAAATAGATTAGTGGGACAAGTACCATCTTCCTTTCTCCTTTCTTCTCTTGAGGATCTTGCGACCAGTTCTGGAGCATATTCTGGCCAAGAATCCCAATCTTCTCTTTCTTTTCAATGTATTTGGCTGGTATGTGTTACCCAAGTTTCCACCTCTAAAACCACCTCTGGAGGCCCATCTTCTTTGCATCAACTCGAAAAGAGGAAGCACGCTGGACGATGGGCGCGGAAAAGCTGCAACGGGACGCACGGCTCGGGTAGCAACAACAGAAAATTGTCTAATCGAGTGAGTCCAAAGACCAACGTTCATGTTGTGCAAAAAGTTGAAAAAATTGAGAGAAAAAAGTGCTAAAAAAATTGTAAAAAAATAAAAAAATAATGTCGTTTCGAAGGAGAGTTACTTCCTCGGCTGTGAACTCGCCGGTGGTTGCAAAAGTCCACGACTCTGCTCATCTGGAAGGAGAGCAGACACAGAAACTGCTAGACGAGTTTATTGGCGAGTGCGATCGTCTGGAAACCTCCTCTCTGGATAAGAGCTACCACGGTCCGGCCTCTACTGCTGTGAGTCAGTTGAAGCGGCTGCAAAGAGAATTGAGAGGTTTACCACCTCTGCTGCTAGAGGGACAGACTAAGGAGAAGAAGGAGGGAACGATAGAGACCAAGAGCGCGGGAAAGAAGATCATCTTCGATGATGAGATAGAGAAGCCAAAAAAGATTGTGTTCGAAGAGCCCGAACCAGAACAGGAGCAGGCTTCAGAACAAGACGAAAATTCAGACACAGAAATGTCGGACCGCAAGAAACGCAAGCTCGAGAAAAAGGAGAAGAAAGAGAAGAAGAAGGACAAAAAGAATAAGACCCTATAGATCATCTGTATAGTATTTTAAATATTCTACACCTCCCACCTTGTTATTTCTTAATTGATTATGTCCTTTCAGATAGGGCTTTCTGGATCGGCCCATTCGACTACCCAGCTGACCAATCAAGTGCCGACGACGCACACGCACACCAGCCGGAGTAGTTTGAATGACAACTACAATGATTTGACGCTCAACCTCATCAGTACTTTGGGGAATAAACGCAAAACAGAACCTCAAGGACTGGGAAGAGATTACTGGCTTGACGATTCTTCTGCTATCAAATGTCGATCTTGCGATCGCACGTTTACGACATTCAGACGGAAACATCATTGCAGGATATGCGGCAAGATATTCTGCAGCAGTTGTACGACTTTTATTGATGGAGACAAGTTTAATCATCCAGGCAAAATGCGCGTTTGTCATCTTTGTTATAAATTAGCAGACCGATACGAGGAGTATGCCTCTAGTGAAGAGGATTCGATGATGGACGACACAAATTCCTCAAATCATTTATCAGAAACGCTGTCTCCGGTTCGTGGCGAAACAGAGAGCCACGACGCTCCGTCGGTGGCATCTACGTTTGAAACTGGAGTTATTCCAGGAAGCGCGCCCACACCGCCGCCGATGATGGCCATTCCCACCACACGGAAGGGCGAGGCTGTTGAGATTGACATTCCGCGCTCGAATTCTATCTCTCGCAAGAGCAGGGCAAACACCATGTTGGGCAGTCGGCCTTTCCACGTGAACAACTTCAGTTCCAGTTTCGGAGGCGCCACCTTCGACATGCCTTCCACCAGACCAGCGCCTGGGCCCGATTCGGAGAGAAAAACACTTACTCCTCTGAATTTCACCTCTGCTGCTGCTAATGTAGCCGTTGATGCTGCCTCGTCGATATTTAATTTCGGAACAGCTATTTTGCCAGGAACGCACCATTTGTCCTCATCGTACTCGCACCATCGCTCCTCCAGTCGCAATATTGAGCAGGAGGCCAAAGATGAAGACGAATATGGCCCAATGACGGGATCACACACGCTGCTGAGTTCTGCCTCTGATATTTCTGACGAAGAGGAGGAGACTGGATTAGTGGCGTTCCCGTCATTGAATTCGAACACTGCCCACAACAGTGACTTCAACTGGACCTACCGAAGTCCAAATACCAGTGTATTCAAATTTGACGACTCTGTGAGCACGAACGGACGCCGCATCTTTCGCCCCAATAGAACAGGAAGACCCTCGAATTTCCATCGTCTTAAGCATCGTCGAATGAGTCGCAGTGGGACGCGCGTGATCAGCGATGCAAGCTCGGGAATGCTATTTGGCAAGCCAGCTTCTGCTGGTGCCGGATCTGGATTTGGACTTGAGGAGTTCGAATTCATGGACGACTTTTTGAGGGCAGGAGAAAGCCACGCACGCCAGATGCTGACACAGTTGTTGACTGACCGGAAAGTTGAGAATATCGAGAGCTGGACCAAGACGCTGGTCCGATGTCTGAAGAAAGTCTCAAGTGTTCCTGTTGAGCTGGCCAATGGTGAGAATCTAGATCTGCCAGGATATCTGAAAATTAAAAAGATCCCAGGCTCGAGCATTGAGGATTCTACTGTTCTGGATGGAATTGTCTTCTCCAAGAATCTGCCGCTCAAGAACATGGCTACTGTGATCCAAAATCCCAAAATCATGCTGGTCAAGTTCCAGATCGAGTACGAACAGGAAACAAGCACTCGTTTTTCTAGTATGGAGCCCCTGATTGCACAACAAGACCAATATCTGGAGAAATTGGTTGCCAGAATTGTTGCCTTACGTCCAAATATCCTGTTTGCCGAAAGCACAGTCAATGGCTACGCTTTGAAATTATTGGCAGACGCTCGAATCACCGTGGCCTATAATATGAAACCCGAGCTAATGCAAAAGATAGCCAAATTGACCAAAGCAGATATTATACACTCTATCGACAAATTGGCCACGAGTCCAACTCTGGGGAAATGTGGCAAGTTTGAAGTCAAATCGTACGTCTTTGATTCAGTGCGTCGAACATACTTTTATTTGACTGGATGTGGAACAGACTCTGGATTCACTGTTTTGCTGCGTGGGGCAAGTAAAGAAGAATTGACCAAGGTCAAAGAATGTGCTACCTTGATGGCATACGTTTTCATCAACGTGAAGCTGGAGTCGGGATTGATGAGAGACCAATGTTTACAGGCCTCAGAAATTACGGTTTATCCAGAGGTTCAGCCCTTGGAAGACATCTCGTTTGATGGCTACAAAGATGTTGAAGCAGCGTTCCATACGCGCATTATTTCCTCTTCCCCATGGGTCAAATTTAATCCTCCGTTTGCACTCGAAAAGCTCACTACTTACAGACGCAGACTGGATAAGAATGTCGAGCTATTTGATCAGTATTCAAATCTTCTTTCTAAGCTTGCAAGCGATACAAACGTGCTTGAAAATGTCAAGACTTTACTTTTGGAATGGAACATCAGGTTTGATATTGAGAAGTATCCCCTAGAGAATGAGGATATTACCAAACTTGTTACTGAACATCGAAACTTCGTTGAAGACTACAACAGCTACGAAATTCTGCTTGCAGAACGTCATTGGGAACAGTTCTGGTTCCCAAGAAGATATGTCTTTTTCGATCCAAATTTCCATCAGAATATTGTCACGTTATTCAGCATGGTGTCAACTAAGAACGCTACTCCCTGTATTGGCCCAGAAATACAAGCCACTGACTACTACTGGGACAACGATTTCTGTCTGGGTCAATTTATTGAGCATTTGTGCACTCATTCAGGGGAATTGTGCTCGGAGGGATGCGGATTGACCCTTAAAGAGCATTTCCGTTCGTATGTTCACGGTCGTGGAAAAGTTGACGTGGTGGTGGAGAACAATCCCAAAGCACTCCAAGGACGCGAGAATATCATCATGGCCTGGAGTTTTTGCAAAACGTGCCAAAATTCCACACCTGTACTCCCGTTGAGCGACAATGCCTGGAAATACTCTTTTGGAAAATATTTGGAATTATCTTTCTGGTGTAACGGAATGAAAGTTAAAGGAGCCGCGTGTGTGCACGACTTTTATCGCGACCAGATCCATTATTTCAGCTTCCAGAACCTTGCTGTTCGTGTCGAGTATTCAGAGGTGGAACTATTGGAGCTAGTTCCTCCCAAATTCCAGCTATTTTGGAAGCCCGAGTTTGATCTCAAGATTAAAATCGAGACGTATAACCAAATGGTGAAACGCACAAACCTATTTTACGACAGTGTTCGTAACAGACTCACTCGCTTGAAACTTGACAGTACGTCTGAGGACAAAATTGAGGCAGCACAAGAGCGGATCCAGGAACTGTTACAACGTGTTGGAGATGAGAGCTCTGCTATTTTAGGTCTTGCGAAAAATATCTATCAATCAACCACGATAAAAGATCACCTGAAGCTCACTGCTGTGATTAGAGAGGTCCAGGAGCTGTCCAGTGACTGGAATGCGGCTTTCCAAGAGTTCGACAAGGATTTCTTTCCGACTGAGAAGGAAATCAAAAAAATTACTGCATTCCAGCTTGATAAACTATTTAAAGCGAGTACAGACAAAACGGGCGATTCTGAGAGTTTGGAGGTCAAGGAGAAGGAGGAAGAGAAGCTGGATAAGGAAGAGGAGGCCGCAAAGATCGAAATCAGTCCTAGTCAATCGCCAAACTCCAGACGTCGTGGAAACTTAGTTCTTGAGCGTATCCATGAGCTTCAACTGGCTGAAGAACTTTCTGACCAGGGACCAAGTTTGACTCCAAACAAGTTGAGTACCGAAAGTCTGGCAGACAAAAGATGGAATTTTGAAGCTCGTGGACGTGACCTTGAGGAGAATGTGATACCCAGACTGAGTGGACTTTCGAATGAAGGAAATGTCAAAAAGCTCGCTGAATTTTTCGATGCTCAGGAGTTTTTTAGACATCGCGAGAATGAGAAGCGCAAATTACAGGAGAATAGCTACAGGCCCAAATTGATGGCGTCCAGACCTACTGTTGAGGTGTATAAAAACGTCAAGGATGCCGTGGAAGCTGAACAGAATGTGAGATTGAAAGAGCTCAAGAAAGAGGAGGCAGAGACAGAGACTGAACCTACAGAGCCTGTGGAGCCAGAAGCCGGCGAGACAGAGACCGATTCGAAGAAAGTGGCGTCCAAACAGCCACTTCCAGAGAAATCGTCTTTGCTAAAGTCACTAACTCATTTCTGGGCAGAGCGTTCTGCCACCTTATGGGAACCCCTGGCTTATCCTCTTGGACCCACCGAGCACATTTTTGTTGATTCAGATGTGATTGTGCGTGAAGATGAACCAAGTTCCATTATTGCATTCTGTTTGAATACTACAGATTACGGATCTAAGTTATATCAACAGGAAAAACACAACGATGAAAACAACACTGAAGAAGAAACGCCATCCGAGATCATGGAAGAGGTCAAGACGAGTGCAGAGAGTAGCAGACTGCTAGATACGCCCGATTTAGAACAGATAATGCTGAAAAAGGGATTCCATTTGAAATATCAGTTCGAAGAAGGATATTCTACAATTTCGTGCAAGATATTCTTTGCTGAGCAATTTGACGCCTTCCGCAGACAATGTGGCGTGAACGTCAAGTTTGTCGAAAGTCTGGCTCGGTGTGTGAAATGGGACTCTACTGGAGGGAAGTCTGGCTCTGCTTTTCTCAAAACTCTGGACGATCGATTCATCATCAAAGAGCTGAGTCGTTCAGAACTGGAAGCGTTCGTGCAATTTGCTCCAAGCTACTTTGAGTATTTTGCACAGGCCATGTTCCACAATCTTCCTACTGTTTTGGTGAAGATCTTCGGATTCTATCAGATCCAAGTGAAAAATAACATGCCTGGAGCACGTTCCTACACGATGAACGTGCTGATTATGGAGAACCTATTCTACAACCGGAAAATGACTCGAATATTTGATCTCAAAGGATCAATGAGAAACAGACATGTGGAGCAGACAGGAAAGGAAAATGAGGTCCTTTTGGACGAAAATATGGTGGAGTACATTTATGAGTCTCCATTATTTGTGCGAGAAAACGCGAAAC
Source organism: Ogataea chonburiensis (assembly GCA_030578415.1). Classification (NCBI taxonomy): domain Eukaryota; kingdom Fungi; phylum Ascomycota; class Pichiomycetes; order Pichiales; family Pichiaceae; genus Ogataea; species Ogataea chonburiensis. The sequence continues at coordinate 719,825 of JAJMRU010000002.1, read as the reverse complement.
GATTATTGCGCGCGTCGTTGTGGAACGACACTCTCTTTTTGGCCAAAATGAACGTGATGGACTACTCGCTGGTGGTGGGAATCGATTCCGAGAACAAGGAGCTGGTGGTTGGCATAATCGACTGCATCAGAACGTTCACTTGGGACAAGAAACTAGAGAGCTGGGTGAAGGAGAAGGGACTCGTTGGAGGCACTGGAGTTGGCAAGGAACCGACCGTGATCACTCCGAAACAGTATAAAAACCGGTTCCGCGAGGCCATGGAAAGATATATATTAATGTCTCCGGGGCCCTTTTATATGGGAAGCTGAATAAATTTATATTTAATTCAACTTTTTTTGTTACTTGTCTCCACCATGTTCAGAGATCGAACCAATTTATATATTTCGTACCGCCGAACGTTTCCGCATCACAACGTGACCTTTTCTGGTGGCGACACAACAAGATTCGACAGACTGAAAGACGAGGAAGAGGGATTAATTGCTCCGTATAATGACAGTACAGAAACAGAGATGGTCGAATTGCCTCCCAGCATCGTGGAGTTGCAACGTACATCTGAGTTGATGCTGGCCGACATTGAGGTGAAAATAGGTGAATTGGGCAAATTGTACAAAAAGAACCTTCTTCCTGGATTCAGTGACACCACCGAGGACGATACCAAGATTAAAGAGCTGTCATTCAAAATCACCAAGGGGTTCCAACTGATGTATGCGGAAATCAAGACGTTGCACGACTCCCGTCTGAGATTTAACAAGCGCTCCGAGACGCTGATGGTGGACAATTTGAAGAAAAGTCTGGCTATCAGGACTCAAGATCTGTCTACTCAGTTTCGGAAGCTGCAGAATAGCTATATTCGGTATTTGAAAGAAGATGAGTTTGAAATTCCCTTGGGCAATAGCGGACGAGAGGATGTGATGACAGAGGTGGAGATGAGCGAGAACATCGATTCGTATTCGCGTCAAGCTATGCAGGAATCGTCGCAACAGCTCATGATGCAGCAAGGCACAATTGGCGACGAATATCTACACCAGCGAGAGGAGGAGATTTACAAGATTGCGCAGGGAGTGACAGAAATCTTTACGATTTTCAAAGAGCTTGAAAATATGGTTATTGATCAGGGAACCGTGCTGGATCGAATCGACTACAATTTGAACAAGACAGTGACAGATGTGAAGGGAGCAGAGAAAGAGATGAAGAAGGCAGAAAAGTACCAGAAGGCCACTGCCAAATGCAAATTGGTGTTTTTCCTGGTTCTGCTGATCCTGCTTTTCGTGATGATCCTGTTGGTCAAGCCTCGCAAAGTCGACCACTACTACGAGCCCACACCTGCCCCCGCGCCTACCCCAACTGCCGCTGCTCCATCAGAGACCACTGCACAGACCGACCTTTACGACGACTACGATTCTCTACTCGCAGAGAGCGGATAGTCCGCAAAAGATATATTTCAGAAATGGAAAGCAATAAATAACGCTCTATCATCAAGTTTTTCACGGGTTCTAATGTACACTACAGTCTTCCGTAAGGACTGTCTTTCGAGAGAGACGCGGCAGGCAAGTTTGGCCGCACTCGGTTCTTATAACCTCCAGACGCAACGTGTTGAGGAATCGCGTCAGATCCCATTAGGCCAGGATGCAACCCTTGTAGATGCCCCCCTGCTCCAAATTTCTTATATCCGGCACGTCTTGTAGGACCGCCCAGTGCGAAATCTGGGTTGTTGTTCAGCAAGATGTCTGCTCTTGTGTTTTTCGGCTTTGGAGGATTATAGGAGGGAGCATAGTATGGCTGATATTGAGGTCCACCAGGTCCACCAGGTCCACCCCCACCATATGGGGGCCCCATAGGCTGCTGCTGAGGATAGTATTGTCCGCTGTATGGCAACGGAGCAGGCTGTCCAAGCTGGCCAGGCAGATTGGCTCTTTGAGGTGCACCTTTGTAATATTTGGGGTTGATTTCGCGCTGCGAAACACTTGTGAAGTTCGAAGCTGTACTGGAGGACACCTTATCGGACTCGCCAGAGTGGTTGTCCTGCAGATTATCGTCAGACAGCTTGAGTCTGTCGTCAGGAGAATAGACGCTTGTTGGTCCTGGAGACTCTGAGCTGTTGTCAGCGAACACCTGCGACGTGCTCAGGGCCATCTGCGAGCGCGAGTTGTCAGGACTAAACGAGTATGGGTTTGAGATGTTTGGCAGTTTGAGCGCTGGAGGGTTGGAGTTTATTATGGTTGCAGATGCGCCTGTTTCGCTTGGCTTTTCGCTTGGCTTTTCGCTAAGTCCGCTGCTGGACATATTTTGGGAGCTCGACTGGTAGCTGGCCAAAATATCGTGTATTTTCTTTGGCTCGTCGTTGATCGAGGACTGAGACGAGGGCGTATACTGAGAGGCAAAGCCCCCGACGAATGGTTTTTGCGCAAACGAGAACGAGGTGTCAAAGTCGCGCGTCTTGTCGCCAAGAAGACTGGATTTGTCCTCCACCGGATCCTCCTTGTATCTGCTGGGCCCGAACTTGATGGATATTCCGGCCAAGACCAAGGCCAGCAGGTTGAAGGCTGCGGCGGGCACCAGAAGCCAGCTGGTCCACGTGAGCCTAGGGAAGTAGAGGAGCACGACAGCGACGCAGATCAGAGCAGACGACACAAACGCCAGAGCGCTGAAGAGCGTGCTGAAGACCCAGAAAGCAGTGGATCTTCCTGCCCAGCGGAAGTGGCCCAGAAACACCACAAAGCAGGCAATCAGTGTTAGAAAGACAGAGGCAGGAGTCGCGTACAACAGCTTCACCAGTCGGACTCTGGATTCAGAACTCATCTTCCAGCCAGTTCCAGAGACTGTCATGCCATCGGTGTATAAATAATAGCACTTGTTTGTTGTGCTATTGCAATAGCCCATGGATCCATAAGTAAGGTTATCGTTGCGCGACAGCACCAGCTTGGACGTGATGGGCACGCTGATGAGCGTGAGTATCAAGAAGGCAAGCGCCGCCAACTGCAATAGAAACGCCAAACTATGAGTATGGAATTTCATGATAAGAGCAAGAGCAGTTGTTGGGAAAATAACAAGCGATCGATGTGGCTTGGAAAAGCAGCATACGGCGGTTTTACAATTGTTTACAAACTATAAATAGGAATGCACAGCCGCTGCTGGCCAACAATAGCGCGGGTAAAAAAAAGTTATCACCGCGTTTCGTGACACTGGTGTACAGGTGGGGTGTAATAAATTATTTTGTCCGGCTTGGTTTGGAATTGACATGGCAGCGCGACTAAACGAGCTCGACGAGGTGCATCGCATTGAAAGAGACCTTGCGAGGGGCAGCTCGCCCCTGGCTAGACAGGAGGCTGACATCTTGGCCCGCCACTCGGAATCGCAGGTCAATTTGGATGAGGATCAAGTGGCATACAACGAACTAGCCCACGAGCTTCCCGAGGTCCATCTACGCTATGGAGCGGGCCCGGTCCCAGCGGACGACGAAAAGGTGTTTTTCTTTGACATTGACAATTGTTTATACAAGCGATCGACCAAGATCCACGATTTGATGCAGGTTTATATCCATCGGTTCTTCAAGGAGAACCTGAATTTGAACGACGAGGAGGCGCACGCGCTCCACATGAAATACTACAAAGAATATGGGCTTGCCATTGAAGGGCTAGTGCGGTTGCACAAAATAGATGCTTTAGAGTACAACAAGGTTGTGGACGATGCGTTGCCCTTAGACAAGATCTTGAAACCAAACCCTAAGCTACGCAATATGCTTTTACGCCTCAAAAGATCTGGCAAGGTGGCAAGACTGTGGCTGTTTACGAATGCATACAAAAACCACGGGCTGCGGGTGATAAGATTGCTTGGGTTGGGGGATTTATTTGATGGTATAACCTTTTGCGACTACGGCCAGTTTCCGCTGAAATGCAAGCCGATGAAGGAAAGTTTCGACAAGGCACTATACGATGCTGGGGTGAAGGATCCTCGAAATGCGTACTTTGTGGACGACTCGGGACTCAACGTGGTGGCAGCAAAAAAGTTCGGATGGGGCAAAATTATCCAGTTTGTCGAGCGGGATGAGGATCTGCACGATATGGCATATGGCACAACAGAGGAGCGGGAAGGCGTGACAGTCATTCGCAACATTCTGGATATTGAGGCAGCGTGTCCTGAACTGTTCAGTCAGTGAAGATTTCAGGCATGGTGAGCTCGCGTTCGATTCTGGACAGCATATTGGCGAGGATCGACTGGCAGTCAGTAATTATCGGAGAGATGCTTCCTTGGTAATTTCTGAAATACCGGTTCCTCAGCATACTAACGTAGAATTTCATATGATGCAATAAATATTCATTTTCAGGGACTCCGCTGAGGTCAATTTGGAGACGCTCGTAGTAGTCTGCTGAGTAGTAGGAGCTTTCGTTCAGGGAAAAGTCCAATTTTTCGTTGATGTTTGAATTTTTCATAGATCCGATTGTCATGAAAAGCACCAGTTGTAGCAGCTTGAGTCTGATGCGAGCGTTTTCCAGCACGGCGGGATCTGGATTCCGCGAAAGAGTCGATTGGCTGAAAATGCGAATAAAATGGTACAACGAGTTGATGATTTTGTCTTTGTCGGTCTCAAAATTGACAATCTGATCAAATAGCTCTTCCATCTGAGCTTTATCCAATTTCGTGTCATCGTCAGAAGAATGGTAGATAATCGTCCTAAGAGCCAGCCAGAGTCTCATATTTCGTAACATGGACACAGTCATGGGCTGCAAGTTTGTAATTACTCTGTAAAGAAGTTTCAAATCGGATTCCAAGTGCGCATCGAGGATCTGAATCACGGAATTGCACCATAAAGCAAACATTTCCGATCGTGGCAGGTTCCAGTGTCTGAAGAACCATTGACAGATGCTAATCAGCATCTTATTGAGTAACTGTATGCCGTTGATGCTGCTGTTTCCAATAGTTATGTAGTCGTCGACGTTTGGCTCGTTCACACGAGCATCTGCTAGTAGTAAAAGCGAAATTTGCAGAAACCTGCCAATTCCTATCGAGCTTGAGGTAGACTTGCTGGCCAAAGCTATGGAGAGCAAGAAATTGGCTCTGATAATTTGCAGCGTTGGATGTGGTAGCGGTCTTTTAGAATCTAATAGCATTTCCCGTGACCGGAACACAACCCCGTTGCGCTCCAGGAGGCTCTCAACATGATCTGCATCAAATGGAATATCGTTTGGGTATGGGTTCTGGGATAATCGCCAGACTGTCGAAGCATCTAGTTGAAGAGTTGCGAGAATCTCTTCGGAAGTCATTGCCTTGCCTGAAGACTGACACAACAGACTTTCAGGCCTGAGACTAAGAGGAACATTCTCAGGATGAGGTCCTCCAGCGGAATCCAACAGAAAGTAGTCAGTATGCTTATCCAAATGGCCGTCAAGAATCTGTTTCCGAATATATTCAACATATGATTTATGAGACGGATCCACACGACTTTGGATCAGTTCATCTGCCATTGACACTTTTTTCTGCTGCTCTTCAAGATCTTTTGCGTTTTTTTGAATCATGCGATCAATCTCGTCCTCTGTCTTGCGCATTTCCATCACTTTCTGGTGCTCTTTACTGAGTGTAGTCACCTTCAAGGCCGAATCCAGATCAAATCCAAGCTCGCTGCTCAATTTATCCTTCGATCGAACATCCATCGTTTTGGAAAGAAGCATTGTAATCGATGTAGAGTCCCGAACAGACTTTGCAGCAGGTTTGGATACCACTTTGCGCCGTTTTTTGATATGGAAAATATCCTCATCTGAAGACTCATCGCTGGGATCGGCCCCACGCCCAAAACTAATCTCCCGAATCCCCTCCTTGCCCTCCTGTCGCGAGTTCCGCGGCGATAAACTAAATCGCTGCTGCTTCAAATGGCTCGGCGATCCTGAAGAATCACTCATACACCTTGTGATTAGCTAATAAAATAAACATGTTTCTCTACTTGTCCCGGTCTAAGGAGTACTTCTATTCAGTTTTATCGTCCAGTCCATCTGCGTTTTTGAACACCTTCTTACGCCATTCGCGTAATCTCTTCTTCTTGGCAACCTTTCTTTTGTCCTTGAGCCGCAATTCTTTAGCTCTGTAGGGCGCAAACTTCTTCAGTCCAATTAATTCGTTCAGATCTTTGTCGTCTGCCACCAAAATCTCTCTAGTGGTGAGCCCAAACGATTCTGGAGAAACCTCTCTGTACCGGAACTTGACCTCCTCGCGATCTTTCCCACGCCCGCGCTCCTCTTCGACTTCCTCAAGCAGTTCGGTTGTCTTGGCATTCACCAGCTTATCAGCAAGCTCCTTAACATTCTGCTTCTCTTTCTTCTTTCCAACCTTCTCTTCCTTCTTTTTAGACTTTTTCGACTTCGTTTCTTCAACAGCTGGCTCTGTAGCTTCTGGCTCATCCAGTTCCATCTGATCATCTGCATCTGCCTCGATTTCATCATCCATATCCTTCATAATGTCGTCTTTTCCACCTTCCTCATCGTAAAACTCTTGATTAAAGATCTCGGCCATCTTGCTGTCCCACTCCGAATCGTCAAAGTCGTCCTTGAGAAGACTGTCTCCAAAAACTTTGGTGATGGCCTCCATGCTCACATTTCCTCCGACAGCCTCTTTGATCTCCTGTAGTCGGTCCATCACCTGAGTGGCCTTTTTCTGCTTCTTTTTTCTCAGAAGCTCCTCTTTCTCCTCTTTCTCCTTTCTCTCCTCCTCCTTCTTCTTTTCTCTGTGCTTCTTCCTGCTATTGGTCTTTTCACGTCTCATCGTAGCCTGCGACCTGGCATACGAAATGATCTCTGCAGCGTTCGGATCTTCAAAACGGAAATTATATGCATTCTCGAACTTCTCTGCTGCTTCATCAAATTCTTCGTCGTCCTCGTCCATTTCAGCTACTGACGCTTCTTCTCCAGGTTTCCAAGCCTCCTTCTCCAAGAATGCTTGCAAGAACTTCTCGCTATCTTGCTCGGGATTCGGAAGACTTTTGTCTTCTTTGACGACCCTTTGGACCTCTTTTTTCTGCAAAAAGTCGTCATTTTCGTCTTCACTGAATGCATCTTGAATTTCAGACAAAAGCTTCTCTTTGTCCTCTTCCTGCTGAAGAGCATATGGTTTCTCTCCATCCTTCCACTCGCGCTCCTCTCCATCTTCATCCTCATATGCATGGCCATCCAGAAGAACTTTCCGGTGGTAATCGTTCAAATACATAGGCTTCTCTTCCTTTTTGGAAACCACTTCTCCTTCCTCTGGATCTTTGAAAAACTTCACATTCTTATCAAAAAGAACTTTATCGCCTGTCTTAATTGCCTGTAACACTTTGCCTAGCCCCTCTTCCACATCCTCTGTCAAAAGATCTCCAAATTGATCTTCATCTTCTGAGCTACTCTCTTCACTGTCAACCTCGACATCACTCTCTTCAACTTTTTTGGGCTTCGGTGCTTGTTTAACAGGAGTATCAACTTTTTCTCCAGCCTCCTTGGCACGCTTAGTAGCAGACTTCTTCCTGGCCATACTCTAAAATAAATTTTAAATATTTTTTGTAAATTTTTTATTGTGTTTGGGAGGGTGGGTGCAAGTGATGTTTTTTCGTTAAATAATTCACCGGCAGTTTTCCCCTATTCCAGCGCTCAATTTTACCATAACTCGTTATACCTATAACACTCGTTAACACATCCCAGGTACCCGAGATACGTAACCATGGTTACCAAACCCCCTCCTCCCTCCACAACACCTCGCACCAGATGTGTATATGCACCTCTTTTTCCCAATCTAGAAATGTAATTACGCGAACGCGAAGGTTTCAAAATTTACCTTGAAATCTTCTTTCCTGCAAATGACCACCATAGCATCGTCACCGCTGCCATCGTCTCAGGCGTTCAGGACGCAGAGCTCGAACCCCTTGAGCGATTCGCAGCCGAATCTGGGAAGCGAAAACAGAAAACAAGCTGTCGATGACGAAATGGAGACCGACGAGCCAACAACCAGCTTTCTCAGAAGGAGAAGAGATTTGAGCTCTATTCCCAAAGTGAGCGATCTGACTGCCGAGAAAGTGAAGGAATCGTTTGAGCAGTTCTTGCTCGAGTACAAAGATCCGCAAATGACTGACGAATCCGAGTTCGAGGGAAGAGTTTATGTTGCGCAGATCGCGGCAATGGCCCATTACGATTTGTCAACCATATATATTGATTACCAGCACCTATTGACTGTGGAGAACGGGATTCTGGCCAGTGCTCTTACTGAGCAGTACTACAGATTCATTCCGTATTTGATCACTGGTCTGCGTACTGTGATTAAACGAGTCCAACCGGCCTTGTTGAGAAAGTCGACAAAAATTGCAGACGATGAGGAGACCGGGATTGTGGAGCGGGTTTTTCAAATCTCTCTGTACAATCTGCCTACTATCAACAGAATCCGCGAGCTGCGGGCCGAGAACATTGGAATGCTGATGTCTATTTCCGGAACCGTGACACGTACCAGTGAAGTTCGTCCCGAACTGTACAAGGCTTCTTTCACGTGTGATGTTTGCAAGACGCTTATTGAGAACGTCGAGCAGGCATTCAAGTACACCGAGCCTACCAGCTGTTCGAATCCCACGTGCGAGAACCACGCTTCCTGGACGCTCAACATTGCCAAGTCGACGTTTCTGGACTGGCAGAAAGTGCGGATCCAGGAGAATTCCAACGAGATTCCGACCGGGTCGATGCCGAGAACCCTGGACGTGATTCTGCGTGGCGAGCTTGTGGAGCGGGCCAAGCCCGGCGACAGGTGCCGGTTCACAGGCACCGAGGTGGTGGTTCCAGACGTGACGCAGCTGGGACTGCCTGGCGTGAAGCCGATGTCTGTGCGGTCGCGGGGAATGGCGTCGACGTCGGAGGCATTGAATTCGGGAATCACAGGCCTCAAGTCTCTGGGAGCCAGAGATCTCACGTACAAGATTGCGTTTTTTGCGTCGCATGTGTGTTCGATGGTGTCCAAAGACGGAAACCCGGAGCAGTACAATATGGAAGTTGACGACGATGAGGAGAAGGAGCAGGAGATGTTTCTGAACACTCTGACAGAACAGGAGGTCAACGAGCTCAAGGACATGGTGTCGGACGACCATATTTACAGCAAGCTGGTGAGTTCGATTGCGCCTGCTGTTTTTGGCCACGAGGTGGTGAAGAAGGGCGTGCTGCTGCAGCTGCTGGGAGGCGTGCACAAGAAGACGGTGGACGGGATCAATCTGAGAGGCGACATCAACGTGTGCATTGTTGGCGACCCGTCCACGTCGAAGTCGCAGTTTCTCAAGTACGTGAACAGTTTTGCTCCCAGAGCGATCTACACGTCTGGAAAGGCCTCGTCTGCCGCAGGACTGACTGCGGCCGTGATCCGCGACGAGGAGAGCGGGGAGCTGACGATCGAGGCGGGAGCGCTGATGCTGGCAGACAACGGGATCTGCTGCATCGACGAGTTCGACAAAATGGACCTGACCGACCAGGTCGCGATCCACGAGGCGATGGAGCAGCAGACCATCTCCATCACCAAGGCGGGGATCCAGGCCACGCTGAACGCGCGCACCTCGATCCTGGCAGCCGCCAACCCGATCGGGGGCAGATACAACCCCAAGGTGGGGCTCAAGAGCAACCTCACCATGACGGCGCCGATCATGTCGAGATTCGATCTTTTTTTCGTCGTGCTTGACGAGTGCAACGAGCGCATCGACACCCAGCTGGCAGACCATATCGTGAGTCTGCACATGCTCAGGGACGCGGCGATCGACCCTCCGTTCTCGAAGGAGCAGCTGCTCAGATACATCAAGTACGCGCGCACGTTCAAGCCCAAGATGACCAAGGAGGCCCGCGACTATCTTGTCGAGAGATACAAGGAGCTGCGCAGCGACGACTCGCAGGGACTGGGCCGCAGCAGCTACCGCATCACTGTGAGACAGCTGGAAAGTATGATTCGTCTTTCGGAGGCGATTGCTCGTGCCAACTGCACCGAGGAGATCACGCCCCGGTTTGTGGCCGAGGCGTACGATCTGCTGAGACAGTCGATCATCCGGGTCGAGAAGGACGACGTGGAGATCGAGGAGGGTGAGGAGGGTGAGGAGCCGAGCGCAGGGGCTGAGCCCGCAGCTGCAGAGCGCGAGGAGTCGCAGGATGCGCGCGACAAGCAAAAGGTCTCGATTCCGTACGACAAGTACGTGCAGATGATGAACCTGTTTGTGCGCAAGATCGGCGAGAAGGAGACGGCCGCACAGTCGCAGGACGAGTCGCAGTTGGGCCAGGGGTACACGGCCGAGTTCTTGGTGGAGTGGTACCTGCACCAGATCGAGAACGAGATCCTGAGCGAGGACCAGTACTGGCAGGAGCGCAAGACTGCGCTCAAGGTGCTGAAGCGGCTGGTCAAGGACAAGATCCTGATGAGCGTGAACCCGCAGCAGGGCGACCTGGAGATTCCGGCGGAGTTTGCTGTGCGCGAGGGCATGAGCCGCGCAGAGGTCGACCGACGCACGCTGGGCCTGCAGGAGTGGCAGCGCCGGGTCGAGGCGGAGAGAAAGGCCAACATGGTGTACATTCTCCACCCGAACTGTGCGGTGGTGGACTTTTTCGACCAGACGGAGGAGTAGCGCTCGTGCTACGTAGTGATCGTGTATGTTATGGCAAAGTTGCGTTAATTGGATATGACAATGTAATTTCGGACATGTTTTTTAGAGCTTGGCAACGGCCTCCCTGTTCACGTGCTCGTACCACCAGTTGATGCCGACACAGCCCTTCTGGGGGTAGTACTTGTTGGTGCCGAGGATGGAGTCCCAGAGCGAGTCCAGGAGGAAGGCCTTTTGCGAGTCCTGGGTGCGGCAGATGAGCGAGTACAGTCGCTCGAGCCAGAGCTGGAAGTCTGCAAACGAGATCAGCGGCACGATCCGGATCAGCAGACTGAGCAGCGCTGCGTTCCTGGTGGCCAGGGGCCCGGTGGCGTCAGGCAGCGGCACGTCGGCCGTGTTCTGACACCGGTTGTACAGCAAAAGAAGCATTTCGCGACAGAGGTGCTGGTCGGACTCGTAGATGGCCGAGTTCGGGAACGTGATGCGCGCGAGCGTCTCGACGATGATGCCGATCTGGGCCAGCGACAGTTTGGACGGGAACTGGTCCAGTGCCGAGGTCAGGTAGTCGATGAGTTTGAGTTTAATGTTTTTCATGTTGACGTGGTAGTCGACGTTGGTGGAGAACTCGTTGAAGGTATCCAGAATGGCAAAGAACCTGATCATGACCGAGTGTGCAGACTCGAGCACGGCCTGGTCGGCGGCCCGGTCGATCAGACTGCGCACGATAGGAATCACAGTGTTGAACTTGAGATTGTCGGAGATCAGATTGATCACGTTCTCGATGAACTGCAGATCGAACAGCAGTTTTGCGCGCTGCACTGCGCACGTGTCTGTCTTCTGAAAGTCTATGCTGCTTGTCCAGCACTCGACCAGCGTTTCTGCAACGCCCAGGTCGTATTCGATGACGGAGTTCAGACTCGACGCGTACACAAAGTTGTAGGCCTCAAACCCGCCTGTTCCGATCTTGTCGACGACGAAATTGAAGTAGAACAAAACTGTGAGCACCTTTCGGCTGATCCGGGGCAGCGTGTGGCGGTTGAGGGCCGGGTTGTTGATTTGCACGAGCGTCGAAAAAATGGTCTCGAAGATCATGACCTGCGCAAACACCAGCGACCGCAACAGCGTCCATTGCTGTTCTGTCGGCTGTGTCTGGCAAGCGGCCTCCTGGCCGAAGGTCTGCATTCGGTTGAGAATCAGGTCGAGGTCGTCCACGAGGACAGGAATGTTGGAGTGGTTCTCGACAAGCTTGCAGAAGAGGAAGGAGAGCCGGTTCAGATGCACAAGCACAGGCTTTTGGGCGTACACGTCGGCACTGGCAAACACACGGCCACTGTCGAGTCCGTACGGAGAGCTGAACACGAGCTCGGCCACCAATTTGAGCAAATCGGGACGTCGTTGGAGCAATCTTGCAAACTGGCCAGATTCGATCCTGTCGTGGACACAGGCCAGTGCGACCACGTTCAGACTCATGAGATCTTTCGAGAGCGGCCGTGCAAAGCTTGCTTCGAGGGCCGAGCCCGCCAAATGCGCCAGCTGCGCGTCCAGCTTGCGAATGAGCTGGAAATGGTCAGGGTATTTGTCATAGTCATTTCTCGAGTCGACAGCTAGCAAACACCCCACAACAACGGGGACTACCTTGTAAGCGCCAGCAGGACTGGCTCCGGCGTTGGCCAGGGCAGCAAACAAGTAATGGTAGAATTTATAGAATGGCACAGACGGCTGACTGACTTGGAACTTCTTGTCCATAACGTATTTAAAACACTCAATTATGCGATAACAGTCTGTGAACGAGACCATCTGGTTATTGTTGAAGAAGAGCGGACATCTCAGAAACGAGTCTGTCAGCAGTTGCACGTTTTTCTCGTTTTTCAGTTTCGGATAGTAATAGCCCAAATAGGAGAGCACTTTCTGGGGAGTAGTTGAGGGTCTGGGATTGACCAGTTCGTCAAATAAATAGTCCAATTGCGTGGGAGTCTGAGGCTGGTCCAGCCAGAGATCTGCCGGCCCCGTCTGCTGCAGCTGGTCGACCAGCTGACGACCCTGGGCCCCGAGCCGGTTGTAAAAAGGGTGCATGGCAAGAATTAAAATACAAGACAAATTATTTGATCTAGAGATTAGCCTATATTCTGTCGACGCGTCGACCGACCGCAAAATTAAATGGCAAGCCATTTCTGATATACTTAAATCTCTTTGTTCTATGTCGTCTGTTCTGCCCAAGGGGTTTTTACATCTGCCCATCAGCTCGACGCTGACGGTGTTTCTGGTTGCTGTGCCTCTGGCTGTGTCCATTTTCGACTGGAAGCCAATGTTCATTCTGAGCTACGATCCTTTCATCAGCAGCTGGAATCAGTACTGGCGTCTGGCAGCGTTCCAACTGCAATTCCAGAACGAGTCCCAGGTCATAGTATGCACCACGCTGACCGTGGTGAGTCTGAAGAACCTGGAACGTCTGTTTGGGTCGCTCAAGTACCTACGAGTGCTGGTTATGCTATATCTGTACAACCTGGTGACGATTTCTGCTGGGATCTGGCTGCTCTACACCTTTGTGGGCATCAATCTGTTTGTCCCGTCGGGGCCGTTCGGCATAGTATTTGGGATGCTATATGCCCACTGGAAGTACACTCCAGTGCTATACAAGTTTGAGCTGAATTTCGGAGGCCTGATCAAAATGCGACAGTCCGAGGAGGATTTCAAGCTGGTGTTCACCAACGACTTTTTCACGTCACTGCTGGCGTTGCAGCTGCTGTTCAGCGAGGGGCCGATCAACTCGACGATCCCGGGACTCGTGGGATACTTTCTGGGCTCGCTGTTCTTCAACGGAATACTCCCTGGTCTCAACACCAAGGTCGCGCTCGTGGACCGCATTTACGCCCGACTCGCAACCAAGAACGCGCGCCCCACGCTGGACGCACGCATCCAGAACCTCATGAACAACACCGCCCTCGACGAGGACGAGATCAACGAAGCAGACGAAGATAGAGAGGACACACCTGTCAGACCTCTCGGGTCCCAGATCCTCGACACATTCAGGAGGTGACTTCCGCAGCCTTGAGCATCTTGCGACGCTGCACGTCCCAATTGTACACACGCGCAGTGTTCACCTCCATCGTGGTAATGTTGGAGCGCAGGAATTCAAGGTCCTCGATCGTGAGGGCCTTGTTGTCCAAGGCGCCCTGCAGCCGTTTCTCGAGCATCTCAATAGCCTCGCCAATTGGATACTCCATCATGATATCTGCCCCGAGCCACAGACACACCGAGTCCAGACCCTTGTAGTCGACTTGGGCTGTCGAGTACACAGTGTCGTTGAGCTCGTAGTTCACGTCAACAGTGTCCTCGAGGTCTGCGCCGCTGTCGAGCTGCTGCTTGCGGTTTTGCAGAAATTTGCACATATCCAGGGTTTTCCTGATGTCGGGGATCTTGACGTTGAGGTTGTTGAGCGTGTTGCGCTTGTTCTCCTCCATAAACTTGTACTGCTGGAGTCTGACCTGCAACTCCTTCAGAAACATGGAAACGTCGTCGTCTGTGCATTTGCTCGCGTCGATGAAATCTCCAATGTTCTCGATGAACTTGGCCTGCGGGATGCCACGCGGGTTGGTCTCGTCGGTCCTGGGGGTCAGCAACAGCGCGGGGAAAACACTTACTTGAGTCGGTCCATGCCGGTGGGTGCGCAACAGGGCCAGGTGCACAGCCCGCGCTTTTGCCGGCCGCACGGGTGCTGGTGCGAGGTGTACAAAGTTCACGTGACCTCCCGCTTGCCGCGGACGAACCCTGTAAATTTTTTTTTCGTGAAAAACTTTCTCTCCAACTTCACCATGGGTAGAGATCACACAACCAAGCAACACATCAGATCTGGCCACAGACAGGCCCCAAAGTCGGAGAACGTTTACCTCAAGTCGTTGGTGAAACTGTACTCCTTCTTGGCTCGTAGGTATTGAACCATGACATTTTAGTTTTGCACAATTCGCCGACTGCTGGACAGTCGACTTTGGATGAGCCAGCGTCCCCGTTGCGGGACGCTGCGAGTTTTGCGAGTACAGCCCGGAGGCGCTGTGCGACTTTGAGCAAAATTGAAATCGTCATCCACCCCGTTACTAACTTATTTCAGGTCGTACTGACGCTCCATTCAACAAGGTCATCCTCAAGTCTCTGTTCCTTTCTAAGATCAACAGACCTCCAGTTTCTGTGTCTAGAATCGCCAGAGCTTTGAACCAGAAGGGTGCTGCTGACAAGACCATCGTTGTTGTTGGAACTGTTACTGACGACGTCAGACTCCAGGAGTTCCCAAAGACCACTGTTGCTGCTTTGAGATTCACTGCTGGCGCCAAGGCCACCATCGAGAAGAGCGGTGGTGAGGCTATCACTCTTGACCAATTGGCTGTTAGAGCTCCAACCGGTTCTAACACTCTGACTATCAGAGGTCCAAGAAACTCCAGAGAGGCCGTCAGACACTTCGGTTTCGGTCCACACAAGGGCAAGGCTCCTAGAATCATGTCCAAGGGCAGAAAGTTCGAGAGAGCTAGAGGTAGACGGAGATCTAGAGGTTTCAAGGTCTAGGTTAGTAAGTAGGATAATACGAAGTCGACAGAACAGAGTAGATGAGCAAGCGCGAGGCGAGCTGGCGCCGACCGGCAGCGTGGACTTGCGCCGTGAGCACCACCACGCCCGCATTCAGCACGGCTCGGTGCGCTTGCTCGCTCGTTTTTGAAAAATTCACCCCTCGCACCGGAGTCACAGTCCATATTCAATTAGAAAATTTTCTCAACTCAAACTTGATCACATACAACATGCCAGGTTACTCTGTTAGAGACGTCCCAGCACAGGACTTTATCAACGCATACGCACAATTCTTGCAAAGACAAGGTAAACTCGAGGTTCCAGGTTACGTCGAGTTGGTCAAGACCTCCGCTGGTAACGAACTGCCACCACAAGAGGCCGACAAGTGGTTCTACAAGAGAGCCGCTTCTGTGGCCAGACACATCTACCTGAGAAAGCAGGTCGGTGTCGGTGCTCTGAACAAGCTCTACGGTGGTGCTAAGAACAGAGGTGGAAGACCAAGCAAGCACTACGACGCCTCTGGATCCGTCAACAGAAAAGCTGTGCAAGCTCTCGAGAAGATCGGTGTCCTTGAGATTTCTCCAAAGGGTGGAAGAAGAATCTCTGACAACGGACAGAGAGACTTGGACCGTATTGCTGCCCAGACTTTGGAATCCCTTGAAGACGACGAATAGATAAGTGGTAATAACATATTGATAAGTTGAAATTATTTAAACTTCTGGAAGTATCTATTACGGAAGTCGTTCTGGAGGCCGCGCTCCAGCGACGTGATGGTGGTTCCTTTGTAGTTCTCGTCTCGTTTCACGTAGACCAGCAGCCGCCGCGACCATTTGTTGAACTCCTGCACCAAATTGTACACCAGCTCGAGTTTTTCGTGCTGCGGAACCAGTGTAGGGATGTCCTGGTCGTTGGCCACCGGCATCCAGAAACACAGCCGGCCATTTAGCGGCAGCCGGCTGGCCGCAAACTCCAGCAGGTCGTCCAGCAGCAGGTCCAGCGAGTAGTTCTTCTTAGGCTGGATGAAGTCCCTGCGCAGGTACGCAAACTCCCCGTCTATCACGAGCTTTTCTTTTCCCACAAATCTGTCTTCGCGGTCGGTCCCACACACTTTCAGGCCCTCTCTGACGCCGTATGGCGGGTCGCACACGATGCTGTCGAATTTGAGGTCTGTTCGGAACGCATTGTGCGTGAAGTCCATGCACAGAACGTCTCCAAACAGACTGCTTGTGCCGTATTTGCTGAAATTGGTAGCCAGTCTGCGAGACGGGCCTTTTCCCTTGAGCGCGCGGAAATCTATGTCTGTGCCGTATGCGAGAGCGCCGTAGTGGGCGGCTGCCAGCGCAAACGACCCGGTTCCAACAAAAGGGTCGTAAATTAGGTGGCCCGGAGCAGTCTGCGCCAAATTGCAGCTGACGAGCGCCAGCTCGGCGTCGAAGGTTGTAGTGCCGTAGTACGGCCGTTTGGCGATCTCGTGGCGCTCCAGAACCCCGCGCGAGCGCTCAGAAACCTCCACCTGGCGCCCGAAAAACACCATTTCTGGCTCCGGAGAAGGAGCCTGTCCCACGATCTCGTACGACTCCAGAATCGCAAACGTCTGATCGGGCTGCTTCATCTGGATCCTTCCCTCGAGCGGAAGGTACACAAACGAGTTGAACAGCGCCAGCTGCTGGTCCCGGGTCTTTCTGCTGCCCTGGTACGAAACCAGGTCGAATTTAAAACTGCACTGTTTGTAGTCCGAGATTGTGTCCAACGATCTCCGTTTCACGTCCTCGTGTAGCTCATCTAGTGTAGACCCGTGTCCCCAGAGCTCGTAGATCGCCTTGGATAGGATCGAGCGCTGGATCAGCTGGACCGCCTGCACGTCGTTGTCCAGTTTGACCACTAAAAAGGGACTCTCGGGGTCGTACGCACTGAAATCAACCTCAAACCCATGCATGTCGGCCAGAGACTCGAGCTCGGCACGTCTGAAGCCCACATGGGCCTGTGACATGTACACAAGATAGTCCTTCATGATGGTAAATTTTTCACAGGGCTGTGCAAATGTGTGGGGAGCACGAGAGGGTGTCTTCTGGCAGAAGGGCGCAGAGGGGCAGCAGGCCGATGGAGGGGAGCGTGGCACAGAGCGGCACGGAGCCGGACGGCTCGCGCACCTGGCTTCCCTCCCCTTCACACCGCTTCAGACGACCCACCGGTCTGAGTCTGGTTACCCTACCTTGCAAATTAAAGGAGAAATGCACCCGAAATGCACTCGAAGTTTGTCCAGAACATCAATGACGAATTCAGACGACGAAGCGCTTTTTGACGATATTTACGACGACGACCAGCAGGAGGTGCAGCAGGAGAAGCCTGTGGTGGCGGCCGAGCCGCCTGCGGCGCCCGCAGTGTCGTTTGAGGCCGAGTCGGTGCCTCCTGCACAGCCGGCCCCAGCAGCAATGGCCGCCGCAATGGCTGCTCCAGGGTCGGCGTATCCGGTGATGACTGCGCCTGCGCCGGTGATGGCGTCGTCCGGGGGCAGCAGACAGTTCCAGGACTCGGTGCGGGCAGACATACAGTCCAAGGACCAGGGAAAGATGTTTATTGGAGGACTGAACTGGGAGACGTCTGAGGAGAGCATGAAGAACTATTTCAGCCAATTTGGCGACGTGATCGACCTGACCATCATGAAAGACAGCGCCACAGGGCGTTCTCGAGGCTTTGGGTTTCTGACGTTTGCCAGTTCGAGCAGCGTGGACGACGTGCTGAAAAAGACACATGTGCTAGACGGCAAGCTGATCGACCCGAAACGGGCGATTCCGAAAGAGGAGCAGGACAAGACAGGCAAGATTTTCGTGGGAGGAGTGGCTCCTGAGGTGACCGAGGCCGAGTTTACAGAGTATTTCCAGCAATTTGGTAACATTATTGATTCGCAGCTTATGCTTGATAAAGACACCGGCCGGTCCCGAGGCTACGGATTTGTGACCTACGACTCGCCGGACGCGGTCGATCGAGTGACACAGAATAAGTACGTGCTATTTCATGGTAAAAACATGGAGATCAAGCGTGCTGAGCCACGTAACCAGCAGAAGGGTGTTGGCTCCTACACGAACGCGGGACAGCCCCAATATACACAGATGGCGCAGATGCAGCAGTACTGGCAGCAGATGCAGCAGATGCAACAGTACTGGATGCAGCAGGTGCAGCAGCAGGGTGGAGACCCTGCGCAGGCGATGGCGCAGATGATGCAGCAGTACAACGGAGGGGCCGAGGGGCCGGCGGGAGACGAGGCGGGCGAGTCGAGAGACGCGGTGGACGAGGTGCCTAATCCGCAGGAGCAGCAGACCTCGAACCTGCCGTCTGGGCCTCGTGGCGGGGGCAGATACAACGACCGGCCCCGGGGCCCGCGGGGCCCTCGTGGGCGCGGCGGCGATAGAGAGCGGGGCGGCGAGCGTGGCGGCGAGCGTCGTGGAAGAGACAGGGGCCACCGCGGGGGCCGGAGCGGCAGAAGAGAGGGCGGTGGTTTCCATCCGTACAACAGGTAGAGCAGTAGCACAGCCTCGAAAAATAAATAATTTTTCTATATTTTCACAAATATTTTTTAAATTTTTTTTACTATAGCGATGTCTGACGAAGAGTTTGATATTGCTGGCCAGCTGGTTGCTGGGGGTGCGGACAGCGAGTCCGAATACGAGAGTGCCGGCGAGGTGCAGGACGAGATTGTCAGTTCGGACGAGGAGGACGTGGCGGTGCAGCATGTGCCGAAGAAGGCGAAGCTAGATCGTGCCAGTTTCCCGAGTCTGGAGCTGTCAGACGACGAGGAACGCGAGATGGGCGACTATTTTGCGTCGCAGCCGACGGCCAAGAAGGCCAAGAGCGGGACCTTTGCCTCGTTCGGGCTCTCGAAGCACGTTCTGGCGAACCTGGGCAAGAAGGGCTACAGACAGCCCACGCCTATCCAGCGCAAGACGATCCCGCTGATTATGGGCAACCGGGACGTGGTGGGGATGGCGCGGACAGGGTCGGGTAAGACGGCGGCGTTTCTGCTGCCGCTGGTGGAGAAGCTCAAGACCCACGTGGCCAAGATCGGTGTTCGTGCGATTGTTTTGTCGCCGTCTCGAGAATTGGCTATGCAGACTTCCAAGCAGTTCAAAGAATTTAGTCGGGGGTCTGATCTGCGCTCGCTGCTTCTGATTGGAGGAGACTCGATGGAGGACCAGTTTGGCGCCATGATGGCAAACCCAGACGTGATCATTGCCACGCCGGGCCGGTTCTTGCATCTCAAGACCGAAATGCAGCTGGATCTCAGAACGGTGGAGTATATTGTTTACGACGAGGCAGACCGGCTGTTTGAGATGGGCTTTGCAGAGCAGCTGAACGAGCTGCTTGCGTCGCTGCCGGAAAAGCGGCAGTCGATGCTGTTTTCGGCCACTCTGCCAAGGAACCTTGTGGATTTCGCCAAGGCTGGATTGACAAACCCGGTGCTGGTGAGGCTCGACTCCGAGACCAAGATCTCGGAGGACCTGCAGATGTGCTTTCTGAGCACCAAGAAGAACGAGCGCGAGGCCAACCTGCTGCTGCTGCTGCAGGAGGTGATCAAGATGCCGGTGGCCACGCCGGAGGAGCTGAAGCGGCTCGAGAACGCGAGCCGGCAGGACGAGTCGGACTCGGACGCAGAGGAGGGCGAGCGCAAGCGGCGCAAGCGGCCGCAGCGCGAAAAGCTGCCCCGTGCGGGCGCGCTGCCGTCGAAACACTCGACGATCGTGTTTGTGCCGACCAAGCACCACGTGGAGTACGTCACGTGCCTGCTCCAGGACGCCGGGTACGCGGCGGCGTACATCTACGGCTCGCTGGACCAGCACGCGCGGCGGCGGCAGCTGCTGAACTTCCGCGCCGGGCTGTGTCCGGTGCTTGTGGTGACCGATGTGGCTGCGCGCGGAATTGACATTCCGGTGCTTGCGAACGTGATCAACTACTCTTTTCCGGCCTCCTCCAAGATCTTCATCCACCGTGTGGGGCGGACGGCGCGTGCCGGCAACAGCGGCTGGGCGTACTCGATTGTTGGCGAGGCGGAGCTGCCGTATTTGCTCGATCTGGAGGTTTTTCTGGGCCGCAAGGTGCTTTTGACCTCGATGCACGAGAAAAAGTGCCAGCTGCTGCAGGAGAAGCAGGGCAGCAGCGATTTCGAGCCCCCTGCGTTGTCGTACACGGAGCGGCTGGTGCTGGGCAGCTGTCCGCGGTCGCTGATTGGCGACATGCAGGAACTGGTGGACACATTACTGAAGCACAATTACGAGGCTCGCATGCTAAAAGCGGTGGCAGAGAAGGGCGAGAAGCTGTTTTTCCGCACGCGGAGCGGGGCCAGCGCCGAGTCGATGCGCCGGGCCAAGGAGATCGTCAACATGGGGTGGGACGAGCAGAACCTGCTGTTTGGCAAGAACCTGGAGCTGGAGAAGGAGGCGTTTCTGGCCAAGCTGCAGAACCGCAGACACAAGGAGACGGTGTTTGAGTTTGGCAAGAAGGACGACTCTCTGGTGGACCTGATGAACACGCGGCGTCGGCAGATTGCTCCTGTGCAGCGCAAGGCGCGCGAACGGCGCGAGTTGCTCGAGTTGGAGCGGCTCTCGGGACTGTCTCACAATTTGGAGGACGAGCTATTTAAGCACGAGAGCAGGCACGAGGTGGGGTACAATGTGAACGAGGAGGAGCTGGGGCGTGCGTTTGAGGACGGCGAGGCGGCGCTCAAGAAGAAGACGTACAAGGACCCGAATTACTACATTTCGCACTTTGCTCCTGCTGCGGCGATACAGGAGCAGCAGCTTTCGCTGGACTCGGGCTTTGCTTCTGAGGCCTCGCGTGCGGCGTTCGACATCGACGCCGAGGACGACAAGGTCGGGGTGCAGCGGCAGACGGCGCGGGTGTTGTGGGACAAGAAGGCGGGAAAGTACAAAAAGGTGCAGGACGACAGGAAGTACATTATTGGCGAGAGTGGCCAGAAGATTCCTGCGTCGTACCGGTCGGGCAAGTTTGACGAGTGGAAGGCGCAGCACCGGGTGAACTTCAAGACGGGGGCGACCGAGCAGGCGCGCGGGTTTGGCACCGAGCTGTCAGGCAAGCGGCAGAGGGGCCGGTTTGTGCACAGTAAGCAGGAGGCGCCCAAACTGCCCGATCGCGCACGTGACAATTATAAGCAGCAGGTGGAGAAGGTGAAGGCTGCGGTGGAGGGGGGCCGGGAGGTGAAAGGGTGGCGCGGGAAGCAGGGGCGGAGTGAGCTGCGGTCTGTGGAGCAAATGCGCAAGGGCCGGGAGGTGAAGGAGAAGAGACGGGCGAAGAATGCGCGTCCTAGTCGCAAGAGGAAGTAGAGATAAGTAGGGGCCAATGAAATAAAGCACGCGTAAAGAGGGGTATGGCGAAGGACCTTTGCACTCCGAATATTTTATTTGAAAGAGGGGGTTTGATCGGTCTGGCAGGGAGCCGCGGAGTCCGCGAAAGTGCGATGGGGAGGCATAGAGGGGGTAAAGAGGGGGTAGAGAGGGGGTTGTGAGGGGGTAGGGAGGGGGCTGAGATGGGCTGGTGACTGGGGCGTCGGATCGGGGGCCTTGCGGGTGGGCCAGATGTGCACTGGATGCTGGTGCCACGGCCCCAACCGCCAGGGTGCAGGGCTTCCAGTCGGAATCCGGTCGGGTGCGAGGCGGGCTTGCACCCCTAAAATGGGGTGAGCAAGGCTTTTTTTTATGGTGCCGGGCTCGTGCGCCAATCAACTCTGCACCCAGCACACCGGTTCCCCTCATTACGGATTACCAGCCCGTTCGGGCCCACTCCTACTGGCTGCATATAAAAACAACCCCCCACCCCCCGACAGGTTATCCCACCCCCAAAATCTGACCCCAGCACTTTTACCCCTCTTGAGCCCTCTGTATAAATATAAACACAAGCACCCATCTGCTTTTTTTTCCCTCTAATGGAGTACCAGTTGCAGACCCCGGTGGCCCCCCTCAAGACGAGCCCCCAATCCTCGCCTGTTTCCACCACGTCGGTGTCGAGCTCCACAGAGCCCCTCATGCTCGATAAGAAGTACTTTGATGACAAGCAGAGCATCAAGCCTTGGCTGCATTCCCAGCTCGTCTCCAGAGGCATCAACATCGTTATTGAGCGCTCAGACGACACCAAGATCGTGTTCAAGTGCAAGAACAGTCACAGCTTCGCCAGCAGCAGCACGAAAAATGCTAAAACTGCCAAAATAAATCCCAAGGAGCACAAGAGACAGAAGAGCAGCTGTCCATTCAGAATCAGAGCAAACTACTCTCTCAGGGCCAAGAAGTGGTCGATCGTCGTGGTCAACGACCAGCACAACCACCCGCTGTTCCCGTCTGTTTCGCCGGACAGCAGCTCCGAGTCTGACTCTAAGACCGGGGCCGGTGCCGGCGCACAAAGGCCCCTGCTTTCCACGCCTCTCGTCAACAAGAGACTCAACTTCGGGCCGACCAACTCGCTGCTGATGGCCGCGCAGACCGTGAACGCCAACCAGCAGCCCCTCAACAAATTCCAGCTCCCGCTGCCATCCAACATCGGACAGATACAGACTTCCACACAGACCCTGCCAGAGTCGCTGAGCTCCAAGTCGTCCTCGTCGTCCTCGTCGCCCAAGCCGTCCTTCTCCGAAAGCAACGCCGGCTCCAGAGACGCCAAGACAGGCACCCACGCCCAGCAGCAGCAAAGACTCAACATTCTGCATATCGAGATTAACAATCTGCTGCTCCACCTCAACACCTCCTCGAGCCTGTCGGACGCGAACAAGGAGGAGGCCTACTTCAAGATAATCTCGACGCTAAAGGACACGCTCAAGCAGCCAAACTACTCGCCCTCCTCGGGCACCACCAGCCCTTCGCACCCCCTCGCGCAGAACGGGTTCTACAACTATACCACTAATATTGGGGGCAACAACGAGAAGATCATGCTTCCCTCGCTGACAAACTCGCTGCAGGGCTCGTTGCAGTCGATCCGGTCGACCAACAGCGTCGGCGTCAACATGAACGCGTCGTACAACCAATATTATTTGTGAGAGCAAATGATCGCTGGGTATATAGAGATAAGAGATATTTGGGATAATTACGGAGAAAATGTCGTAGTGCGATGTGATAACATACATAATATACACAGTGAGCGCCCTTTGCTCAGCTTCTAAACACGTTCTTGCACTCTAGGCACACGTAGAACAGCACCATACTGGTATCTGCACGTTTTTGCTGCGACTGGAAAAAAACACACTCAGAGTTGTGACATTTCGGACACGTTTTGTCGGACCGCGGCAGCGTGGGGTCGGAGCCAATATCCTCGACGACTCCTGCGGTCTCTCCGATGTTGGTGATGAGCTCATGACGATACACCTTTGCGTTGTCGGCGAGCTCCGAATACGTGCAATTTCGGCACTGATACAGCAGTCTTTTCTTTTCTTTGTCTTCGCGGGGATACAACATGTTGTTGCTGGGCGTTAGGGACACTGCGGCGGCTATTGGACTTACCATTCGGCACAGAATCTGAAGGACATGTTGGATGAAAATGAAAAGTTGCGAGAGATTATGTAATTGTGGTTTGCCCCGTGTGCACGACTTTTCGCCACGAATTTTTCACCTTTTTTTTACAATTAATTGTTATTCGATAATATGTCTGGTGTTTTGAGACAATCTGCTAGAGCCGTTGTGAGGCTGGGCAGAAGGTAAGTTGGGTTTTGTTTGTGGTTCTAACGGCAGCGCCCGCATGGTGAGATTCAACTCGACTGAAGCTAAACCAGTGGACCCGAAAATCGCACAAATTGTCGACCAGATCTCCACTTTGACCCTTCTGGAGACCTCCTGTCTGATCCAGGAGCTCAAGACCAGACTCAACATCCCCGACATCGCTTTCCCAGCTGCCGGAGCCGCTGCCCCAGCGCCAGCCGCCGCAGAGGCCGAAGCTGCAGAGGTCAAGGAAGAGGCCCAGGAAAAGACCATCTTCAACCTCAAGCTGGAGTCGTTCGACGCCAAGGCCAAGCCTAAGATCATCAAGGAGGTCAAGTCGCTTCTGGGCCTGTCGCTGGTGGAGTCCAAGAAGTTTGTCGAGAGCGCTCCAAAGATCCTGAAGGAGAACCTCAGCAAGGACGACGCCGAGAAGATGAAGGCCACCCTCGAGGGCCTGGGCGCAAAGATTGCGCTGGAGTGACTGTATATAAAGCAAGACAAGATAGAAATTCGAAGTAGCATTGCGTACCTACGAAATCGACTTACAATTCATTTATACGGAGACATGGGATAGTAGACCTCGTCGTAGAGGTTTCGGGGAACACGCATGCTGGAGAAGCGCATGTCCCGCGCACGCACGCGCGGCGGTGTGTGAACTGCCGGGAAGTACGGCTCGGGGTCCTCGAACTCGTCGGGCGGGTGTTCGGACTGGTTCAGCAGCATGGCGAACGAGATCAGAGAGTTGATGGTATTCTGGATCTGCTGGATGGTCTGGGCGCTCGAGAGGTCGACGCCGCTGCTGCGGAACATGCCGAAGTTGTTGATTATCAGCGTCTCGAGCATCTTCTTGCGGATCAGCGTGGTGTTCTGGAAGCCTTGCACAATCGCGAGCAGCTCGTCCTCCAACGCGAGCAGGTCGTTGAACTCGCGGTGCCGGTCCACCGGCGCGACGGTCGTGGCAGTGGTGGCCGGAATGCGGATCGTGTCCTTGCCGGTCTGGTCGAGCTGCTGCAGATTCGAGGTGATGCTCGTGCAAATCGACGCCGACGACCCGTGGTCGCCCTTGTGGCTGCTGCCGGAGCCCTCGTCCGGCGAGTTGAGCCCGGGACTCATTTTGCGAAGCACTCTGCGCGAACGCGACCGTCCAAACATATTCAAATGCTCAAACTTTGGCGAGCCGCCGGTTTATGTGGGGGCAGCAGCGCGGGCGCGCTGCACAGCCTTAAAAGTCGGCAAAGTACTTGAGATACGGGTCCTCTCCCACGGCGCCGTAGTCGAGCTGCTCTTCGGGGTAGTGGTCGAACAGCGAGGTGTCGCCGACGCCGGCCGTGATCGGCGGCTCGTACGGTGTCTCGATGTCCTTCAGCAGCAGCTTTTCCCACACCACCTCGCTGAACCACTGGTGGTTTCTGATGTCTGCAGGGCCGTTCTGCAGGTTTCCCAGCCGGTGGGTGAGGTCTGCGGTGATCAGCCGCGACAGCAGATGCACCACGTCGGGGTGGAAGTGCGACGGGTAGTGGATCTTGCCTGCCAGGATCTTCTCGTACGTCTTCATCGGAGTCTGGTCGTAGAACGGAGTGTATCCGGCCAGCATCTCGAAGATCAGGATCCCCAGAGACCACCAATCCACACTCTTGTTATACGGTTTGGTGGTGATCACCTCTGGTGCAATGTAGTCGGGAGTTCCGCACAATGTCCATGTAACAGTCTCGACCTCCTTGGCAAACCCAAAGTCTGTCAACTTGATGTGTCCGTTTCTGTCCAGCAGGATGTTTTCGGGTTTGAGATCTCTGTAAATAATATTGTGCGAGTGCAGATACTCCAAAGCCAGAATCACTTCTGCAGCGTAGAATTTGGCAACGGGGTTGGGGAATCTCTGCGATTTCCGCAAAAGTGAGAACAATTCGCCTCCCTCGATGTAGTCCATCACCATAAACAGGTTCTTGGAGTCCTGGAACGTGCCCCACATCCTGATCAGAAAAGGGTGCTCCACCAACTTCAGCATCCGTCTCTCGTCGTTGGTGTGTTCCACCTGTTTCATCCTGATGACCTGTGCCTTTTTCAGCACTTTTATAGCATAGAACCGGTTGTTGTGCACAGACTTGACCAGGTGCACGCGGCCAAAAGAGCCTGTTCCTAGAGTCCGCATGATTATAAAGTCCTTTAGCGAGTATTTGCCTTTCGAAACCGTGGATCTTTGCGGAAGCAACGAGCCCCCAGCAACTCGCTGCAGCTGCACGTAATTGGGCTGAATGATCGCCTGGTACGAGGGCATGTGCTGGAGAATGGCCATCTGCTGCTGCTGGGCCTCCTGCGAGGCCAATTGCGACTCGTCCAAGCCTGACATCTGGTCCTGATATATGTTATTGAGCAATTGGTGCTCTGTTCTGTCCATTAGCTGTGTCTGTTGAGTCTCCAGAGTTTCTTCCGGATGTCCAGAGCCTATATGAAGTTTTTGTAAAAGCCTGGAACGCATGCACTGGGTCCGCAGGCAAAAACAGCAGGTGAAATTGCTAAAACAAAAATTAGGTCAGGAATATTCACTACGCCAGACCCCAGCAAGGAGGGCGTAATTTGCAAATTGCAGCATGGGCCCCTGTATGGTGGGCACCCTGTGGCACGCCCCATGCGTCTCGCGGTGGTGCTCCAAGGGTTCCGTGTAAACTCGCGGTGGTGCTCCATCCCTCCTCCCTCCCCCCTTTTCCCGCACCGCTCCTTCCACCCAAAATCTTTACCCGGCCAAATATTTTTTGAAGGCAAATATACCATGTCCAGAAGATACGACTCCAGAACCACCATCTTCTCGCCAGAAGGCAGACTGTATCAGGTCGAATACGCGCTCGAGGCAATCAATCATGCGGGAACAGCCATTGGCGTGATGGCAAAGGACGGAGTCGCTCTTGCGGCCGAAAGAAAAGTCACCAGTAAGCTTCTTGAGCAGGACACCAGTGCAGAGAAAATGTACATTCTGAACGACAAGACGGTGTGTGCGGTGGCCGGAATGACTGCCGACGCAGGTATTCTGATCAACCATATCAGATATTCGGCCCAGCAGTACCTGAAAACATACGGAGAGGATATTCCTATAGAGACGCTTGTCAAGCGGATCTGCGACACAAAGCAGGGATACACGCAGCACGGAGGCCTGCGGCCGTTTGGAGTGTCGTTCATCTTTGCGGGCTACGACGAAAGATACGGGTTCCAGCTGTACACGAGCAATCCGTCGGGAAACTACTCTGGATGGAAGGCGACGAGCATTGGGGCTAACAACACCAGTGCACAGACCCTGCTCAAACAGGACTACAAAGACGACATGACACTGACTGACGCGCAGAATCTGGCTCTCAAAGTGCTCAGCAAGACCACTGACAGCAACAAGCTCACCAGCGAGAAGGTCGAGTTCACCACCATTGGCCTGGATGCCAACGGCAACGTCAAGATCAAGATTTGGACGCCAGACCAGATCGAGAAGCTGCTGAAAGAGAGTGGTGTGATGACCAGAGACGAGGAGGGCGATGATCAATAGACGTCTACACGGAGCACATATAATTTTTCCCCATGTAAAATAATTTTATATTATTTTTTGTTTGCCACTAGTAATAGTTATGTCGAGAATTGCAGACACCATTTCGAGATTGGCGGTTCCAGTGGGTGCTGCCATTGTTGCTGCTCAGTACTCGTTGTACGACGTTAAGGGTGAGTTTTTATTGCTTCAAATTTGCTAACATTCAGGCGGACAACGTGCGGTTATTTTCGACAGATTTTCCGGTGTTAAACAGCAGGTTGTTGGCGAAGGTTTGAACTTTCTGATTCCTTGGCTCCAGAAACCGATCATTTTTGATGTGAGAACCAAGCCGAGAACCATCACGACGACTACGGGGTCCAAGGATCTGCAGACGGTGTCGCTGACTTTGAGAGTTCTGCATCGTCCAGATGTGATGAGTCTGCCCCAAATCTACCAGAACCTGGGCCTGGACTACGACGAGAGAGTTCTTCCTTCTATTGGAAACGAGGTGCTCAAGAGTATTGTCGCGCAGTTCAACGCTGCCGAGCTGATTACAATGAGAGAGACCGTGTCGAACCGGATCAAGAGCGAGCTGGAACAGCGTGCCAGGGAGTTTGCCATCAGACTGGAAGACGTGTCGATCACACACATGACGTTCGGACAGGAGTTCACCAAGGCTGTGGAGCAGAAGCAGATTGCCCAGCAGGACGCAGAGAGAGCCACGTATTTGGTCGAGAAGGCCGAGCAAGAAAGACGTGCTGCTGTGATCCGTGCCGAGGGAGAGGCCGAGGCTGCAGAGAACGTTTCCAAGGCGCTGAACAAGGCTGGAGACGGCCTGTTGCTGATCAGAAGACTCGAGGCGTCCAAGGAGATTGCCCAGACCCTGAGCCAGTCACCAAACGTGACGTATCTGCCGAATGCGTCGCAGTCTGGTGAGGCGTCGAGCAGCCAGTCTCTGCTGCTGAATCTGGGCCGTTGATGTATGTGCTCCTTTTTCTGTAAATACACAATTAAAATCTAATTTAAATCTATTTTTATTGTTTTATGATTGCTAATTCTACAATTGTACCGCGACCTCCCAAGAAGGTTGCGTGTCTCAATTGTCGATTGAAAAAGCTCAAATGCGACACTTCGGTCCCTGCGTGCCATCGATGCGCGGCCAAAGGCCTGGTGTGCAGGTATGTCTCGCACAGGAAGACAGGCCCAAAATCGGGCAGTAAACAAGGGGGAGCAAGAAACGAGCCACCATCCCCCAACACGGCGCTTGTCGCAAACCCAGCACCCGCCCTTTCAGACCAAGAGCTGTCCAAAGTGCTGAATTTGGACCAGTACGGCTTTTCTCTCAAGGATATCGACAAAATGCACCATTACTACTTCAAAACAAATAGCGAGGCCTATCGATTTTCGTACATGCGGTACGTGCGCCGCTTCAGATCCGACCCGCAGTCCATTCTGCCCCTAATATACATGAGCTGGGCCGCGAGCTGCATCCACACTCCCAAATGGTTTGGCTATGCTGACCAGCTGTACCATCGCGCTTCCAAGCTGCTGTCCAACTTCGAGGCCTGTCGCGACGTTTCCGACCGAGTGGTTGTGATGTACTTCTTGCAGGCGCTCGTGGCCAAAGTCTCGTGCGAGTTCCGGCTCAATTACGACACCCAGGCCGCTCTGACGGTGTGCGAGGCTGTGCGGTTTGCCCAGCTTTTTGGCTACGACAGACTCGACGTTTCTGCCAGCAATCCGTCCCGGGCGCTGAAATCCGACGAATACTGGTCGCAGTCGTTTCCCGAGACCAGCCACCGGTACTCTGCCGAAGTCGGGACCAACAATTCGTACCTGAACTTTTCAGTGACCTCGGCAGAGAACTGGGAGGTCGACCCGGCCGACGAGGTCGATCCCGAGATCTCGATCGCCGAGGAGGCCCGTC
The DNA here is from genome assembly GCA_030578415.1 of Ogataea chonburiensis. NCBI lineage: Eukaryota > Fungi > Ascomycota > Pichiomycetes > Pichiales > Pichiaceae > Ogataea > Ogataea chonburiensis. The sequence goes on along the minus strand of JAJMRU010000002.1, from coordinate 690,582 downwards.
GTACGTTCTGGTCCATCTACAACCTGGACAAATGGTACGCTCTGGTGACTGGTCTGCCTCCGTCGATTGGAACAGACAACAGCTCGCTAATTCTGACCAAATTACCAACTCCAACTACGTTTTTAAATTTATCGCCGAGTTTAGAGCCACAGACGTGTTATTTGCAAGAGGCCATGGAACGGCTCAAAAAAGACGACGTGTTGGTGGACCACGACAAGAGCATGTCTTCCAACGTGCTGATGCTCACGATTTCGGATAATCTGATGAAATGGAGCAAGATCTTTTTATTTGTCGTGGACCTGAACTCGCTGCGTGCCAAACAGAGTCTCGAGTCGATAATCGCCAAAGTGGACGACGTGGTGCGCAATTTCAACACCATGCACCGGAATTTGACCCTGTTCGACATGGACCCTCGCTCCATGCTCAATGCTGTTGTCAATAACACCATCGTGTTTTTCTATCAGACAATCGCCGTCAAGCTGGGCTATCTTTTTTCCAGAGAGCTACAGGAATACGGAACAGTGCACGAGGGCTGTATTTTATCTCCAGAACACACCAGGTTCTTCAAAGTCGTCATCAACAAGCTGTACACCTTGAACTTCGACGTGGCGAGCCGGTTTCTGAACGACCAGCTGCCGGACATGTTTCTGGCCAACACCGGCCACCTGATTGTTTTCACAAACCATGTCAAGTCTCTTTTCCAGATTGTGACCATTCTGATGGTGCTGGACAGCCATTTGGGCTCTGACCTGCCTCTGGTCGACGACATCGTTGCCATGCTCAAGCTTCTTCACGCACGGTCTCGAGACCTGTCGAAAAAAACCAGCTCCTTCACCAAATTCTACCAATTTATCACTACATGGCTCGAGGTGCTCGAAAATAGCCCTGAAAAAATCAATTTTTTCTCCTATCTCTAGTCAAAACCCAAACTCGAACGCCGACATGTCGGGCTCCTGGAACTGCGAAACAGGCGGCGGCAGCACCTCGCGACCAGTCACGGCCTCCTTCAGCTCCATGTTATGCGAAAACTCCCAGTTCCGCAAAAGATACAGCGAGAGATAGTCGCACCCCATTTTCGCGTACATCGCCGAAGCAGCAAGCACAAACTCAAACTCGCTCGACCCGGCAAGCTCCCGCGCGCCCCGAAGGTACTCCACGCGTTTGCGGCGCAGCTCGTCGTACAAAATCAGCAGCACAGGGTCCTCCTGCGCCAGATGCCGCACGTCGGGCTGTGCTTTTAGCTCGGCCGCAACCTCGCCAAACTGCTCCAGATCCGCCGCCAGAAGCCCGATCGGCTTCACCAGCGCCTGAATCCCCAGCCCGCGGTCCCCCAGCACCCAGAACCCCCAGTTCAGCGTCCAGCGGTCGTTGCTCCGCAGCGCAGCAGGAATCACGTGACGCACCACCAGGTCGCGCAGCACGGGTCCATGGTCGCTGTTTTCGTGGCACCGTGCGAGCGCGACAGCGAGCGCGACGTCGTCCAGCTTGTTCACAAGCACGTTGACACAGTCCTTGAGCGATCCTGCCAGTAGGAAGAAGTATGCTGCGTCGTGGTATCTGTGTTTGCCGAGCAGCACAAACGCGTTTTTCAGTGCTGCCGAGCGCCAGCGTTCCTGCTTGAAGTCGTTTCCCAGGAACTTGAGCATCTTCTGCTGTTCTGGGTGGCCCATGGCTGTGCGCCAGAGTCCCACAAGCACGTTCTTCTTGTGTAGGGCCAGAAAGTGCAGCGAGCACACGCTCGGGTCTTTGTATCTGCCCGAGTTCTGGGTCTTGAAAAACTCGGTCCGCGCGACAGTCTCGACCGTCTGCACGAGCTTGGGCTGCTCCAGCCAGTACGCAAGCGCATATTTGGCCATTTCCGGAGCTCCCAGCTGCATATTGCTGTTTTCGTTGATGATGTCCAGAAGCAGGTCTTTGTGGTCGCTGTGCAGCGCAAAACACATGTCTCGCGGCGTCACTGTGCGCAGAGACGTTCCCTTGGCAGAATTCAGCTGGAAAAGCTTCATTCCCAAATAGAAACGACGCCCATTGTGGTCGAGGATATGGGCATATTTCTCAGCCATATCTGCGATGATCTGCACCGTGGACGCCAGCGTGATCTGCTGATGGCCTGTCAGGAACGGCAGCTTGTGCTTTGCAAGCCGCTCCACCATTGTCGTGCACGCCAGTCTGGTCATTCCCGAATCTGTTCCGCGCACACTGTCCAGCTTCTGCAGCTCGTGCGGCGAGATCCCGAGCCCCACGTCGACGGTTTCGGTGTTCCCGAGCTCCAAGTCTCGCAGGACGCGTGCTAGCTGCTCCAGAATGCGCTCGGTCATCTCGAGACGCCCCAGAAAGAGTGTCTGGATCAAAAACTGCGGGTGGTACAGAGGCACAGGTCCGTTCAGCGCAGAACACAGCTCAAACACGTCGTTCGACGCAATCTCCAGCGTCCCCATTGCTCGCGCAGTCACATAGTCCGTTTGCGCGTCTAGAGTCTTGTCGCTGATATAGAACTGGTTGCCTGCTCCAATTACGAGCAGTCCGTCTGTCATCCAGACAGAGTCACCAATAGCGTGTCGAGTTTGATGCGAGATGTCCACGCTCTTGATTTTCGCGTACGTGGGCGTCGCGTTGGTGTAGTCGAACCTCAATTGCGTGTACAAAAGTGACCTGGACCCGAATCCAACTGCCAGTATGCCCTGGTTGTATTTGGTGCAAGTCCAGTCCAAATCCTTAACTTTTTCGTGTGTGAACGTTTCTGAGTACTCGAGGGTGCCCAGCCGGGTGTCCCAGATGGTGAGACGGTCTGCGTGCTCGTCCACGAGCGCGAGTCGGTGGATCGAGGAGCCGTTTAAAAATGTAGCATTTTGTATGGCTGTGGAAAAAGAGCGTTTGGGATGCCACACGATAGTCCCGTTTTCGAGCCCGGCGCCGTAGATTTGCACGTCCCCCGCACGCGAGATCGTCGCGAGCACGTCCCGCGACGCGCTCGAGTCCAGAGACTCGGACCAGCCCACCGGGTTGACGAAACTGGCCCGATGCACCGAGTCCAGCTGCTGTGCGTCCAGGGCGCGGAAACTGCACGAGTCCGGCCCGGCAACAAGCTCCCATCCCGCGCACGAGCCGTCCTGGCGCACGGCGACAATGTGCGCGCGGTCGGGCGCGCGTTCCGGCAGCGCGAAGAACGCTGCCACCCCCCCCATGGGACCGGTCTTAGTCGACCCCACAGCCTGCGCCAGCTTGGTGTCTGAGACACGCGTGCACTCGAAACACACCAGCTCGTCCGCGAGCGCCACCACCACGTACCGCTCGCCCCCCCAGAACGCCGCGTCCAGCACCGGGCTGCGCGTCTGCAGCGTGCATTTGCGGTTCAGCGTCCGCTGAGACTGCGACAGCGGAATCGCCGTCCACACACAGCTCTCGCCAAACCGCGTCGTCGACAGCACTGCGCTTCCATCCGCCGACCGAATCAGACGCCGAATGGACTTGTTGTGGCCCGTCAGCTTGTGCTGCAGCGCGCCCAGCTCCACAGACACAGAAACAGAGCTGGGCCGTTCCTGCTCTTCGAATTGCAGCAGCGCCTCAAACTCAACGCTCACGTGCCGGATAGAGTTCCGGAACAGGTCGTGGACCACCATCGAGAGTCCTGCCGCGTCGCTGGACATCTGGACGTCCTGCAAAAACACCGAGCGACAGTCGTTCGGAATGCAGTTCCCAGCAAATTTAATGTCTGCCACCGTGAGTCCGCCGTGCGCATTTAGCACCGAATCCAGCTTCGAGACACGCAGGTCGCGCGAGAACGAGAGCCCGAGCCCGGAAATCGCATACACCTCGATCTGGCCGCGCTGGTCGAATACCAGACACAGCTCTGGCTTCGACTCCAGCAGCTGCGCCAGACGCGCCTGCCGACGGTTGTACAGACTGGCCGTGGACCCACTGCGGCTGCGCGAGACCTCCTGGCGGCGCGCTAAATCGGCCCCGTGCGCCAGCGGCACGTCGTGCGTGTCCAGCGCCTGCAGCACCTGCTGGACCCCGTGTGCCACCAGATGGCTGTCGACCACCGCCACAAAGCTGTGTGGCGCAAACTGCACTGCCCCGTTCGACACCACAGTGAACCCGCGGTCCAGAGCGAGCGTGGAGAACAGGGCGAGCGTCGCGTCCGAGCAGTACACGTACAGCGTGCAGTGGTCGGTCTGGCCGGCGTCTGCGGCGCGGGTGCTCACGTTTTTGATGATGCTGTTGGCGGGCTTCAGATCTGGCTCAGCCACAGACCCGCACGTCTCGACGGGGCAGTTCTGGGCAGACTTCCAGCGCAGACACGACACCGGCGCGGCCACCGCGACGTAGTTGAGCTCGAATTCCGCAGACTCGATCCCGTACGCGACCCGGTGCCAGATTTTCACCAGTCTGTCGTCGTAGCCGACACTCGAGATGGCAGTCGAGTTGGGAGCAAATTTCACCATGTACACGGGGTTTGGCTGGCGTTTGAACCACAAAAGCCGCTGCGCAACGCGGTGCTCGCCCGCGTCCAGCGTGTAGTACACGCGCCACAACGACAGCGCCCGTTCTGTCCCGACACACAGCTCGCAGCTGGTCCGCGAATTGTACTCCGGGGGCAGTCCAAACAGCTGGGCCTGCATGTAGTCGTCCTGTCGCGCGTCGCACGAGTCCGACCACGCCAGACACGTCACTGCAGACGAGTCTGCAGCGCTCTCGATCTCGCACTCCAGGGTCCACTCGATCTCGAGCTCTCCCAGGTCCTTGCGCCCCTTGAAGTTGTAATTGTAGAAATTCGACACTGTGGGCGTGTACACAAGCACCTTGGCCCCCACGCTCAGCGCAATCTTGCCGTTTACTCGATTCACGTCCACCACATACGAATCCCCTGGTAAGTAGATGGTCTGCAAATGCTGGAAGTCCCGGGTGACAATGACCAGGTTGTTGCCCGAGCAGTACACCAGGATCTGGATGGAGTTCCAATTGACAAACGAGCAACAGTGCGGCGACCGGTTCGGCTCGCCAGGCACGAAATTGAGCGTCATGTAAATCGGTGCGAGGATGTAGTAAAAAAATACAATTTTGTGCAAATTATTTATTCCTCACAAATATGGTGGCAAGGTAAGTTATATGCGTCCTGTGTTTCTGTTCTAACATGCCAGTTGCAAAGACCAGCTCAAACAGGTCGCTATTTGTCTGCAGAGGTCGCCCTGCGTCATGATCGAGCGCAATAAGCCCAAGACCTGCATCACCGACCCGGAGCTCGCCAAAGACCTGCCCGAGCTGTGCAAGGCCCAGCTCGCCACGTTCCTGGAATGCAAACGCGGAATAGTCGACATGCGCAAGCGTATCCGCGGAAACGGCACGCTCAGCACAGGCAGATACGACGACCAGTACGAAAAACTCTCCTCAGGGAACTTCGACCCCAGAGAGGAAATGATGAAGCTGGAAAAGCTCAACTCGAACCAGAAATCCTAACTGTACATACTCGTGAATATCACAGCCCCGCCAGCTTCTCGCTGCCCACACGCACGATCTGCGCGACCAGATGGTCGACAACGGCCCCCGACACCACGGGCGAGTTGAACACCACGCGGAAGAACTCGCCGTGGTCCTCGCCCCGCGCCGCGTCGTCCGGGTTCGGCGCATAGTCCACCAGAAACTCGCCCCGTCCGTGCAGCTCCGCCGCAATCGTGCGCGTCACGTGACTCATCTCACGCGCGCCCAGCGCCCGCCCGGCAGGGTTGTAGTAGAAGCACACCTGCGGGCAGTGCACCGGCACTGCGCTCACGATCGAGAACCCCGGGGTCTGCTGTGCGCGGTGCACAAAGTGTGCTGCCAGCTGTGCTGCGTGGTCCACCCGCTCCTGGTACCCGCCCGTGCCAAAATAGAGCCAGCTGAGGTAGAACTTGAGTGCGTCTGCGCGTCGGCCGCAGCCCATCGTCCCGTTAGCAAGGTCGAAGTTGTCGCTGTCCTCCTGCAAGTTGTGGAACAGATATGGAGCTGCCAGCGAGTTTGCCTGCAGAAACACTCTGTCATTAGGCACCAGCAAGAAGGAGCACGTAGTTGGCACTCCGAGCATCTTGTGGGGATTGGTGGTGATGGAGTCTGCGAGATGCGAGCCTGCAAGTAGACTGGATTGTAATTTGCTGAAAATCATGTTTCCTCCCCACGATCCATCGATGTGGAACCAGAGCCCATATTTTTTTGCAACCGGTGCTATTTTTTCAAAAGGGTCGAACGAGCCGAACACCGTGGTGCCTGCAGTTGCGTTCACATACAACGGAGTATAGTTTTTGGCTTTCGAGTCCAGTATGGCCTTTTCGAGCTCGTCTATCTTCATTGCTCCGCGTTCGTCGACCGGAATCTTGAACACACTGTTTGCTCCCATACCCAGCAGAATCGCAGCCTTTTCCACGCTGTAATGAGCATGGACGCTCGCAAAAACGGCAAACTTCTTGAAATTGCCCTCCACTTTGGTTTCTGGGTACAAAATGCTGCGGGCCATGTGCAAACTGGTGATGTTAGACCACGATCCGCCACTGAACGTGAGGCCTCCAGCATGGTTTCCATCAAAGCCGAACATTTTAGCATAATCTTGTGCAACTTTGCGTTCGATCGCTGTAAGAGCAGGCGAAACTGTGAATACGTGCGAATTTGTGTTCAACACAGATAAAATCAGGTCCGAAAGCACTCCAACAGGATTGGTGGAGGCATATAGTTTATCGAGGAAGCCCGGATGCCATGTGTTAACGGACGAGTCTAGAATCGATTTGACAACTTCCAGCATCTGATCTGCCGAGTTTGGAGTTCCCTGGATGCCCGGATAGTCTGCATTCTTGTCGAGTCCCAATTGCGAGACCACCAATGCAGGGTCTTCGTACCGAGGACCGAGAGATCTAGTGCCATTGTCTGTATCTTTGACCTGTTGGACAATCAGTTCAATAGCTGGAACAAGCAGATCTTGCAATTCTTGAGCTCGATCGCTTTCAAGAGCAGGTTTTAAAATTGCGTGTTGTTCCTGTCCGAGTGTCATTATTAATTGAAATATCACACAAAAAAAAATGTTAAAAAATCAAAAAAAAAGTCGCAATGTCAGACTCCGAGACAGGGCCTTCTGGGGGACAGGAATTGCAGTCCTTGGGGGTTCGACTGATGGCCCAGGACTCCCTGGAGCAGGAGGTGGCGATGGATGCGAATAAGATGATTGTGGAGCGCGAGATTGAGCTGGATCAGAAACGGCTCCAGAAGGCAAAGGATAAGCAGGTCAAGCTCCAGGGACGTTTGCGGGGCATGGAAATGAAGCTGCGGAACTCTGCGACGAGGATATCGGAGCGGGAGCGTCTACGAAAGGACATTGAGGCATTGAAGCGCGACGAGCTCGAGCCTGTGGGTACAGACATTAAAGAAATCGAACAGAGACTGAGCGAGAACAAGGGCAGCAAGGCGCACCCCGAGTCGGCCGACGCGAGCGGAATGTTTCCTGGAGAGACCAGGCAGGAGTTTCTTGTGCGGACAGGTAAAATTACTGCGTTTGGAACATCGAATGGGTTTATCGAGGAAGAAGAGCCCAGTAACAAGACACATCAAGAGCTAATACTTCCTGGACTAGATTTTTCAGACGATGACGACGATGACGACCAAACAGTCACAAAAAAGCGATTGCGCGACGAAAACTTGGACGATGGAGACGAACGCATGTATAATGATCGTCTAGCTCAGTGGATACAGCGTCGGTCAGCAATGCGAGCAGAATTACGTCCTGATTACGTGGATAACCCCGACCAGCCTGAATGGGAGAAACCGCATCCCAGCAACGCGGAGGCGGTTCTGAATGACGAGTTCCGCGTTCCTGGAGATGTGTATCCCTCGTTGTTCGACTACCAGCGCACGGGAGTCCAATGGCTCTGGGAGCTGTATTCTCAGCGCACAGGAGGGATAATTGGAGACGAAATGGGACTTGGAAAAACGATCCAGATCATTTCGTTTTTGGCAGGACTGCACTACAGCGGTCTGCTTAAACGGCCGGTGCTGGTGGTGTGTCCTGCTACGGTGCTGAACCAGTGGTCGAACGAGTTCCACCGATGGTGGCCTGCACTGCGCGTGGTGATTCTGCACTCGATCGGCACGGGAATGGGCACGCGCGCGGCGAGAGCTGCCAGCTACGACGACGACGACAACGAAGAGCTGGACCCTGCAGACATGCCCTCCGACACCCGCGCACGGGACCTTGTCGCGTCGGTGCTCCGGCGCGGTCACGTGATCATCACCACGTACGTCGGGGTGCGCATCTATGCGCGGCACCTGCTGCCGGTGCGGTGGGACTATGTGGTGCTCGACGAGGGCCACAAGATCCGCAACCCCGACAGCCACGTGACGCTTGCGTGCAAGCAGCTCAAGACGGCGAACCGGGTCATTTTGTCGGGCACGCCCATCCAGAACAATTTGGTGGAGCTGTGGAGTCTGTTTGACTTTGTGTTTCCAGGCCGTCTTGGCACGCTTCCTGTGTTTCAAAAACAGTTTTGTGTGCCGATCAACATTGGCGGGTATGCGAATGCCACCAATGTCCAGGTTCAGACCGGGTACAAGTGTGCGGTGATATTGCGCGATCTGATTTCGCCGTATTTGCTGCGTCGGGTCAAGGCCGATGTTGCCAAAGACCTGCCTAAGAAATCCGAGATGGTGCTTTTTTGTAAGCTCACCAGTGTCCAGCAGAAGCTGTATGAGGATCTTTTGAGCTCGGAGGACATCACCAAGATTCTGAATGGCAAGAGGAACGCTTTATTTGGGATTGATTTATTGCGCAAAATTTGCAACCATCCAGATTTGGTCGACATTAAGATGCGCAAGAAAAACATGCACGATGCAGCACAGCTCGAGGCTCGTGCTGGGAAATTGCAAGTGGTGCACGCGTTATTGGATGTGTGGCTTCGCGAGGGCCGCAAGACGCTGATTTTCACCCAAACCAGACAGATGCTGGATATATTACAGGAATATCTGGACTCTCTGAATTCTACTATCGACTCCCCATTTCTGTATCTACGCATGGACGGCTCGACTCCCATTGCGCGCAGACAGACTCTAGTTGATGAGTTCAACAGAAACCCCGACTACAGCGTGTTCCTGCTCACCACAAGGGTCGGAGGACTGGGAGTGAATCTTACAGGAGCCAGTCGAGTCATCATCTACGATCCCGACTGGAACCCTTCTACCGATGTGCAGGCTCGTGAGCGTGCGTGGCGACTGGGTCAGAAGAAAGACGTGGTCATCTATCGTCTCATGATGGCAGGGTCTATTGAGGAAAAAATATATCACCGTCAGATATTCAAGCAGCTGCTCACCAACAAGATTTTGAAGGACCCAAAACAAAAACGGTTTTTCAAGATGAACGACCTGCACGAGCTTTTCACGCTCGGCGACAAGGAAACCAGATTCAACGAGAAACGGGCCAAAAAGTCCTCGGATGACTTTTTGGAAGTGTCTAAAATGAAAGGTGTTTCTGGAATGCAGCAGTACGAGGACGGTGAGGAGGACGACCACAGCGAGGACAAGGATATAATGGCAGGGCTCATGGGAAACTCGGCATTGCAGTCTGCTCTTGAACACGAAAGCGTGCTGGCCCCTTCGTCCTCATACAGTCTGATCGACAACGAGGCTTCCAGAATAGCCAACGAGGCTGTGCGTGCGCTACGGGAGTCACGAAAACTGGCACGTCAGACCAAAATCAACGTGCCAACATGGACAGGCAAGTTTGGAGAGGCCGGGAAGAACGCGGGATCCAGAAGCAATACTCCTGTTCGCGGGTCTCCTACGCCAGTAGTGAGTTCGAGCTCGATCCTGAACAATATAAAGAAACGCAAAGAGACTACACCCAAGCCGCAGCTACAGGACTCGGATCTGATAGCACGCTTGAGCACCTACATGGCAGGTCTGGACGGCTTTTTCAGCACGTCTTCGGCAGTTCTGGAAGAGCTGCAGATCGACGTGTCGAACGAAAAAACAGTCAAGGTGGTGCGGTCGATGCTCAAGTCGATCTGTAAATGGGACCGCGAGCGCAAAGGCTGGGTGCTGAACGAGGAGTTCCGATAATTCAAATAATTCAATTCACCATAATTTCAATAAAAGCAAAACTCATTTCTTGGTTCCCAGAGAAAAGTCACCAGCAATCCATCTGTTGACCATGGCAAGCGAGCTGGCAGGCTGGTCGTACGGAACCATGTGACCACCGTCGTACATTCTGGCAAAAGTGAAGATGCCAGAGGTCTTGACCTGGCCGATCTTCTTGCCGCTCAGCGTCATGTCCAACATCTCGGCAGCCTCAAACTCGTTGTGGCCCGACCATTGCAACGCGTTGGCCCAGGCCTGGTTGCCGAGCCAGTTGCAGATGAAATCCTTGTCTCCAGCGTAGATCAGCACGGGAACGTCACTCTCCAGCAGAGTCACAACGTTCTTGTAGAATGGCTTCATCCAGTCGCCAGCAAACATAAAGTTTCTATTGATGTCAAAGTTGCACGACTCGTATGTGTCCACCTCGGCACCCAGCTTCTTCTTCACATCAGCCAGATTCAGGTAGTCCTCGATGTACTGCAGACCCTCGTAACACAGACTGCTGCCCTCACACTGGCGTCTCACGTCATATGGGTTCTTTCCGGTCTTCTGGTAAGGCCCGATCTGGGCGTTATTGCAGTAGATGGTGGCAGGAACACACGAGAAGACAGACTGGGAGCTGTAGCAGGACTCGATCAACGACAGACATCTTGGCAGAGTGTCCAACATTCCCTCACACTCCGCCTCTGGAAGAGATGGGTCTGCGCCGCTCTCGGCAGAGCAGGCCATCTTCTCGTAATATGGGTACTGGGTCAGTGGGTCAGTCAGACCGTTACCAATGAGCACAGATGTCAGGTTGAATGATCTGTCTGCATGGGAGATGATCTCAGAGGCAAAGACCGGGATGTAGTGACCGGCATAGGACTCTCCGGCAATGTGGAAGTCATTTTTGAGCAGTCCTGGGAATTGTTGGTAGAACAGCTCCAAGAATGCATAAATGTCCTTTCCAGCAGCAACGGTGTTGGAGACAGACTTGGAGGAGTAGGAGTACCCAACATTCACCGGTTGGTCCAAGAAAATGACAGTAGCATTACTGTTCCAGGAGTATGGGTTGTTGACTGGCTTGAGGTCGGAGTCAATAGACGACGAGCCCAATTCAAAGAACAGACCAGTCAAGGACGAGCATCCTGGCCCACCATTAAGCCAGAGGATGACAGGGTCATTTTCAGGGTCATTTCTAGATTCAAACATCCAATAGAAGAAATGCTTGTCGTCGTCCTCCACATCCAGATAACCAGAATATTGTTTGGTGTGGTCGACGCCAAGAGCGCCAGGGTCCGTCTTCTTGACTCTCAACTTGTAATTGGAGAGTTTCTCGTTCTGGACATGAGCGTCCCAGAACTGGTTAGGCATCTTGGTGATCTTAGCCTTTGGCTCCGACTTGAAACTCATTTGTGCTAAGGTCTGAGGGAACTTGAGTTCCATTTCGCCCCACAGCTGTTTCAGTTCCGGAGACAGGTTTTCGGTGGCTTCTCCAAAGGCCTCCGACACTTGGTGCAGAAGTGAACTTCCCTTGGTCTTCAAATCCTTGAGACCCATTTCAAGTGGCATGGGGTGCTGACCACCCATCTGCTGATTGATGGACAGCGCTTCACCACATCCAAGGAAAGCTGCCAATAGTGCAGCTGTAGATAGTGAAAGCTTCATTTCTAAAAGCTGTAAATAGTACAGATGTTGTATCTAAAGCGATTGGTGGACGCAAAAGAAAGAGAGTAAATATATTAGGAAGGCAAAAAAGATAACCAGCCACAAGAAATTACACGGCTACTAAGACGATAAGGAAATTTAGGCTTTTAGAGGTTCATACACCGCACATAGATGCTGTTTGCAAGCGCCAAATGCCCTATTGGCCATCTGTGCACCAATTTCCGTTTGCACTCGTTGTATCCGATTTCCCCATACCGCTCTTGCGAGGGAATTGTGACACAACATCCGTGCACCGCGACCCAACTCAATAAATTAATTTCCAATAAAAAATCAGACAAAGTAATCAAAAAAAAATAGCGTATGTTGAGACGAGTTCTTTTGCGTCAGGAGCCGCGCTGCTTTGCACAGAGTAGGATAGTTGGCTTGCGGGGAATCCATGGGTCTGGTCTGCGTCTGAAAGATGGCGACAAAGACGATCGCAACCTGATCAATCGAATGCATTTGGAATCCGATCCGAACCAGACAGAATACTCTAATTCCACATACGAGTCGTATCTCAAGTTCCAGGCAGCATTTGCCGGAATTGTTGCGGTGATGGGATGTTTTGGTGCTTATCAATTGTACAAAAATTGGACTCTTGTCAAGAGAAAGGTGTTGGGTGACAATTACGATCTCTCGCATTTTGATGAGGTTTATGCTGAGATACAACGCAAGAAGGAGAAGAAGAAGCAGGAACAGGTGAAGAGAAACACTACTATTACCAATCCGAACTCGTCGGATGTCCCTGGGCTGTACATTTGTGGAAGCAACATGGAAGGATTGGTGTCTACGGACCCGAAAGTCAAATTTCAGCCTGTGATGAAACGGCTCGAGACTTTTGACAATTTCGTGGCACGGGACGTTGCGCTTGGGCAATTTTCTGGTGCACTAATCGACAAGAAGGGAAATCTATACCAATGGGGGTCTGGCTTTGGAGGAGACTCTTCGAAACCAACGCTTAAAAGGAAGAACCTGGTTAAAGTGGGAATTAGTAATGGCATGATCTACGCTCTGACAAAACAGGGCGAGGTGGTGTATTTCCCAGAGAACTTTAAACTGCAAGAGCAATTCAAACAGAAGCACAGTAATTGGCTTTATTCCAAGACCACCAATTATGGAAAGCTCAGCACCAAGCGCGCAATCAAGGACTTTGAAGTTGGGAAAGAACATATAGTTTTGCTCGACTCCAAAGGAGCTGTTTACACCTGTGCAACAGGTCTTGGTCCTCTTGAGAAGAGTTATGGACAATTTGGAATCCCACATTTCTCTCAATTCGACGCTCCTCCGTCGCCCAATGATGTGCACGAGGTGGTGTTGTTGAATCGCGTGACGGATTCAGACGTCTTGGCAGAGCGGAAATTTGTGAAGATCGCAGCAGGAAACTTCTTCACTGCCTGTCTTGATAGTCTAGGAAATATATGGACATTTGGAAAGAACACTTATGGATCTTTAGCCAGAGATGTCAATTACAATACCGAAATCATGCCATATCCAACGAAAGTGGACTTGATCTCTAAACATTTCAAAAGAAGTAACCTCCCACAATGTATTGACATTGCTGCTGGAGGAGACACTGCATATGCGTCGTTTATTTCGTCAGACATCTACGAGCTTTTCGAGAAGTCGATTCAAAAGAATAAAAGTTTCAACCTCTCAGATCTTTCAGGAACTCAGAAGAATAGTCTGATGCATTTTTCTTGGGGTCACGGATTGAAGGGTGAGCTTGGAAACGGACATTTCATCCATGGCCAGCCGGAACCAAGTAAAATCCAGGCCCTCAATAATATTAAAGAGTTCAGCGAAGAGACTCAGAAAATTGAGACTCTGGGCCTGAGAAACTGGGCCGTGGGGGGAAACCATGTACTGGCCACTCTCAGCAATGGTGACGTGTATGACTGGGGAGACAATGAGTTCGGACAGCTTGGAAACGGCAAGCGAATCCGGTCCGGAGTCCCAGCTCCTGTCCCGGCTCTGCTAGAACCAGACTCGGCCTCGCCCAAACAGAAACTCAATAACCGGCTCCAGCTGAAGACTTTTAAGAACTACCAGCAGGTCGTCGTCGCTGGACCAGACACCACAGCAATATATTATAAGTGTAAATAGATACAGGGTGTCACGTGACCGAGAAAGTAATATTATTTGACAATAAAAAAATACCTTTGAGAGTTTATCTAGGATGATTGTTGTTTGGTCTGACGATCGGACTTTAGGGCTTCCGGCAGTCTACTCGGACGAGCTAATTGACACCGAGGATAATTTCTTTCATATTGTGCGTTATATTAGTCGATATTTCCTGGGCTTTGGCAGATACAATCAGGCCGACAAGCTAGCGTATCAACTAGTGGTGAAGCTCAAATGGGAGGATCATGCTATCAATGAAAATCACCTTGACATTTTCCAGCAGTATAGCGAACAATTACGACAATGCGGATTAATATATGCTATAAAAACGAGATATTCATGGACTTTAGTTTGGGTGAAGATTCACGACTCTAAATTTGTTGAGATTCATCAGATTGACTCCAAAGTGCGAGAAATTGGGCAACTGAGCAAGGAACGGATGGACGAGATTAAGCACAATGTGTGCGCAATGCTGGGTATCCAATCTGTTGACAAGTTGGTCTATAGATACCAGTATTGGATGCCTGTTATGGAGGACGAGAATCTTAGCAATGAATATCTGCTGGTCACCAATTTGATGCAGCTGTTCAAAGGGTACCAATGGCACGGGTTTGGACTGGCTGTGAACAGAATGGAGTATGGGTATCAGGAGCTAGTCTCGGGACTAGCAGATCTGAAACGCAGCTACCAGAAACATTTGGTGGAAGGGAGTCCTGAGCCGGAGATTGTTGAGGAACCGATTGAGAAAACACCCGAACCCAAACGTGGGCCTGCAGAGGACCTGCCGCTGCGCAAGCGGACCCGACGCGGGGCTGAAGAGGAGACCCAGCCGCCGAAGCCAAAAGTGGTCAAAGAAAAAGTGGTGGACGTTTCTGTGCACGATAACCAGCCGTGCTATGTGACAGTGGAAAATCTGCAGCAGATCAAGCAAAACATCGACTATGACCCGAAGAAGCTCCGGCAGCTAGTCCGAGAGTTCCAGATCAAGTACGAGGAGATCCAGTCGAAGTTCTATTCGAGATGGGCAAAGCAGGGAAGCTCGAACGTGGACGAGGACGAGGACGAGTCCAGTTTCTCCATGTACGGGCCCACGCAGGCGGAGTACGAGATTTTGATCTCCCAGGAGGTCGTGGCCACCAAGACGCTGCTGAAGAAGCTCTCGCACATGGACATTTTCCCAAACCAGCAGCAAATGCGTGCCATTTCCAACGCCAGACGCTGGATCAACCAGCGTTTCAAATTCGACCCCAACACACACACAGTCCAGTATCTGCGTGATTCCAACGTGGTGATCCCGGACTACCTGGACATCCCGTACATTGTGATCGCGACGCATCTGCATTTCGACTGCATGAACCCGCTTCTTACGTACAACCACGTCCGGCGAAACTGGTACATCTCCAAGAAGACGGTGGACTATATTGTTGCCCAGTGCGAAAACTGCAACCAGTGAGTCATCTGACGATTCTCGCGTGCGACTGTGGTGTCTGGTACTCGGTGGACGGCTTGCGGAGCTTGCGTTGTCTCGAATATAGAGTATTGAACACTGTTCGATTAGGAACTATTGGTGTAGCGAACTCCTCGTGATCTGCCTCGTCCGGGTCCTCAAACTCCTCGTCCTCTGCAATGTCCTCGTGGGCAGTGTCCTCGCTGCTTGTAGCTGCCAGATCGTCCTGGTCGCCAAATTGCGGCTTGTTCAGGATCGTTAGGTCCTGGATGTGATCTTTCGTACTGAGCAGCTCGGCGAGTCCCAAATCTTTCCAGTTGAGTTTCTTGTGTTTCTGACGCAGTCTGTTTGTGTACGACGAGTTGAACATTGGATTTGTGCCATTGATAATATTGAGATCATTTTCCTGGTCTTCAGTGGAGGCCAGGAACTGCTGCAGTATATTATCATGACCATAGTACGAGTTTGGATTAATCTCGATATCGTCGAATGGCAATTTATCCATCTCCCACTTCTCTTCGAAGAGAATATGATGAGGTTGTTTCATGTGAACATACGAAAAATGGCTGTCTCGAGACATAATTTGTAAATAATAAATTATTTTGTGGTTTAATTCCGCAGCCCACGAATTTTCGCTCTTGTTTCACAAAAAAATATTAATTAGCAATTTAATCTATTTCGACTTCATCATGAGAATTAACATACTTACAGTGTGTTTGTTTTTGGCCACGGCCACTGCAAAGAGAGTGTTTGAAGGACTCACCATCATGGACTCAGACGCTTTTGAGAAGGAGATAGAACTCGGTAAGAGAGAGCCCAAAAACGTGGTTACTCTGGAATTCTCTGAAGCAGACTTGGGACTGTTCAAGAAACAAAAGAGAGACGGAAAGAACGTGTACGACCTGAAACTGAGTCTGGGCGACGCAGAGATCAAGAAACGGGACGCCAAGAACGTTTACGACTTGAAGCTGAACCTGGACGCCCCGCTAGAGAAACGTGACGGGAAGAATGTTTTCGCCTTGAAACTCAGTCTGGAGGACGAGTCTGGATTGAAGAAGCGCGATGCTAAACATGTGTTCAACGCTGAACTGCTCCCATTGTCCCAATACCCTGCTGGAGAAAGAGATGCCCAGAACCAACAGCTTTTCCAGCTCTCAATTGACGAGGACATTTTGAACGATAAGAAGGTCAAGCGCGACGACCAGTACATCCAGGTGCAAGTTCCACTTGAGCAACTGCCCTCCGATGTGCGGTATACCCTGATGCCCGATGTCCAGGCCAGCAATCTCGCCAGTGCTCTGAACCAGGTCCAAGACATCTCTATTTTTTCGTCGTACGTTCGCGACATGGTCGACTTGTACCAGAAGTGCGACAACTCGATTGACTTCAACATCAACTCGAACGATGTTGGGATGCTGCTGATCTTCGCTCCTACAAACGAGGCCGTCGCAGAGCTGTCTTCGAAGCCATGGGAGTTCCCTACACCGGTTACACCAGAGACCGATGTCGACGATGCTGCCAGCACCTCCAACATCAGACACTTTGTGGAGTCGCACGTTGTGCAGGGCTCCAACATTGCGGACTTTTCCGAGGACGAGGTCGTGCTGGGGTCGCTGAACGGCAACCGGATCCACTTGCGCAGCGGCGAGACCGGCTTCGAGCTGTCTTTGGACGACGTGGAAGAGTGGCTCATTATTCGCCGAATCGAGCTGACGACCAATGGCGCTCTTTTGGTCATCGACAAGACGCTTTCTTGGCCCCAGAGATTTTAAATCTTCGCACGTAGCACTTAGTTAAATATGGCTTTTTTTTGGGTACTATACAGTATTATTATGCCACGGCAATTTGGGAACAGAGATTCTCGAACAATGTTTCCTTGTGCCGTAACTTTTCCGAGTCCACCTTAGACCGTGCTGCCAGCTTAAACGCACCGGTTCCAATGCTCATTGTCTGGCCCAGAATGATTCTCTCTGAGACTCCTTCGACCAGGTCTTTTTTCATGTAAAATGCTGCGTCGAACAGATGGTCTGTAGTTTTCTCGAACGAGGCCAGTTGGAGAACAGAGTCGCGCATCTTGGCCAGGCCGAATCTCGTGATTCCTAACACCTCGCCCTTGTACGTCATCACGTCTCCGAGCAGCTGCACGTGTCGCGGATCCACTGCCATTCCGTGCGAGCCCATAGTGTAGTCAATTTCAGAGATGATGCTTGCACGCGCCGCCTCGATACCCAGCACGTCGAAGATTTCGAGCACATGGTTCGTCTTGGTCCTGTGCGACACCACACCGTCGGTGGCCATCACTGCTTTGAGGCCGTACCCTTCAACAAGCAGCTCTTTCTTGCCATCGTCACGAACGTTGATAACGGCACGCGAGGTCTCTGGAAGACCCTTGACGACCACCTTGGTCAGCACACGCTTCAACTGCTGCATCTTGAAGAACAGCGAGCTGCGCTCGAGTCGGTCGCGCTCGTCAGAGTCCTTAATCACTGACGGCTCTCTCGAAGAAGACATACGAGCAGTCTTGGCGGCATCCAGTCCCATTTCCGAGACCAGGACCTGGATCCGGTTCTTGCCCACGATGGCGACGTCTCCGCGCGAGATCTTGAGCTTGGGAGCAGCCACAATGGCTGCAGCGATCTGGTCGATCGTCAGCTCGAGCTGCAACTTGTCGATCGAATGCAGATCGATCTTCACCTGCAAATACGCCTGGTTCTCCTTATAAACGTCCTCGATGAAGAACGCCACGTCTTCCAGAATCGTCTTCTCAATCCGGCCCTTCACCACCCGGGCCGCGCGCTCGTCCTGGTCGTTCACCAGCACCGCATTGATGATCGGCGTCGAAATCGTCTTGGAAGCATTGATAATCTCCTTGATACGAGGCACTCCCAAAGTCACGTTCATCGAGGCCACTCCGGCAAAATGGAACGTCTTCAGCGTCATCTGCGTGCCCGGCTCGCCAATCGAGTGCGCTCCAATTGCTCCAACAGCAGTGCCCGGCTCCACTTTGGCCTTCCTGTACTTGTGCAAGCACAGCCTCAAAAACTCGCGGATCATTTTCTCAGAGATCTTGCCCAGCTGCAGCACCACTTTTTCCTGGTCAGGGTCGGAGTCGACCTCCATTCCAGGGTCTTCGAGCAGCGGCTCGAGGCCACGCTGTTTCCGCAGTGTTGCGAGCGCCTCGCACCGCTTTAGAATGTAGTCTCTGATGGAGCTGTAGAAATTGCGCTCCGAGTCGTGCTTGTCGACGTGTTCCAGCTTGTGAGCGTCTTCGACAGACACCGGACGTCCCAGGCTGTCAAGACGCACGAGCCGGTCCGACAGCGGAGCCAGGACCGAGTCGGTGATGGCCAGAACCTCGTAGGGCAGCAGACCGCGCTCGGAGTGGTCGAGCGAGATGTAGAACGAGTGATCCCAGGTTCTGGCGAAGTTCACAGGCCGCGCGTCGCCCTCCATGTCCAGAGGGTCAAGCCCGTCGCCTCCGTAGTTGAACTGGACGATTCCGTTGCTGGAGTTCCGCACAGTCTCGTCGTAGCCTGCACTGAGGTCCTCCATCGACTTCATCAGACGACGAGACGTGTATCCGGTCTCGGCGGTCTTGACGGCCGTGTCGACCAGTCCCTCACGTCCCGAGATGGCGTGGAACAGAAATTCAGGCGGCGACAGGCCCGAGAAGAACGAGTTGCGCACAAACCCTTTGGACTGCGGCGATTTGGAATTTTTCAGAAAATGCGGCAGCGACCGGTCCTGGAACCCGTCTGGCACACGGTGGCCGGAAATGATCTGCTGGCCCACCACCGCCACCATCTGCGACACGTTCAGCGTCGATCCCTTCGACCCGCACGTCGCCATGATCAGCGGAGCGTTCGACTTGTCCAGCTCTCTGATGCACTCCTCTCCAACCTCTTCTCTCACCTTGGACAGCAGGCCTCCGATCTTGGCCTCCAGGGTCTGCTCCTCGTTGCACCCCGGCTGCGTCTCGAGCTTTCCGGTCTTGAACTGCACGATCAGCTCGTCGCACTTGCGGTACGCAATCTCCACGAGCTCCTCCTTCTTGGATTTTAGCTCCGCTCCTGGAGTCACGTCACTGATCCCGATAGAGAAGCCGCGGTTGCCCAGATACCGTGCACACAGCTTGGCCATTCTGTTCATCGCGTTGGCCGCCTCGACTGCGCCGTAGTCGCGCAGAATCGTGTAGAAGACCGAGTGTTTTTTTCCGTCTCCCAGAGTCGACTTATCCATGACTCCAGACAGAATCTGCGAATTGCGGATGATCACAAACCCGTCGTTGGGCGACATCTCGCTCGGCATGCCCGGCTCCGGTGCGATAAACGTTTTGTTCTTCGCGTCCAGGTTTATCACCACCTTGGACGCCCTGTTGGGCCTAATAAGCAGACTGAACAGCTGCTTGCCGGTCCACATGAAAGTCGGCTTGAAAATGGCGGGAGGCGGCACGTCGAACTGCATGGCCCCGTCCGACATCATCGTGAGCAGCTGGGTGAACGTGGCGCGGTCGTAGAACGAGTCCTTGCTGGAAATCAAGAACGAGCCTGTGATGAAATCCTGCGTAGCAGCAATGATCGGCTCGCCCGATTTCGGCGTCAGCAGGTTGTTCTTCACGCCCATCAGGTTCATGGCCTCTGCACGCGCCTCCTCGGTCTGCGGCACGTGCAGATTCATCTCGTCTCCGTCGAAGTCGGCGTTGTACGGCGTGCACACACACTCGTTCAGCCGGAACGTTCTCCAGGGCCGGATTTTGGCGAAATGCGACATGATCGAGAGCCGGTGCAGCGACGGCTGTCTGTTGAACAGCACCACGTCGCCGTCTTCGATGTGTCGCTCCACCACGTCGCCGATGGCCAGCTGCTTTGCCAGCTTGTTCCGGTCGCCATAGCGCAGATTCCGCTTCACGTCCTCGTGCTTCTTCACCAGATAATTGGCTCCGGGATGCACGTCTGGCCCATTAATCACCAGCTGCTGCAATTTCGTCTTGTTGTATCTCGTCACCTTCTCAGGATACGTCAGAACCTTGGCAACCTTGTCGGGCACAGCAACCTCATCAATGCGCAAATTAGGGTCTGGCGAAATCACCGTACGTCCTGAGAAGTCAACACGCTTTCCAGACAAATTACCACGGAACCGGCCCTGTTTTCCCTTAAGTCGCTGACACAGGCCTCTGATCGGCTTGGCAGACTTGGTGCCTGTGCCACCAGAAAGTGCCGACGGCGAGGCAGAGTCCGAATTGATGTACATGGCCACCGCCAGCTGCAGATAGTCCCATTGCTCCATGAGCGAGTTTATCGAAATGCCCTTCTCGATCCCCGCACGGATCATCGAAGACGTCCACACGATCTCTGTCAGTTTCACAGTCAGGTCGTCCTCGTTCGACGTGTTGCTGTCTGTCATGACGACCGACGGCCGGATGCACACTGGTGGCGCAGGCAGATACCGCCACAGATACATTTCTGGACGGCCTCCCTTGGAA
Organism: Ogataea chonburiensis; assembly: GCA_030578415.1. NCBI lineage: Eukaryota > Fungi > Ascomycota > Pichiomycetes > Pichiales > Pichiaceae > Ogataea > Ogataea chonburiensis. Next base: position 669,760 of record JAJMRU010000002.1, on the reverse strand, counting down.
GGGTCGATTCCAAGCAGCTCACAGTCGCTGGGGTCCACTTGTTTGAACAAATTCAGCACTTTCAGGGGGTTCAGGTCCTCGAAACATCTCTTGAAGAACTTCTCGAGATCCGGATTATCGTCAAACAGCTCCTGGAAATCGTCGTCCCACTGCAGTTTCTCGTCGGCACCCTTCTTTCCTATCCATCGGAACGTATCGTGGATGATCTTCAGTGCTGCAGGACCGGCTCCGGCCGCAGCCTTCTTCACCACGCCGTTGAGGGCTCCGCATTTGAGACATCTTCGCTGTTTTTTCGCCTGGTCTTGGATCTTCTTGAGCATCTTCATCCGCCGCAGGTTGTCGAGCCCCGGACGTCTCAGATCGTTCAAAAACTGCCGTTTCGAGCTCTCGTCTAGCAGAATCGACGAACAGTTCTTGCAGATCGTCTGCAACACCTGTATCGTTGCCTTGAAGTACCCCACGTGGAAAACAGGCAATGCCAGCTTAATATGACCAAAATGGCCATGGCACGTATTCAGCGTCCCATGACACGTAGAGCACTCGCCGCTCTTCGACGAGATACCCATCTTCATGTCCAAAGCTCCGTTCTGCACAGGAGCGCGGCCATGGTCCAGATCAAACAGATTCCGGGTCGCAACCTCGACCTCACTCTGCGAAATGATCTCTGCCGCAGACAGAGCACCAAACTCAATTCCCGAAATACACTTGGGGGTGAAATCTACCACAGTCTCCTTCATGTTTGAATGCGTTGCAATTTCCGCTCGAGAACAGCTGTCTTATGGGCCTGGTAAACGCTAAAGAGTTTGACCCAGCTGGAAGAGAAGCTTGTTTGGGAACGAAATTTTTTTTTTTAGTGGATTACGTAAAACTAGTAGGGTGGAAACTTCTCCTGCATCTCCTCGACAGCCTTGTGCATTGCCTTCTTCTCCACCAGAATCAAGCTCAGTTTCGGGTCAATTCCGTAATCGTTGAACACCCGTCTAGAGTCGGTCTCTCTGTTCTGGATCGAGTAATCGAAATATCCGTGATGCAGAGCGTGTTTTTCTAGCACCTCGTCCTCATAGTGGAAGTAGTCCATTGATTCCGTCTGCGAGTTACCTTTCTTGGTTTTCTTCGAGCTAGGCGCATCTTCGAGCTCCTGGTCTACCACCGAGTCCACCAATTTATAGACTCTTGATGGGATCAGGTAGTAGTCGAAGTTGTATTCTGTAGCTGCGTTCTCAGCCTTTTCCAGCTCTTCTAATAACATTCTGTACATTGGAGGCACAGTTTCCACAGGCATATTGATAAGTCTCTCGCTGACAATCAGTCCAGTCCGAGATTTCGATCCTCCAGAAAGCAGCTGGCGCAATAGAACGTTGAACTGTGGCTTCTTGTTTGTTTTATCTAAAAGATATTTGACCAAGGCCTTGATCGAGCTCGTGTTGAGATTGTCGGACAAATTAATCACACTCAGCACAGAAAACGGATCAGACTCTTTACCGTCTGTCTTGATGGTCGTTCCCACGTGTCCCTCCGTAAGAACCAGGTCTGCGATCTCGGAGAGTGAGAAAAATGCAGAGTCTTCTCCGAAAAGCTGTCTAAGAAAATTCTTTGTGGCATGAAAATCAATCTGAGGGTTCAGATCAAAAAAGTCAAAATCCACATCAATCATCTCTTCTTGTTCCTCATCATTTTGTTCTTCAACTTCTTCATCGTCAGTTGAGGAGACGTCGATATCGGAAAGTTCTTCGTCTTCCAATTCTTTTTGCGACCGTTTAGACATGGTTTTAATATTTATTTAATTTTTTTTAACCCTATTTTTTTAATATATTTAAGCCGCATAACATGTCTTTTCTGGGGTATCCTAGTGACTCAGAAAACGAAGACCAAAACCTCAGACTTGATCTAGCACCTAAAGTGGAATTACAACAGACGACCTCCATTGTTGACTCAGGTCCCGTCAGAAAAAGAACGCTCACAGGCTATGTCGAAACGCATGTCATGGACGAACTTCAATTCCAGACCAACAAACGGCGATATTTACAGGCAAACCAGGTCAACGTTCAGCACAAGAAAAGATCAAAAGGCGATCCTGGTGAGTTTGAAGGCGAAAATGCTTACAGGGGATCATGGGGAAGCTCTGAAAGCGAACTAGAAGAGCTGGAAGAGGACGACGACGAAAACTCATCTCACACCCCTAATGAATCAGAAGAGGAGGAAGAACCAGATGAAACCACCATTTTTCATGGAGATTCCGAACTGGACTACCAAGGAAGAACATACCTACACGTTCCGAACGATGTCGAAACTAATCTCAGGAAAGAACCAGGAAGTCAGAGATGCTACGTGCCCAAGAAAAAGATACACACGTACGCTGGACACGCCAAAGGTACACAGTGTATACAATTCATCCCGAACAGTGGACATCTTCTACTTTCGTGCGGGAACGACTCGAGCATCAAATTATGGGACGTTTATCATAAACGGAAACTTCTTCGAGGATTCTATGGACATATGAAGCCAGTCAAGAGTGTGGTCTTCAACTCTTCCGGAACGCAATTTTTGAGCTGTTCTTACGATGAGACTGTCAAGCTCTGGAACACAGAAACTGGCAAGTGTCTCTTCAAACGCAAGCTGGATGGAATTCCTAATGTGGTCAAGTTCAACCCCAACAGTGACGACGAGTTCTTGGTCGGACTGTCCAACAAAAAAATCGAGCATTACAACTTCAAGTCGGACGAGGTCATCCAAACATACGAGCACCACACGGACGCTGTGAACAGTTTGGAGTTCATTAACGACGGTGAAACTTTTGTGTCTTCGTCCAGCGACAGATCACTCCGGATATGGGACATCAAGGTCAACATGCCTCTGAGACTGATTGCAGATGCAAAACAGTACTCCATGACGTTTTTGAAGGCCCACCCGAACGGTCAATGCTTTGCAGCACAGTCTTCCGACAACACCATCCAAACTTTCACCACCAAAGCGGAAGATAAATTCAAACGCAACAAAGAAAAAACGTTCACCAGTCACAACTCTTCGAACTATTCAATTGGCCTCCAATTCACTCCGGATGGGAGAAACATCATGAGCGGCGACTCACATGGACAAGCATATTTCTGGGAATGGAGATCATCAGAGTTGATCTCGAAATTAAAAGTCAGCTCGAAGGCCATAACTTGCATTGACGCTCACCCTCAAGAAACCAGTATGGTGGCCATGAGTGGAATTGATGGCAAGGTGTATTTGTACGACTGATGTGTGTCTAAGCATAGAATGAAACAGACTTGTTCTTTCTCGCCTGAACCTCTCCAATACCTTCGACGAAATCCTCGTGTTTGATAACCGACTGTCCGTTTCTCAATGCAATCATTCCTGCTTCCACAGTGACAGCCTTGAGCTGTGCACCGTTGAACTCATCAGTAGACCGGGCAAGCTCCTGCCAGTTCACGTTGTCGTCGCAGGTCATTTTTCTAGCGTGAATCTGTAAAATTTGGGCTCTGGCCTCCTCAGAAGGCAGTGGGAATTCAATCTTTCTGTCCAATCTTCCGGATCTCAACAGGGCAGGATCCAAAGTGTCCACTCTATTTGTGGCAGCCAGAACTTTAACTCTGTCGTCGGAATCGAAACCATCCAGCTGGTTCAACAGCTCTAACATGGTCCTCTGCACTTCTCTATCACCAGACTTGTCCGAGTCAAATCTCTTGGTACCAATAGCATCCAATTCGTCGATGAAAATGATAGTAGGAGCCTTCTCTTTAGCGAGCTCGAATGCATCACGCACAAGTTTGGCACCGTCACCGATGAACATTTGCACTAATTGTGGAGCTGCCAGTTTCAGGAAAGTGGCATTCGATTGGGCAGCACAGGCTCTCGCAAGTAATGTCTTACCTGTACCTGGAGGACCATACATCAAAGCACCTTTAGGAGGCTTGATTCCCAGGTTCTTGAATTTCTCTGCCTGTTGCATAGGAAGAACAACAGCCTCAACAAGCTCCTCCACCTGTTTATCTAATCCACCAATGTCTGCGTATGTCTCTGTAGGTTTCTCGTCCACTTCCATGGCCTTGACTCTCGAATCGTATTCTGCTGGCAATTGATCAAGGATCAAATACGAGTCTTTATTCACACCAATCAGGTCTCCCGGCTTGAGTTTTTCGGGCTCAACAAGCCCAATCAGGGGCAAAAACACTGTTTGTCTAGTGGAAGTTTTGATCACTGCAGATTTGCCCACTCTGGCAGCATCCAAATCGACATTGGCCCCTTCCTCATTGGCCTCTGCATCGGCCTCCATGTCAAGAAGCTCTACCACGTTTCCAACAAGATACGGAAGTTGCTTGTTGTTCTTGATCTTCAGTTTATTATCATCGATCTTTTGGAGCATGGCGATCTTTTCGTGTTGAAGACGAAGAAGCTCGGACCGGAACAAACGGATCTCATTCTCCATCATTTTGGTCCGGTTCACAATATCTCCTGTCGACAAGTTGAGGATCTCTTGGTCGATCTCCAATTGTGGCTCGTTCTCCAGCTCTTCTAGGGTCGACATAATAATAAATACTGAAAATATAATTTCTTTGCCACCCATAAATGGACGCGCGTCGATCGACTTCGCCTGCAGTCGACTACTCAAAGGCAAGGAGATCATGGTAAATATATCGAATTCTCTACTTAGTGGACATCATGGGGGACCTGTAAAAAGGATTGGTCAAATTAGTGCTCCCAGGTCCCGGGATTTTGTGCTCTTTGGGCACCCTTCTATCTATTTCTTCAACTCAGCACTGCATGTTAGTTGGTCGTATTTTCCATCGAACTTACCTCAACCGTTTTGTGAAATCGTCTTCGTTATCATCGTCGTCCCAGCTTTCGTCCCACAAATGGTCCTGCTGTGCCGCTCCAAGGGTTTTCTCCTCAGTCCAATCTGCTGTTAGTAAATCCTTGCTGTAAACATACCGTCTTCTGGGAAATCTTCGAATTCGTCGTCTTCCTCCAAAGTCTTGATCGACTTGGATTGTTCTTTCACAGCCTCCGTCTCTGACATCATTAATTAAATTAAATCGGCTCAACACAGGCTAAACAAATAAATTCAACTAATTTATTTAACTTATTCTTTTACTTTTTGCCCCCACCCATTTATGATCCATCCACATGGGCGAACACAATGTCCGGGCATCTTTTGCAGATAGCAATCGTCCACTATCAAAGTCGAAGGGACAGCTTCTCAACATGTCGCCAATCGTGATGTCTTCCCTTTACGCTGCTGCTCCTATCATTCATATCCTTGACAGACTCTTATCACTCCTCACTTGGACCAATGAAAATCCATACGTCAACTTCATCATGATAGCAATATACGTGATGATTGTCATGTACTGGAGCCCAATTGCATATACTGTTCTACCTACAGCTATGGTCTTGGGTGTGTGTGTGGTTTGCTGGTTTCTCAAGACTACTCTTGAAGACTTGCGTTCAGAGACCTCTCCACCTACCGTTGAGGAGATTCTTGATACTCTCAGCAATATGCAGGCGCGATTTGAATATCTCGTGGCGCCTTTCGGTGCGGTCTCCTCTCTCACTCGCACTGATATGATCAATTTAACGATAAGCCTAATCATGATGAGTCCTATCTATGTTTGGCTGATGAAGAAAGTGTTTGTGCCGCGGACCTTTATTCTTGTGGCAGGCGTCATTTGGCTTACATTCCACTCGTCCTGGTCGATCGCAGTGCGCAAATTGCTATGGAGAAGCGTGTTCTTAAGAAGACTGTGCATTTTTGCTACAGGGTTGCGAATCTCACTTGAGGATAAAGATATCGAGCTTCTGATACTAGAACAGTATCAACTCTCCGACTTGACACCAGGGAAGACAGTGGAGTTCCGTGTGCTGGAGAATCAGCGACGCTGGCTGGGAGTAGGATGGTCGGATCACATGCTGTCATTTGAACGCGCTTCGTTCACAGACGAGAACCTTTTAAAATGCTGCGACTCGCTGGACGAATTCCAGTTCCCTGACATAGCTGGGACCAAGTGCCGTTGGAAGTGGCTCGATGAAGCATGGAAAACAGACCCGTCTTTCGGCGGAGAAGACGGCTGGATGTACTACAGCAACGGTTGGGAGTACCCAGATACAGAAGACTCGCTTACGAAGTTCACGAGATCAAAACTATGGAAACGGCGCGCACTGGTGGTGATCGAAGCAGAGGAGGAGGGGGTCTGAGTCTTCCTGGTGTATGGATGTGGTGTATGGATGTGCTTTTAGGGTGCGTTCGCGACACAATTTATGCAAAATTTTTTCAACAAAAAGTTGTCGTGTATAGAGGAGGCTGGGGAAATTCAAGACAGAGCCGTGAATATTTACCAAATAGTTCAGACTCTGTGTATAAAACTCGCTTTATACAATCACCAGACCCATATCTTAGTGCGAGCGCGAAAATATCGTCTTTTTGCACGCTTTTCCCTGTTTTTCTGAGACCTTTGAAATCTCAGTGGCGCAAAGGAGGACAAAAATCGGGCGGTGCACACCTCTAAACATATACCATGGCACCCGATGTCGTGGAGTCCGGCTCCAGTGGGCCCAAGCGCTCTTTTTCAATGGATCATATCCGTCTAGAAGCAATTGAAAATAGACGACAAGACTGTACACGGATCATCAGCGAGCGGAAACGCAAATTGGCCGAGCTATACTGCGTGTCCAGATTGCCGTTGTTGCCCATTTCAAATGATCAAGTTTTACAGATAGAAGACAAGTTAATGGCGTTCTTGGAGAAGAACGACCTTGAAAATGGCCACGAGTTCAACATTGCCGTGTTAACACACGAGAACCAGAACAGAAGACCGTCTCCGCCTCAAAATTCGCAGTTTCCAATTGTCAACGAAATCCAGGAACCGTCCGCGAAGAAACAGAAGCTGGACCAGCAGGTCGACCAATCAGCTGTCGCAGCGTCGCAAGAGAAGATTGACGTTATTTCTCAGCGACAAGTGGAGGCCTCGCCAGAAGACGGAAGTACTCTTTCGTCTTTGATCCACTGGTACGAGAACACTCTTCCTCCTAAACGAAGTGATGAAAAGTCCAAACGGGATTTGGATTACGACAATATGGACGTGAATCAGCTGATGGTCATGCTGATGCCCGAACAGAAACCACATAAAGTACCAGAGGCCCGTTCGCTGACCGAGCTGTACTACCATCAGCAGACACTCCAGTTACCCAAGCTATTGCTCCGCGCCCACAAATCGCTCACTACTGAATCGTATGAAACTGCCCTTGTTGAAGGGAAGATATCAGTGCTCTATTCACGCATGGAAGAGCTGAAGCGTAAACACAGCTGGTCTCTACGTCAACCAAAAAAGACTATTGATCCGTTCTTGGCGCGTGGGAAGAAGACGCATTGGGACAATCTGCTATCTGAGATGAAATGGCTTTCTATGGATTTCAAACAGGAGCGCAAGTTTAAAATGGTCCACTGCTATTACATTGCGGAAGCAGTCAGAGATTATTGGAAGCTGGGGAAGGTTTGCTGTATCAAGAGAAGACCTGTCCGCATGCTCAGCGAGGAGGAGATTGAAAAGAGGAACAGGATACCGGTAACTAGCGAAGAGCCTGCAGAATCATCCAAGGTGGTTCCTGAACAGCCGGAAGAGGTTGTCGAGTCTATCACGGTCAAGCCAGAGACATCTGAGCAGACCAGTATTGAAGAAAAGCCCCAAGACGTTGATGAGCCTATGGTTGATGCCTCAGAGACAATTGCGGAGGAACCTGAGCAGACGGAAAAGGTTGAACACGTGGAGCCTGAAAACGCCTCACAACAGCAAGTGGATCTTATTGATCCCTCACTTATTCTCTCTTTCAATGATACCCACGAACCATCTATCGAAAGCAAAAAGGAGATTTTGCCTTTCAAGATGTATGCAGACATGAACCAATTCAATAGCACAGAGGCTTCTGTGGTTGAGCACTTATCATCTTATGCTCCATTTTCTGAGTCTGAGAAGGACCATCTGACTGAGAAATACGAATATGGACATATCTCAGCCATGTTGCCTCCTGTTGACGAAGAGCCAGATTGGGAGAAACTGGTGTACAAGAAGCAAAAGGATACCGAGAAACACAGTGTTCCATATCAGAAGGGTCTGTTCGCTCCGACCTACAGAAGATTTAATATTCTGAAGCCACCATCTCCTCCTTCAATCAAGAACCTGGAACTGCGTATCCCTACGATATGGCTTCCTCAAGATGACAAGTATTTGATCAGATACGTGACAGACTTCTCCTTCAACTGGAGTATCATTTCTGCGCACCTGTCTGCTCGTCCAACTCGAAGCTACACCTCGAACATCGAGAGACGTACTCCTTGGCAATGTTTCGAAAGATACATCCAGTTGAACGACAAGTTCCAGTTTTCTGACATGAGAGGAATGTATCCTTTGGCAGCCAAGGAATGGCTAGAAGCTGCTCACAAAGTTCAGATCACCACCAAGAGGCGGATCTCTCCTTTGGGTGTTGGCATTGAGTCTATTCAGAGGGGCCATAGACGTTTGAGATGGGGCTCCACTTTTGATGCTATGCGGAAATTGATGAAAAAACGCGAGAATGTGCAAAAACCTCCTCAGCAGGTGAGGAAGAACAACGGCGACGAAAAGCGGACCGATACGCCAACGCCAGAGCAGCTTTCGAAACTCAAGCACGAGCGTGACCGTGCCATCCAGGAGGCATATGCACAGGGGACCGGCAATGGTAATTTCTCGAGATTGCGTGTTCCTCCTAATGGTCGCCAAGTTGCTGTAGGGGCCAGAAAGCCGCCATTTTCTTCGAATGGACAGCCTAACGCTGCGGTTGTGGCTCAGGCAATGAACGGCAGAAGACAATTGTCGAACAAGGGACCTGGCCAGGCCGAGACGAGCTCCCAGAGCCAGCAAGGTCAAATCAACCCCAACAGTCCCCATTTGTTCCAACCGCAACTCAGCAATGGCCAAACAGTCCCAGGTAACCCTACCGGGGCTCCTTTGCCTGAGCAGGTGCAGCAATTAATGCAATTGCAACGGCAACGGCAGCTTCTGCAGCAGCAGCAACAAGGATCCAGACAGTCTAGTCGGCCGCCAATGTCGGCGCCCTCTTCTGTCAATTCTCCGGCTTCGACCCCTACACCTCAACAAGTTCTCCAAACTGCCGGAAACATTGCTTCTCCACAGGCGTTCAACCAAGTTCCGCTCCAACCGAACCAGCAGGGATTCCCTATTCAGCAGATGGGTAGTAATGCCAACTCTCCCCAGGATGCTCAAGGTCACGTGCAGCTATCCCAGCAGCAGCAGCAACAGTCGCAGCAGGCTCGTCCTGGTCCAAGAGTGAACTTTACCACCTCACAAGTTTCGGCGATCATCAGCCAAATTCAGACGCAAAATCCTAATTTGCCTAAGGAGCAGGTGACTCGTTTGGCTGTGGCATATCTTGCAAACTACCAGCAGAACCAGAACAGGGCAGCAGAGCAGGCAGCGCAGCAACAGCAAGGAAAGCAGCCTCTGGCTCCTTCGAACGGCACATCAATTGCTGGTCAATTGAACACTCCTGTTAAGCAATCGCCTGTACCTCAGGGAACTCCTACTGCGCAGGGAGGACAGCCTGCTCAAGCTCTGACTCCACAGCAACTGGCGGTGTTGGCCAACAACCCGAATCTGACTCCGCAACATCGCAAGCAGATCCAGGCTTTGCGCCAGCACCAGCTACAGCAGCAGCAAAGAAGGCAACAATATGGTCAAGCTGGCGAACCGCAAAGCCCGTTGAATACAGCAGGACAGCCTGTGCAAGCGCAGTCAAGTGCAAAGAAAGTGAGTGCGTCTGCTATTACGACTCGGTTCTCACCTCAGCCCGGTTCGAACGTGGTGCCAATGGTCAATCAGACTTCGACTTCTGTTCCGTCGTCAGCAAACAATAGCTTCACGTCCAAGAATTCCAGGTGATGTGTATAATTGTATATTAGATATAGCATAAATTAGCTACACTTTTGAAATCTATTGTACCTTACAGTCTTTATTTAGTTGGAGATTGTGGAGACTCCAGTGACCGATTTGGCCACTCCGTTCTCCTGGTAATCGCACTTGAATTTAATCTTCGTCGAATCGAAAGCCTGTCCCATCTTGTGTTTGATGGTAACTTTTTGGGTGACTGGACTAGAAGATGGGCCGATCGTGGTTCCGGAAGGAGGGTCCATGGTGAGTTCAAATGACTTGGTGACGGCAATGGAGAATTGTAGGTTGGAAAGAGTTGCAACTGGAGAGAGGCTCGAGAAGCTGAATGTGGCGATCAAAGGCTGGGACTGATTGATCACGTAGTCAATCTTAAGATTACCCTCGGTAGCAACAGTGAAAGACTTGGAAGGAGCTGTTGCTGCTGCTGCAGGCGCAGGAGACGAGAAGTCAAACTGGAAAGGATCCAATGCTGCTGGCTGGGATGGCTGGACAGCTGGTTGTTGCACGGGCGAAGAGAACCCAGACAGAATGTCAAGAGAGGGAGAAGACTCTTTGGCGTCCATAGAGCCTCCCAACAGGTTTATGGCACCAAATCCACCCAACGCGCCTGCGCCAGTGGAGTTGGAAGTAGTTCCGGTCTTTGGCTCGAACGAGAGTCCACCCAAATCACCCAGAAGATCGGCAATAGCGTCGTTGGAAGTTGGAGCAGGACCGCCCGATGAGGCCGGTGTAGGCTCGTCGTCATCAAAGTCAATCAAATTCAAGCCGGCTCCCCCAGCAGTCTTCACCTTTGCAGCATTGGCAAGATCTCCTTTTTTCAAAAGGTCCGCCTTTTGCAGAATGTTGTTGATCTTATCGTTGAGCGAGAGCATTTTGTTAACCTGGTCTTGGTCATCTGACTCCTCTTGCACAAGAGTTTGCAGTTTCGGCTGTGCAACCTTCAGCGCACTGATCAGCTCGGCAATCGTTTCGTCGGTTGAGTCAAAAGTGCCAGTGTTTGTTGCGTTGTTCAGCATGTCGTCCAAAATATCTGCCTTTCTGCTCACTTTTTCAACGTCTTCGTTGACCCGCTGTCTAGTCTCCTCCATGGTCTCATCTTGCTTAAATCCAGACATCACCTTCATCAGCTCGTTGGCCTCCTTCAGATCCTGTGGTCTTCCTCTTCTGACCAGCTCCTGTAACTTGGCACTTTGGGCAATTCTCTCTTCTCTCTGAATTTCGTCGATCGATTTGAGATTATCGCTAGGATTCAAAACAGCAGCATCCTCCTTTTTCACAGCAGGAAATTCGTATCCCTTGCTCCTGAGCAGACGGTGCATGTCCCTAATATACCCGAGATCCTCCTTGTATCTGGAGGTCTTGCAAATGGTCTGGACCCATTCGGCAATTGTCCCCAGAATAAGTCTCTGTGTTCTAGTGTAGACCGGAGGAGGTCTTTCTGGGAACCGCTTCACCAGCTCGTTCAGAAACTCTTTTCTTGAAATTTGCAGATGGATCGGGTATCCGCAATTCTTCACCAAATAATCGAGCAACTGTACTGTTAGTATGGATGTGATTAATACTTACCGAAAGAGCCAATTCCGACACTTGAGGATCTCTGCTGTTGATAAGCTTGACAATGGCAACAGTAGCCTCGCGAGGACTAAATGTTAGTAGCTCTGTAGCTTATACATACAGGTTTCCTTGTTTTTCGTTGATCAGGTCACAAATCTCAAGATTGAGAGCTGCATTGGGTTCATCTAAAGACGGCCGACAAGCACGATCTGGTGGTTAGAAAATTCATATATTGGACTTACGAACTCGTCTGAGAAGCTTTCCGCTTGATCCCGGCAGAGTAGTCAAGGATGACATGGGCTAAATTTCGTATATGGAAAGATAAGTGTGGCAAAAAAAAAAAACCGTCGCGTCGAAAATAAAGCCCAAAAGAGGATCTCAATATTGAACAATTCCTTGGCACTCAGTAAAAATGCTCCCTTCGCAGAAATGACTACATGCATACTGTAGCTTTATACATTGTGATCTTACCAGTTCTGTGAGGTGCTCTGGGCGGGGCGTAGCATATTCCCACATCAATGTACGTACTTGACTTTGAGACATTTTTTTTCACTTGTTTTCCTGTCTCCTTCTTTTGGCGGCAATGTCTCAATTCTCTAAGTTATGGTCTCGAAAAGCCACATATATCAGCAATACCTGTCTCAATTTGGACTTACATCTTCTTGACAAACACATATATTTGAAGTCAGGTCATGAATCTCCCATTAGAGGCTGTCTGATTCTGAAAGTGAAGACAAAAAGAATTCTGGCTCCAACCTTGAGCGCGAGACTAATTGGTGTCACAGAAATTGACAAGGTTTCAGAAATACAGACTGATGAGCAGCGTACTTGGTCTCCAGATTCGCTTGATCGTGGAGAGTATTATTTCCCTTTCCAATTTCTCATTTCTGGGGATGCCCCACAATCCTTAAAACATTTTTTTGCAAATGTCCATTACACTCTCGAAATCAAGATTTGTCCATCGTCCAGGTCCTCAAAGTACCACCTACTCAGAACCAGAATTAATGTTGTCGAGTGCGATCCCACGATTGGTCTTGACGACTCCTGCTGCTATGGGAATTGGAGACAACTACTGGTCTACAGACTCTATGTCAGTAGCAAGAAATTGATATTAGGTGAGCCATTCAGCGTCGGGCTCAAAGTCTTTCCCCTAAAGGGTTTTGGCTATAAATTGCATAAGATAAAAGTTGTGCTGACCCAAAGTTCTGTCTACACTGCAAGAAAAGTGTATGAACGATTTCCCTTATACTGCAGAGAAATTGTGGGGAACGATCTGCTTATCCCCTTGTGTATTGATCAACATATTCCCAGATTTAATCGTCAAAATCCCACGGTGTATCCATCCACAATTGTGTCCAACTCGAGCAATCTCCTGGAAATCTCCCACAAGCTCGAGATCTCCATGACTGTCGAACAAACTGAGGAAGAATGTCTGAGTACATCCACTTCCATGCATCTTAAATGGCCCCAAAATAGTGAGGATGAATGGGTTGTCCTCAACGCGTCAACCATTCAAGAACCATCAATTAATCGAAGCAAGAAGGTCGAGCTAAACTTGACAACTAACTTACAGTTACTCAAACCTGAAAGCCAACTTGGATTTCTGCCTCCACCCGCCTACGATTTTCCGCCCCCTAAATATCCAGTTACGTGACTTTGTTACACTGTTATTACATGCTCATCCAAGAGTCTAGATACAATGGAGAATCGTTGCTATCCTCCGCATCGCCCAGAGGATTCAAGACTCTATAGTTATCACTGATGCAGAACATCTGACTCTCCTGAGGAGCAAACGCGTCCACTCCTCTCAACCTTCCTCCTCCTGCTTCGAGAACGCTTTGCCATGTGGCCTTGTATAGGTTATTCACTCTCGTCAGTTTTTCCTCATACTCTAGCACCACACACAATGACCTGATATCCGAAAGACTGAGCTCCACAGAAGTGACACCACTCGATCCAATGAACTGGCTAATTTCTTCCAAACTTGGCAGATTATGGTCATTGCTGATGGGATAAGAGTACTGCTCCACATCCATACCACCTTTTTTGAAGCACTTTGGAAACGATTTGGACGCCACAAATCTCCATATCACAATCAGCAAAGAATCAATAAAGTCTGAGTCCAATTCACTATCTGTAAACCATGGCCCTCCAGTCACCTCGATGGAAGGAGTCAAATGGTATAGCATGTAAATTTTCCTTTGCGGATATTTGACTGACTTCACAGATTTGATATATGACTGACTCTCTAGAGACTTCAAACATCTCTGGACAACATGCTGATGCAGATTAGTTTTAGCTTTGATGGTCTTTGTCCAGATGCCTTCTCTTCCAGCAGCTTCAATATACGAGTACACCATTGCCTCATCGCTGGACATATTATTTATCTTTGACGCTTCTGCCTCCGTAATCGGTTGAAATAGAACCTTACGATCCTTGTTCTCGAGGAGTCGCACCATTCCGCGGTCTAAAAGTTCTTGAATGCACTTCATGAGCTCTTGATTTGATCCCAGTTCGCCAATCTCAAGTAGCTCTTCCTGAGTGTAAGAAGGCTGTCCTTTGACTAGCATTTCACGATGCAGAGACTGACATCTTTGAACAAGGTCTTCTCCAGACTCAGCAACGTCCGAGTCCTCGATTTTAATGCTCATGAAAAGTGATGAGAAAGATGTGAAATAATTTTCAGATAATTTTTTATTTTTCGTACAATGAGACGAATATCAACTCCTGGTGACCCTGAGGAGGAGGAATCATCATTGAAGCCTAAAAAACCAGTTTTCAAAAGTCGAAAGCGTAAACTTGGGGAAACGCGTCAGAAGGTGCAGATGCAAGATGATACAGAGACAAAAAGCGATATCGATGACTCTATGGAGCCAGATATTAAGGTCATCAGGCGGAATCGAGTTACTATGGGAGTGAGAAATGAGATAGCGACCCCATCTACAGACCAGAAAAGTGTTTTGGAAGTCCTTGAGCGCTATAACGACGTTCCAGAACCTATTTCTATGGATCAAGCAACGAGAATCCCAGACGAGTTAGAAATTAAAGAAATGAAAGAACGCAGGTACAGAGCACAAGCAGTGCAACTAGAAGAGGAAAAGCGTCAAGATCGCATGGATGATTACGACTCCGAGTATGAGTATAAGACGAAACGAGATGAGGACGACGAGGACGATTTTGAAGTCGATCTGGATGACCGCTTGGGAGACGGGCGACTTGCTGTTGGTACGAATGAAGAGCGAGTGCAACGAATGATGAGACGAGACGAAATTGAAGAGGCCTTATACCATGCACAGCTTACAGACGAGGAAGAAGTCTGGAACTACGAGACAGAATATGAGAAATTGAAACAGCATCTTGAAAACATGAGGTTAGTTGAACAAAACGCTGTGGAGCAGCAGAAGAAGCTACAAGACCAGCTTGACTCTCTGGAAATAAGGAGAAGCGAGATCGTGTCGGACTTGAACAATCTATGCTAGTTGCATGACAATAAAAGGACGATCGACCCTACTTCTTAATTTGGCAATTCGTCGCAGGTGCGCTTAATGGCCGATGCGATTTGGAAAAATCGGAAAATTTTACTTTGGTGACTCAAGCTATAAATTAGCGAAAACTCGCAGTTATGTTCAAAATCATTAAACGTTCGTATTCTGATATGTCTAAAGGTATTAAACACTTGGTTTCCATCTCGGATTTGTCCACTTCTGAGTTCACATCTCTGGTGAACCGTGCTGAACACCATAAGAAGCTTTTCAAATCTGGTGTTGCCCCAGCTCCCGAGATCAGCGATGCTCTGAAGGGAAAGCTGATTGCTTTGCTATTCTCCAAGAGATCCACCAGAACCAGAATCTCCACTGAGGGAGCAGCTGTCTACTTCGGTGCACACCCAATGTTCCTCGGAAAGGATGACATCCAGTTGGGAGTGAACGAGTCGTTCTATGACACAACAAAAATCGTGTCATCTATGACTTCCTGTATTTTTGCAAGAGTCAACTCGCATTCCGAGATCCAGCAGCTTTGCGAGCACTCCTCAGTTCCTATTATCAACTCTTTGTGTGACACATATCACCCATTGCAAGCAATCTGCGATCTTCTCACCATCAAGGAAGCTTTCGGTACCACCAAGGGCTTGAAGCTGGCTTGGGTGGGTGACGCAAACAATGTCATCAATGATCTGGCTATTGCTGCTTTGAAATTCGGGATAAATGTGTCTGTGGCTGTTCCAAACGGAATCGCGATGGATTCCAAAATTGTAGAGACAGCAAATGATGTTTCTAAAGAGACGGGGGCTACTTTCGAGGTGAGTCACGAGCCAAAAGATGCCTGCAAGAACGCAAACATCATTGTGACCGACACATTTGTGTCAATGGGAGAAGAAGCTCAAAAACAGGAGAAACTCAGGCAATTCGCAGGTTTCCAGGTGAACAGCGATTTGACTCAGCTCGCAGCTGCAAACTGGAAATTCATGCATTGTCTCCCTCGTCACCATGAAGAGGTTACCGACGAGGTCTTCTACAGTGAGAACTCGATTGTCTTTGAAGAAGGAGAAAACAGATTATATGCTGCCATGGCTGCTATCGAAGCATTTGTGATAAACAAAGGTACCTTCTTGTAATTAATGTTAATAGAGAATGAAAAGATCTGAAATGAACGAGACTAATGCTAAATTTACTTCAATTGCTTCCATCGTAATAAAGTATCTTATTTCATAGGAAACTCAGTATTTGCCGGTTTTGTGTGCGTTTTTTGATTTTTATTTTGTTTACTATGGCTCCAGACATTTCGGTGTTAACTAAAGTAAATGATCTCCTCCGAGACAGCGATGAATTGGAACGAATCGATCTTTTACGAGAAGACCTCCGAAAGGAGAAGGCTTTGATTGGCTCTCAATTGAACATCGAGTGTGACAAAAGAGTTGCCAGCATCAGTGCTGTTTTAGAGAGATTACAGGTCTCGAACAAAGATCTGAAAAACTTGAAAGACAATCTCAGCAAGGTGGAGCGTCTGCGTCAGCAATCGATCTCGAATATCAATAAGTACGAACTGTTTGACAAATCATCCGTTGTTTACTCAAATTTTGAGAAAATCCAGGCCACATATATTAGTTTCATTCAGCTGGAGGATCGCCTCAACTATGTTGACCAATTATTAGACAATGAGTTACCAGAGAATGACTACTTTCCTGAAGATTCTGCTGCTGAAGGTCTTTTGCTAATTCACTACGAACTTAATCAACTGCGAGATCTCAAGGATGAGCTTACTCTGATGTCAGAAACTGGTCGGTCAGGTCTCCGGTCCATAGTTTTACAGTCTTTCTCGCGTCTGGATAATGTGGTTGCAAAGTTCAATCACCTTTTGCGACTAATTGTTGACAACTTTGTCAGTATCATTGGCTGTTCGAATTTCGGACTCGTGGTCAAACTTGTGAAAATCCTCGAATATGAAGAGCGAGAAGACCTGAGACTCAAGTTGATGAACCATTTGATCACTCAGTCTAAAAGTAATGATGAATCTGCATTCAACAGATTGACCACGTATGTCAAGAGAACCTCCCCACGTGATTATAAGGCCTTGGTGTATGAGTTTTTCCGTGAATCCATTCAAACAAGCTTTGAGGCTATTGTGGGGGAGTCTGATCTTGGAGAGGTCCTTGGAATCATTGAGGAAAATTACTATGAGGTTCTTGTTGCCTACAAAGTTGGTTCCGAAACAGGATTCCCTCCAAATTGGAAGTTCTTCAACAAAATACTTGCCTGGCATCAAGATAGTCTGAGAGCCGTCATCCGAAAAATACTAGACGACCAAAATTTGTCATCATCATATATTGTTCGGGTGTTGACGTTCGATTATGACAACGCTCAAACTATAAGAGAAAAGTTTGGTCTCAACAAAAAACAAGTGGAACCTTTCCTCCTTCTCACCACCGATGAGCGCAAAAGACTTTTAAACGAATGTCTCGAATTCAACGTCAAAAAGACTCGTGAATGGGTCGATAATGCGTTTGATCCCGCTCTCAAGTTGTTCGAGATGATGGATAAAGAACCATCAGATTCATCGTCAGAAAAGCTTGGAATTGAAATGGCGCAGCTTTTGATCGATATTTTCCGCTCCAATGTCAATACATTGCTTGATGCCGGTGACAGTCCGATTCTGGTCGAATATCTGCAATTCTTCTGCACGCATCTGCTTCGCAAGTATTACGATAAGTGGATTCTTGCTCTCGAACAGGGCTCTCAGCGATGGAACGCGGCGGCAGACTCTCCAGACAATGAAAATATTGGGTGGTTGCCACGCTATGTTACAATCTTGGCCAATGACTGTGTTCGTCTGGTGAATGGGTTAGAGCTGCAATTCAAGGAAGTCGAGCAAATGGTGCATTCCAACTTTCATGCACAATTGCAAAGCATACTGGCTCAAGGTTCTCAACACGTTTTGAGCTTGGGTACCGAATGTTTGATCAAACTCAATGGTTTCATTGTGGTGGAATATGATCCTTATCTTGCGGAAGTGTTCACCAAGAGATGGTACAAGACTGACGAAATGGTCACCACGTCTCTTGAAATTGTGCACTCGTATTTGCTGCCTTTGAAAGAATATCTGGATACCGAACTTTTTGAATCACTCTTCGAAGTGGTCTACGATACATTTTTGCTGCATTATCTCCAAGCTATAAACACAGGAAACAAAATCGATACCAAGAAATTCGAGTCAGTCATGGAAAGAGATGGGCATCTGATCAATACCCAGTTTTCAGGCTATATTGAAAACACACAAATTATCGAAGATCACGTTTACATTTTTGACATTCTCATCTATTTGGCCACATTTGAAAGTGAGCAGGATTACATAGATGCTTGGCCAGGATATCTCGAAGTCTTCAATGACCTGCCTTCTGATTTCTTGAAAGCAGTTCTTGAATGTAAACGTATGAAGGACAGCAAAATCAAGTTTATCGTTGATGAATGCACGCATATTTCACGCCAATTCAAGCCCGAAGATCCAACTCCCACATTCATGTCCAAATTCAAAGCGAAATAAGATCAATACATCTATTCTCTCCGTAAAAACACAATGCTAACCACCAGCCATCCGGCTTCCAATTCTTTCTTCATCGTAACCATTCCGTCCGTAGACTTCTCCCATCCGGCACCAAAATATGATTGGATACCACAGTCGGCCTCTTTGGTGTCAATGAAGTGAGCATTGACTATGTATTTATACTTGGAGGACGTGTGCGTCAACTTTCTTAAAGTGGATTCCACGTATTCCGACACCGATCCTTCGCCTGTAAAGTAAGAGCTGAATTGCTCTTTCAATTCTGACTCAGAAATGGGCTTCAGTTAGATCTTATCGTTGTTAACTTACCAGTTTCTCGCGATTGATTACTTCTACCTCAATATCCGACATGGCATCTCTACACCGTATTTCGATTTGTTATTTTAAGTCTTACGTAATTTGACATTATACAACTCGCACGTGCGGTAACTATAAATTTACTGCTGCTTGAACATTTTAGTCTATTCATGTCTTCAGCACCGCTCCTTCAAACCAGTAAGTTACCAGCGATGAGTCAATGAATTGCTAACAAATAGCTCCCGGAAAGAGAATTGCTTTGCCTACAAGGGTTGAGCCTAAAGTTTTCTTTGCCAATGAGAGGACCTTCTTATCTTGGCTAAACTTCACCGTTGTTTTGGGATCTTTGGCCATCGGCCTCCTTAACTTCGGCGACAAAGTCGGAAGAATATCTGCCTCTCTCTTTACCTTGATTGCTATGGGTACCATGGTTTACGCTCTTGTGACTTACCACTGGAGAGCAAGTGCCATTAGAAGACGTGGATCTGGCCCATACGATGACCGGTTTGGTCCTACGATGTTGTGCTTCTTCCTACTTATTGCGGTGATTGTGAATTTCGCGCTCAGGATAAGGGCCTAAGTTTGAAGATCCCATATACGAACAGAATCACGAAATAGAGATAATAGCAAGAACCGCCCGCGTTCGAAAAAAAACGCAACAATGAAAGCCACTGATTTAACGAATCGTAGCCATCTGGTAACGAGGCAATGGTGAGATTTCCCAACATATCACTACGGTTACAAGTCTGGTAACCGTGGATAATTAGCTAATAATATGCAGCTGTACAATTTTGTAAGTCCTGTGTGACTTGTGACTGTTACACCTTCCACCGACACCTCGCGCCAAACATTTTTGTAAAGTTTTTCAAACGAGAAAAAATTAGTATCTTCAACAAAATGGTAAGTACGACAAAATGCGTATACTAACATCCCAGTCTGACGCTATCACCATCAGAACCAGAAAGGTCATCTCCAACCCACTGTTGAACAGAAGACAATTTGTCATCGACGTCATCCACCCAAACAGAGCCAATGTGTCCAAGGATGACTTGAGAGAACAACTCTCTGCTCTTTACAAAGTTGAGAAGGACTCCGTCTCCGTGTTTGGTTTCAGAACTGCTTACGGTGGAGGAAAGTCTACCGGTTTCGGTCTTGTCTACAACTCTGTTGCTGATGCTCAGAAGTTCGAGCCATCTTACAGACTCGTCAGATACGGTCTTGCCACTAAGGTCGAGAAGGCTTCCAGACAACAAAGAAAACAGAAGAAGAACAGAGGTAAGAAGGTCTTCGGTACCGAGAGAAAGGCTCAAAAGAAGGCTGCCAAGAGAAATGCTGATTAGAGAGATGTAATTTAAGATTGAGGTTAGCAAGGCGTATTTTGCGTAATGAGTAGTATTGATCATTTGGTATTTAAGTAACTACATCCGTCCCTTCTTCTCCTTGAGGGTCTTAACCTGCTCCTCCAAAGTCTTGAGTTCGGCTTGGAGTGTGGCCAGATCATGGTTGAGTCTGTTCTTCTCAGTGTGGATATTTTGTTTCCACTGCTTGAACCGCTGGTCCTCGTTTCTGAGCTGTTCGGCAAAGTAACGCTTGATCTTCTTCTCTTCCTCGACGAATTTCGGATTGTTGGAGAACCGATCAGCTTTCTTGTCAAGGGCACTAGTGCTTTCAGAAGAAGAAGGAGCTCCATCTTGCATTTTGATAGTCCGGAAAGTCTCATAGTGTAGCTCTCTTGTTGATAAGATAAGATCCAACATGTTTGTTCTAAGTAGGAGACTTCTCAGCTTTCTGAAATCGCAGTGCTGGTCATTCTCCACGTCAACGTATCCCCAAGGATACTTTCTACCCTTCACGGTTGTGCCCTCCACGTCAAACTCCTCCTCAGAGCCAATCACTGCAAAAGGCATTGATTCAATGAGTTGCTTTGCGTGTTCCGAGGCAGCTTGATCATCCAGTTCAATTGGAGGAGAGTAAATACGAATGTCTTGAACCTCGATGATCTCTCTTATTCTCTTCTTGAACTCAAGCATTTCGTTTGGAGTGAGCGTGTCGGCCTTTGCGATCACCGGGATCAGGTTTGCACGAGTTCCAATCTTCTTCATGACCTCGATGTCCAAAGGTTTGAGCGTGTGTCCAGTTGGACGAATGAAATAAAGAACCGCGTGTACACGTAGATCTTTACGTTCGCCACGCAAAGGTTGCGTCTCTTGCTTCAAGAAAGAGTGGTGCTGGTCATCGATAAAATCGATGATTGGTTGCCAGGCGTTCTTGTTGTTAACGTTGTCTCCAAACCCAGGCGTGTCCACAATATTGAGCTTCAGTTGGAAGTTCTTTTCCTCAAGCTCGGCACGCACAATATCAATATCCACAGTCTTCTTTATTGGCTTGTTGAAGCGGTTACGAAGCTCAGAGTGGGTTTTCAGAGAAGTCTGGAACAATGTGTTGATGAAAGTTGTCTTTCCCAATCCAGATTCACCTGCGAGCATAACCGTGAATGAGGCGCCCTCCTTCGACACAATCTTGTATCTGACTTGTTAGTAACGAAACTTGTATCAACATACCGTTGGTTTGGCAAATTCGTGATTCCAATTGATTCTACAGCAGCTTGCGACATGTTAATTGCTTTGTTGTATAAAATTGTCGGACGCGTTTTTTTTAGCCAGGCTGAATTAAAAACAGAATCAAGGAATACTTCCCGGTGCACGGGTTTGAAGTATAACAGATAAATCTTAGAGAAAATATCCGACCAAATGTCGAAAGTGCTGACTCCTTACATCCGCCAGCTTCTAAATGATCCCTCTTCATTCAGCACAAATGACTTTTCAGACGCTTTAAAGTTGGTTTTCGAAGGTAAAACGAACGATGTCGAACTGTCCTCTTTCCTCACAGCACTCAAGATCCGCGGATTGGACTTTGACTCAGAATTTATAGCCACTGCTGTTGAAACAATCCTACAATTCTCAGATGTCATCCCTGGTCATAGTGTTGATCCTGATGGCTACATTGATGTAGTTGGAACAGGTGGAGATGGTCAGAATACTTTCAACGTTTCCACTTCAGCAGCTATCATAGGAGCCGGGATGGGTCTCAAAGTTTGTAAGCATGGCGGAAAAGCTTCCACTTCAACCTCTGGAGCGGGAGATTTGATGTCCAATTTGGGAGTGCAGCTACATAAGGTGAATTCTGCGAGCGTCCCAGGGATTGTTGAGCAATCTCCTCTATGTTTCCTTTTCGCTCCATCCTTCCATCACGGAATGGGAAAAGTTGCTCCAATGAGATCCAGTCTTGGTGTTCCAACCATATTCAACATTTTGGGTCCTTTGCTCAACCCTATTCCTATCAAGGCACGAATTCTTGGTGTCTACACCGAAAGTCTAGGGAAGATATACTGCGAGGCTGCTGTGAAACTAGACAAGAAAAGCGGAAGAGTGCCGGCAGAGACCATGGTGGTATTTGGAGAAGTCGTCTTGGATGAGATTGCTCCTGTTGGATCGACTAAAGTCTGGAGATATAATAAGGAAACTGATCAAATAGACAGGTTTAGTCTACATCCCTCTGATTTCGGACTTCCAGAACATTCTCTTGATACTGTGAGATCCGGAACACCAAAAGAAAACGCAGAATTGCTTACCCGCATTCTCAACAACGAACTTGACCTGTCACCAGGTGCAAATCCTGTGGTCGATTATATCTTAATGAACACTGGAGCCCTAGCTGTCGTTGGAGGTCTCACTGACTCCTGGAAATCCGGTGTGGAGCTTGCTAGAGAAAGCGTGCGTTCCGGTATGGCCAAAAAGGCTCTAGACACATTTGTTTCTGCCGTCTCGAATGCATAGATCTTCGATCCTGATTATGTAATCATCGATAGAAAATTGACGACGCGCAAAAAATTAAAACATCCGTAAACAAACAAGGGCTTGCTATAATTGGTGTCTAAAAGTGCGCATATCCAGCATGTTTTCGTCGCACAAGCAGCTTATAAACACTCCCAAAGACAGTAAACGCGGCCAGCGTGGAACTGGGCTAGAATTCACTCCTATTGGTGCGCGTCAGAAAGCATCCATGTCCACTAGCGGGTATTTTCCCATGCTACAGCGCAACATGGCATTAAAGACAAGCATTGAAAATGGATCTCCTGTGAGAAGAAGTACAATGGCTAGCTCTTCGTTTGACGAGACCTTTGATGTTTTGAACGATGCAAAGGAAGACCGTGT
This sequence comes from Ogataea chonburiensis, assembly GCA_030578415.1. Classification (NCBI taxonomy): domain Eukaryota; kingdom Fungi; phylum Ascomycota; class Pichiomycetes; order Pichiales; family Pichiaceae; genus Ogataea; species Ogataea chonburiensis. Next base: position 646,695 of record JAJMRU010000002.1, on the reverse strand, counting down.
TTTCAGAGGAGCAGATATTCTTCCCGATTTCTCAGACAACGAAACTGAGCAACTGGCATATCAACCAAATAGACATGAGTTTGTTGAAAACGGTGGTAATCTTTTACGCCACCAACACGATCAGATGAAGTCCTTGGAAGGAGAAAACCTGAATCTCAGAATAGAGCTTCTTACTTTAAGGAAGTATCTTGAGGGTCAACCAAAGGATAAAGTTGAAATTATCAATCAGAACGTGGAACTGAATCAAGAAAACGTTAATCTAAGAGATCAGATTGAATCCTTGAAACATCAGCTACGCAGCGAAGACAAGGAAAATCTAAGCATGCGTTATGATAAGGAACTTGGAACTTATGAAAAGGAATTCGAACAGTACAGACACGATATCGAAACTCTGAAAACTGACCTTCACAGGCAGTCTAACGCTATTCATGAAAAGGACTCCAAAATTTCAGATCTTGAGCATGAGAATAATTTACTTGTCGATCAACGTGATCGTCTGGAAGCATCTAATGACGATTTACAATCCAAGGTCAGAGATTTCGAATCAAGAATTGATGAGCTCAAAGTCGATAACGAGCATCATTCTGTTTCAAATCATCGCATTGACTCGCTCGTTGACGATCTAAATGAAGCTAACAAGTTCATCGATGAGATTGAAGAGAAGCTTGACGCCAAATCCGATGAGAATATGAATCTCAAAAGGGATATTGAACGCTTGGAGACGATGAATGAGGATCTCAAATTGAAGAACGAAGATCTCAAGTCTAACAATCACCGACTCTCTGAAATTTTAGAAGAACTGAAGGAGAAGATCAAGAATTTTGAAAGTCATAAAACTAGTGCAGAAATTCACAGGTTGGAAAATGACAATCAAGATCTCCGCGAACAGGTTGAGGACCTAATTGACAGACATCGTGAGGACAGCAAGCACATTACCACTCTGCAACTGGAGCTCAAAAAGCATGAAGATGAGCTTGCAGACAAAATGGGCAACGATTCCTACATTGATGCAGTTGAGTCGGAAAAGAACTCTTTGTATGACAGTATCATTGAGTTGAACGAAAAGCTAGAAGATTCTGAACATAAGTCAAGACAATTACAAAGAAAACTAGAGGCTAAAGAGAAAGAGTTGAAAGAGTATGAAAGAGAGCTTGAGCATGTGAGAAATTCCTCAAGAGACGTTCCAAACACTGAACTTTTTGGATCTGTTGAATCACTCCAAAACAAGCTGATTCAAGAGCGTAACAAATTTGTCGATGAGCTTGACCGCATGGACGCTAAATTTGTCGATGAGAAGAATGAATTGTATCAGAAGATCGACAAGCTTCAACGCGAAAAGATGGAACTTGCAACAGATATCGAGAGAGTGCAGGCTGAATACAGAAAATTGCTTGATCGAGGATTAAGCACACGCGACAACTCAGAACTCCTTGATCTCGAGCGTGATTTCCAGAAGCTTTCGGTCTCATATGCCTCGAAATGTGACGAGCTGGAAAATAAAGAGGTCGAGTCGGAATCTCTCATCCGCAGTTTGAAACAAGAACTCGACTATAAGGAGACCGAGACGAAGCGTCTTTTGGCAAAAATTGACCACCTTTCTCTAGAACTTGCGGAATCGAAGAACACGCAGCGCGCAGATCATAAGTTACAATGGCGTGAGATTTTGGAAGAAAAGTTGAGACTCGAAGACAAGCTTAGCGATAGTCTTAGGGAAAATAGTCAGTTAAGACGACAAATTGAGAGTTTGAAACTCAATGACAAGACCTACAAATCTGAAGCAAAGGAATATGAATTCCGCGAGGTTGAGAGGGAGCGAGAACGGTTATCACGCGAATTAACGTCCAAAAAGTCCGAGCTTACGGATTTGAAATGGAAGCTCGAGGATGCTCTTGAAGAGAAGAAGCAGTTGCTTTCATCTATTTCATCTTTAGACGATGACCAGCAGCGTGTTAGCAATGAGAATGAGAGGTTGAGCCGTGAAATTGAAGGCCTCAAACAGCGACTTGGACAACCCAATGCAAAATCCGAGCTCGAAGCAAAGGATAAAGAGATCAAGAAACTTGTTGGCGACTACAATGAGATGAAAAATGATCTTCTGAGCAGATACGAAAGAGCCAGAGAAGATAGAAATCGACTAGGAGAGGAGGTGGAAGATTTGAGGGTTAAGCTCGAGCGCGCAAAAGTTGCTCAGGAGTTGTTGATGAAGAAGCAATTGGCCAAGCCAATATCTCCACCTTCTCCGGTGAGTCCCTCATCCTCGAGAAGTAGCGACGGGATTTCTGAACAAAGAGTGAAGCTGTTGGAAAGTCAGAAGCGACTATTTCAAATCAAGCTGCAGCAGTACAAGGACTGCAACTCTGATTTGAAATTTATGGCTAACTTTTTGACACATGAACTTGAAAGCAAGGAGAAGGTCATTGAGGATCTTCAGGATATGGGTGGAGCACGCAAACAGGTTCCTCGTCTAGAGTTCAGAACCGTTGCCTTGGCTGTTCTTGCGGGTGTGCGCTTCAAAAACCGTTTAGATCAAGTCAAGGAGAAGAAGATGGAAGAGCGGCATGTGAAGAAGATTATTGGTCATTACAAAGAAAAGACAGTTGGTGTATGATAGGCGAAATAATGTAAATTAGAATTAACATGGATAGCGCATTATTTAAATTTGCGAGCGTGTGCATTCATTCTTGCATGCACGGAAGTAAGGCGTTGATTGAATTCTTTAGTGATAATGTTGAGCTGTTCTAGCTTGTCGAATTCCTGATTGATTTGGTCGCATTGGTTCAACAGCAATTTGATTTTCTCTAGTTTTTCCTGAATCTCTTGGAGATCAATTTCGTCTTGTGTTTTGGTAGCTATCACGTGTGATTCTACGCGTTCACTCAGCTGACTGGTCTGGTCTTGAATTTTGTACATCAAATAATCAAAAGCCAAAGCCAGTTCTTTTACTTTCAAGGGGTCGTCTTCATCTTCGATTGCAGTATTAGATGGAGGTGGACTTGACTCTTCAAGAGTCAGCTGGTCAGTGTAGGAGGAAGATGGGCGAATTGTTGAAGAACTGGTCTGTACTGTTGTTTGCGAGCTTTGATCGTCCATCTAAATAAATATTGCAGACGAATTGAAAAAAAATACGTAAAGGATTACTTAAGGAAATTTTGCTTCATATTGATGTTGGACTTTTCAGCTCCTTCTGGAGTGTGTGGTGTCGTTAACTGTACAATTGGGTACTGTGACTGAGGGACCTTTGCAGACTGGCGTTATTGTGATTCGAAATACTGTTTTACGAAGTTGTCTATTATATCCCTTCTGCAAGCTACCAAACCAATATTGTCGTGCAACCAGTAAGTCTGCTGCACTATTGCATATCGGGCTGTAGAGTCGTGCTGCAAGTTGTGGTCAATTTTAGAACTGCAAAGTAGTTTTAAAATACGCCAAAAAGTCTCCCCCAGTAGCTGACTTTGCAAGGGCCAGGGGATGAAGGTGAAGAGTGCCTGTTCCTCGAACTTCAAACGTACAGTAATTCCACAGTCCACCTTCATCAAAATTCAGGCAGAATGGATTTTAGTGAGCAATTAGAGAATATATAATTTAAACGAAAATTGAATTTTTGCTAGGGGAAGACAGGAAATCTTTGTGAATATCAATTCGCCCTTGTCCCAGTACAGAACATTCCGTCAAACCAAAGCTTGGTATTCCGGGGCGCAGTCAAATATGGCAGATGGTCCCAACAAAATCTAGTGCACTGCTATTGTCTGCTACGCATACCAAACAATTCCCCCAAAAGGAGCAAACAAACGCCCTCTCCAGAAGGTTCTTAATATATCTCAACAATAGTCGACATCACATGCTGTTGGGCGCGTAGTGTGTGTAGTTCTGCCACCCGGCCAGAAATTCCCAATAAGGAATTAAAAACTTTGGCCGACAGCCAATCAAATCGCGAATCTGTCGGTGAAAACACCGAAGCTGGGAGCGGAGTACCCATATGGAAGGGGGCATTTGGCGGGTGAAATGGTATAAATAGAGCTCGGATTTTCCTTTCATAATGTTCATCAATCAGCATGACTGTCCAATTCACTCCTAAAGTTAAGGTTCAAACAAACAAATGTGTTTTCACTGAGAACGAGCTTGTCACCAACTACGTGTACAAGAACGCCATTGTCGAGAAGGAATCCATCGATACTTACAGTGTTAAGCCTGTTGAGGAGTCTTATGAATTCAAGGTCAATCTCCAGGTCCCTAAGGTCGGTGTCATGCTTGTTGGACTGGGTGGAAACAACGGAACCACTTTCGTTGCTTCGGTCCTGGCTAACAAGAACAAGGTTCAATTCCATACCAAGGAAGGACTCAAGACTGCAAACTACTATGGTTCGGTCACTCAGTCTGCCACCATCAAGTTGGGAGTCGATAGTAAGGGACTGGACGTCTATGCGCCTTTTAACTCTCTGCTTCCAATGGTGAGTCCTAACGACTTTGTCATCAGTGGATGGGATATCAATGGTGACAATCTCGCTACTGCTATGCACAAGGCACAAGTTCTTGAGTTTGATTTGCAAGAAAAGGTTAAGGACCAGATGAGAGAGATTGTGCCATTGAAGTCAATTTACTACCCAGACTTCATTGCTGCCAACCAGGATGAAAGAGCCAACAATTGTTTCAACAGAGTTGGAGGAGAAATCTTGACTAGTGACAAATGGAGTCATGTTGAGCAGATTCGGAAAGACATTCGCGAGTTCAAGGCTTCCAACAAGCTTGACAAGGTGATTGTGCTCTGGACTGCCAATACCGAGAGATATGCCGATGTTACTACCGGAGTCAACGACACCTCTGACAATTTACTGCAATCCATCAAGAGCGATCACGAGGAAATAGCTCCAAGTACTGTCTTTGCGGTTGCCAGTATTTTGGAAGGAGTTCCATACATTAACGGAAGTCCTCAGAATACATTTGTTCCTGGAGTCATTGAGCTTGCAGAGAAGAATAAAGTCTATATTGGTGGAGACGACTTCAAGAGTGGTCAGACCAAACTGAAATCTGTTCTAGCACAGTTCCTTGTCGATGCAGGTATTAGACCAACTTCTATTGCCTCGTACAACCATCTGGGTAATAATGATGGCTACAACTTGAGCTCGCCGAAACAGTTCAGATCCAAGGAGATTTCGAAAGCCTCTGTGGTGGATGACATCATTGCGTCAAACGATATCTTGTACAATGACAAGCTGGGCAAAAAGATCGATCACTGTATTGTGATTAAATATATGAATGCTGTTGGTGACTCTAAAGTTGCTATGGATGAGTACTACTCTGAGTTGATGCTGGGAGGTCACAACAGAATTAGCATTCACAATGTTTGCGAAGACTCCTTGCTTGCAACTCCTTTGATCATCGATTTGCTAGTTATGACAGAGTTCCTCTCCAGAGTCACCTATAGAAAGAAGGAGGGTTCCAAATACGATGACATGTACTCTGTCCTTTCGTTCTTGAGTTACTGGCTCAAGGCACCTTTGACCCGTCCAGGATATGAGCCTATCAACGGGCTCAACAAGCAAAGACAGGGTCTTGACAACTTTTTGAGAATCTTGATCGGTCTCGAACCGCTGGACGAGCTCAGATTCGAGGAGAGACTATTGTAGTTGGTATAGTTAATTGTTATTGATTTCAAATTCCTCAAAACACTCGATTATGGTCTTCAGGTTTTCAATTGTGTTGTTGGCGGCCACTCGTATGACTCTGTCAGAAACTCCGTCAAACGTGATCGTTAGCACATTGTCTGAGACAGAATAGTCGACGGCCAGCTCGCTGGGCTTGAGGGCGGGGTCTGGTCGAAGTGTGCGCTGAGCAATGTTTGCCTGCTCGGAGGATAAAAACGGTACCCTGTAGGATCTGACAGGTTAGTATAAACAGACACCGATCACTTACAACTTATGGGTGAACATGAATTATAAGAAAAAAAAAATAGTGTGCACAGCCTTGAAAAGCTCTGAAAAATATAGGCTACAGAAACACCGGCACCAACTGGTTTTACGCGAAAAGGAGTTTCCGAATTGAGCGTTACAAATTCCGACAATACAATTGGCTGTCGGAGAGGAATTTTTGCTACTCCATCTTATCGCGCTTGCTGGCCCAAAAAGGAAACCGAAAGAGCTCTTCGAAGAATTGCCATGAGTGACCAATATGTAGCCTCCATAGCAAGCTAAGAAGGCAGCCAGTGATTGGAGCCAATAATCGATTGCTGTTTAGTAATATATGTCACTCGGCCAGAATTTCTCCACATGGCAAAATCACAGGCACTAATTTAGCAAATCTGCAGCTCGGCGGGGGATAAAATATTAAAGGCTATGGGATGAGACTATATAAACCCTAATATGCGCAAGCACAATTTTTCCAAAAAAATGTCCAACCCACCACTTTATACTACTTCGCAAGGTTGTCCTGTCTCTGACGCCTTTGCTACACAGAGAATTCCAGTGGATACCAAGGGCTATGCTTATGCTCCTCCTACTGGTCCATTGCTCTTACAAGATTTCAGACTGATCGATTCTCTTGCTCATTTCGACAGAGAAAGAATTCCTGAAAGGGTTGTCCATGCCAAGGGAGCAGGTGCCTACGGTGTGTTTGAGGTTACCGACGATATCACTGACGTGTGTTGTGCCAAGTTCTTGGACACCATTGGCAAGAAAACCAGAATTTTCACCAGATTTTCGACCGTGGGTGGAGAGAAAGGCTCTGCAGACTCTGCAAGAGATCCAAGAGGTTTTGCCACCAAATTCTACACCGAAGAGGGAAACCTCGATCTTGTCTACAACAACACTCCGATCTTCTTCATTAGAGATCCAACCAAGTTCCCTCACTTTATTCACACCCAAAAGAGAAACCCAGCAACAAACCTTAAGGACGCAAACATGTTCTGGGACTATCTGACTAACAACCCAGAGTCTCTGCACCAGGTGATGTACCTGTTTTCCAACAGAGGTACTCCTGCCTCTTACAGAAAAATGAACGGCTATTCTGGTCACACATACAAATGGTACAACTCCAAGGGTGATTGGGTTTATGTGCAGGTGCACTTCATCTCCAACCAAGGTGTTCACAATCTCTCTGACGAGGAGGCCGGACAGCTGGCCGGATCTGATCCAGACTTCCACACTGGTGATCTGTACAAGGCTATCGAGAGAGGAGACTACCCATCTTGGGAATGTTACATTCAGACAATGACTTTGGAACAGGCTAAGAAACAACCATTTTCGGTGTTCGACTTAACCAAGGTCTGGCCCCACAAGGAGTTCCCAATGAGACATTTTGGAAGATTCACCTTGAACGAGAACCCAAAGAACTACTTTGCCGAGACTGAGCAGGCTGCGTTCTCTCCTTCCCACACTGTGCCAGGCATGGAGCCTTCCAACGACCCGGTGCTGCAATCAAGACTTTTCTCCTACCCAGACACTCACAGACACAGACTAGGTACCAACTACTCAATGATCCCAGTTAATTGTCCTCTCCGTTCGGGCGCTTTCGCACCTCAGATCAGAGATGGTGCCATGTGTGTGGATGGAAACTTGGGAGGAACTCCTAATTACGCAGGTGCCTACAACTGTCCAGTGCAATACGGCGGAATAGCCAAGGCATCGCAGAGTAAGCCAGACGAGAAGTACGATGGCGAAGTTGTGCCATTCCACTGGACTGTCACCGACTACGATTTCTACCAGCCAAAGCAATTCTGGAAGGTGCTGGGAAAGACAAAGGGAGAGCAGGAGTCTTTGGTGAAGAACGTTGCAGGACATGTCTCTGGTGCAGATGAGTTCATTCAAGACAGAGTGTTCGAGTACTTCTCGAAGGCTGAGCCTGTCATTGGCGAGCTGATCAGAAAGGAGGTGCACAAGTTGAGTCCAAGAAAGGATTCTCCAGCAAGATTGTAGGAATTTTGTATCCTTTTTTTATCTGACCATATTCAATAATTTCCATATAAGAATTTTTTTTTCTTAGGTGATTCCAGCTTCCTTATCAGGCAATTTTGTGCACTGGTTGATCTTTCCCTAACCAGCATCAGATATCGGACTGGGATATATTAAAACACTTTTAGTCTTTTTTTCACCAATATTTACAATCTTCATTATGGCCTGTGGATGCAAAGGAGGAAACGCTAGTGCAGCTCAAGCTCAGACTGTCCAAACTGCGCAAACCACTTCTAGTAAGAGCTCTAAGCCTTTGTCCTGCTGTGGCGGTAAGAATGAGGTCAGATGCAAATGCGGCTCTGGCTGCAAATGTCCATCGTGCAACACCACCAAGTAAGTATATCATGTGCTCATGGGAACCCACTAACATTCAGGTTGTAACTTGAAATCAATAGTATCGAAATTGCTTGCATGGAATAATCGCAAACTAGCCTGAATAGGCGCGTGTGGTTACTGGAGCTTGAACGTTAGTGTGCAACGGTTGCCATTTTCGCATTGATATGGCTGATATTAGGATTTAATGAATATAATTCATTCGCACTTTGATTTCTCGTACCTAAATTCTGTCTCGCTAGTTTTTTTCCCTATTTCCTTATTTTCCTCATTTTTACCCCACCGCAGTTTTTATGATTAGAGTGCACGAGAAACAGGCCATGAATTTGGCCCGTCGTTTGTGGGGATCTGGAAGAACGTTTGCCACAGTCGAGAGCACTCCCAACAGAGTCCACGGTGGACTTGCTGATCAGGACCGTATATTCCAGAACCTTTATTTGGACAACTCCAAGAAATACAACACTCCAGCCTATGACCTGAAGACTTCTATGAAAATCGGCGATTGGTATAAGACTAAGGAGATCCTGGTGAAAGGCGATAAGTGGATTATCGATGAGATCAAGAAATCTGGATTGCGGGGACGCGGGGGAGCAGGATTTCCTAGTGGTCTGAAATGGTCCTTTATGAACCCGCCAGGATGGGAGAAGAACATTGGACCTCGCTATTTGGTTGTGAATGCTGATGAAGGTGAGCCTGGAACTTGCAAGGATCGCGAAATCATTCGCAAAGAGCCCCAGAAACTGGTGGAGGGCTGCCTAATTGCGGGAAGAGCAATGAATGCTACTGCAGCCTATATCTACATTCGTGGCGAGTTTTACAACGAGGCTGTGGTCTTGCAAAAAGCCATCAATGAGGCCTATGATGCAGGCTTTTTGGGACCTGATGCTTGTGGGTCTGGGTACTCCTTTGACGTGTATATTCATCGTGGAATGGGGGCATACGTCTGCGGCGAAGAGACGGCTTTGATTGAGTCACTAGAAGGAAAAGCAGGAAAGCCTAGATTGAAGCCTCCTTTCCCTGCTGGAGTTGGTCTTTTTGGTCGACCAAGCACGGTCACTAACGTCGAGACGGTCGCAGTTGCTCCTACCATTTGCAGACGCGGAGGAGACTGGTTTGCTGGGTTTGGTAGGGAGCGCAATTCTGGAACCAAACTGTTCTGTATTTCTGGACATGTCAATGAGCCATGTACCGTTGAGGAAGAAATGTCCATTTCTATGAAGGAGCTTCTGGAGAAACATTGTGGGGGCATCAAAGGGGGGTGGGACAACTTGCTGGCTGTCATTCCTGGAGGATCATCGACTCCAATATTGAATAAGGGTATTTGCGATAATGTGCTTATGGACTACGACGGTCTCAAAGATGCAGGCTCTGGTCTGGGAACCGCAGCGGTGATTGTCTTCAATAAGCAAGCAGACGTTATTCGTGGAATTCAAAGACTACTGGCCTTTTACAAGCATGAGAGCTGTGGTCAATGCACACCTTGCAGAGAAGGATCGACCTATCTCTCTAAAATGATGGACAGATTCTACTCGGGACAGGCACAAGAGAAAGAAATCGACAAGGCCCTCGAACTTACCAAGAAGGTTGAGGGACACTCAATTTGTGCTATGGGGGAAGCGTTCAGCTGGCCCTACCAGGGACTGGTCAAGAATTTCAAACCACTGATGATCGAGCGAATCCGAGAATACAAACGTCTAAACGGCCTGGAAGAGGGAGGCCTAACGTACGGAGGGTGGTACGAGGATGGTCATATTAAAGATGGTAAGGTTGTTGACACTCCAATGCCAAAAGAGGCTTTCCACGGTCATTAAGCCAAAACTTATTTATTTACCCCTCGATATTTATTAGATTGATTATTTATTACAATTAGCTACTACGTAGTTCGTACACATTTTTTTTTACCCAAATTTTTTTCCTGTTGGCATGAAGCTTCAAAGTATTTTGACCATTAGTGCTTTTTTGGCTTCTGTTCATGCTGTGTATCCACCGGTAAAGACTGACCCGTCCATTGATTCGTCGGATCTGGTCACTATCCAGAGCTCTGAAGGTCAAGATGAACAAAAACTTGAACAATATTTGAGTTCTCAGAAGGAAGAGGCTGCCAAAGATAGTCCTGGTGTTGTGACGAACTTCGAGAGTCCTCGAAAATCATCTGATGCATTTTTCATGTCGACCTCCATGATTGTGGTGAGCGAGATCGGAGACAAAACTTTCCTTGTTGCGGCCCTCATGGCCATGAAACATCCTAGGATGGTGGTGTTTTCTGCCGCTTTTGCTGCCTTGACACTGATGACTGTTCTCTCGGGAATTGTCGGACACGCTCTGCCAGCCTTGATCCCACAGAGACTGACGCAATTTTTTGCTGGTGTGTTGTTTGTTGTGTTTGGTATTAATTTATTAAGAGAAGGCTTGGCTATGTCAAAAAACGCAGGCATTGACGAGGAAATGGCCGAGGTGGAGGAGGAAATCGAGATCTCGGCTCTGAACCAGCGATCCGGAAGCTTGGAAGAAGCATCCGTGCCAGGTGCAGTTGCCAAGAAGTCTCTATTGAAAGAGGCCATGGGGCATCTTTCGAATCTCGCGTCTTATATGCTTTCTCCAGTGTGGGTGCAGACATTTGCCATGACATTTTTGGGAGAGTGGGGAGACCGTTCCCAAATTGCGACTATTGCCATGGCTGCTGGCTCTGATTACTGGATGGTTATCTTGGGAGGCATTGTTGGTCACGGACTGTGTACAGGAATGGCAGTCGTTGGTGGACAGCTGTTGGCTACTAAGATCAGCATGCGCACTGTGACTTTGGGTGGAGCTACAGCATTCTTCGTTTTCTCGATTCTGTATTTCTACAGCGCGTATTACAATATCGAGACTTAGAATGAAAAGAGTGTTGAATATCTTTATTGGCATATAATATCTATCTACTTGTTTTTTCGAAGTTGTTTGAGCGCACTTTGGGTCTTCTTTTGCAGTAGTGATAGCTTGGGTTCAAGCTTCTTTTCGTATTCGCTGATTATCTCGTCGTCCTCTTGGACTATCTTAGAGTTTGGTTCTTTCAGAGCATTAATTTGCAGGTCGCGTGCAATGGTCTCTATATCCTGCTTCTGTCTTTTCGGATCTCGTGCGTCTTGTGCAGCCCGTTTTGCTCGGATTGCCTCGAGCCGTTCCCTAGACATTTATCTCGAGTTGTAAAATAATAATAATCTAGTATTTTTTTTAGCTCTCTCGCACTGTTTGTTAAATTAATTTTATTTATTCACAATGTGGAAAAGAAGTCTTCGCTCATTTTCCACCATATCGCCGCTTCGCAACTCACCGCACTTTGACACGCTTCCTTTTGTGCAACAGCTCAAAGGTTCGGGCTTTGACGAGAAACAGGCAGATGCTGCTGTGGAGATTATCAGTAAAGCGATTAACGATGGCATTGATAAGTACGCCGCCAATTTAATCACCAAGGAGACACTGAACAAGATGTCATACCAGCAAAAAGTTGATTTTGCAAAGCTCAAGGGAGAACTCCAAATGATCGACAAGTCTGAATTCAATGGTCTTCGAAACGAGCATGAGCGCCTGCGTGGCGATTTGGAGAAAATGCGCACAAAGTTCAAAGAAGAAATCAACAAGAGTCTTTCGGGAGTCCGACTAGACTTGAACTTGGAGAAAGGGCGAGTGCGCGAAGAAAGTTCGATATACGATCTCAAAATCAAAGAAACAGATACCAGAATCGACGAAGAAATCGCAAATATAAAAGTGCAGATAGAGTCTGTGAAAACACAAGTGATGCAGTGGCTCTTTGGTGTTTGTACAGGTACTTTTGCACTGGTTCTAGCGTATGTGCGGTTGATGAGTTGACGATTATAATCATTAATCTATTAATATTTATAACTTGAAAAGCTCAGTCAAAATAGCTTGAGTGTCCTCAGGACTCTTGACAGCGTGACCAATGGTTCTCTCATCGGTGTAGATCTCGTAATCGTTACCACCCTTGTAGGACTTGTCACCGAAGAAGTGGATTTGGTCGAAACCCTCGTTCTCGATGTGACGCAAGCAGTAAGTCTTGTCCCATCCGGTTGGGAAGACATCGAAAGAGATTTGTCCACCGATGGAGTAAGTCAGAGCAAGGTCTGGGAAAGCAGCCTTCAGGGCCTCGACCATCTTTTCTCTGACCTTGTGCTCCAAGTCGAACTTCTCGTAGTCGTTTCTCTCTTGGGTAGAAGCATTTCTTCCAATTGGCGAAACGTTGATCATACCCTTTCTGAACTCGATGAAAGTACCTCTTCTAACTGGCAAGTCCAAGTCTGCGAGATATTTGAGGATGAACTTCACCAACTCGTTGTATTTAGCGTCTCCGATCCAGCCGATGAAAGAGGCAGCCTCCAAAGCCTTACCTTGCTTGTAAGCAGTAAGACCGTTCTCACTGAAACAGTAGTCAAAGTCCTCCAAAACATCAGGACCAAGTTGCTCCAATTGCTTGGAGAAGTCGCTTCCTCCAACAAAGCCAACAACGCACTTCTTTCGCAGAGCTTGCAGAGTGGCCTTCATCTCTGGAGAGATGACCAGTCTGGCTGGGGTCAGGGTTCCGTCAACGTCGAAAAGACAAATGGTTTTAGGTTGTTCTCTGTCAGCAAAAGACATTTGGTAAAGTTTACGTGGTATAATTTTTTTGCGCTTACGTGTTTGGTGAAATATTTATTATCTGCCCCGTGCAATTAATCAGACTTCCGTTTGAGGATACCCAGCACAATAAATGCCAAGCCAATATATAGATACATGTTAGCAGTGACGTTCTGGAACAGACTGGCACCAAGTCCACCAATGCTGGATATGGACTCACGCCGCTTGTTCGTCAGCAGCACAAGTAGATTGACAAGTCCAGCCGTGTTTAGCACAGCCAGAATTTGCTGCAGGACCTTGATATGAACATCTCTGCACCAGTAGATCATCCAGCCCAAGAACATGACGAGCGATTGTCCCCAGCGAGTCCTTTTAGCGAAGATCAGCATTGCTGTAACAACAAACAACGATTGGATGCTTTGGATTATGTATTCGATTGTCTTGAGGCCGTTTTGATCTCGAACACCGATCATTGTTTGCACGATGTTCATGACTAAGGTAATGACGTAGCTCACGAGGGCCATTTTAGAGCCTGAGGTTCTGTGCTTCATCAAATCAATCAACTGTGGGAGCAGAATCCCCGAGCGGAGTACCAGGTCCATTGATTGCCGGAAAAATAGATACAGATACTCCTGGTTCTCTGGATCAAAAGGTCTTAAATCGTAGATTATGGAGTAATATATTTCTGGACCATATATCTGGATCAGAGAGTGTTCAATCCATGATGGAATTAGGCGTGTGAATGGTCTGAATATCGCCAAATATGTCTCTGCCACTTCCTGAAAATCTGACATTGTATAAAAAAAATTCTAGACAATTTTCTAATCTATGGTTTCGTCTTCTGAGCAGAAGATTCTTGACGAGTTCAAGAAGAAGGTTGACGAAATTGTTGACGATGTTGAGTACGACGAACTTTTTGGGTACCAGCTCAGTAAGGGCGAGTTTTTTGATCAAGATGCTTACGAGAAGCTGCTCATCAAATTATTAACAGCCTATGATTGGAACCTTTCTACAACTGCTGAAAATTTAGAAAACATTCTTGAGTGGAGAAAGGATTTTGACCCATTGAGCGCTGCGTTTGTGGAGACACATGGAACTAAGTTTGATGAAATCGGCTTCATCACGGTTTGTCCTGAAGGGAAACCTTTGGAGAGAATTGTCACGTGGAACTTGTACGGAAGAATTAAAGATCCCAAAAACATATTTGGAGACCCCAATGCATTTTTGAGATGGAGAGTTGGTCTTATGGAGCAGAGTGTCCAATTACTGGATTTCAAAAGTGCTGAAAACGACTACATGGTGCAAGTCCACGACTACAAGGGAGTGTCCATGTTCAATAGAGATGGTGAGGTGAAAAAGACCACTAAAAAAGTAATCGAAATTTTCGGAAACTACTACCCAGAATTGCTATCCAAGAAGTTCTTTGTGAATGTTCCGTCGATCATGATGTGGGTGTTCAACTTGATTAAGCCTTTTGTTGCCGAGAAAACTCGCAAGAAATTTGTGGTCTTGAGCAACGGCTCGGATTTAGTCAAGCACCTGGCTCCACAGTATCTAGGCACTGAATATGGGGGTCAAGTCAGCAAGGGCACCCAAAGTCTACGTTTCTTGTTCAAAGAGAGTAAGACCAAGTACACGCCATACACTGCATATATTGTTGGACAGCGTATTGCCTCTGAAATTGATTAATTGACATGACCGTTTTTGTACGATACATATATTTGACAAAGATAAATTTAACGTTTAAAAGTTTAATAATCTCTTGTTTCCTGCTTCTGGAGAGTTATTTATTTATGGAGAGCTGTTGGTTTTTCACAAATGGATAGGTTTCAAGGCAACGAGAGAACTCCATATAGCAGTGAGACTCTGCGAGGAAGGCCTCAATCGATCTTCCAATCGACTGCAAGACACCATGTTCCTTCTCGTTCGGTTTCGCCCTTAGACGTCGATACTCCTTCAATTGATCATGAAATCCACACAGATACATCTGCACAGGCACTTTTTGACATTACTGGCCAAAATCCAGCGGCTGTGATGGAATTAGACCTCGATTGTAATGTAAAATTTCTGAGCAAAAGCTGGGAAGCAACTGTGGGAACAAAGATCAGTAAAATTGTTGGAAGACCGCTGAGCAACATCATTATTGGGGAAATTGAGGACAAGCAAGTCTTCAACAAAGCTATCGGAATCATGATGACTGATGACGAAAGCTACCGGGTTAGATTCATCGTGGCCACTAATTTACAAAATGCCTCAAATGAAATTGAAAAGGACGAGAAAGAAATTGAGAGTACAGTATCTGACAACGACTCGATGAGCTTGCACTCTGCAAACTCGAATATATCCACTGATGGTGGTTTCATCGAACTGGAGGCTCAGGGAGTCCTTATACATGATCAAAAACGAAAACCTTCTCATTCCATGTGGATTGTCAAGCCATGGGTTCCGTTTTCGGGCACTCTTTCTCTTCCAGAAGAACTCATCCTGAAATTGGGTTTTGGAGTTAATTTACTTGAGTCTTATCTTCTTCATTTGACCGAGCTAGGAGTTGTGGATGAGGAAAGCCTCCCCCCTCCTGCGCAAGAACTATGTCGAATCTGCGAGCAGCGAGTCCCGAACTGGTGGCTTGAGCGCCACACTGAACTTTGTCTAGTTGAGCACAAAGCAGAAGAGACTGTACAGCAGAAACAAGAAAACCTCCTTGAACATAGAAGCATTTTGCAAAATATCCTTGATACACTGACTAAACGCCAAACCTCAGTTGTCAAGTCGCCGTCGCCACATTCTTCCGGATCCAGCTCGTCTTTATCAAGTTCGGCAAGCAGCTCCTCGAACAGCTCTTCCGGAAGTTATACCTTAGTCACTGAGTACAAAGGTCTTACGGTGCCCCTTTCGCCGACTATCGAACCAGGGAGCTCGATCCGTCGAAAGAGTGCCGGATCTCTGCTTCCACCTAAACGCTTCCCTTTCAAGAATCTGGACATTTTGATCCAGTATTGTGACGAATCTTTGAAAATCAACCCTGGGGAGATTCGAACAGACAATAATGATAACGATGAGGAATATTCGATAGCCTTTTCCCCTGATAGTGAGCGTGCTCTGAAAAATTTGAACGTTATCGAGATTCCAGAGTCTAGTGATCCTGCAATTAAGCTACTTTCTGAAGATACTGTGCTGAATGCAAAGGAAAAGATTGAGTCCATCGAAAGATATGCTCATATACTACAATACGTGGACAAAATTACTAAAGAAACAGACGAGATGGTTCTTGGTGTTGTCAAAGATGCAATTTTGAAAATCAAGCAAGAAGTGTCTGAAGATCCTGATATACACTCTCCAAGACCATCTTCTAATTTCGCAGCGCACACAATTCTCGACGCAGATTCAGGTTGCGCAATATTGAACTCTGCCTCGTACAGTCTGGATACATCTTCACCTGCCTCAGAGAGTCGTTCCACTCCAGTGATTAATGTGTCTGGCGACGAATCGGTCAAGACGATACACCGTGGATCGTCTCCAGGCTTCAACTCCCCGAGAAGACCCCTATCTCCAAGTGTCATGCTTCCGATGAGCTCAATCCAACGAAATACAAAGCCACACCATATCAAGCACGCAAGCATCAATTCGGGCTCGGGTTCCAATACCCCAATCTCCTCTCCACTTTTTCTCTCGACCGACATTCCATCTTCATCTTCATCGGGCATTGATCGTCCTCAATTATCGCCGCTATTAGTCCCTCAAACTGCAAAACAGAACCTTCCCTCTATAAAAGATTATGAAGTGATTAAACCTGTTAGCAAAGGGGCGTTTGGTTCTGTTTTCCTAGCTAAGAGAAGACTTACAGGTGAATATTTTGCAATTAAAGTTTTAAAGAAAGCTGACATGATTGCAAAGAACCAGGTGACAAACGTCAAGTCTGAGCGTGCTATCCTCATGGCACAAGCGAACTCTCCATACGTTGCTCAACTGGTTGCTACCTTCCAGAGCACCAACTATCTCTATTTGGTGATGGAATATTTAAACGGAGGTGATTTGGCTACGCTATTGAAGAATATGGGTTATCTTCCCGACATTTGGGCAAGAAGATACATAGCCGAAGTCATTGTTGGAGTGAATGATCTTCATTCCAGAGGTATTGTTCATCGTGACTTAAAACCAGATAACCTTTTGATAGACCATAATGGTCATATTAAGTTGACTGATTTTGGTTTAAGCAGAATGGGACTTGTTAGAAGACAAAACTATGCCCATTCAGACGTTATTGAAGACCCGTTTGTCAATACCCAATCTGCATCTCTTGTTGCCAAGCGCAGCTTGAATATTCCACCTTTCTCCCTGAGTCCTATCTCGCCGCTAACGACTCCTGTCTCTGCCACTGCCTCTATGTTTGAAGAACTGGAGCCCGTGACTCCAGGTAGTGGAAACTCGTCTCCTTTACTTCGTCCTCTCACGAGGAAATCACATACGCTGCCTTCCTTCGTTATCGACAAAGAAGACACGCAGACTGAAATTACAAATTACGCTCTGTTTGACCCTCAAAAATCCACAGAAACTCGAAAATTTGTGGGCACTCCTGACTATCTCGCACCAGAAACGGTTGCAGGTCTGGGGCAGGATGAGTCGAGTGATTGGTGGTCGATCGGATGTATCTTATTTGAGTTTCTTTTTGGTACTCCACCGTTCAGTGGAAATTCTCCAAAAGAAGTTTTTGAGAACATCCTCCATGGGGACATTCAATGGCCGGCTCTTCCTGCTGATGAATTTGAAGAATTCTGTACCGGGTCTGGAAAAGATCTGATAACAAGATTATTGGTCAAGGATCCAAGCTCCCGACTCGGCAGTGGTGGATCTGAAGAAATCATGCAACATCCTTATTTCAATGGCATACACTGGGACTCTTTGTTCACTGAGGAGGCATCATTCGTGCCTGATAATGCTGATCCAGAGTCTACACAGTACTTCGATAACCGTGGGGCCCATTTGAACATGTTCCCTCAAGAGGATTTCGATGATCATCCTCAAGATGCTGTTGATATGGCCACTGCCCCAGGAACTTCTAGCTCTTCTTCTGCCACTCTTGATTCGCCAAAGAACAGTATTTCTAAGCAAGGTTCCATCACCGGAAAAAGAGAACGTCGGGGATCCCGGCTCAATGATAGTGGGGGCTCTTCTGAATTTGGATCATTCCAGTTCCGCAATCTAGCAGTGCTAGAAAAGCAGAACAAAGACGCTATCAACCGTCTCAGAAATGAACACATTGAGCATTTCAATAGCGTTTCCTCGTCTTCCTCGGTGGAAAGTGGATATGTGGGGTCTGCTCCAAATACCCCTGGTGCTTCTTTTGTTCCGTTAGCTACGCGTCCACGAGGTCTTTCTGCTGCTAGTGCTCAATTGTTGACTCCGTTTAAACGTCCCTCGTCTCCAGGAATTGTCAAGGAACAAAAGATCTCGCCCCTGTTGCGTAATGCATCGTTGGCTAGTGATGTTTCTGATGATATTCGCTATGGATCTCCTATCCCACGCCCATTACAAAGGAAGGGAACAGGATCCGAACTTGGATCTCCGGCTCTTCGCCTCTTGTCGAAATCGTTCTCTCGAACTATGAGTGATTTCTCCCCGTCTTCATCTGATAACGAGGACCGTACTGGACAAGGTAGACTGAGAAAGAAACGGTCTTCGAAAAAGTTAGCCCGCACCTCGTCTGCTGCCAATGAAACAGCAAACGCTATTCAAAAGATGATGATCAACTTCGACGTCTTATTGTGTGAGCCTATTCCAATTCACCAGTTTTCCATAGAAAACAATCTGACACAGATAGGCTGTGATGTGGTTCCCGTTTCCTCTGGCTCCGAGCTCATTAAGAGATGTACGGGAAACTTCAAATTTGATTTGATATTCACTTCAACTGAGTTGCACAAGTTGGATTGTGTTGACTTGATTAAGCTTATTAAACACACCTCCACTGCTAATTCGGAAACAATCATTGTCGCTTTGACGTCGTTCTATCAAGATGCTGTTGAAAGTGGAGTATTTGACTACATTATTGAGTATCCTGTCACTATTGAAAAACTGAAAAAGGTTTTGGACTGGTTCAAGTCGTTGAAGCGTCGTGAGGAGGAAGCTATTGTCACAGATACAGAATGAGCAAAACTATATACCTTAACCGATGAGTCGTTTTGTTGAGAAAGAAGCGGCCAGTAATAACACAGCGTAGAATGCAAGTGGTATAGACAACGTTCCTGGCCTACACTCTTCTATTGCCTGATTCAAGCTTCTGGCCATTGCTTCGGGAGAAAATAGGCTTTCGACTCTATTATTGCCTCGTTTAGCCAACAAGTCATATTGCGACTTAGAAAGAGTTTGAACGTGCTCCAGGTATTCAACCCATTTATCCTCGTCAGGATTGACCAAATAACCTGTGAAATCTTCGTGGTCATAAGGCACAACTGTCTCCCGGGGTCCGCCTGTAGCTTCAGCAAGAACTGGTCTTCCGAGTCTCATTGCCTCGACAGGAACTATTCCGAAATGTTCAAATGAAGGGGTATATATCAGCAGTTGGCATCGTTGGAGAAGTGCATTTTTGGTATTAGTGCTGACGGAAGGCAGGAAGTAAACTTGGGTATTCTTTGGCGCGACGATTAGCTTCCCACGAATGGTTATCGAGGGTAACCCGAGCTCCCTACAAAGAGACTCTAACTCAATCAGATACTGAACATTCTCAAAAACCCTCGCATCGTAGCCTCCTGCAATGACAAGTTTATGATTGGATCCTGTTTTGGTCACCAATTGATGGTATTTTCTGATCGCCAAAGAAATGTTCTTTTTTCGCTCGAATCTATTAATCGATAGGAAGAAAGGCGTCTGTTTGAAAAAGTTGTCAATCTCCTCAATAGAAGACTCTTCAACAGTCACCTTCCCCACACATGGATAGACCACATTGAACGAGTCGGCCTCAAGTCTCGAAAACTCCTTTTTAACAGTTTCTTTGGTGAATTCTGAATTGACGAGAATCTTGTCTGCGAATTTCATTGAAGTCTCTTCAATAGTGTCAAACACCAGTCTATAGAGACTTCTGAGAAGTCCAGTATGCGATGCCAATAGCTTGTCTGGGAAATGGCAGTAAAATATAACCTTGGTATGGTTCCCTTTCAGCAAATATATCAAGGGAAGACAATAGGACAACTGATCCACAAACACGACATTTGTCGAGGTCAAAACACCAGTGACTGCTAATGCAATAACCAAGTAGAGCTGACGCAAAAATGCAAACACAATTGCAAACTTCCCAAGGAAATGTGTTGGTAAGAAGTCGCCGTAAACCTTGGTTTTCAACCGATCCGATGCCACCTCTTCAAAGCAATGGGACTTGTCGCAGTGCGAGGTATACACGACAACGTTGTTCCCTGGCTGGAGATTCATTGCCGCGTCGACAACCAGTCTCTCAGCGCCGCCAATCCCCAAATCAGGATGGAGAAATATGATGTTCATTAAGAAAACAAAGTTAAAAAAATATTTATATATTTAAATGCACGTTCCCCCCGACAACTTCGCCTTTGTGGAAGACGGGATTTACCGGTGCTCCCGGTTGGATGCCATCAACACGCCGTTTTTGGAGACCTTGAAACTGCATACGCTCGTGTGGCTGGACGAAGAAAAGCCTCCACGAGCCATCAAAGAGTACATGGAACACAACCATGTGCGGCTATGTCATTTGAAAGAGTCAAGTGTTGTGCCAGAAGAAGACGAGAGCATGAAATATAAGGACTGGATGGTCTTGAAACCGGCACTGGTTGCGAAGCTTTTTGAGATTCTGCTGGACTATAAAACATACCATGATATCCTATTGGTAGATCAGAGCGAAGTGGTGATAGGACTGCTTCGACGAATCCAAAGATGGAGTTACTCGAGCATTTCGAATGAGTATAGACTCTTTGCCAATACTAAGGCAAACTACAATGTGGAAAACTACCTGGAACTTGTCAATATAGAGCTTGTTCCGTACGAAAAGAGCACGGAGCAGGACGAAGAGGAGCTCGAGAATTTTATTTTCCAGGAGCCGAGAAGCCTCGAGAAGGAGCTGAGTCTGAGCCCACATCTCTCGGTTTCGACCTCGCCGCAAATCCCAAAAAACCTGCTCAAACTAGTGGAATTAAGACGCCAAAAAAGAAAACAGAGACACGAAACAGAAACCAGCGAGTCGTCCTCGGGGGTCAGTTTCTACAAGCCGTCAGGAACGGCATCTGTACGTGTCCGGCTCCCAAAGGAAGATCACCTCCCCCAATGGTTCCTCGATTTGAGAAATAAATGGGAAGAGGCCGTTTAAATAGCTAAAAGGTAATTACTGCGTTGCGCGATTTCCGAAATCGACCAACTGTCGACTCGCATATAATTTCCATTTTTTAGTTGAAATATCTTTATCGACAATGACTCAAAAAGTCCTTCTTCTCGGTTCCGGTTTCGTTACCAAGCCAACTATTGACATCCTCGCCAAACAGCCAGACATCGAGGTTACTGTTGCCTGCAGAACTCTGTCCAAAGCCCAAGAATTGGCAGGTTCCGTTGCCAGCTCCAAGTCCCTGGATGTGACTGACCAAGACGCTTTGGATGCCGAGGTTGACAAGTATGACCTTGTCATCTCTTTGATTCCATACATCTACCACGCTGCTGTGATCAAGGCTGCTATCAAGTCCAAGCACACCAACGTTGTGACCACCTCCTACGTCTCTCCAGCCATGAGAGAGTTGGAGCCAGCCATCAAGGAGGCCGGTATCGTTGTCATGAACGAGATTGGTCTGGACCCAGGTATCGACCACTTGTATGCTGTCAAGACCATCGACGAGGTCCACAAGGCTGGTGGTAAGATCACCTCCTTCCTGTCTTACTGTGGTGGTCTCCCAGCTCCTGAAGACTCTGACAATCCTTTGGGATACAAGTTTTCGTGGTCCTCCAGAGGTGTCTTGCTTGCCCTGAGAAACCAGGCTACCTATTTCAAGGACGGTCAGATCGAGCAGATCTCATCCGAAGATCTGATGGCCTCTGCTAAGCCATACTTCATCTACCCAGGATACGCACTGGTCTGCTACCCTAACAGAGACTCGACTGTGTACAAGGAGTTGTACCAGATCCCTGAGGCTGACACCGTGATCAGAGGAACCCTGAGATTCCAAGGATTCCCAGAGTTCGTCAAGGTCCTTGTCGACATGGGATTCCTGAAGGAGGACCCATCTGAGATCTTTGCCACTGCTGCTCCATGGAATGAGAGTGTTGCCAAGTACATTGGTGCAGCATCTTCTTCCGAGAAGGACATTGTTGCCAAGATCGACTCTTTGACCAAGTTCAAGGACGAGGCAGACAGAGAGAGAATCCTTGCTGGTTTCAAATGGCTCGGTATGTTCTCTTCTAACCTGACTACTCCTCGTGGAAATGCTTTGGACACTCTGTGTGCCACTTTGGAAGAGCTCATGCAGTACACCGAGGGCGAGAGGGACATGGTTATCTTGCAACACAAGTTCGGCATTGAGTGGGCTGACGGAACTACCGAGACTAGAACTTCCACCCTGGTCGACTATGGTGTTCCAGGTGGCTACTCTTCTATGGCCAAGCTTGTGGGTGTTCCATGTGCTGTTGCCGTTATGCAAGTTCTCAAGGGTGCTTTCCCAGGACCAGGTTTGTACGCTCCAATGAGCCCAGAGATCAACGATCCGATCATGAAGATCCTGAAGGATGAGTATGATATCTACTTGACCGAGAAGACTTTGTAAGGAACATTATAATTGAATAGAGCTTTTGTTCTTGATTTAAAAAAAGGATATAATTAAAATGGATTATTTTATTATTTTCAGATAAATGTTTCGCAAAATCAAGGAACTCTCCTCGGACATTAAAACACAGATTCGCAAGGAGGAGAAGGATGGGAAGCATGAAGATGAGACTGTCGTGCACCTTGCTATGCTAAAGTTCTTCCATGAAAGAGATCTCCAAGCACCTGACTGGCTGGTTCCTCCTCAGGAAAGATCTCACATCCAGAATCGACTATCGCTCGACAAAATACAATCGGGGATCAAGGGGGCACCGCATGCAATTGCCGGCCAAGTGGAGCACATTCCCAAGATCGCCTCGCGCTTCAGCCCTCAAAAGACGCCAGAGCCCGTTCCACAGACGACATCATCAAATGGCATCCCCCAGGCTCCATTGCCGCGGCGCGTGCCTACCATGCCCAACCAGAGTATCACATCACGGTTTGCCTCGATCCAGCGAAGCCAATCTGCAGGCCAGACCTCGCACAGACCGGCTACCAGCAGGTTCAATGTTAAAAAGACGTAAAGCCCGGGTAACTTTGCTACAGGGGTTGTGTTTTTTTACAACACTGATTAATGTTGTCTCGGAAATGACAGAGCAGGCTGAAAAGAAGACGGCTGGGGAGCCTGAAGGATCACAAAATCTGCTTGAACATCTCTCCAATGACGTTGAGCTCTACCACAAGCGTGTACAACTGAAACGCATGCTTAAGGAACAGCTAGGCAGGGACGAGAAACGGCCCAAGGAAGACGCGTCTGCGGAGGAGCAGGACACAGACTCTGTTGTGGAGTTTGATCTCGAGAAGATGATTCCTGACGCCAAGACTGTGGACCACCCGGTAATGATTCCCGACATTTCTGGCGACCAGGTGCGTTCTCGTTCCTGGACCAAGGCGGAGGACGACGCTATAGTTTATTACAAGGAGGAGATGAAGTACTCGTGGAAGGAGATCGAGAAGATGTTGCGTGGCAGACACTCGTGGCAGGCCATTCAAATGAGGTACTTGCGCAACCATAAGTCTCGAAATGAGTCTTGGTCACGATTCATGGAAGTGAGACTGATCAATGCCATCCGCAAGGATTGGGAGAACAGATGGAAGCGTATCAGCAAGGAACTGGGGAATGATCTGACGGTCGAGCGTTGTATGACCAAGAACATGGAACTGTGCAAAAAAATGGACGATCCCATTTTTGGCAAGATCTTTGGAAATAAGGATATCACGCAAGGGTACGGGAACCCTGCGTGCGATATTAAAGATGAAGATAGTCACAGAAAATTGATGCTTGTGTATATGGGATTGGACTCGATCAGCTATGAGAGTGACGAGGGAGAACTCAAGGGAGAAGAGGAGGCTTACGAATAAATAATAGAGTCTATGATTATTTTCTATGCAACTATACGCTGGTCGGCGGTCTTGGGTAGGGCTTGCCTGACCCGTGGGATCCAAACTTGAAGGTTAAATAGGACTGCTCATCGAGAGGAAGATAAATTTGAGAAGACAGATCTCTCGTGAGCACTGTATGGGAAGTTCCGTGTTTCAGATCGGACTCCAGGGTGACTAAACAGTACCATGCACGTCTGTTTTCTTCCATGATCAACGGGAACTCGGTAGGATCCTCAATATTGACCTTGAGCTTTAAGGCTAAATTAACAGCCTGGTCCACCACTTCAATGGCTTCTTGGTTTCCACCGACCAACATGTAAGCTCTTGCGAGGTTTATGTATGAGATGATGTCGTCGTGGTCTAGTTTTGTAGAGTTTTGTAAGAACCCGTTCAGTTTGACAAACAAGGAGTCAAGCAGTCTTGCTGAAGAATCTCTAGGGAATGTCGATGTGGGCGATACTTGAAGCAAGGCTGCACCGCAAAGGAGCATAGACAGTATGAAACCTTCATTCACTTTCCTGATGCGCTGCATGTCGAAAGTCAGAATTTGGTTTGGATTCAGTATCATTACTGGGAACGAAGTTTGGAAGTACATTTCCATGAGGTCAGCCACGAGGAAATTCGGGATCTGCAGCTGTGCAATGACATGGGATACCTGGTACAATATCGGATACTTGAACAACGGCTCGCCTGAACCAACTGTACTGCTTGCAGTTTCTAGTCTTGGAGACGGCTCGACGCTTTTTTTCTTCGTTGGTTTTCTCCTTATGATTATTTTCGGGTAGTTAGAACTGGCTCTGCCTCTTTTCTTCTCCGCGCGTAAATAAGTGCATACACTATTAGTCTTCAAACATTGCTGACATGTCGGCACATCACCAGAGCACTTTGTTCTTTTTTGGTTACACAAATCGCAAGCCTTGCGCGTTCTTCGATATTTGGTTTTAGATTGTCTAACCATTAATTTGTTGGGTTCTTCGGAAACAGAGCTTGCTGAGGATACCGAAGAAGAAGAGGAAACAGACGTTGTCATCATGGTGCTTGCCAACTCTGGAGGCTGCTGGGGCTTAGGAAGGAACATCGGATACGGCGAATATGAAGGCACAGCAGGCGGAGGAGGAAGTGCTGTTCGAGTTTGCTGTAACAACATGGATATGGAAGGTAATTGGGAGGCTCGGTGATTCACGTTAGGTGGTGGGAAGGAAGTGTCATTCCCATATAATTGCTCTTGTATTTGTTGAAATGATGGTAACTTTGTCAACTCCTTTGTTTTGTCGTTAGGAGGTTCCGAGCGATTGTTTGACGATTGCATGATGAAAAATAAAGTGTCGGATCGACCGACACATGCAAAGTAAAAGTCAAGAGTGATAGAGTATAAATGATTAACTAGAAATGTGTGGTAAATTAATGAGTAAACTCAAAAAACATCTCGGGACCTAATTAAAAAGGAGACAAGTGAATAATTTATTCGATTTAGAGGCTTCTGCACCACAATGCGCTTTTAGACATCTCAACGATTTTCGAACCTAATATGTCCGAGTTTAAGGAGTCTATTGTTTCGGCAAATTTTAAACAAAGCAGATAAAAATAGGAGCTAAAACCGGTACAAAAAGAAGTTTTCAGCAGGTGACTGAAGTGCTATAAAATTTTTTTTTCTCGTACTAATTCCTGCCAATAATATAACGTAAAAGCTCGTCGATCTTCATTATGTAAAATTCCCTTTACCATGATCATCACCGTTTCATTTAAAAGGCGTATCATGTAATATTAAAATGCTCAAGCTCTAAATTATTCTAAATTCCTCCTTCACTTCCGTTTTGTTATTGTAGTATATGCATTATATTTTTTCTACAGGATCGCCACTCCCGACCTACTCCCGGATTAAACGAGCTCGTGTTTACAAAACACATTCGTCGCGTCTGCAACATTATAGTACGAAAGTCGCTTTACAACAATAAGCGTTCCGCATCAGATCTTCCGTCGTTCTGCAAGTAGTTCTCGGCCTTCAAAGCATTGCCAACAGAATAGGTGAATTCTAAGCTATATTCATATTTCCTTTCTATTTTACAGCCGCAAAGCAAATAAAAAATATTTTAATTAAAGGTAAAAATGCAGAAGATGATTTCACAGCCTGGGTCTTTGGAGGGCAGGGAACTTGAGTCACCCTCCGTCAATTTGGAAGAAGAAATTCGCGACGATCTTTCCTATCGTCACATTCATCTCGATAGTGATGAGGAAGAGGAATTCGATGCGTTCGTGCAAAAATATGGCCCCGTGAAAGTGCAGTACATCAAAAAACCAAAAATCAAAACTTGGTTCATCAACAAGCCGTACGCACTCAACTTCTTCTACGACGGCACATTGTACCGGACACGATCAGAGAGAGGTGAGAGCGGAAAAACTGAACTTTTCCTCGACTTGTTGTATGTGGGAGTGGTGGCCAAGCTTGCGCATGACGCAACTGAGGAGGCCACTGGGTTGGCACTTGTCAGGTACATTTTACTCTTCCTCCCGATTTGGCAGGTTTGGTCCGACATCAAGGACTTCATGAACTATTACTTCAATGAGGATCTGTCTCAAAAGATGTATATTCTGTGGATTGTCTCTCTGTTAATTGTCTACACGAATTCGGTCAACCACCTTTTGGATTCCAATCACAGCAATGCTGCAGTTATTGTTCCCTACATCTTGTGCAGACTATCGTTGGCCATAAGTCTCTTGGTATATTCTTACTTTGTTCCGCAGCATCGGGCTCAGAACATCCTGTATGGTTCTTTGATCATCGTTACTTGCGCACTATGGATCCCAGTGATATTTGTGGGCGTGCGTGCAAAGATTGGGCTTAGTGTTATGAACTTTGCTCTCGAGATTGGCTCTTGGATTCTCTCCTACCACCCATTTACCAAAAAAATGCTCAAACTCAAGTACAGCACTGCCCTCAACATCGAACACGAGGTCGAGCGTTATGGTGCCTTCTACGTTATTGCTATTGGTGAGTTCTTGTACAACATCGTGGCCACCACACACGAGAAGAATTTCGGCCACGGTATTTCAGAGAAGGTTGGCCGGGCTATCATGCTACTTCTCACTTCTTATTCCTTACTTTGGCTTTACTTCAATGGTGACGGATCTAGTAAAGCAGTCCACGCACTGAGAAGATCTCCGACCACTGCATTTTTGTGGGGTCTTATCCACATGCCCCTAATCAGCTCCCTGATTTTGGCTGCTGATGCTGCCGCAGACTTATGCTATGAGGAACATATTGAGAAAATTGGCCTTTCCTACTATTTCACTGGAGGATTAGCAGTCTCTCTCTTATCACTGTATGCCATTTCCATGCTGGATAAGTCCATTGACGATCAACACGAAGACCCTGACTGCGCTAGTCATCTCGCTACTAAGTTCTGGAGACTTCTCCCTCGAGTGCCTGTCGCTGCCATCTTAGTTTGTCTTAGTGTTGCTGAGCTAGAAATCACTCATCTCTTTGCTACCACCATGTGCCTTTTCATCTTTTTGTTGGGATACGAAATCTCCATGTGTGCTTACTAGCTCCAGGAGATAAATACACAGCCCTAAATTATTTAATAGTTTAATGAATATTCCTGGATATTACTATGATCCTGTGAAAAAGCGATATTTTAAAGAACCTCGACCAGGAGGAGGGCGAGATGTCTTGCCCTCAGTGTCTCTTAAACGGGAATTTCCGGCAACAGAATCGAGCAAGCGACAAGAGCCCGACAGTCCCAAAATAGCTGATCCGTCTGCTTTTGATGACTTAACACCCCAGAACCTTTATCATCTGCTTACTGATCCATTGTGCCTTTCTGTGGGGCAATTTATACAGCTTTTGGAAATGATGGAAGACGATGAGTATACCTTGAACTCATACCAGATGGAGAATGCTAGGATGCTCCTTTTGAAGACCAAAATGCACTGTTTGCTATTCCGACAGAAGTTCAGCTGTCCGGTAAGCTTTGGAGAGTTTCTATGGATTGGTGAGTGCATGGGAACTTTATTTTTGGCGACTAGAGATGCCCTGCTGGCTGTGAGCACGAATACTTTGAACATACAGACGGATTCGATTTGGGTTTCCAAGATCAAAGTTCCAAAACCTGACGAAGCAGATTTTAAGATTACAAACTACCAATATTGCTCAAGAATCACAAGGGGGTGGAGCGTGAATATAGTGCATGGAAACTCGGTGATTATCAGAGTATACAATCAGAATGGAATAGAAGACATTGAGTTCGACGGCGAATTCAAGACCCCCAAGGTATTCCAGCACGCTAGAAGAGTGGTTTTCATGAAGTGGATGGACCGTGAGACTGGAATTGTCGGGTTCGAGCAGCGGATTCAGGGATACGGAAAACTCTCGTGGTTCAGACAGACGCAACAGAAAATAGTCATGAGCGCTGATATGACCGACTACAGCAACCAGATACTCATGGCAATTGGGTATATGAATGGAACACTACAATTGTTCAATGGCCAAACGTCTGTCTTGAGTTATTCTTTTGGAGCTAGTGTCCGCAAAGTTCAGTTCTTAATTATCCAGGAGAGACCCTATCTACTTGTGAGTGGTTTGGCAGATAAACTTGTACTATATGCTTTGGAACTGGATCCTCCAGAGCTGTTCCCGCTCGTTGAATATGAGGAATACGATCATACGTACTCGGTTCAGGAGAATTTCCATGTTCATTCGAGTCAGCGCTATTTTTCGGTGTATACCGACAAACATAAGGTTGTGAAAGTGTACTCGGTCTTCCAACCGCGGCCACTGTATTCCTTTGGCGTGTCTCCGTTGTCGTCAGGTGGAAGCCGGTTCATGTTTTTAGGAGACTCAATCGTCTCAGTGCGGGACGATCGACTCGAGATTCGAAGCTGAAAAAAAAACCATCTTTTTTAGTCATCGACATCAATATGGGTCTTAGAAAAGCCGGAGTTTTAGGAGCCACAGGATCTGTGGGCCAGCGCTTTATTCAACTACTTAGCGACCACCCTCAGCTGGAGCTCTCTGTTTTGGGCGCTTCTTCTCGTTCAGCAGGAAAGAAGTACAAAGATGCCGTCGAGTGGAAGCAAACTAGTTTGATGCCAGTGGAGGCCGGAGAAATCGTTGTGTCCGAGTGCACAGCTGAGGCGTTCAAGGAGTGTGACGTTGTGTTTTCTGGTTTGGACGCCGAGTTCGCTGGTCCAATCGAGAAAGCTTTCAAAGAGTCTGGCTTGGTGGTCATCTCCAACGCCAAGAATTACCGGAGAGAGCCCGAAGTTCCCCTTGTTGTGCCTACTGTCAACAGCGAGCATTTGGTCGTGGTTGAGAAACTGGTTGCAGATGCCCGTGCCTCCGGAGCCCAGAAACCTGGATTTATCGTTTGTATCTCCAATTGCTCCACTGCTGGTCTTGTGGCCCCATTGAAGCCACTGGTCGAGAAATTTGGCCCTATCGAACTGCTCACCACTACCACCATGCAGGCAATCTCGGGAGCCGGCTTCTCGCCAGGATTTCCAGGAATCGACATCCTAGACAACCTGGTGCCGTTCATCTCTGGAGAGGAGGAGAAGATCGAATGGGAGACCAAGAAGATTTTGGGAGAGATCGCTGCTGATGGCAACAGTGTGAAGAACTTGTCAGACGACGAGATTAGAGTTTCTGCTCAGTGCAACAGAGTCGCTGTGTCCGACGGTCACACCGAGTGCATTTCGCTCAAGTTCAAGAACCGTCCTGCTCCTTCTGTCGAGGCTGTCAAGCAGTGTCTGAGAGATTACAAGTGCGAGGCCACAATTTTGGGCTGCCCTTCTGCTCCAAAGCAGGCCTTGCATGTGCTCGAGGAGGAAAACCGTCCTCAACCAAGACTGGACAGAGACAGAGACGGAGGCTACGGAGTCAGCGTTGGCCGGATCAGACAGGACCCAGTGCTGGACGTCAAGATGGTTATTCTTTCTCACAACACTATCATTGGAGCTGCTGGAAGTGGAGTGCTAATTGCAGAGTTGCTGATTGCCAAAAACATCATATAATGGGTATAGTTCTAATTATGCTCTGTTTTCAGCGTCGCGACGATCGTCCCTCGACGTCGCGTATTTCCGCCAAATTTTTATGTTAATTTATCCTTATGCCTTACACGCCTCCCAGTCGTCAGCCCAGACTCGACTCTGGCCTAGGTGCATTCCGGAACCTGCTGTCCAACCAGCCAGACACACCGCCCGCCGGTGTCTCGCTTCCTGTTGTCACTCCTGATGTGATTACCTTTACCACAGAGTCTCCACAGTCTTATTCATATACTCTACTTGCCCCCAACTCTCTGGCCCTCAAGCTGAGTGTTTTGAAACGCTCGCTCGAGATTCTACTGGACCATCCAGAGATGTTGCCATCCCTGGCATCGGAAACGACAGACTATTTTGCTCAAATAGGACGGCCTCCTCACCCGCTGCGCAGGACATCAACAATGACTCTAATGGACAATGTGATGCGGATGGAGAGAAGAGTCTCCCATTCCTCGCTTAACTCAATGAATGGGTCTTCACCTTACAGCGATATCCAGGAATCCAACAATTTGCCAACGCCCACTAATGTCGACTCCGATCTCCGGAAAGACTTGCAGGAAATTATCAATATTCTGGAAATGAAGACTGATCCGTCCAAAAAGTCCCTTGATAAGGTTGTCGGCCTTCATACACTGGCACTTCATCCTAAAGAGGTCTCCAAATCAGAGTCTCTGAGCAAGAACCTTTTGTATGCTCTCGCTACTCCCTTCACGGATAACTCAAACACTCCTGCGCACTCTTATCTCTTGGGAGGACTTCCAATACCGCGCTCCAGTCCATCAGCAATTGGACTGATCTCGCTCGGAAATAAGCAGGGCCCTAATAATCGACAGTTCCACATGGCCTCTGCCGGAAAAACATCATCGCACAAAGCCTATTTCACCTGTGATCTAGACTCTCCCTGGGACCTCAAGAACGCCAACGACCTTGCGTGCTTGATGTTCGGAATCTCTAAGGCCTCGTTAGCCTCCCTAAGTCTGATGGACCTCATCGCACCCCGTTCACGTGACTTGGTCCTCAACAGGCTATGCAATGGGAAGGAGCTGGTGTTTGCAGGAGAGATTATTGCGATTAAGCGAAACAACATGGGCATTGCCTGGACTTCACTGTGGGCTAAGCGCAAGGAGGACTTTATGATTCTGATTTTCGAACAAGTTCCGTGCGACCAGCTCGACTTTGTGGTGGAACATCGCGACGACGGGTATTTTATAAAGTCTTGCGTCGAGCCCCAATCGAGTCCTTTTTCCACAGATCGCGATCTCACAGGTATTCCATTAAGTGAGATTCTACCAACAATGGGCAATGAGCTTCTGGATGTTTTCTCTGAGTCCACCTCGCATCACTCCGCTACCATCAACAAATCCAGATACTATACTTTGAAAGTGGATCAAGACAGTCTTGCTCCTTGTGCAGTGACATCTGAACCTTTCGACGAAGGTCTCGTGCGTTTGCATCTGCATTCTTTGCCTTTCATATCTGGTGCGTTTGTGGTGTCGTCCAAGACTCTGAAGATTTTGTCCTTCAACCATGCCATCGCCAACAATCTGCTTGGAACCTCCAGGATACAAAACGAGCATATTGAGAAAATCATCCCGTCCTTCCCGTTGATGGTGCAGGCTGCTCTACGAGAGAATCCAAACCTTCCTTACCAACAAGGTCTGGTTTTGCCCGAGCATTATTTCCGCAAGCAGGATGCCAACATCCGTGGATCGTCAGAAGAGGAGCGAGAGTCAATTTTCCTGAACTCGGCTGGTATTGATGCTCTGCATCGCGATGGGTCTACAATCAAGGTCGACGTCCAATTGAGAGTTATGGAGTACGACAATTACATGCTTTGGATTACATACTCTCGTGCTTTCCCACGAAATCGCATAGAGTCCAGATCCAACAGCAATACTAACATAAAGGAGATGCACCACAGCAACAACAGCGACGACGAGCTGATGCCGTCACAAATGAATCTTTTTCCGCAAGTTGAAAATGACCTTCTTTCCTGTGGAGGCTCCTCTGGAGGACTCAGCAGATCAAGCAGCCTGAATACGATTGGCTTGAAATCAAAAGAGATCAAAAACAACAGTTTCAAGAAAGCGAGCGTCACCTCCGATTCGTCCTTCTCGGCAACGAGTAAGTCGGTGTCTACCGGATCACAGCGAACAACAGAAACAGATATGGACGAACACGAGGTCAGGGTGGCCACTGAGTGTCTTCGGGAATTCCGGCTCGATAGCATACTGAGCGAACATGATCTTCTGGAGCTGGAAAACGAAGAGATCTCTAGGATCAAGAAACGCAGCAGACTCTATCCTCAAAAAGTTGGACTTCTGAGACGTGAAAAGAAGTTTACAGATTTCACAGTGATTAAGAACCTTGGCCAAGGAGCTTATGGGAAAGTGGTGATTGCCCAACACAAAGATGACCCAGCATATAAAGTTGTGATCAAAGCCATTTTTAAAGAGAGAATTTTGGTGGACACATGGGTCAGAGACAGGAATCTGGGCACCATTCCATCAGAAATACAAATTATGAATTCCATTAATGCAGATCCTCATCCGAACGTCATGCGGATTGTCGACTTCTTCGAGGATGAAAGGTGTTACTACTTAGAAACTCCGCAACATGGCGACCCGCCTGCCATCGATCTTTTCGACCTGATCGAGGTGAAGTCAGACATGACAGAGCTTGAGTGTCGGTACATCTTTTTCCAATGTTGTTCAGCCATGGCCCATTTACACGCGCATGGGGTTGTTCATCGCGATATCAAGGATGAGAATATAATCGTCGATAAGGATTATGTTGTGAAACTCATCGATTATGGGTCCGCAGCATACACAAAGAACGGACCATTTGGTGTCTTTGTGGGGACCATTGACTATGCTGCGCCAGAGGTGTTGAACGGAAAGCCGTATGAAGGCAAAGCCCAGGATGTGTGGGCAATGGGAGTCCTTCTGTACACACTTGTGTTTAAGGAGAATCCGTTCTGCAGCGTGGACGAGATCATGGATGGTGGATTCAAAATCCCATCATTCCACGAAGTGAGCGAATCTTGTGTGGACCTGATTCGCAAGATCCTTGTCAAGGATGTTTCTCAGCGGCCGTCAATGGAAGAGATACTGCAACATCAATGGCTTGCGCGCTTTAAGTAATTAGCAAGTGATCCACATTTAGCCCTATTTTGCGCAAATTGAATGACTGAGCGTGACTGATTTTGACACACTCTTTGAATAAAGCTGACCCCTCGTTGTAATCCATCAACTGGCGTCTGAATAGCTTATTGTAGGTGGCTATTCTTTCGTTCATCCACCCGATGAAAATAATTTTCTGGCTGGTTTCCTGGAAACACTGTTCGTAGAGCAGCCAGGTGTTTTTGATGAAAGTGAAATAGATGAGCGAGACATGCAATATGTACTTTTTGAGATCTCCCTCAAATTTTAGCTGACTGACCAACTTGTCAAGTTGTCTGCTCTTGGACTCCAACACCAGATCGCGTGCTTTTTCCTCCATGTGGATCATCTGGAATAGCTCGACTGTTTCTTGAACTTCCTTTCTGGAGCTAAGGGGATTGCTAATTTCCCATGCTAGCAGGTTCACAAGCTTGTCTTTCAAGTTATCCCACTTTAGCTTTTTCAACTTCAGCAACAGAAGCAGCTGCTCATCTGAGTTTTGTGTTTGTAGTCTCTCAATCTGGTCTTTCACTCTATTGGAGAATCCGACAGCCTCAACATACTTATGATGACCAATATACAATTCAATGTTCATCAATCCCTCATCTATCGTATTGAGATTCTGCGCAGAATTCTTATCATTGAGATCCAGAGATCTTGACCTTCTATGACTGAGTTTGGTGGTCAAATCGTGAAGATAGTCGGAGTTTTTGCTCAGACGTTCATGTGTAGCAGAAAGACGACTTACACTTTCTGTCAAATCCTTCTGTTTGGCCTTTTCCATCTCCATAATACTGGAGAGTTCATCCTTAGCTGCTCGCAAGTGGTTCACAATCTTGTTGTACTCATTTAGACTGTCGGTCTGAAAAAGAAACACCATGCTGTTAATTTTCAGAGACAGACTGTGTTCTCCGGCATTTGCAGCTCTGGATATGGTCAGGTCTCTCAACGGCCAGCACTGAGTGGCCACAGTCTTCTTTTTGTCTCCATCCCTTTTACGGGTGGCCACAAGCAGGTGGTCGTTCAAAACAATCAAGTGGGCCGGTCTTATTGGCTTGCAGGTGATCGCATTCAACTCACCCCATCGTTTAGATTCCGTCACAACATGACGCCCAGAAATTGCGGAGACAAACTTCTGAGCACCCTCCACTTCTTTAAACAGTTTATTGAGGTTGGAGGCCCATTTTCTTTCCAGCATCATTACGCTGCGCCTGTTAGTTTTCGCTCCACTCTCACTTAGTCTTTCTTGAGCCTCTTCTGCCTGTGTAATAAGGATTTCGTTCAATTTCATAACTGGACCTTTCAGTTCCCTAAGAATCTCTTCAGTCTCGGTTACGGTCTTCGTCACCGTAAGGACTTGAGAGTATGACTGAGCAATTGTATGTTTGACGTCGCCATCGTTGGAAGAAGAAAGCTCTGCCAGATCGCGAGCAAAATGATCAATCTTTGTGGCATTTGCATCTTTCAAGTAGCCTTTCACGTATGGAACTGCATCGTAGGATTCAGCAGACAAGTCCGTCAATAAGGAACCCGAATCAAGTTTAGGGTGTTGGCCGGCCTCGTTGATCTTAATCGAAGCGCCTTCTGGAAGAGGTGGAAATTGACCAGTAGTATGCTGTAGTGACTGAGCCTCTTGCGGATTCAATTTCACGGAAAACCGTCTGCTAACACCGCTGTTGTCGATCTTATGTGGTCTTTTCTGTTTTGACTGACTCTTATGAGAAGAGGGCACAGGAAATTTAGAGGGACCATCCTCTGATATAGATTCGCTCAACAGCGTTGGCTTGAACGCCTTTTTGGTATTTT
The DNA here is from genome assembly GCA_030578415.1 of Ogataea chonburiensis. NCBI lineage: Eukaryota > Fungi > Ascomycota > Pichiomycetes > Pichiales > Pichiaceae > Ogataea > Ogataea chonburiensis. The sequence goes on along the minus strand of JAJMRU010000002.1, from coordinate 611,620 downwards.
TAGTGGACCAATTGGCTCTGCTAAGTCGTCTGTCCATAATAAAAATAAATACAGTATCTAAACAAATTATATTGATTACGTTATTTATCCCTTAGTTCGTTCATCTGTAACAAAAGACTTTCTCCTTGCAATTGAGGAAGCGCCTCATCAATTGCAGCAGTGACAGATTTATCCAGCTTCTTGTCCAGCAATAGCTTGTTTATAGTTTTGCTTATCTTTGGATCCTTTGCCTCTAAGTTCTGGGGAAGCAGAGTGTAATCCTTGCCTTTTAGTGATTGGATATTTTGACGGATTTTCTCAAGATTCTCGAGCACGCCATCTTCTGTATTGTTTTTTGCTTTCAGGTCCATTAAGACATCATTGATCTTAATCAGCTCATAGTAGTTGTTATAAATAATAGATTTTATCTCTGCCTGATTGGAATTCAGGTCTTCTGTAATCTGGTTTTCGGTCCTTAAAAGCTGTACAACATTTGATTTTTTTATGAATTCATCCACGTTGTCCAAAGTCAATTCAACATCTTCCGTAGGCCTTTCATTTCCTAAAGTATCTCCCTGCTCCAGCTTTTTTTGCTGTTGCTCTTGAAGGTGGTAAAAATCCTTAAGAGCTTTCCTTCGTGATGACACTGACATTCTTAAAAAATAAACTTTTTTTGTGTTTTATTTCCTGCCTTCATGACTACTTTTGACCCTTCCATCTTGCAGTCGATTTTGAACAAGACCAAAACCGAAGCAGACGATCGCAATAGTGTGACTGTGCCTCCGTTTCAGGAATGGCGTTTTGAAGTTGGCCCAAAAGACAAGCTCATGATTAAAGTTGTCGAAGGCACTGCTGAAATTTTTGGAACTGAACTTTCACCAAACATAGAATACTCTTTCCAAGGATCAGTGAAGCTATGTGTCTTTTCCTTTTCTGGATGTAAACTACAGTTTTGGAATTGTCAGCCACTTTCTGAGTATGTCAGTGAAGAAAGCTGTGTGGGGCAATATCTGACTCTACATATAGGACTACAAAAACAGAGGATTCTAGAAGGGCCTCGAGTTTTGGTGATAGGTGGACAAGACTCAGGGAAAACAGCACTGTGCCGCACTTTGGTGTCTTATGCCGAAAAACAAGACGAACAGCCGATATTGGTGAACCTGAACCCTAAAGAGTCGCAATTTGTAGTCCCAGGAAGTTTGACCGCCACCCCAATATCCGATCTTCTGAATGTGGAGAACATCAATTTGGGAGAAACAATTACCACAGGACCTTCATTTTACCACCAGAAACAACCACTGGTCACAACTTTCGGACTAGAAAAGTACTCCGATAATGTTAAACTGTACAAATATTTAATTCAGCAACTTGGACAATCGATCTCTAAAAGACTCGGCAATGATATGAAACTAAAGAAATCGGGCCTCATTATTGATACACCGGCATTTACAATCAAGGAGTACGATATTATCGAAGACATTGTGAGCTCATTTAATGTCAATGTAATTATAATAGTTGGAAGCGAACGACTCTTGGTTGACCTTAAGAAGAAAATGCAAAATCCAGCGGTGACGTTGCTCAAAGTTAGCAAATCCAGCGGGTGTGTCGACAAGGACGACAAATATGTGCGCGAGTTACAACAACGTTGTATCAAGGAGTATTTTTATGGTATTGACAAACTGCAGTTAAGTCCGTACGCAATAACCTTGAATTTGAAAGATCTCATTTTCGTGAGTCCTAAGGAGGCGCAGGCCATAAATTTGTCATTCTTGAGTGGAGATCTGGCGGATGAGGATGATGCTCCTAAGGAATCTGTCAACTTCAAGCAATTAGTGGAGCGGGTGAAAAATCCAGGGTCTGAAAATTTATCTAATGCTATCTTGGCGTTGATTGATGACTCCGGCATCGATACCCTTTCCTATCTCAACTCGGATGTTGCGGACGATCAGCTGCTGCAGCCATTTCTGAGTAATAGCTCCTTGGGATTCTGCTATGTTTTAAACTGTGATGATGACAAGGGTAAACTTAAGCTTTTGATTCCATCTCCTGTCCAGCAACTGCCTTCTAGAACGTTGTTGGTGACCCAATTTAGATATCATGAATAAAATTAATCATTTTGCCTCCAAATCTGGTGTCGTTGCAGTTGTGGCAGAATTGCTTTCTTGCATTTGTCCTAATTCTGTGTCTACTATTCCGTCAAAGAAAGTCTCTCGAAGTTCCTTCCAGCGAGTGGTCCAAGTTCCTAGCGTAATCATAATGGCACAACTGCTGACTTGTAGTAGCCACCAATAGAGACTTCTTGGGAATCCAGAATACAGCCAGACCAATCCCAAGTTGACCACGTGAACCGTTAAAGCGTAGTCCCATGCCAATTTCGATCTTCCAATAATGATGGTAATAAAGATCACACTGAGGAGGGAGTCAAATAGCCATAATGCAACAAGCGTGATACCTAATGAGTTCTCGAAAGAGATCAATTCCCAAGAAAAACACCATCCAAGGGTAAAAGGCAAACCTAAGAGCTGAGCAGTGATAAAGAACAGCACAATTGCAGTCAAATAATAAAATACCTGAAGAATCACAATCTGACCAAGTATATAGCTCGGAGACCCACCAGATCCTTGTCTCTGGGTGAGTGATGGGAGCTGGGAGTAGCGAAATTTAAGGGACTCCAACATTATTAATTCTTAATTTTTTGAATTTGTTGTTCTAAAAAATAAATTATTTGAGAGCTATTTTTTAATTCCTACGACTTCCCCTCTTCACTCCCAATGGCGCACTGTTTTCCTTCTCGTCGACAACCAAACTGCGCTTTATAGGCGTCGATTTGTGGTGGTTAATAAAGCTCGAGCGCTTGATAGAGTCGGGCGTGTTTCTCGGATCAAATCTGGAGCTATCTTGTAAAGATGGATCCTTTTTGATACTGTCAGCGGCCTTGGCACTCACAAACATCACATTTGTAGGAATGCTGACCGGAGTAGCAGTAGGCGCATTTAGCTCAAGCTGTCTGGCAACTCTAGGACTCTCGGTTCTGGAAACATCTGCCTCGCGTTGAAGCTCCTGCGACTTCCCCGTTCTGAGCTCGCGTCCGCGCGGACCAGGTGCTTGTAGTTTACGGGGCTCAAAGTCATCATCGTCATCGAACTCGGGTTCTGAATTTGGGAGGTTATCGCGTTTCGTTTTGGTCAACTCGTCGGGCCAATCATCGCTTGGGAAATCGTTGAACGAATTCTCAGGCTCTTCGGATGGTTCAGTGGTCTTCAGAGCAGGCATAGAATGCGACTGGGGTCTAACCATCACGACAGCTTTCTTTGAAGTTTGATTCAAAGATGCAGCCTTCGGCTTCTCTTCATGGGTGATCATAGGTCTCTCGTGACGCATCAGCTCATCCTCATCGAAATCCATCTTGATTGGCTTCACTTTGCCTATCCGCTTCGCATAGTCTTTGTCGTACAGACAATTACCCAGCGCATTTCCAAACTGTCTGAGAGCTCTCTTCATACCATCTGTCGCAGCTTCTTTTCTGCATTTGTCAAATGCCATACTTTTACTCGTGCAGTTCTCAATAGATCCGTATCCAATGTCCTCGTGATAGGTGCCATCTTTTAGGATAACACGAACAATAGACGACAGTCCCAGACTGATGCGTCCATTACGTTCATCGATATAGTCGACTTGGAAAGATCTCAATTCCGAACGCCATCCTGTAGGCCCGAAAATCTCGTTGGCTAAATTGATCGCCTTCCAGCCTTCTAAATAATTCACTCTTGACTGGCCAGGTCCACTTCTTATGCTGATGAACTCGGGTCCCAGTTTCCGGTCCAGCGCGATCTTCAAGCGTTCCAGCTCCTCCGTAGTATACGCAGTTATGTGCTGGTCGTTGGATTTTTCTTGTTTCATAGACAGGGAACGTGAGTTATGTCCAGACATTATTAAGGAAACAAAAGGAGATCAATATTTGCATTTATTCCACAAGACGCGTCCTGGCGTCGATCGGCGGACTTTGAGTCGAAATTTTATTTGGTATTTTTTTTGTTTATTCATGGCTTCGAACATTTCTGGAGGCCGGCTAGCAGGTCGACTAGAACCGTTTTCTGGAACACGGTTCTCGAAACCAGCTTTGAAACTGGCTGGAGATGCGTCAAAGAAGAAAACAAATACTTATGCCAAGATACTTTCCAAGGTTATCCACTCGAGAATAAAGTTCTACTCTAGACTGGCTCTTTTAGTCTCATTGATCTTTTCAATTCTTCTGAATCTGCCTTTCAAAACATCCATCCTACTGTTACCGGTTCAGGTGTGTCTTGTTTGGGCTGTGTTCATTCTTATTAGATTTGCAAGAGATATTTTGCTTAGAGTTGAAACATTGACTTATTCCACCCTCCTCCAGCAGATCCTGGGAACCACATTGTCAGGAGACTTTGCTACTCTATTATCCGCTTACACAGTCTCGAACTTTGTCATATATGCACTAGTCTGGACACAGACTAGCTCATTGTCTTACTATATCGAAAGTCCAACAAAAACTATCAAACCATTTGTCAACGACAAGTTCCTATACTTTTGGTTTTTCGCCTTCATCCATACAACGACCTACTCTGTCTTTTCATTGGTGTCAGGCAAAAATGTGCTGCAATTTCCAATTGGTGTCTACAGGATTGAACCCGTTGATTACCTCAAATCGATTCCAATCTTTACTCTACTGAAACAATCTGCTATTTTCACCTTTTCTGTCTCATCAAGTGCTCCTATTATTTTCGTTCTCGCGAGAAAGTTCATGTTCAATGCACTTCTATTTCCAGTGATCTGGGCCCTGGGTCTCAATCACCACCTCCCAAAGATGGCCTTTTCCTTCTCTATGAACACAGGACTGTTCCTTTTAACATTTATGACCACGCTTTCTTACGAGATCTTGAACCACATATACAATGCATACACTATGATTGGATGTCTGAACGTGAAAAAACCTCTCAGTGCACACTCGGATGACCAACTAGATACATTGTTGTCTGGACTCAAAGATATCAAGCATCCATTTGTGCGCAACACTGCGTTTCAGGAGTTGGTTTTCTATGCCAAAAATACTGAGGAGCGCAAGTTTTTTTACAAAAACACATCCACATGGACTTCGATCCTTGAACAGTGCTCGGTGGTGGTTCGCAGTACCTCGATGGCAGTTACTGCAGACTTGAAAGTGCCCACAGTAACTCCTCCACCTGCAGTTCACAAAAGCATTTTTGGAAACTCTGGATCTGCTCGGTCGCCGCTCGATGAGGAGAAACCAGTCAAGACTGATTCGTTGTTTCTGCAACCTGAGAAATCAATACCGAAACCGAAAACCGTCACCGAACAGCTACTTTGCCAATTCTCGCGTTTTAGAAACAACGTCAAAAAGCCAGAACTCTTAATAAAGCTCGAAAAGGAAGCTCAAAGAAAATCCACTAGAGAGGCATTGGACTATATTCTATCAAAATTAGGAGTGGTTCGGTCATTATTCACATCCAGTATCTCTCGTGAGGCATCGAAAAGAGTTCCAAACAAAACTCTGGTTGGAAACTCGATAATTGTGATGTCAGAGGTGCTCCTAAACGCGAAACACGAGGACCGCAAAAACATTACCACTCCAACATTGACCGAAGTGCTGACATTGCTCACTCGTCTGTACAAATCTACTGCAGAGTTCTTATCCGACCCGCCTGTGAACGACTCTGGAGACAACTGTATTCGTGAATTGAACGAATTGACTTTGGACTACTTCTTCAAACTGGTGGTGCTGTACAATTCAGCATTGAACGACTTGTTCTTAAGTCCAGACGTCTTCAAATTTGCAAAATGGTGCACAGACACTGCATTGGACGAGAGAATGGAATTGTAAATATTTTAGAATATATCTTTAATTAATGCCACTATTACCTATTTTTTATCGTCCTGCTTTGCTGGAAGATTATCCAGTAACACAGGCTTGAGAACGTTTTCGTCGAAATTGGTGAACCACTTTGCATGCTCTTCAGCACTTAAAATGCTGTTGAGAATACCAGACTGGGAAGGATTCAGCTGCTCCTGTCCTGAAGGGGTGGCGGTAGGACCAGGGAAGCTTGCGAGCGTGGTAGGCGGGAACTGATGTTCTTCCTCAAAGTCTGCATCTCTCATGAGATCTTCCTGTGATGATGTTCTGGACCGAGAAGGCTGGACATCTGAGTAGTGTGAGATGCTAGAAGAATGGAAGCTTTTGCTGTTAATTATGGTGCTGGAGTTGTTGCCTTTTCCATAGAATGCCGAGGCCGGCGGCACTCTTGGAGCCTCAATATCGAATTCATCGTCACTTTCCAGCTCCTCCACACAGCCGGTCTTGATGTTGAGCATTTCGAGCATTCCCGCTGTTGTTCCACCAAACAAGATGACCGTGAGCACCACCACCACAAGAACGGTAGCCAAAAGGGCAGACTTGGACTCTCCCTGAAGGCCCATAGCCAGCGCCACACCCACAGCTCCACGAAGACCTGCCCAAAATTGCATCATTTGGTAATTATATGGAATTTCGTCCTGGATGGTGGAGGGAGGAATTCCACGTCTTGCTCCCTTGGAACGCGCAAACCAGTTGATCGCACGACCCAATGGGAACACAGCAGCCCATCTGGAGACACAAATGGAAATAAATGTCACAATGATAAGAAGAGGCTTAAACACCAGCTCCACTTCGGTGAACAATGAGAGCCCAAGATAGATGAAGATGAAGTTTTCGGATAGTTGTGCCAATAGCTGGAAAATGTACTTGGTGGCAATCTGAGTTCTTCTCGACATGTTATAGTAGGCATAATGCTTCATGGTGATTCCGCAGAACAAAAGAGAGACAATTCCAGACATGTGACAACCATTGGAGAAGAAATAGGACTCATATGCAAACAGAAGCACCAGACAAGTCTCGATCTGCGGATATCTTCTAATATGAGAGTGTTTTAAAACGAGAGCCACCAGAATTCCAACAATGAGTCCAATAATAGTACTAATGGTGAAAGTCATCAAAAAGATACCAATACCTTCGAAAAAGCTCGAAAACTCGGCTCTGGAGCCATGGAACTTCTCACAGGTCTCGAACATGACAATGCAGATGGCGTCGTTCAACAGAGACTCACCAAAGATGATGGTATACAGCTTGGGGTCGACCTTGTAGGAGTTAAAAATGGACAGAATGGTGACTGGGTCTGTGGCAGAGAGAGTCGCACCCACAGCCAAAGCGTCCACAAAAGACATGCTTATGCTCTCAAATCCCAGCTTTGTGTAAATGTATAAAATAACACCTAAAACCATGGCACTGATAAACGTGCCCGGAATGGCAAAAGTCAGGATCGAGCCGATATTTCGGAAGAAGTTGGCTTGATGCAGCTCGTATCCCGAGTTTAGGATGATTGGTGGAAGCAGAATGTTGAAAAAGTAGCTGGAATTGAACTTGACAGCATCCTGGATGTAATGGCCTGGACTGACTCTAATGATCAAGCCTACCACCATTCCGTAGAAGATCGACAGCACAGTTTCATGAATTGCCTTGATCCGTTTCTGCTGGAGGTAGTAAGAGGACCAGAGAGCAGAACAAAGCAGAAACATCACTATGAAGAGTGCCCACGAAGAAAATATTTCTTCAGCCATGGGGTTCGTTTCATCAAGATTATGGTCATCTGGAAGTCCACTGTCCGGGTCGTTGTCGATGGGTTCCATGTCTATGGGGTCAGCCACGTCAGCGCCTTTTGCCAGCGATTCCGCTGTAGAGCCGAAAACGCCTCTTTTAGCTAAATAGAGCCCCGAGTTGATAATTGCAGAGGCCATATTATATAAGAACAGCTAATATCAAAAAATATCTAAGGCAGGCACCGATCGACTGACTCGTCGCGACGATCGCGGTAGAATATATTAATTAATTAATTTAGGTACGATAAATAATTTATTAGCTGGCATTTAACAGGCAGTAAAAAATATAGTCAATGGTTGGCCGTCCGATTGTGATTAGTGGTCCTTCAGGAACCGGCAAGTCCACTCTTTTGAAAAAATTGTTCGCTGAGTTCCCAGACAGTTTTGGGTTCTCTGTTTCCAACACCACCAGAAAGCCTAGACCTGGTGAAAAAGATGGTGTCGACTACCATTTCACCACCGTCGAGGACTTCAAGCAGATGATTGCTGACAACAAGTTCATTGAGTGGGCTCAATTCTCGGGTAACTACTACGGTACCTCTATCAAGGCAGTCCAGGACGTTGCTGAGGTGATGAAGAGAACCTGTATTTTGGATATCGATATGCAGGGCGTGAAGAGCGTGAAGAAGACTGATTTGGGTGCCAGATTTGTGTTCCTTTCGCCTCCTTCCATCGACGAGCTGAGAAAGAGACTCGAGGGCCGTGGAACCGAGACCCCTGAATCTTTAGAGAAGCGTATTTCTGCCGCCTCTGCTGAGATGGAGTACGCCAAGGCTGGCAACCACGACAAGATTGTCGTCAATGACGATCTTGATAAGGCATATGCCGAGCTCAAGGAGTTCATCTTGTCCGAACAAATCTAAATGGGCACGTTTATAGATTCTTGATGTCTAATGCTCTCATCCTTAATAGTATTTCTTCTAGTCTCATATCCAGCTTGTCTGTCTGGTACTCTTCCACAGTCATTGCGTCGAGATCCATCTGTTTCTGTTCCAATTTTGAGAAAATATCGCTGTACAGCTTCAGCTGGATCTTTATGAAACTTTCAAAAGTCGGATCGATCAGAGACAATCTTAGGCCAATGAATTGCTCAATCTCGTTTTTCAGTCTCGTGTTGATGTCGGAATAGATGTGTTCGGCCTCATCGTACTCGATCTTGAATTTCTGTAGTTTTTCATAGCTCTTTTGCAGTTGGTCTTGTTTTTCATTTTGAAGTTGTTCTTTCACCTGGAATGCAAAAGTATCGTACTCATTTTGTAGCTTGGTCAATTTGAACTTGAGAAGATCGTAATCGACCTTCTTGCGCGAACGTTTTTTGATCAGTTTGTTAATTTCCTCATTATATCTCTTCAATTCATTGATTGGTTCCAAAACTGTTACATTCATTGGATTCAGCACTTGTGGGAGAATGTTGCTCTTGATATCTTCAATCATCTGCAGTTGACTAAGACTGATTCCGTCCCGTACATTAATTTTCCCTTGTCCGGCCTCATCCGACGAGTCCGTGTGCTTATCTGCCTTGAGATCAAAGCTGTAGTCCCCATAGAAAGAATCAAGCGTTTTAGCCATGTTAAGCTGTGTCTCAAGCAAGTTTTCAAAGTTGCTCACAAATCGACTAAGCTCCATGTCAAGCTCGTTGGTGTAGGTCTCCAACTTGCGGAAATTGGCCTCTTGCAAGTCGAACTCCTCGTCAACAGACTCCTCTCCCTTGTTTGTACGCAAAATGACATGTGCTCCAGCACGATTGACTGCTTTCTTAAACCCAGACCAGGACATTGCGAAAAAATGGGCTTATCTCTGGATTCTATATATATTTGACAGTTGTTGCAAAATTGTTTCGACGCGATCGACGCGACGGAAAATGGAGCCCCCAATTATTTTCCTATCAGGGACACTCTAGGAGTGCCTGCTAGAGGGCTCCATTCTCCCGAAAACCCACAGCACGCAAGGGTTGAGGATCCAGCAACTATAATTTGCGGTTTAGACTTTGTTTTGCACGTCAAAGTCTACACGCGGCTACATCAAAGCAAAACAGTGCCTGGGGTAGCCGCATTGCTGGAAGCGGCTCGACAGATGGCAACCGGGCACACGCGGGTACCTACGGGGCCAATTATAGTCAAGCGGAACAAATTTCAAGATCTCACAGTAGGCGAGCGTGCTCTAGACCTTCCAGTCATTTAAAATTTCAAATAGGCTATATTTTGGATAAAGCTGCCCCCCTCACTTGATGGGGTGCCAATTAGCCTCGCTCAGATCCCAGCACACCCTGTCGGTGGGAGTTACTCGTTTTATTCGCCAATACGCGCTTCTCCACAGAACCGGGCTGCTGCCTCTATAAATACCCCCCTCTATCCAGCCCCAGTTTCCATCTCCTTATTTTCAGTCATGAGTATGAGAATCCCTAAAGCTGCGTCTGTCGACGACGAACAACACCAAAGAATCATCAAGTACGGCCGTGCCCTTGTTCTCGATATTGTCGAGCAATACGGTGGTGGCCACCCTGGCTCGGCCATGGGAGCCATGGCTCTGGGAATCGCTCTTTGGAAGTACACCATGAAGTACGCTCCAAACGACCCAAGCTACTTCAACAGAGACAGATTCGTGCTCTCGAATGGTCACGTGTGTCTGTTCCAGTACATCTTCCAGCACCTGACTGGTCTCAAGTCCATGACCATGGACCAGCTCAAGTCGTACCACTCCAACGACTTCCACTCTCTGTGTCCAGGACACCCTGAGATTGAGCACGATGCTGTCGAGGTCACCACGGGTCCTCTGGGACAGGGTATCTCAAACTCGGTTGGTCTTGCCATTGCCACCAAGAACCTTGCTGCCACCTACAACAAGCCAGGCTTTGAGCTCGTCAACAACAAGACCTACTGTATTGTTGGAGACGCCTGTCTGCAGGAGGGTCCTGCTCTCGAGTCCATCTCGCTGGCTGGACACATGGGGCTCGACAACCTGATTGTGCTGTACGACAACAACCAGGTCTGCTGCGATGGATCGGTTGACATTGCCAACACCGAGGACATCAGTGCCAAGTTCAAGGCATGCAACTGGAACGTTATCGAGGTCGAGAACGCGTCCGAGGACGTTGCCACCATTGTCAAGGCTCTCGAGTACGCACAGGCCGAGAAACACAGACCTACCATGATCAACTGCAGAACTGTGATTGGATCGGGCGCAGCTTTCGAGAACCACTGTGCGGCTCACGGAAATGCTCTGGGAGAGGACGGAGTCAGAGAGCTCAAGATCAGATACGGAATGAACCCTGCGCAGAAGTTCTACGTTCCTCAGGACGTGTACGACTTCTTCAAGGAGAAGCCTGCCGAGGGTGACAAGCTCGTTGCCGAATGGAAGGAGCTCGTTTCCAGATACGTCAAAGAGTATCCTGCCGAAGGTGCCGAGTTTACTGCCAGAATGAAGGGCGAGCTTCCAAAGAACTGGAAGTCGTTCCTTCCTCAGACAGACTTCACCGGCAACTCGCCAACCAGAGCCGCTGCCAGAGGTCTGGTGCAGGCTCTTGGAAGAAACGTTCCTAACGTTATTGCTGGATGCGCAGACCTGTCTGTGTCTGTCAATCTGCAGTGGCCTGGTGTCACCTATTTCATGGACCCTAACCTGTCCACCCAGTGCGGACTCAAGGGAGACTACTCGGGAAGATACGTCGAGTACGGTATCAGAGAGCACGCCATGTGCGCCATTGCCAACGGACTGGCTGCCTTCAACAAGGGCACGTTCCTGCCTATCACCTCGACTTTCTTCATGTTCTACCTCTATGCTGCTCCAGCAGTCAGAATGGCAGGTCTGCAAGAGCTCAAGTCCATTCACATCGGTACCCACGACTCCATCAACGAAGGAGAGAACGGCCCAACTCATCAGCCTGTCGAGACTTCTGCTCTGTTCAGAGCCATGCCTAACATCTACTACATGAGACCAGTGGACTCTGCAGAGGTGTTTGGTCTGTTTGAGAAGGCTGTCGAGCTTCCATTTACCTCGATCCTGTCACTGTCGAGAAACGAGGTGCTGCAATATCCAGGACTCTCGTCTGCAGAGAAGGCCAAGAGAGGAGGATACATTCTCGAGGACGCTGAGAACGCCGAGGTCCAGATCATCGGAGTTGGCGCAGAGATGGAGTTTGCGTACAAGGCCGCCAAGATCTTGGGAAGAAAGTACAGAACCAGAGTCCTGTCGATTCCATGCACCAGACTGTTTGACGAGCAGTCGCTAGGCTACAAAAGATCGGTGCTGAGAAAAGACGGCAAACCTGTTCCGACCGTTGTGGTGGACGGCCACGTTGCTTTCGGATGGGAGAGATACGCAACTGCTTCGTACTGCATGAACACCTTTGGAAAGTCGCTTCCACCAGAAGTGATCTACGAGTACTTTGGCTACAACCCTAGCACCATTGCCAAGAAGGTGGAGGGCTACGTCAAGGCGTGCCAGAGAGACCCATTGTTGCTGCACGACTTTTTGGACCTCAAGGAGAAGCCAAAGCACAATAAAGTTAATAAGTTATAAGTAGGATGAACCAGTTCTTTGTTTGTTATAATTTAATTTTTCACCTAGTGTCTCCACTATTTCCCCACAAAATTTCTCGAGGCCTGGACAAACGGACAGAATTTTACGCCCTGTCAAAGTGAGCCGCACAGACAACTTGGCGGAGTACCCCACACGGAATTGTCGCACGGAACAGAAATAATTGGAGGGTGCGCATATGGTCTCATCAAATGAAAAGCATCGGATCCGGGCATGTTATGTGGTTCCGAGATGAGGGGATCAATAAGTGCATAAACTGTCTCAATTGGCGAACAGCTGCACGTTATTGTTACTCGGCGCCCCACTCCATCTCCTCCTCGATAGAGATCTCCCTAGCAATAGGTTCCCCTCTTGCTCCGACAATAGGGCAACAATAGATCAACATTTTTGCACACCCCACAAAATTTGCAGTGTGTACCTGGGGTTGGCTGAAATATTTATGCAGTTTGGGTTGTAATTGACAAATGACCATCAGCACAACGACATCAGCGTGTGCGATATAAAAGATGTTGCTCTGGCCCTTTCTGGCCCAGAAAATGGCAGCCTTAAAAGACGAGGACCAATCCCGCCCAAAAAGGGGGAGGGTTGCAAAACCAAAGAAGGAGACTCCTCCTGCCAAAAGAAGAGTTAGAACAGGATGTTTGACCTGTCGTAGGAAACACAAAAAATGCGATGAAAACAGACCAAAGTGCGACTTTTGTACTGCCAAGGGCCTCGAGTGTATTTGGCCTGAGGAGGTGAAAAAGAACGTATTTGTCAATAACTCTTTCAAGGACTTTTGTTTCTCCCAGAAACAGCACCGTGCCCGGCTGCACAAGGCCGGCCTCGGGCTATCTCCCGGCGCCGCCTCTGGCGACAGTTTGACGCCCCTGGACTACCATATGGAGCCTGATCTGAAGGCATCGCGGTACTCTCTGGACTATTCGGATCTGGTGATGAACCAGTCTCCGGAACAGGAGCTGCGCAGACGCAAGAAGGGCTATTCTCTCGATGCGTCCGAGCACTACCTCAACGCCTTTGATGGGTTTTCGCGAAAAAACGAGTTTGTCGATGGCTCGCTCACCATGAACTATCCTGTCATGGAGTCTGCAGAGTCGCCTCTATCAGGACTCTTCAACACGTTCCAGGAAATGCCGGTGGAAGCAAGACTCACTAGAACGCCGAGCTTCAACATGAACCCGCTAGGATACGTCGAAGGATCGGTCCAGAGCTACAGTATGCAGTCTGGCCACGAGAAGAACTCGTCCGCATCCTCCATCACCTCGGACCTGTCGTTGGGTAAAAAGGAGACTGACTTCGAGCACCGGTACTCGTTTGCAGTGACTCCGAGATACTACGAGCTGCCAAATACCCTAAAGAGCTTCATGTGTCTGGTGGCTGCCACCAAAGACACCAGCAACGGCACCAAGCTCCCCAACAATGAGACACTTTTTGAACTTTTCGCAGACAAATCTAGCATGGACGCTCCTGTAACTGGAGACTCCGAAACGATGCTTTTGATGCAGACGTATGTTGACCAGATCGCCCAGACTCTCAACAAGAATGACGAGACCGAGCACAATCTGTTCATCACGACACTTCCGTCAATGGCCGAAAACTTCCCTGCCCTGCACTATGCAATGTTGGCGCTCTCGTCTAGACACCTAGAAAAGACCGACCGCAGCTATTCTGGCGACAAGACTCTGCAGTACTACAATTACTCGCTGCAGCAGCTGAGCATGAGTCTCAACAGCAACAAGGACCTGCTTGGAATTGTTTCTGCGTGTGTTCTGCTGTGCTACTTTGAGATTCTCAGCACAGAGCCAGAGTCCTGGCGCGATAGACTGGAAAATTGCGGTGCCATGTTGCAGGCGTGCAACATCAACGCTGTTTCTGAAAACGAGCTGGAAAAGGCTCTGTTCTGGAGCTTCGTGTCCTTAGACGTTGGATGCTGCTCGGTCGGGGATAAGGCCACCATCATTCCTGCCGAGGAGTGGTTTGGAAGCGGCGACCTGTCTGCGTCCTCGATTGACACGCAACTGCACTCCATGTTGTATTTAACTGCACAGGTGTTACAGCTGGTGAGCTCGAATGACGACCAGCTCGACTTTGATTCCAAATGGAAGGCTCTCTGGGACGACATGGGCCAATGGGAGCTGAATCGCAGTGCTGACATGCGCAGCTTCAACCACATGAAAAGACAGGACTCGTTCCCCGAGACTCTCTTTTCCAGTGGCAGTGCCATCTGTGCCAACCAGCTGTTCCACTTATGCTGTATTCTGATGTTGCAAACAAAACCTCGACTGGTCAAGCTGGACCAGGTCGAGAAACAAGAAAAGACCGAAGACACTCTGTTCCAAAGCGCAATCAAGAGTGAGCCATCCTCGAGCTCCTCGTTCCAGGGGACGAATCTGATGTCGCGGTCGCAGATCTGGCACGCCAAACAGATTGTAGGAATCAATCTGTGCAACATGAAGCACCAGACGCTGCGCAGCATGGGCTGCCAGATTCTGTCGCTGCAAGCGATCTGGGTTGCAGGCAAGCTGATCTCATCTTCTCACGAACATTCTGTGATTCTATCGCTGCTCAAAGAGATTGAGAATTGGTGCGGACTTTGCATGAGCTGGCGTGGAAAGCAGCTGGTGGAGTTTTGGAGAAGTGAATGTTAAAATATGTAACGATGTTATGATAAGATGTATTTGGATATTTTATGAGCCGATCGACCGCTAATTAATTTTCGTCGTTTTTATATTAGCATGAAACCTCCCCCAAACTACACCGATGTACTTTTACAGGACAATCGGGACCCCAAAAAGTTCCCTGTCAAACTCACACAGGAACAAAAGTCCTTGCAAAAGTCGGTGGCCTCCGCGATTTGCGGGCTTACTCGCACAAGGTCTCTTCCAAGAGAGACGCAGCGTCTCCTTTCAAGTTTGATTATCCTGATGGATTTGACGCAGCACTCCGCCTACAACGCCTCGAAGCTGTACAGATACTTCCGGTTCTGGCAATTGTCTAGCCAGAGTCGTCTGATCACCACCAGGGGACAGTATAGGTTCCGTTCTGTTGACCAGCACACAGATATTCAGCTCGTGGGCATGGACAATTGGAAGAACGTTATGTGCTACATGGACTCGCTGCTGATCTCGATGTTCTATTCGAGCGACAGCTTCGACTTTCTATTGGACAATTATACAGATCCTAGTCTATCACCGGACTTGCAAAACCAAGTGAGACAATTGAAAATTATGCTTAGGTTCATTGTTAATTTATTGAGAGCTGGCGAATTCATCCCGCAGTCGTTGATGCAGCAGCTGTGCTTTTCGCTCAACAGTGTGGGATGCGACATGGTTCTTAGTCAGAAACAGCAGGATGCGTTGCAACTGTTTGAGTTCCTGGCCGAATCTCTCTCGTTGCCTTTGCTCACCATAAAATTAGACATTATTCATTCTGGACGGCTCAACGTGAACGACGATATGCGCATAATTGAAGAGCGGGCTCTGCTAATTTCTGTGCCTGAGGACCCAGAGGCGTGTGTTCAAACGAAGGAGGAGGGGCAAGACGACGACAGGGAGGCAGAGCCTGCCTCGCCCATCTCTCTCGAGGAGTGTCTGAACTCCTATTTCAACAACAGTATAACTGTCAGACGCCATTTGCAGCGGAGACGCACCATTGACAAGGACGATGTTCTTGACGAGCAGACTCGTCAGGATATCACTCACGACCTTTCTCAGTACGAGAAGCTGGGAATAGTCACATCAAACGACGACCAACTAGAAACGCTGCCATCCCAGGACTCTTCGTCGTCTGTGGACTTGAGCACTGCGCTGAGCAACTCAACTGTCACTGGAGGAGACTCGCTTAGTGACAGAACTGCCACTGTTGGGTCTTTCCTCAAACTCTCTGAAAAGATCGAGGCCTCGAGAACCAGGTCGTCCACTATTGCAACTGCGCTTAATAATGTGATGGTGACCTCGTCCAGACTCACAAGGAGGGCGTCGTCGGTTTCCAGTAGTGAGGTCACGCTTCCAGCTTGGATGTTCCTACAGTTGCTGCCTTATTATACTGATCCAAAAGTTAAGCTACGTCTACAACATCCAGAAAAGATGTCCAGAAGGCCCCACGAGGGCTCTATCACGAGTGATATGGGAATACAGGGCTCGCCTTTTGAGCAAAGATATCGCGAAAAGAGACCAGTGATTCCGATCTGTCTAAAAAAATACGTCTGGGACGAAAACGGACAGAGCCAGAAGATCAACCGCAAGGTTGTGGTCCCGGAAGTGATCAAGTATCCATATTTCATTGCCGAAGACCGCTCAAGACCCGGATATGTGGACTTCAAGAGATCCACAGACAACAGGGCCCCAAACGGCTCCTTCATGCTGGTCCTGGAGAGCTGTATATGCCATCGAGGAAAGAGTGTCAGTTCTGGCCACTACGTTTCTTTGGTCCGCAAACAGCCAATCAAGCTCAAACACCTCCCCAGCAGGGGTCCCGACTGGCTTTTATTCAACGATATACTGGAAAGGGACGAAAAGGCCAAAAGTATCAGTTTCCAAGACGCCATGGAACAGGAGGACCCGTACATCCTATTCTACAAAATAGTGGAGTTGGACAGCGACGTGGAGTCCGAATCGGACGAGAGCACCATTAAGCCTCCTAAGGGGGCCAAGGACAAATTCTGGGGCTCCGACAGTGAGTCCAGTGTTCCGACCAGCACGATTTTGGCTGGACGCAAGAGTTCAGTGGTGTCGCAAATTTCTTCTCTTTCGCTGAGATCCGCAGCCATGCCTCCGATTGTTGTTGACCAGCCTCCAAGCCAGGGGCAGGAGATGCCCCCACCCCCACTTCCTGTGTCCACGACTGCTGTTTCGCGCTCGAGCTCCAAAACCCGGAAAAACCAGGAATCCGAGGTTTTGCCGCAGGATCCAGCGTATCTGGACGTTGCTACGCAGTATTACTGGTACGACGTGGATCCTGGAGGATCCTTCATCAAGTCGGAAGAATTGAATAGTATTCCTGCTATTTGGACGCCGAACGAGCTCTCTACCGACGGAAACGAGGGCAGTTTTATGGAAAAAATCAACTCGAGATTGCTCACCCTCAAACGCGGGTCTGTGGCCGGAAGTATCAACAGTCCTTCAAATACTGCCAGCGTGGTCTCCTCGAGCGCGTCGGTGGCAATGCAGGACTCCGACACAGACAACGAGGACAAAATGCATGTGTCCCCACCAGTGTTCAAGAAAGACGGCTTTAGAACACCGTCTCCGCTGATTCGGCCGCACGAGCCAGCGGTGGCTTCGCCAACAGACCTCGTGTCACCGCAAATATCAGGGATGTCTGCAGTGACATCGAACGGATCGCGAAAAGTGCGCACAGAGAAAAAGAAGCACGGACTGAAACGGTTCATTAAAAAGATCATCACCTAATCATTATTTGTGGCTGTCTTCAGAAACTCGTTTTCGATCTCCTTGGTGAACTGGTCGACAAAGTCCAGACCAGGGTTGTTGTTGGACGAGAACCAGTTGAACAGCGTCTCCGAGGGGTCGGTGAAATACTCGTCGAACGCCTGCTGGTCGACAGTGTCGAAGTATGGCAGCGAGGACTCGAGATTCTCAGGGTACTGGGTCTGCGAATCGGACTTCCTGTTGATCTCGTCCTCGTAGTCGACCACAGTTTTCTTCACCACCTTGGTCTTGAACTGCGAGCACAAATACATGAGGATGGTGGAGTATCTGGTGCAGAGATGCAGCTCGTCCGGGGCCGCGTCACGCAGGCAGATGGCCGTTTTCTGCAGCAGCGAGATGATCTCCTCGACGGGGATCACGCTCAGATGCAGAATTGCGTTTGCCGGGGGCGCCGACGACGAGGTGTTGGTAGTCAGCGTGAGATAGCACTTGACTATGAAGGCCACTGCCTTGATGACGCGAACCACCCACCGCACCGGCATGAACTTGAGCAACCGAAGCTTGCTGACGCGATGCATCACTGCCAGCACCTCCTTGGCGGACTTATACGCGAGCTCCACGTATCGGGAATACTTGGCCAGTTCGTCCAGATTGACGTTCTTGGGTTTTTTCGAGCTGTTGATCATGTTGAGCGAGATGTCGTCGTTTAGCGCGAGCGAATAGAGATATAGCTTTGCATAGTAGTAATCCAAAATCAGGGATTCTTTTTCGATTTGGTAGTGGAGCTCTCTGTAGCCCTTGGAGTTGGTCTCGTGGTCGAGCAGACTCTCGAAGCTGAAGTTCAGACTGTGTGCGTTTGAGTGTTTGAGCAGTTTATGGTAGCGCTTGTACCAGTTTTCCAAAAGTGGTGACAGAATGTCCAGAACGGCCAGGTTCTGACGTTTGTCCAGGGCACCCAGCTTGGGGTTTTGGACGTACAGAGACTCATAGCACAGCGAAGTAAACTGCAACAGCTCGACCGTGGCCTTCTGGTAGTTGGTGAACGAGTAGCTGGGGTTATTGATGTCGACAGAAGCGAGTGTCTGTGATAACATGGACCATTTATTCATGTTGATGGCAGAATGAGTCTCGGAGATGTGTGTTGCCAGAAACGTGAGCGGATGGTCATCTAACAAAAAGCTGAGACGAGTTGCAGTTCCAATCAGCATGAACGACATGATGTCAGACCGTTTCATCGCACTCAGTCCCGTATAATCTTCCTGGCTCTCGTCTTCTGCCAAATTGGCATAATCACTCCAGCGGAAATGGATAGCTCTAGGATTCCATTCTGTGAAGAGCAGAAACGAGAGAAGCGTCCCCACGCTCCTACTGCTAGACTCTCCCCACACTGTCATACTAATGAGTCGCTGACAGTAGATCCACAATTGTTCGTGAACTTCTATGTGTCGGTTATTCTTTCCCAGAGAATGGTATCTAGACGATATTGTCAGGATTGCACAAAGCAGCATGGGATATCCTGGCAGAACGTCGGCAGCGTGCAATTCCTGAGGAATGTAAGGGAAGAACGGATGCATTGTGATGAAGAACAGCTTGATGAATCTGCGGGCCTCGTCCTGAGTCAGAACTTTATCGGGGCCGATGTATTCAATCTGGTCAAGCGACGAGGTAGGTCTGGGTCTTATTTTCAAAGTGGACGAGATCGGAGGCATCTGCAAACGGGTCTGATTGAGCAGCGGGCGTAAGTTGGTGTCGTGGCCGAACGACTCTGGCTCTGGGGCCCCAGGGTCAAGGGAGGAGCCCAGAGGAGTATTAGTGGCTTCGGCCAGCTCAGAAGCCGACTGGCGGTCACTCAGGGGAGACATCGATGCAGATGCAGGCGGAATGCGTTTTTCTAGAGTCTCGATCCGCTCGTACGCATCGATATTGTCGCGTTCGTCTGCCTTGGCAAAGTTGCCTGCAACGTGGGCCAGGAAAATCATCGTGGAGTTGCTTGAGTTCGCGGCAGACTCTTCGGTGGATGTCGGCGGCGTGGGTGTTGGGAATGGCGCAGAAGCAGCAGGCTCGTCAGCACGGGGGACGGCCACCGTGGTCGTCCTAAAGGGCTTGCGCCGGCCGCCCACAAAGACGCACTCCTTGCGCTCACGTTTGCACCGCGCACACGGGGGGTCGTGTGGAGAGTCGACGGGCCCGAGATCACACTTAACTCTGCGCGTGCGGCAGTTGAGACAGGCACTGAAGCTCCTCTTGAATTTGGTTTTCTCCATAAGAAAAGGCGATCGACGCGACGGAATTTTATAAAAGAGAGATTTGGAGGGCACCGGACAGATCTACAAAGAGACAAATTACATAGACACAGACTAGTGCAGGCCCAAGGGCCGATCGCTCGTTGTATGCTTTATTAACCTACTTACATCGCCTAGATAGCAAACTTCTTGGTCCACTCTTTAGCTGTGGCCTCGTACTTTGCACGATCGGTCTTGTAGATGTGAGCAATCTCCGGCACCAGAGGGTCGTCAGGGTTGGCATCTGTCAGCAAGGAGCAGATAGACAAGAGCACCTTAGAAATGGTCAAAGCTGGAGACCATTGGTCTTTCAAGATATCGAGACAAATGTTTCCGTTGGAGTTGATATTTGGATGGTAAATCTTGGTCTGGAATGAGATCTTAGGAGGCTTAAATGGGTAGTCTGTTGGGAAGTGGATGGAAAGGAAGAACACTCCTCCCGCATACGGCGAGTCTGCAGGACCCATGATGGAGGCCTGCCAGTGGTACAAATCGTCGCCAACTGGACCAGCAGAGCACGAGGAGGGTGGGTCTCTTCCCAGATCACTTAATTCTTTGTTGATTCTCTTTAACGACATGTATGACTATGGGGTTCTAAATTTTAGAATGAAAGAAAATTACTCTTACGAGCAACAAAACAACTATCACTTACAAATTAGTGGCGACCACAAAAACTATCGAAATTGTGCCCGGTAGCACACCGGGCTCTCGCGAATTTTTTCCTCCCTCCAGCAAGAGAAGTTTCGAGAATTTCAACGGCCTGCGACAAAATCATCGCCCGGCTCGCCGCCAACTTACCCGGCCCTAATTTAGTTGGGCTTTCGGATGCCAAGGTGCAAATTAAAAATAACTGATAAGCTACCAATGAGCATTGGGTTTGATTTCCAGGATGCTGATGCATTCCTGTATTCTCTGAATGCTCCGGCAGCATCTCCTGGGTCTGGTCACTCGAGTGTTGAAGACTACGACAATTCTCCAGTCGTGGATGCCAATTTTGACGAGATGATAGCAAACTGGATAGACTCTGGTGAGGCTGAACAGAGCGAGATGCAGGACTCTGTTGAAGAATTTGTGCCTGCCAGCAATCCGAAGACTCTATTTTCGCCATCCGAATCGCTCAGTTCCATGTCCGAATCGACCTCCTCCATATTGACCAAGAAGTCTCCTGTAGTCAACCCCAGGACCTCTGGAAAGATAAAAAAAGATCGCTCTTCACACAACGTGGTGGAGAAGAAGTACCGCATGAACATCAACACCAAGATCGAAGAGCTTCGGGAGGCAGTGCCTTCGCTCAGAGCCATATCCGGGTCCAATCCGCTGGAAATTGAAAAGCTGGACGGGCTTGCGCCTGCCATGAAGCTGAATAAAGCAAACATTTTGTCGAAAGCAACAGAATATATCAGACATTTGGAGTCTAAAAACGCTGCACTGATGAATGAAGTGTCCATGCTGCGCCAGAGCTTGAATAGCCAAATGACCAATCAGGGCTATCAACCCCTTCCACAACATACTTTCAACCCCACGTACCCTCCCCCACCTGGTTATGGGGTTCCGACACAAGGATCTATGCCGATGGGCTCCAAGATCTTGATGGGAGGAATGTCAGCAATGGTGGGGTCTCAGATTTTCGACGGGTTTGGCGACTCCGACTACAAAGGTCTTTCTTTGGTCCCGATTCACCAGCTGTTCCCTATCCTGGAACGCCCAGAGTTCACGATTGTCGTCAAGATGCTGCGTTTTATTCTTTTTTTTAGCGGGCTTTTCTTGCTTCTGCAACCAATTTATCAGACCATTTCACGTCCCAAACAAAAACCCGCTGCTTGCATAAAATCTGAATTTGACGTGAGCCAATTTGAGCTCGCAGCTGCAGTGGGAAAACTCGTTGCGGTCAAACTGCATATTTTGAAATTGGACCTTCCCCAGAAACTCAGCGACATCAAATCGTTGAATCTTTATTTTAAAAAATGGCTCGCTAACACTCTCCAGAACCAGGAAAACATGCAGTCGGGTGCCGTGTGGCGACCCCTGGTCAAGTACTACCTGCAATCATTTATGATCGACGATAAAATCATTAGCATTGTCAAGTCCGACGAAGCAATCCAGTTCCATTTCAACCGACTCATAGTTGCCAAAATGATCACTTTGAGACTGGGAGAAACCATGAGCAGCGTTCTAGGCATGGAGCGTGTTCTAGACAGTCTGATGCTGGGAATGGTTCGCGACTTTAAAGAAATCAAGCACTCTGACAAGTACTCGGAAGAGACCACATGTATTCTCAAATTTGTTAGCAACGATATGGCATTCTTGGATAGTCCTGAGCTGTTTGAAAAACTAAACGATGTTTTGAAATGGCGAGAGATCAACAACATTGGCTCGTATATTGGCGAATTCATCAAGAATTCTGAGGACGAAGACCTGACGCTCATCAATCTCGTGTGTACTATCAGATCTGCCCAATTGCTCTCCCAGTACATGGTGGAATACATCACAACGCTTGCTGAGGAGCGGGAAGTTAGTGATGACGACGAAGATCCTGACAGAGACACGAAAACAATATCGAAAAGACTGAACTCCGATATAGTTGTTATTCCGACTGGCTGCATCCGTCTTCACAAATGCAGACTAATGCTCAGAGCGTTACTGAATCCGAACGAGGAAACAATCAACAAAATCTTCCAAATGGTGCTTGACGATGTGACTGACGTGGTGGACTTTGCAGAGGCCTTTGGTCCTGTTACCGAGACTCCTGATCTTGTTGTTGGAAATGCTTGCATTTCCAAGATCTACCACTTTGCTCAGCAATCATCGCGGCCAGAAAAACTGGTTAGCGACGAGACCCGACTCACTCTCACGTCGGCGATGATCCTCTTCTACTTCGAACACGACCAGGTGGCAAACGCATGCCAGTTGATAAAATACCTCAGGGTCCCAGATGGCACCGAGTCGTTGTCTGTGTTGACATTTATCGGGATTATCCGCGTGCTGGATGCTATTGTTGGCAACTTAGAGGCTATGAACGATTATGGCGACCACAATAAGCATGGCATCGAGTCGTTGGTGGGATTCCTGAGACTGTACATTGGATCTGAGACGGGTCCTGTGAGCACGAGCTCTCAAGCAGCGCAAAATGTTTCCGTGTCGACCCAGCACGAACTGGTCGACAATGCGGTGAATTTTGACGCTCGGGACCTGGACATCGATTGCCGGAGCAGCGTAAGCCACACATTAGTTCGTTTTGGCAAGCAGCTCTCGGGTGAGACCGAAACTTTGTAATCTAGACATCTTACGCAAATTATTATCTAAGCAGGATTTCAGATATTGTTGAAAATAAATACAAAAGAACCAGTTGAAGACTAGAGAGGATTAGTGTTATGTCAAGTTCTGGACAAGTTATTGAAGTGTCAACAGAACTGAAGCAGAACGTTTTTGGCGAAGACCAAGTGATACCCGAGCTCAAGCAGGAATCATCTTCCTCCAATTCACTCGAGACAATAACCCAGTGGAAAGAGTTGGGTTCTTATTTAGAAGGACTACAGAGAATTACACCGGGAACCTCAGATTCAATCACAACAGACCTAAGTTCAAGAAATCCGCTCTCAAAACCAGTTGTTTATCGGATTTGCAACCATTGCGACAGACCGATCCTGGAAGTTAATTTAGGAGGACATATTAAACAGTGTTTGGAGACTAAAAAGGCAAAACAGAGCACAACAGCACCCAACAGCGTCAACCAAAGTACCACCATCAAGAAGCGCCGCCTCGAAGAGCAAAAGGAAAGCACCCCTAGTGCCATGACTTCTCCAGATATTGAAGAAACCAAGATTGTGACTCCAGCAAATGGAACCAATGGAGCCGTCAAGCGCCAGAAAGTTGCCAAAGCAGTCAAGGAGAAGAAGATCAAGAAGAGCGTGAGACCCAAGGTTACTGCCAAGACCAAAGGCCCTGTTGATGTGGAGAAACAGTGCGGTGTCCCGCTTCCTAATGGTGGGTTCTGTGCCCGGTCGTTGACATGCAAGACCCACTCGATGGGCGCCAAGCGTGCGGTTCCGGGAAGAAGCGCGCCATACGACCAGCTTTTGGCTGCGTACCAGCGGAAAAACCAGGCCAAGATCGGGGCGGCTGCAGCGGCTGCCCAGCAGGCCCAGGACGATCTCATGCATGGGTCCTCTGTTCCGCTTGACGACGAGGAGGAGACCCACCAGGTGCTGGATGGAGTTACAAGGTCGACACCATGGCCGCTCGAAAGAAAAGTCATTATGCCTACGAATATTCGAAACTCCTTCATTCGCATGAGAGAAATGTTCGCAGGGGCCATTCTCCCAAGAATGCCATCGAACCCTTTGGGACAAATGCAAGGACGCACCGCAGTTGTGGACATAGACAAGACCACCGAGTATGTGTTCCCTGTGCGTTCCCAGCACCAGAGAATGGCCTCTGCCTCGCAGCCCCGAGCAGCAGCTCCAATTGCCAAAACCCCGTCACAGGCTCCTGTCGACGTCCAGTCGCAGGTGTCTGCACAGGCACAACTTCTGGCTCACCAGCAGCAGCAGTTGCGACTAGCTCAAGCTAAGAAGCAGCAGCAGCAAGCACAAATGCAAGCGAAATTCCAGACCCAGCAGCTGGCTGCTGGGATTCTTCCACAGCAGGACAAGCAAATGCAGCAGCTGACGCCCCAGCAACAGCAGCAGATGATGATGAGACGAAGAATGTTCTTGCAGCAACAGTCGCAGCAGTTACGTCAGCAACAACAGCAGTATATGAATCCGCAGTATAAGAACCAGCAGGAAATGATGATGAATCAGCATCGCCAATAAGCTAGGATTTGGGGTTCGGGGTGTCTCCGGATTCTTCAAGCACTTGCGGTTTCAACTCGAGGGGACTGGCACGATCTGTGAAGCGAACCCTGAAAAATGAGGGGTGTTTCCAGTTCCCGTTCTCGTCGAAATTCTCGGCGCTCGGAGCTGTCTTTTTGATCAATTGGTAGTCCTTGAGCATGTATAGTGTGAGGAGAAACCCACCCACAACTCCCAGTGCCACAGCGTTTATTCTTCCATCAAATGTTTTTTGGGCCATCTAGGTAATGTTTAATAATAAAAAACTCCACTTGAAAAAAAAAAGTGTTTTAAATTCTTATCATGTCGCTTCCAAAGAGAATTATTAGGGTAGGTATATGCAACTTTTGCTCATGCTAATTACAGGAAACCGAGCGTTTAGTATCCGATCCGGTGCCCGGAATCACAGCAGTGCCTCACGAAGACAATCTTCGGTACTTCAACGTGTCAATTGAGGGTCCATCAGGGTCGCCTTACGAGGGCGGCAAATTCAAGCTGGAGTTGTTTCTTCCAGATGACTACCCTATGGTGGCCCCCAAAGTGCGGTTTCTGACCAAAATATACCATCCCAACATCGATCGACTGGGAAGAATTTGTCTGGACGTGCTCAAAGCAAACTGGTCGCCGGCCCTCCAGATGCGCACTATTTTGCTGTCGATCCAAGCTTTGCTCAGCTCGCCAAACCCAGACGACCCACTGGCCAACGAAGTCGCCGAAGAATGGAAAAATAACGAGGATAATGCTATCAAAACTGCAAAAGAATGGACAGAAAGATTTGCTATTTGAATTACATATGGACCTCCCGGATTCCTGCCGAAAGTGTCACTTCTCCGGCCCAAACATTCATAAGCACGTCGCTAAAATCGTCCACATATACAATCTTGAGACCCAGGGTCTCCAAGATCCATTTTTCAGGCATCCCGTCTGATGTGTGACCGTTCCTCAAGAGCTGTTCCTCTTCTTCGATAAACTTAGCCAGCAATTCCTTTGCCTCAGTGCGGTCCTTCATGTTATAAATATAATCTTCAATGACATCCTTACGGTTCTGTCTTGGAAGCAAGACCTTGTCCACTCTTCCTGATAAATGTGCCCCCAACAGCTTTTCTTTGACTCCTCCTATTGGGAGCACTTTCCCGGTAAGCGTTATTTCTCCAGTCATTGCCAAGTTTTCTGGAACCTTGCGCTCCAAAATTAGCGACATCAAACACAGGGTCATCGTGATCCCCGCTGAAGGTCCATCTTTCGAAATCGCTCCCTCGGGAACATGTAAATGGACGTTCAGATTCTCGTAACGTTTCAATAATTTGTCTCTGTACTCTTGCGTTCCAAAAATCAAATTGTGATGCAACATGTAACCAACCAGGGTGTTGGCAATTTGCGAGCTTTCTAAAAGCACATCACCCAGACGTCCTGTGCAGGTCAAGTTTTGAGATCCTGGAAGTCCGACCATCTCGAAACGCAACAACGAGCCAGATCCATCGGAGTTGTAGGATAATCCATTGACTACACCATAGCCAGTTTGGACCTTAGTCTCCTCAAGGGCCGTTGTGTGGAGATGCGGCGGAACTCCGATGTATTTAGCCAGATCATGAATGCTCACCTGTTTGACGTGTTTGCCCATTTGTGACTCAATGGCCTTTCCTCGACAAATAGAGCCAATCAAACGCTCCAGATTTCTGATACCGGATTCCCGGGTATAACTGGTTGCGATCTTCAAGATGGTAGCATCGTCGATCTCAACTGCACCCTTTTGCAGGCCAGTGCGTTCGATCTGACGCGGGATAATGTATTTCTTGCAAATTTCAATCTTCTCCATGTAGTTGTACCCAGAAAGCTCAATAACCTCCATTCGATCTCTCAAAGGCTCACTCAGTTCCCATTGATCATTGGACGTACAAACAAACAGGATCTGGGACAGGTCAACAGGAAATCCCAGATAATGGTCCTGGAAATTGCTATTTTGCTCAGGGTCCAAAATCTCTAGCAACGCAGCTTCCGGGTCGCCCTTTCTCGAATTCGAGCCAATCTTGTCAACCTCATCAAGCAGGATCACCGGGTTCATTGATTGGCATCTGCGCAATGCCTGGATGATCAATCCAGGAATAGCCCCCACGTAGGTTCGACGATGACCCTTGAGGTCAGCAAAATCGTTTAAACCACCAACACTAATTCTTTGGAACTTGCGGCCCAGAGTGTTTGCAATCGATTTCGCAAGAGATGTCTTTCCAACTCCAGGAGGCCCTGTGAGAAGCATAATTGGAGCTTTCAATGGTGCTGGAGCTGGAGTCGAAACAACTTCATCTCCACGGCCACCTATAACAAAATCAGGCTCTGGACGCGGATGCATCTGGTTGTGCAAGTTCAAAACTGCTAAATATTCGAGTATGCGCTCCTTAGCACTCTCCATTCCATAGTGGTCTGTATCCAGCTGGTTCTTGGCGCGGACCAGGTCCAGATCTGGTGATTCCACTTCAGTGTCCAGTCTCTGCCAAGGAATATCCATCACCACTTCCAAATATGTCCGGAGGACTTGATATTCAGAGGAACTCGATTGCATTTGTTTGAGTCTTTCGAAATCCTTGATGATTAATCGCTTTCCGTCCTCACTGATCTGGTAGTTACCGAGCGAATCAATAAAGTTCTGAACTGGTTTATTCTCGTCCTCTTCCTCATTTGCAGGAGTTCCACGCCGCCCTGGAGTTCTCGATAAACCGATTTCCTCAACGAGTTTTCGCAGATGACGAAGATGGTTTGATATAAATTGTGACCTTGACAGGTTACCTTGTGACCTGCCACTTCTGAGATCAAGATTGTTCCAAGACTCCACCAAATAATCCAGATCGAGATGCTGCTCAAACACTGTATTGGCAAATTTGACGCATTTATCCAGAACCAAGGTGCGCTCATATCCTCTCGATTGCAAATATTCAACCTTGAGTTGAATCGGGAACGGGAATAGGGCCACCAAAACATCGTTATACTGGCCAAAATTCCCCTTCTGTCCACCGTACAGAGACTTCAATCTTTTAAGCCCATTAGACACATCAGATGACGACAGCTGATTGTACAGCAAAGTCGCTAGAGGAATGAGACGTAGTAAGATAAACCGAAGACGCTCTGTCTTGTCCTCCTCTTCTTCTTCTAAAGACGAAGTGTCTTTATACGTTGCTAAGAACTTATCCACGTTGTCCAAAAGTCTTAAAATATCAGCTGTTTCGGGTCTGGAAATCTCTTCATCCTCATCCAGCTCGACATTTGCAACATTTTCCTTCAAGTCAACAATATATCCTCGTTCTAGAGCTTTAAAACTGACCACTGTGTTCTCACTCATCTCATAAAATCCCGTCACTGCACAAACTGTACAAACTTCATTTTGATCTGTCCCGGGAAGACACCCAACCACACGTCTGCTGGTCAGTTTGTGCCGAGAAACCAGCGTCGAAACGGCCGAAGAATTGGACTTTTTTGCCCATTGCGAGGCTAAAGCAGAAGCAGTCTCCTTGTCAAGGACTGCCCGGTACGTAATGCCTGGCAGAAATACCAAATTCGGCTCAAGCCGGTATATAGGGAGCTCGAGTTGAAGTCGCGAGTGTTTAGACGACATAACCGAACAAATGGCTAATTACTTAAAAAAATACCCCAGTATTTGTAGATAAATATATTTCGGATAAGCTTTCCAAAAAAAGCAGGTGTCGCGTCGCACACGACTACTTTTAAGCTAAACAACCACATAGAAATGAATACTTATGCCAACATGCCAACATTCTAGAACCAGCACCGAGAGCTGTTCATTTTATGAGATCCAAGATCTGCTGCGTCAGGTTGGATATTTCGTCTCCACCATTGAAATCTTCTCCGGTCAAGTTGTTGAGGTTCATCTTTCCCTTGTTGATTTCGCTCTTGATTTTTTGTTTGATATCCTGATCGTTCGACTCGAGGAGCTGCAACATGGTCCACAGTGCAATGTGCTCAAAAGTCGAGTTTCCAGAGCTCAGGAAGTTCGAGATGAAACTCGAAATCCCTTCGTAATTCTCCAAAATGATCGAGTAATCTTGTATTCTGGAACACAGATTAGCCAGGGCCGCAGCAGAGTTCCCGCACACCTCTGGGTTGGACGACTTGGTCAATGGGATCAGCACATCGATGATTCCAAGATCCAGCAGCTTGGCTTTCAGGTCGTCGGCCAGGGCAAGAATGGCAAAACAGGCCGAGATTTCACTCTGGACACTCTCTGGAGCGTGCAGAACCAGATCCTTGCACTTCTTGACTGCGCCGGCCTCCAACAGCTCCATTCTGTTTCTCTCACTGCTTGCAGCCAGATTCCTTAATGTGGACACCGCGTGACATTGAATTTCGATAGAATCAGTATAGTCAACAAGGTTGACGAGGGGCTTGAGGAACCCGGCATCGATGATGAGCGCCTCGTTCATAGGATGAATCGATATGTTGCGAATGCAGGCAACTGCAGCAAGAACCAAAGGCTCATGCTGGGACTTGAGTAGAGACACCAGATTAGGGAGACCGCCAGCACGGACTATCTCCAATTGATACAATGCGTCGGATGCAAGGTTTCTAAGAGCCAGAGTGGCCTGGCATTGGACTCTCGGACTGGAAGAGTCCATGAGTTGAACCAACTGGCTGACTAATTTTGGTTCTGTAGTTGCCAATTTCTTTCTATTGGTTTCGTCGACTGCTATGTTTGACAGGGCTGTGGTACAGTAATACTGGACGTCGGGATCCGGCGACGAAAGCAGCTGCACCAGAACTGGCACAGATCCCGCTTCGACCAACTCCTTTCTGTTTTCCAGAGAGTGGGTCATGTTCAGCAACGCACCGGTAGCGTTCCTTTGCACTCTGAGGTCTGGGCTCTTTGCAAGCTTGGTCAAAGGAATGAGCGCGCCAGAAGTTGCAATTTTGGTCTTGTTTTTGTCCTGGGTGGCCAAGTTCGTGATGCAGCCAACTGCGTTGCACTGGACCTCAATATTGGAACTCATCATCTGTCTTATTAAAGGAACTAACCCCCCCATTTCAACTATGAGGACCTTGTTGTCATCATTGACAGCCAAGTTGCCAAGAGCAGCACACGCGGCCCTCTGGACGTCCTGGTCCGAGCTTTGCAGCAAAATCAGGATTGGCTCCAACACGTCTCTGGACACGGCGCGGATATCCTTCTCTGTAATCTCGGCGAATGCCAAAGCTGCACTTCTTTGCAGGTCGATGTTGTCGGAGTAAACAAGAGTGCTCAGCGCCTTCAAAGGCCCATCAGAGAAAAAGTCAACTTCCCCGCGGTTCTCAAGGTACTGTAACAGTGCTGAAATGGCATCTCGCTCGTTGTCAGCAAGTAATTGGGGATACAAGTTGTCATGTTCGCTTTTGCTGCAACAACAACCCATTTTCGCGTATTTCTAATTAAAAACAGATTCCGTGTAGGGTATTCAGTGAGATACTTGTCTATGTGAGTGAAATGGATTCAATTCCTCAAACTATGACCATAAAGTAGAAGGTTACACGTCTTATCCGTTTGTTCTGTTTTAACAAAATTTTATGAGGGCAATATGGTAGTGAGCCACACAAGATAAGATAGAGCGAATTTTCCAATGACAGGACATATTTATACTAGTACATCTTAGCGAAATTTTGACGTTTTGAAGGTGCTGCGTCTGCCACCTTCTTATCTGTCTTGACGAACGGGTCAGGCTTGGCGTTGTACGGCACCTCCCGTTTTGGCGAACGGTCACGCGACCGGTTTTTAAGCGTCTCCCTATACTTGAGTACTTTCTCCTCAATCTCGGCCTCCTCGAGCCCTTCGTCTTCGAGCTTTTCTCTGTATTCCATCACCTTATTCTCAAGCTCCCTTTTTTGCTCGTGACTTGCGATTTCTCGGTCCCGAACTACTGGTCCTGCTATGGTATTTTTGTGTTCTCTTTTTTCGCGCAGCTGTCTTCTCAGATACTGTTTGCCTCCGGTCTCATCAATACGCGCATCGTTGTGCAGATTCGACAGGTTTCGCTGAACGTATCCGTTTGTCCCCGACCCCCGTGCCGTGTTCAGTCCTATTCCGTTATACATTTAAATATTAATTTTTTTTCAGGCTGTGTCAGATCACAAATATGTCTCAGCAGATGTTGAGTCGCTGGATAAAGCGCGAGGAGGGGGCCAATCACGAAGGTGCGCGTCCAGACGCGGTGTTTGCCGGAGAAGAAGAAAGCGGAAAAGAAGTTGTTGCGCCTGCTAGCACCGAGAAGCCCGCTGTGTCCTCAATCGACGCGTTCAGGTATTCGTCCTCTCACCAACAGCCAACCAGGTCCAGATACACTGGCAAGTTTCAAGCGCTAGCAGGGTCTCGCACAAAACGTGCTGCGAGCGAAGATCCAGCAGACGCTCCCAAAAAGGCGAAAAGCAGTAAATTGACACCATTGGAGCAGCAAATTTCCGACCTTAAACAACAGCATAAAGACAAGCTACTGGCAGTCCAGGTGGGCTACAAATACAAATTCTATGCTCAAGACGCACGGATTGCCTCCCAGATTCTGAATATCATGTTTATTCCTGGTCGGATGTTTGACTCGGCTCCTGACGAGATGTACGATAAATTTGCCTACTGTTCGATTCCAGACGTTCGACTGCACGTGCATTTACGCCGACTATTGAATGCGGGCCACAAGGTTGCAGTGGTGGATCAGAATGAAACTACTGCTATCAAGGCCACTTCTGCGTCCAAGAATAAGCTATTTGAGCGTAAAGTTAGCAGAGTGTACACTGCCTCGACATATATTGACGATGAAGATGTTTCTGGCAAAGGCAGGTTTGTTGTGGCTCTTCGGGAAACGGTCTCCAAACAGTCGACTAGTATCTGTTTGGTTGCTGTCGATGTTTACTCGGCAGACGTGGTTTATGATGAGTTTGACGATACTTATGTGCGAAGTGAATTGGAAACTAGACTACACCATTTGGATCCCAGTGAATTTTTACTGATCGGCAAGATATCTCCAGAAACTCAAAAGGCCTTAGACCTGTTCAAGAGACATACACATTTGAGTGCCGACTCACTGCGTACGGAGACCCGTTTTATTAAAACATACACGGAAACTACCGAGGTGCTCAATTCGACCCTGCAGAACGAGGCATTTGATCTCGTGACCGGGCTGTCGTCCGAGCTACAGAACTGTTTTGCCGAGCTCATTGAGTATCTGGGGGAGTTTGGACTTGCCAGTGTGTTTGAGCTCGCTGACAAATATGTGCATTTTTCCAGTGTTTATCAGTGTATGATTTTGGATGCCAGTGCGTTGCAGAACCTGGAGATTTTTAAAAACGGCACGAATTCTCAGGAATACGGGTCACTGATGTGGATTCTGGATCATACAAGCACGCAGTTTGGACGTCGAGAGCTTCGACGCTGGGTCGGACGCCCGCTCACGGATCGCGAGGAGATCGCCAAACGTGCAGACAGCGTCGAGAGCATTCTGCAGCATTATCGCTCGATTCCAATCGAGTCGAGCGTGAGAATTCTGCGCGAATGTCCAGATCTAGAGGCTGTGCTTAGCCGCGTGCACTATGGACGGTCCAAGCGCAAAGAGGTGTATCTGTTTCTCAAAAAGATGGACGATATTTTCAAAATCTACACCGAGCTCAACGATAATATTGTGCAGTTCAATCCGTATCTGAACGATATTTTTGCGAGTCTCAAAGTACTGGGGAACAGTCAGCTGAGAGAGTTCCGGGCCCTGTTGACGATGATCCACTCGCCAGCGGCTCTTGACGACACCAGTGCTGACCAGGCAGTCAGCTACTTCAATTCGAGCTTTTTCGACTACCATCTGATCCAGAAACATCTGGACAATATCCAGGCAGTGGAACAACAGATTGAGGACGAGCTTAAGTACATCCGTTCGATTGTCAAACGGCCAGGAATGAACTACATCACCAATAACAAGGAGCCATATCTGGTTGAGGTCCGCAATACACAGGTTGCTTCTCTGCCCAAAGATTGGGTGAAAATCAATGGAACCAAGTCTGTGTCTCGTTTCAGAACACCTCTTGGGGCCAAAATGTACAAACAGATCCAATTGCACACCGAATTGTTGGAAAAAGAGTGCGACTGTGCTTTCTCCAACTTCATCAAGAAGGTCGACCAATACTATTTGTACTTGAACCAGACCATCAAACAGCTTGCCATTTTAGACTGTCTGATCTCTTTGAGTGCAGCCTCGTCGCTCAATGAGGGATACACCAAACCCGAATTTGTGGACGTGCCTTGCATCGATCTCAAGGAAGCTAGAAACCCGATCTCCGAGAACCTCAAAACATGTACTGGCTACATTCCGAACGGGTTTGAAATGTCGCGCACACAGGGCCGTATTGCGATTCTGACAGGACCAAACATGGGCGGCAAGTCGTCGCTGATCCGACAAGTGGCATTAATAGTCATTATGGCCCAAATCGGATGCTACATTCCTGCTGCAAACAAGTCCAAGCTAGGAATCTTCAGAAGCATATACACGCGGATGGGGGCACAAGACGATTTGATTAAAGGCGAGTCCACGTTCCAAGTGGAGCTGAACGAATGTAGTTCGATCCTGCGCAATTGCAACTCGGACTCTTTAGTGCTCTTGGACGAAGTCGGACGTGGAACCAGCACAAGCGACGGATATGCCATTGCGCACGCTATTTTGAGCTACTTGGTCACAGACAGACATCCGTTTGTGCTCTTCATCACCCATTACCAAAACCTGGGAGCTTTCGAGAGATATGCCGAAGTTAGAAATTACCATATGGGAATCCAGAAAGTAGATCAGGACGTGGTATTTACGTATAAACTCATGGAGGGGGTGTGCGATCGGTCGTACGGAATCAACTGTGCAAGACTGGCGGGCCTCCCTCCCCCGGTGTTGAGCTCTGCGTACGAGAACTCGGCCAAGTTCGAGACCGAGTGGAAGCTAAAAGAAGCATTTAATTTGGCACGCAATTTCAGCACTCTGACTGAGGAGAAAAAATACGACAAACTGATGGAACTGGCGAGCGAGCTGACATGATCACATACGCAGGAACCGCCGCGTGCTGCTGGAGTCTGGCCGTGTTAGCGTGTACGAGATGTCGCCGAGTTCGGTGCCCTCGAAGCGCATCACGTTGCTGTCGTCGTTGTGGTGAATGGTGACCGAGCTGAAGTTTTCGAACGGGTCTGGGCCGTTTGTGGAGGCAACTGCAGACGAGGAGGTCTTGCGCTTCGACTTGAGCGTGCCCATCGAGCCCTGTGTGGACTTGGCGTCTCTGTCGCGGCGCTTTTTCTGGGTGAAAACAGGGATCATGGGCGGTTTCTGGTTCCGCAGTAGAGCCCACTGCACGTTCTTAAAGAACGGATGGCCTTTGATGTCGGAGGCGCCCGTGCGCGAGCCCAGACGCTTGTTCTCGTCCTTGATCAGCAGCTTTTTGATGAGATTGCGACAGCTGCTCGAAATAGAGTTATAGTCTGGATATTGAACATCGTTTTTGAGAATGTTGGAGAAAGTCTGGTTTCTAGTAGAGCCCTTGAACGGGGTGATTCCAAAGATCATCTCGTAGATGAAGATGCCCAGCGTCCACCAGTCAACAGCAGCAGTGTGGCCCTTGCCCCAAATGACCTCTGGCGCAATATATTCCTCGGTGCCGACAAACGAGTTGGTGCGGAACCCGTTGATGCAGGCATTGGTATCGAGCTGCGGCAGACTGGACGACGAGCGATGCGACGAGATCAGCTCAGGCTTCTTTATATGGTCGGTCTGTTTGGACAGGTCGAAATCGCTGAGCATGATATGGCCGGACTGATGCAGCAGAATGTTCTCGGGCTTGAGGTCTCTGTAAATGAAGCCCATGAGATGCAGGTACTCAAGCGCGGCCACCACCTCCGAGGCGTAGAACCGCGCGTCCGCTTCGGAGATGCACTTCATCTTGCGTGTCTGCAGTGCGCGGAAAAACTCTCCTCCCATGCAGTACTCCATGCACAGATACAGGTGGTCTTCGGACTGGAACGAGTGGTATAGTGTCACGATGAACGGATGGCTGGCTGTGGCGAGGATCTCCTGCTCGGCAAGCACCCGTTTGATCTTGTTGCGCTCGACCATCTCGCCCTTGTTGAGAATCTTCATGGCAAACAGTTTTTTGTTTGATTTTTCTCGCACAAGATACACTTTTCCAACGTCTCCCTTACCAAGGAGCTTGAGCTTTTCAAAAGATTGCGGACCCACCTCGACGTCGGAGATCTTGATGCCTGTGCTCGAGTAGTTTCTGGTCTTATTGCAAGGCAGACAGGGGGCACTGGCCGAGATCTTGATTTCTCCAATGTGCTGTGAGATGTCGTTGTTGTCGTGTTCTGGTGCAGATGCAGGAAGCGTAGAAGGTTCGACCAGCTGCTTGAGTCCGAGAGGAGCCGAAGCGACCCGCTTGAGTTTCTTCTGTATAGAGGATGTTTTGGAAGATGTGGATGTGGATTTGGTCTCTTCGGACCCTTTGGAGTCGTCGTCAGCGGAGCCGTTGTATAGGGTGGTTGTGGAGTTATTGACAGAGTAGTCATGCTTGAGTTTCACCTGGAAATCGTTAACGGGGTTGATATAGTCCTGCTCGGAGATGTCGCACTCCTCGGTGGCTTCTGTGAGGGCGATTTGGGGGACCGATGGAGCGGGGATAGGGTTGGATGGAGAACGCATTCGGCGGAACTTCCTGATCAGAGAGTGGCCGTTGGACGACTCCTGGCGGGGGTCCTCAGGGTCCTGTTCGGCAGCAAGGATCTCCTCCAGCGGTGGCTGGTCCTCGTGTTCGCTGGTGACCGAGTTGAAGCGGAACATCTTCTTGATCTTGGTCAAGGTGCTGTTTTTAGTGATTTCGTCGTCATCGAGCTCTGCAGAGTCTTTCTTCATGTTGAAGTAGTCCTGGGTGTCGTAGCTCGTGGACGGAGGCGTTTCCAGCTGTCTGGACTCCTGTTCGTCGATCCGCGGCGTGGTGGGCTCGTTCACAGCCTTTGTCGAGGTGAAGAGTCGTCCTAGGGACAGCTTGTGCGAGTTGGACCGAGACCTGGATCGGTTCCTGTGATGGGTCAGCACGGAATGCCCCCCGCTAGGTACGGACTCTGGGAAAACGTCCTGTGCAGTCGGAGATTGGGGAGGAGTCTGAGACTCGACCCTCGCACTGGGCTGTTCTGTCGGAATAGACTGGGAACTCTGTTGGCTGTCTTCAGTCATTGTCTGGAGTACGAACTTGGCGAGCTAGCAGTTCATAAACACTGATAGAATCCAAGACCGGTGGGCTAAATTTTGCACAACTCAGACGATGGAAACAAGGACGACCAATACAAGAACTAAGCCTTAACGTTGTTTTTTTTTCTGCACAAAAAATATTATAAATGGGTAGCAGTATGTACATCTAGATAATTAGTTGTTTGCCAGGTGCGGAGGTAGCAGGAAGTTAGCGATCGAGTCTTTGATGTAGTAGATGTGGCCACAGTTGCCGCAGGTCATTTTCCCGTTTATTATCTGTGTTTCAAGCAGCAGGGAGTGCAGGTCTTTGAGCATCTGCTCGTTCGACGACACGTTCTCTGGTTTCGCGGCCGGCAGACTCGTGTTGCCCAGATCTGCCGCCACCTGGACCACTGCGTCCCAGTTCAGTCTCTCGACCATGGAGACCAAAAATTCCGGGTTGTAGTCGTGCTCCTGGAGCTCCAGCTCGCACTCCTCGAACCGGAGCGGAAACGACAGCTCGGACCCGTCGCACGACTTGACAGCACACTTGACAAAGTTGGTGGTGAGAAACTTCATTGAATGTCCGTATATTAAAAAAATATTTTTAAATATTTTTCCTTTAATTTTTCTATATCGAAATGCCCCGGGCCTTGAGCTGGGCTGTCAGGTCTTGCGCGCGTTTTTCCTGGCTGCCGCTTTTCTTGAGCACGTGGTAGATGTCCAATAGCTCCTGGCTCGAGGCCTGTTCGGTTCTGAACATATCCAAGAAACTCTGCACGATCTCTGCCGGACACAGCTCCAGGAATTTGGAAAACACTCCAGAATCGCGAGTCAGATACTGTATCCACTCTGGATTGTAAATTTGGACAGCCGGCTGTGCGAGCTTCGCCGCGAGCTCGCTCTGTGCTTTCCTGATCTGCAGGTTTGTGCTCTTGTTCCTGAGGAACTTCTGAGTGATCTTGGTATGCTCCTTTCTGGCAGCTTTCAGAGCTCGCTGTTTCTCGCTGATCGGCGTACTGGTGACAGTCTCCAGCAATATCTGGGCGCACGAATATAGTTCGAGGTCGTAAAGCTGTGAAAACACCGTTTTGAAGACAAAATTGGATTCTGTCTCGAAATTGCGAGTGCTCACGAAAAACTGCTGTAAAATGCGAGACAGGTTGGAGACGTACTGTAGAGTCGATTGCTGTGAATTTTTGTATTTGACATAATTGGACTCCAGTTCAAATGTAACGTTGGCGTCCTGCGTACTGTCTTCAACGCCATAAGGTAACATGCGATATTCTTGCGACCGTTTTTCAAGCGACTTGGCTCCCTGGATGTTATTGACCAGAAGCTCAGGTAATTGGTCAAGTTCCTTGGGAACACTCAGATTGGTGTTCTCCAAATAAACAGGAACACCCATGCAGTTGGTCAGCTCGTCCGGAGTACTTGGAAGATCGGAGCTGAGCTCGTTCAGAACAGAAACATGTTGTTCTTTAGGTTGTGCTTGCAAAAAGGCCACTTTCTCAAATGGACGTTGTCTAATGTAATTTGCCAAAAGGCCAAACTCGCCCAGACCAGGCTCAATATGCATTTCGTCGCGCACAACATCGATTTTGGTGGTATACTCCTGTATAATAGGCGGGAGAAGCATGAAGAAGATTAAATGCGAGCCAAAGGACACAAGCTTGAGATCCTCGTACACAGTCCAGCCGGCCTTTGAGTTTGCACGCGGCACTGGACGCTTGGCCGCCATGTGAATCCATCTCGGCGAATAGAACTGGCTGAACCGCCATCTGGGAGCGCGAAACACGCCGAATCCTGCTCTACCAAACATCTGCGAACGTTAGCCAATGAAAAAAATATTATTACCAGGTGGTGCGACGAGCTTACGTTATTTGGTGTGAGGTGTGATTTGGTATTGGTGGCAGGGCAGGGGGGGTGAAGTTTTGGTGTGTTGTGGGCAGCTGATAGTTGATGGAGGGTGACTACTGTACTATGTAGACCACTGTTTAGTGTATCTGGCTAAAAAAACAGAATCGGTGCTAATTTATTGGTAGGCAATTTAGAATAGTGCAAAATTAAATCAGAAATATAAATTAACATGGTTTCTCATCTGTATATTTCTGCCGAGCTGAACGGAGTGACGCACCTTAGACCGCTCGAGACTCCTCCATTTGAGTATACTTTCAAAATCCAATGCACAGGATGTCGAGAGCAGCATGACAAGGATGTGAGCATCAATTTGCAGGAGAAGCACGAAATTCAGGGCAGTCGAGGCGAGGCGAACTTTGTGTTCAAGTGTGGGTTTTGTGGCAAGCATTCGAATGTGGAGATTTCAGTTCCCAAAAAGTTCAGTGGGCTTGAAGAGTCTGGGAGGACTGTGTTTTTAGATGTTGAGGCACGTGGAGTCGACCTGGTTGAGTTTGTTCCTGTAGGATTTTTCGAGTGTGAGGGAGAGTCTGGCACGAAATTCAAGGAAGTGGACCTGAGTGAGGGAGAGTGGTATGATTATGATGATGACGCCGGAGCAGAAGTTAGCATCACTGAAATCAGTTGGGAAATTTCCAAGAAATAGTAATGAAGAAGCATTTTAAAGCATGAGAACAGCGAAACCAAAGATGGAGAAGAGGCTGGAGAAGACGGCGATTCCGCGACGGGCTGCGCCTGCGCTTGAGGATGATGTAGATGTAGACGAGCTTGGGGGCCCGGTGGTAGCTGGACCTGGATTGTCGAGAATGGAGCTGAGCTGCGAGAGGAAGCTCGACTCCCAGGACTCAATAGACGACACGAGGGGCCATTCCGAGGTATCAGTGAGCTCTGAAGGGATAGACAAGGTTGGCACAGATAGTTCGGAGGTGATGCTTCCCAGAAGAGAACTGAGCTCGGACCAGAAGCTGGACGCCCATGCAGGCGGAGCCAGACTGGAGGGCTGGAAATGGCTTGGCTTGAAGTGGCTGGAGAACTTGCCGGACTCGATGCCCGAAGAGATTTCCGAGGCCAGGCTGGAGATGAAGCTCGAGAGCAGGCTGGAAGGGAGTCCAGACTTGATGCTGCTTGGCGGGTTTGTAATTGTGGAGAAGGATGTTGGGGGAAGACTGAAGCTGCTGATCGGGATAGTTGTGAGCTCTGGAGGGCTCGAGAAAAGAGAGGAGGAGGGGAAGGAGGAGGGAAAGGAGGAGGGGGAAGACGATTGGGCAGACGACGATGGAGATGGCTCCAAAGAAGAAGCGGAGGACTCAGCGGAGGACTCAGCAGTGGACTCAGACGACTCAGACGACTCAGTGCCTGATGCGACCTCGCTGGTGGCTGTTTCGGCAGGCAGAGTGTATGTATTTCTGATGCTGAGGATCGCCCAATTGAGGTTGTCAACAGCCTCCACCCCCGTCAGGGTCACATGGATGTACGAGTCTGTGTTGGTGGCCAGGTAGGCGGCCTCCTGGTACAGTCTGTCTGCCCAGACCAGAGGAGTGACAAAGGTGACGATAGCAGTTCCCTGAGAAACGCTGTTGGTCATTGCGGAGATACTGGCAAGAACAAAAGCGTAAAGGGGGTATTCGAGGGGGTAAACTTTTTGATCCAAGTCGAGAGCCATGCTCATGAGGTAGACAGCCGAGTAGGGGTCGCCAGTGGAGACTGGAGTTGCCAGGAACGACTGGAGCAGGTCGGAGATCAGATCGGCATTGGTGGTGGCAGATCTGGCAAAGGTAGCCAGGGCAAGAGTGTAGAAGAGGAAAGCAAATTTCATTGGGGCATGTCATGGGGACTCAGGGTTTATATAGGCGAATGGAATGCAGCTGCATGCACTTCAGCAGCGAGATGTGGGAAACAAAGAGAAAGAGGGAGTGGGCAACAAGACGAGAGGGCGAAAGAGGGAGCGTTTTTGCAGAGGGTAAATTACAAATGCACA
Source organism: Ogataea chonburiensis (assembly GCA_030578415.1). NCBI lineage: Eukaryota > Fungi > Ascomycota > Pichiomycetes > Pichiales > Pichiaceae > Ogataea > Ogataea chonburiensis. The sequence continues at coordinate 571,822 of JAJMRU010000002.1, read as the reverse complement.
ATGCATGGCCAAGGTTTTTCATTCTAGTACTATTTAGCTGCAGAGCGCATGACATCGCCAAGATATAGCCGTGGGAGCGTGCACTTTTGTGGATCGTAGCAGCACAGCCAGGAGGAGTCAGTCTCCCCTAGAAAAGTATCAGCATCAGGCCTAGAACGGAAACAATTCCTGAGACGACACAGGTTTCCATTTTCGCAGCTGCTGCCTTGGACGTGCTGGTGCTAGTTTCCGTGTCGATTCCCAGCAGAGACGACCAGTCGAGCGTGGTCGAGTAGTCTCCTGTCAGCGTGATCAGCAGATCACCCCCCGTGTAAGTAGCCAGGGCCTCTGCCTCCTCAAAGATGCGGCCAATCCACGACAGGTTGGTGACGATCTTGAAAAGAGCCACGAGCCGGTCCTCAGCGTCGGAATACGTCGTGACAGCCTCGATCTGGCTGATCACAGAGGAGTACTCGCTCACAAACACCTGTGCGTCCAGACTCAGAGCCTCCTCAAAGTACGAGACGGCAGCAGACACAGATCCGGCTGCCTCCTGGTACAAGATATAGGATTCCAGCAGCAGTGCGATCTCGGTGGCACTCAGTGCAGCTGCTGGCACAGACAAGACGGCTAGGAACACAGAAAACAGGGCGAATCTCATTGCCCAGAGAAGGAGAGTTCTCTCTCCTTATATAGCGCGAGACCGGTGTCATGTAAGCCAATGTGCTGAGCTGCACCGTTTGCCTATGCTGAGCTGCACCGTTTCCCTATTGGGATACAAGAGAAAAAGTGCCCTCTCCTGCTCTGTCAATTACCGTCTCTACATCGACGCGTCGGTGCCATAAAAAAATATTACCTAGCAAATGATCCCAGCTATGGACCAGCCTGCTATTTCGGAGCCGTCCGCGGAGGCCCCGCTCCCGCTCGAGCTTCTGATGCTCGTATTCCGGTATCTGGACCCAGTCTCGCTGAAGAACATGGCCCTCGTGTGCAGGACCTGGTACCAGCTGTCCAAGGACAACTCCATGTGGATGCAAATATACAAGGAGCGCTTTTCGCGCTCGTGCGACACTTTCCCAAGCGTGTCGCGAAGTCGACTGTGGCGCCGGGAGCTAATTGAACGCGAAACCCTGTACAAAAATTGGCGAAAAGGCAAGGGTGTTTACAATACCTACTATCTGGCCAACTTCTTCACTACTGACTTGCAATGCGATTTCCGCACAAATAGACTGCTCACGCTTAACAAGAACACCGGGAACCTGATCTCGTGCGCCATGAACAACGGCTCGGGCACAGACTTCCATCCCTCGATCATCCCGAGCGGCACGACCGCGTACGCCCTGAGCAAGCACAGCATCGTGTTTGGGCGCTGGGATGGCAAGGTTTTCGGGTGCCTGCTCAACCACAGAAACATCCTGTTCTCAGGGGTCAAGGAGTATACCGGCGCAGTGCACCAGGGACGGGTAACGTGCGTGAATGTCAATGTTGGGGAGCTGGGCAAGGAGGGCAAGATCGGAACGTTTACAGGCGACGAGTACGGGTATTTGATTGGGTGGGACCTCAAGCGTGGTCAGAAGTCTATGAGTTGCAAAATCAGCGACCAGGCCATAGTCAAGGTGGAGTCTGACTATAAACAGCTGATAGTTGTTCTCGACAGCGTGGGGCAGATATTTATGGTGCACAACGTGTTTAGTGCGTTTGACAGCACCCCGCAAATCCAGAGAGTCGGCCATGTTGCAGGCCAATATGATCCGCAGAGCATGGTGCCTATCAGAATGTATGTGGATTATGGGGACTGCAACATTATCTTGGTGACGGCGCAGAAAGTTGAGATTGTCTCGTACAGCGACTTTCTCACGCGGCGGCTCGAATTCGACACCGATACCATCTACAAGGCGTCTTTGGAGCAGAACAGCACTGCGCTGACGCTGCGGGATGGCGAGATCGTGGGTTCTGATCCCCTGTTGCTGGTGGTTCTGCTGAAATCTGCAAGAGTCGTGGTGATCAACGTGCGGGCCAACGAGTACGATATCCGGCCGATTTTGGACTTTGTGCCGCAATTGGCGACCCAGGACGAGGAGTACCAGCGCGTCATTGAGCACAACCCGGACTCGGACCTTCCAGCGCTGTCCGAGGTGGCTATCAATGCTCTGGTGCTGGCTGTGGGATCGTACAATGGCAGAATTGAATTTTACGACGTGATGACGGGCGAGCTGTTTCGCAAGATCACCGTCAAGCATAGCGCGCGAATATCACAGGCTATAGACAACCAGCTGCTGCCGATCTTCATGATCAACATGAACCAGACACTGTCCACAGGGGTGGTGGCATATGGACCGATTGTTCGGTTTTTCCAGTTTGGAGATTTTTACAAGGAGCTGGAGGCGAAGCGCAAGAAGAAGCTGCCCAAGGAGCGCAAATACAGCAACAACGACCTCAAGGACGCGATCCAGGACTACGAATTCGAGCTCCAGGAGCAGCATCAGTCGGAAACCATGCTCAACAGATACAACGGAGACCATCTAGAAGACTCGGACGAAGAACTGCAAATGGCAATTGCACTGAGCATGTCGATCAACGCTGAAAACGAGAACGAAGACGAGGAGCTACAACGGGCAATAGAACTGTCCAAACTTTACGACTAGAATATATAATCACTCACCAATCGTCGTCGTCGTCATCTTCTTCGTCGCTGTCGCGACGGGCTTTTTGTCTGATGGCAGCAGCAAGGTCACCCGCGAGAGAGTGGTCCTCCTGCTGTTTCTGTTTCAGGGCTGCGGCCAGGCCGTCTGCGAGGCCGTTAGTAGAAAATGCAGCAGTGGTGCCATTGGACGACCCGGCCGACACCACTGTTCCGTTGCTGGTGGCCGATCCGTTGGTGGCAGGCGCCGGAGGCGCCAAAGGAGCAGCAGGCGCAGGCGCCAGGCTGGCAGGAGGATCGCACGGAACAATGTATGCAGTTGGGACCCATCCTTCTTTGGTCTCGTCCAGCGACTTAGCCAGCGACCAGCCTGCGCCCTGGTCCTGTAGAATGTACATGATAGTGTCTTTGGAGCACGGGAACTCGGACGGCGAGCCCGAGCCCGGGAAGTCGTAGGCAGCCTTGAATGTCGGCCATTTTGGTTTTGCAGGCGGCGGAGGCGGCGGAGGCGGCTGCGCCGCCTGTGCAGGTCTGGCCGTCGGGGTCTGGCGCGTTGGTGGGGGCGCTGGTTTCGGCTTGCTGGCAGCTGGAGCCGCAGCGGCCACGGGCTTTCTGACGACAGGCTTTCTGTTAACCGGCGGCTTTGCTGGCGACGGATGGTACGCGGCAGCAGCAGCAGCAGTGGCCTGGGTCGACACATGGGCCACAGACGTGGTGGCACGCTTGTAGCTGGCAATCGAGCTACCGTTGGTCAGAATAGAGCGGCCCTTAGGCTTTTCCTTGGACCTGCTGGAAGCAGGCATTCCAGACGCAACCTTGACAGTACCCGACTTGTACAGGTCTCCGTTGGCTGGCGCAGTGGGGTCAGACTGGAACTTGACAACATGCGGCTTTCCGGGCTTCTTGTTGTAGGAGATGGTAGGGCCAATGTCGATTCCCAGAGACCGGTTCAGGCTCTTGAGCTGGGTCACAAGCTCGGTCTTGAACATGGTGTTGATGAACACATCAGGCTGGCTTGCAGAGTTCAGATTCAGTGCAACCCAGTCGTCCTGGAACTGCGACAAAGACACCTTGGAGATTGAGGAAATAGGAACTTGCGACTCCACCACGTAGCTCACGTTCCTGTTGACAAGCTCCTCGGCAATAACGTAAAACGTGTGAGAGGACAACAGATAAATCCTGTTGAGCCGTTGCGAGGACCTTCCAAACTTGGAGTGCAATATCTGGCCTCGAGACGAAAACACAATAGGTTCAGAAAGACCAACCGATTGCATCAAGAACTTTCCAAACCCACCTGTCTTATCGTTACAGCCCAAATAGTCTCCAAGATAGGCTCTTGAGCCGAGAAGAGACAGCCGTCTTCTCTCCTTTCTGTTCACAACAAGCGACGTGCCATAGTCTCTGAGCTGCTCGTACTTGTTGCCACCAGCCACACGTTCTCTCCACATTTTTTGCACAAACTTGGCAGCGTTTTCTCTTCTCTTGAGCCATCTTCTGCATGCTCTCTGAATGACCTTGGCCTTGTTGGCCCAGTAGTTTTCTCTCATCTCCTCCAGCGAAAATAGCGTCTCTGGCTTTTTAATGAACACTTTGGTCACACCCAGCTGCCACTCCGAGTCCGCAATTCCTGTATCCTTTAAAATCAATGAGGTGGCAGTTTGATGGTCCCCGTCCCAGATATACTCACCCGCATAAGAAGTCTTCGTAGAGAGCAAGTAAAACCGTTCCACAAACTTCTCAAACGTCTGTCTATATGCAAAACCGGCTCTTCTGATACGAACGTTCTCCTGAAGACCCAGATACTTGACCTGATGGAGCACAGCCTTGGTGTCGTACTCGGAAGGCGATCTGTTCTGGTTCGGTTTGATTGTTCTGATGTAGGATGGCGAGGCCCGCGACAGGGTCTCGACCAGCAGGTTGGCACTGGTCTTGATTCTGTCACCCGCAGTTGGCGGTCTCTTTTTGGACGAGGTGTCCACTTTCTCTGGGAAGATGGTCTGGATGTACGAGTTCTGCGAGGTGCCGATCATCTCGAGCAGGTCCTTCAGCATCTGGTCCTTGTTCTTGTCGGTCATGGCGTTGATGTCGTACGTGACGTCTCCAGCATAGTGTCTAATAAGAAACTTGGACGATCTGAGCTCAAAGTGGGGGTTGGACGACACCATGTTGAGTCTTTGGGCAAAAGACTGATCGGCAGCAGAAGAGTCAGCATGTGCAGTAGCACAGGCATCACTGAGAGCTGCGAAAATTCCTGGGGGCCGTTTGGACTCGATCAGATCGCACACGATCTTGTTGTTGAAGTAGTTGATAGGCGTCCACTGGATCTGCTCGCGAACGTACTCGTCCTGCTCCGATTTGAGCGTGAGCTGGATGAAGATCTGCTGGAGCTTCTCGTTGACATAGTTGATGCAGAGCTGTTCGAACGAATTGTGCTCAAAAATCTCAAATCCGTAGATATCCAAAATACCAATAGACTTATGCGTCTCGAAATGCATGCTCTGGAACGACTTGTTGACTCTGTCAACAATCCAGTCAAACATGTTGTTGTACAGTCCCTTGGCCAGAGCATCTCTGACGGCAGTGGCCTGAACGGGGTTCAATGGAACATGGTAGATCGAACCACGCTTCATTCCATGCGACGTTTCGACAGTTCTTTCCACAATCGATTTCACAAGAATCTCGGCATTGACCTGGAGCAGGTACGCAACAAAGTCCGTCACGCCGGTGTCCCTGATCTTGGCATTTCCCTCGTCGTCCTCCACGAAGGTGATGTTCCCGATCCAGAGAATGGCAGCTAGAACACGGAAAACCTGATCCTGCTCATCCTGAGCGAGCCCAATGGTCTGCATGGCCGTGATCGTATCTCTATAATCGGAAAGATCGTCCACAGAGTCCACAGAGGTGCATCCAGAGGCACTTGTGTAGACATACTGTTCAGGCTGCTGGACGCCGAAAGTCTGTCTGTACTGGTCGGAGGCACCCTTAGTGAACTGGTAGAAAATGTGGAAGTTTCTTTCATTTTTGATCTGGCCCACCACTCTCTGTTTTTCGAGCAAATAGTTGGTGATGTTGGCACTGACAGGCTCGAACGACTTGTTAAACTGAATCTCGAGGTACTTCCCGTGTCTCGAGGAGTTGTTATTCCGCAACGTTTTGGCACATCCAAACGACTCCAAAAGGGGATTAGTAGCCAGGACCATGTCCTTGATCTGCTGAATATGCGTTGAAGAGGTATACGAACCAGAAACCGCAGCAATATACTGCATGATCCGCTTGGCAGCCTCTGTCTTTCCAGCCCCCGACTCTCCGGAAATAATCACACACTGGTTGTCATTGTATGCTCGCATGTTGTAGTACATGCTCTCTGCAATGGCAAACACATGCGGAGGCACTTCGAGTCTATTTTTGTTTTTATACGAGTTGAGGACCTCGTCGGTGTAGATGCCCAAATCTCTAAAGGGATTAACCGAGATCAGCACATGCCCAATATACGTGTAGATGGTTCCGTTGTGGAACCGTTTTTCAAGGTTTTCGTTGATGGACTGGTCGCTAATGGTAGACAGGAGTGTCAAATCACTGACTCCCACTTCTTTCTTCTTGTTGGCCTCAAATTGAGCCTTTTTCACCGGGGCGGCACCCTTTTTCGGAGGAGGCCCGCTCACAGCATTCTTAGTTCTGTTTGCTTTTCTGCGTAACATGGGAATTGCACACAAGAACAGAAGTTGTCTGTGGAAATAAAAATAATTGCCTCTTGATAACACCTAACGGGACGACCGGCGGTCGATCGACGCTCCAGGTTTTTTTTTTAACATTTATTTTTGTCTTGTCTTCTGATATATCGGATACTTCTATTCATGTGGGAGGACTACTTCTCTGTCCAGATCTTTTTTATCATTCTGCGGGAGACACTTGAGTCGGCAATTATCGTGTCGGTTCTTTTGTCGTTCCTGCAACAAAATTTCACGACCAAGGACCAAAACGGCCTGCCAGTCATCACAGGCTCTCCTTCGGTGTACCGTGGACTTGTGATGCAGGTCTGGGTTGGCGCAATTGGAGGTTTTGCAATTTGCCTGTGTTTGGGAACGCTTTTCATTGCTATTTTCTACCTTGTCGGCAGCGATCTGTGGTCTGTTGCCGAGCGAGTCTGGGAAGGAGTGTTTAGCATTCTCAGTGCCTTGATCATTGCGGTGATGGGACTGGCTCTTTTGCGAATCAACCTGATGCAGAGCAAGTGGAAGTGGAAGCTGGGCGCTGCCCTGAGTGAAAACGACCATCTGGACGAGTTTATTGACGAAGTCGAAGAGGAGCCTATGGCCGAGTATATGACCAAGATGTACAAGCTGCGTATGAGACTTAGACAGTTTTCGAGGAAATACGCTTTGGGAATTTTGCCCTTTGTGACGACGCTTCGCGAGGGTCTCGAGGCAGTCGTGTTTGTGGGCGGAATCGGCGTGAACCAGCCGGTGACCTCGTTTCCTCTGGCCATCGTTTGTGGAGGTCTAGTTGGGACTGGAATCGGCATGGCGTTGTACAAAGGAGGAAACAGAATGTCTCTGCAATTTTTCCTTGTGCTGGCTACATGTTTCCTGTACGTGGTTGCTGCAGGACTGGTGTCACGTGGAGTGTGGTTCCTGGAGTTGGAACAGTTTGTGCAAAAGTGTGGCCAGGACACGTCTGAGACTGGAAGCGGGCCGGGATCTTACGACATCTCCAAGTCTGTGTGGCACGTGAACTGCTGCAACGGTCTCACTGACGGCGGGTGGATGCTACTGAACGCCTTGGTGGGCTGGACCAATTCTGCAACTTACGGATCTGTTATTTCGTACATTCTATTTTGGGGCTTTGTGATTCTGCTGCTGAAGAAAGCGGAAAACGACAGCACCCGAGGCTATTTGCCAGGGATTCCCCTGCGGTTCCAGCTGAAAAAAATAAAGAAGAGGATAGCCGTGACCAGAATCTTGATGGAAGACATGGCACACGGATATAACGAGGTTTCGAGCAACCGCAGCATCAATCTGGAGTCCGAGGAGGCCGCGCAGACAGAGGCCACCACTCTTTTGCATAATACCAGCACCTAAATAGCATAGTCTAATGCTGCCACAGCAATTTCGAGAGTCTTTTGAGGCCGTAAGCAGGGAACTCCACCGTGCCAGTGAGACAGGTGATCAGCTCGTCATCTGCAGTGTACGCTCTGGCCACAACGGTGTATTTTCCAGGAGGAACCTCGTTTGGAATTTCGACAATTTTAGTTAATTTATAGTGACCTTTTGACAGAGGACATTCCATGTCAACGTTTGGCAGTTCCTCACAAATATCGTAAGTTTGATGCAAAAGTTTGATGTAACCATACGACACATCGATCTCGACGTACGCGCCCTCCTCGACAGGGGCAGCCAGATCGCCTGTGGCGAAAATAGTGAGGTTGGTGCCCCGTTCTGGAGGGTTTGGGGTCAAGTCGACATGAGTCAGCTTCAGAAGCTGCGAGGAGGTAGCATCACACTGGAGCAGGGGGGACTTGCCTGGGACAGGCTTGTTGTCTTGCCCAGGGAATGCGAACGGCGAAAGCGACAGACAGTTGGCAACGGCCAAGAGGAAGAAGGCGAGGGGGAAAAGCATGGGAAATGTGAGACAGCAAATAGGCAAAAAAAAAAAAAAGCTCAAAAAGCAGCTGTCGACGCAGGTGTCAGACCCTGTCGACGGCCGACAGATTATGGTGTCCTGCAGCGGGCCCAAATGGCACCCACGCACTGTGCCAGCGCTCCGATACATCACAGCATAGGATCTGCAGCGTTGGCGGGAACTTGTCACCCCATCCCGGAGATGGGCCTATCCACGGAGAAAGGGTAAGCCAGATTAGTAGGTGCGAGGTGTGATTATCCGAGCCAGCTGGCGTAGTGTCGCCGCGCGGCCGGGGCAGGCGCACGGAGGCAGTGTATTAGGCACAGAGCGCGAGATCCGAGCGCGGCAGCACAGGTGCGGCGCGCGCAGTGGCCATGCCCACCGCCAGGAGCGCCCAGCCGGTATCGCTGGCGCCGGCCTGCTTATGGCCGTTTCCGGGCTGTGCAGTCACCTGTCTGCATATCCAAATTTGCTGTGTCACGGATGCTGAAAAAATATATAAACTGGTAGAAATACCTTTTCCGGATTTTCGAGAACTAATTGACTGTTCAATTGTTTAAATATGACCACTGTTACTAAGCTTTTTGCCAGATACGTCTACGATTCCAGAGGAAACCCAACCGTCGAGGTTGACATGACCACCGACAAGGGTCTTTTCCGTTCCATTGTGCCATCTGGTGCCAGTACCGGTGTGCACGAGGCTCTCGAGCTGAGAGACGGTGACAAGTCCAAGTGGCTCGGAAAGGGTGTTTTGAAGGCTGTTGCCAACGTCAACGAGATCATTGCTCCTGCTGTGATCTCCGAGAAGGTCTCGGTTCTGGACCAGGAGAAGTTCGACGAGTTCCTGCTCCAGTTGGACGGCACCAAGAACAAGGGAAAGCTCGGTGCCAACGCCATTCTGGGTGTGTCTCTGTGTGCCGCCAAGGCTGCTGCCGGATACAAGGGCGTGCCTTTGTACGAGCACATCTCCGATCTTGCCGGAACCAAGAAGCCATACGTGCTGCCTGTTCCATTCCAGAACGTTTTGAACGGAGGTTCCCACGCTGGAGGATCTCTCGCTTTCCAAGAGTTCATGGTTGTTCCTACCGACGCCCCATCCTTCTCTGAGGGACTCAGAATGGGTTCCGAGGTCTACCACAACCTCAAGTCGCTGGCCAAGAAGAAGTACGGCCAGAGCGCTGGTAACGTTGGTGACGAGGGAGGTGTTGCTCCTGACCTCTCCACTCCTCAGGAGGCCCTTGACCTGATTGTCGAGGCCATCGAGGCTGCTGGCTACACTGGCAAGATCGGAATTGCTCTCGACACTGCCTCCTCCGAGTTCTACCACGACGGAAAGTACGACATGGACTTCAAGAACCCAGACTCCGACCCATCCAAGTGGCTCTCCGGAAAGGAGCTCGCCGACTTGTACTCCCAGCTGATCAAGGACTACCCAATTGTTTCTCTGGAGGACCCATTCGCCGAGGACGACTGGGAGGCATGGTCCCACTTCTTCTCCACCACCGACATCCAGGTTGTTGGTGACGATCTTACTGTCACCAACCCAGAGAGAATCAAGCTGGCCATTGAGCAGAAGTGTGCAGACGCTTTGCTGCTGAAGGTCAACCAGATCGGTACTCTTTCCGAGTCGATCAAGGCTGCCAAGGACTCGTACGCTGCCGGCTGGGGTGTCATGGTGTCTCACAGATCCGGTGAGACCGAGGACACCACCATTGCAGACATTGCTGTTGGTTTGAGATCCGGCCAGATCAAGACTGGTGCTCCAGCCAGATCCGAGAGACTGGCCAAGCTGAACCAGATCCTGAGAATCGAGGAGGAGCTTGGAGACAAGGCCATCTACGCTGGTAAGGATTTCCACAAGTCTGTCGCTATCTAAATTTTTTTAAAGTGTCCGGTGTAAGGAGGCAAGTACTTTAACAAGCACTAATAAATTTCTATTTATCTTGTATTTTTTTTCACCATGTCTGAGCTGTCTGCGGACTCGTCCTTCACTGCGCCACACCCGGTGACAGAGGAGTCAATCAAATTTCTCGAGCACCATCTCGAAAGACGACCCGTTGCCAAGCGTGCCTGTCTCTCGTGCAGAGAAAAAAAAGTTAAATGTGATGGGGAAGTGCAACAAGACCCTGCCGGAGAGGGTCCTGCTAAATGCACCAACTGCGCCACTGCAGGAACAGAATGTGTGTTTGTGCCCAGTCGACGCGGCGGACGTCGCAGAAAGGCCTCGTCCAACGATTCCAGAGCCACACCCTCCGTGACCGACTCTACTATAAATAGCGACCCAAAACGTCCGCATTTCGAGTCGCACAGACCGCCTCCTTTCCACTTGGAAGACGAGGCCAATTTCGGAAGACGTCATTACCCGCCCCCACCAGACGGGTTCCGCTCACATCGACTGCCACATCCGTACGGGAGACACAAAAAGTTCAAGGACGACTTTTACCACGAGCCGTACTCTTATTACGACCATCCTCCCCCACCGCCGCCGCCTCCACCACTCATGGGCCACGGCTTGCCCCCTCCACGTCCTCCTCACAATCTGCCTCCTCCACCTCCCGATTTCTTTCCTTATCGTCGCATGCACCACAAACACTGGCGTCACCACCATCCTGACCACTATTTCCACGATCGTCACTACGGTTTCCCATATGGCCCTCCGTTTCCCTCCCCAGACGCCCGCTCCTCGTACACGTACTCCGACTCCGAAAGCAGGGTGTCAGGGCCTGGTTCGAGCTTCCCAGGAACAAATCAGCCTGTTCTGCCACCTTTAGAGCCATCCATTCGCACTCGCGACGAGGATGAACATTCCAGCAGCACAGACGACTGGGTCAAGCGCCAGAACAAGTATCAGGGCATGCAGACTCCTGACATTGAAATGGATGTCTCAAGTCCTTCCTCGCCCCGTCAGTCATCAAATGCTCCCGATTCTCCCAAAATTTCTGATGCAGAGCTCGCACGTTTTGGAATTCCATCCTGGAGCGTCACTTTGACTGTGATTCGCTTGTTTTTCAAATACGTGCACCCTTCACACCAGATCCTCCCTAATTCACGTGTGTTTGTGCAGAGACAGACACTCACTGAGGAAATGGCAGCCATAATTAGTATCATGTTCAGGACGGCTGTTCGGTACATCAATATTAACGAAGTCAAGAATCCACAATATTTGAGCGACGAATACTGGCAGCAGCAGTGCGAAAAACTGCAGAGGAACCTCCCTGTTTCTGCAGAACTGATAATGTTGACTCTCATGTGCGACTGTGGCGACGACGACCAGTTGCTACATTGCTACAGTCTGCTGCGAGCTGCCAATTGTGTTGAAGCCTTGAAAAGCAAGACCAAACAGGAATTCCAGGACCTGCTGGTGGTGTCCTCGCCGCGCCAGCTGATAGACCGCGAGACAGTCATCCGTTCTATCTGGAACGTTTACAGATTCGAAACGTTCCGGCGTTTTGATTTTGGATTTCCTTACAGAAAAAAGCGTGCTTTTGGGTTCCCGTCGGAATTGGAGCTCCCGCTCGACGACACCGTATATGCGAGCTTACAGCCTGAAAGTTTGAAGACATCGTTCCAGAAAACGTTCACGCTAGACCAGTTGAACCTCGGCGCGCCCGTCTCGCTTCCAATTCCAAATTCCTCGTTGTCTATAATTTCGTGCTATCTTTTGGACGAGATCATGGATGCCGTTTCAGAAAATGCCGTGCTCCCTGAAAATATCGTCAAGTTCGAGTCGCAGCTGCACAACCTGGCTACTGCGCCTACGTTCAAGCCATACTCAATTACAGGAGACAAACTCTTCATCGATGCAAATGTGCTGCTCTCCAATTTTCTCAATAATATGGCCCTGATCATGCTCCATTCTACAGTGTGCTGGTCTTTGCTGCCATTCCGTCCCAAGGACGCCTCATACAACCCGAACCCGCTTGCGCAGATGAACGACATTCCGTCGCCATTCCCGCGTCCCCAAGACCTTCCTACTTCGACGGACCCGTTCCAGTGCCGATCGCTCTTGACCTGTCTTAAGGCGGCCTGCGCAACGGCTTCTCTCGTGCAACTGGGCGAAGGAATCTGTCCAGAAGCCCTTGCCAGGAACTCCATGCTCCCTGTGTCTGTGGGTCCGTGCACTGATGACGACAATGCCGACCTGGTAGCAAAGTCCTCTGTCCAAGCGACGACCGGACCCTGGGTGCAGTATCCAATGTTTACAGCGAACTGTGTGTGCCACGCGATCCCAATTCTGTGCTCGGGTATTCTGTTCATCAAGGCCCACGACATGAGCGTCGAACAGATGCAGGACAAGCACAGGGTCACGCTCCGGCGCGGAGCAGAAGTTTTGGTGGAGATGGATATTGATAGCGAAACTGCCCAATTCATCAGGGAGAAGCTGCGCACCAACTACCTGATGGACCGACTACGTCTACTGAACAAGTTTCTGGGCGTCATAGGCAAGTATTCAGGAAATACGCGTCTCGCAAGCTCGGTGACTGATTCGCTTATTCAGGAAATGTCCGCTATTTGACGAGCCGCACGAGATAAGAAAAAATATATATAGAGGAACATGTATAATAAATATTATCGAAGATGGGTATTGAAGAATTATTCTCGCTGAAAAATAAGGTTGTGCTGATCACCGGGGCCACCAACGGAATTGGCCGCTCTATGGCGATTGCGCTGTACGAGGCTGGCGCCTCTGTGCTGTTCACTCATCGGCCGGCAACCGATCCTTCGACCACCATCGAGTTGTTGAAAGAGGCCAATCCGAGCTCAGATGCCAAGATTGCCTCTATTGAGTGCGACCTCGCCGAGGTTAAGCTCACAGAGCTCAAGGAGAAAATCCTGGATCCGGCTCTGAGTCTGTCTCCAAGTGGCCAGATCGACATCTTAATTAATAATGCAGGAACCCTTACCAGAGAGTCTCTCACCGAGGTTGCAGTCGACGACTATTACAAGGTGTTGCATGTCAATATGAATGTTCCTATGGAGCTTACAAAACTGGTTGCCAAACAGATGCTCGACAAGAACATCCGGGGCAAGATTGTGTTCACAGCTAGTCTTTGCTCATTCAGAGCTGCAATCAACAACAGCGCGTACAACACGTCCAAGGCGGCCATTTTGCAGTTTGCGAAGGCGTGTACTGTTGAGTGGGCGCAGCACGGGATCAACATCAACTGTATTGGGCCCGGGTATGTGGAGACCAATATGACTGCGTTCCACACTAGCGACGCTCAAAGACGGGAGGCCCTGCTCAACAAGATCCCGCAGGGAAGATGGGGCAGAACAGACGACTTCAGGGGGCCCATTGTGTTTTTGTGCTCTGCAGCCAGCGACTACGTCAACGGCGATTGCATGATGGTGGACGGAGGTTTCCTTGCGTTGATGTAGACTATTCGTATTTGACAACAAATGCAGGACATAGGTTCTTGGAGATGTGGAGTTCGAGCCACTCGTTATTATTGGAGAATTCCTTGTAGCAGCCTTTACATCTTCCTGCTGCGTCTTGGCGGTCTTGAAGTCTCGTGCCTGGAGGGTACACGAAATGGCGCGATTTCAAGTGTGTTTTCAGTGTGTCCCGTCTGGAAAAGGCACCGGTCTTGTGGCAGACCACGCCCAAGTTCTCGATCCATCCTGGAGCAGCGTAGCTCTGTTTGTTGATGGAGTGGTATGGGCATTTGAAAGGCAGTCTCGAGCTGTGCTTTTTCATGTGTCTGCGCAGATAGGCGGGGTGTTTGAGGGAGCGGTTGCAGATGTCGCAGATATAGGACTCCTGTTCGGATTCTGAGGAAATGGGCGTGGTAGCGGATGAGTTCGAGAGCTCGGTGTTAGGCTCGGTGGAGGGGTCGGAGGAGAGCGAGAGCGAAAGCGCACGGGGAGGCGAACCCGCAGAGACAGGGGGAGATTCGGTTTTCTGGAAGTGTAAGAAGAGCTCGTGATCAAGGATGAAGTCGTTGCCAAGCAGCTCTTCGTCGTCAGAAGACTCGTCGTCGTCGTCGTCAGCCAGATCCATGACAGACGTGGAACCAATCGACTGCATCAGCTTTCCAGCGCCAGAGCTGCCCTGTCTGACGATCTCGTCGAGATCCCAGCCCATCGGGTTCGAATCGTTGAAGTCGAACTCAAACTCGTCCACTGCACATGGTTTGACGCTGGTGTTCTTCAACAGGGGGTCAACAACAAAGGAGGGGACAAACAAAGTACATGGAGAGGCCACAGAACGGACCCAGGGCCCCAAAGCATCGACAGCGCTAACTAGTGGCTCCAATAGTCGCGAGCCTCCATTTGGCAATAATAATGTTCTAAGCATCTTGGCAAAACCATAGACAATATGTCAAGCAGAAAATAAGTGAGGTAAAAAATATTTTCAAGATAAGACTAAAAAAACTGAAATTGGATGCCGTGGAAAATCACGCAGCAATGTCGTCACTAGCGTAGTGTGAAAAAAAAACGTGCGTAGAACAGTGCGCAATTTATACGGGGCTCTGTAGCTTCACTTCCCAACTATTTCTATAACTGATATCTCAAACGGCGGCCGATTATTTAACTGCGCACCCGTCCCTGGAATCTGTGTGGTTCGTATCGGGCAGTCTCTGGAGTCAGGTGGGAGCTGTTCTGGCGAAAAAAAGCAAATACTTTTGTTTCTCCACTAGTTGGTGTACGGGTGCCAGTTACTAGATGAATGTCGATGCTCTGTTTGGGAAGCGCAGCGCAGAGCCCGAAGAGTCTTCTGAACCACCTAAGCGTCGGGCTGGGACCCAGGAAGAGAGAGTACTTGAATTTTTAAAGCAGGATTCGTCCCTTGAGCCGACCCCGAAAGTTGTTTACAATTCTCAATGGGTGAAGAATTCTTTGGCAAAAGTGGGCCAGTTGATAGCCGAGAACCTCGAGACACGCACAAAGCATGCCGACGAGCCACTGAAGCTCATGGACGCCGATTTTGAGCTTTTTCAAGGTCTCAAGGCGTGGTCGGAAATCAGTCTTGCTTTACTGGAAGCTGAGGACTGGATTGTGTGTTATGAGGAATTAAGCAACAACCCGGTTTTTCCACAAGTGCTAGAGCTGATTGCAAGCCATCCCAATGTGGATATCTCAGAGCAAGTTCTCAAGATTCTTGCAGATTCCATTGAAGATGAACGTCAACGTGCACAAGAGTCGTTCACCGAGATATTTACCAAGGTCAAGATGCCAGACATACTTGCTCGTTTCCTAGATAATCTAGACGGGTCGCTTGATCCAGATATGCGACAGCAATACGTGACCTTGTGCATTGGCTGTGCGATCAGTTTGGTCGAAATGAATGCGATCACAATAGAAAACTCCTCGAAATTTAATCGTATTATGCTGCGAAACATCGAGTCTGCTGATGTTCTTGAAGTGGACGGAACTTGCCAGTACTCTAGTGAATATCTGGCCGAACTGCTCATTGGGAGTGATCAGGCTGAATTACAACATCTTTTCCAGGAAATCGACATTGATATCGTTGAACTGCTCATGACATCTCTGTCCAAGCTTCGAAGAGTAACAGATGCCGATATAGAAACCAAAGAGTTCCGCGAGAATGTTTTGGCCCTCCTTTCATATCTGGTGCGGTTTGACGTGTTTAAACTACAGTACTTGGAGAACGAGGGTCTGGATCTGGGATTCCTCCTTATCTCTAGCGGTATGACCAGCTGGCACGTCAAAAGCGGGTTTGAGATCCTGACCAACGCGGTCGATGAGCAAACAGGCACAGAGCTCATCCAGATGGGTATTTTAAAGCATTTGATGAAACACATACACGTGAAAGTGCCAAAACAGGATTCATTAACACTTGCTACTTTAAGGTTCCTGACCGTTTTGTACAAATTTCTTCCCTTTGGGACGGACGAGCGCATCCGTCTGACCAATAAGATGGTCCACAAGGAAGGACTAAACAAAGTGATTCAGCTGCGAAAGCTTTTGGAGTCGGAAGCAGACAACGATATCATTCTGCAGGCCATAGGCCATGTCGACAAAGTGTTGCTTTGGGTGTTCAACGAAAGAGTGGTCGCAAATTCGTATGTGATCCAAAAATTGACAGAAATGGAGCTCTCTGTACCAGACTTTGTGGCCGAGGTCGACCTGGATATAGAGGCGCTCACGGACGGAGAGGATGTAGAGCTTACTTCGTCGCTCAAACAGGCCTTCACTGCCAAAATGTTACCCGATGCTCAATTGGCAGAGCTAAAAAAATAAGAATAAATATATTCCTCAATTTCTGTTTATACATGACCGAAGAAGTTCAAAAGCAAAGCCGCTCCCACAGATATGTGGGGATGAGCAAGCTCGACAAGTACGAGGTGATCCAGCAGCTTGGCCAAGGAACTTTTGGTGTGGTGTTGAAAGCACGACAAAAAAGTACCGGCAAGCTCGTTGCCCTTAAAAAATTGATTGTTCACGAGTCCAAGGACGGATTCCCAATCACTGCATTTCGTGAGATTACCATCATGAAGAGATTCAAGCACGTGAATGTACTTCAGTTGATTGACATGATTCATGAGGCGTCTGAGGATGTGAAAAAGCCGGGCTTTTTCTACACAGTTACACCATATCTTAGTTCAGACTTGAACGGGCTCTTAAATAACCCACGAGTTCGGCTAACTAACCCACAAATTAAGTGTATTATGAAACAGATATTCCAAGGCATAGATTATATTCACAATCAGCATTACTTGCACCGGGACATCAAAACGGCCAACATTTTGCTTGACTGGTTCGGCGTGGTCAAGATCGCCGACTTTGGACTCGCCAGAGTGTATCACGGGGCGCCGCCAAAAGACCCAGCTTCTGCTCCGGGAGGTGGCCAGGTGGAGTACACGGGACTCGTGGTGACTAGATGGTACAGACCTCCTGAGCTTCTCCTTGGTGAGCGCAAATATACCACTGCTGTGGACATGTGGGGGATTGGCTGTGTTCTGGGCGAGATGTACAAGAAGAAACCTATTCTAGAGGGAAAGAGTGACCTGGATCAGGCAGATCTTATTTTCCGGCTTCTGGGAGCACCGACTCCAGAGAACTTCCCCAACGCTGATAAGATCAACAGAAATAGTGTGAATTTGCACGTTGACCACCAACGCACTTTGGAGAAGGAGTACGGCGCGATAATGACCCCCACTGGAGTTAGACTGTTGGCTGGTTTGCTCACTTTGGATCCTCAGAAACGATTCAATGCAGCCAAGGCTTTAGAATCGGAATTCTTCAAAATGGAACCCGTTGCTTGTCTGCCAGAAGAGCTTCCAAAGTTTGAAGAGAGCCACGAGCAGGACATCAAGAGATTTAAAGAGGAGAAGAAGAGGGTGAACGAGGTGCCAGCCTCGTTCCGTCCTCCTAACCAGTCGCTTAATCACTCAAACTACGGAGCTGATTACGAGACTCCTCGCAAAAGACGGGATATTTCTCACGAGAATAGATGGTCAGGCGAACGTCGTGGCTGGGGAGGTCGCGAATGGAATCAGTGGGACCATCGTGACTACAAGGATCACAGAGATCACAGAGACCGCAGAGATTTTAGAGACCAGCGGGAACATAGAGAGCCTCGAGACCACAGAGATTACACTCCGCACAAGCCCAGAGACTACCGTAACTACTCGGGTCCTGCGCGCGACAACTACAGACCACCACAAAACTACAAAAAGTACTCCCATGATAGAAACAGCAGCAGTCTGTATGGACAGACAGAAAAGACTAGTCTGAGCGCTGTTAAAGATTATCTAATCGACACGAAGAAGGAGGAGAATTGCAAGAAGGAATGATCATTTGGTCATCTGGATCTTTGCCAACTGGTTGACCCTTCTAGAGGCTTTTTTGAAGAAGAAAACACAGCTGATGAGCGAAGCAGCAGAGATGATATAGAACCAGTGGTTTCTTTCTTCGATAAAATTTTCCAGATTCATTCCGTACAGCCCCGCAACGAAAAGGAGACTCCCGAAGCTGAGCAGACCAATACTAAAATGCAGGCCGAGTAACATGAGCTGGTTTCTGTTGGAGTCAAGGATGATTGCAATCACCTCTTCGGTTGTTTTCACATCATTCATGGTATTCTCCGCGGTTTGGACTATCGAGTCGCAGTGGAGAGAGTAAGATTCAAGAAGCAGCTCGGCCTCTTCATGATCGTTGACTGTGCGCGCAAGTCCACGTTGTTTATCGGTCAAATACAAGCCCACGAGCTCGTCGTCGTGGTTAAGCATTTCATCAAATAAATCTCTGATTAATGTTGCTTTTTGTAGAAATTGCTGTAGTCTCTTGGACACCAAAAGAAGGTATTTGAGTTTTGTCATGTCGACGTCGTTCTCTAGTTCTCGGAGCACTCCGTCGACAACGGTTACATGTACTTTCATTTCGGAGTTCAAGTTATCGATGACGTTCAGGAATATGGTTTCGAGGGCCCTCAGCTCGTACGGAAGCGAGTCTTTAGTGTTATTTTCGAGCTTTTGGGATAAACTAGTGATGAGTTGGTCGTTTGTGAATGATTGTTCGTAATTAAAAAGCACAACCGAGTCAGCTTTGATAAGGGTCTTGATATGTAGCATGTTGAGGAGAATAGAGTTTTCTCGCACAAGAATAGATGGCACGATGTCTTGGTATCCTTTATCAATTTTGCGCAAATCGCGGGGAAGAAGATCGTGTTTGGAAATGAGCTGCGACTTCTTGATGTCTGCGGCGGATTTGGTGAATTGACCTTTTGAGTCAAATACTATGCATTTCACAAGAGGGCTGTTGGCCATATGAGAGGCCAAATTGGGTCTTGACAGCGATCTTTCTAACATGAAACTGTCTATACTGCGAAGCGGCCGGAGTGAGCCGAAGTTGCGACACAACTGTCTGAACATGGGTAATAAATAAAATTAAATTTATTTTGCATTTTTTTTATATGTCTCCCGAGCAATTCGAGGTTTACGAGGAGTTGGGTCGTGGGGCGTTCGGCGTTGTGTTCCGTGCCTACGATAAGGTCAATGACCGACAAGTTGCAATAAAGCAGGTCGACCTGGAAAGTGCGGACGAGCTTGACGAGATTCAACAGGAAATAAAGATTCTTGCTACGTGCCAGCACGAAAATGTAACTCTCTACCATGGGTGTTTCCTCAAGGCTTTCAAGCTGTGGATCATTATGGAGTACTTGGGAGGTGGATCGTGCTCGGAACTGCTGGCGGCAGGCCCATTTGGGGAGCCTGCTATCAGTTATATTCTACATCAATTATTACGCGCATTAGTTTATCTGCACGAGAACGGCAAGATCCACAGAGACTTCAAGGCTGCCAATGTTCTCTTGAACGAATCCGGAGCTGTTAAAATTGCAGACTTTGGTGTGGCCACCCAGCTCTCGAACAATATGTCAAAACGAAATACCTTTGTCGGGACACCCTACTGGATGCCACCTGAGATTATTTTACACCACGAATATACATACTCTGCAGATATCTGGTCTTTGGGAATTACTGCTATCGAGATGGCGTACGGGAAGCCGCCTCTATCGCAATATCACCCTTTTGATGTTCTTTTCAGAATTGCCGAGGACCCCGCTCCCGAGCTAGACTCCAGCTTCAGTCCCGACTTTCGTGATTTTATTTCACTATGTCTAAATAAAGATCCTGTGAAACGACCAAAGGCTAAGCAACTGTTACAACATGACTTTATCAAGAAGGGAATAAAGGTTCCTACGTCTGAAATCACCAAACTGATCCAGCGCAAAAGAGATTGGGATCTTGAGACAGGAAATACCGAAAAACGCTACTATACCCCAACTTTAGAGGAGAATACCTCTCCAATATTTGACTTGACGATAAAATCGGGAGACGATGACACTCTCAGGAAGCCCCAGAAGGTGCCATTATCTCCAATCAAAAATAATCATACACAAACTCAAGATTTGGAACTGAAACGAGCGCTCAACAGAGTTCTGAACCAGTCATTCAACAAGGTTACCCAAAAGAATAACCTCTCGACTTCTCAATATGACCAACTAGTCAAATTTCAAGCCACTATGATGGATTCGGTTATTACAAACCCAGATAATCAGTACAGAGACGTTTTCAGCAGCTATTTCAAGCTCATGCTGATGAAACTTATCAAGTCAGAAAATCAGCAATTACGTGATCTGCTAGTTCCCAAAGCAATACGACCACTGCCTGAAGAGAGGTCGCGTGACGAGGTGGAGGAGCTTCTCTTTACTAGATGGGCGGAAGGGATGATCGAACGCTGGAAGGACAAAAAATTAGACTGACTTAGATTATTAAATTACATACTCTGCATAAGCTTGATCGAAAGCTGTAGACCCTGAATTTTGTTAACAAGATCATCGAAAAGGTCTTTTTGAATAGCTATTTCAGCCACAGTGGAATCTGTCGTTGAAGCTACAATAGACGGAGGAGTATCATTGATCTGCTCGACTGCTTTCTCGCTGATAGGTTCCCACACTGGTTCAGGTGGTGGAACATCCACTTTAATTTTGACAGGTTGCAACCCATAATTCTTGGCGGAACAAGCAACTGGCTCAGAAGTAGAAACAGAATCTTTGAGATACATATCAAAGATATTTTCAATCATCTTCAACTCTCTGTTAGTATAGAGAGGACCAAAAGTTAACCGTCCATCGACCTGAAGGTTCAAGTCGCTTAGCTCGGCAAGCATCTCCATCAATTCATCCCTATAGTGACAGTTCTTCTGCATGAAAAAGAGGATAATAGGGATATATTTGTCGTTGAAGACTAACACTGGTTTCCTGGCTTTTTGGTCGCGAAGCAGAGGACTAAAAGGAGAATCGACGCCCTCATTGTCTCTGTGAGACAACTGCCAGCGGTAGAAGCTCATCAGCATTGGCTGAGTCTTCTTTTTCTTGAGTTCCTTTAGAACAGAAACCGCATAAGCTTTTCTAGACTTTGTGTCGACTGGAGAATTTTTAGTTTTCGAATCCATGATGGAAGAACAGTATTGTGCCAGGATATTTATAATAAGCTATCCAAGGGGGCTTGATTGACCTCTAGACCACCTCTGATGAATTGTGTAAAAGGCTGGTCTACATGTAACTTGTCCTGGTAATTTGTGACTGGTCACTTTTCTATTTGCAGCCCAGCCAACTTGCTCTGCAGTTCCTGTATGTGTGAGGATCCCGAAGATCCAGCAAGAGAAGACTTTTTGACTGGAACGGGTGGTTTCTTCTTGGTTGCAACAACATCCTCTTTACTTGAAGCAGAAAGCTTCTTTGGCACCGGAGGTTTTGATTTCCCAGAAAGATGCACAGGCTTAGATGGAGGAGCGGGAGCTGGAATTGGGGCCGGAGGAGGAGCAACACCAGCACGCGGAGGCGGAACAGGAGTATCTCTTGCAGGGATTTGTGGGGGTGTAGGGACTTTTCTACCTGGAGGAGGAGGAGGACTGGTCACAGAACTGTCACCTTGAAATTTAGGTGTAGGCGGTGGAGGTTGAATTTTGGAGAGATCTGGAAGCTCAAATTTTTTAGGTGGATCTGCAGATTCTGAGTTTGTACGAGAAGGCAGAGAAGGCTTGGATCCGGTCGCGTTCGGAGAAACCATTGCTGAGGGAGACGACGAGGATATTGAGCTGGCATTTTGGACAGCACTCATTTTTGCACGCTGCAAGGACTCTTCCTTCATTTTTTGCATGCGCGCCTTGAAGTCTTTCTCCTTTTCCACTTTCTGCTGTTCGAAGTCGTGACGAAAGGCCTTTGGCGGCGGTGGGCCGTATTTTGTAATATCGAATTCCATTAGTGACTGTTTAAATTTCGGCTCTTCAACTGGTGGAAGCCCGTTCTTCCTTTTGGCCCCAGGAGGTTCTGCAACCCCTACAGGACCTTCCATACTTGGCGAGCTAATTGATGGAGGAGTAGCAACCGACGAAGATCTTGACACGGGGGTGTAGGCGGTAGACGCAGTATATGGAGGTGGATTCTCCGGTGGGGAGGCATAATAATCCCTGGCCGGGGCTGGAGGGGGGACTGACCCAGCCTCAGCACGCGGTGGTGCAAGTGGCTGAGCAGGCTCTGCCAAACCCGGTTGAGGGAGAGCACGTTGAGGGAGAGGGACTGGCGCAGGAGCTGGGTTCACAGCAAAAGACTGGGCTTCAGCTGGAGGTTGGCTCGGTGCCTGATATTGAACAGCAGGTGCTCCATATGGAATTTGCTGTTGATAGGGCATCTGCTGCTGATACGGACTTGGCTGGGGTGCTTCAGGGTACGGCTGAGAAACTGGAGCCTGTTGTGGTGGATACTGAGCTGGGACCGAGTCTTGGGGATAAGCCGGCTGCTGAGTTTGCTGAGGTGGGTATTGCACCGGCTGTTGCTGTGGATACCCTTGCGGATACTGCTGTTGTGGATACTGCGCCACCGGTTGCTGTGGATACCCCTGGTATTGTTGCTGAGGAACCGTCTGCACGTATTGTGAAGGAGCCTGTGACATCGGGCTGTACTGTTGAGATTGTTCGACCGGATGGTTAGGCTCAGCATGCCCATTAATTGCCATATGTCGTGGAGGTGGTGCGAAGGAATGGGGGTCTCGTAATTGACCCAAGGGGACAGCCTCTGTTGGAACATGTTCCTCTTCGGCCGCAACTCCGTTCTGTTTGTTCTTGTTGTTTTTATAGGCCGTTTTGCCAGCATGGTACCCGTATTTGGAGACTACTGCGGTGGCATGACCTGCACCCTTTATCGCGGCCCAACTACCTGCCTTGATAGTGTCTTTATTATTATCCCAGAATGATGACATTGGTTGATTATTTTTTGGCACTGCCAGAAAAAATGAATTGTTTGGGCTGTTTATTTTTCACGCGTTCTATATTAGTTGTTCTACCATGTCCAGAATTTTCGTGAATAACAACTTTAAACTACTCAAGGTACGGTATCTCGGTTCAGAGTCCTTGGTAGATAAGCTTTGTTATGATGAGGTTGGTGAAAATCCCGAAGTCATGAGTCTCAAGAAGAAGATCGTGACAGCCATTCTTGCAAATGAGCTGTACAAGTCGACCAATTCTGGTCTACTTATTCCCACAAGCTCTCGTCTGTTTGCTAATGGGCGGTATACAAATGATAAACCAGAATTTGCGGAAGTGCTCAAACACTTAGAAGTCAGGTCTCGCATTAAGGATATAACATATGATGACCAAGAATTGAAACTAGGTCTTTTTCGATTCAAGCTGCTTAATGTTCTACCCTTTCAGCTATTTGTGTTCATAGAAATGGAGCCGGGAGTTTTATTAATGATGACAAAGGCCTTACCAAAGTTGCATCATGTGGCTACAGATTTTTTGGTTAACGATATGGGGTGTTTAATTAGCTCGATCGAGCTGTCCGATGCATTTCTAAAACAAACTCTCGATTCAACTATAGATCAGCTCGATCCAAGTGCGATTGGAGAGCTGGAACTCGCTTTCTCCAATATCAAGACCACAAATAATGCGCTCAGCCAAATAGTCATCAACGTTCCGGGAACCGACGTGGGGAAGTTTCCAAGAGACGAATTTTCCAAAGCTCTTTTCAAGCATCTCAAATCCAGCACATCCATTGATCTGGAGCAGCTGCAGCTCACGAAACTGCGATGCAGTTTATATCTCTTTGTCGCGGACGGCAGGCTCCGATTTTCCAATGATCTCTCCTTTCTCGTGGATCCTGAGGAGTCTGACCCAAGACCCTCTCTGTGGCCATTTCTGATCCAAATATGCAACCTTTGTATCTCATAATAATTTAGGTACTCTGCTCGAGCTTATCGAAATCGAAATCAAAGCTGGAGCCGCATCCACAACTACTTTTAGTGTATGGACTATCAACCACCTTGAATTGCGACCCAATCAGTTCATGAACATAGTCGATTTTCGAATCTCGTAAAATCTCAAGACTGGTCTTGTCAATCAGCACGCGGGCTCCGTCTCGCACAAAAATCGAATCCTCGTCCGGCTTGAAATCATTCATGTCCGAAAGCTTTAATTGATACTGAAATCCATGACACCCCCCGCTCTCCACTTGCACCCGGAGGGCCAGGTTATCGTTCTTGTCTTCAGTGGCTATTTCGTTGAGCTTCTCTGCGGCGGACGGCGTTATGGCAATAAATAATGGCATACTATTATGGTCAGAATATTGTTGGTTTTTGACTTTGGTCTTATTGAAGTCGACCAAGGGCGATGAAAACAATCGCAATCCCAGCTGTGGGGTTGCCCTCGTCGGTAATCGGACTATCGAGTGTGTAAAGAGACGTCCGTACATGCCTAATAAATAAATTAGTAATAAATATTTTTTCCGTGCTCGCCGATGGGTCGATCGACCTCACTAAAATCAGGCTATTTACCCCAGACAATTACATCCGATAAACGAAGAATCATGGTTTCAGCGCAATTGCAAGACGTCAACCTGTACCAGGTCCTGAAAGGCACTAGGACCCTCGAGCAGCTTACGGGTCAACCAGAGTCGCTGCTGGCAACCATCAAATTGTTCGAAACTAACTCCTCTTTAGATTCAATATTTGACGCTAGCCTGAGCGCTCTGCAACAAGACTTTAAACAATGTGCACCTCGAACAATCTTACTCCTCAATGCAGAAAAGGACTTCGGGTACTCACTGTTGTTTCTAGCTAATACATTCCAGAAAACATCCAAATCTTTCGAGATTCACGGCGTCTTCAATGTATCTGGTATAACTGACAACACAAAGGATCTGATAATGTACCTTATCAACTTGGCTGATCTTCCACAAGTTAAGGTCCACTTCACCTGCAATATAGAGAATTATCTCGCAGAGAATTCCTTTGAGGTGGACTGGGTTATATTGAATCACGTTTTTCCCCAAGATGATCTCAGGCTTCTGAAATTCCTGGAATATATCAGTGTCATTCATCCTCAAGTCTCGGTTGCTCGAATCAACTGTAGCAGCAGTCGTAACGATCAGTTCGAAAAATATCTCCTAGGATCTCCGATCTACAAAAGAATTGAAAACGAGCGCCATACCGTAACGAGTCCCGGTAGATGGAGTCTTGTTTACTCAAAATCCAACACATCCAACATTGTCAAATGTATTGATATCTTAAATTCATGAAAAAGTAAACGGAATTTAAATTATTATTTCTTTATTTTATGACTGAGCAAAGTCCCCGTAATTTGCACGATCAGGATATCGTGATTTTCAAATTACCACATGTTCCGGCTTTCAAACTCTCGACTCTGAAGTATGCATGTTTTATGGTCTGTGGAATATCCAATCTTTGGCCTTGGAACTGCTTCTTGTCAGCATCGGAGTACTTTCAGGAGGCTTTCAGCTCAAAGCCTATTCTTGCAGACACATACTCATCCTCGATGATGACATTATCAACTTTGTCTTCAGCAAGCTTTAACTTCTATCTATCACAACGCCAGAAAGGTGCAGATTACAAATTTAGACTCCAAGTGGGAAACTGGTTGCAGGCGACCGTGTTCTTACTACTGACTCTTTCTACTTTGATACCCAATAAACCAGTGATCATCTATTTCATTTATGTTATGCTGAGTGTGGTGATTAGTTCCTGTGCTACATCTTTCGCTCAAGTGGGTGTTTTAGCTCTCGTCAACGTGGAAGGGCCTATTTATGCCAATGCCTCAGTTGTTGGAAATGCTGTCGCTGGTGTTTTACCATCAATATCTCTCATCCTTTCTATTATGGTGAGCAAAACGCAGACAGATAGAGATCATCAAGTGTTCAACTACTTTCTGACTAGTTTGTGCGTGTGTTTTTTTGCTCTTTTCCTCATATGGATTACCTATAAATACAAAGAAAAAGCAGGCCAGTTTGGAAAACTACACACAGATGAAGATGTCATGGACTTAGATGGAACGGTTCCTAGTGAATCACAGCACATCTCATTCCGTGAGCTTTGGTCAGTGCTCAAGTATGTCGAAACTACCCTTTTACTCACTCTCTCGCTGACACTGCTATTTCCCGTGTTCGCTTCGAATGTGCTCTCTGACCAGGTGGACAAGAAGTATTTCGTGCCAATCGCGTTTCTTCTGTGGAACCTGGGAGATCTTTCAGGACGCGTGGTTACTGCATTTCCAATCTTTGTGTTCTCAAGCCAGCGGAAGATGATCGCATACGCAATAGCAAGAGTTCTGTTCATCCCACTTTTCATGATGTGCAACATCCGTGGCCGTGGAGGTGTTTTTGGTGACTTTATTTATCTACTCCTACAATTTCTGTATGGATTGTCGAATGGACAGCTTTTTTCGTCAGGATTCATGGTGATCGGGACACTGCTGAAGACCGACAACGAAAAACAGGCTGCTGGAGGATTTACTGCATTCTTGATAAATATGGGACTACTTTCGGGAAGTATTCTCAGTTATGGGTTTGTGTATTTGATCAGTGCATAGCGTGATATAATTATTTACACCAGCTGTTTTCTTGATCCCTGGAAGAAGAATTTCACCACCAGGACTTGGAATGCTGCCATACTGCACATGAGAACAACATCAAAAATGGAGAACCAGAAAATCCGCCCCTCTGTGGACTTGACGGTGGACTGGTTTCTGTTGTTTCTAGTCTTGTAGTATTGAAGGGTGTTGGAGAGCTCCATAAGCTTCTCTTCGATTCTCGTCACAGAGGCCTGAATGCCTTCAACTGCAGTGTTTTCGGTAGGCGCATTAGGAAGAGCGGCCTTGAACTCGTCGTTGTCCTTGATTTCGAAATCAACGACTTTTTCAGCAAAGGTCGACATTTCATTCGAGAAGCAGAACTCGTATTCTCCGGGGATTTCAGCAGTGAAAATGTACTCTCCTTGTCTCTGTTTCTGCTCGCTGATCAAGACTCTTCCGTCAGGAGCCTTGATTGTATAGTCGACATCAAAAGATCCTCCAGCTTGGACAGCAAAATAGTAACCAATGTTGGACTTTTGGTTTTGGTTGAAAATATAGTAGCACGATTTCTCGTTAGGCTGGAGTGTGAATGTGAGGGCAGTTGCTGACACGTATGCCAACAGGGCCGAAAGAAACAAGAGCTTTGACAACATTGAACAAAAACAAGGAAAACTAAGAATATTTTTAGATTCGCGACAACGCGTCGGGGCTCCTAATAGGTTCGTAGAATATGGGAGCAGGGAGTTGGTGAGGACGTTCTCGATTCCTACAAGACTTGCGTTGTCATGGAAACCGTGGTTACCATAGTAATGTGTTCAAACTACGGGTTAAACTTCGACCCTCACCTCTAGGGTGGGGGAGTCATTTTACAGGTCGTTGCCGGACACATCGCTCCTGTTCCGAGTAGCATTTTGTAGATCGGCCTACCCGTATGCAATGATCCGAAGCAAGAATAAAGCCAATTCCAGCTGCGTACTGGTAAAAGACTCTAATTGGCAAGAATGGGAAGAATAGACCAAGTATACGATCATTTGATCTGTCCAGTTTTTTCTGTTCAAAAATCTTGTTTATTTTTAATTTTCGCCATGAGGTTCTTCATCATTTCCCTGTTGCTCATAGTGCCTGCATTTGCACATCTGGCTTTGTTACCTCCAAGAGGAAAGCAGTGTTTCTTCGAGACACTAAAGGCCCAAGATGAGCTTGCTGTCACCTTCCAAATTGGTGACCGTGCCAAGGACTCAACTGAACAACTGACAGCCGATTTCTGGATCAAGACGCCTTCGGGTAAAGTCGTGCAAAAGGAGACCGATGTGTCTCATGGGGAAATCCAAATTAAGGCTCAGGAGGCCGGAAAGTACGAATACTGCTTCTCGAACGAGGGCTCCTCTCTTCAAACGAAGGACGTGTCTTTCAACGTTCACGGCGTCGTGTACGTCGACGTGAACGACAACTCGGACGACAACCTGGACTTCTCGGTGAGAAAGTTGATGGAGCTCGTGTACGACGTGAAAAACGAGCAAAACTACATCGTGGTGAGAGAAAGAACACATAGAAACACTGCCGAAAGCACAAACAGCAGAGTCAAGTACTGGTCTGTGCTGCAGCTGCTATTGGTCGTCCTGAACTCGCTCTTCCAGGTGTTCTACTTGAAGCGGTTCTTCGAGGTCAAGACTGCTGTGTAGTTAAATAGAAATAACAAATCATTAGCTTACTTTATTTTTGTTCACCCCTGCACCGATTTTTTTTCTCTTATGTCGTCAAGAACATTCTATCCGCAGACCCCCGTGGAATTCAATTCCAGCCTCATTTCTTCGCTCGACAGCTCGCTGGAGACCAACTACTCTAGACAGCAGGCTTCTGCGCAAGTCATAGAGAAGGAGGTCAACAAAAAACTCAAGTCTTTGGAGAACAACAAATTGGCCAAACTCGACGAGAAACTGTCCTCCCTGTTGGTCACCGCTAAGGACGAAGGTGCTAGCGTGGCATCCGTCAACGAACAGCTCTCCAAAGCTGCCGAAAACCTCAAAAAACTGAACGATGCCAAACCAGTCAAGTCTGCCGCTCTGCTTGCAGCAGAAACTGCAGTGGTCAATTGCATGAAGATCAATAAACACAAGCCTCTCAATTGCTGGGATGAAGTGGAAGCTTTCAAGAAACTCGCAAAGACCGTCTAGTGTATATCAATAAATTCATTACTTTTTCTATATCCCAACAGCTTGGTACATGAGAATCAGTGCCGAGTCACCCTCTCCTCCGCCAGCAAGAGCCTCGATCTTTTCACGACTGACCACAGTCACCTTGTCGTCGTTGAACTTGAACCATCTCTCTCCAGTCAAATCCTTTGGGTCCTTGACGAAACACTGATAATGGCCCGAATCTGCTGACGAGCCCTGATGTGCAATCACGCTGCTCAACTCATACAGTGACGAAGGGTTCTCTCCTGATTTAGGATCGTACGATTCCGGAAGGGCATTTTTGAAGTTACCGACCCATTTCTCTCTGAGTTGGGCCAACTCTTTGCTCTGTTCCGCGTGCTGTTCTCTAGTAGTCAGCTCAGCAGACTTCTTGGTCTTCTTGAAAATACGGCTTTCTTCCTCATTCTGCTTTTCAACCTTGTAGATCGCATCTCTCACTTTGGCTTTCTCTTCCTTGATGCCTTCATCCACCAGGTCAATCAGGTCAAGCTGGAAGGGGAACTGAACTTTTCGTAAGATCTTGGACTTCTTGCCCGTGTCTCTCTTCCAGAAGAACCGAACAAAGTGGACCGTCAAATACTTTGGCAATCTGGTTATCTTCCGAGAAATCTCGTACTCGCTATTTCTTCCCAAAGACTCGTTGTTTTTCTCGATTGTTTCTTTAAGGTTGCTCATCAATCCATCCTTGAGGAAGTTTGTGTTAATGGTGATGTGGCAATCCAGCTTGAGTGCGTCTTCGTAGCCATAAGCTGGCTCTTCAGATGTTTCGAGACACCGAGTAGCAGTCTTGAACTCAATCTTGAAGAACTGTTCGAGGCCCTCAGATTGTCTGAAAATGACACCCATGATTTGAGAGAAAGCCTCCTCAGCATCCTGTTGCTTGTAGAATCCGTGATCATCTCTCTCACTAAACTGTGGAAAGTTCAGTCTCATCGTAGTTAGAAAGTTGAGTGGAGTGATCTTTTGTTTTTTCTGTGACATCTTCTCAAATAGCTCTTTCAGGTTGAACACAAGGTTTTGTTCAGTGCTGGACCCTGATTTCTGATATTTCACAAGCCGGTCCTTCACTTCATCAACTGCAAATAGAGACTGGAGCGAAGAGTTCAAATAGCACGTGTTTCCCAGATTCACAAGGCCTGATGGATCGTCATTAGGATTGAAACTGAGATCGCGTGGATCCATATCCTCAATGAACTTGATAGCCTCGTGGGGCTTTTCAACAGGCGCATCAGCAGTTCCAAGAACCATGATCGTTTGACCAGGCTTCAAATTGAAACTTTTGAGGTCACTGTCGTCTTTCAACTGGCCGCCCTTCAAAAGCACCCTCTGTCTCTCTGGAGGCACATTGGTCAATGAATAGATCTGGAGCTTGAACGTGAGTCCTGGCTCCTCAAGATCCACTTCAATTGGATACGTTTTTCCCGAATGCTTCACGATTACTGGAGTTAGAGCACGGAAATTGGACATACCTTCGATAGACATGCGATGGCAAAAATAAAGAGAAATAAATAAACATCACGAAATACGGGGGATATTTAAAAGTTACGAGAGACAAACTTCAAACCTCCCCCGACGTCATAGACACGTATTGCATCTGATTTGGAAACTATCACGATTATCTAGCCAGCTGGAAGCAACCCCTCTTCTCCTCAGCGACGTTGCGGAGGAGGTAGCTGGCGCTTACGTCATCGCAGAATGTTCAAATATTTTTCTGAAAATTTTTAGTTCATCGACTCATTACCCACCATGAGCACCTCTAACTGCAGATTTTACGAAAACAAGTATCCAGAAGTGGACGACGTGGTGATGGTGAACGTCCAGCAGATTGCTGAGATGGGTGCCTACGTCAAACTGCTCGAGTATGACAATATCGAGGGTATGGTTTTGTTGTCAGAGCTGTCCAGAAGACGTATCAGATCGATTCAGAAGCTTATAAGAGTTGGAAGAAATGAGGTGGCAGTTGTTCTGAGAGTGGACAAGGACAAGGGCTATATTGATCTGTCCAAGAGAAGGGTCTCGTCCGAGGAGATTGTCCAGTGCGAGGAGAGATACAACAAATCCAAGGCTGTGCACTCTATCCTGAGAAGATGTGCTGAAAAATACAACATCCCGCTCGAAAAGCTGTACGAGACCATTGCATGGCCACTCAGTAAGGAGTATGGACATGCCTTTGACGCGTTCCGTATTTCCATCACCGATCCATCTATTTTCAACAAGGTTACTCCACCTTCAGAGGAGGTGCTGGAGGACCTGAAAGAGCACATTTCTAGAAGACTCACCCCTCAGGCCATCAAGTGCAGAGCTGATATTGAGGTCTCTTGCTTCTCGTACGAGGGAATCAGTGCCATCAAAGAGGCTCTTACTGCAGCTGAGGCTCTAAGCACAGAACAGAATTTGGTCAAGGTCAAGCTGGTGGCTGCTCCTAGATACGTGGTTACGACCCAGTCGTTGGATAAACAGACCGGAATCAGCATTTTGAACGAGGCTATAGAAAAGGTGAACCAGATCATCACCCAGTACGGGGGTGTGTGCGATGTTGCGATGGCTCCAAAGGCTGTGACTGCTACCGAGGACGCAGAGTTACAGGCTCTCTTGGAGAGAAAAGAGATGGAAAACGCAATGGAGAGCGAGGATTCTGATGAGGAGTTTGATGAGTAAATAGCAGATAATAAAGATAGGAAATGTGGTTGCTACGAGCTCCCAAATAGGAGTGCCATTAGATCCTGTGAACTTTTCTCTTTCCGCGACGGATTGACCATTTCCACACACAAATGGTAGGATGCTGCGCCTAGAAACCATTTCTTTCCATTCTCCTGCAAGAAATCAAGACATGCTTTGAACAGTTCTTTTTTGTAGCCAAGCAACTTTAGTGGATCAGCTGTGGCAGACTGCACCTGACGACGCGCTTCTATTTCCAAATGCAGCAGCACAATAACGTGGATCACAGAATGGACCACCACAATGTGCTCAACATGCGAGTTTTTATTCTGGTCGATGATTGTCCTTGAGAACTTTGAAAGATAGTACATTTTATTGTCGGTCAGAGGACATTCAGAATCAACCACTTCTTCGGTCCCCTCTTCCTCCAATATCGAAACAAAGTCCACTTTCAGTCTCAGATACATGATTGCACAGTAGGCACGACATACCTTGAGAAACTGAGTGTATTTGCTGCCAATAATATTGTTGGTAGCTGGATCGTCTCGTTCGTTGATGACAAGAATATCACGTTCTAAATTATGGTCCAGAGACCGATTTCCCAGCGGTCGGTATCTGCAGGCAACTATTCGCTCAAGAAGGTCACAGACCTCGTACCACTTCTGAAATATTTCGAAATCTCGAACGTTTCCCTCAAAGTCTTTTAAAGTCACGTTGTCAACAGCTAAATCCAGTGTGTTATAGAACATTGCCGAGCAACTGGTTGTCGATAGAAGACGATCCAAGCAAAAGGAGGTCCAAAAAAGACGAGTCAATAGGGAGACCTTGTGTGATAGGCGGAAATAAATAGATCCTGTGCCGTGATCATCTTGTTGTCGTTCCATATTTGATAGCTGATTTCGAGCAGCATTGTTGTGTAGGGCCAAGTCTATAATTAAAATGCATGCACGCGAGACATATTCTCGAACAACTTGGGGGCCTGAGGGAGACTCTTCGTGATTGCTGAGAAGTAGATAGCCCTGTATCAATGTGATTTTATTCAGCTCACATAGCTTCAGTAATTCGCACTTCTGACGAAGTTGTTCTGCAGTTTCTCTGATCTCATTCGGATCAAGCGTGTTATCATACCTAACACCACAGAGCATCATAGCATTCAGCAAAAATGGAGGAACGTTGTCTAGATCGTCCACAATAGATCGATCTACCACGGGATACAGGGGATATAGGTTGTCTAAATAGAGCTGCACCAGTCTTCGTTGTGATTGCTTGTCGGGCTTGTTGAAAGCACCCTTGAGCTCAACATAGTCTAGAAGGTCTTGATCCACACTCAGCTGACGTGTGTATTTGTCTCTGGAGGGTAGAAATCTATCCCTCCAGGGGAAGTAGAGATTGAAAAATTCCCCATCAGAGAGAGTAAGGAACGAGTCTTTGCTGAAAAGCGGAGCCAATGGATGCGAAGTGGTAATGAATTGGTAATTGTTGGATGTACTTTTGATTGCATCAGCGTATATTCGATCATTGAGAAATATGGGAGCTGTTGAATGAATTGGCTTCTTTTTTGGAAGCTTATCAATCAGGTCGCAAGCCTGTTTGGACTTGATACACTGTTCACAAGCCTTCTGTTCGTCTTTAAAATAGCATTTTCGGTGACTTCTACGACAACTGGAGCACGCTTTTGGAGATTTGGATTTACGGTTAAACCTGATCGTGCCAACAGTAAATGAATGCATGTCGCATACCAAAAAATAATTTTAATTGATTTAATCAATGTCTTTCAAGAGGCCAAAAAGTGAAGGGCCCGAGTCTAAAAAGATTAAGTTAGGATCAGGTTTTGCAAAAGAGCAATGGCCAGATACATTCAAAGAATTGGAGACTATCCATTTCCATCTAAACTCCTATTTTACTTTTCTTTCTTCTAGAAAGCATGTCATTACAACTCTTGATTTGCTCAAACCGTCTGTTGAAAAAGCGATCAAGCGTCCATTAGAGCTGATTGACGTTGCGCGAATTTGTCAGCTGATTTCTAGGGATGTTTTGTTTGAGTATGTTGACGAGAACCAATTTGTTTTAGAGGAGAAACACTTCACATGGAAGGATGGCTATTCACAGAAAGAAACGGATATCTACGACATTAAAGGCATTGACGAAGATGCATCCAAACAGCTTCTAGTCTTTGAGTTTATCGATGGGGATCTGAGAAAGTCGAAAACACGGCCTGGCTATATGACAGAAATAAAGGTTCCTGTGTACACTCAGGAGTCCATCAAGAGAAAGATTGTGAAACGAAATTCAAAATTCACTGCCGCTATTGCCTCGTTTTTGCAAGAATGTCGAGACAATGGCACTCTAGACCCATGGGATGAACTCACCAAAAAGGCACAATATATGATTCCTCGTCCTAAAGAGTTTGCGGATCCAATAGAGGAGATGATCAGTCATTCTGAAGACACAGACACAAACCAGAATCGTATCCGAATTCCTGCATTGATTGAAAAACTCAAACAGTCAGAATTCTACGAAGACCAGATTGTGGAGAATGGTCAGCTGGAGGTTGCACCCCGCAAAGCTTCGTTTGGAGAGCTGGATTTCGAACTTTCACCTATTGTGCAAGCTGCTCTTCAAAGCATTAAAAATATTGACCATTTTTATTCTCACCAAGCCAAAGCACTGAACCACATTCATAATAACGAACATGTCATAATCTCAACATCTACGTCCTCGGGTAAGTCTCTTATTTACCAACTACCGGTCATCAATGCCTTGGAACTTGATCCAAGTGTCACTTCCATGTATATATTCCCCACAAAAGCCTTGGCTCAGGATCAAAGACGGTCCCTGAAAGACTTATTCAATGCAATCCCTCACCTACGAGATCTTGTCGTTGAGACATACGATGGGGATACAGTCAAGAGAGACAGAGAAGCTGTGCGGTCGTCGGCATCTGTTATCTTTACTAACCCAGACATGCTCCATCAAAGTATTTTGCCCTCGCATCAGTATTGGCGTCGCTTTCTTTGCAATCTCAAATACGTGGTTGTGGACGAGCTGCACATGTACAAAGGTCTTTTTGGATCGCACGTGGCTCTGATCATGCGCCGCCTCCGCAGAGTCTGTTCCATGCTGGGTAACCACAATCTGGTTTTTATTTCGTGCTCAGCAACGCTTAAACAACCTGTGCGACACATGCAGGATATATTTGGTCTCCCCACAGAACAAATTGTGGACATAAGCGAGGACGGCTCCCCACATGGAGGAAAGCACATCATTGCGTGGAACCCTCCCTATTTGGATAAAGCAGACCCATTAGCTGGACGCAAACCGTTCATCACAGAGTCGGCACGCATTTTGATTGAAATGGTGAAGAACGGTGTCCGAACCATCGCGTTCTGTGTTGTCCGCAAAGTCGTGGAGCTTCTCATGAAGGAAGTTCGCCACCAGCTGACTGCAAGTGGAAATGCAGATCTTATTGGCCGGATCATGAGCTACCGTGGGGGGTACTCCCCTGCAGATCGTCGGAAAATTGAAGATCAAATGTTCCGTGGCAATCTTCGTGCGATCGTGTCGACCAATGCTCTGGAGCTTGGAATAGATATTGGTTCTTTGGATGCTGTTCTAATGTGTGGCTTCCCCATTTCTATTGCTAATTTTCATCAGCAATCCGGTCGAGCAGGTCGTAGAAACAACGATTCGTTGACTCTCCTGGTTGGAGGAGGCGATCCTGTCAGTCAATACTACATGAGACATCCCCAGGAGTTTGTGGAGTCGAATTATCCAGATTTGGCATTGGACTTTGAAAATGTTGTGCTCCTAGAAGGACATTTGCAATGTGCAGCATTCGAAAGGGCCATTGATGAGAATACGATACGAAATAAGTATTTTGGGAATTCCGAGCTTGTGCGCAAAATCTGCGAGACCCAGCTCGAGTTTGACAAGGAAACACGCTCGTTCCAATGCAACTCGAAATTTTTACCCTGGCCCTCGTCACATGTCTCCATCCGTGCAATTGAGCAGGATATGTACGCAGTGGTTGATATCACAAATGGGCGCAATGTGGTTATTGAAGAAATTGAAGCTTCGCGTACCAGTTTCACGCTTTATGATGGAGGTATCTTTATCCACCAGGGCTTGTCGTATCTGGTTAAAGAATTCAATCCTGATGAAAAATATGCAAAAGTGGAACGCGTTAATGTCGACTGGTCCACTTCTCAGCGTGACTTTACTGATGTGGACCCGTATGAAATTGAGAAAATTCGTTCCATCAATAATAGTGATGTTCCAATTTATTTCGGCAAAATCCTCACCACGATTGTGGTTTTTGGATTCTTCAAGATTGACAGAGATAAGAAGATTCTCGATGCAGTTGAGGTCAATAATCCTCCTGTGCTGATCAATTCCAAAGGCATTTGGATTGATATCCCTAAGAAAGCTCTCGATCTCATTCATAGTAAGGATCTCAATGCTGCTGGAGGAATTCATGCAGCTCAGCATGCTCTTATGGGAGTTCTTCCGTTGTATATCATGTCAGGGCTCGACGAAATCCAGACTGAATGTAAGGCTCCTGAAAAGGAGTTTGCCAAACGCGACAGCAAACGCAAACGTCCTGCCAGACTGATTTTCTATGACAACAAGGGAGGCCAGTATGGCTCTGGTTTGAGCACCAAGGCATTTGATAATATCGATGCAATTTTGGGAAAAGCTCTCACAAAGCTGATAGAGTGCGAATGTGAGTGGGGATGTCCCAACTGTTGTGCTGCTACCTTCTGTAAAGAGAACTCGCTGGTGTTATCCAAGTACGCAGCAATCATTATTTATGCTGTCATTTTGAACCATGATCTTGATATGGATATGATACCACATGGTCCTGAGCCCAACATGCCCCAAATTAATATCGAAACTATTGTCCCTGCCGATCTGACCTCTGTCAAGTTTTCGCCTGATGTGCAAATCATAGACGTGCGCAAGGCAGAACGTCCCCTGGCCCCTTTAAAAGACGAGACCTCAAAAGTGCCGGCAGATGTGATCGTCTCTGAAGATGACTTCAGTGACGACGAGGTGGCCAAGCAGCTTTAGTTAATTATCTCATAAGCTTTATTATCAGCTACTTGTATACAGATGTTGCAAGCGTCTCTTTGGATGCAGGAGCAGAAAACGGTAGCGACGATGCACGTGACTCGGTACGGACCAGTGCCGGGGAATCTGGTAGCCGCTTGGTCTTGGCCAGTCTGAACAGTTGTTGAATTGGCCGTAAATAGATAGAACCAAGAGTTCCAATGTTGAGTTCCAATTCTTCTAAAATATCGCTGGGCAGTTTATCGCTGGATGCCTCGATAATCGGCAAAGGTGGTCTGACAATCTTTTGAATGTCCTGGTTAGAGGAGAGAAGACGCCAGTAGAAAAGACCGCGTTCTCGGAGGTCAGGCTCGTTGGCTTCCTCGGTGGTCTTGCGTAGCACGTCGAGAACTAATTCCTCAGTCCTCTTGGTAGGATGACTCACATACATCTTGATTATAGCTGTGAGCGTAGTTAGTTGGACTTGCGTGGACTCGTTATCGAAATTGGCGTACAGTGACTGTAAAATGTTTGATGAGTCTAAGATCGAGGTGCCGTACTCTCCCAGAATCCAGATAATCGATCCACGCGAGTCTGAATCGGTGAATGTGTTGACATGTGGAACGAGCGCGTCCACCATGTCAAGATACTTTCCTGGATACTTGCGCAGGATATCTTTGAGAATGACGGCAACTTCCTGAACCACTGGAGAAAGTGCGCTTGACAAAAGTGTGGAAAGAACCTCAATACATTTATCGGCAACTTGAGGCATTCTGATTGCAAGGTTGCCAATAACCCTGATGCTCTTTCGCACCATTTGATCGTCAATATCGAGCGCATATTCTTCGAGTTCTCGCAAAACTACACCAATGTTCATCTCGTTGGCTAGCAAAAATAGAAGTTCCAGCTTGGTATCCTTAATGTACACTGGATCGTCAAATTGGCAGAAAAACATCGACACTTGAAGATCTAGCAACTCTGCCTTGTCCAGGAGCAGCAAAATAACGTTCCTCATCGTCAGGAACTGCATTTCTGGAGGCTTGGACATAAGATTAGCAATAGAAGCAGACATTCTCTGTCTAATAACAGGTAGCTTGTCTGTAAAATTGTGCACATAGTTGCTCAAATAAACAATCACTTTAAGAGCATTCATCACAACACTTGAATTCCCATGCTGCAGCAATGGAATACACTTCTCAACCAGCTTCACTGCATCCTCTTCAGTCTCAGGAACAAATGCCATAACCGAATTGAGCAGACTAATTTGACTCCACTCGTCACAGCTCTCAAGCTGATCCACGAGACGAAAGCAGTTGGACTTGTCAATTGACAGCTGAAGTCCGTCCTGGCAATCTAAAAGATCGAAAAGCGTATTCAGAGCCGCAGTCACCACGAAAATGGCAGGGTCATGTAACAATTTGTTGAGTTGATGAAGTAGCAGTTTCTTGACACCATCCTCCACTTTGGAGTAGACTTGCGAGACAGCATAGATTCCTGCCTTGCGCACGTGAGCCTCCCGATCTGACATCGCTTGAAAAATCCATTTGGAGGTAGTTTGGGTGAACTCCGGCAGATCCACTGCCGAAATGGTGCGAATCGCGAGAGCACGCAGTACTGGTGACGAACTGGTGAAGTCCGTCTCAAGGATAGGCAAAATCTTTGGCATATCCTGGGGTTTTTGGGCATGATAAGTCGTAAAGTACAAATAGGAAAGTCTCTTAGCCTCCAGATCCTGGCCAATTTCGGCAAGAATCGTGTACACTTCATTGAAAAGCAGAATCATTTCATTGTTCCCCAAAGTCATGTTGGCAACGATTTTCTTGAGTGCGGTCTTGCGAAATGCGCCTGATCGCGTCTTCTTGTCGTTTGCACGCAGCTCGCTCAAAATCTCCGCGGCCCTCACCCGCGTATAAAGCTTGGACGGAGCCATTGCTGACAAGTATGTAAAATAATTACTGTAAATGCATCGCGAGACCTAAAATAATTACACAGCCCGAGAATTGTTTTTGAATATCAGTACATGCATATTCAGGCTGGGATGGATTGGACCGGAACCCTGTCGACCTCATCCAACTTGGGACTCTCAACCGCATTATAATATTCGCTTGGGGTCGATTGTGGGGAGCCCCCATTATGGAAGGCATCCACAGGCGGAGGAGGAGCATAGTCAAAGGAGTCACGTCTTGGGTCTTCGTTGTCGATGAAGTCGTCAATCGGATCATCAAAGTTCTCGTCGAAGTTTTCGTACTCCTCGAGTTTCTCCTTGCTGTACACCATTCCGTCTTTGAATGTCTCGATCAAGGAGCCTGATCCTTGCCATCCTGTTGCCATCTTGTGGTACACCATTTCCTTGTAAACCTGCATCCAGTCCCACGCAGTCCATTGTTCGGCCAGCGAATTTGTAACATTGAGTGAGACCAGCTGGAACGCAACACCAGTATCTAAGTACTGGGTGTGCGGCAATTGAGGCAGTCCAAAAAGCATCGACTCGCGTTGGTCTCTGCCGGAAATAAATCTGTTCGGTCTTCCATACAGTTTGAAAGAGTTCATGAGCGGAATAAGCAGTCTGATCATTGTCTCTGTAGGTTTGACGCCAGAGTGGGACTCTGGGATCATATAGAGCAAGCTAGTCTCCTTAAGATCGATCTTACGACGCGAGTCGGTCGACATGGTCGAGTTCACTCTCTTATGTTGGCTGCCAGTCTTGGATTGAGAGCCTGTGCGGGAATGGGAGTTGAGCTTCTGCATATCCTTCGTTCTCGCTGAGCGAAGAGAAGAGTTGGAAAGTTTCGAAACCAACCCAACTGAAGACGACCGGCTTCGAGTCCCGTTGTGGTTTGACGTGTCGACCTCCCCAGAAATAACCTTATTCAGTAAGTTCTCATTGATGTAGATTTGGCCATTTAAGCGGATCAGAGAGTTGTTGTCAATAAAGTCCGGATTTTCTGGATACATGGCAGTACACGATCTAGCACTCCGCACCGCAGCCAGCAAATTTCTCTTACTTTTCGAGGTTGAAGTGTAAATTTTCATCTTTCCAGCTTTCTTCGAGCCGACATTTGGAGTAATCACCACATAGCAGCGAATCCATTTGTCGTTCAAAAATGGGAACCGAAGAACGCACCACTCCTCTTTGATATTGTTGTTGGTAGGGGCCAAAAGTGTACGGATATCAGAGTAAAAGATGGCTTTGCTGGAAAACAGTGCTCCAGTGAAACTCTCCTGAAGCTGTCTATTCTCAAATTGCGACAGTAGCAAACAGGCATAGAACATATCCAAGTCTGGTATGTTGTCGAAACGCAGTAAATAGAGCTTCGACTCGGTCAAAGTGATTTTAATGGTGTACATGTCTGCGGAAGTATGATAAGAGCAGTCGGCATCCATGATGTTGATGTAAATAGGCTTGAACCCACCATTGTCGTCATTTCTAAGTTCCTCCGCAGTCATGCTGTCCATTTCCCAAATTGCCAGCTCGCTGCCGCTCAATTTGGCACTCACATACACCCACGACACACCTGAAACAGAGTCGATCGCATCTTGGACAGGGACGCGCACAGGCATCTCGCAGTATGCACGTGCATTCTGGGCGTGGAGCAGTGTCACCACAGGAATCAGCTCTTCAGGCAGTTTGGCGATGTTGTCAGAAGGCTCTGAAAGAGACGTTCCAAGAGAAAGGGTTCGAGGACCAGGGTTATTTCCCTGTCTGAGAAAGGTTGTTGGTAGAGACGAGAGTCTTTTGGAATTGCTTGTGGATGTTCTTCTTGGATTTCTCACGTTCTTCATGGAGTCTGAGTACGTACGAGTGCCAGAAAGGGGTGTCTCCTTGGGACCCGTTGGGTCCGGAGACACAGCTGGAGCAGCAGGGACCGAGACAGGCTCTGGAAGACTCTGCGAGCTTGACGCGTTTTTGCGTCTAAAGAGCTTCCTCAACGCAGACATGAGTGAAAAACGCTCAAGGGGTAATAACAGCCAATATATAATACAAGGCTTGCTTGCAAAATTTAGTTTAATTTTTCGGCATCTGTTGCGAAGTGGCTGAGTGTACTATTTTTGCTTTCTATGATCCATTCCGTATTAATATGTAAGTGAAGAATCCAGTTGCTGGACTAACCAAAAGTCAATACAAAGGGAATTCCACGCCTGATTAAGTTCTATACCCCTGTGGACGTGGCCACACAGCAATTGTTACTCCAACAAGTGTACGAACTGGTGGTGGCTAGAAGCGACGCGCAATGCTCGTTTTTGACTCCTCCCCCACTCCTTGAGGATCACGCCGACATAAAGGTGATATATCGGCACTACGCTACACTCTACTTTGTCTTTGTGGTAGACCAGCAGGAGAGTGAGCTCGGGATTCTGGATTTGATCCAGGTGTTTGTGCAGGTTCTCAACACTTGTTTCAAGAACGTGAGTGAGCTGGACCTCGTGTTCGGATGGCAGGTGCTGGAGGCAGCGCTCGAGGAAATTGTGCAGGGGGGGATGGTGATCGACACCAGTATCAAAAAAATCGTCGCGGCGATAGACGACGCTAATAACCAGCAGACTTCCACCACCACCAAGTCGTGGTGGCGGGCTTGACTATATACATACTTATTCGCGCTTCCAAAACTTCCATCTGCTATGCTTAGGGGCCTCCTGCGCCTCCATCTGTTTTGCCTGCGCCTTGAGCTTTTCCAGCTCTTCCTTCTGCTGCTGGGCTGCCTGCTCACGCTCAAACCGCTCTCTTTTCACCAAGAAGCTCTCAGAAGAAGGCTTGTAGTCCTTGTCCCACGGCGACATGAGCGGCCCGGTCTTCCAAATAGGATCGTTCGAAGCCGCCGTCTGCTTCACGATCTCCATCAACATCTCTTGCTCTTTTCTACGCAGCTCCTTATTGCGCTCATAATCAGCACGTAGTTCTGGTGACAACCGCGCCACCAGCTCCTCCTCGGTGGGCACGGTAAAATTATACAGCAGCACTCCTCCTCCAACGATTCCACCCCCAACGAGAATAAACCGCTTCCAAAGAACCCAGTTCGACATTTACAATTATTATCAGTTTGATTGGAAAATATTTTTATTTGAGGATGACGTAAGCGTCCTTCTGAGGCCCCGGCTAGTCGCTCGACCGGGTCCCGAACTCCTCTTCGTCGCTCTGCACAATAAACTGATCTTCGTCCTCGTCCACAAGCGCCATCTCGATGTCTCCTGAGTTTACTGTCTCGTACTGCGATCCGTACCCTAACTTTTGTAGCACTGTTCCCAGCACGCTCTTCTTAGTTTCCGTGCCTGTGTCTGAGCCTTGTTCTTCTGATTCGTCGAGCCAATGGACCTGCTTCTTCTTCTTTTTCCGCGACGTGCTCATGAACGCAGACTTTTGTCTACTGCGGAACGACTTGTAGAAGCGATACAACAGATAAACCAGACCCAGAAGAAGAAGAAGCTCTGCAACATAGAACGAGAATGCCACCACCTTCAGCTCTGAGTGATACAGCCCGCTGTGCTTGTCTGGGTCTTCAGGAGTTTCTGTCTCCTCGTCGTGCTCCTTGAAGCTGTAAGTCCCATTTTTATCGTAAACAGGCGTGACAACGGCATCGCTGCGTTTAATAACAGCACCAGTCACCAGATCAAACAGTCCGCGACTCACCTCTGGAAGGTCGAAGGGCACCATATGTGATGAGTTGTAGATTTTGACATATGTCAGGTTATTCTCGCTCTGCACCTGGCCAACGACTTGTGAATCATAGAGCCAGTCAATCTTCTGGTCAGTGCTAAAACCCTTGTGGCTCGAACTGAGCTGGAGATTATCAATGACCATTTCAATGGACTTGTAATTGCAAATGATGTCCTTGTCTCCAGCAAAGAGCATGATAGGCATCTTCTGGAGTAATCCTGGCAGCAGGTCAAACGAGTGGCGCGAGGTCTCGGGCTGGAAAAAGAATCCAACTTTTCCGTCGCACTCCTTCCAAGTCTTGGGTTTTTTGAGATTCAATGCCTGCTGAACAGTTTCCAAATTCAAGAATTGAGTGACTTCAGGTAGATCTTCAGGCCAGTTAGAGCCGCATGCAGGGTATGAGTCAAATTTTCGATAATCGTACATGTTGTAACACTGCTCTTTTAGAGGTTTGGAGGCATCCCGCGTGTCGTGTAGCAGCTGCTGGAATATTTTAGAGCACTGCGATTTCTCAAACTCGTGATTGTCAGGATCTCCAATGGCGTTCTGACACTTCTCATGCTGTTTTAAGAGCTTGGTCATGAATGGTGCCTGCTTGTCGATCAGTCCATTCTCGATGGCAAACGGAACATAAGACAAAGACTGGAGATCAGGCTCTATCCAGCCGTTTCCAATCACAAGACCACCAATGTTGAGTCCCAAATCATTCTGCTCAATTAGCACTTTGGCAAAGTGCGGAATGTACTGTCCGGCATACGATTCGCCTGCCAAGAATATCTTTTTCTTCTGATCCTGCGGAAAAACTTGGAAATAGTTATGCAAGAATGCGTGGAAATCCTTTGCTGCCTGATCCAATTCCTTGTCATAGGAATCAGTATAGGAAAAGCCTGTTCCAGCGGGTTGATCCACAAACACAATGTCTGCGACCTGTGTCCAGGATCCTGGATTCAGTTCAACTTCCAAGTCGCCATTTATTCTAAAAGGTCCAGTCTCCATTATGGCACCATCCATAGATGAGCAGCCTGGCCCTCCATTGAGCCATATCACTAGCTCATCCTTGTGGATCTCTGCCACAGATCTGTTGTGCACAGTATTGGAGAACCTCCAAAAAAAGATGTCTGTGTTGTTCTCTGGATATATCTCTATATGACCCGCATGCATAAGTGGCCGTTGATCGGATGCGATTTTCGATAGACCAGGTAAGTCTTGGACAAGGTAGTCATTCTGAAACAGTGCAAAGCATTGTCCTGACAGTTCCAGAAGCAACAATATCAACTCTAGCATTGCAATTCCTGTACCGTCTAAGCCTATCTGAAAAGAAGACTAGGAAAAAAAATAAGGTCGATCAGCCTGGACGATTAGAAAAAAAATAAGGACCAAAAAATAAACACTCACAATGTTTGACCTGTTTGTATTTAAATCGCCCGTTGCGGTTGATCGGTTTGGCTCCCTTGACCAGATTCAATTACAGGACACCATTGATGTTGGGTTTTTTGATGAGACCATTCAAATTCTTGTTGTGACTCCAAAACAGGTAGATCATGTGGAGCTTGATCTGGTGTATAGTTCGCAGAACAAAATCACAAAAAGCATGCAATCAGGAGCTGAGCTGGAAGACCATACAATATGGACGTTAGAAACTTCGATTATTCCTGAGAAACTATCGAACGAACTGAAAATATCGGTCTCATACAAAGAATGGTCGCATCAGGATCCGGACACTGACGATATCGTCCATTTAGGACCAATCACACTCACCAAGCATGTTGACCAATTTGAAACAAAAAGCATCAGCACTTCTCTGCGTATTTGTCCCATCTTTCAAATGCGCTTTAGAACGATCAAAACTGAAAAGATTATGGCCTCACTCGACCTGTTCCTATCAGGCCAATTCAAGAAATCGAGCCTTCCGTTGCGAATAGATTCCATTCATCTGACAATCAAGAACTGTCAGATTACCGAATATTCTAAGATTGGATATCCAGTCTCTCTCGGAGCCAATTCGAGTTTGACTTTAGCATACAAATTAGACAACAACGATATCAAATGGGTGAAGCCGGTATTCGTCAGTATTCACTGCACCATTAACGGAAATCGAAAAGTGGTCACAAAATGGAATACAAATGTTGACTTTTTGTCAGCCCCGTCAGTGCCTCCGATGACTTCTCCTAATTTAGGAGTTCATAAATCACGGTCGACTAACTCTGCGCTCAGTCTCAACAAGAAAACTAAACACAAGTCTAATTCTTCATTGGCCCTTTCCCAAAACAAAAAGAATCTTAACATATCTGTCTCTGGGCAGACCAAAGTTCAGCTGGGTGAAGTCTTCAAGTGGAAGCTACAATTTATCAACAAATCCACAGAATCATTATCACTTATCCTATACATTCAGTCGTCCATAAGTAAACAGTACGAAAAGTCTGTTCCGCCAATTCCTATTTCTCAATCGAACTCCAGCAAACAAGACCCGGTTCCGCTATATGCGCTGGGTCAGTTGGTGCGATCATTTCAGCATGAGTTCAAAAAAGTGGGTCTGATTTCGTTG
This sequence comes from Ogataea chonburiensis, assembly GCA_030578415.1. Lineage (NCBI taxonomy): Eukaryota > Fungi > Ascomycota > Pichiomycetes > Pichiales > Pichiaceae > Ogataea > Ogataea chonburiensis. The sequence continues at coordinate 527,153 of JAJMRU010000002.1, read as the reverse complement.
ACCAACAATTTGAAGTTCACTTTGGAGCCAGGAAACCTATTTGAAACTGAACTTGAACTTATCGGCATCGAAAGGGGCTTAGTCAATCTACATGATGTCAAGGTTCTGGAAATCAAAAGCGGGGAGGTCCTTGAATGCGGAAGACTCTTGGATGTACTGGTAGTTTGATCATTCCAGGAACTTGCGCACCTCTAACTCATCGCTGAAGAAAAATCCAAAATACTTGAATCCTGATGTCTCATCTAACTCTAGGAATTTCATAAGACTGATCATCTTGCGAAACGCCACTCTTGACCGTTTATCGGTTCCCAGTTCAGGGACGCTTTTTAGCCAGAGATAGAGCACGTTCATGAGCCCAATGCTTCCCTCATTTGTGGTCATACCAATGGAGTTCAGTTTCTCTAGTAATTCGAAGTTCACAGTGGTCAATGTCATCTCCTTCAGAAGCGAGATTTCCAGCTCGTTCAGCGAGGTAAGGTCCTGGATTGTTCCAAGTCTCGTTAACAAATTCTTGTTTGATCCCTTCATGATGAATTTAAATGAGTTTATCAGATTGTCATACTGTGACTCTTCCAGGCTTTCGAGGAGGGAATAGAGGATTGACTTCGTGCTGACTGAGAATGCTATGAACTTCACAAACTCAAAAGTATCAAATTTCATGGTGAAAGTTTTCTCGAGCACTGATACTTTGTTGGTATCAATTTCGAATTTCAGGATCTTATTGGAGCGTGGTGGCAGCTCGCGGTCATCATTCAGCAATTTAATCTCTGATTTTTTGAGAAACTTCTTCCCGGTGTCCAACTGATAACGTAACGTCTCGTTCGTCAAATTTGTTAAATTCACTTCTGCTGTTTCCTTCAGACCTAGAACAACATCTATACTAAGAATGGATGGGCTCAAATCAACAGTTTCCATCTGGTTGAGAATTCTGTCAAACTGCATGCTAATCTCGGCACTCTTTCTCTTCACAGCCTGGTAATCAATCACCATTGCGTCCAACATAAAGTCAGCATACACAGGAAGATGATCGGAGCCTGTAATATTGCATGGCATATATTCAATTTGTTTCAATCCCTCGTCTCCACTATACAGAATGCGGTCTGTATAGGATGGTGTTCGACTGAAGTCATACTCCAATGCATCGTTGATCTTATAAGTGGGACGGAACGTTACTGGACCTTCACAGAATCCATTGAAAATGGTTCCTTTTTCCTTCGAAATGGTAAGCTGGTCATGGGCCAAGAGCTGCTCGTACTGCTCATTGGAGACGAATTCCGTTGCATTCTCACAATCCACCCGATAATTTAGATCGCCAGACACCAGTATCACCTCGCGACGCTGCTTGAGGAAGATGTCATCGAGTGGAAGATTAGAGAGCTTTTCCATCTCATCGTTGCTCAGCTCGTATGGAAACATCGGAGCGCCCTCCACCGACTCCTTGCGTTCGATTAATGAGACATTCCGGATAGTTCCAAACGTGTCCTGGGCTTTCTGCAGACACTGACGACGCATTTCTAGTGCAGCATCGTCCTCCCCGTGCGTCAGATGCATGTTGAGAGCCTGCACTCGAATTCCGGCTACCTTTTCGTCCACTGCTCCAATAGAAAATTGCATTTCAATGCACCCCTTATTATACCAATTCAAATACCCCAGACCAACAGTTCGCACGTCGATGTTTGAGATTTGGTCCACGATCTCATCAACGACAATCAGAATGCTTGTAAGACCAAGCAGACCACTTCTGTGCATCACTTGGTATCTGCCTTGTGGTAGCACTGCAAGGAACCGATCACACCATTGCTCGATTGTCTTGTCAGAACTGGTAAAAGAGGTCAATGGAATTGTCTCCTGTAGTCCCACGATATAGATATCTGCATAATTGACATTCTGATACGAAACTAACTGACGAAGATTGTCTTGGCTAGCACTTTCCATCGCCTTAACATTCCAGCTAATAGCTTTTATTTTGATGTCTTTGTGAGCTGCAACCGTCTCAATATGTTCCGAAATATAGTCAGACAATAACACATGCTGATATTTGAACTTATTGGACGGATTGAGCGCCCTGAATACCTCCGTTTGACGACAATTGTTCATAAGTCTTATCGCACAGCCTGAAAAAAAATTAAATCCGACGGCTGCACCGCCAGAGATATTTAGGTATTTACATATGCTCTTCTTGCGCGTCATCAAACTCCTCTTCCTCCGTAGTGTTGGTGTAGTTGTCTAGAATATCTGGCGATTCTGGCACACTCGCGTCAGGTTGGGGAGAAGCGACCTCTTCGTCCGGCTTTGTTGATTCTTCTGGCTCCTGTTCTGCCGGCTCTTTCTCTGCAACCTCTTCTGGTCCTGTGCTCTCTTCAATCTCCGCTGGTTCAGGAACAGGCGCAGTCTGCACGTCTATAGTCTTTCCACTATCTGTTGTTTCGGTATTTCCACTTTCGGGCTCAAACGACTTTCCTAGCCAGCTGTTCTTCCATCCATACACGGTGCCTCCTTCATCTGTGTCATCCCAGATTCCAAGCTTCGCATAATAAAGACGACCTCGTAGTTCCGAAAGCTCACACCAGTACCGAATAACTTCCTCCTCGTCTGTTGTTTGCTTCAAAGACTTAACGCGTGTCAACAGATCGACTGTCCGACGCATTTTTACCGAGCAAGCAATACAGAGCAAGTACTCCACCTCTTTGAGTCGTAAAATGTACAGTCTGGCAAAGTTCATTGCCAGTCGACACTCTCCACAAATTGAACACTTGGTTTCCACTGCAACGGGGAGATCTGTGTCATACTTGAACATCTTCAGACTATGGCTTCTTACAGAGAGTGAAGGAGAAGAAGGCGTGGACTGGTTCTGTGATGACTTCCAAATCTCGGTGGAAGCACTGTGGGGCTCAATAACCACCTTTGATTCAAAAAGACTGGTGACGAATGATTTCTTTTGGAAAAACTTGACGGAAGGAGATAAGTCCAAACGCAAGACTGGCTCAATTTCCTCAGTCACCAAATGACGATAGAATGATGTCTCGCGAATACTTTGCAAAGTTGCCATGGTTTCCTTGAATTGGTTGTACAGCATGAGATCGAACCTTAGCTGATTGAATATTGGAGAATATATTGGTCGCGCGTTGAACTTTTGAAGCTTCTCCATAGTAAACTGGGAGTCCAGCGCAATTTGCGACTCCACAGTTGATGACCGACTCTGTACCTTCTCCTCGCGCTCAATATCATAAATTATGGTCTTCAGGTTGGACAGTTCATTTTTCAACACCTCGATTGTCGAATCTCTCTCTCTGAGCGTCTCCACCAGCTTTTCATTCCGGACTTTAAAATCATTGGCTTCAATATTGGCCTCTTTCACCTTCTCGTTTGCCTGATCAAAAAGGGTTGCACTCAGGTCTTCCATCTCATAACTCAACCTTTCAACCTCCTTATCGCTTTCTTCCTTTTGTTTCCTGCTTTCCACCAGTTGTCGCTTTAACTCCTGTATTTTTTGATGGTTATTAAGCAAATTGACCTCCAACGCGGATGTCTTTTCAGTCTGCTCCAATAACTGGAGCGAAAGCTGCTCGATTATTTGTTGATCATCCGACGCCATAACGGAGACCGCAGATTGGAAACAAATTTACCAAACAAATAATTCCGGTGTAAAGATTTATTTTCACGGGAAGAATGTCAAATACTTTGTTCTGGTTCTTACCTGTAATACTTAGCATATTTCTTTTCTGGACTATGGATTCCGTGCAAAAACCTTTGGAATGGGACCATTCTGCAGCTCGTATTTTGGAGCTAGCTGATTGGCTGATAGAAGAAGGAAAGAAGCTGGATGATTACATCGCCTCCAACTCGAACAATGCCTCGTTCAAAACTGTGATCGAGCCAATGGCCGATCTGGAAAATGTCCAGGAGGGCATTGCAAACCAAATTACGTTTTACCAACATGTTTCTGCCTCGAAAGAACTGCGTGATGCCTCGAATGAGGCCGACAGGAGGCTGAGAGAGTTTGGAATTGAATCGGGTTTACGCGAAGACGTGTATCGTGTTGTCCACAAAGTATACGAGACTGAACTGGGTTTACTGAAGGGCGAGGATAGACGATTCTTGGAAAAGGTGCATCGTCAGTACGAGAGAAACGGTCTGAACAAGACAGAGGAGGTGCGGAACCAAATCAAAGATCTCAAACAGCAATTATCGACTTGCTCCCTCGAATTTTCCAAAAATCTTGGAGAGGAGACTGAGTACCTGTTATTCACTAAAGATGAGCTTGCGGGTGTTCCTGAGGATGTTGTCAGCCAATTTGAGCAGGAAAACGGAAAATATAAGATGACTTTCAAATATCCAGACTTGTTCCCTGTCTTGAAGCATGCCACTTTGTCTTCCACCAGGAAAGCTGCTTTCCTCGGTGACCAAAACAAAGTGAAAGAGAACGGGCCAATTCTGGAAAAGGCTGTGAAATTGCGCGCTCAGTTGGCTGGACTTCTAGGATATGACGACTACTCTCAATACATCTTGGAGGAACGTATGGCCAAGACTCCAGAAACTGTGATGGACTTTCTAAACGACCTCAAAGACAAGCTGCGTCCTCTCGGTCTTGATGAAATTGAAATTCTCCGCCAAATGAAGAAGAAGGAGACTGGTGAGGTTAATTACTATATCTGGGACCAGAGATACTTCCACACCAAAATGCTGGAAGACCAGTATCAGGTCGATGAGCAAGCTATTTCTGAGTACTTCCCACTGAAGCAAACCATTGACAGAATGCTAAACATTTATGAACGCATCTTCCAGTTGGAATTCGAGCAAATGGAGAACCCAAATACCTGGCATCCAGAAGTGCAACAATTTAAAGTCTGGAAAAAAGACTCTACCAAGGAATTCGTGGGCTATCTATACTTTGATTTGCACCCAAGAGAAGGAAAGTATGGCCATGCTGCTAACTTTGGCCTTTCACCGGGCTATACGGACGTCAAGACTGGAAAGAAGGTTTATCCTTCGACCGCTTTGGTGTGCAATTTCACTCGAGACACTTCAAAAAAGCCTTCACTTCTCAAACATGATGAAGTGGTTACATTTTTCCACGAGCTTGGTCATGGAATCCATGATTTGCTCGGTGATACTAAGTATTCCCGTTTCCATGGGACTGGAGTCAGTCGTGACTTTGTTGAAATGCCGTCTCAACTATTGGAATATTTCTGCTGGAGCAAGGATCAACTGAAGTTCCTTTCTGGACACTACGTTTCCAGTAATGCCCTGCCAGATTCATTGATCGACTCGTTGATCCGGTCTAAAAATGTAAACGGTGCACTGTCGAATTTACGTCAATTGCATTTCGGACTCTTCGATATGAGTCTTCACACATCCAAGGACGGAAATGTCGACTTGGACCGTTTATGGAATGACATGCGCGAAGAGGTTGCTCTAGTCTCCAATGACGGAGAAAAATCCAATGGATATGGCTCCTTCGGTCACCTCATGGGAGGATACGCTTCAGCTTATTACGGATACATGTGGTCACAAGTGTTTGCAGCTGATATTTTCTATACGAAGTTCAAAAATGATCCATTTGACGTTGAAAAAGGTCTTGAGTATAGACGGAAAGTACTGGAGAAGGGAGGTTCATGCGATGAGATGGACCTTCTTGAAGATCTTTTAGGAAGAAAGCCAACATTCGACGCATTTTTGGAAGAATTGGGATTGCGTAAAAATGAAAATAAGCTATAATCTACGAGACTACATATCAAAAAATAAATAGCCAAATCTTTTTTCGCTTTTATTTTTTGTTCAAATGTCGATTTGCACACTTTATATACGCAATCTAAACGAAAAAGTATCACATGAGAAACTAGAATCCACCCTTTCAAGGATGTTTGGGGATCTCGGGATTCCTATGCAGGAAATAAAGCTGTTCAAGAATCTACAATTGCGAGGTCAGGCGTTCATCACGTTGCCATCTCAAAATGAATGTTTAAAAGCAATTGAGAACCTCAACACTAAAATAATCTTCGATAAACCCATGGATATGTATTTGGCCAAATCCAATAGTGATTCTTCCCAGAAGAAGCATCTAGGAGAGTCGGAGTTCGAGGAATATATCCAGGAGCAGCGCGCGCAACGACTGGAAAATCGCACAAGAAAGCGCAAGATGGCACCGCATACACCTACAACAGCCAAAAAGCGCAGAGTTCCAGGAGCAAAGACTACAGAACCAAACAAGATCTTGCTGCTTACAAACGTGCCCCAGTCAGCTACCAGGGTCGAGGTTGCTGCTATTTTCGAACCTTTCACAGGTTTTTTGAACGTCAACATAGTCACTATTCGCAACCTTGCATTGGTAGAATTCCGCTCAGAGACAGAGTCTGCTAAGTGTCTCGAAAAGTTGGGAAGCTCACTGAAAATCAATGAGACCGATTGCTATTTACAGTTCGCTAAAAAATAAACTTATTGCATTATGTACATTTATTCAATTAATATTTACCAGTAATAACCGTGCGCATCGCGTCCAAAAAACTCTCTTTCTTGTCTCCTCCCCGATTGATATCTGCCATAAGCCTTGTGTAGTAGTTAGGGTTTCCTTTTGGCTCGAGTAGCTTTTGATCCAGCTTGTAAATTTGGGCCCATTTATTGTCTGCAATATTTTTGAGCGTTTTGTATTGCTGGTTTAAAATGTCGGCATCGAACAGCTCGTTTTTGTAATTAGGTGCTTTGGTTTCGTCTGCGAAAATCATCTGCTTGAGTCTCTTCACATCAATTTTCACAAGCTTTTGTTGTTTCTTCTGATTCAAAGCTTGCTCCTCTAAAATATTTTTTGGAATCGGGATCGAGCCGATATTGCAAAACCGCTCTACCTGAGAGATTTTGAACGATGCATAGTGTTTCACCTTGTCGGTGGGATACTTCTCTAACAAACTGACAATCTTTTTGGCGGTACTAGTGAACGAAGATGACATGCTTATTCATTAAATAATTTATATTCTAATTGGCCTGAAAAATTATTACTGGCAAAAACTTCACATCCTTGCACCGTGGTATCATCCTTTTCGGTATGGCCGTATGGGCTCATTTACAAGCCTGTATTCAAACTCGTTGAAGCTCTGGTGTTTCTCCCCGAGGAGATCGTCAAAATATCGAGTTCTTGTTCGTATATGTGCGTTGCAGGCCTCCTTGACAAATAACGGCTGTTCCAAAAGACTATTGATTTTGCGAATGTACAGTTTTTCGAGTCCAGGAGTCTCCAGATAGAGGATGTCAGCATCCATAGCTTCTTCGCGCAGTTTTTCCTGATTTTCAATCTCCAAAGCGTCCATTTTGGAGTTGTATTTAAGTCCCAGTTCCTGGCAGTTGACCTTTTTTAAAATTGGCTTCTGGACAATCGGATATTTGCCTGGTGTTAGTAGACCTTTCTTCTTGATGTACCTGTCTACTCGCAAGTCCACATATGAACTTCCTCGGACTTTAAGCGCGATGCGTAAAAATAAGCTCCTCAAAATGAGCTGATCGCGGATCTCTCTTTTCACCATTTCCTGGTAATGTTTTTGGCGCAGGCCCGTTAGGTCGCATAACTTCAGTAGGTTCTCCAGGAATCTGTCGTCCTGTTGTGAGTGAGTCACATCCGCCATGATGTAGCACGGTTTTCGAGCAGTCTCAAAGATCAGGGGATGTGAGCGGTTCGTTGAAGCCACTGAACTCCAGTCCTTGAGTTCATAGAACATGGCAATGTGACCTCCAGTATATGCTTTTCGTCTGTTATATATATGTCGTTTTAACAGAATAGATAATTGTGCCCTTGAGCCGCACGGGAGTGCTTGCGTCTTTTAGGCTTAAGATATATTTTCTGTCTCGATCCGTCGGAGCATGGACTCACTTGACTTCAAAGCCTGTTCGTATCTTTTGTCGGAAAGGTGTTCCTTAGTTTGCTCGCGAAGATAAAATGCATCAAGAATCATTTTAGCCTTCGCTGGATGCACAAATGATTTGCCCTCCAATTCTGTGATCAGCGCGGCCAGTTTGTGACCAAACAAGGTCAGATTCTTTACTGTGCATATCCTTCGATGCATTTGAACTCTCAGTAACGGCGTCAAATTCTGTTGACGAAACCTGTATCGATCCAAAATCGTTTCCGCAAAAGACCACATGCAGTCCTTCAATGAAGCCAAAGGAATTCGTGAGTCAAAGGTACTCGTGTGAGCAAAGTATACTGATCCCCAATCCCTGATATTCAGAAAGGTGTTCTGGTCGGGAGAGTAGACGCTCTCATTGTCCACAAATTTTTCCTTAATTTTGTGTTCTGCTAGCTCAAATGGGTAGTAGAGGAGATATAGCGAAGAATTGTACCCGGTGTGAGACTTATAAAATCCTGGGAGATTCGGTAGGTCTAGCAATTCATTGGGAAAGAGGTCGTCAATGTATGGAACGACTTCTGTTTCGATTTTGTCGAGATAGTGGAACCTTATCGAGTAGTTGGAAATTGCATCCAAGGTCGGACTCAGATATAAATCAATGGCCTCCTCAACCTCCCATTTGTATTCAGGACTCATCATCACAAACACTAGTTCTAATGGGCCTATTTCAGGTTCAGGTTCAAGCTGAGTTTCGTGCAAAATCGAGTATTTCTGGTCTGCTGGCTCGATAAGCTTGACAAATCTGTCGATAGAATAAAAGTCAAGTTCCTCGTTAAAACAATGATCTGCAATAAGTTGAGTCCCAAAGTATGGCACATCATTACTGTCGACTGCTTCCAGTGTGTAGAAAAGTGCTGCAAAGCCTTCAGCCCCGTCCACATATATTCCGTTCCCATGACTAAGCATTATTTTGACCACCAGACCATCGGACTGGTTAGCATTTGGCTCAAAGTTGAATTGGACCTCTGGCAAAGGTGAATCAATAGTTTTCAAGCGACCTTGAATATGCAATGCTATGGCCTCTGCAACGTCTGGCAATAAAAGATCAGGGGACTCGTAGTAAATTGGAATATTAATGACAACGTCATCCAAGGGATGATGCGAGAAATGACGGAGTATTTTCACATCAACAGTCCATCGAGTAAGGTAATTGTACACCAGGGTGCTCGCGAGTAGGGGTATCAATCCTAAAACAATTGCCAATTTGCTAAACGATGAAATCATGGCATGAAAATCATTAAGCTTAAAAAAAGTGAATGAAAAATAATTTTCACTAATGTCGGGGAAGATACAGCCAACCAAGGAAGAGCTAGAGCTCGAAACAAACAAGTTCAAAAACACCCCCACTCCAGAACTCCAAGAAAATCTTTATGTGCACGAGGTTTATAACGACATTGCCCAGCATTTCTCTCAAACTAGATACAAACCATGGCCCATAGTTGCCAATTTCCTTAGCACAATGCCAGATTATTCTCTAGGAGTCGACGTCGGTTGTGGGAACGGCAAGTATTTGAGTGTGAATCCCAAACTATATATTATAGGCTCGGATTACTCCACAGGACTTCTGGATCAGGCCTCGCAGTTACATCGAAAAGAACTGAACGACCTGGTGGTAGCAGATGGTATGTTACTCCCTCACGAAACAAATAGATTCGATTTTGCTATTTCTATTGCCGTGGTGCATCATTTCAGTACCAGCGAAAGGAGGGTAGCAGCAATTAAAGAGATTTTAAGGGTTTTAAGGGTTGAGGGTCGCGCATTAATTTACTGCTGGGCCCTAGAGCAAGAAAAATCCAGACGGGGCTATAAAGAGGGCATGGAACAAGATATTTTAGTTCCATGGGTGAAGAAAGATGAGAGAACTCGGATGAGGTATTACCATTTATATAGGAAGGGTGAGTTGGAAGACAACTGTTTAGCTGCCGGTGGTGTTGTGGTGGAAAGCGGATATGAGAAGGATAATTGGTGGGTGGTGGTGAAGCGTGTATAGATAAATGACTAAATGACTAATTGACTAATTGACTATATTGAGACGTTTGGACTGTTTGCCTGAGTCATTGCAGTGCGGCGTTCGTGCTTCCCTTTCTTCATTAATTGTTTGAGAGCAACACTGTCGAGAGGATCGAGCAGTTCAAAAGAACAGAGAAGTTCTTCGGAGACGGACATGACAGCTCCCCAGTTGTCAAATTCTCCGCAGTAGTTTGGAGCTGAAAACACAGTCACCAGCGAGCGGTCGTTGAAGAACTCGTATCCGTCTTCGACGACCATGTGAGCTCGCACAACAAGGTCAAATTGAAATTTGTTCAGGAACTTGTTGATCGCTACCTTGTTAAAACAATAGGAAACCCCTCGTTCGTTATCTTCCCATTCATTTGGAGTGTCTGCTGGATCTGACCACAGCAGATCGTTCAAGAGCCCAAAATTAGGCACGTCTGTGGGTCTTTTGATCATTTTGATTTCGTCCATGGAGTTGAGCACAGGAGACAGTCCTCCGTGCAGGCAGAAAATTTTAGACGCAACTATGGCCGCTATCGGCAGCGTGTTGAATGTATCAATGAACACCTTCCAGGTCTTCAGCGAGGCTCGTCTTTTGCATTCGTCGTAGAATCCGTACGCTCTGGTAATTTGAGCGCACTCGTGGTTGCCTCTCAGCAGGAAAAAGTTCTCCGGATATTTGATCTTATAGCACAGTAACAGTAGTATTGTTTCCAGGGATTGCTTTCCACGGTCAACGTAGTCGCCCAAGAATAAATAATTACTGGCAGGAGGGAACCCGCACTTTGTGAATATTCTGATGAGATCGCTGTACTGTCCGTGAACATCACCGACAATTTTGACTGGTGCACTCAGCTCCAGTAGAGTGGGTTGGCTCAGAAAGATCTCTCGTGCGGTCGAGCATATCATTTGGATTTCTGATGTCTTGAGACAAATGGCCTTGGTCCGCTTTCCCGAATAACCAGCATCGAGCAAGCGTTGTATCAAATCCTCAATATCGAGCGTCGCAGGTTCTTGTGCAGAAACCAGCTCTAAAGGTCTATATGAACCAGACTTGAATGAACTCGCCAAGGGCGAGGGCTGGGGACTGGGAATATTTATAGTTTGCGATTCTTGAGGCTGGTTGGACGCGAGCGAAGAGGACGAGTTCACTCGCAAAATTGGCGACTTTGGTGCCAAAGACACCATACTGGGCGGAACATCTATACTCAGATTGTTCAAATCACCTGAGAGCTCGTTTACGCTGATAGACGAATTCCGTCTACTCACCACCGGAGACGACGAGACAGTTTTGAAACTGGCCGTTTCGCTGACTGAACGCCGTGAGCGAATTGAACGTCCGCTCTTCACCGATGTTGATGTGTCTGTTCTCAGAAACTGTGGATTTTTGGGTTTTGACGGCTCGTTGCCCATTTTGTTTGCAAATAACTTATTTGTAAAAAAACTTGAGGGGCAAGGAAAGTATAGATAAATCCCTGACAAAATTATTTAGTCCGCTTTTACAAGACAGGCCAACTACTGCTACCGCTATACGCCGTACTCATGGAGCGGGTACTCTGTATTAATGGTATGTGGCATCTGTTCCGCCTAATGCGAAAAGAGGACCATTTAATGAAACGAATAGAATAACTCGGACGCGACTCTCGGCTAAGAAAATCGCTGCAAACTGGCCCTGCTCGTTCAGATTTCCAACCCCAAGTATGACCGAGGTCGCGCCTTAAATTTGCCACGTAGAACTCTTGTGTGAACAGTAATTCGTTGCCTAGCAACCAATATTATGGTTTCCTAGACTACAACCCTTATCCAATGCATTCGACGTTGCACAATTGCAGGTCACAACCAATATTACTTTGGAGTCGACTAACAGTGGCCATGCATTGCATTCCAGTTGCCCAGTACGGGCTTGGCATGTGGCACGAGTAGTTTTTTAAGGCTGTGTTGAAAAAAATTATGCACGTTTCGATGATTCCGGGTCTAAGACCGCTGGTCCCCACAGTTAAGCAGTCCCTAGAAGCGATCCCCAAGATCGAGCCTAGATACTTTATAGATCTCGCAAGATTTCATCAAGATCTCGATCCCCACGATGAGCAGACTGAACATCTGCGCGATCTCTATGTGACTATTGGCGAGCAGACACACTCGTCTTCTCTGCCACGAGATACCAAGATCCAGTATTACAACGAGCTAATACGGCGGTTTTCTAAGCTAGATTTTGGTGTCTATACCCATTTGGTACCCAAACTAAGAGAATTGGACGGACTTGTTTTACCTTCTACTCTGAAAGAGGTCATCAAGGCGAATTCGGGGCGTAGATGGACAAGTTTCGAACTCCTCGAGACACATGAGGGTACAGAAATAGAAACTAAACAGATTGTTCTACAAAAACTCGTTGATGGTGAAAAGGTGGATACTGAGCCTGAAGATTTGGAAATCACCTTTTTCAAGGCATACAGTATTTTGAAGTTAGAACTCGCAGAACTGGCGCTTTGTCACGAATCACAGATGAAACTCGTGCAAGAGTTCTTCAAACTCGAGCTTGACTTATATGTCAGTAAATTTCAGCTTAATCCACAAGTTGTTGTCGAGCTGCTACAGTCTGGAAATCTCACAGGAAAGCAGATTATGTCCTTGATGAGCAACAATCTTCCGACAGAGATCCTAATTCAATGCCTGGTTCCTATAGCACAAACTCGGAATCTTCGAATCTCTGAGAATGAAGTTGCCATGCAGAATAAGCTTGGTTACTTACCTGCCATAGATCCAGAAACCACTGCTCTGTCGCTTATCAATAAGCTTGACGACGTACCAGAGGCACAGCAAGAAATCTTGAAAGCGCGTGGCTTTTATCTGAACAAATTGCCAGAAACTCATATACGTGAGCAGCAAGGCTCTGAATCAAGTTCCGATCGTCTAAATTTCTTGGTGAGGGCTCACGATGCCATCAAAAATGGTAGCAAAGTTACGCCACAAAAATCCTCGGACCCTCTAATATCTGCCGCTAACATTCTGATCTACTCATACAATCAGCAACAGGACAATGCTCTCGATGAGTACAACAAATCCGTTTCCAAATGGAGCCATAATACAGCCGTGTGCAACCACTTAGTGCATGCTCTTGTACTCAGCACTTTGCTTGGTGAAGACGTTTCTTTGGCGCAGTACATTAAAAAAAGAGCAGCTGACGCCAACCTGATCGATAAAGACGGTCAAAAGAAGATCTCTACACTCATGCGAGAGTATGGAGATCTCGTAGAGGAGGCCAAAGATGTCAGATCTGGGTTGGAACCACAGCTTCTTGCCACGCTGAGGCATCTGGCCGAAAGTGTGGAATTGACAGTGGTCACGTGATTTTTCATAAAAAGCAGTTTATAACCAGGACTTCAGGGTGTGCAAAATGTTCATTTCCCATGACTGCTACTTTGTCCAACAACATCACCTGGCACCACAACCTTACTAAGGACGAGCGGAACAGTTTGACAGGCCAAAGAGGCGCCACCCTGTGGCTGACAGGTCTGAGTGCTTCTGGAAAAAGTACCATTGCTTGTGCTCTGGAGAGACTTTTACTAAGCAAGGGAGTGAATGCCTACCGGCTTGATGGAGACAATGTTCGGTTTGGTCTGAACAAAGATCTGGGCTTCAGTGAGCACGACCGTGCGGAGAATATTCGTCGTATTTCTGAGGTTTCTAAGCTATTTGCTGATTCTAGCGCCATTTCCATCACCTCTTTCATTTCTCCTTACAAGGCAGACAGAGATTTGGCTAGAACACTGCACAAAGAGTCTGGTCTACCTTTTGTGGAGGTTCACATTGATGTTCCTCTTGAGGTTGCAGAACAAAGAGACCCTAAGGGACTTTACAAAAAAGCTCGTCAGGGTATCATCAAGAACTTCACTGGAATTGATGACCCATACGAGGCTCCAGAGAAGCCAGAAATTTACCTGGACACTAGCAAGACCTCCGTTGAAGAGTGTGTGGAGATCATTGCCGACTATCTGATTTCTCATGATCTCGTTTCAAAAGATATTATTACATGTAAATTTTAGATAAATGTTTATATTCCAGCAAACTCATCCCACAGTTCTCCAACCTGCTGCCACGACTTGAAATCGTAATCAGGAATATTGAGGTCTCGCTCTGCCAACGCCTGAAGTGACTCCACAACGTTCTGGTTCCATTCAATTGAGTCTTCCTGAGGAACTGTCAGTGGCGATGCTGGCTCGGCTGGCTGCTCCAAATCACTCGATTGCGAGCGGTAACTGGTTAGCATATTCTGGATTTTTGCATGCTTGGCACTAGCCTGTTTGTTTCCTAATAGTGATAGCTTATGCATCAAGCCTAATGACGACTCGAGGAATTTGTCGCAGTCCTCTGCGTTAAATTTAAGCACCACTCCGCAGATGAAGAAAGTCAGACTGGCACTATAAATGTAGTCCAAATCCATCACACCAAAAAGGGCCATGATTCCATCGTTGAAGCATGCACTAAGGATATAGTAAGTCATTTGCGCTGCGTTTAAGCAGATTGTGAGAAGTTCGGAGACGTCCAAGCTCAGCTCAAAATTGGGGTTCGACTTCTGCAGCTCCACGAGGGTGTATAAAATTGGAATAGTCGTCAAATGAATACAGAAACAGCGATTCAAATGAAGCGAATACACAAGTCTCTGGTGTTTTGGTGTTCTTGTAGATGAGCTGAAGTTGAGTTTGAGGCCTGATGGAAGCTGGTCGTTCCATTGTATGAGGTCCTGAATGATTCCTCCCAAACTGGCTAGCCTGCTAGACATTTCACGCACCCCATAGATAGCCTCGTAGATGTCCTGGGAGATTGTGCTCAGCTTGATGTATGTGGAGAACTCGTGGGCAAGATTATCGTTGGGAACATGGTTGTGAGTCATGCGCGGAAGAGGACACTGGATTAGCTGGAACTGCAGCAATGAAGGCTCGCCCATTTTTGCAGCCAAAGTCTTGTTGAGACCATATGCAATCCAGAACACTCGTGCCTGGAGTTCTGCCTCCTGCGGATCTGTTGAGAGTTCGTTCCTGCTGAGACCGATGTGGCTAGCCATTTGAATAGCAAGGTTCGAATACAGCATTGAATCCTCGTCCTTTCCGACAGATCGGAAGTACAGACTCGCAGTGGTCAAGGTTGACACAACAACATAGCTTTCGGGTTGGTGTTTCAGCTCCGTGCAGGGAAGGACCTCGGAGATTCCTGCAGATAGGAGCATTTCAATGATCGGGTCGGTACTGCTGGTGTATCTAACACCAAGAGCAAGTATTGTGTAGCAGAGCGCACGAAACTGGTCTGATTTCTCAGACATAAGCCCTGTGAATTGAATCACAGGCTGGTATATTTTGGAAAGACGATATTTGAGTGCGTCAACATCGAACGGGAAATATATAAAGTTGAGGAAAAAATGGGCCTCGTCAACAAGATCCATGGCTGTTTTCAAGTCCAGCTTCGAAAGATAGCTGTGGATCTGCTCATAGTTGGGCTTTGGGAGCTGTTGAATAGTTTTCGGCTGTCGGCTTCTAAATGCCTCGAGACTGTCTAGCTTGGTCTTGAACTGGGGTAGTTTTTCGAAAAGCGAATCCTTAACTGGTCTTATATCAACTGATCGTAGATTCTGTGCATTGTTGGCGAGTTCCGACCTCAGCTGGTCAATTGTGGCTAGCATCTCCTGATACTTTGAGTATAGTACCGAGACTCGGCGCTCATATGGAGTAAATATGCAATCTATTTTCAAACTCGAGCATTTCGAGCAAGGTTGTTCTCCGGAGCATTTAATCTTGCGTTTCTTACAGTGATCGCAACTGCGGGTTAGTAGATGGTGCTGATCTACTTACGATGACTTATTTCGCTTGCGCACGCTCGTTTTAATGTTATCCATGAGAAACGAGCAGGCTAATAAGATCTCAAGCTTCCAAATTAAAAACCAAATTTATCTAAATCTGCAAATTATACCTATTCAAACTGTTGTTTTTTTTTTCAAATTACTTAAAAAAAACTCATTTCTTTTCTCATGCGATGGCATAGAATCCGGGTCTCGATCCGGTCGCAGCTCATCGGCTTGGTTCTCGTGGTAGCTCTATTCTCCTTGGTGGTCCTTGCAGTGGTCACCGGAGTGTACTTTACCTCGGTGTTCACTTCCTCCCGAGTCGAGAAGCTCCAGGTCGTGGCAGAGCTCAAGGCTGCCCAAGTACAACAGAGCTTTATTTACTACTACTACCAGATTTATTTTCTCAGCACAAGAGACTCTGTCGAAAACGCCCTCAGCTACAGAAAGGCGGGAAATACTTCCTCGGCAATCAGCAATGAGGCCATCAATACCATCGAACAGACTCTCGACTCTTCCGCTTCGTTCAACGACGCACGACTCTACGACATCGACCTTTCTCTGGTGGCATCTGTGAGCAACTCGGATGCCTCAGCCAATGTGTCTTCAGAGGTCTTGGATGATTTGTACGTTCTGAGCGATGATGATGCCTCCACAGTTACGTCATCCGTGGTGGAGACTAGTGGATATGTGGCAGGACCATACGCAACAAACGACAGCTACTTCATGTCGATCACCCTTCCAGTGTACACAAACAGCTCTGTGCTGGTTTCCACGCCCAATTTGAGTGGGTACATCACTGTGATCGTCAATGTCGACTCATTGAAACAGGTCACAAATAATACCTCACCAGACGAGTACTCGTCGATATATTTCATCAAAGGTGTCCAATCCGAAACCAACAACTCTGACATTGTTGGATTTGAGATTTTATTTGACGACGACTTTACAGAGTACAATGTGACCTCGTATGCTCCGGCCGAAGCCGTATTTGTGGAAGGAAAAGAGCAGGGCCATTATACCAACCTGAAAAACCCGTACAACGAGCGCGTATCTTCGGGATTTGCAGACGTTGACCTCCCCTTCACTGACTGGATGGTCAGCGTCGAGCAGAGTCACACAAAGTTCATGGGGCCGATCATGAATCTGACTAAGCTGATGATCGGAGTTTGTGTCGGGATTGCCGCATTTATGTGTCTGGTGACGATTCCATTAGCTCACTATGCTGTGCGACCGATTGTCAAGCTTCAAAAAGCAACCGAGCAGGTGACTGAGATCCGCGGCCTGCGGACTGTGAAACAACGCAAAAGGAGTGGCACGATTTTCGGGTTTGACCGTCGGCACGACGATCGTGACGACCCGGGAACTCAGAGCAGCGGTGTTGAGTCCTACTTCAGCAGGCTCCGCGGGCGCAGCGTGGTGCATCGAAACCCGGGTCTTCAGGAGAAAACCGAGCGTCTCAAAAACGAGTCGAGCGACACGAGCGAAGATAAGACCATAGCGAAGGAGGTCGAAGAAGAGCACTCGGAGCCAAACAGTAATATGGGGATCGACTCCCAGCAAGCACAGTATCAGCGTGAAAGCGGGAACGTCTTTAGTCCAAACTCGAACGAGACGTTCCCGGACTGGATTACAGGCCGCGCAGGTGCAATTCCTGCTGTTGTTCAGGGGAAAGGACTCTTTTATGACGAGCTCACAGAGCTAACCGAGGCATTCAATGCCATGACTGAGGAGCTGGATCTTCAGTACGCTCATCTGGAGGACCGTGTGCGCGCACGGACGAAGGAGCTGGAGGTGGCCAAAATACAGGCCGATGCTGCGCGGCAGCAGGCTGAAGACGCCAACGAGGCAAAGACTGTTTTTATTGCCAATATTTCGCACGAGCTCAGGACACCTCTCAATGGTATCTTGGGAATGACCACCGTGGCTATGGCGGAAATGGACATGAACAAAATACACTCGTCGCTTGAGCTAATTTTCCGCAGTGGAGAGCTTTTGCTTCACCTTTTGACGCAGCTTCTGACTTTCAGCAAGAATCAGCTACAAAACTCCAAATTACAAAAACGCACGTTCCAGATCGACGAGCTGGCTTCGCAGGCCGAGTCGATTTTCGGCAAGACAGCGCACGACCAGCAAGTGAAGCTGGAGATTGTCATAAAACCCGACAGTCTGCGGCACATGGTACTTTTCGCAGACTGCAATCGACTCATGCAGGTGATTATGAACCTGGTGAGCAACTCGCTCAAATTCACTCCTGAGAATGGAACGGTCTCGCTATCGATGCGTATAGTTGGAGAGTACGACGAGGAGCGGTCGAAGGAGGCCGACTTCGAGTCTGTCTACGTTTTGGGCAACGAGGAGTACTCGTCAGCTACAAAGCGGGACTCGGAGACGCGCAGCATCAGGACATTGGACTCCCTTGCGTACGGCAGCGCACTGGCGAACTCGTACAACTTCGGCAACGAGATCTCTGCGAGCGTCGAGACGCTGACCTCGATTTTGGGCGACGACGGATATTTGGAGACCGGAAAACAAAAACGCACGTACAACAAGATGGCCGAGCCAAAGAAATGGGTATTGGAAATAACTATCACAGACACAGGAACGGGAATCGAAGAGTCTCTCCAGGAGAAGATCTTCGAGGCCTTTGTCCAGGGCGACCAGACCCTGTCCAGGTCGTATGGAGGCACAGGTCTGGGTCTCTCTATTTGCAAGCAGTTTGCGAAAATGATGCATGGAACACTCACCCTCAAGTCGGAGGTCGGCAAGGGTTCTGCCTTTACGTTCACTATTCCTGTTCCACAGGTTGGTGAGCTGGAGCCTGAGGACAAGAAGAAGGTGAGTTTTGCAGACGATCCCGATTCTGCTCCGTCCAACTCGTACGCTGAAAAACCACCACTGGTCACAAGAGCGTCCACGGGAACCGCGCACTCCAACCGCAAGTCTTCGGGAAGCTCGGACGCCTCCAGCGTGTCGATAAACGCGCGGGCCAGCTCTCTCAGATTCTTAATTGCCGAGGACAACATGGTGAACCAGGAAGTGATTAAGCGCATGCTGAAGCTGGAGGGGATTTCTGATCTGACGCTGGCGTGCGACGGTATTGAGGCGATCGATCTGCTGAGAGAAGCACAGGCCAACGACGAGAAATTCGACCTCGTGTTCATGGACGTGCAAATGCCCAACATGGACGGACTCACAGCCACCAAATATATCCGTCAGGAGCTCAATTACACTGGGCCGATAGTGGCGCTGACTGCGTTCGCAGACCAGAGCAACCAACAGGACTGTCTGAGGGCGGGAATGTCGGGATTCCTGTCAAAACCGATCGGACGTGGCATATTGAGACGCATACTGCACGAATTCTGTCCCTCGCTGTCTCCAGACCCCGGTGCAACAGAGTTTGGGGACGCTGGAGGAACTTTTCGCAAAACGTCTCGACACTCCATCATCGACGAGGAGACGCCATAAGTAGAGTAATCTATTGGGATCGTAACTTATCGTACACATTAGTCCTCGTCAGAGCTGCTGAGCTCCACCATCTGCTGTTCCGTGTGGCCAAACATCTCTTTCCGACGCTGGATCTCCTCCTTGGTTCGCTTCAGTGACTTTTCCGTCTTGGCAGATTTCAGGAGATCGGCCACCAGTTCCGACTTCTTGGTGCTTTTCTCCTGCTCGCGTACCTTTTCGAACATCTTCTGAGTCGGGTTGAACCCAATTTTCGACATCGTGGAAGCGTCAAATGCCACCTTGGTGGCCATCTTACGATTCTCTCTAGACGTTTCATTCTCCAGACTGATGTCCTTGAGTGAGTCGCCACCGGCCACTGCAGAAAGCTTCTGACGAAGCCGTTTTTCCTGTTTCGTTCGCTGGAGCTTCGATTTGGCAGACTTGAGATCGTTGATGAGTTTGGGATTGGTATAGGTGTCGTCAAAAAACGCCTTGGACGAGTCTGGGTTCGAAAAGTACAATCGGCCCACATCAGGCTTCGGAGCATAGACATCTGCCACCATCTGACCTTGCAGCTGTTCATGGCCATTTTTCTGCTTGCTCGACATGTACACGGCCTGTTTGACGCCATTCTCTGTAGGTGAAAACATCTGGATATTTCCTATGAGCTCGAGTCGCTTCGAGGCTGTACGATTGAACGACATTTCAGTGTGATAATCGCAATACTGCGTTTTCGAAGTGTCCAGAGGGGTGTTGCACATGGATCCGTCCTTCTTGACAGACTTACAAAGACCGAAATGCTTGGCATGGCCAATTTCCAGGATCGCCTCGAGGTCTTCCTTCAGCGACAACGAAAACCCACTTCGCTCCCTATGCACCCATATGTGTGGGTTCAGCACGGCCACGACGTCTCCCAGTCGCAATTTGTAGTATTTCTTGAATGCTTTGGCAAATAGAGTCAGAGTTATGTGCTGCTTGAAATTAGAGAGCTGAACAGTCATATATTTGGATTTATCGTTGGCGGTCTCTTTAGGCTCAGATTTCGATACCACCACTCCAACAACCGCGTAATTGGCGAACCGTGGTGCATCGAAGTTGGGCGGACAGATTTTGGCGAGTGCTTGGTGCACACGGAGCGGCTGGATGTTGGAAAAGAGCGATTCCAATGTTTTTTGGTCATAATATCGTTTCGAAAGTGTTTGTTTGGAAAACGTGTCAGCCTCGTCAACTGCCACGTTCACTTTGGAGTTTACAAGGTCCTCGTCGAACGAGAAGACGCGTAGCTCTCGGATCTCTTCCTCATATTTGCGCCGCTTAGCAGACTCGTCTGCGAGCTGACGGTTGAATGAATCAAGACGGGCAGCAAACGAGCTTGCTACCGGGGCTTCTTTCTTCACCTCGTGTCTTATTCGCTGCTCCACAGCCTTCTGCTTGCGGAAATAGGAAGCCTGGCCGCGTTCGCGTGGATCTTCATCGTCGTCTGACTCCACAGTAGTCTGGGACTTTTTGCTCTCTTTCAAGCTGCGGATCTCGTGCAGTTGGTCGAGAATGCGGTCCTCGAGATCTGATAAGTCGTCATTCACGTCGTTCGACGTGCCGTGTTCCTTCATCAATATAGAACAAAAAATGACACCTCGCACCGAAGCAAGCCATTTTTATTTATTTGAATTTTTTTATAATTGTACACTAGGCATGGAGACCGGCAACGAAAGCGAGGCGAGCGTGGCGGGAAATCACGAGATCACCGAGACGGAACATTCCGACGATGTCCAGATAGTTTGCTCCTTTTTCCAATTAGACCCAAGCACTGTTTCGCAGCCGGAAGTCGTGGGAAAGCTGCGAGGACGAGTCAACGAGTTTCAGGAATTGCAGGCTTCTCGTGAGGTTTTAGAGCTGGAATTTGAGCAGTATAAGCACTCGACCATCAAGAAGATTGAACATCTGAATGATGAGAATCGCAGAGCGTCAGACAAAATTCTCCAGCTGCAGCAGCAGGTGGAAGTTCTCGAGCAGGAGAAGAACGTGGTGGCTTCGTCTGACCTTGAAACCGAACAGAAGATGGCTTCTCTTGAGAGCAAGCTCAAAGAAGAGCAGGAGTCCAAAAAGTCAGCATACACAATGTTGGACAAGAAGCAACAAGAAGTGATAGATCTTGGACAAGAAATTGGACGTTTGGTTGAGCAAAACAAGACTCTTCGTCAGCAGGTGTTGGACTCCGAAAGTTCAAAAGAAAGTGCTAATTCCGAATCTCTCAAGGCCAAATTTGAGACTACCAGACTCGAGCAGGAGCTGGAACTGACGAAGCAGACGTCGAGCTGGTTCGAGACAGAGTTGCAGCGCACAGCAGACGAACTGGCTCGTTTGCGCGAGGAAAAACGGACACAGACGACTTCTCTACAAAGTGATCTGGCGCGGGTGAAACAGGAGCATGCTGTTGCCGCCAATAGCGTGCAGAGTTTGAGCGAGTCTTTGAAGGAGATCAATATAAAATACAATCGGGCTCTTGTGGACGTCAAGAAGCTTACTGACAAGCTGACCTTACAACAGCAGGAGTCTGCTGAGGAACTAGCAAGTAAGGAGCGTATGAGACAGGTGCTGGAGAAGTCTGCAGAGGACCGCAAGAGGCGGATCGAGGAGCTTGAGAAGCAGTATTCCGAGCTCAGCAGCAAGATTTCTAGCGAAGAGACCGATTACAAAGAGCAGTACGAGACTCTGCGTGAGCAGCTGGTTGCCAAAGAGGAGGAACTTCGCGAAATGGAGACAACGGTCGCAAACTACTCTGAATACGACACCACTAATATCCTTGGAGATCTGGGCCGTGCCAACAACGTTGTGCTGACCCCGTCTTCACACAAGGTGCTCAAGAGCATGGGTGATAATTATTCTGTGACAGAACTGATTTCCGAGAGCAACAGGCTCCGCAAAGAGGTGAACAAGGAGAAGCGTTTGCGGTCGCGGGTTGAGGCCGAGCTTAGCACCATTTTCCGCGAGCTGGAGGCCAGAATGCCGCTTCTGCAGTCGTACAAGGATAAGTGTGAGGACTTTGAAGCGCGACAGACCCAAATGAGTGCGATCATCGATTCGATGAAGAAGGAGAACAGCAGTCTGCTGGAGCAGCAGGCTTTGCTGCGCAAGAAGAACGACGAGACTCTGTACCAGCTGCGTGAAGTGACGCAATATAGCACTGATTTGAAGCGCCAGGTCGCAGTTCTGCTAGCACAGGTTACACTGCGGGCATCTGGCCAGGACCCGCTGACCAAGACTGAAAAGCAGCAACTCGGCGATCATGTGGAGCACGGCTCGGAGACTGACACTTCGCGGCTTATTTCGGAGCGTCTGGCCACGTTCAAGGACATTCCGGAGCTGCTGGAGAAGAACAAGCAGCTTTTGGCAGTTTCGCGGCGTCTGGGGAACGAGCTGGAGCACGCTGAGAACGGGGCTAATGAGGAGGAGAGCGAGGCTTTAGAGAAGGCGTCAAAGGCGATATTAAAATTGCAACAACAGCTGCAGCAGACAGAGACCCGTTTAGAGGCCGTCAGTAATAGTCGCGACATGTTACAGAAGCTGGTGGAGGGTCGCGAACCAGAGACCAGCTCTCCTGCCCCCGATGTGACTCGACTGCAATCTTTGGCAGAAGAGCAACAGAAGCAGATGGAATCTCTCAAGAAAGAGTTTGGCGTGACTATTGAGAGTTTGAACGTTCAAGTGCAGAGTCTGACTGCCGAGAAGTTGCAACTTTCGTTAGACTTGTCGCGTTCCAAGTCGTCGTATGAGCTGCTTGAGGAGCAGAGCAAGTCGGCAAGCTATTTGCACGAGCTGGCCAAGACAGAGGCTGCAGAGCTGAAGAAGACAGTTTCGTCAATGCAGCAGAGCCTCACGAAGCTGGAGCAGCGTGCACAGCAGCTGACGGAGGAGCTTCTTTCGTCGCGAAGCTCCCAGAGTGCCCTGGAAGCCCGTGTCAAGGCCCTGGGTGCCGAGAGGTCTCTGTGGCAGAGCATGGAGAGCAAGCTGCGTTCTGACATCAACGGGCTGGTGGACGAGAAGTCGCGTCTTGCTGTGACGATAGCTAAGATGCAAGCGCTGGAGAACGAGCGCACGGCCAACTACGAGGCGTCGAGCCAGCGCATGAGTCAAAATCTGGCCACTGCCGAGAAGGAGCTGTGCAGCGTGCGTGTGAAGCTGGACGCTGCTAACGAGGAGGTCAAAAGGGTGCTGCAATCGAAGAACTCGGACTCGCAGCTTTACCAGAAGCGGATTGACTCGCTGGTGAGTGAGGTTGCGGGACTGCGAGAGAGTCTTGCGTCAAAGACGCACAATTTTGAGCAGCTTTCTGCACAATTGGATGCTGTGAACAAAAAGTATCTGGAGATGTCGAACCGCAAGAGTTCTGCGCTGGCAGCTATTTCTGCGTCGGGCCAGGCCGAGGACGATATCAAAACGCTGAAACAGGAGCTTTCACAGACCCTAGAAGATCTGGAACTGGCCAATTCGAATGCCGAGCAGTACCGCGAGATTGCAAATGCTGCTGAGAAGGAGCTGGGCACGTTGAACGAGACGTACGAGCGGTTCCGGCACGCTTCTGAGGAGACGCAGGCTGCCAAGGACGCTGAAATCGGCGAACTGCAGCGGGAGTTGGAGGCCATCAAGAGCGAGCAGAATGCGCTGGAACAGCGCGTTTCGGAAGCAGACGGGGTGCGTCGGGAGCTCGAGAGCAAGATTTTGGAGCTGAACACAGTGGTGAACTCGTTCAGCGGGGTCAAGAGCGACTACGAGGCCCAGCTGGCCAAGATGCGCAGCGAGATTGGCGAGCTGCAGGCTGTGCTGAGTGCCAAGCAGCAGGAGTACCAGGGCAAGACGGACGAGTGGCAGCAGCTGGTGAGCGAGCGGGACGCTGCCTTGGCGACGATCGACTCGTTGCGGGAGCAGGTACGGGCGCTGGGCAGTGCGGCCGAGAGCGTGCGGGCCGAGCTGAGCGCAGCAGAGGAGCGGTTTTCGCGCGAGAAGGCTGCGCTGGAGCAGGACGTGGTTTCCAAGGATGCCCGGCTGACGGACCTGGACGTGCAGAACCGGACGCTGATGAACCAGCTGGAGAGTCGGCTGAGTGTTGGCGAGGTTGGCGACGACAGCGACATGAAGAGCGTGATCACGTATCTGCACAGGGAGAAGGACTCGCTTGCGCAGCAGCTTGAGTATGCGCGCGTAGAGGAGAAGCGGCTGCGGCAGGCTGTTGCGCTTGCGGAGAGCGAGGCGGGCGAGGCCAAGGCGGAGCTTGCGCGTGTGCAGGAAGACAGCAAGACGAGCGACAAGTACGCTGCTGTTCTGGAGGAGATGAAGGGGACGAGCCACGAGCTGGAGCTGTTCAAGGACAACAACCGGCAGCTGCGGGACGAGAACGGGGTGCTGATGGCGCGCGTGGCGCAGCTGGAGCAGCGGGCTGTGCATGCGGAGCAGCAGGCCAACGCGCAGCAGAAGAAGGCTGCGCAGCTGGAGCAGGAGCTCAAGATCCGGGAGTCGCAGGTCGCTTTGGTTTCTGAGCAGCTGGAGGGTCTGAAGCAGCAGGACGAGAAGCCTGCACAGCTGGAGGTCGAGCTGAAGCAGCTGCAGGAGCGTTATGACAAGCTACGTGCAGAGGCCCAGGACAAGCTGAACAAGAGCCGTGTTTCGCGGCAGCAGCTGAACAGCGAGAAGGAGGCTCTGGGAGCGCGGGTGAAGCAGCTGGAGGAGGAGCTTGCGCAGGCGGGGTCTGCAGAGAAGACGGAGCTTGAGCAGAAACTGCAGCAGGCGGTGGCTGCGAGCTCGAGGCTCAAGGTGGACTACGATATCAAGCTGAACAGGCTGAATGCGGAGATCAGTCGCCTCAAGACTGTGCAGGAGGCTGTTCCTGTTGAGGAGATGCGTCGCCAGATCAAGGCGGAGTGCGACGCGGAGCTGGAGGCGCACAAGAAGCGGATCCGGGCGCCTGTCCAGGCGAAGATCAACGAGGTGATCGAGCAGAGATGGAAGGCGCGCAAGGAGGCTCTCGAGAAGGAGTATGCGCAGAGCGGGTCTGAGGAGCTGCTGAAGCGGTTTGAGCAGGAGAAGGAGCAGCTGAAGAAGGACACTGCTGCTGCGATCCGCAAGGAGTCCGAGTTCAAGGAGAACATTTGGAAAAAACAGCTCACCTCGCTGCGGGAGAAGGTCAAGACTCTGGAGGCTGCCAAGCGAGCTGCTGACGAGGAGGGAGACGAGGCCTCGAAGCGGGCCAAGACTGAATAGGATACTGTATAATAAATCAGGTAAGCGATAAATACTGCAGATTATTTCCAGCAAGCGGCTGGAAAACGACGCGAGAGCCGGCAATGGCGACAATGGTGCCGTCCACGCAGATGCGGCGGAGAGCGGGCTCGGTCTCTGCGATGACCAGCTCGAAGGTCTGGCCCTTCAAGTAGCCGACACGCGAATCTTTAACGTGCTGGCCCTGGTTATACGCCATAGTGAGAAGCTCCACGGTGGAGCTGGCGGGCTGGTGATCGAAATACACCGCATGCAGCGCGTGTTCTGCCGGGTCCGACTCGGGCGAGATCTCGAACGTGTGTTCAAACCGCGGAAGTGCTGCCACCAGGAAATATCCCAGACTGGCGTTCTGGAAAACTGCTTTTCCGTCGCAGTAAAGGGAGCCGTGGAAAGCTGGGTTTTTCTCGAGAATTCGGCGTGCCGCGATCTGGAACCGCTCATTTCCGAGTTGTCGCAGCTCCGGAGAGTCTGAATCGGCCACTAGACACGCGTGCAGACCCCACGAGCCCACCACAAAAAACTTGAGCCGGTCCACTTGCTGGCCGTCCACCAATTTCGACCCGGGCTCGAAATTCGCAGAGTACAGTTGCAGCGGGTGCACCCGGCCTGTTGTGAGTGCCTGAACGGCGTCCAGCACTGAAGAAAGACCAATTGAGTGACAAAACGCGTTTCCAGTCCCCATTGGGATATTTAAAAGCGTAATATTGGCACACTCAGACATGGAATTAATAAGCTCTGTAATTGTAGTGTCTCCCGAAATAACAACGAGCAGCAAATTGTCCGATCCCAGCGTCTGGGCATATTCTCGAACAGAGGAGGGACTGCTGGTGGCAATATAACGATGCTGGAGATTCCACGAGAGAAATAGGGGCCGTAAAAGCTGGACATAGACGTCCTTAGACGAGACCCGTTTGCCGGACTTGACAGAGTCCAGAACCACGATTTCGCGCGCACGCAAAAGGGGCGGGACCTGTGCGACCTCGGTGGACTGCACTTGCCACAGATACTCTGTTGAGGTCTCAGATATATGCACAACACCGCGGCCCGTGGAGAGAAGAGTCATGGAGGAAGATTGCACCGCCACGTTTGGGCGGAAGTAGGGTGGGGTGTGGCTGGTGGGGGTGGCCAAGTCTGCGCACGAGATGGACGTGTGTGTGCTGAGGTGCCGAGGTGCTGGGGCGTCGGTGTGCCGCGGGCTGGCGGCGCGCCGCTCGTGTCAATTTTGCACGGCCCCCCGTGTCCGCCAATCACCGGCCGGGTATTGGTCTTACCTAATCGGGTCGTGCGCCGTCTATATGAAAATTTCTCGATTCCAAAAAGAGTTATAATAATCTACTTTGTTATGGAGTCTCTAGCACGCCAATCTCGGGCTGTATGCCCCTTCATGAAGCACCAGTCTGCCTCAGCTCTCAGACAGATGGCCCAGACGTCCAGTCTGGCTTCCACGGCCCACAGCTGTCCTGTTATGGGACCTGCTCTCGAGGCCAAGCGGCCCTACAGCACTCCCTCGAAGCCGCTGAACGCCCAGGCTGCTGCCGATCCAGCGATTCCAGAGGCCTCCCAGCCTGTGTTTTACCACGGATCGTCCAGCGAGACCTCATTTGACTACGAGGGCCTTTTCCAGGACCAAGTGGCAGACAAGAGACGTGACAAGTCGTACCGGTTCTTCAACAATATCAACCGACTGGCCAAGGAATTCCCCAAGGCACATCTTGCCAAGGAGGACGACAAGGTGACCGTCTGGTGCTCGAACGACTATCTGGGAATGGGCAAAAATGTGGAGGTTCTGGAGACCATGAACAAGACCATGCTCAAGTACGGCACTGGGGCTGGAGGAACCCGGAACATTGCGGGGCACAACCGGCACGCCATCACTCTGGAGGCCGAGCTGGCTGCTTTGCACAAGAAGGAGGGCGCGTTGGTGTTCTCGTCGTGTTTCGTGGCCAACGACGCGGTGCTGTCTCTGCTGGGCCAGAAAATGAAGGACCTGGTAATTTTTTCTGATCAACTGAACCATGCCTCGATGATCACTGGAGTGCGCAACTCGCGTGCGAAAAAACACATTTTCGAGCACAACAACCTCGAGCAGCTGGAGACGCTGCTGGCGCAGTACCCGAGGTCGACTCCCAAGCTGATTGCGTTTGAGAGCGTGTACTCGATGTGTGGCTCGGTGGCTCCGATCGAGCAGATCTGCGACCTGGCAGACAAGTACGGGGCCCTCACGTTCCTGGACGAGGTGCACGCTGTCGGGATGTACGGTCCGCACGGGGCCGGCGTCGCCGAGCATCTGGACTTCGAGGCCCATCTCAAGGCGGGCATTGCGTCGCCAGGCTTCAGGACTGTCATGGACCGCGTGGACATCATCACCGGCACTCTGGGCAAGTCTTTCGGTACTGTGGGCGGGTATGTTGCTGCGTCGGCCAAGATGGTGGACTGGATCCGGTCCTTTGCGCCCGGGTTCATCTTCACCACGACGCTGCCTCCTGCGCTGATGGCCGGGACCACTGCGTCGATCCGGATCGTGAGACAGAACATCATGGACAGGGTGAACCAGCAGAAAAACGTGGGGTATGTGAAGAAGCAGTTCGAGCTTTTGGGCATTCCGGTGATTCCAAACCCCTCGCACATTGTTCCGCTGCTTGTTGGCAATGCTGCAGAGGCCAAGACGGCCTCGGACATTCTGCTGGAGCAGCACAAGATCTACGTGCAGGCGATCAACTTCCCGACCGTTGCGCGGGGCGAGGAGCGGCTGAGAATCACCCCCTCGCCCCACCACTCCAAGGAGGTCTCGGACGCCCTGATCGAGGCTGTGGACTCTGTGTGGACGAAGCTGGAGCTGAAGAGAGTCGCGCAGTGGGAGCAGGAGGGCGGACACTGCGGCGTGGGCTCGCCAGTCGCGCGCGAGGACAACCTGTGGACCGCGGAGCAGCTGGCTCTGCGCAACAGCGACCTCAACCCCAACGTGGTGGACCCTGTGATCGAGCAGCTGGCCACCTCCTCGGGCGTGGCGGTGTAGGATCCGCTGGCTCCGCTGGCACCCTGTTCTTTGTCTGTCTCTTGAATACTCGTTTACATATTCTGGAACGCATCTCAATTGCCTCCATATACTAAATCTCCAGTAAATCTGCCTACAGCTCGTCGTACGGAATGCTGAACAGCGCAGGAGGGTATGGCGGGTTGTGCACCTCCTCCATCTCGTCCCACGTCTTTCTCAGATACGTCTCCATCTCCTGGCACTCGGCAATGAAGGCGGGCTGGTCGAAGTCTGCGCCGCCCACCAGCTCGGCCACCAGCTTCTCGCGGTACCACTTGATGTGCTTTTCCAGGTTCTCGAGCCGGAACTCGCACCAGTCCCTGTAGAACTCGTTGTAGCGGGCCCTAGGAAGCACGCTCGGCTTGGTGGTGGTCAGCAGGTTGTTGTCCAGATGCTCCGGGCCTGCCAGACAGTAGCCTCCCACAGACGTGATTCTGTTCGAGTTGGTGACCGGCTTGGTGGCCACGTGTCTCAGAACCATGCCCTGGATCAGCGTGGCGTACCCGATCTTAGGATCTGGCACACGGAACACCTTGTCGTCTCCGGTGATGATTCCCGTCTCTCCGCCAATAGCGTCGTCGCCAATGTCCAGCATGATGACCAGCGCAAACGCCGACGAGTCGTAGTGCAGGCCCAGCGTGGACGGAATCTCGTCGCCCTTCTTGGTGTTCTGCTCCTGGTACTCCTTGAGCTGGGCCTCTCTGTTGGAGGCGCTCGCAGCGATGTCCTCGGGCCGCTGGCTGGCCAGCGACACGTTGCAGTGGCCGTACTCCGCGTTGTAAACGTTGGTCATAGGCACGCCGGTGAATCCCTGCAGGATCTTGTGCAGAACTGGCGACTTGAACAGGGCGTCCGAGAAAGGAGCCAGATGCCGACAGTGGCCCCCGACGTGGAAGTCCAGTCTGGTGGCGCCCTTGGACAGATTAGGCAGCTTGGAAAAGTTGGCAATCACCTCCGGCTTGAGTGCCTCCCACAGAACCATGTCGACGGCCTCCTGGGACAGCAGCGGGAACGGATACGTGGCGGCGAAGTCTGCCACTGGCTTGCATCTGAACTTGGTGATGTTGAGGTCTGCCAGAGTGCGTCTGACTGTGGTTTTGTAGTACTCGTCCTTGAAGACAAGGTGCTTGGCAGGGTCGAACTCGAGGTTCGGGTCGAACGTTGGCTTATCTTCGAGCTTCTTGCGCAGCAGCGCAATCTCGCAGTCGACAGTCTCCTGCGGAATGGTGTACTCCTCGCTGCCGGTCTTGTAGTTGACGCAGTGGCCGAGGTCTTTGGATAAAGTAGGGTACGCGGAAGGAAGTTCGATAGTCATTTGCACACCTGCGAAGGCGGGGGGCCGCTTTTATATCGCGGCGGAGAGCGATAGAAAAATCGCCAATAGCCGTATTCGGAAGTCGCGAGTCGCGATAAGAAAAATTATAACGCTACCTAATCGTTGCACCGCCCGTCTGCAAGCTTGTCGATCTGGCTGAACAGCCACGCGCTCGTGAACGTGGTGAGCCCGATCGCCTTGCTGCGGATCCCCATGTTGCGGTCGTCGGTCACCAGCACGTTGTACCTGAAAACGCTCGCCTCCAGCCGGCTCAGCACGCGGGTGCCCGAGTCCACTGCCGCGTCCAGCCCCAGCAGCACGCTCTTGCCCAGGTCGTCGCTCAGCTTGATCGCCTTCATGATGATCTCGTCCGTATTGGAGCGCCAGTTCTGGTTCTGCTCGAACTCCAGCGTCTCGTTCAGCGACGAGGCCTGGCTCCCGTCTGCGCGAATTGGCACAATCAGCTTATCTGCGTACAACTGGCGCACAATAATCACTGCGCGCGTCGCAGAGTCTGCCACCGACGAGTCTGCCGACCGCCGCAGCGACCGCAGCTCCTGGAAAACCGTCAGCGGAATTGTAAGCTTGAACAGCTCCGAGCGTATGCACTTGAACACCCTGCCGCAGTGCTTGAGCCACGTATTGGTGTCCAGCGAGATGCACGTCACGCAGGTGTCCATTTTCTCGCCCAGATTGCCCCGGACAGTCACTGCGGCAGGCGTGTACGGCGTCATGGGCTTGTCGGAGCCGTCGCTGGAGGTCTCGTACTCCTCGTCGTCCAGATCCTCGATGCCGACCAAATTACTGTAGTCGCTGGTCGAGCCGCTCACCGAGCCGGGGCCGTGGCTGCTCACGTACTCGGTCATGAACCCGTGCGAGTTGTAGTCCCAGCACGGCAGGTCGCACGGCAGGCTCTGGCACCACTGGCCCAGCCCGCCACGCTCGCCCGCGCCGTGGCAGCACAGCTTGGCGGCCACCGGCTCCAGCAGCCCCTGCAGCCGCGCGTCCTGCGAGAAGTAGCCCGCGCTCGCGTTGCTCTGCTCGTACCGCGCCGCGTCGCCGCACGGCCGGTACTTGAACACGCCGTCGCTCCGCACCAGCCCAAACTCGGGGAACCGCTCCGCGATGTGCCACGCGAGGGCCACCACCCGCACGTGCCGGTCCGCGTCGTTCTTGGGGCTGTACCGGATCCCCGCGGTCGGGATGTCGAAGATGTCGGTGTGGACGCCGGTCTCGAACACCGAGGCGTAGTCGCCCTTGAACGCGACCTGGTCGAACCAGATCGACCCCCAGCACTTCCACACCTCCCACAGCGTCTCGTTGTCTGCGAAATATGCAATAATGTCCTTTTCCTTGGCGCACCGCTCTGCCGCCAGCCGCATCGGCTCACTCGTCCGCACAATGTACAGGATGTCGTTCAGGTACGGCACCAGCCGCGCCCACGGCAGGTACTGCGCCAGAAAGTGCACAAACAGCGGCCGTGCATGCGCGTGCTTGCGCGTCGCCTCGCCCACAGCCACCACAAAGTACAGCCACACAATCACGTGCGGCGTCGACGACTGCAGCGGGCCCGTGAGGTACTGGCGCAGCATCTTGATGTTGAGCTCCAGCACGCCGCGGTTGACAAAGTCCAGCAGCGCAAACCACGAGCCCTCGTCCTGCTCGTCCGCGGTCGAGTTGTACACGGCGTCTGCGTCTGCCGTTTTGGCCAGGTCCTCGCCCGTGTCCGACTTGGACTTGCGCCGCTTGTCCTTCTTGTCGCGGCGCAGTTTCAGCGCCTCGGGCAGCCCAAACAGCTTGGCGAACGGGTTGCGGCAGTCGCCAAACCCGATCAGGTGGTCGATGTTGCACAGGGCGAAATTCGCGCCCTTCTGGAACCAAAAGTCCACCTTCTCGCTGGAAAGAGCAGACCCCAGTCCGCCGCGCAGCTGGAAGTAGTCGATGCTGGAACTGTCAAGCCCAAAATGCGACGAGTAGTGCGACACCAGATTGGTCATCTCGAGGTTGGTGTTGTAGTTGGGCATGAGCAGGATCTTGTGGATCTTGACAAAGTCGATCATGGCCATCTCGACCGAGCTCAGAATGTTGCGCTGCGCACACACATTGTCCATGATGAGCCGCAGGTACTGCAGTGTGGGCACGAACGGGTCGCGGCACGTGACGCTCTTGCCGATGTCCACCAGAGCCTCCAAGTTGTCGCTCTCGACAGTGCACATGTGGTAGTAGATCTTGCCGTGGCCGAACTGCGTGCGCAGCGCGAGCTGGTACCAGTACACAGACGAGATTTTCCAGTCCATGTAGCGTGCCGGGTACAGCGCGATGGCCATCCGCGACAGGTCGCCCAGCTTCTCGGCCCACCAGCCCTCGACGCCGAGCTGTGCGTCGGTCAGACACGAGATGATGTTGAACGCGTACGCGATGAAGCACCCACACACCTCGTGGTCCACGAAGATCGCTGCCACGTTCTTCAGCACCTCCAGGAACGACACCACGCCGTACACCCACATCCGGCGCAAAATACGATAATTGGTCACCAGCGGCTTGCCTGCGCGGGCCGAGGTGGGCGACAGCGCGTACAGCAGGAAGTCGTAGTAGTGGTCGAGCAGCTGCACGATGTTCTTGTACACGGCCCACAGCTGGGGCGTGATTTCTGTGCTGGCGTCGTTCTCGATGAGTCTCTCGTTGACCTCGGCACAGCCCTGCTGCGTTTCGACCTCGAGCTTCAGAATCGCCTTGTAGGTCTCCTGCAGGTTGGACGCGAGAATGTGCTCCTCCTCGGAGATGGCGCGCTGCTGCTGCGGCGTTGCGACCGGGGGCTGGGACAGAACGGTGTCGGTGCTGGGCCGTCTGTTGGAGGGGGGCTTTTCAGAAATGGACACTGGGGAGTTGGCCTCGCGCGTGGTGGGCACGTCGTTGATGTCGCTGGAGTTCTCGATGCTGGCGTCGGTCTCGTGGGGACGGCCCAGCAGCTTGGTGCGAGGCGAGCCGGGCACGTCGACGCTGCAGAAGGTGGGCGTGGGCGTCTTGGAGCCCTTGGCAGGCGTCTGGAACACCGGGTGGGGCGTGCTGTACGCGCCCCGCTTGGAAAACACGCCTCCCAGCGCGTAGCTCTGGGAATTGTGGCGCTTCTGCTGAATCGCTGGCTGAGACGGTGTCAAATGGGCCGGTCTGCCGCGGGTGGCCGGGGCCGCCGCAGGGGCCGCAGCCCCCCGCAGCTCGGTGTAGTCAATGCCGTCCTTTTGCGGGTTCATTCACTCAGTCAACAATCTTGCGCAAAACTCTTTTTGCTTGTTGCCTGTCGAACCACTCGTTCTGTTGAAATAAAATTACTTTATCCTAATGTCCGGGCAGTGCTCGCTCCACCTGTTATTTTTTGTTTTTTTATTTCCTCTATTTATTGTCCCAGGACAGACTCGAAAAGACTCATTGTCTGGTCGCTGATCAGCTGTGCCGCGTCCAGGTCCACCGTGAACACCGAGATGCTGGCCTCGCACTGGCCGTTGCCCATGATGGTGTACTCGTCAGGAAGCTCGCACACGCCTGCTGCGCAGTTCTGCACAGCCAGCGAAGCAGGCCGCGCCAGCTGGGCCATGTTTTCCGTGGTCTCGTTGTACTCCACAGTGTACACCAGGCTGTTGGACCCGGTCATTCTGGTGTGTCTCCATGACAACGACAGACACTCAGAGTCGAGATCGGCCCCGGCAACGGGGTAGTTCACGTTCAGACCGTATCCCTCAGGGAGCAGTCTTTCCGAGTCGGATTTGCTGCTGAACAGCGCCTCCAGCATCTCAATTGATGCCTGCGAGTAGATGTTGAACGCATTGTCTGGGTCGTCGTCCAGATTGTCCTTGAAGAACGAGTTGTTGGTGTTGGCCCCGGAAATCGCAATTCCAGGATAGCCTCTCTGGACGGCGTAATTGGCTGCTCCAATGGTACCAGAGATTACCAGATCTCTCTCTCCGAGGTTGTCGCCCTCATTCGGACCCCCAACCACAATATCAATAGTCATGTTGTCGAAATACGTGGGAATCACATAGTCCAAACCCATAGCGACACATCCTGCTGGCGAACCGTCCATGTACCACACGTTGATGTCGTCCTCCTCGTGGCCCCACGCAGGCGAGTCAGCTGGCGGATAGTCGAACAGACCAGGAGCAGTCAGTGTTGCAGTGGACGGAAGAATGAATCTTCCTCCGTTTCCAGAGTACTGTCTAGCGGGAGCCACCATGACAACAGTATGGCCGGCAGCCTTGAGATCTCTGTAGAAAGCTCTGATGTTAGTGGCTGCCCAGCCGTCGTCGTTGGTGAGGAGAATATTTCTTGCGGAAGCTGCCACGAGGGTGGCAGCGAGTGCAGCGAGAGTCTTGAAGTTCATCGAGGTCAATTGGCAAAAGGTGAGGATTTGCGATCTTTTATAGTGACGCTCCGAGGGCAATTGGCACCGGGGCTCGATCGCCACGGTCCTGCAACCACTATAGCTTTTATTGGAAAAACGTGTCTGAACCTTTAGAATGTGGATTTATTTTTTGAATTCTATTCCTGTTCGAGACGGCCGAGTGTTTTTTTTCAGGCACCACGTGCGAGCAGCGTGGGGCAGCTGAAATTTTGCGTGCTGCGAACATTCGCCTCCAGTCGGGACCGGGTCGCCACAGTGGCAACCCGAGCTCATGGAGAGGCCTCCAAAGGCCCGCACGGCAAGGCTGCCCAGCGGCCTGCGAAATAAGCACTGCCAAACCCCAAACGGCCCGGCTTCTGTCCACCTGCTGCCCACCTGCTTCCCACCGCTGTGTGCCTGCCAAATCGATCTGCCCAGATATCCCCATCCGGCAGTCGGCAAGCACGCGCAGTCCCGGTCCAAAAGGTGGGCGGCTGTGCGGCGCGCACATTGCCACCGTCCGCGAGATTCTCCAGGCCCTTTATAACCCGGGTGTCTGCCCTGCCAGTCTCGCACTAATGAACTTCAAGACTCTCGCTGCACTTGCCGCCACTGCCCTGGCCGCTTCCGCCAAGAACATCCTGCTCACCAACGACGACGGCTGGGCAGCCACCAACATCAGAGCTTTCTACAGAGATCTCAAGGCTGCCGGCCATAACGTCGTTATGGTGGCCCCTGCTATCCAGGTTTCTGGCAATGGAGGCAAGTTCCTGCTTGCCTCCTCCAACACGCTCGAGACCGACGCTCTTTTCAGCTACCCTCCGGCCGGGTCTCCGTCCTGGGGCCACGAGGAGGACGATTTCAACGTCTGGTACTACAACGGAACTCCTGCTGCGTGTGTTGGTGTCGCATTGGATTACATTCTGCCTACCTACTTCGACAACATGACAATCGACATTGTCGTGGGGGGTCCGAATGAGGGCGACAACCTCGGAGAGAGAGATCTGGTGATCTCTGGTACCATTGGAGCAGCCAATTACGCCGTCCAGAGAGGCTATCCTGGAATTGCGATTTCCGGGGCCAACACCAACAACTCGTTCTTCAAGGACAATCTGGACGACGACCCAGACAATGCGTTCAACATCTATGCGAGAAAGTCTGTGCAGCTGCTAGAAGCCCTGTTCGACAAACAGGGCGACAACCCTAGAATGCTTCCTCAGTCGACAGGCCTGAACGTGAACTATCCAGTCGCCGGCACAGACCTCGACTCGTCGTGTCTGGACCCGGTGTTTGTGCACTCCAGAATGACCGGCCCGGGCTTCTACTCGTACGGCGTCGTGTTCAACGAGACTTCGGGCCTCATCACTCAAGGAAAGGCGTACGAAAACGTGCAGGACCTGTGTCTGACTGGCGACTGCTCGCTGCCTGCCGAGTTCAGCGTCATGAACGAGTGCACCTCCTCGATCTCTGTCTTCACGCTCGACCCCGACGCCGAGGCCAACGTCACCAGCGAGATCGCTGCCAGCTTCGCGTCAATCGACCTCTCCTAAATAGAGACTTTTAACTGTCGCTTACTCCATCGCGCGAGTCAGATACTCGCCAAAAAGCACCCCGATCCGCTCCACCCCGACGTTGCGCATCCGGTTCAGCGCCACGTACGCGCGCCGGAACCGTTGCAGCTGCGCGATCGACACCTCCCGCGTAGGCATCTCCACCACACACTCGCCCCCCTCCACCACCACCCGCACCTGGCCCCCCACCCCGTTCATCTCCTGGTACTGCAGCACCTCCTGCACCACCCGCGCAGTCACCCGGTCCAGCTGCTGCAGAAAGTTCATCTCCAGCGCAGGCTTCGAGATCGTCGACTGGTTCGGTCTCGGGCCCTTTTTGAGCGCCACCGCTGCCCAGATCTCCTCGAACGGCAGCTCCGCGTCGTCGTAGCCAACAGGAATCAGCGGCGAGTCCCACTTGTTCTGGCCGTCTGGCTCCTCGTACCGGAGCACCAGCTCCCGCATCACCTGCTCGCTCCACTGCTCTGCACCCGGCCGGCTCCGGTTCCACTCCATGCAGGTCTCGAGCGGAGTCACCACCTGGATCACGCAGTGCGGAGTGCTCAACGCTTTGCTCTCGCAGTGCAGCTGATACCGGAACCCCTTGATGTACGCCATCGAGTCCAGGATCACGATCGTCGTCCGCGAAATGTCACGCTTCACTGCCGATATCTGCGCAGACCTCGCAGACTTCTCCTTTATTGAGTCGCTGTAGGCCTCGTGCGATATTCCGAGACTCTCGTCATTGTGCAGCACCACCCTCAGATTGGCCCCCATCTCTGTCTTGTCCAGACTCTGTATTTTTTGCTCAAACTGCTGGGCCAGTTTCCGCGCCCATGTCGTCTTCCCGCTTGACGGGTACCCTACAAAAATGATTAAGGGCATTTATTTTTTTTTTTATTTTAGTTTAATTTTTTTTATTTTAATTTAATTTTTTTATTTTTCGCTAAATTATTAATTTTACTTTTCGCTAATCGATTCATGAGTGCTTTGCAGAAAGCAGTGGCCGATATCCAATTGGCATACCGCTCCCTGACAAACCGAAAGGTGGTCAAACCCGACTGGTTTGAGCCCCGACTCGTGTTTCCAAACTACCACGTCCCTCTCACAGACTTCCAAGGCCACCAGCTCGCGGCCCTCAAACGAATGAAAAAACTGGTTCCCGAAGTCGACCTGCTCATAGAGATCCGCGATGCCCGCGCCCCAATCACCACCACAAATTACCTCTTAGAGCGCATTTTCAAAGGTACCCCGAAACTCGTCATCTACAGCAAAAAAAACAGATCGCTCCTCAGATTGCAACATTTCGAGAAATGGAACGTTTTCGACGAGAAATTCACACTGTTCGAGAAAAACAGTTCTGAAGATCTCTTTAGAATAAGAGACATGATCCTCAACCAGCACAACAGCCTAGTTCCTCCTCCGCCTCTAGGAATGAAGATCTTGGTAGCCGGAATGCCCAACGTGGGTAAATCTACCCTTGTCAATAAGCTCCGACAGCTCATGAACATGGGGCTAACTAAACCCCAGCGCAAGAAACCAGTTGCTGCAGTCTCAAAAGGTGGAGGAACCACCCGTACCACCTCGGATCTGATCACTATCTCAAAGGATCCTCTAATCTACATTTTTGACACTCCCGGTGTCATGCTTCCTACAATGCCCAATTCCAAGTCTATGCTGATTCATTCGCTTCTCCAAACTGTCAGCAGCAGCAAGGTCGACCCCATCATTGCAGCAGACTACCTGCTGTACACTATGAACCTGCTGAGTCCCGACGCTTTTCTGTACAGATCATTCTCCGAATACCCTACAAATGACATTTACGAGTTCTTGACTGGAGTCGCAAGGGAAAAGAGACTGCTGAAGTCTAAAATGGGGAAGAATAGGTACAAGAGAATGAAACCCAGAATGAAGAACGAGGACTTCGATCTGACCCAGGCCGCAATTTTCATGCAGCAATACATCTACATTGCCAACGTGGATAAGTACGTGCTGGACCTGGACATGCTTCGAGACCTCTCCCATGACGAAATGAAGGCTGTCCTAGAACAGGAGAAGGCCAGGGTGATGGAAATGGACCTCAACTGGCTCGAGTAGTCTCGGTGCGAGGAGTACATTTTTTTTTAACTTGCACAAGCATGACACCTTTGCACGGCGTGGACTCCAACGAATGAGAATTTGCCCTTGTAAATAATAAACAAATAAAAGATTGTTTGAAGTATTTTGTATCCAACCCTAGCACATCGTATTGTTCGACAAGATCGTTCTTGCTGTCAACATGGAGGCCATTTTGGATTTTAGCAAGGAATTGGACATCAAACTGCTCGATTCCGTTGTTGAGGCATTTTACAAGGGATCGGGCCAGACACAGAAAGAGGCTCAGGAAGTGCTCACCGCGTTTCAAAATCATCCTGAAGCGTGGACCCGGGCAGATCAAATCCTTCAGTTCTCTTCAGACCCTCAGGCCAAATATATAGCATTGTCGATCCTGGACAATTTGATCAAAACAAAATGGAAAGCGCTGCCAGACGAGCAGAGATTGGGAATCCGCAATTTTGTTGCCAGTATGATTATTGCCCTGTGTGAAGACGATGCCACGTTCACTTCTCAGAAAGCCTTGATCCAAAAGAGTGATCTCACGCTTGTTCAAATCATTAAGCAGGACTGGCCCGCAAACTGGCCAAATTTCATCCCGGAGATTGTCCAGTCCAGTCGTGCTGGGTTCAATGTTTGTGAAAACAACATGGTAATCTTGAGACTGCTTTCTGAGGAGATCTTCGATTTCTCCGCAGATCAAATGACCCAAGCCAAGGCCAAGAGCTTAAAGAC
The DNA here is from genome assembly GCA_030578415.1 of Ogataea chonburiensis. Lineage (NCBI taxonomy): Eukaryota > Fungi > Ascomycota > Pichiomycetes > Pichiales > Pichiaceae > Ogataea > Ogataea chonburiensis. The sequence goes on along the minus strand of JAJMRU010000002.1, from coordinate 488,607 downwards.
GAGAATGTGTGACGAATTCTCGGAGATCTTCAAACTCTGTTTCGAAGTGCTGGACAAGGCCTCAAAACCCTCGATCATAGCTGCCACACTCAAGTCGCTGCTCAGGTACATTCCATGGATCCCCTTGGGCTACATTTTTGAGACGGATCTGTTGAACTTACTCTCGACTAAATTTTTACCTGTCGATGAATTCAGAAGTATCACACTCAAATGTTTGACCGAGGTGTCGCAGTTGATTGCCTCCCAATATGATGAGAAGTTTGTCACAATGTTTGCCCTAACAACAGAAAATCTGCTGAAGATCATACCTATTGAGATTGATTTGAAGAAAACTTACAAATATGCAAATTCCATGGACCAGGAGTTCCTTCAGGATTTGGCAATGTATCTGGTCACGTTCCTTTCGAACCATCTCTCTCCTTTGGAGCAGAACGCTAACTTTAGAGAGTTGCTCCTTGCTGCGCATCAATATCTAGTCAATCTGTCGAGAATTGAAGAAAGAGAGTTGTTCAAGACCTGTTTGGACTACTGGTCGAAGTTGGTGGCAGGATTGTACCAGGAAATACAGACTCTACCACTGCAGGATGCTTCGCCTTTGATGCAACTCCAGTTCAATGCCAGAGCCGGTGCACCAAATCCTGAGCTTTTGAGAAACTACAATTTGAGGAAAAATATTTACACCGATACTCTGTCTAAATTGAGAGTTGTGATGATCGAGAACATGGTCAGACCAGAGGAGGTTCTGATTGTGGAGAATGACGAAGGAGAGATTGTTAGAGAGTTTGTTAAAGAGAGTGATACTATTCAGCTTTACAAGTCCATCAGAGAGGTTCTGGTTTACCTCACCCATTTAGATATCAATGACACCGAAGCCATCATGTCTGCCAAACTGGCAAGTCAAATCGACGGCTCTGAATGGTCTTGGCATAACATCAATACCCTTTGTTGGGCTATTGGTTCCATCTCTGGTTCCATGGATGAAGAGAGAGAAAGGCGATTCTTGGTTGTCGTCATCAAAGACTTGCTCTCTTTGACTGAAATGAAGAGGGGCAAAGACAACAAAGCTGTTGTTGCATCTAATATCATGTACATTGTTGGACAGTACCCTCGATTTTTGAAAGCCCATTGGAAATTCCTCAAAACAGTTGTCATTAAGCTTTTTGAGTTCATGCATGAGACTCACGAAGGTGTTCAAGACATGGCATGTGATACTTTCATCAAGATCACACAAAAATGTAAGAGACACTTTGTGATCCAACAACAAGGAGAGACAGGGCCGTTCATTGATGAGATCATCCGCAAAATTCAAGAAACTACCTCTGATCTCCATCCACAGCAGGTGCATACTTTCTACGAAGCCTGTGGTACCATTTTGTCTGCACAGACATCTACACAGACAAGAAACAAGCTACTTTCTGATCTGATGAGTCTGCCAAACATGGCTTGGAGAACCGTTGTTCAGCAAGCAGGTGAAGACCCAGAACTGCTCTCTAATTCCGACCTCGTTAAGGTGATTGCCAACATCATCAAGACCAACGTTGCCGTCTGTACTCCTATGGGACCAGGGTTTAATACACAATTGGGGATGATTTATGTTGATATGTTGTCCCTTTATAATGCTGTGAGTGGACTAATTTCGAATGCTGTGGCCACTGATGGTCTGATAGCTACTAAAACACCCAAGGTTAGAGGCTGGAGAACCATCAAGAAGGAAATTTTGATTTTGATCGAGACGTATGTTTCCAAGGCTGACAACCAGCAAGAGATCGTTCGGGATCTGGTTCCAAATCTTCTCTCTGCTGTTTTGGAGGATTACAAAACCAACGTGCCGGATGCGAGAGATGCAGAAGTTCTGAACTGTTTGTGCACATTGGTGGAGAAAATCGGAGAGCTTATTCCAGACGAGATTGTTCTTATTCTTGCCAACGTGTTTGAGGTGACTTTGAACATGATCAACAAAGACTTTACAGAGTATCCGGAACACAGAGTTGAATTCTACAAACTTTTACGTGAAATTGATCTCAAGGGATTCAATGCGTTGGTTCAATTCCCACCAGAGGCATTCCAGTCGTTCATCGATGCCATTCTGTGGGCGTTCAAACATAACAACCGGGATGTCGAGAACACGGGACTCACTCTGTGTGTCGAACTCTTGAAAAATATTGAAGATTTGGGCTCTAATCCTTTTGCAATTGGATTTTACCAAAACTTCTACTTCCCGATCATCAGTGACATCTTCTATGTGCTAACTGACTCGGACCACAAAGCTGGATTCAGATTGCAATCTCAGCTTCTGGCCAAGCTAATCGAATTGGTTCTCGAAAACAAAATCACAGAGCCAATCTACGCTAAAGACTCGGCTCCCGAAGGGACCGCAAACTCCTTGTACTTGAAGGAGTACATCTCGAATATGTTACTGAGTGCGTTCCCTCACTTGAATCAAGAACAGGTGAATAATTTCTTGCAAGCTCTCTTTTCCTCGTACAATCAACAGGTCAAGTTCAGGGGAACTCTCAGAGACTTTTTGGTCCAAATCAAAGAGTTTGGTGGCGATCCGACTGACTATTTATTTGCAGACGACAGGGAGCAGGAACTGCAGGAGAGACAGAAACAACAGATCGAGAAGGCACGGATGGTTGGAGGTCTATTGAAACCATCCGAGATGGATGACGTAATCTGACATAGACATAACAGTAATGAAATAAATAATTCAAACCCAGATGCAAGATGGGCTTGTTTTAGGCAAGCGCTTAATTGACTTATTGGGTACAGAGACTGGGGTGAAGAGGCTTCAGGTAGGATCCTCTGAACAGTATGGTGATTTGTTTTCAAATGGGCCAATTGTGAGCGCCAGAGACGATCAAAATAGAATATTCGAGGTTCTGATCCTGAAAGAGGCATTGGGGTCGATATTTGTTTCTGGAAAGAGAATATTGGATGATCTCAATTCAAAAAGTGACCATTGGTCTATTTATTATGCTTCGATAGCAGTTTTGATGACTACTCCAGAAGACCATCGAGCAATTCTAATTAATCAGGAGGCTGTCAAACAATTGCAAGAAGTGTCTGAAAGCAATATTGATGATTTTCATTTTAATTGTCTCTCTTCGCTTTTGAGTTCTGACCTACCTAAGACCAACAAGTCGGCGAACTTGTGGTTTTACTTTAAAAAGACAACTGTGTCTAGAATTGAGGTGCTTGACGAAGCCAGTCTGGGTCTACTTATGGACACAGTTCTACTTTCGGTCACTCTCCATCCACGAAACTATTATGCTACAAGCTTTCTGCGCTATCTCGCCAATATCTGTCGATGTAAGGGGTTGGTTGTCTCGTTTTTTTCACAAATATGGCACCATTGTCAAAAGAACATCCATGATTTCTCCATGTGGCTGGTACTGCTGGATTTTTTGGTTGGCCAGGAAACTTACCATCTGCAAGAGTTTCAGAGACTCGGAGGAACTGCAGAGCTGGAGGACAGGAGATTAAGTCAAGAGTACGTGCTTGACAAATTCGTCCAAATCAAATCCTGGGGCCTGGAAATTGGATGCACCACCTACTCGTACCTTTTCGTCATTTTGCATTTGGGGTTTCATCTGCAAATCTCTCTTCTTGACGAATATATGCAAACTGTGCAGACATTTGAAGATGGCGGCAATTACGTTGTCGACACGACTGGACGGCGACTCATGAGAGGTACCACGGAGGTGGATACCACAAATGATGGTTTATTAAAACGGCAGTTCGAGGGAATGCTCGTGAGAAAACAACTTTACATTAAATACTCAGCCTGTGGAAAGTCGAAATAGTGGAAATAGTCCATTGTAGCGTGCAATCTAGAACATCCAAAGTGTAACTAAGACTTCTTGTAGGCCGGGATCTCAAACTCGGGATTGAAGTTCTGGCCTGGGAGGAATGGTGCAATCTCGTAAACGTGTTTCAGCAAATCTTCGCGTTGGTGCGATCTGAGGTCTTTATTCAGCACATGATCCTTGTAGATAATGTACTCTAGGTCTTCGTTGCCGTGGTGGGCAGTCTCGCTGAGAGGCATTTGCTTGAACAGCTTTGGATGGAATTCGACCCCATCCTCCTCGCGTTTCTTCTGCTGCATTCTTTGCTCCTCCTCGATCTTGAATTTTTCATCTGTGGCAACAGTGTGGTCCCTCAATGCCAATGCGTCTGTGACTTTGCTCCAGAGTCGTCTACTCTCGTAAACTCCTTGCTCAGACAAGTCTCTCACTTTAGGTTTCAGTGGATTACTGGTCTCGCAGTCAAAGAACACGGTCTTCTCTCCAGTCTTGACGTCCTTGATGAACATCTCTTTGTTCCACTTTCCGCTTAGCTCGTAGTACACCTGGCCAGTCTTCGAGTCTTTGATCTCGCCCTCGATCACGTTGTATGTCCCCGAAATGAAACCTTTAGTCTTGAACTCTATGTCGGCCACAAAGTTGTTGATAGGACACTTGAGCACCATATGATCACCAAGCTCGAACTTGAGCCCTCCAAAAAGAATGCCTCTCGCATACATGTTTGGCTGTGTCATTGTGTAGAACTCGCACTCTCCTGTCGCCTCGTCAACAATGTCCAAAAATGTAAGCTTTGTGACACCCTCCATCATAGCTGCAGTGGAGTTACCCAGAAACTTGGACTTAGGAACCACCATCCCATCGACTCGGATGTTCTCGTCTGGAATGATGTAGAAATATGATGATTTAGGTGGGTGGTGGGATGTCTGCTCTGCAACATAATATGCTTGCGACCCGTTGGGCAAATCCCAATAGCACGTGAAATATTCTCCCAGAATGGGGTTCAGAGGTTTCTTGACGGCTTTTGGAGCAATGTGCCAGCAGGACATGTACCATTTAACGACCATAGTAAACCTCTCCAGTGGGTCCTTAGTGGAGTGTGCTGCTAGAATGATATCCGGTTGCTGGAGCTGATTCGTAATCCGTTCAAGCATGCTCCTTTTCTCGAGAATAAACGTGGGCAAGGTGATTCTTGACAAATCGGATCCGGGTCTCAATTGGGAGATAATTCCCATCAGAATCGATTGACCCTGGTCGTCGACTTCATCAATATCTTCAATGTCGTCACTGTGCACTTTGTCCGAGTGCTTGCTCTTATCGGAGCTCGACTTGCCTAGGTATTAGCGGCATTGGCTTGAGAGGTAGGCACCAAAATACTTACCGAGAATTTTGGACGTGAAAGACGGCATCTTGTTCAATTGATGCTTGTTTGCTAGGTCCAAACAGATTACAATATAATTTCCTGTCTAGAGCAATTCCGCAAAAGCCTACAAATAAAAAGTCTTGGTGACACGCGTTCTATATTGGCTGAATGCACGACAAAGTTAATTGTGGTGGTGTATGACTTCATGCTGTCGCAGGCTCCTCTAGTGGTTTGGAGACCCCACTAGTGCTGCTGCCGCTGCTGAGCATTTCCCCTATCCGAGGGTCCTCGTTGCTCTTGAGTTTCTTGCTGCTCGTGCCATTCTTGTCGCCCTTGCGCTTCTTACTCTCCTTCTTGACAGGACGTTGCTCGTCCTCTGTGTAGACGTCGTTAGGCAGATCGTGCAGCTTAACGTGCTTGATGCTCAGTGAGTACACCTCCTTGTCGAAGTCGACCCAATTTCTGCAAATAGAGTCAAATTCGGAGCATGGAACTTGGATGTCCATTTTTTTGTCCCTACCCTTCAGGTCGAGCTCCAGTCCAATGTACAGCTTCAGCAGATGCACCAGATGCTTTCCGTCCGTCTTCACTTCCTCCTCTATTTTAACCATGTCGGTATCGTCGTCGATTTCCACCAGCTTGAGATGTTCTTGTGCATATTTTTCTCCGTCCAGCGAGCCATACAGCTCTCTGATTTTGAACACCTGTTCCTCGGTATCACAGATATAGGACGCAGTGAAAGGTTTCACATATGGATGCGAGAGAACAATGCCATTAATAATTTCCAGCTTTTGCACCAAGAGTCGCAACTTGGACTCGACCACTCCGCTCCATTTCAAATGGGCCTCGTACGAGTCTCTGGTGGCTGTGATAATTGTAAGATAGAACTTGTAGGCGAAGAAGAAGTTGTGTTTGACAAAGAGGTCATTCCAGGTCTTGTTGCCAAATTGAATGTCATTCATGATTTCCAGGCCCCGTTGCATTTCTTTGAGAATGATTTTCTGGGTCGAAGCGGTGATGTTGTGGGTAGCACACATTGAAGGGTATGCCGGGGTGATCACTGGCATCCTGTGCAATCTATCCTGGCCGTAGAGCTTGGGGTTCCAGATTCTCACTGGCAGTGGACCGTCCTCGATCGGTTTCAAAAGCACTGGCTGGGGCCATTTCCATTGTAAATAGATCTGGAAAAACTTGGCAACAATCACAGCACCAACAGCATTCGGGTATAGTTGGCAAATACGTGCAACCAGCATAGCCCATGCCACACCTCCTGGGAAGCCAAACATGTTGGCGTAAATGGCCCTTCTCTGGGCCCAGAGCTTGATGGTCCGCAAGGCGTGGCGGAACACCATCTTCTGAGGAACCAGCTGAAGGATCTGGTCAGTGACTCTCGTACCATTGAGTGCTCTCAAGTCTCTATCGTCAATGTTCCGAAGGAGGTTGTTGTCTTCGAGTGTTAGATCCAGTGAAATTTGAGGGATGTCGAGACGACCGCAAAGCAGATCCACGTCGACTCCATCAAACACTATCTTAATAATTGGCACAAACGCACCTGGAACAGGCTGGATTTTGTTCAATTCCGGTCGTTTACGCAGTAATTCCTCGAAAACCGTGAAAAAGTCCTCTCTTGTAACGTGCTTTGGAACAACAACAAGAGTGTCGATATCCGAGCCAGGACCATACACTCCCAATCTGTACGAACCAAAAGTGAAGATTTTGCCTCCTGCATCACGTGCCATGCCTTCGCTCATGTTCTTGCGACGGGACACAGTGTAGACAAACTCCTCGGTCAGCTTTTGAAGAATGGCAAGCACCTCTCGCCGTTTCTGCGTCTCTGTCTCACTTTCAAAGGATTTCTGGCCTCTCAACTCCTCAATCATAGAATCGTTGAGCTCATTCTCTTTAGTTGTTGGGCCAGCAGTGGAAATGGGCGGTGTCACACCGTATTGCTTGGTTGTGCTCATTTTATATCACGGTATTCCCTTTGTCCAGTTTGCCTCGCGAACAAAAAAAAAAGATAAAATTAATTAATTAGCTAAAGTGAAATTACACAATTTTGGAGCACCTGGGGTTGAGAATATCCACTGAGAAAAATTGCTGGCTGGAAATTGTCACCTTTATCCTTAAAGGCAGTTATGATACCCTCACTGGTGCCAATTTTCAGTCCCATTGGAACCACCTCAATATTGCAGATGCTTCCGCTGTCAAGATACGCATCTTGCACGATTTCTAGCTCTTTATCTCCATGCAGGACATAAATATTGCCGAGAACATCACCCACCACAATTGTTTTTTCGTAGATTTCAAAAGCTGTCACCATTGCACTTTTCAGAACTTGCTGGTAGCTCAGTTTGCGCTGGATTCGATCGATTTTGAAGACTAATAGTCCTGCAAAAGCATCAGCAACAAGAATGTTTCCGTCCTTGAGTTTCTTCCATGCTGAAAAATGCATCACAGGACTAAGAGATGACCCCATATTTTGAATCCGGAACTCCTTCCCCCCGAAAACACTGATCCAGACCACCGAATGCGCGCCGATCATTAGCAAATCGTACTCGTCCACCTGAATAATACTGTCGAACGTCTTATTCAATACTGCATGGCCATGTTGATGCCATTGATTGTCGTCAAACTGCATCAGCATGACTCCAGTCTGGTCCTCCTCATCGTTCACAATCACAAACACGCATTCTTTCAGTCTCTGGTCCATCGCATATCGCTCTGCTTTGCGAATCCGACTGTTGTCTGAATATCGACATCCAAGACTCTGTACATCTAAAATCTCTCGCACATTAATTCCTGCATCAAACCAGTGCTCTCCAATTCTCTCCGAGTCTCTGTAGACCTCTATTCTGTCTATTCGTTTGATTTCCTCCATTTCTATATCATTTTCCCGCTGCTCTATGACAACCAAAACCAAATCGTTTTTTGTGGTAATACTTTTAACCAGTCCGTCCACACGAACTGATTCGTGAAATTCAATGAACGATTGTGAGTAGATTCCTCTCGCGTACAGCTCTCCATTCATTGCCGAAATGGGAAGATTCAATGCTGGCTGGATCGCGTGATCATTCAGAAGTTGGTCAAATTTTGAAATTAATCCATAATGGTTAAGTCCAACAATACTGTCATCCATTGCTACCAGCGAATGAAAAACATCGAGCTGATCTATCTTCTCAATAGACCACTGCTTTATTTCCAGATTAATCGGCGATAGAGGGTCAGAAACATGTCGTTCTGCAATCGACAACGAAAGACTTGTCACGGCAGCATGGAAGGAATCAGATACCAAAGAAATTTGTATCTTGAACATCTCTCCAGATTCTGAACAAATCCAATAGTGCTTACCGTCAAAGCTCCAAGAAATGAACCTGTTTAGGAGTCCTTCCCTGTCGTTTATAACGTCCCTGATAGCATGTTGTCGAGACACCTTACCAATACTAGAGGTAATTGAGCGCACAGCAGCACAGCCAAATATGTAATGGGAATCCTCGCAGATCACAAGAAGTGCACCCAGATCCAATGGGATCATCAAGCTAGGCGAGGAGTTCATTTCAGGGAAACGTTTGATCTGCTCAATAACATTAGTTATGCCATAGTATGTCACTGAGTACTTGAGATTGGAATCACGGATAGCCAAAGCAAGCGTTGCTCCTTCTTGATCTGGTCTGATCAGTCTTGACCTCAAAAATACTGCACTGTGCACAATTCCGTTTCCTATGTATATCACTTTAGGTTTCTCGAATACTCGGTTAGTTTGCAACTTGTTTGCATCAGACCTTTTCTTCACTTGTTGAGGTGGATTATTCTCGATAGCCATTCGATACAAATAGCCTTTGGAATTCTGTAGCTCGATAACAGTCATGTATCCCTGGCTCGAATAAACCATCACATATCGATTATAAGGATCAACCTCGAGGATCGGGCAAACCTCGATAATGGACGCCTTGGTTCCTATTTGAAACTGCTGGACAACAACAAATGCATCATTCCAGCCAACTGCCATCAGCTTGTTGGTTTGCGTCAAGACCAAAAGCCATTCCTGCTCAAGCTCTGGAGGCTGAATATGATTAATTGCCATGACTCGATCCTCAATAGGGACCGATTCCTGAAGCTCGAATGCATCATTGTACAACTCAATTGCATGTGGTCTGGCCACCACAAGAGTTCTGTCGCGATAAAAGTTTGCTAGCAAAGCATCGACTATTGTACAATCATTTTCTTTTTTAAATCCAAGAGACATAAATAAAAAATGACTTTTTTTAATTACATATATATCACGTCTGCCATTTTCAGAACGTGAACACAGAGCTATAGAGATTAACTGCGTCTGGGTTTATGCTGTTGAGCGTCTCAGCATCCGCCATCTCAACGTCGGGGAACAGGAACTGATCAATTATTGTTGGCTGGGGAAGGGGGAGAAACGGGGTGTCTGGGGAGCTTGGAGTGTCGACTTCAGGGAACGTGAATTTTTCAATGATCTCGAGGGCCGGGGGAGCAGGAGCAGGGGCGGACGCGAGAGGTTGTGAGGATGCAGCTTCAGGCAGCGATGGGGGCTGCAAGAAGGAAAAGGTGAATGCTGGCTGGGGAGCAGACTCTGGCTCCTCATCAGGTGTAGGTTTTATGAACAGTTTTTCAGCAGGGACGGGTTCAGGGGCAGGTGGAGGGGTAGTCGCAGAGAATGGTTCAGGCTCCTGTATCTGCTGGACATCATCCTGCATTTCGTCATCGATCTCTTCGTCTGCCTCATCCTCTTCACTGTCCATTTCTTCTGCATCATTTGAAACCTCCTCTTCTTCCTCTTCGTCCTCTTCAACTACCTCGTACTCCTCCTCATCCTCTTCATCATCTTCATCCTCCTCATCCTCCTCAACCTCTTGTTCCTCTTCACTTCCAGAGGAAAGATCGATCACTTCAGGCTCCGAGGCGGGTTTAGGTGTCTGCAGTGCAATTTTTTTGAAAGGAGCAGGCACAGGAGCGGGAGCAGGAGCGGGAGCAGGAGCGGGAGCAGGAGCAGACTCAGAAACCTCCTTCTGCACAGGCGCAGTTTCCTTTTCAAACACCCTCTCACTCTCCTCATCTGTAGTGCCGTCCAGAATACTCAAAACCTTATTGGCAGTGCGACTCATATTCTCGCGTTTCTCCATCTTCTGCTGCACGGGAGTTTCAATTCTCATGTGGTATGGAGAAGGCAGAGTAGCGTAATCCACCACCCGTTTTCGCACAGTGCCAGGGAAAGGCTGTGGATGCCGGACAACCGAGTTCACTCTTGGAGTATAAGTGGGAGTGTCGACATCTGCGGACTTAACAGAGGACGGACGCAGAATTGCAGAGTCATTCAAAAAGCTATTCTCAGATCGCTTGAATGGCGGCGACGAGAGAATCTGGGAGTTGATGATTTGTGAAGTGCGCTGGGACTCGAGACTCGAATGGTTTTGTTGATGCACCTTGTTGATCAATGACAGGACACCTTCGACCTCGATATCGCTCAACGGAGCGTCTCCTTTGGTCTTGAAAAACTCTGCCAGAGTCTCGTTAGGGTTGCGTTCACTCAGAATTGAAATGTTTGACACGTTCGACAAGTTGGAGACATTCGACGCATTTGCTGTGAGAGACTCTCCGGAAGATTTAGGCGATTTGGTGAACATTTGGCGCAGCCGTCCCATAAGTCCCGACGAGGCAGTCAGTTTCTGCTCGACCTGGCCATAAGGCTTGGATTTTCTTCTATCCCTTCTGATCATAAATCTGAGACAAGAATGGAAAAATGAATTAAATCTAAATTTTTTTACACATGTCTATTGTGGGTGCATTAGCCTGCCAAAAAGATTCCTACTTAAGGTCTCTTGTGACTAAAGTAGTCTCGTGCCAGAAAGAGGGCCCCAGATATCATATTGAATTTGAGGATACCGTGCTGTTCCCTGAAGGAGGCGGCCAGCCTTGTGATACAGGCAAAATTGTCGTTGGAGACGAGACTCTGGATGTAGAGAACGTCATCCGAGCTGGTCTCAAGGCAATGCACATTGTAGACAAACCTCTAGAAACCGGTGTCAACGTCGAGCTGAAGGTTGACTGGAACAGAAGGTTTGATCACATGCAGCAGCACACTGGCCAACATCTCCTTTCTGCTGTATTGGACAAACGGGACTTGCCTACCTTGGGTTGGAACATGGGCGAGATAATCAACTATGTTGAGTTGCCCCGGAAATTAAGCGATTCGGAGAAAGAAGAGGTGTTCATGGAAGTCAATGCTCACATCAATGAAAACCTACCTATTTTCGTGGACGTTCCCAAAGATCGCGACGTTGATCAAACGAAGGGCGTTATGAGAACTGTCCATATTGGCGACTTGGATGCTAATCCATGTTGTGGAACACATTTGAAGGGATCTGGGCAAATTAAGGGAATCGTTCTTCTGAACCAAGTTTCCGGCAAAGGCAGCAACATTCGGTTAAATTTTCTGGCTGGCGACAGAATTTTGAGATATGCTGAGTATTCAAATGGAATTCTACGGAATTTGAGCTCTACCGCCTCTGTCCAAACTGACGACTTGGTTGAAAAAGTCTCAGGTTTGGTAGTGTCTACTAAAAAGCTCCAGAACAGAGAGTCTGCCTTGCTTAAGGAACTGGCCATTTTCACTGCTGCAGATTTGAGAAAATCTCTACAGGAAGATAAAATTGTACTTTTCCACAGAGTCGATATTGGTCTTGACTTCTTGATGCAAATGTTCAAGGAACTCAAAGATGGCCCTGGAACAGTCATTTTGATTTCTGGAGAGGGAAAGACGGGAGGTGCTGTTATCATCTTTGGTTCAGAGACCGAACAGGTGAGTAAGGAACTCAAGGAAATGATCCCTCTGCTCAAAGGTGGTGGAAAAGGCAAATTCCAGGGAAAAGTGTCCAGCTTTGGAAAAGGAGAACTGGAAAAAGTCAAAGGGCGGTGGTCTTAGTACATTATTTCAAATTATTTATAGAACTTCAACAGATTCCGAATATTCAAATTCTCCAAACTGACAGTTCGGAGTGGTTTTCTTTGAGGCTGGAGTCTAGTTCTTGCGGCGGTATCGGCTGATTGGAGTCGTTTGAGCATCATAATAATCGCGTCGAATGTAGCAGAGTCTGAAACATCCGGTGGGTGTCTCCTTATTGTATCTATGGTGTCGTCGAACGTTTCTGTGGTTTCGTTGGTATCCATAAAGTCAACATCGATAGTATCAAATGTGGTGTCTGAGTGTCCGGTCTCCGGAACATGTATTAGTTCAGGATCCATCTTGTTTATGGCCAGCTGGAGACTTTCATATTCCTCAAAACAATGACAACACACTATTTCGTCACAGCGAGACACTGAAAGAATGGCACTAAAGTTGTAAAGAGGGCGGTCGCATACCACACAGTATCTCAAGTTAGATTCTGCGTCTTTAATGTAGATCTCTGTTTCACTATGAAGCGTAGAACTTGAATTAATACTTTGCTTTCGCGTTAGCAAAGGTATGATTGCAGAGGGAGGGGTCATGTCTTCTTCAATTGCACGTTTCAAGTTAAAGATTGATGGTTTTTGGCGAAACCCCTTTGGATAGTGAATGTAGTCTTCAACAAGTAGCAACTCTCCTGAGGGCGCAATTTCCTCTGCTTTGGGGTGAGCAAGCGGGAAAGACGTGAGCTGGGTATTATCAATGAGATCCAGCCGCGAGGGCTTCATCGAAAGAGAGGGGACTCTACGGTCAAGCATTCATAGAATGTGATGGATTATCAAAATAAATGAAATTTAAGATTTTCCTTTTTCGGAAGAAAAATAAATAATTAAGGGCCATGTTAAATAAATAAACGTTTTGGGGCAGATAAAATATAACTAAATACCTCGCCGCAATCTATTTGTGTCTATCGGAGGTTCCGTGAACAGAATCTTCACCTGTTGTCATGGATCTGACAACAGATCCATATTCGAGTCAAGTTTTAGACCCAAAGCATACCGATTTTCCCAAAAGTTTGTCTATACGATCGTATCTCGTAACTTCTTAGCCAGCTCCGAGCACCGAATTATAGACCCTAGATTCCAATAATTTTTTTCGGGTGAATTAATAATTAAATTAAATATATAAAGTCCAAGATTTCTTGGATTATCAATTATTTCTGACCATCTCGATGACCAAAGTTACTGTAATTGGAGCAGGTCTGTTTGGAGCTGTTGCTGCTAGAGAGCTGTCAAAGCAGCCGAATCTTGAAGTGACTGTGATTTCCGAAAAAGCGTTTTGCTACATGATCTGTGCAGGCCCTAGACTGCTTTGCTCGAAAGACATGTCGCAACACACAGAGCCAATAGTGAAAATTGTGGGAAAATCAGTTAAAATAGTTGTTGACAGGGCTGTTCAGTTCGACGAGGAAAAGGTGGTGACACAGAAGAACGGAGATATCGAGCATGATATCTTGGTCGTTGCTACAGGTTCTAGCATACCTGATCCACTGAATATTCCCGACCAAATTGCTACTGCAGAGAGTTACTACGAAGGACAATACAAGAAAATTGAACAGGCCTCTAGCATTGCAATTATCGGTGGTGGTACTTTAGGTTGTGAACTAGCAGGTGAGCTCGCAGACGAGTTCAGTAAAGAAATTAAAGAAGGCACGAAAAAAGTGAGTCTTGTGCATTCCAAACCACTTCCGCTTGATGAAAACCAGATTCACTCTTTTAGAGAATCGGTGAAATCCCAATTGGAAGAGCTGGGCGTTCAATTGTACTTGGGTAACCGTGCATCTGTCAAAGGTAGCGTTATTGAAGTTGGAGATAAAGAGCTTGAAGCCGACTCAATCCTTATGGCCACTGGGCTAAAAGCGAATACCCCAGATACCACCATTGAGGGAATCAAGAATGATGCCAACCAAATCATTATCTTGCCGACTCTCCAAGCTGAGAAAGCCAGCAACATTTTTGCAATCGGAGACTGTACAAGTAAGTCTGCTGGTTGTGTTTATCCTCTGAAAAATGAGATTAAGGTGCTGGTCAAAAACATTGCAAAATATGCCAAAGGATTACCAGTCACAGCGCACGCAGATTTCGTCACACCAGGTCAGAAAATTACCTGTGCTCTATCTCTTGGTAAGGCGCATGGGTCAGGACAAGTGTCACTTCCACTTGGTACCGTGAAACTTCCTAAGTTCTTGGTGGTCCAAGTGAAGTCGAAAGCTATGTTCGCTGGGAAATTATCAAGTTTTTAGAAGCCCATCAATTTTTCTTGGTGACAGTACTGCCAATGCTGCAGAAGCATGATTGTCATGCAGAGAAGAACCTCTATAGTGAGGAGAGTTTTGGGGATATTTGCAGTGAAGGAAGCACGATCTTGAATAAAATCTTGAGCAATCTGTAGCAGCGAGAATACACCACCCGTGAGCTGCAACCAAACTGTCTGGACCGGCCAGCCATTGGTTGAAGATCTTTGGTGCATATGAATGATTTGCGGAACGTTCTTGAGTAGACTGGAAGTCACTTTTAGTAATCCTAGATATTCCAAAAGAAACAACCAAGAAAAATGCCCGTATCTTATCAGTAACACAGCCAGAGAAATCCCGACAATATTAGATAAAATTGCGAGTCGTCCTATCTTTGAGAGGTACTGACTCTCATTCTTTTTGAAATTCCAAAAGTAGGCCTGCGTGAGGACTAGAAAACCGACAGTAGCTCCATGCAATGCAAATGTAATATCATTGATGTGTATTTGTGGATATTCGGAGTATCGCACTTTATACTGTTCTCGAATTGTGGAACTGGATCGTAGTGTGATGAAATATGCAGCGTAGCAACTGTAACCTAGGAAACTAAACCACATGTAGTCAATTGATATGCCTTGAACACTTCTACGTTTGAAATTTGATATGAGAGGGGGCCAAAATGCGGCACTCCAGAAAATCATATAGACCCATCCAAAGAAAGACATCGCAATTTGATAAAAAGAATTTAAAATTATTTATGGGAAATAGCCAAATTTATATTCCTACAAACCAAGCTTTTGTTGTCTCCATTGGAAGTAGTTGAGTGGCTGCTTCCACGAAAATTGTGGCTCAATTTTCTTTGCATTCAAGACGGGAGGTGGAAGAACTTGTTTGATGGACAGAATCTCTTCCGAAGTGCCCAGAACTTTTCCGGATTCGTCCACTGCCTCCACAATCACCTTATCCTCAATTCCCTCAATTTTAATACTGGTCTCAAATCCTGTTCTCTCAGACTCTCCAATCAGCTTTTTATTGCCGTCTTGAACTGAATAGAACTTCCATAATTTGGTTTCGGTATCTCCATTCCAAGAAACATAGACAACAGTTTCTCCGGCCTCAGTGACCTCGGAAAATAGAGCAATAGCTTCTGTTGGATATCCATGCCAGTCATACTTGAAAGCTCTGTAGTTCTCAACCTTTGGAGCCAAATCACCCGATTCCATAAATGCATGGAATACAATTTCCCCGGAGTCGGTAAACTCTGTCATTGCTCCTTCAGATCCCCAATTAACGAGCACATTTCCGGATTCCAGAACATGAGTAGATCCCTGGGACTTAGCAAGTAGTCCATAAGGAGCAGCAAAGTTCCTCAATAGCTTTGCTTCCCATGTCTCAGTGTTGACTTCGACAATTTTTCCACTTGAAACCTTGTTAATGTGAACCTCATGTCCCTGTCTATCTTCTGTACCATGAGCAGAGTTATCGAAAAATGAAATCACTTGCTTCTTACCATCTGGAGAAGACCATAAGAAACGAGCGTGGTGCTGGAAGCCGAACTTGAAATCACCGATACTCTTAAAGTTGGAACTGGTAGTTC
Organism: Ogataea chonburiensis; assembly: GCA_030578415.1. Taxonomy (NCBI): domain Eukaryota; kingdom Fungi; phylum Ascomycota; class Pichiomycetes; order Pichiales; family Pichiaceae; genus Ogataea; species Ogataea chonburiensis. Next base: position 472,644 of record JAJMRU010000002.1, on the reverse strand, counting down.
CAGGGATGCCTCCCAGCTTCCACATAACTTCACCGGTTTTTCCGTTAATTTTGTAAAGAGATGCCATGTCTCTTGCAGATAACAAGTAGTCTCCATTCTCGTCCTTGTCAACAGAGTTGATATGGAAATAGTCCCAGGCATCACTGGAATTGTAACCGGATCCTGCTTGCCCTGGATTAATTGGCAAAACCGAGTCAGCAGGAGACACATGGTCTAGTGAGGACCACTCGAAAAGTAGCTCACCAGTTTCCAAATCAAGCTCCTGGAAAATAGCATCAACAATCCATTGCTGCTCTGGAGAAGCACCAAACGCACTCAGGTCACGTGGAACTGGTTGGTAGACTTGAATCAAACCTGTCTTTTCATCTTTAAGATGCAGCTCATGCTTGTCAGTCATCTTGTGGTTACCAGCTCTCAACTGGCCAACAAGCTCATACTTGTTGTTTAAGAAAGTGTGGTGGCCATGACCATGCCCGTAAGCAGCATTATGGTCACCCTCGAAACTGAAAAGAATATCTTCTCCGTTGATCTTGCCGGCTTGAAAGTTGGCATTCCAGATTGAGTAAATACTGTATCCGGACCAAACAAGTGAACCATCATGGGTAAAAATGTACGGAGCAGCTTGTCTGGGACCATGTAAAGTGTTATCGGGAAATCCAGAAAAGGGAGCCACGAAAAGGTAGCCAGGGGTGACTTTCTCTTCATCAAAGATGGTGATGTTGAGCTTTGGCGGAGCCAGGTCCGAACGACTGCGGTACTGCCAGTCAGCAAGGGCTGGAAGAAGGAATAGTGAGAGTGCTAACAGCATTGAGTACCAAAAGTGTTGAGGGTGGAGAATTTATATATGGCAGAATGATCGGCAGTTAAATTTAACATGACCCGACCCGAGCTTATCAAATTGTAATCGGGCGAGAAATTACTTTTATTCCGGAAGCTACCAAATCTATTCTTCTTATCTATTCGTGCGAAGAGTAAGACGGCACTTTGAAGATCCTTTTGGCTGCACAGATAACCAAGCAGCACGCACAACACAGACATGACATCATTTGCGCTTGCCTGATTGCCGACCCGTATCCGCGGAGAACTATGTTTCGGATATCTGGTTGCAACCTCCCGATCAAAGATATGTCTTTGGCAACCGATTGGACAATATTGCTTATTTCCTCTTCTGTCATGTCTGTCAACCTTTGAAGGTCAGACTGAGCCAATCTAGCAAACACGTGCTGGATAAGAGCTGCCGATCCCGAAACGCCCCAAACCGAGCCAATGCTTCTAAATAGGTACGCCGTGGATGTGGAAATGGCCTGTTTGCCTCTGTCAAAATTGTAGATGAACGAGAATAACGAGGAAGGAAAAACCATTCCTTGGCCAATGTTGGCGGGAATCAGACACAACCCCACCAGCCACGAGCTCATACTTTGGTCTATAAAGAGGACTAGGAAATTTCCTAGTAATAGCAGAGAACAACCGGCAGTGACCAGGTAGAACAGAGTATTGCTGCCTGATCTCATATAGTAGCCAGCTAAAAGTCCTCCAACAGGGGTGAATAGAGAGGGAATGGTAAGTCTGAGCCCGGCTGAAGAAGCAGAATCACCCAGGACCACTTGGAATAGTAAGGGGAGGATGAAAAGCATTGCATAGCTTGCAACTCCAACAAGAACACCGATTCCCAAGATAATGTAGCTGAAGGCTGTCTGAAGAAGTGCAGGCGGAAGAATTGGAATTGCTGTGGTCTTGAGTTCAGTCCAGCCAAATAAAAATAACAGAAGCAAACTCAGACAGGTCAGAGACTGCAACCCAGGATCTTTCCAGCTGACACCGTTTCCACCTAGAGACAAAACAATCATCTGCAAAGATAGAGACATCACAAGAGTAACAGAACCACCAATGTCAATCTTAGCAAATCGGCTGGTCCGAGTATGTGCCGCACTCTGTTTTGGGTTCTTGATATACACGTAGCCAACAAGTAGTCCAGAAAGGGCAATTGGAACTTGAAATAAGAAGCACCAACGCCAGCCAAATGTATCTGCAATCAAACCTCCAAGGGAGGCACCACATATACCTCCAAAACCCAGAAGCAGATTTTGAAAGGCCTGCCAGTTTCCCCTCTCTTCTGGTGATATAATATCTGAGTTGACAATGGTAGCCAGGGTTACCAAGCCACCTCCACCAATCCCTGTGAGTGCCCTCATGAAGTCCAACATCAAAATACTTGTTGAAAGTCCGCATCCTAGACAACCAATGATAAAAAAGGTAGTTGCTGCCATCAGACACGCTCTGCGACCCAAGACATCTGAAAAGGAGCCATAGAGAGGCTGGAAAGCAGTGCTGGTGATCAAATAAGCCGACGTAATCCACGATGCAGTATTTGCTGAGTTGAACTGGTTCCCAATAGTTGCATACGTTGACGCTGTGACCGTACCATCAAATCCAGAGAGAAACACGTTTGCAAACAGCGAAATCTCTATCCACCAGAAATTTGGGGGATACGGTGATCTGGAGCTGGCAGCTTCAACATCAACAAGCTTGACTGTACCATACTGGGCAAAAGATTTATTAACCAAGAGACTAGACTCTGAAGAGGTCCCGCTTGAGGAAAACGACATAAAGTTTGGTACAATTGTGTAGTCCTATTTGTAAAATAGTCTCGGATCGGGTGAAAAAATTTTTGGCTACCAAAATTCTGCATCATCGGGTCGGGTGTAATCTTATCAAAATTGGAGATAACGATAAAAAAAAAGGGTAGCAGTAAAATTAACTGAAGTCTTTTGGGCGGGCCTCCAAATCCAGTATTAGTCACTCGTTATCGCTGAAGTACTGCTGATCCTTGAAAAGCAGCACTTGCACTATAAAATGTCTTCTATTTCTGAGTGGTTGGATGAAATATCCAGTATGAGCGTTAAATCTGAACAAAAAGTGGGAGTTGACATTGAAGTCACCTCATTGAACACTGAGCCTCAAATTGAGTCAGGAAACCCCTTTGCTGACCCAGACGCAGCCGACAGATGGAGGGCTGTCTATGAGGCCTCCAACTACGAGAACTTAGCTTGGTTCGATCCGACAATGACATGGACCAAGGAAGAGGAAAGGAGGCTGGTTCGCAAGCTCGACCGCAAGGTGTTCTTGTGGGTCTTTATAATGTTCTGCTCGCTAGATCTGGTTAGAAGAAATGTCACACGAGCCGTTTCTGATAATTTCCTCAATGATTTAAACATGACCACCAATGGCTACAACTTAGGGCAGACCATCTATTTAGTCTCTTTTCTTTGCGCAGAGCTTCCGCTAAACTTGGTTTCCAAGAGATTTGGCCCAGAACGCGTGATTCCATTTCAATTGCTCTCCTGGTCCATTGTCTGTATTTGCCAGGCAGGCCTGAAGTCCAAGGCAGATTTCATCGGAACCCGGGCCCTTTTGGGCTTCTGCCAGGGCGGATTCATTCCCGACCAAATTTTATATCTGTCTTATTTCTACACGGGAGTTGATCTCCCGCTCAGACTGGCTGTTTTCTGGATTGCCATCCCACTTTTCCAGATTCTTGGATCCCTGTTGGCTTCTGGGATTTTGGAGATGCGTGGAATCCATGGACTTGCTGGGTGGCAGTATCTTTTCATCATTGAAGGATTTCTGAGTCTTGGTGTTGCAATTCCAAGCTTCTATATTATGCGTGGAGGACCTACCATGACGAAGAACCGGTTTTTCAAAAGTCGTGGCAAATGGTTCACTGAGAGAGAGGAGAAGATTCTGGTCAATCGGGTCCTTCGTGACGACCCATCTAAGGGAGATATGAACAATCGTGAGGCAATTAACCTGACACACATTTTTAAGACAATTATTCAACCAGACTACTGGCCATTGCTAATCCAAGGGATCACTGCTTTTGTTCCATTCCAACCAGTCGCACAGTATATCTCTCTGATTTTGAAAGGTATGGGGTACTCCACTTTTCTATCAAATGTTCTGGCAATCCCAGGACAGCTCTGGTTCCTGATCAATCTCCCGCTCTTTGTTGGAGTCAGTCATTATTTCAAGGAAAAGAGCATCTGTACCGGACTCTCGAATATTTTCATTCTTCCCTTTGTGGTTGCCATTGTTGCGTATCCCGTCGACGGAAACAATTGGGTCAAATACTTCCTTTTAACAGGCATCGCCGGCCAACCTTATACCCATGCTATTTTGGCAGCTTGGATTTCTCACATTTCCAACAACGTGGGCTCGCGTGCGGTTGCTACGGCTACATACAATATGATGTATCAGGTGGGCAGCATTATTGCTGCCAACATCTACCGTACCAGCGACCAGCCATACTACGAGAAAGGAAACAAAACCATTCTGGGCCTTGTTTGCTTCAACATCGTGTTCGCTTTTTTTACCAAGTTTTACTATATCATGCGCAACCGCCAGAAGGACGCCAAATGGAACTCTATGTCTCATGAGGAGCAGCAGAACTATCTCAACACAACCACAGATGTGGGCTGTCGTCGTCTGGACTTCCGGTTTGTTCACTGAGTTTTTATAGTCTTATGGACCAACGTGCATTACGTCGTACCAGCCAGGAAGCAGCGAGCCGATGTCAAAAGTCTCAAAACAGTCTAGTGACTCGAATTCTCCGCTAATTGCTTCCTGCTGCTGTTTGCGTTCTTCAGCACGTCTTTTCGCTAAGCTTTCGTTTTCGTCCTGGATGATAGGCGATCCGTAGTCACGTAGACCGTTTCGAAGCGAGCGGCCCTCTGGAGAATGGGGGCTGAAAATTCCTCGCATCTCTGTGATCCACTCCTCCCAGTTTCCAGCCAGAGTCCACACATCACCCCATTTGCGTAGCAGCCGGATATTCTGCAGACTTATTTCCTTGAATTCTTCGCGCAATTCGTTGCTGTTGGTGACTAGATGATTTTCCAGGATACTAGTTGGAAACGCAGAGAAGTAGAGTGCTGTGCCCGCATTAGTGAAGATCTCAAAACCAGTAAACGGTGCCACCACCATCAGACTGAGCGAAGAAAGTGTGTTGATTAACGACGAGCTCTTGCGAATGGCGTCGAGTAAATTTTGCGTCGACTCGGCCCACCAGCCCTTTTCAAGGAGCTCAGGACTCATGAAGAAGTATTCTCTGTTCAGAAATATCCGATTCAAGAAGAGAATACAGTGCAGGTACCCAAAAGAACCCGCAGACCCCTTTTGGATCTCTGCAACTAAATTCGTAGAATTGTATTGCAGACTGACCGGGAGCTTCTCTTCCAGGCTGTTCAAGTCACGGGAGAGCTGGAAATACACCGAGTCTTCGGTCCACGGGTTCCTATTAGCACGTGCACCTCCCTGGCCTGCCCACTTGGCAATTTGTGCCCAGATCTCGAAGCCCAGAATTGTAAAACAGCACGCCGGGAGCTGGCTCACTATTTCGGGACCATCGCCATCATTTTGCACGTAGTTTTGAAATTCCTGGTAAGTCATGCAATCTTCAGGAATCCAATTCAAAAAAGAGTCTTCTGAACACGGTAACGGGACGTTGATGTCATCTATGCGGATACTAGAAGACCGGTTCCTCCCACTAGAAATGCAGCGGTCCATCATGTAGACAGACCAGAGCGTTCTCCGCTTCATCTCATTCACCACAAATGTCGTCTGGGGTTTGTCCAGAACGTTCTTGTAACACAGAGCATCAGACTCTCCAAGTCCAAGAACCAAAGACATGCGTGCAGCTATTCCCACATAGAGAAAGCTGCGAGCCACATTTTTCTCTCCCCACTCGTGACTGCTGAGCATAGTAAGTGCCTGAACCCGCTGAACAGAAGGTCGATCAAATACGGACCCGAGCCTGTATCTCGCATGCCACGCAAAGTATTTTGAGGCCCGAGAAGGGGCAGATCTGGCGGTATTTTTCGTTATTCCAGGACGGAACGAAGCAGGGTCGTCTGCTTCATCAAATGCACCATACTGTGCGCACAGAGTGGAGTCGAGTCTTGCACAGAGAGCCAGAATTCCGAGCAGCACGAGTGGATCAGGCCATTTAAGTAGCGTCTCTCCGTTTGACTTTTGAGCATAATCTGCAATATATGTGGCTGGCGAGAAACTTGGCGATAAGAGAAAGGCCCGAAAAGAGGGTTGGTGCAAAAACGGAAAAATGCCTTGGTATTGGTTAGTAAAGAAGATGTCTAGAATGCGTCCCCAGCTCTCTTTGGGGGGAAAAACAGGAACAGGGTCTGTTGAGGCCTTATCAGTTTTGCTCTTGCCAATAGACTTTGCAGGCCGTTTCTTTAGCTGCGCCACAGTGGGGGTGTATGTACACTCCAGACTCAACCGAGAACATCTTTGGCACGATATGCTGTTAACGCCATCGTTGACACATCGCAATTTTTGCTCGCGACAGTGATTGCATGCCAATTTAGTTCTTCCAGACATATTTTTAAAAATCAACTTTATTAGATTATTACTTAGACCCATTCTTTCCAGAAAGCTGTGAATTTCTCCCTCACCGTTTTTGGGTGTGCGGCATCGTAAAGCTTCTGCTGTCTGAGGTCTTCTTCGAGGTCCAGTCTCCGACCAGTGTCGAAATCCATATCTTCGTACCTGACCAGTTTGGTCTTCTTCCAGAACTTGTATCCAAAGTAGAACACTGCCGACGCCGGGAACATGATGTAGGAGTCAATGAACCACGAGTAGTCAAATGGCTTAAGGTACATCCATCCCTGGATAAGGGCCAAGAACAGGTTCATCAGGATACAGAACAGTGGGGTGAACGGATATCCCCAGCATCTGTAAGGCAGATCTTCGATTTTGCGTCCAGACTTGACCCAGCCTCTGCGGAAACGGATCTGGGTGAAGGAGATCGAGGCCCACACAAAGAAGGTGGAGACACCGGACACACTCACAAAGTAAGTGTATGCTTTTTTGGAGCCACTGTTGATGGACAGCAGACCTAGGAAGCCGAACAGGTTGAAGGTGATAGCTGCGACGTAAGGAACACCACGCTTGTTGACTCTCTTGAAGAGTTCTGCAAATGGAATCATGTTCTCGTTTGCCATGTTGACAATTGTTCTGGTTCCAATGTATATAGCAGAGTTGATAGCACTAAGAGAGATAATCACCACGAATGCATTCACCAGGTGGTAGGAGTTCGCCCAGCCGGCATTTGTCAGGGCAACATAGATAGGCGATCTCATGGTGCTGACAGTGCTCGAAAGGAGCTCAGAGTCGTATGGGACAGCGATACCATAACTGACAGAGATTCCGAGGAAAATGTAGAAGATACGGAACAGAGTCTGTCTGACTGCGATTGGAATAGCGCGAATAGGGTTTTTCGTCTCTGCTGCGTTCAAGGACAGCAGCTCAACACCGACGTAGGCAGTAGAGCAGTTGACGATAGCGTTTGCAAGCGATTTGACAGGATTTTGGCCGGCCCAAGGAGTCTCGAAATTTCTGAATCCAAATCTCTCGGTGCCCTTGACACCTCCCAGCATATAGACGATCGTGAACACATAAAAGGCAGAGAGTCCCAAGAGCTTGATGATTGCTAGCCAGTACTCGGCCTCACCGTATCCCACGACACCCAGGAACTGGACTGACATGAAGAATGCCCAAAATATCAAGAGCCAGCCCCATGTCGGGACGTCTGGACACCAGAAGTTGAGCGTCGAGCTCAAAGAAATGTACTCAGCCATGAGCACTGCCACCCAGACCACCACGTAGTTGTACGATGCCATTGCAGCAAACGACTCGTCCACGAAACGGCTCATGTGGTTACTGAAACCGTTGGTAGCAGGGAAAAGAGAGTTGAGCTCTCCGATGGATTGCATCAGGGTGAAAGCAACCAATCCAACAATGGCGTAGTCCACCACCAGGGCAGCAGGACCATCGTTGTGGAGATACACACCCAGACCCACGACCGATCCCGGGCCGATAATACCTCCCAGAGCCATCAAAGTGATGTGTCTGGTCTTGAGACCACGTTTGAGACCGGAGTTTGGATCGAAATCTCCTCTGGTGGCATTGAAATTAGAGTTCGAGCTGGACTGGCCCAGCTCCACGGCGTCCACACTCACTTCACTTTTGACTTCCTTGTCCATGTTGGGTGTTATTTGGAGAACGGAGCACCCTATATAGGAACCAGCTCCCAGTTGTTCATCGAGCCATGATAAGAATACTGGCAGCCGGTGCCGATCGTTTGAGAGGTTCTATTGACAGAGCTATTGTTGTTGCATCGAGGATCCTATTGTCGTGACCCAGTTGCCTGGAACGGCATGTTTTTCCGTGCGGCTGAAAAATCTTTCGGTTGTCACTTTCCTGGCAGATCCTTTAGTGCGCAGAGAAAGGCAAGATTCCGGGGGAAATCCGCAGCACGATCGACCAGTTTACGAGTATTTGGAGATTTGGATTTGGATTTGGATTTGAGGCACACGATACCAAGCTTTTCGTACGATTCTTTTTTTCTTAGGTTTAATGCGGGTTTGAGCTCTGCATATTTTGCCGCCAAAAAAACTAATTCAGAAGACTTGGCAGCTTTGAAATTCATTCGGGCAACTTTAATGAGGTCCAGCACGATTTCCCGCAAAGACCGCTAGCGACCAACTTTACGTCGAATTAGGAGAGAAAAAGGTTCCTACGAGAAAATACACAACCAGGAACACACGCAGGTCGCGTAGCAAGGAGCGATCGATCGAGATAAATCACATCCATTCGGCAAAAAAGGCCTTGAATTTCTCCTTTCTGGTTTTTGGGTGCAGAGCATCTTCCGCAGCTAGTTGTTTGGCCTCTTCCTCAAGGTCGTATCTACGACCAGACTCAAAGTCCATGTCCTCGTATCTGACCCATGTGGTCTTCTTGACCACCTTGTACACCACGAAGATGATGATCGAGACCGGGAACATAATGTAGCAGTCGATGAACCAGGAGTAGTCAAAAGGCTTGATGTAGGTCCAGCCCTGAATCAAAGCCAAGAACGCGTTGAGAATGATGGTGAAAATAGGGGTGAACGGATATCCCCAGCATCTGTATGGCATGTCCTCCACCTTGCGGCCAGACTTGACCCAGCCAGTGCGCATTCTCATTTGACAGAAGGCGATCGAGCCCCACACCAGGAAGCTGGGAATTCCAGAAACACTGATGATGTAGCTGTAGGCACTCTTGGTTCCCTCGCCAACCGAAAGCAAGCCGACAAAGCCCAACAGGTTGAAGAACACTGCGGCAACGTACGGAACACCACGACGGTTGACCTTACGGAGTTGGTTAGGGAATGGCACCATGCCCTCGTTCGCCATGTTGACAATCGATCTGGTTCCAATGTAAATAGCAGAGTTGATTGCACTCAAGGCCACAATCACGATAAAGAGATTCACCAGGTGAATCGAGGAGTGCCAGCCCGCATTGTGCAGCGCAACGTAAATTGGCGAGGTGATATTGGTCTGGGTACTGAGAAGCAGAGGGTCGTCGTAAGGCACAGCAATACCGTACGAGATGGTGATACCCATATAGATGTACAGCACACGGACCAGAGTCTGTCTGACAGCAATCGGAATAGCACGGATTGGATTCTTGGTCTCTGCGGCGTTCAGCGACAGCAGCTCAATACCGACGTACGCAGTGGAAGCGTACACGATACCATTTGCCAAGGACTCAATTGGCTTGTTGTCACCCCACGGAGTCTCGAAGTTTCTGAAGCCAAATCTCTCGGTGCCCTTGACACCTCCAAGCATGTAGACCAAGGTGAAAATGTAGAAGGCAGTCAGACCTGCCACTTTGATAATGGCGAGCCAGAATTCTGCCTCTCCGTAGCCACCAACTCCGAGGAATTGCACACACATGAAGAAAGTCCAAAATATCAACATATAGCCCCAGCTGGGAATCTGCGGCGCCCAGAGGTTCATGGTCGAGGAAAGAGTAATGTATTCAGCCATCAAGAAACAAGCCCACATAATCACGTAGTTGTACGAGATCATGGCAGCAAAAGCTTCGTCAACAAAACGGGTCATATGATTACTGAACCCGTTAGTAGCAGGGAAAAGGGAAGCCAGCTCCCCGACAGACTGCATCAAAAAGAAAGCACCAATACCGATGATGGCATAGTCGACCACGAGAGATCCCGGGCCTTCCTTGTTCAAGTAGACACCGATACTGGACACGGAACCAGGACCGATGATACCACCCAGAGCCATCAGAGTGACATGTCTGGTTTTGAGACCACGTTTAAGCCCGGAGTGAGGGTCAAACTCTGCTCTTTGGACGCCCGAGCTTTGGTCCTCAAGCTCGACAGCCTCCACGCTGACTTGAGATTCAAACTTTTTACTCATTGAAATTTGGAAAGCAGCGCGCAGATCGCTGCTTTAAAAGAGTGACAGACAGTCTTGGGAAGATAAGAAATCCTTACGTAAGCGATTTTTCCGCTTTGCGGAATCAAGATAAGCAACGTTTTCAAGCTTATCTCGACCAAAAAATCTCCGACTCAACTTAGACCCACGTGAATGAAAGTCTATGCGACCTCGACTCGACGCAGGATAAGCCCGCTGATGCACCTCCGGGCTTCCATTACTCCACAAGAGGTAAAAAGATATGAGATTACGATTTAAGATTTTCCGGGATAATGCAGACGGGACCCTTTCTGTCTTGACATGCCCTTGGCAGATGGACTTGCAACAATAATATTTACAATATGCCGGCCCGATACCTCTTTCTCCAAGGCATTCTTGCCTAATTCCCAAAAGAGAATCTGGCGAAAAGCACTCACACTATTTTCTTATCGGATTTGGACACGTGACACTCCAATCTTTCCGAGGACTTTTTCAGATCAAGTAATGATAGTGCATATATTTCGCATGACGCCTACGTACGATAAGCTCAAATCCAATCGGTAAAGATAGCCTTGATCTTTTGCTTGGCAGTCTTCGGATTTGCCGCGTCTTCTTCTGCCTGTCGTCTCGCATCCTCCTCCAGATCGTATCTGCGGCCAGTTTCGAAGTCCATGTCTTCGTATTTGACCCACACAGTTTTTTTCCAGAATTTGAACACCACATAGACAATAGCGGAGATAGGGAACATGATGTAACAGTCGATGAACCACGAGTAGTCGAACGGCTTAATGTAGGTCCAGCCTTGAATCAGAGCCAAGAAAATGTTCACCACGATACAGAACAGCGGAGTGAATGGGTATCCCCAGCATTTGTATGGGAGGTCCTCGACTTTACGACCAGACTTGACCCATCCGATACGGAACCGGAGCTGGCAGAAGGAAATACCAGCCCAGCACAGGAAGGTCGGGATACCCGAGACACTGATAATGTAACTGTAGGCACTCTTGGTTCCCTTTCCGACAGAAAGAAGGCCAATGAAACCAAGTAAATTGAAGAAAACAGCAGAGACATATGGAACACCACGTCTGTTGACCTTCTTCAGGTACTTGGCACATGGGAGCATGTCTTCGTTGGCCATGTTGACCAGGGTTCTTGTTCCAATGTAGATGGCCGAGTTGATAGAACTCAACGAGACGATGACAACAAACAGGTTGACAAGGTGAATTGACGAGCTCCATCCTGCGTTATAGAGCGCAACGTAGATTGGCGACTTCATCGTGGACGAGGCAGTGGTGAGAAGTGGGTCGTTGTAAGGAACAGCAATACCATATGAGATCGAAACTCCCAGGTAGATGTAGATCACACGGCCCAGCGTCTGTCTGACAGCTATTGGAATAGCACGGATAGGGTTTTTGGTCTCTGCGGCGTTCAAAGCAAGAAGCTCAACACCCACATATGCTGTGGAACAGTACACAATACCGTTAGCCAGGGACTTGAGTGGAGTGCTGTCGGCCCAAGGAGTCTCGAAATTCCTGAAACCAAATCTCTCAGTGCCCTTGACACCTCCAAGCATGTAGACCAAGGTGAAAATGTAGAAAGCAGTCAGGCCGGCCACTTTGATAATGGCGAGCCAGAATTCTGCCTCTCCGTACAAACCGACACCCAGAAACTGCACACACATGAAAAATAGCCAGAAGATCAGGAAATACCCCCAGCTCGGAATCTGCGGCGCCCAGAAGTTCATCGTCGAGGAGAGAGTAATATACTCGGCCATCAAGAAACAGGCCCACATGACAACGTAATTGAAAGAGGTCATAACAGCAAAAGCCTTGTCAACAAACCGAGTCTGATGGTTACTGAACCCATTGGTAGCCGGAAACACCGAGCTGAGCTCTCCAACAGACTGCATCAGCGCAAATGCAACCAAACCCACAATGGCATAATCAATCACCAGGGCAGCAGGACCTTCAGCGTTCAAATAAACACCAATACCCGAAACAGTTCCCGGGCCAATGATACCTCCGAGGGCCATCAGAGTAACGTGTCTGGTTTTCAGACCACGCTTGAGACCCGAGTTGGGATCAAAGTCCCCGCCTCTTGCGATGGTGGACTCCGTGTCGACTTCCACAGCCTGGACACTCAGTTGCGATTTCAGTTCTTTTTCCATGAGCGAGTTTGGGAATTCTCGAGACCGAAGAATCCCTTTTAAACCTCGAGCCTCGAGACCGCGAGATACCACTGAATGTGCGCCTCGGCCATTCCTGCATGCACCCTATTGTTCCCATCCGCACCCACTTCCGCTTATCTCAGTGGTCACGTGACTCCTTATCCGAGCGAAACGCGGTATCATTTCCCGTTTGGGAGCCCTGTGAGACAGACCGCAAATCAGTGCTTAAGCGCCAGTCCTGGTATAAATGAGCCGTTTGGGGCCCTCCAATCTCAAAAATGACCTATTCGGAATCCCAGGAGTCATACCTTTTGCAATCCAGCGTCACCCAAAAAAGCCTGATGGCTGTTGGTGGGAAAGGAGTCAATGTGTTCATTGAAGACCCTTACACCGGCATCAAGCGCACTTTGCTCGATGGCAGCACTGGTGCTGCTGTCGGGGCTGTCGGACATGGTGACGAGGACGTTACCCAGGAAATCAGAGATGCGTCTCTTCAGTGTGTTTACTCTTTTCCTTCGACTGTGTGCAATTATTATGCTGAGGATCTTGCCAAGTTTATTATCGACAACTCTCCCAAAGATGCCTTTGCTGCTGCGATCTTTGTGGGATCCGGCTCCGAGGCCAATGAGAATGCCATGAGAACTGCGAGACAGTATCATTTGGAAAACAACGACCCTGCCAGGGTGAAATTCATTTCTAGAGACCAGTCGTACCACGGCTACACCACCGGATCTCTTGCTATTGGAGGACAGAAGAAGTTCGACGCGTACCGTCCAATCTGCAGACCGCTCGAGGATGTTCCCAAGTCTGCTGCTGTCAACCCATACCGCTACCAAAAGGAGAACGAGACTCTTGAGGAGTACACTGACAGACTTCTGCAGGACCTCGAGGAGGTTTTCCAGAAAGCCGGCCCCGAGACTGTGGCAGGTGTGTTCATGGAAACTGTGAGTGGCTCCTCTCTTGGATGCCAGACTCCTCCGCCAGGCTACCTGTCTGGCGTGCGTGCAATCTGTCACAAATACGGCGCTCTTTTCATTATTGACGAGGTGATGTGCGGCATGGGAAGATGCGGAACCTACCACGCATGGGAGCAGTTCTTGCCGGAAGGAGAATATCCAGACCTGCAGACCATCGGAAAGACTCTGGGGTCTGGATTTGTGACCATTGCCGGTATGCTTGTGTCGCCAAAGGTCAGAAACGCAATTGTGAACGGCACAAACGCCATTCCGGGCGCACAGACCTACCACTGCCACTCGTTCAACTGTCGCATTGCCCTGGCAGTGCAGAAAAAGGTCAAGGAGCAGAAGCTGATCGACAACTGCGCTGCGATGGGAAACTATCTTGGCGAGAGACTGGAGGCCACTCTTGGCTCCCACAAGTACGTGGGATGTTTTAGAGGAGCAGGTCTGTTCAGGGGTATCGAGTTTGTCAAGGACAAAGAAACCAAGGAGTCGTTCCCTGCGTCTGTGGGCTTTGCCAAGAAGTTCTGGAGCGCGTGCTACAAGAACGGACTGACTGTGATGTACAACCAGGGCTGCAATGACGGCACCAACGGAGACATCACTCTGATCTGTCCAGCATACATTGTGACCAAGGAGGTGATCGACAGCATTGTGGACATTGTTACCAAGTCTTTGGACGAGACCACAGCAGAGGTCGATGCCTAGTTAGAGAAATAGCTAATTAATTGCAAATGTAGGGTGGTTGAGCTATGTTTTTTTTTCGTGTCGTCTGGCATGAGACAGTGCGTTTCCGTCATTTTTGCACGGGTTTCTTTTCCCCTTGTACTGCAGAATCAGCGAGCATCGCGTGCACTTGGCCCACGTCACTGCCACGTACGGGTTGCCCGAGTCGGAGCGCGCATCGTACACCTGGCCCCCCGAGAGCACAGACAGTTGTCGATCCGGCTTGTATCTCACGTGGACCAGCGAGAATTTGTTCTCATTAACGAGCTTGGCAAGCCATCCATCGTTAAAATAGAACATTGGGTCCACTTCTAGCAGCATCTGTCCCGAATGTTTGGCAAACACCTCGCGTTCCTCCCTAATGAGAGCCAAAACCTGGTCGTGTTGTAATTCAAACGGGGGGACTTGGGAGAGCAGAGATTTGGCAGCAGGGATGGCAGGAGCCGGGGAACAGACTGGGGTCTTCTGGAATGTATTAATGCGCTGGATTTTGGTTGGAGGAAGGGTTTCTGGCTCCAAATCGGCCTGCGGAACGTGCTCGTTTTCCTTACCCTCAGAGAAGACAGGCAGGCCTTTGTGGTCGCTGGTAAAACACACGTTATTCAGCGTGGCTCCCTGAAAGCAGTTGACCACATATACAGTGCCTGGAGCAGGCTGAAACGCTCCAAAGTGGTGATGATGGTCGGACATGGTTATATAAATAAACAAGTTATCCCAGAAATGTTCCCCAATTATTCCCCCAAATCCCCTTTTCGGTGCAGAGATGGGCAAACATAAAAATTTCCGCTTTGGTTAAATTTTAAACATCATAATGCATGAAAAGAACCCAGACTTCGAGCGGGCCCAGATACGCCGTCGGCAGCCGCTTCGGACCTGGAACTCATTTCTGGTGCTCTCTCTTGTGCTGGTGTATGGGTCCTCGCTCCTGCTCGGCCAGATAAACAATCTATATTATAATCATAAGGAGACGAGCGCCCTCAGGCACAACCAAGCCCCCCCAATAATTTCAAATGGAAAGTTGTCTGTGACGCTTCCAACGCTACGGAACAGCACGTTCAGTCCCCGTCGTAAGAGCATCCAGTGGCTGAAAACAGAGACTTCGCTCACAGACGATGCTGGGGAGTATATCGTTGTTGATGGAGCAAATTACATTGCCAAGTCGCTGACGAGTTCTGACGAGCGCACACTTTTTTCTGGTACTACAGTGGAGTTCGACGAGTCCGATTTCAAGATCCAAGATGTGGTTTTCAGTGACAATCTCCAATATGCGTTGATAGTTTGCAACAAGCTCCAGAACTGGAGACACTCGTTTTTTGCTACATATTTTGTGCTGGACGTTGAAACTCAGCAAATCTCACCCCTCAGCAGTGGAACAGAGCTTGTGGCATTAGCCAAATGGTCGCCAGACTCCACAAAGATTGCATTTGTCAAAGAAAATAACGTGTTTGTGCGCGACGTCACTTCGCAGACCATCAAACAGGTCACTACTGAGGGAGGAACAGAGATCTTCTATGGCAAGCCCGACTGGGTGTATGAAGAGGAGGTGTTTGAGAGCGACACGGCGATGTGGTGGTCACCAAATTCCGAGTACCTGACAATTTTGCGCTTCAACGACACAGCCGTTCCCAAGTTCCCGATTCCGTACTTTGTCCAGCACGACGACGACGTGTATCCAGAGCTTCGCGAGCTAAAGTACCCGAAACCAGGGTATCCTAACCCACTGGTTGACCTGGTTGTGTACACTGCTGCTGACGACAAACTACTTAGTCTCGATGCCACAGACCCTTTCTACAACGACCACGATGTTTCCAACAGCGAGAGACTGATTACCGAGGTCAAGTGGGTTGGAGGCTCGCAGATACTGCTGAAAATAACAAACAGAGAGTCCGACATCATGAAGATCTTTCTTGTCGACGCCGCCTCAATGGACTCCAAACTCTGTCGTTCCGATTTCGGAACAAGCGCAAATTCCTGGTTCGAGATTAGCCACAATCTGCTCTATGTGCCCAAGTCCGACACGCGGCCGCTTGATGGTTATATCGACATAGTAGATGTGGACGGCTACGACCATCTGGCATATTTTTCGCCTCCAGATAGCGACGAGCCTGTGATTCTGACTTCTGGTCAATGGGAAGTCGTTGACGGTGCAGCAGCGTTTGACTTCGTACTCAACAAGCTGTACTTTGTGTCTACCGAGAAGTCATCGATTGAAAGACATCTGTACTCGGTCGGCCTGGACGGATCAAACAAAACCAACATTACAGACCTTGACACCGAGGGATGGTATTCGACCTCATTTTCGACAGGATCGCGCTTTTTGCTGCTAGATTATAACGGTCCTGAGGTGCCATACCAGAAACTGATTGACTTGCACACACAGACCGAGGAGCTGTTCACGTCGAACGGAGATCTTGCCATGACGCTTGAGAAGTACGCCATTCCTGTCAACAACTATGGAGAGGTCGATGTGGGAGCTGGCACGCCTCTCAACTATAAGGAGACTCTGCCTGTGAACTTTGACCCGTCGAGGAAGTATCCGCTGCTATTCTTCGTTTACGGTGGGCCTGGATCTCAGCTGGTCCAGAACACGTACTCTGTGTCATTCTCGTCAGTGGTGGCTGCCCAGCTGGACGCCGTGGTGGTCACTGTGGACGGTCGTGGCACAGGGTTCAAGGGCAAGGCGTTCCGGAACGTTGTGCGCGACCAATTGGGCTATTACGAGGTGGTGGACCAGATTGCAGCTGCTAAAAAGTGGCTGGAAAAGCCGTACATCGACGCGGACCGGACTGCCATCTGGGGCTGGTCGTACGGCGGATACATGACGCTCAAGACGCTGGAGGCCGACAAGGGCCAGACGTTCAAATATGGCATGTCGGTTGCCCCGGTGACGAATTGGTTGCTATATGATTCGATTTACACAGAAAGATACATGCACACTCCGCAGCAAAATCCAGGATACCACAACTCTTCGGTGCACAATGTGGCAAGCTTTGCAGACGTGCAGCGGTTCCTGCTCATGCACGGCACGGGCGACGATAACGTCCACTTCCAGAACTCGCTTAAGTTCCTGGACCAGCTGGACTTGCACGGACTGGAGAACTACGACGTGCACGTTTTTCCAGACTCGGACCACGCGATCCGGTACCACAACGCCAACACGATCGTCTACGACAAGCTGCTCACGTGGTTGGCACAGAGCTGGCAACGCACCAAATAGACCAAACGGTATTATATATCAATGATACTGGTAATTATACCCGTCGAGCCCGTAGGCCAGTTCCTGCTCGAGGTCCAGGTTTTCATCGTACATCATCTCGTGGGGCTTGGGCGGGAGCTCGTAATCCTGCACGTCGCCCTCGAACGGTGTCTTGAGTTGTGGCTGCTCGAAATTGGCCTGCTCCGAGTAGTTCTCACTGACTATGGTCTGCTCCTCTAGTGGTTTTCTCACGTATTCTCTAAAATTGCGCGTCTCCTCGATGATCAGCTGTTTCATTTCATTAATGTCGTCCATCTCCTCGAAAGAGAAGTCGAACTTGGTGGCGCATTCGGGCTCATCATTTGGGTCGTGCCAGACCTCCAAATACGGATGTTCCAGTGCCTGTTCAACTGTGATTCTGTCCTGAGGATTCAGAGTGAGCATTCTGTTGAGCAGGTCCAGTGCCAGTGGGTTCCCGTGCGGATATATCTTCTCAAACGCAATCTTGGGCATGTACGGCAGCGACCGGACATACATCTGTGCGCGCGAAGACTTGATGCTCTGAATTGTCTCCTCGTCCGGCGTTCCAAGCACTTTAAGGATTTCGTTGAGCTGGTCCACGTAGTCCTTGCCTTTGAAGATTGTCGAGCCTCCCAGAAGTTCTGCCAAAATGCAGCCCACAGACCACATGTCGATGGCCTTGGTGTAGCCCTGGAAACTGAGAATGATTTCTGGCGCACGGTACCATCTCGTGGCCACGTACTCCGTCAGGAAGCCCTGGTTCCTCTCTGGGTCGTTCGAGTATCCTCTTGCCAGCCCGAAGTCGCAGATCTTGAGCTCACAGTCTGCGTTCACTAGCAAATTTCCCGGTTTGAGGTCGCGATGCAAAACGTCGGCAGAATGAATGTACTTGAGGCCGCAGAGGATCTGGTAGATGAACGACTGGTAATGCGAGTCTGTCAATGGTTGGTTCGAACGTATGATCTGGTGCATGTCGCACTCCATCAGCTCCTCGTACACATAGATCTCATTGAAGTTGCCGTTAGCGTCCGGAACAATGTCCAGATCGTAAAGACAGGTGATGTTCTTGTGACCTCTAAAATGCCGGAGCAGCTTGATCTCTCGGAGCGCTCTTTTGCACAGAATCTTCTTGCTGAAAATGTTGGTCACCTTCTTGATGGCCACATGTCCCCCCTCGTCGCCAGCTTCGGTGTACTTGGCCGAGCACACGATTCCGTAAGCTCCTTGGCCGAGTCCTTTGATCAGCTGGAATCGACGGTCGACTATGAAATTCTGTTGGAATACCCTAAAGACGTGATACTGGTCCATGTGGTACGGGCTTGCGACTTTTTCGATGCTAGCTGGAAGCTGTTTTTAATATATAAACAGACAGAATAGCAAATTGCGATACTAAAAATATCTCCAACTTTACTGACCCGCATTTTATCATGGCATAATAGCGAAAAGTTGAAGAAAATTAGGTATACAACGAACCACCAGGGGCACACACAAACCGTGCAGTACTTTGGTTCTTGTTGTTTTGGGCGCATATTCTGATTCGCACTGTGCACAGCGCAATTTTGCCAAATTTTTCTGATTTTCAGACCCCAATTTTGGCCGCTTTTCACCTTCACTAGGAGACCCGTCCTTGTCTGTTTCAGCCATGTCTACTGCGCTCCAAACTGCTCCGTCCTCGACCCCGTCCTCGGGAATGTCTGCTGCGCCAGCCTCCAATGGTTTGTCGGCCGCAAAAACAAAAAATGGCTCTTCTAGACGTGTCGAGATTGACCGTCTTGTTGTGGACTTCCAGAAGAAGCTCGGTAAGAATTGGGACCAGTATCAGGTTGCTGTGTCCATGTTTTTGGTTGGAAAGCTATCGCGGTCCGAACTGATGCAAGAACTCGACCAAATTCTGGACAAATCAACAGTCCGTCTCCACAATCAGCTTCTGCTTACCAACCTCGCAAATTCGCTCAGAGACGAGCCTCTAGACGGAACGCTCTCGAGCGGATTCGGTAACCAGTTACTGTCCAAGAAACGCAAAACAGGTGCCCGCTCGTCTCAGTACGAACTTTTAAAGAAAGATATCTTGTCGCTTCCGATCAGAGAAAGACGCAGACTCAAGGGCATCAAACGCGAGTCTGGAAAGCGTGGAATGATCAACTCGGTCGTCGCACTCACCAGACAGGCAATTGTCCCCAAAGTTCCTATTGTCACGAGCAGCGATTCGGGAATCTCCGGCAATACCAGCCAGTGGGCCCAGGACGTTCTGGATGGCATCCAGACCCCGCTGTGCATTGAAACGTACGAACTTCCTGACCAGACTCATCTCAAAAGCCGCGTGCTGGGTCTTGCGCGAGAACACGGTCTCGTGGGGCCCGTCAGCGACAATGTCCCTAGAGTCCTCTCGATTGGCCTGGAATACCACCTCAAACTCATAGTGGAGCGTGCCTTGAACATGGTGCGTCTACGTAATCGTGCGGGAGCCACGTCGCAGTCCAGCACGACCCCCAAGACTGTCACACTGACCATCGAGGACCTCTTCGACACGCTGGAAAGCGCTCCCCATCTTGTCGAGCCAAACGGACCACTCTACGCCCTCAGCTATTCCCGGATGAAGAACGAGGATGACCCTGTCCTATTGCAACAACAACAACAGTACCTGGACTCAAGCAACAATCAGCAGAAGCTGTCAAAGATATCCTATATGCTGAAACCCAGGAAACCCGACCCATTTCCAGTGCCAGCGTCGTCTGCGTCAACCATCACGGCACCTGCTTCGATGCCAGCCATCTCACCGCTCCGCAGCTCCGAGGCTGCTGCCAACGGAGACGACAAGCCTACGGCCCCTGCTCTCGAGGACGACCCTGCTGCCAAGAAAGGCAAGCCCGAGCAGCCCGGCGCTCCCCCAAACCTGCAGCTCAGCGACCCCTCGGTCGGTCTTCCCGACGAGCTCAACTGGCTCATCAACGATCTCCTGTGCAACAACTAATACATGTACACTAGCTACCATTCACTATAAAATAGGTGTCTGTCTGCCATTTGTTATTCCGGCTCTGTAGTAAGTCTAAACTTTTTCGACCAGTATTTTGCCACTCTCTGTTGTTTTCATTATGGCACCTACAAAAGAAGAAGAAACCCCCAAATCTGCCATTGAGCCTGCGAAGGAGTCTGCGAAGGACCCTTCAAAGACCAAGGTGGACGACAAGAAGGTGGAGGAAGAGCTGAGCGAGGAGGATCTTCAGCTGAAGTCGGAACTCGAGATGCTTGTCGAGCGTCTGACTGAGCCAAACACCGAGCTGTACTCCTCAGCATTGGAGAACCTCAAGCGTTTCATCAGGGATTCCACCTCGTCGATGACTGCAGTGCCAAAACCTCTCAAATTTCTCAGACCTCATTATCCTACATTGACACAAGTTCACAGCAAATGGACCGATTCCGCAATGAAATCGCAATTGGCCGACATCCTGTCTGTACTGGGCATGACCTACAGTGAGAAAGACGGCGAGGATTACAAAAGAGAGTGTTTGAAGTACAGATTGCTGAGCAGCATCGATTCCACTCTAGGAGACTGGGGACACGAATATCTCAGACATTTGTCGTTGGAGATCGGAGAAGAGTATCAGGAGAATTTGGAGTCTGGTGCTAGTAGAGAGGATACAAACACAGAGGAACTGATCAAGTTGAGTTTGGAGATCGTGCCTGATTTCCTCAAACACAACGCAGAGGCAGAGGCTGTTGATCTGCTGTTGGAGATCGAAGAGATCGAGAAGCTTCCTCAATTTGTCGACAAAAATACCTACAACAGAGTCTGTCTATACATGGTTTCGTGCGTTCCTTTGCTGGCCCCACCAGACGATCTTGCGTTCCTCAACACAGCATTCAGCATCTATCTGGCCAACGACAAGCTTCCTCAGGCTTTGAGTCTGGCCATCAGATTGGGTGACGATTCTCTGATCAAGTCTGTCTTCGACGCCACCAGCGATGATCTGGTTCATAAACAACTAGCTTTCATGCTTGCTAGACAAAATTCGTGTTTCAAGGTCGATAATGAAACAGTCCAGGAGTGCATTTCTAACGTCAAACTTGGAGAGTACTACAAATACCTCGTGAGCGAACTCAATTTGCTGAATCCAAAGGTTCCCGATGACATTTACAAGACTCATCTTGAAAACTCCACATTCGGCCACTCTTCTAGATTGGAAAGTGCCAAACAGAACCTGGCTGCCGCCTTTGTGAATGCATTTGCCAACGCTGGTTATGGTACTGAAAAGCTGATTAGCGAGGATAAATGGATCTATAGAACAAAGGGTGAGGGTATGCTTCTTACTACAGCTTCCTTGGGATTGATCAACCTCTGGGATGCTAATGAAGGTCTGCAAACTTTGGACAAATACCTCTACTCCGAGCAGAGCGAGGTCAGAGCTGGTGCTTTATTGGGAATGGGAATCTCTACCACAAGTGTTCACGACGAAGTTGATCCTACCTTGTTGGTGTTACAGGACTACATCAGTAGTGACACCAAACTCGACTCCAAGATGATGATCTCTGCCATTACGGGTATCGGAATTGCTTTCGCAGGGAGCGAGAACGAAGAAGTGATGAATTTGCTTCTTCCGCTTGTTTCTGAGCCTTCAGTGTCTGTGGAAATCCAGGCCATGTCTGCATTGGCTCTCGGTCACGTTTTTGTTGGAACTTGTAATGGAGACATCACTTCAACAATTCTACAAACTTTGTTGGAGAAGGAAACTTCGGAGTTGACTTCAAAGTGGATTAGATTCATGTCACTTGGTCTGGGTTTGCTGTACATGGGCAAATATGACCAAGTCGACGACGTTTTAGAAACCATCGATGCGATTGATCATCCAATTTCCAAGACCTTAAGAGTTTTGGTTAGCATCTGTTCTTACGCGGGAACTGGAAATGTTCTTCAGATCCAGTCTTTGATGCAAATGTGCACAGTGAAACCAAAGGAAGAAAAGGATGAAGAAGAAGACGAAGATGAGAAAAAGAAGGAAGAGGAGAAGAAAGAGGGCGATGAGGAAATCGAAGAGGAAGTCCAAGAAGACGAGTCGTTCCAGGGATATGCCGTTTTAGGACTTGCTCTTATTTCCATGGGAGAAGAGATTGGTCAGGAGATGTCCTTGCGTCATTTTGGACACTTGATGCACTACGGTACTCCATTAATTAAAAGAGCTGTCCCGCTGGCCATGGGACTTGTCTCTTCGTCGAACCCGCAAATGAAAGTGTTTGATACTCTTTCTAGATACTCTCACGACCAGGACTTGGACGTAGCATACAATGCTATCTTTGGTATGGGATTGGTGGGAGCCGGTACGAATAACGCCAGACTGGCCCAACTTTTGAGACAACTTGCATCCTACTACGTTAATGACCAGAACGCGCTGTTCATGACACGGATTTCCCAGGGTTTGGTGCATCTCGGTAAGGGCACCATGACCTTGTCTCCATTTAATACTGACAGACAAATTTTGTCCAAGGTGTCGCTTGCTTCGCTGTTGACTGTCAGTATTGCACTGCTAGACCCTACCTCATTTATTTTGGACCAGCACTCCAGTTTGCTGTATTATCTTACACCAGCAATCAAGCCACGGATGCTGGTCACTGTTGACGAGGAATTGAAACCGGTGAAGGTGAATGTGCGTGTTGGACAGGCGGTTGATGTCGTTGGACAGGCAGGTAAGCCCAAAACGATTACAGGATGGGTGACGCACTCCACTCCTGTCCTCCTTGGGTTTGGGGAGCGTGCCGAGCTGGAGAACGATGAGTACCTCTCCCTGACGAGCTTCTTCGAGGGTGTGGTGATATTGAAGAAAAACCCGGACTACATGGAAGTGGATAACTAAATCTGGATACTGGCTATAGCAAAAAAAAAAAAAATTAAAAAAAAAAGCTATGTATGAGAAAGTAAAGTTGACAGAGCGACCATCAACAGGTAAAGTACATCGGACGAAATGAAGGCGAAAAAGCTAGCACAAACGGTCATGAGAGTCGTGATAATTATGCGAACGGCAGTTCGGGCCACTTTTTCAAAGGTCTATTCTTTTTGGTGGTTTTTTCTTGATTTTTCTGATTTTTTTGGGGTTTTTTCTGATTTTTCGTGTCATTAGTACTCGACATGTTGTTGTCTTTGTGGCTGTGCAGGTTGACCATTGTATCTGTTATGGTTGCGCTCGTTGCCGTTTGGCAATTGGTCCAGCTTGAACGGTCTTGGAATGTTGTCTGGCTGGCCAACAACGTATAGAGACTTGTCGATCTCAGCAGGAATAGGCTTGATTTCGGTGCCCAGTTCCTGCTCGATCTTGTAGAGGTTGAATCTGTCGTTCCAGTTGATGAGGTTGATGGCAATACCAAAGTGTCCGAATCTACCAGATCTTCCAATTCTGTGCAAATACGTCTCTGCAGTCTTTGGGAAGTCGAAGTTGATCACCACATTGACGGCCTGAATATCGATACCTCTGGTGAGAAGGTCAGAACACACCAGGTTTCTGACCTTGCCCTGTCTGAACTCGTGGAAAACCTTGTTTCTAGCAGCCTGCGGCATCTTGGCGTGCGAGTAGTAGCAGGAGTAGTCGAGCTCGGTGATCTTCTTGGAAAGAAGCTCCACTCTGTTGGTGGAGTTGCAGAAAATGATGCTCTGGTTGATCTGCAGTTTGGAGAACAGAGTGTTCAGACAGTGTAGCTTCTGCTTCTCCTCGACGAACGCATAGTACTGCGTGATACCCTTCAGTGTGAGCTCGTCCATTAAATTAATTTCGTACGGCTTGTACAGGTGTTGGTCCATGAACGCCTTGACAGCCAATGGAAAGGTGGCACTGAACAGCAGCGACTGGTATCCGTTGCCGGCTCCCGACTCGGCGCGAGGGAAGAACTTGAGGATCTGCTCGATGATGTTTTTGAACTCGCGCGAAAGCATCTTGTCTGCCTCGTCCATAACGAACATCCGGCACTCGTCGAACTCGGCCAGCTTTCTGGAGGCCAGGTCCAGCACTCTTCCTGGTGTTCCCACCAGAACGTGCACTGGCTCGTGCAATCTCATGATATCGTCTCTAAGAGACGTTCCTCCTGTCGTCACCATGACCTGGATTCCCAAATGGGCACCCAGAGTCTTGACGACTTGCGATGTTTGTAAGGCCAGCTCTCTAGTAGGCACCAAGATAAGGGCCTGGATCTTGTTAACTTTCGGCTTGAGTTTTTCTAGTGTTGGAATCATGAACGCGGCAGTCTTTCCAGTGCCGTTCTTGGCTCTTGCGAGAATGTCTCGTCCCATTAAAGCCACAGGAATAGCTTCTTCTTGGATGGGCGAGGGTTTTTCGAAGCCAGCCTCGAAAATTCCCATCAGGAGCTCCCTTTTCAAGTGGAATGACTCAAACGTGTTGCCCTTGGTGGCCAGCACGTCGTCGGTCTGTGGGCGTCCATCCTTTGTGGGAATGTTGAGGTTCGCTTTCCAATCTTCAGACATGAGTTTTAAATTTGGCGGAGGGAAAATCTTTATGTGCTTGGCCGGGTAACTGTAGCGAGGGGGGCAGCAGGACAGCGGACGGGGCCGAGGGGGGCACGCACGCGCAGAGAGTGGAGCGGCAGGATGGAGGGGGCGGGGCCGCAGACCAGGCCGCAACACGGGGCCCAGGTTGTGCCCTTTCCCTGCTGCCCTACGCTCGGCCCACACCCAACACCGCCACAGGCCACCTATGTTTTTTACACCCCCCACCAAAGCAATCTAATCCATAATGCAACTCTTTTATCTGGGAGTCGTCAGACCTGCGAAAAACGGCACCAAGACGCTGGAACTGGCCGAAGCCAAGGACCTGGCCTCGTTCTCGTTTTTCCAGCGCTCCTCGGTGGGCCAATTCATGACCTTTTTCGCTGAAACGATCGCCGAAAGAACAACACCTGGCCAAAGACAATCGGTCGAGGAGGGCAACTACGTGGGCCACGTCTACACCCGTGCTGAGGGCATCTCCGGCGTCATAATATCCGACAAGGACTACCCCATCAGACCTGCATACACGCTGCTGAACAAGATTCTTGACGAGTACATCTCGATCCATCCGCCTAGCGAATGGGCCTCTGTGTCTGACAAGAGCAGCACTCTGGCGTTCGACAACCTCGAGCCGTATCTTGCAAAGTACCAGAACCCTACAGAGGCGGACGCCATCATGAAGGTCCAACAGGAGCTGGACGAGACCAAGATTGTGCTCCAGAAGAGCATCGAGTCTGTTCTGCAGAGAGGCGAGCAG
Organism: Ogataea chonburiensis; assembly: GCA_030578415.1. Taxonomy (NCBI): domain Eukaryota; kingdom Fungi; phylum Ascomycota; class Pichiomycetes; order Pichiales; family Pichiaceae; genus Ogataea; species Ogataea chonburiensis. Next base: position 447,061 of record JAJMRU010000002.1, on the reverse strand, counting down.
CTCGACTCGCTCGTGGACAAGTCTGAGGCCTTGACGGCAAGTTCCCGGACCTTCTACAAGCAGGCCAAGAAGACCAACAGCTGCTGCGTGATTGTCTGAGCTGGGCGGGCGCACTCCCTGCTGTTGTGGCACGTGGCCTTCTACGGTGGTCGTATAAGATCCAAATATGCAGATTCATGCCCCAATATTGATTCCGGGTGGGTGCTCTTTTCATCTTGCTTCTTTTCGCTCATAACCTAATAAAATTTCTCTTAGTAATCACCATGTTCTTCCGCTCTGCTATTCGCCACCAGCGTGCTGTCAGAGGCTATGCTTCCAGGGCTGCGGCATTCCCACGTCGCGCCCCTCTCGTGCTTGCGGGCGCCTCCTTGGGTGCGGTGCTGGCCTACTCTTTTGCCACGCCTCTGCAGCTCGAGTCTCCAATAGACAAGGACCAGTTGGCCAAGAAGGCCGAGAAACCTGTGGAGCAGGCCGAGCAGGCCGAGCACGACGACGAGAAGGGCGCGTACGACCCGGAAACAGGCGAAATCAACTGGGACTGTCCCTGTCTGGGGGGCATGGCCCACGGCCCTTGTGGTGAGGAGTTCAAGGCAGCGTTCTCGTGTTTCGTGTACTCGACAGAAGAGCCCAAGGGAATCGACTGTGTGGAGAAGTTCAAGGCGATGCAGCTGTGTTTCAAGAAATACCCAGAGGTGTACGCTGAGGAGCTGAGAGAGGACGACGAGGCTGGTCAGGTTCCCGAAGTCGCAGAGACCAGTTCCGAGGCCAGCACGAAAGAGATTGTCGCCGAGGCAGTCGAAAGTGCCACCGAGGTCCCTGCTGTGGTCATTGAGGAGACCCTCGAGAGCGACTCGAAATTGTAAATATTAATGTACATACCTATTTAATTCATCAAATGCCACTGGCTCAAAGTCCGGGCCTATTTTTGCCCAGACCACGTCGTCGTCCAAATATGCCAGAACCCCGCCGTGCGTAGTTCTGGCAATCCGGAGCATCGGCCGACCAGCCAGCGAGGGCTCTGGGAGCACAAACAGGTCGTTTTCCTGACAGTATTCCTCCAGCAGCTGTTTGAGCGACACAGCCACGATTTTCTCCCGCTTCAGACTCAGATTGTCCATTTCCGAAATCAGATTCGCCACTGAGGTTTCCCGGAGCGTGTTGTATCCGCTGGTACGTGGTACTGCTACCTGGTTGAGTTGCGTGTTGTTTTCAAAGTTCAGGTAATCGAGCGCCATGACGACGTATTTCTGGAGTCGGGGAAAACTGTAGCTGGAGAAGAGTTTGTTGAATAGATTGATGAACGAGAGCTTGAGATACTCCAGCTGCTCTTTGGAGGTGGGTATTGCAAAAATGTCATCGCACCAGCTGTAAATGTACTCATTTTCCAGCAAATAGTCCACTTTCTCGTACCCAATACCATTCTCTTGTAGAACCCGCACAAACAGTAGCACATTCTCCGCACTGCGCTCACTAGACCGCAGATACAAAACACTCCGCTTCACTATGGCGGTCTCGATCATCTTGAGAGTCTCGTAGTCCCCATATAGATCGATCCAAAGCCCCAGATGCACTTGCGCAAACTGCGTCTTATCCATGGTCCAGCCAAAAACTACCCAGTCTGCATATTTGTCAAAAATGGTTTTTATCAGACGACCCAAAAGATCCTCCTCAATGATGTTTAGCCAGTCTGCAAGCCAAATTTCGGGGCCCGGTTGGCCAATCTGCCAAGTAGATAGCTCCTCAGAAAACTTTGGAATTAATGCATTTTCAAATACATTTCTCATACTGGACACATCCACAAGGCTTTGGAAGTCCTCAATTATCGAGATTGCTAAATTTGGTTGCCACACTGACCATTTCTCCTGGAAATACTTCAGTATTTTTTGCTTCCACAGTCGACCCACCAGAATTTGATAACTCTCATTAAAAACAGAGTATTGCTTTTTCCAGGACTCCAACTTTTCAATAACTGTAGATTCCAGATCTGTAGGATCCCAGATGTCCATCTGTTCGCGAATAAGAGGCTCTAAACGAGCAAGAACCACTTTTTCAACCAGCTCACGATCCTCGCTATCTTCAAGTTTATCCAGATTTCCCGCAACCACAAGCTCCAAAGCTTCGCGCCTTTTGCGTGCACCAGCCTCAATATGCTTTTGGTGTTCCAACTCTGACCTTGCGAACTGCTCTTCGTTGAGAATCTGCTTAAGCTTCCCTAGAAGCTCAAACATAGCAGTTTGCAAAGACTGTAGTATTTCTGGGGATGTGTTTGAATCGTCATTCATTTTCTTGATTTCCAACGGCACAGGAACTCCCAGGCTCTCAAATTGGTCAATCAACGTGAAAAGTGAGGGAAGAGCAGACGTCTCGTCTTGCTCATCTTGGTCACTAGAATCCAAATCTGAATCGCGCTGTTTTTCATCCACGCCTCCGACACCCAGTCCCTTGGGTCGGAGTTTAGTTTCAATTGGCGCAGTGATTCCTTGCTGGGTCTTTCCCAATCCACGTCCTTCTACATAGCCCATTTGACGTAATAACATTGCACCTATTCCATATTTTTTGTCGATACTGGCATCGTGCTCGGGCTCTGGCAATCGCAAAGAGGCCCCTAGGCCCGGACGTTCGTCGTCGCTTTCGGCAGATTCGTCGTCAGAAATCTGTCGTCGCTTAAATTGGAGTGGATTAAACATGATTAATTTAAGCTTTTTTTTTTAATTGATGAATATTCTATTTACCTTATGAATATTTTATTAAACTTCCGCCGCTATTCCACTAAAAACACGGCTATTCGTTGGTTCTACTCGACCGACATTCCGGTCTCGAAGCCGGCCGGATTCAATTACATCCAGACGGAGCGAGCCAAAAAGTTCATTCCCTTCAGCAAGGTGGACTCGGAAAGTCTGGAAGATGCGTTCCAGAGCTGGAAATTTAGGGGCCAGAAGCTGCGTGAGGTGAGTGTCAACGAGGACAGTCTGTTTGATTGCGATCTGGAGAAGATGGTGATGCGTCCGGTGTACTGGGACGGTCCGGTGTACGAGATTCGGCGGGGTGTGTGGTTCATGGATAAAGTTCCACTGCCAGGAGTCGTGTCTGAGCAATTGGAGGAGAAATACGAACAGCTTGCGACCCAGAGCGACCTGGTGATGGAGGGGGAGGAGCCGTTGACGGGAGAAATTGTGTCTGAGGTGTCGAGATACGAGAAAGCGGGAAGCAAGTGGCCTTTTGGAAAGCCCAGTCCGTTTGAGTCCAAAGACATGGTTGTTGTTTTCAAGGACGAGAAAACTGCGTTTCTCATTGAGAAGGACTCAAAGATCGGCCAGATCCAAATCAAGAACTTCTACAAGCTGCCTACGCAGCAGGTTCTCGGGGCATACACAGTAACACGGGGCTTCGAGGAGGAGGAAAAGAAGGAAGAGCAGGAGAAGAGCACACCAGAACCTAAGATGGAAGCAAGCATGCCGTCTCTGGTGACGAGCAGAAATTCGGAAGCTACAAACGAGCGCATGCAGAAGGATCTCGAATACGACTACACGAATCCCAATTTCATTGCAAACTCGGGAGACCGCGAGGTGGATCATTTGATATTATGCATTCACGGGATTGGCCAGTCTCTAAGCTCAAGATTTTCAGCAGTGAACTTTGCGCACGACTGCAACAGTATGCGCAAGCTGATAAAGCAACTATTTACCAAAGATGAGAAATATGCAAGATTGGCATATACGAGCGAAGAAATTACCGGGCAGGACAAAGGAAAGTTGAGTAACTGCAAGGTGCAGGTTTTGCCGATAATTTGGAGGTTTGATGTGGATTTCTCGCTAAACAAGGTGTTTGATGAGTTCGAACAAGAGGAAGGCACGCCGCGCTTGCCAACGCTACAGGAGATAAACATAGATGCTATCACCCCGTTACGCCATCTTGCGGCCGACGTTGTGATGGACATTCTGCTTTTCTACGAGCCCCGCTTCAAAAAGAAAATTCTGTCGTCGGTTGTCAAATCTGCCAACGCAATCTACGACAAGTACCTAGAAAGACACCCCACTTTCAAGGGAAAGGTGTCGTTGCTGGGCCATTCGCTGGGCTCTGCCATCGGTCTGGACATTTTATGCGCTCAGCCGGACTCGGACACAGACATCGACCCTGCACGGCATCTTAAATTCCCTGTGGAGAACTTCTTTGGTCTCGGATCACCGAATGGTGTTTTCAAGCTTATTCAGGGTCACAACATTAGACCTCGAGGAGATGTTAGGCGCGACGCAGTGAGCACTCCGAAACTCCAGAACTACTACAACATTTTTTACCCAACAGACCCAGTGGCTTACAGAGTCGAACCATTGGTGCATGCTTCGCTTGCGGGAATTAAGCCTAAAGAGATTTCTTTTGAGGATGACAGCCTAACGTCGCAGATACATTCTCTCAGTGAGCTGCCGTCCAACCTGATAAACAACCGTTTCCTGAAACAGGCGATAAGCTTTACAGGATTAAGCACGTACGTGCAGGATCCGGCAGATGGTAATAATGTGCAGCAAAAAGATGCTACCAAAGACGCAGAGGTGCCAGAGGTGGCACGGGAGCTGCTCAAGGGGCTCAACTACACAGGCCGGATTGACTATTCGCTCCCGCAGGGCTTTTTCGACATCGACCTGATCAACGCGATCAGCTCACATACCCAGTATCTAGACGATCCCCGGGTGATAGCATTCTTGCTGTCACACCTGTGGGCTGCCCCCGGTTCTGGGCGGGACACGACCGCAAAATAAAAGATGGAAAATTTTTCGGAAAAGATCCTAACGGTCTACCAAATGCTTGTTTTTCTGGAGAAGAAGGGCAGTTGGCGGTTCTGGCGATTACGATGATGACAATGAGATGCTGTGCACCAATCGGAGTACTCAAAATCATGACGAGATCATACCCTCATTACTGAAATCAACCCTCTGTCTCGGCAGTAGTTGTGGTGATCGCTGGAACTTGCTATTTCCCTTTTTGCTGTCCGGTTTGATGCATTTGACGCACAGCGTTTTATCTGCGTGGGATCGCAGTCTGTAGTTGTAGAGGCTGGCCTAGGACTTTGGTCAAATTCGGGCGAATTTCTTTTCGAGACACTAGCTACCATATTCCGCGATCACCAGCACGCAATTTCGGAGCTTGCCGTATGGGATTAATTCGGGAATTGGGATTTCGAAACAAGCGCCGGTTCGCAATGTTCTCCTGCAGGACGTCGGTCGTCTAGAAACCTGCAATTGCTTTGTGTGCTTACTTTTACGCCGCTTTTTTTCGCTTACGTCTTGCAATCAGCACCTAAAAAAGCAAAAACTGCAAGTGCCTATTCAGAGCCGCCCACCTTGCATAATTACAGCCTAATAGTGAACTCATTACGTCTCATAGATGCATGTAACTTGTTTCTTTCCTGTACAGTATACATCTTTCGGCATTATCCTACACTTTCCCTGTGCAATCATCTATAAGTAGCACACTTTCCCGCATCTCGTTACTATGGATCCGTCTTTTGCAACACATGTCTATGACTGGGAAGAATGTGGAGAAATCCTCAGATCATATTCTTTCCCTAAACCAGAAAACTACTCTCCCAAGTCGCGTAGGAACTCCAACTACCTCAGCTCTCCCCAAACTCCGACAATCCAAGAACAGGAGGATGAGCCTCCCATCGCTGCCAATCTAGAGATCAGCCCGTTACGCAAAAATAGCATCCGCAGACAGCTCAAGTACGACCAGTATGAGCAGCCACGCACGGTCTCACTGTCTGGCTCCTTTGGCGAGCTATCTATCAAGCCCCACAAAAAGCATAGGGTCTGTGCCACCTCGCCACGCAGGATTTCGTCGGCAGAGCTTAATTTGTCCCCGTCGTCGTCTAGAGTTCACCGCAGGTCTTTGAGCCGGACAGGAGCGGCCATCCAGGACGACCTTGCACAGATAACCAAGTTTGGCTCGCAGTCGACGCTGCGGTCGCCGATCAGCTCGGGTCCTCCTTCGCCCAAGGCAGAGCCCCAGATGACGGACGAGTCTCCATATTCACCACTTTTGAGCGAAGAAAAGAGCCGTATGGAGAGCTTTACTTTTGGCGTGAAGCCGAGATTTGTGGACATTCCAAAGGAGACCATTGATTTGGACGACGTTGAGAACACCAGCTGATAGACGCTCTGTGGGCTGCTCCGGCTACCATTAATAATACCTACTCCGCTTTTTTAGAACCTCAGGTTTACAGATTTCATCAATCAGGACAATTTTAATTAGCATGTAGCCTCTAGAGACTCTCGCGGAGCTGCTTGAGCTGCTTGAGCACCGCACTCTTGGCCGTTCCGCCAGTAGCTGTTCTTCTCTCAACGCTGGCCTCGAAATCAAACGTCTCAAACACAGACTCCTCAAACCGGGCATCGATCTCCTTAAATTGCTCCAAGCTGAGCTTGTCGATGCCGCTAAGCCCCTCCTCTTCGGCCTTGCGCACACACTCGCCCGAAATGTGGTGTGTTTCTCTGAACGGAACTCCCTTTCTGACCAGATAGTCGGCCAGGTCGGTAGCAAGCATATCCATGCTGAGAGCAGCTTTCATCTTGTCGGCATCGATTTTGAGTGTAGAAAGGACACCAGTGGCAATCAAGATGGAGTGCTCGACTGTCAGAAGACTGTCGAACAGTGGCTCCTTGTCCTCCTGCATATCTTTGTTGTAGGTGGACGGAATCGACTTGATCGACATCATGAAACCTGCCAGAGAGCCAAACACACGTCCTGACTTTCCACGCAGGAGCTCGAGCGAGTCTGGGTTCTTTTTCTGTGGCATGAGAGACGAACCAGTCGAGTACGCATCGGCAAGCTTGATGAAGCCAAATTCTCCTGTGGAGTAAATAATTAGGTCCTCGCTCAATCTGGAGACATGGTTCATGAACAGAGACGACCAGAACATGGCCTCGACCACAAAGTCTCTGTCACTCACAGCTGCCAGCGAGTTTCCAATGACACCTGAAAAGCCAAGCTCCTGGGCGAGGAACTCTCTGTCGATGCCGTATGGATGACCAGCGAGAGCACCCGACCCGAGCGGCGAAACGTTGACTCTGGCAATCAGTTGCTGCAGTCTCTCGTAGTCCTGGGAGAAGTAGGTGGCATACATGCTCATCCAGTGGGCCCATCTGATTGGTTGCGCCTTTTGCAGATGGGTGTAGCCAGGCATCAAGACCTCGATCTCGTTCTCGGCACGGGTGACCATGACCTCGATCAGGGCCTTGAGCAGCTTGGCCAGCTTTCCGAGCTCCTCTCTGACGTAGATTCTCATGTCTGTGGCGACCTGGTCGTTTCTGGAGCGACCAGTGTGCACTTTTCCAGCAATGTTCCTGCCGATGATCTCGCCAAGTCTGCGCTCGTTCGCAGTGTGGATATCCTCGTCTCCCGGCTTCTCGACAAATTTGCCCTCCTGCCACTCCTGGTGAATCTGTTGGAGTCCTCTGTGGATTTCAGTCAGCTCCTCCGGGGTCAAAAGACCAAGTTTCTGCAGTCCCATAGTGTACACCCTGGTTCCTTCGAGATCTGCTGCGTACATTTTCTGGTCGTACGGCAGAGACGCGTTGTACAGGTCCATGAGCGGGTCGGTGGCGCCAGTGAAGCGGCCACCCCAAAGTTTCGATTCAGACGGTTTTTCAGTCATAGTCAATTTTTTTTCGATGCAACGCGGAAAATTTACACTTGCCGTTTTCATCGCTCGAAATTGAATTAATTTATTTAAATAAATACATGTCGCTTGAGTCTGTGCTTTTAGTAGGGGGTTCCGGATTTCTGGGACTCCATCTGATTGAGCAATTTTGGAGACAACCCGAGCGGCCCCAGATCTACGTGTTTGATGTGCGTCCATTGCCAGACAAGATCTCGAAATACTTCACCTTCGACCCGGCCAAGATCGACGTATTTGTGGGCGATCTCACATCCGAAAAGGACGTCAAGGATGCCATTTCTAAGTTCAAACCTCAGGTAATTGTGCATTCGGCGTCTCCAATGCACGGAATGGGCCAGGAAATCTACCAAAAGGTCAATGTCAACGGAACTGCCAATCTTCTCAAGTGCGCCAAAGACCTTCAAATCTCCTCGTTCGTGTACACCTCCTCGGCCGGTGTTATCTTCAATGGTCAGGACGTTCACAACGCGGATGAGAGATGGCCAATTCCCGAAGTCCCAATGGATGGCTACAACGAGACCAAGGCCATAGCCGAGAAAATGGTGATGGACGCCAACTCCCCACAGGACAACTTCTACACAGTCTGTTTGCGTCCCGCTGGCATATTTGGTCCTGGAGACCGCCAGCTGGTTCCAGGACTACGCCAAGTGCTGAAAAACGGGCAGACCAAGTTTCAAATTGGAGACAACAACAATTTATTTGACTGGACGTATGCTGGAAACGTTGCTGATGCCCACGTCCTTGCAGCCGAGAAACTGAGAAATCCAAAATCGGCCGAGATCGTCGGAGGACACACCTTTTTCGTGACAAACGACGAGCCAACCTACTTCTGGACTTTGGCCAGAACAGTCTGGAAAGCCGATGGCCACATTGACAAGAAAAATATCGTTCTCAGTCGTCCAGTCGCCATTGCAATTGGATTTGTGTCTGAGGTGGTCAACGACTTGCTCGGAAAGGAACCAGGACTCACTCCTTTCAGGGTCAGAATGTCATGTGCCTACAGATACCATAATATCTCCAAGGCCAAGGAGCTGCTGGGCTACAAGCCAAACGTGGGCCTAGAAGAAGGAATTAAGTACACTCTTGACTGGATGGACGAGACCAAGGCCTGAATTACATCTATTTAGTGTTCTCTGCATAAAACGCACTCATTTTTTACGCCCATGCTGCCCAGACATCTGGAATGGTAGCCGTGTCGACACTGGAACACGACAATGGACTCCTGTATTTGTGACTGCGAGCTGGGCTGTAATTTGTGTTCCTGCCATAAATCAAACACTCTGGAGCTGATCCGGGAGCCCCAGATGGTCTTTCCGCACACCTCGCACTCCAGATTAGCAAGAGACCAGCCCACAGACCGTTTTTTGTCTAGAATCGAGACTTCTTGAAAAATGTCCTGATTCACTAATTTGAGTATAATTTTGTACATCAACTCCTGGTGCGAGTACGCAAGAAAAATCTCATTCAACACAGGTTTGACGTTTTCCAAAGTTGTCAGTTTTGTAGAGGATCTTGTTAGAAAGTCGTTAAAGATCCTGAAAAAGGAGTCTGAATGGTCGCGCTTCACATTGATCAGATTGGTGAATGTATCCTGCACAAGTCGCTTTGACACGTCAACAGTAGAGCCCTCTGCAGTCTCAAAGATACGCACGGCAGCCTCGACAAGTCGCAAATACAGCTTTTCATCGCTGTGCAAATCTGTGCCAGAAACTGGCGAGACTGGGGCTTCTTTGATAACATCAAAACCAAGATACAGATACTCCCAAATTCTCTCTGGATCTGAAATTGAAGAGACAAGTCCCTGGACCACAGAATCAATGGCGTCTTCGTATTGGTGCTGTTGACGGTGGATTTGTATGACAATTTTAAGTTGTCCAGATTGCTGCAAAAAACGCATCATTTTCTCGTCTACATTGCAACGCAGCATAAACGAGGACAAACTAGCTGCATCAAATTGAAGCAGACTTTCGGCGTATGCAAGCTCCATTTCAGAGTCCAATTCAGCCTCACCTTTAGACCTCAGTTCAAACAGCTTTTTGAGATACTTGTACCTCTTTTCGTCATCGTTGAGGTCAAGAGAAAGCTTATTGAGATTTGGACAGTTTTTGGACACAGTGGTAGCTAACAAATCAGGTTGGTCGCAAAATTTAGCAAAATTGGTCTCCAAGAACTGCTCAATGTCCAGCTTCTCGCTCCGTTTATCTCCAACCAGCTGGAAACAGCGCTCGATTGTTTCTGCAGCATCTGTTCGGCTTTCTTGATCCAACCACAGTCGCAACAGTTGCAATGCACGATGCTCAGAATTGTATATACTTACCAAAGCGTTGTAGAAGCCGACAGACTCCAAAACGGGAATCAGTGACGTGTGCGGTTTGTACACCGAAAGCAGACTCTGCAAACTCAATTCGCATTCTTCCTTCAACTCTTGATTTGGATAATTGCACAATTCCTGAACAAGCTTTTCCAGATTCGAGTTGGACAGACGTATAAATTGCATGTATTTGGCATAATTTCTCGCAATGAAAATGGACAAGAGCGTTGCCTGTGTGTGACTGAAATCGTTTTCAGCAAAAACGCTCATCAAAACGTCGATAATATACTGTCTGCTGACCTTCAATTCAAATGTCTCGACATTACTTGAAAATCCTAAGATTTCGTCATCATTCAGGAGCGTGTCTTCGAATGCCTCGTTCAAACATTGGAAAAATCTCGCAGTATCGTGTTTCAGTAACAAATACAGATACGGAAATGCAGGCTCGTCATCTATGACTTCGTCGGTCACTATGTGCAGCTTTTTCGTTCCCTTAGGCCATGAAATTGCTGTTCCATTAAAGAGCACATAGTAAATATTCTTCTTGGCTGAGTCGGTCTCCTTGTAATTGACAGGTTTCTCGGTCGGATATTGTCGTCCTGTCAAAATGTACGACATGTATGCGTAAATGAAATCGGATTGCAAATGGAGAGTGGTCCTTATGCGCGTATCGGTCTCCGTCTGCAACTGTTTTATTGCTTTCAATGCATCAAAAAGAGGAGAAATATAGTCCTCCAACATGGTGTTCCAAATGAATGCCAAGGAGTCACTCAAATGGTGTTCCTGGCACAAATTGATTGTGAAATCAAGATCTAACTGTTTGAGGTCTAATAGACAGATGAGATGTTCAAGAACGCGGCCTTTTCCCTCTGAAATGTAATGTGCAACCATTTTGCGAAGAACGGCAGGAGGTAGGGTTGCTATGTCACCACCGAGGATATAAGTTTCCATCGTGGAAAAAAATAGCCCCTCTAACTTCTGCGAGCTGAATTTCTCAAAAAGACTTTCATAGATCTCTGGTCCTGTGCCCAAGGTCACGCAAACCCTGAAAGCAGTGGCAAGAAATTGTGCTAGAACTTCATTCTGTTGGCCCAAAGGCATCCCCAAAACCACATTGTCTGTAAAAATATAGTTTGAAGAAGCATCTAAAATCTGTAGAATATGCTGGCGAGTTTTCATGTGCCGAATTTCATCGTCCTCGGGAAGACCTATTAACACAAGGTCACAATTTCCCTGATACTGCTCGCACGCAGTATGAAGCGCATTAATGTAATCTCCCGATTGCACAAGGCCAAAAAGCTCGTCAGCCCAGTTACGTGGAGCTCCAAAGAAGGTCTGATATTTTCCCAAAACGAACAGCTTGCCACGAAATGCAGCTGCTGCTCCAGAATAAGTGCGCTGACCTGTTCTGTCCTGCAATCTGTATTTGATATGTTTCGACATCATATCCTGTTCGTTGAGTACCTTTAAAGTCTCCCGTGATAAACAGAACATGCGCTGGGATGTGGTGAGAATCACCAATACCTTAGAGTTGAGCCAGTGCATAGCTACAATGGACTCCTGGCAAAGATATCGACGCTTATTTTCCGACCTGAGTATTTTGGACTCCACATTGTGCTCGTTTCGCAGCTGATCTGTCACCACATCCACCAACGTGAGCACATTGCCCCAGGAATATGCAAGTACAGGAACACTTTCTGTGGCTGGGTACCATTGGGCACAGCCACAAAGAGACGAATCGGGGGCCAATTTCGGTTTTCCCAGACGGAAATGAGTCTCGACTTTGGGGTTGGTCGAAACGACAGTAAGACCCACCGATGTCATCAATGCCATCACCTCCATTGTGTCTGTAGGCTGAGAAATTGGGCCTATTGGGAGCTGAGCAGTGCAGAGCAGATTCTGACCAAGGGGTTTGGAATTGACATTGTATCCAAGAAGAGCCCGAAAGGCACGATGATAAACCCAATTGCCGTTGTCGGTGGTGCTCAGGAGGGCAGAATGGCGCTTTCCCACGAAAGAAACAGAGTCTACAGGACTCTCCTGAGAATCGAACGAAAATTGAGGCGATTGGTGATTCGAAAGAGAATACACATGTATTTCGCCTGTGCGGTGTCCTGTAGCAATCGATTCAGAGTCGAGCGAGAACGCCAGGGCAGTGACTGGAACGCCAGGAGAAATGACGGCCGCGAGATCTTGTTGGTAGTCAAACACCAAAACATGGCCTCTTGTAGTTCCAAACGCCAGATACTTGGCACATGCATTCATGCAAATAGGCTCGCCATTTTGAATCAACTGCTGCTGGTTTTCAAATAGTTTGGAGGTGATCTTCTTGAGAGTGACAAACTGGAAAGGCTCTGTCAATGCAGCACTTTCGAAAGTTGAGAGCTTCAAAGGCGGCATTTCCAGTTTCTGAACATCCGAGGTGTCATGAATCGTTCCAGCTACTCGCGATTGTAGTCGCTGGTCGAAATTAAAGATGGTGCCCATCTACCAGAATTAATGTGCTTTAATAGATTTTTTTCAGCCTCCTGCGCCACATCTAAAGGACAAAAAACTATAAGTGAAAATATACATACTCCTTATGTCGCTCGATCCGTGGAAGACCGCAGTTTCTACGCTGTTGACTACTGACGCCAATTGGGCCAAAGTCATGGCGGCCAAAAAGGCGCTTGAGTTGGCTGCCGATTCTGATGTATTTGCCCAGTTGTGTCTGGCATGTACCACCAACGATCACTTCAAACTGGCACAATTCGTTTCTTCTGGTGACTCCCAACTCGATGGCATTGACTCCAATGGTCTTAGTCCGCTGATATATGCAATCTGCTTTAATGCTCGGGAATGTGTTTCGGTGCTGGTGTCCCTGGTCGACGTGAATAAGCCCGACTCCATACTCCAATGGACCCCATTGATGTGGGCTACGTATCTAGATCACGTCCAGCTAGTTGAGGTTTTGCTTGAGCATGACGCAGACCCATATTTGCGAAGCGGACGCTCGAAACAGAACGCTATCGATCTGCTGAAGCCGGACTCGCCAATGTACGAGTTCTACAAGATCCACAACTATTTAGACCAATCGACCACGAAATCAGAGGACAGTGTGTTCTACAAAACAGACCCGCTTCTTCCTACAGACGACCAGTTTGAGACCCGTCTGCATGCGCTGAATATCGACCCAGAGCGGAAATCAGAGTCGCAGGAAATATATAAAGGTCCCAAGTTTGTGGACGACGAGGAAGACGTTTTGGACGCAAACGACTCATTTTACAGCGACTCGTTTGATTTTGGACTGCTCTTGCCTCGGCAATTTGTCAAAGTCAGTGACGAAAGTATTTCCGCTACCATTGACTACATTTTCTCACTTCACAAAAAATATCAGCATAAAGCCATTTATCCCGCAGCAGTGGTTTTCCAGGCTGTTCGATACATGAGCGGAAAACTGGAAAGCCACGAGCTTGCCGAGTCGTTTGTGGACCTGTTTTTCACTAGAGTTAGAAGCGTCACCAACACCAAGAGTGGCGTGGTCCAGCTGGCTTCTGGGCCCCAAACAGATATTGTGATCCTCGGATACTGGATTTCGTGTTTGAACCATCTCCAATATTTCCTGTACAGAGATACGGCTTGCAATTTTCTGTCTAAGAGTCCCAAAACCATGCAGGATCTCATCACTACCCTGCAGTCGCTTATTTTTCAGCTAGCCTTTGTCATGGACGCCAAATTGGAGCCTCTTCTTGAGCCTTGTATTCTGGACTATACCAGTGTTCCTGACCTGGACACCGTCTACAAGGCGCAATGGCGACTATTCAAGCAAAAGGTGGCTCTCAAGTCTACCTACGACGAGATCTTGGAGATGCTGTATCCTCCTTCGCTCCAGGAACAAATGAAACCGTCTCCATTGAAAATCGTTCAGACCCTTGGGGCATTGGTCTATGTTTTGGAGCTGCACCATGTCAACGATATCCTAAAACAACAATGTTTCTCTGCAGTGTTCTATTGGCTAGGTAGCTCTCTTTTCAACAGGGTGCTTGCCAATAAAAGATACAACACGAGAGTTAAAGCTCTACAGATCCGTCTCAATATGTCTTATATCCAGGATTGGCTTCGTACAAATAACCTCATTCCCGAATCGGAGTCTCTAGACTTCAAAGATGATTCCTATCCAGAGAATGTTGTTGGCTTGGAAACAAAATTAACGAATGTGGCCCGTTTCCGAGGAAACTCCCAGGACCCAATGGACGGCACGTTTTACTACAACCCGCTGTTCAAGATTGGACAATTCCATTTCATGCCCCTGGTGGAGATTCTCGAGTGGCTCCAAGTGATGAGCGGCCTTACTGCAGACGACCAAAATCTGTTGAAAGAAGTAATGAACAGATTCGATGTGCTTCATTCACAACAGCTGCTCCATGTGGTGAAAAATTATAGATATGAGATCGCGGAACAGAAGTTCCCAAAAATGCTGAAAAATGTGCTCAAGCAAGGTGGGACCTCGCGTCGTCAAAAGGTGTTTTACACTGGCACCGATGAAATGTTCTTGAACCCGGTGCAGGTGTTTCCTGTCGTGTTGCCTAGACATGCAGAATTGTTGAACCAGTACGGAAATGATCAGAAAAGAATTAGATTCTATCAGCCAATTTTGACTATTCAGATCATAGACGATCTCGAAGATATCTACGACAAGTACACAGACCAGGATGAAGTGGAAAACGCTCGCACAGAGCTCGAAAATCACGGGACTGATTTATTTAAGGAACTTACAGTTCCAACCACTGTTGCCTATAAAACATGGGAAGCCGACGATGACAACCCATGGAAATGATCTATATAGCACCAGCAATGATTCTGCGACAATGCGCCTTGAGTTTGGGATATTCAAGCTCAATATTTTCAATGTTCATCAGAGCGTATATGTATGCTGCCAATTTGAAATCTAGCACTCCAGGCTGCTCAAAAAACACCTCATCCTCCAATAGCATCTCTAGCCAGTCCAAGATCTGGGAGCCTTCCTTGATGCATCGCTTCGTTTCAATTTTCAGCGAGGCTGTGGTGTGCTTGAAAGGTAAATGCAAAGAATTGGTATATTGGGAGGCGATTGCTGGATTCCGCAAATTAAAGCCATTGCGTGCCATCAGATACGCCAATGCAGGACTGAATGGAGTAGAAGACGGATTGTAGATGTTGATTGCTGAGCTTTGAAGGGCTAACACCAAATAATAGTCGTACAGTCGAGAGTCGACCAGTTGTATATACATGAGTTCTTTGGCATTTTTGACTGTTGATAGGTTGAATTTTTCAATCGTGGCAGCAGACCTGATCTTTCTGCAAAATTTGCGTGCCTTCTTGTCGTCCTCATCCTCCACAAGAATAGGAAGTTGCCCGTCTAGTGCACTGTGATAAGTCAAAGCAGACACAGAATTTCCGGGACCTGTATCGTCCAAGCGAGGAAGTTTGTAAGACTTTTTGTATGCAAGTAAAAGCATACAATAAAGACAGACTGGATCCAGCGAAATTGCAACTGTCTTGTCGAAAGAGAGCGGTTCGATGTTGTAGACTCCAAGGTTGAACCTGTTGGGCGACTCCTGACTGTTTCGGAATGAAAACCTCAAATGTGGTAATTCGACAGTCTCGGACTGCGATGGATATATCACTAGCGGAAATTTGCTGAACAGTTGCTTGATTACTGCTGACATCTGGAGCGTGACGGAAGCGGATATTTTTTATTCGGGAAAAAACGCAAAAACACAGCCTGAAAAATCCTTATCAGACTCGATGTTTATCAGGAATTTTGGACGAAGAGGACAGTGCCACTTCAAGACATTCTCAACGCATCGGCCACGTAATACGGGCATTCCTGGTAAGCGCGTTCTTTTTGGGACACTTTTTGTGGCCTTGGCCAGCTCCTACGGAACCTTGCAGTATCTGAAAGCCAATCCACCAGCAGATGCTTTTCCGAAAGGTTCTACCACAAAACTGGAGCATCTTTTAAGTTCTCCCAAATACGCCAAAGGTACAAGCTTATCCAAAGCACTAGATGAAATTTCTAAGCTTCTGCGTCCAGATCAAGTTTCTGTCTCTGCAGGAGAGTTGGAAATCCACTCTGATAATTCGTCCAATTTTCACAAGCCTGCTGATGATGAGCGTCCAGATATGGTAGTGTTCCCAGAGTCGATTGAAGAGGTTGTCTCCATCGTCAAGGTCTGTTCCAAAAACAAGGTACCAATGATCCCTTACTCTGGAGGTACATCCATCGAGGGACATTTCATCCCTACTAGGCGTGGTATTTGCATCGACGTCAGTCGCATGAACAAAGTTTTGGAGCTCCATGAGGATGATCTTGATGTTGTGGTCCAGCCAGGAGTTGGATGGCAAGATTTGAACGCCCATCTGGAAAAATATGGATTAATGTTTGGACCTGATCCGGGACCAGGGGCTTGTATAGGAGGAATGGTGGCTACTAATTGTTCAGGAACACGCGCAACCCGATACGGTACTATGAAGGACAACGTTATTGGGTTGAAAGTGGTGCTGAGCGACGGAACGATCATCAAGACAAAAAACCGGCCCCGGAAGTCGTCTGCCGGATACAATCTTACTGGGCTGTTTGTTGGCAGCGAGGGTACATTGGGAATTATTGTGGAGGCCACATTAAAGCTGGCTGTTGTCCCGGAAACTGAGGTGGTTGCCATGGTTAATTTTGAAAAACTGTCGCAGGCTGCTCAAACTGTGGTTGACATTTTTCGGCGTGGACTCCCACTCAATGCTGTCGAGCTCATGGACGACCGACAGATGAGATGTTTTGCTGAGATGGGAGCTGGCGATGGTCGAAAATGGACGGACAAGAATCTTCTTTTGTTCAAACTGGGAGGGTCCAAGAACGCCATTAAGGATCAGATCAACACTGTGAAACAGATCTGTAAGCAAAATGGTGGATTTAACATGGAGGTGGCTACTAAACAGGAGGACAAGGATGAGATCTGGAGTGCTCGTAAGACACAGCTTTGGACCTCGATTGACTGGGCCAAGAAACTGATTCCCAATGCACAAGCTTGGCCAACGGATGTGGCTGTTCCTATTTCCAAGCTACCAACAGTGATTGCCGAAACTGTTCATGACATTGAGTCAAATGGATTGCTCACTACTGTTGTCGGCCATGTTGGTGATGGAAATATTCATGCGCTAGTTATTTTCCCTCCTGAAAAGCGTGCTGTGGCAGAGAAAGTGGTGTACAACATGGTGAAGCGAGCGATCGAGAATGAAGGAACTGTTTCTGGGGAGCACGGAGTCGGGATCGGAAAGCGCGCATTCCTTGAGGAGGAACTTGGTACAGACGCTGTGGATACTATGAGACGTCTTAAGTTGGCTCTTGATCCTGACCTCCTGCTCAATCCAGATAAAATATTTAAGGTGGATCAGAGTGAAAGTAGAGAAGATTAAAAATAGACAATTATTAAATGTGTTTAAATTGTAGACTTTGTATCTTTTACAAGAGGATAGATGAATAACTGGATTTGAAATAACTTCATGTGTTTCAGCTCCCCTGTTCTAATAGTAAACCAAGTCAATGTGGCGTCAGATCATGGACTAGCAGGGGTCCTAAAATTGCGATTTTGCTGACTTAGCTCAGTTGGGAGAGCGTCAGACTGAAGATCTGGAGGTCCTGAGTTCGATCCTCAGAGTCAGCAATTTCCACCTATTTTTTTGCATTATATACATTATTTCTCGTATACCCTGAGCAGCCCCATCACACGCGAGTCTCCCACGAACTCCTGCGTCCACTCACTACCACGTTCCAGAGAATCTTTGATAAATCTGCGAGGCCAGTCATTTTCTTCAGATGCCAAAAGATCTAAATCTTCTTTTGTAAATGGTCGGCTCTTTTTCGTAATCAGACCCCAAAGCTTGTCATTGTAGTCAATCATTTGATAACGCTTGGTGTAGAACCGATATAGTCGCTCTGGCTGTTTCGTAAATCCTGCCACATTGTAGTTTTGAAGAGCCAGGATAGGTTGCGTAAAAAAATATGGCACTCCATTTTCGTCCTTCAGATTGTGCAAATCCAGCTCCGGAGACAAAGGCCGAGATGCATAGTCCTCGGGCTTGACAAACGGAGGAACCACTGGTGGACGGGAGTCCTCGGAGTCTTCTTTCGGCTCGTCTTTTTTCTCGTCGTTCTCGGCCGGTCTTTCTTCTTCCTTAGGTTTCTCCAAGGGTCCCAAAAGTCCTTCGTGAACCCCATTCACATATTCCTTGTAAGCACCACGACCAATGCAAATAATTCCACCGGCCTCGGAGGCCTCTTGAACAGTGTCTTCGTGAACCAAAGGTCTTTTCGTGGAAACTCTCGAGACTCCCAGCACGTCCTCAGGTTTATACAATTCTTTGATCCATTTAGTTGCATCTGGATCGACTAGCTCCGGCGTCTTCTTTTCTTCAACAACAGACTTTTGATCTGTACTGCGACGTCTAATTTGGCGAATTTCCTCAGCAACGGCAGAACGAATATCTCCTTGTCGTTCAGCAGTGTAGATGTCGAAATCGATTGAGGCAGAATTGAGTATCGGCTTCACAAAACGACGCAGATACTTGAGACCCTCGCTCAGGAAATCGTTAGGGGGTGGTGCCACGTAGATTCGCAGTTTGCGCGGCAGTTCATTAGGCTGGAAAGGCACTTCGCCCAAATACTTGGCCTTCTCCATGTATTGAGCACGTATTTGACGTTGCTGGTACTTGTCATACGCCACACCTCCTCCAAGAGCAGACACAACACCCCAGAAGATCATCCAGTTTCGGGACGGAAGCTTGAGCTTCCGTATGCCGAGCATCTGTAAGGCCGGGTTCTCCATAATTAAATTATTTTTTTTTACTCTAAATTTTCGTTCATAACTAGTCGTTAGCCTTTAGTGCTCTCATGACAGCAGGTCGTCTCATCATGTGCTTGGTCCACTTGTAGACTTCAGGGAACTCAGCTTTAAGATCGATGCCTATGCGGTCGACGACGTAATTCCACGTAACAAAACATAAATCAGCAATGGTGACATGGTCACCAACGAGCCAGACGGGATAATCGAAATACCTGCTCTGAGAAAGCGGAGTCAGTCCTGCAGAATAAGAAGCTGCATTTTCAGCGTCTAACTCCATGATGAGGGCCTCGCGGCGCTCTGCAAGTGCCATTTCTAAAACACCATAGACGCGACGCACTTCGTCTATGTATCTGTCGATAGCGGAGGGCACGTTAGTGGAGTGGAAGTATTTGAAGTGTAGTGCCTGGCCAATCATAGGCGAGTGACCTGAAGTTTGGAAAAAGAGCCAACTGAGAATGTGACTTTGTTCCACCAAATTATCGCTCCAAATGGCACAAGAGCCCTCGTCCTTGAGCTTTTTCTCGATCAGATACAAAATGATGGCTCCCGACTCCCAAATGGATACTTGCTGATCCGGATTGGTGTGGTCTATCAAGGCAGGGACCCTTCCATTAGGGTTGATGGCGAGAAACTCTGGCGTGCGCTGCTCGCCCTTGTTGAAGTCAAGTAGGATCGTACTATAGTTGAATTCAAGTTCTGACAAAATAATAGCAATTTTGAAGCCGTTGGGTGCCGACCTATGGCTGATGAGAGTGTAGCCTTCATTAGGAGCACCCTGAGAGAAAAACTCTTTAAGTCTCGAAACTGACTCAGAATCTAAGGTCTGGTTAGTCTGCGCCTCATACTGGTTCTGGATAGCCGTATGGTTGATAGGCTGGTTAATGTGCACGTTTCTCAAGCCGGCAGAAAGGTTGGAGATGGGGTTGTTCATTATAGTTTTTTTGACATGTGTGCACGAAAAAAAAATTGCGAAAGGCAATACTAAAATTATAAACTACACAGACAATGTCTTTAGGGGGGGATGCCGCATGGGTTTTTTCTCTCAGTAATTACCCTGGTTACCGTTGAATCCCATATAATAGTTATTCTGGTCAGGGTTCAGATACTGGTTGCCCATCTGCGGAATATGGTATGGAGGTTGACCTCCTTGAGCAGGCTCTGCCTGCGGCTGGCCCTGTGGAGGCGGAGGAAGAGGTTGTTGCGCCTGCTGCGGCATTGGGTGCATGTGCTGAGCACCAGGGTGTCCCTGGGGAGCATGTGGCTCAGCCATTGGCCCCGCTTGAGCGTCTTCATCATCGTTCGTAGGCTCCTCTGGAGCATTCAGGCACGCCTGGATCAAGTTCTTGCCCTCGGGCTTGGTCACCAGTGGCTGGAGCTTAGGAGTGGTGAAAGTATACACCAGACCAGTCTCAGAAACCACTAAAAGTAGCACCTGGGTTCCAGTCAGGACAGAAAGTTCGTACGCCTTTTTCATGATACCAGCCTTCCGCTTGGAGAAGGTAATGTGTCTTCTAGACTTCTCCTGGATGAATCTGATCTCAATCTTCCTGCGCTCTCTCTTGTTGGAAGGCTTGGAGTCCTCGTCGTCTTCGTCATCGAGTTCAGGGTTTTGGGGCTGCAAGTTCAATTCTCCTTGCTCAGAAGCCTGGGCCTCTTGCTTAAGGTTTGCCAATTCAGACACTGAGGTTAGTGGTGTAAATATGTTTAACTCACTTTTCACTTATCGATTGATTATCCGTAAGAGGAAGAGGTTTCTCACAATTACTCAAAGGAGAAGTGTGTTTATAGGTTTATGAAAGAAAAAAAATCACCAAACTCGGAAGGATGATGTGTGAAATTCCAAATTCATCGAAAAAATGCTGTACTTTCCAGTTCAGGAAATAAACATCTCTACACCAGCAACTGTACAATGTCTCGAGCTTCGAGCCGAGACTTTCTGAAGAATGCTACATTATTCGCAATATAAGTGACTATTATTAGGTCTATCAATTATCCACCATTTGGCACATCGGGGCACCTAGAAACAACACTATTTGCTTATTTTTTGTACTTCTTAAGCAACATGAGGATAAGAACAGTAACAGCTAAAGAGTTAGTAACAATTTGGGTCTGAAGAGCACATACCGATCACGAAGATCAAGCAGAAGACGAGGATAACACCGGCTGGCAGCATTGTGATTTATAGAGGTATCTTGTTGGCAATTAAAAGGTAGCTTGAAAGAAGAGCTATAAGATTAATTGGAAAACAAACTTTTCCTTGGGAGTTTCCGTTTCGGTATATATATTATGCACTTAAGCTATACTTTTGCTGCTTTCTGGGTTTTTACAGTATGATTGTTTTCTTTTTCCGGGGGAGCCGGCATTGTATGAAACCGATTAAAAGAGCGTCATAGGTTTCTGCACGGTAGCCAACTCGCTGTAGTGTGCGGGAGGGGAGGAGGCGGGATGCCCTCGCTGAAATAATTCCGGTTTCGTACCCCAATTTGGCAGCTTTATTTTCCAAATACATGCCCTGTCCATCACTTCGGACCTCTCCCGCCTCCCGTGAGTGAAAATATATTTCCGGTTTCCGTTTATCGAGAGATTTTTTTTCTCCTCTTACCGTTCCCGAGATATAAACATTGCACCGGCTCCTGCTCGCCGATCGTTCCTAGTACCTATCTGTGCCAAGAAATCTCCGAACCAATTAAAATTCTGCTAATTTCTGTCGACGGCGTCGATCGACCCAAGTACATTCATCTCTACACCACCAACTTTTCAAACATCCCTTGTAATGTTTTCTCCTGGTTCTTTGGTTCTGACCAAAATCAAAGGTTTCCCTGAATGGCCTTCTCGGGTGATTGATTATGATCAGCTTCCCGAGAAGATCCAAAAAATAAGACCAAATTCAGCTACTGGTCGTGCCCGTCGTCGGGCTTCTCACGACAATCAGTCTGTTTGTGTCAAGTTCTACGGCGATGATGAATACTTTTGGTGTACCCAAAAGGACCTCAAACCGCTCTCCGACGATGCTGTCACAGCGTATCTTATAAAGAAGGGCGAATTGCCTGATATCGATGGAAACTATCGCGCCAAGCGGGCCTCTAAGGTCACCAATCTGACAAACGCGTATCTTTGTGCCAATAACAAAGACGTTTCTCCTGAAGACTTTGCTTTATATGGAAGTTATGGCAAGATCCATGATGAGGACGAGGATTATGAAGCTGAGGAGGAGGATGATGACGAGGAAGAGGACGAGGAAGAAGAAGAAGAAGAAGAAGAAGAAGAGGAAGAAGAATCCGAGGAGGAAGAATCCGAGGGGGATACTTCGGAAGAGGAAACCCGGACCTATGGACGTGCCAAGAGAAGGAATAATGGAGTCCATGCACCTGCTAAACGGCAGAAAGTGGAGAAACTGGAAATTGACGAAGAAATGGACAGCGATTGGGGGCTCGACTCTGATCTGGAAGAGTCGGGTTTGGAAATCGGTGACATCAAGAGCGCAAAACTGGTGGAGGATGTTAGAAAAGGTACCAAGTTCTTTGGCGATATTAGAATACAGATCCAGAAGATCGCATTTCCTGGCGAAGGTCATGTGGACTATACCAAGGCTGGAAAAGAGCTAGAGCCTTTGGTGCAGAAGCTTTCCACCTACAAGCCTATCTCCCAGTCAGTTTTGAAGAGTACCAATGTGGCTAAGGTGCTGGTTCTGATTCTTAAGAAGCCGGAATTTGCACGGCTCAAGGTCGCTAAAAAAATTGGCACTGTGCTGAAGAACTGGCTTGGTCTTCAGGTGGTTGCAGACGACCATTGGGCAGACGATTACCAAGAAAGCGAAGAGGAGGAGGAAAAGGAAGAAGAAGAAGGAGAGGAGGAGACGAAGCCAGAACAGGATATCGACTCGCAGTCACATCCGGATTCTGAGCTCAAGGCTGTAGCCGCATGATGTGTATCATAGAGAATGTATTTGTATCAATCGCATTTGTTAGCTAGGATTCGCGGAAATTCCTGACCGCAAGTGCATTTTTTTTTAACTAAGGATGGCCTCTTCTAATTCGCCTCTTTTAGGAGATTCTTCAACCTCAATTCCTGGATATGTGGTAGAGGAGATCACTGAGCAGGACGACGTTAATCTACAAGAAACAGATGGAGAATATGCTGTGTCCAAAAGTCATCTTTATGTGACCCTATTCTGCATTTTCTCTCTGACCTTGATTGCATCTATGGATACCACCATATTATCTACAATAATGACAGAGATCGCATCCGAACTGAACGCAATACCATACATCTCGTGGATAGCCACATCGTATCTTCTAGCTGCCTCGATTGTGCAACCGCTTGGAAAGCTGTCGGATATTTTTGGACGCAAACCAATGATTCTCGGATGCATCTTTATTTTCACTATTGGCTGTCTACAATGTGCTACAGCAACAACCGCACTCCAGTTTGTCATTGGCAGATTTTTGTCGGGATTTGCTGCTGGAGTGAACACCCTGGGAAGCATTATAATGAGCGACCTGATTCCGCTGCGCAAACGTGGCGTCTTTCAAGGACTGGCTAACATCTGCTACGGAACCGGATCCGCCTGTGGAGCCCTTGCCGGTATTCTTGCCAAGAAATACGGCTGGCGATCTGCGTTCTGGGTGCAGGTCCCTATAGGTGTTGGAAGTTTTGGGCTGTGCTACTTCGCTTTAAGCCTGCCTCCAATTGCCAGCAACTCCATGTCGATGCGTGACAAGCTCCGCAAGGTGGACATCTTTGGAATTCTTGCATTGGCAGTCAGTCTATTTATCTTCATTGTGCTGACCTCATTCGAACTTGACTATGTTTCGCTCTCTCTTCTTATATCTGCTCTGCTGGTTTGTCTTTGGACATTTGTTAAACTCGAAAACACTGTCGCCAATCCAATTGTTCCGATGGAACTACTGGCAGTTCGCTCAATTCTGGGTTCTGCTCTGGCCAACTGGTTTGGAACAATGTACATATCCTGCATCATGTACTACTACCCTGTCTACATCACCACTACTTATGGTTACGACACTGCTCAAGTCGGCCGGATATTGGTCCCTGCAATTATAGTGTCATCATTCTCGTCTATATCAAGTGGATACTATATGAAGGTCACTGGAAAGTATCGTAGCTTTTCGATACTGGTTGCTGCAGTTGCTTTCCTCAGCATAATCATGATTGTGGTGGCCACCAACCCGAGCACCGGAGTTGTTTCCAATTGGGTTCTAATGTCCCTTCCAGTCATCCCATACTGCAGTTTTGCATCACTGATCACCACCATGCTCTTATCGCTGATCGCCTCTGTCCCTCATGAGCACCAGTCTGCGGTCACATCTATACAGTACGCTTTCAGATCGACCGGTTCGACACTCGGCACTTCGCTCGGAGCTTTGCTCTTCCAATCGAACTTGAGGAGCTACCTGAAATCCGAGCTTCCTAAACATTTACCAAAGGATACAGACACTTCGCAATTGCAAAAAGTCATATCCAAGGCTCTACACAGTGCGGAATACATCCGGTCTGCTCCCGACTGGGCTGTGCAAACCTTAATCCATGGCTACCAGCTTGGTTGCTGGGCAACCTTTTTGTACGCCATGGTTTCCAGTTTGATTTGTGTGCTATGTATCATGACCGTCCGCGAGCACAAACTGCACTCTACTTTTGATAGGAAGTAATGCAGCAGATAATATATTTAAAAAGAAACCTTAACTGGTAGGTGCACAGAGATAAGGTAATTGCAGTAACATGATGGCGGCAATGCAAGGGACCTTAAAAAGGTGATCTATGTGTCACAATTGAGATTAATCTTATGGGTAGAATTTAGGATGCGCAAATAATCTGGGAATCCTTTGTTACCGGTGATTAGCATATGTACCTAAAATAACTTTGTAAATTATTCGGATTTAATAATTATTTATTACTAAGATGGAGACGTGGTTGGAGATCAAGGGAATGACTTGTTCTGCCTGTACGGGAGCCGTTGAGAATGCCCTACAGCATGTCCCAGGGGTGGAAGAAGTCCGAGTGGCACTGATTACAGAAGAAGCCTATATTCGACATTTGCCCACTATCCCTGCTCAGCTCTTGAAAGAGACTGTGGACGATATCGGATTCGAGGCACTGATCAAGGAAACACATGTACTCACTCCAGAGGAGTCAGAAAAGATCTTCAACTCGGTTCTGACAATCGGAGGCATGACTTGTAGTGCCTGTGTTAATTCCGTGTCTTCAGTCCTTGATGCCCTTCCGGGGGTGCGAAAGGTCCAAGTATCTTTGATGACCGAGGAGGCAACAGTGGTACATACCTGTCCCGCACAAGATCTTTGCGATGCGGTCGAGGATTGTGGATTTGCTGCTGACTTGGCTCGATCGGAACTTGTCGGAGGAGCCTTTAACCGCGAGACCGTCACTCTCAAAGTTTATGGAATG
Organism: Ogataea chonburiensis; assembly: GCA_030578415.1. NCBI lineage: Eukaryota > Fungi > Ascomycota > Pichiomycetes > Pichiales > Pichiaceae > Ogataea > Ogataea chonburiensis. Next base: position 421,800 of record JAJMRU010000002.1, on the reverse strand, counting down.
ACCTGTTCAAACTGCTCAAACTCGATTGAGAAGTCAGTTGGAGACCTGAATGGCGTGTTTAGCTGCGATGTGGCCCTCACAACTGAGGACGCCCGCATTGTCTACGATCCTGACACTGTCGGAATAAGGCAAATAATGGAAACGATCGAGGATTGCGGCTTTGATGCTCTCCTGGAGTCCGGTATTGAGACATCAACACAGCTAGAGCTTTTATTGAAGGTCAAAGACGTCAATTACTGGAGATCTGCTTTTCTCAAGGTCGTTTTATGCGGATCCCCAATTTTTTTCATTCACCACATTTGGCCTATCATAAGAACCATATTCCATATCAAATGGAAGAGTGTTGCACTCTTTCCAGGACTATTTCTTCAAACTATCCTTGAACTTATCCTTGCATCCTATATTCAATTCTATCTCGCCAGAAGGTTTTACGTCAACTCATATAAGGCTGTCAAGCATGGAAGTGGAACCATGGATTTACTCATCTGTGTTTCCACCTCTGTGATTTATATTTATTCTGTGTTTTCTATCGTTTCCGCAATGATCAACAGAAACACCATGCCCCCACATGTGCTTTTTGACACTTCAGTGATGCTCCTGTCTTTTGTGAGTCTTGGAAAATGGATTGAATCGAAAGCCAAGGGAAACACTTCGACTGCCCTATCGAAACTTTTATCGTTGACCCCCACATCCTGTACTATTCTGGAGGATCCAGACGATCTCAATTCTAATACTCAGGAGATTGGCGTGGACCTTTTGCAAAAAGGTGACGTTGTCGTTTTACACCCTGGATCCAAAGTTCCCGCAGATGGCGTGTGCATATTTGGTGCATCTGAAGCCGACGAGTCCCTCCTTACTGGCGAATCTTTGCCTGTGCTGAAAAGTGTGGGTGCTCGTCTGTTCGGTGGATCAGTCAATATTGCATCCCCTCTTTATATGCGTGTTGAACTTCTAGGTGAGAAGACGAAGCTCTCTCAAATTGTCAAACTAGTCAGGGATGCTCAGATTACCAAAGCTCCAGTTCAAAAATTTGCTGATATTATTGCAAGCAAGTTTGTTGTTGCAATTCTCATTCTCTCCCTCTTTACCTTGACGTTTTGGTGGGGATTTTGCATATGTCATCCGGATTCTGCTCCTTCATTTTTTATTGACGAGAAAACTGGACATGTTGTGTTCTCCAGAATTTTGCAAGTCGCCATTTCTGTGGTCGTCGTTGCTTGCCCATGTGCACTGGGACTTGCAGCTCCGACCGCAGTGATGGTTGGAACAGGTGTCGGGGCCACGCATGGAATACTGATCAAAGGAGCTGACGTTTTAGAAACTGCCAGTGAAATCAATTGCGTTGTTTTCGATAAAACAGGAACAGTGACTTCTGGAAGAATGCAAATGAAGAGATACCAATTCTTTGGAGATATGGAAGAGTCTGCTATATGGAGTATTGTCCATGCGGTTGAGACGTCTAGTGAACATCCTGTTGGTAAAGCAATCGCAGCAGGCGCTTTCAAAAAGGGAACCAGCAACTCGGTCACTCTGATGAGCTTGCAGACACATGCTGGAGCTGGTGTCGAGGCTCAGATCAGATTGGACGAGATAGAAGCTCGTGTACTCATTGGAAATGCTCCGATGATTGAGAATGAGAAGATCATTAATAGGGACGACTTTGTTAACAGCTGCAAATATCTCAACTCGCAGAAGATTAGCTCTTTCTCTCACATTTTGCTAAGCGACCAATATCTAGGGTATCTTGAGCTTTGCGATACTTTGAAGACCGATGCGGCTCAGACAATTTCTACATTGTCTGAAAATGGGTACACCGTGGCCATGGTGACAGGAGACAACGTCCAGGCTTCACAGATGGTGGCCCGGGCTGTGGGAATTCCTCTCTCGAATATTTTTGCTCAGGCAAAACCTGATGACAAACTGCGGGTCGTCAGACAGATGCAGGAACGTGGGTTGAAAGTTGCTTTTGTTGGCGATGGAATTAATGATGCGCCTGCTTTGATTCAGGCTGATTTGGGAATTGCTATTGCAACTGGAACTGATATTGCGATAGACGCAGCAGATGTGGTGCTATTATCGTCTTCAAAGCGCGAAGCTGAGGACGGGATTCTTTTGGAGGATTATGAAAGACACGATGGAACTTCAGGGGTGTTTGCTGCCCTGGACATCTCGAAACGCACCTTCCGCAGCATCAAACTCAATTTCCTGCTTGCCATAGTGTACAACTTGATCATGCTTCCTATTGCAATGGGATTTCTCATCATACCTTTTGGATTGACTATGAACCCAATGTTTGCATCTGCCGCAATGGCATGCTCATCAGTCAGTGTGGTGATGAACTCGTTACGACTGAAGAAATGGAAGCAGCCAGAACTGTCAAGCTCTGCTGTTCCTGAAGAGTATTTGAGCTGGGTCGAGGAGTCGGAGCTGACCAACCTGGACGTCAACAGAATGGAGATCAATCGGAACGACAAACTCAATTGGGTCTCAAGATGGACCGACAGATTCAGTCGCTACGAACGGCTTTAATTAATGTATTACAGATAATGATATAATGTTTTGCCAATTCAGCTATTTACCTTTCCAAGGTGCCTTGTAGCATGGCATTGTATCTGCCGCCCTTGATAACAATTTCTTGTAGTCTCTTATTAATTGCATCAAACTCCTCGGTGTGGAGATTGATAAGGGTGTTATTTTCATGATTTCTTTCTGGAGTGGACGCGGAAGGAATAGGAATGATTTTTGCGTATTTTTCTGGAAACTCGTTATGCTTACGAATCCAGGATAGAGCAATCTGTGCCGGGGTGCAGCCTTTTGTAGTAGAATATTGTTTCACCAGATCCACAATTGCCATATTTGCATCAAGTGCTTCCTGAGAGGAGAACCGGTCCAAATGCAGTCTCAAATCTCCTTTTGGAATATCCACAACCGACTTGATGCTTCCGGTCAAGTAACCTCTTCCCAGAGGAGAATAGGCAACTATTGGAATGTCGAGCTCGCGACAAGCCTCCATGACCCCGTTCAAGAGGATATCGCGGGACCAGAGAGAAAACTCCACTTCCACGCATGAGATTGGGTAGATTTTGGCAGCACGACGAATTGTTGAAGCTCCAACCTCACTCAATGATATTCCACGTATGGTACCGTCCTCAATAAACGGGATGATGCTGGCAATCACGTCCTCAATTTCGTGTTTCCCATCTAAACGTGCCAACTCAAACAGATCGAACTTGTGCTCTGGAAAATAGCTGGCAATGTTTTTGATAGAACAAGCAACACTTTCGGGCGAGCTATCTGGTGGATTTGGCAAATCGACACATCCTTTGACAGAAACCACCATTTTAGAGCGAGATTCGGGATATTTGGCAAAATACGCAGCCAAAAGCTCCAAATTTGCATACTTGTGGTCCGGAGGATTGCCATACATTTCCCCGCCATTAAACAGCTCAATACCATCTGCCAGCGCATTGTTGATTGTCGCAAAAGCCTGCTCGTGCGGAATTGGCTCTGGACGCCATGTCAGAGACATCATCCCATAACCAGTAGATCCTTTGATAGGGACTGACATAATAATTAATTTGGCTGAAACTATATGCGGTTACGAAGCCCGTTTTGGGTCCTGGCTCATGAGCTTTTCAAATGGATTGCTCTCGGGCAGATTCACGTTCATGCCCATTGGCGAAGCAATCGGCAAGACGACAGATGCCGCAGTAGGACCAATCGAAGCTGCTAGAGGGGTGGTGACGGGGAGAGGAGCAACATGGTCAAGCCCTGAAGTTTGGAGATTTTTGATGTGTACCTGTAGGGAGTCTTCCTTATCGCTGGAGTCTGGCATCAGATGACTATATTGGAAATTAGCCACCGATGGGATAGACGAGAGCGGAGGCTGTTCTGTCACTCCCCCGCCATTGGTCACACTCTGTTTGAGCACACTGGTTTCCAGTCGTATTGTGAGCTCCTTAGTTGCTCTGGTAAGATTCGAAAGTGCTCCTCGGACTTCGTTGAGGGCCGGCATGTCCTGCAAGGCGCCCTTGGTGGCAGCCAGAAACGTGATGATAGATTTGAGAAACAGGTTTGTCTCCTCGTAGAGTTTTCTCTGCTGCTCCTCATCGAGCTTAGGCACGAGTCGCACATTGTTGAGCACGACTCGAACCCGTTTGGTGTGCTCCATCGAGTTCATGCACTCGGTAGTGAGCTCTTTGACTTTCTGGGCGATTCCAGGCAAGTCCGGGTCCTCGGAGTTTGGATTTTGCACTGTCTGGACAGTGTTGATGGCACTTTTCGACAGAGCTTCACTGAACTGTGTGAACACAGCGTGTGCGGCCTGCGTAGTGAAGTTGATGATCTCGTACAACTTTTCATTATCCGTAGGTTGTTCTGTTGCACTGACAATGCTCATGTCCGACTCCTGTCTGGTAGCCATAGATAGCGACGTGTCTACCTTGAGAGGACGGCGATGGATGGAAGATGAAGAGATGGAAGGCTGGCGCGCAGGAAGTGGGACGGATTGCGAGTGCTGCGGGTTGGCAGCAGGAGCTCGCGCAACTTTAGGGGTCTGTGAGGATGTCTTGAGGGGTACCAGCGGGCGCACCGGTTTGGCAGACTGTTTGGCCGCATAGCTGGGGTCCAAAATTTTGCAGAGGCTCGTCAGCTCCACAACCAACGAAAAGAGCGAGAAATATGCCAATCGGAGAACCTCCTCGTTCATCGACAGAACCATCTGGTTTGAGATGTTCAGGTGATCTAGCACTTTTCTGAGATCGATGAGGGTCTCCTGGGCCAGCCCAAATAGCTGAGACTGCAGGCCTTCGGGTATGTGATCTCGGCCACCAAGAAACTCGAACAGGTTGACAAAGTTGCTGAACGAGCTGGTCGAGCTGTTGACCGTTATTCCAATCTTCTTGAGTACCTGTAAGAACTCCGAGTACACGAAACGCACCTTCTGGGCGAGTCTCATGAGCTGCGACGGGTCGAGAGACCGCACGTCGCTTGGCAAAGATGACTCTTTCAAAGTTGTGAGTTTGGGGTCCATTACAGGCGCAAGCGACACAGAAGTCTTGCGGGAAATGCCCGCGGCACTAGAAGGCGTCGGAGACATGCCTGGAACACTCGAAGAGGTGGAGTTGCTCTGGATTGTGCTCTGGCTCATGCTGCGGATATTGCGACCAACCTGATGCTTGAGGTCCTCAATAGCCAGCTGCTTGGACTCGGACTTGATAGAAGCACCAGTGGCAGCAGAAGAAAGACTGGTAGAAGAAGAGTTTGCTGCAGGGGCGGACACTTTGGCAGAAGAGATGGATGCTGAAGGCTGCTTGAACAGCCGCCCCAGCCGCTTTTCTGCCCGCGTTGACTTGAACTGCGACTCGCTGTTGCTACGCGAGCGCGTCAGCAGGGACTCGTCCGCTATCATGGCGTGTTGTGTGCTAAGATCTATTATCCTGGATATATATTTGTTTGGCTTGTTTTTCACCCGAGCGTGCGCTCCTCCCGCTACACATCCTTACACCACAAGAGTCGACTGCTCACGCGGCCTCCTTGCGCACGCCGCTGACGATGTCGTCGACCCTCAGCAGCATGCTGGCGCTCTCGATCGACGTCTTGGCGCTCTGCTGTTTGATCACCTCTGGCTCCCAGATGCCGTACTCGTTCATGTCGACCACCTTGCCTGTCTCGCCGTCGATTCCCCAGGTGTGCTCGCCGTTCGCGTGCTTGGCTCTCAGCTGCGACAGCACGCGGATCGGGTTGCCTCCGCAGTTCTGCACCAGTGTTCTTGGGATCACCTCGAACGCGTCTGCCACTGCCTGGTACGGCCATTGCTGCACGCCCTCGATTTTCTTGGCTCTTTCTGCCAGACCAACACTGACAGCCATCTCTGTGGCACCTCCTCCCGGAGCGAGCGAGGGCTCGAAAAACACGTTTCTGGTCACCGCCATCGCGTCCTGCAAGTTTCTGTCGATCTCGTTGAGGATGTCCTTCGACGGTCCGCGCAACATCACGGTGCACGCTCTAGGGTTCTTGCACTCGACAAGGAACGTGAAGTACTCGTCGCCGATCAGCTTCACCTCGAACAGCCCGCACTGCAGTCCCACGTCCGACTCCTTCAGGTCCTCGACCCTGTTCACAATGGTGGCTCCGGTGGCCCTGGCTATTCTGTTATTGTCGCTCTTCTTCACTCTTCTGAGCACAGAGCACCCCCCCTTCAGCAGATAGTGCTGCGCCAGGTCCGAGACACCCTTTTCGGTGATGACCAGGTCCGGCTTCACTGCGAGAATCTGCTCACACACCAGCTTCACCTGCTCCTCCTCGATCTCCAGCAGCCGCGCCCAGTCCTCTTCCTTGGTGATCTCGATGTTTGTCTGACTCTCGCCCTTCTTGTACTCGAGCGGACAGTCGAGGAGCACCACGCGGGGGTTCTTGATCATCCGTTTCATCTTCGGATGCACCACGTCCTTGTTCAAAAGCACTCCGTCCAGAACATCAGAGTCCTCGATCTCCCCGCCCGGTATCTTCTCCACACGAACGTACCGCTTAATATCAATCTCCTTGTGGTCACCATCCTCAACCAGAACGGTCTTCACAGCCTTAAGTGCCAACAAACACATCTTGTTGGACCATTTCGCCACATATTTCGTGCCAATAGCAGCCCCAATGAGCTTGACCATTGCAGCCTCGTTTTCAAGGTCCACCGGCACACTCACAGAGTGAATGATGTCCAGCGCGTCCTTCAGCGCCTGTTTCAGCGCCTGGATGATCACCACTGGGTGGATATTCTTGTCAATGTACGGAAACGTCTGGGCGAGAATCTCTCCTGCCAGAATGATCACCGAGGTAGTTCCGTCTCCAACCTCCTCATCCTGTGTCCGACTGAGCTCGATCATCGACTTGGCCGCCGGATGAGCAACGTCGATCTCACGCAAAATCGCATGGCCGTCGTTGGTAAGCACAATGCCTCCCATGGGATCAAGCAGCATCTTCAGCATAGCCTTTGGTCCCAGACAAGTCCGGATGATATCTGCGACCGCCTTTGCCGCGGTGATATTCTGGATCTGCGCCTCACGGCCTGTCTGCCGCTGCGCGGACGTGTTCATAAACACCACTGGAGCCTGCATTTTTGGTTTTTGGAGAGAACCGATTTTTTTTTCGTGTCGAGCAATTACAGGATTACGTAACGGTGCGAGGCGTGGCGTCGCGCTCTCAGACCTTGGCGAGCAGCCGCGTGTCCAGCGACAGCCGCACCGCGAGCAGCAGCATCGTCGACACGAGGAACAGCGCCCCAACCATGCCTGCCAGTTTGTCGAAGCCCCGGATCCCGTCTCCGTCTCCAGGCGGGATGAACGTTCCTCCCACTATTGGTCCGACGAGAGCCCCAATGCTGGCAGTTGGGAACAGAATGCCCAGGTGTGAGGGCAGCTCGCTCCCGTACAGCTGACCCACCACTGCAGGAGTCATGCTGACAAAGGGGCCGCCGAAAAACCCCCATAGTATGCAAAATGCCAGTGCTGCGTTCGACGAGCGCATAGGAATCCACATTGCCAGGGGCAGAATTCCAGCCACCAGCATAGCAGGAACCATCACGTTCAGCCTGCCGATACGGTCCCCAATCTGGCCAGGAATGATGCGTCCAAATAATGCAGACGCGTTGACTATGGCAACGCTGTAATTACTGACTGCTGGTGCTGCTGGCAGACGTTGGCAGTACAGATCAATGTAGAAGAGGCCTGCCATGAGACCGAAGATGCCAAGCATAAATGCGATATTGAGCAGCTGGAATCGCCAGATGAATATGACCTTAAAGTTCACACGCAGGATATTCTGGCCTGGCTTCCGAGGCGGGGGTTTTATACGGGGTCTCAGGAACATGGTTGCAAAAATGACCATGGGGATGTAGATGAACCCGATGATCCGGTTTCCCCAGCCAAAGCCCACCTTTTCAATCAGACGTCGCACTCCAATTGGCCAGTACACTCCGGCCACCGAGGCCCCCGACGTAATCACTCCGGACGCAACCGCTTTGCGCTTATCGAAATATTGGAAAACCACTCCTGCACAGTGAACATACATCAATCCAGACCCCAGACCAAACATCAGTCCCTGAATCACAAACAGCTGCCAGGTCGCATTGCTGACAGACAGAAACATGTATGATAAACAGGCAATGAGACCTCCAATGCCCACCATTGTCTGGGCTCCTAGATAGAACATGCCCACTGTCGAGGGCAGTGCAAACAGAAATGTGAGACACGCTTGTAGGGCACCGATCACCGATAAGGTATTTGAGCTAATTTCCGGATATTTGACCTCGTAATAGCTCTGATACACGCCATACGAGTTGACCATCCCGAAAGATAAGGCCATGACTGTTGCACCTGCTCCCAGGGCGAGCCAGGCTGCAAGACCACCTTCAGGCGCAGGCAAGGGTTTCCCAGTAATCTCGTCGTTTTCGGAGACCTTCTTTTCAATCATACTTAGCATTCGATCTCTCAATCGACTTTCTTTTATACTGTAACATGATTACAAATATGAACTCTTTTTACTTACACAGCCCTAGACGGTAAAAAAAATAGCTACAGCCTAAAGGTAGCTCGCTCTATTATTCTCTACTTTTGAGCCCGGATTCTGGCCACCATGTTGTTCAGCTCGAGCGGCACATCGAACTTGGGCAAAATCAGCTCAATCAGCTGGAATCCTGCGCCGTATTGAAGCGATTTGAGCTGCTCGCGAGTGGTGATCTGTGTTCCTGGCTTCTGGCCACCAAAACACGTCACCATCTGTGTCCATTGCCAGTTCGTAGCAATGTCGTTGTACGAGCGATACGGTCCTTGGATCACCCGCTCAATAGTGTAGCCATCGTTGTTCAAAATGTACAGCACCGGGTCCAGGCCAAACCGCACCAGGGAAGCAATTTCCTGCAGGGTCATTTCTGCAGCCCCGTCTCCTTCCACAGTGATCACTCTGCCCGGAATGCCAAATTCACGCTTGGCAATACACGCTCCTAGAGTGGCGGGCAATGCGTGTCCAATTGCAGCCCACAGGAACTGATGAACAAAACGTGCTCCACGCGTGTCGAACTCGTGCATTCCAAAGATAAACGATCCAGTGTCCATGATCAAGACGTCATCCGGACCAATAGTTTGCTGAAGATGCTGCTTCAAGTCACACATATTGAGCGCGTCCGGTCCAGCAGCAGTCTGGGTGGCCGTAACCTCGTACGTCACGCTCTCGGTAATGCGTTCCGCGTCCAACAGCTCCACCAGACGATCCAGCACGTCTCTCATGTTCACGTCAGTGATCAGATCGCCACAGATCACCACGCTGTCGATATTCATGCACAACATGTTCTCGGTCTTCAGCTGGCTCGAGAACATCCCGTTATTGGTCTCGACATCAAAGTCTCCAATCCGCAGCACCAGATCTGCATCCTCCAGAGCAGCAGCCACAGAGGCATTTCCGTGCAGGCCACCATACGTGCCCACATACCGCTCGTCGGCCTCGTTAAGCAGACCCTTGCCCATGAAACTGTCATACAGATTCACACGGCCTGCAAACTTGGCCACCAGAGCCGCCAAACTGGCACGCATGTTGCACCGCCCGACAAAATAATCTGCCACCAGAGCCATGTTTGAACTGTTGTACAGCTTTCCGAGGATGCGCTGCACAACGGCATCAACACGCGGCCCGCGCTGGGCCACGTACTCCACGCTGAGCGGCCAGTGCAGTCGCGAAACAGGCACCTTCATTTCTGTCAGGTCGCACGGCAGAAACAGGTAGCCCGGTCTGGAGCATCTGTGGATTTCGCGCAGAACCTGGTCGACCGTCTCGCACGCGCGCTGCACATCGTCGTCAATGCTGCCTTGCACACAGCTGAATTGCGCAGCAACATTTTCGTACACAAAGTGGTCTGCGGTAGCATAGGTTTTGGGAGCTGTCATTAGGTGGTGCAGGTTTTTGCGCGAGCCTTTCAGTTTCAGCGCAGAAGTTCCCACTATATGCAGCATTGGGGTATATTCAGAGTACATTCCTGCAATTCCACAAAGCGCAGAAAGCTCTCCGACTCCGTAGGTGGTCACAAGGACTGCCATTTTGTCTGCGGTTTTGGCATAACCGTCGCACGCATACGCAGCATTTAGCTCGTTGCAGCAGGCAATCCAGTTGAGATCCTCGTTCTCGTACAAGTGCTCTAAGAAGTTGAGGTTGAAGTCTCCCGGAACGCCAAAAATGGACTTGACCCCCAGCTGGTAGATTCTAAGGAAAATATAGTCCGAAATAGTGACATAGTCGGAATCCAGCGAATTCACGTATTTGTTGTATTTGCTTTCAAAAGCATCGGTCTCTCCCACAGGCGCCATACTCAGATGACTAGAAGGGGGAACACATGTCCCTCTTATATGCCGCAGCTGGGAGTTAAATTTTTCACACCGAGCTTACCGCGGTTTACCGCACCTACCCGATTTCCGTTATTACCCTTATTTACCGTACCGTATCGTTACTCGTGTCTCATTCCCGCACCTCGCGCGCCTCCACATAGTACCATGTCATCGACTTGGCCAGCCGGAACGGGTTCTCCGTGCGGTCGCCGTAATTTTGGTCTGTCACCAGCCGCGGCTCGATCTTGGAAATCCGCCCCACCAGCCAGTCGCGCTCACTCAGATCGATGTATCCATCTCCCTGCCTGCTATTTTTGAGATAGTAGTTGGGACTGCCAAAGTTGAAGGCCGCCCACGGCTGCTCGGGACCCGGGCTGCCCCCATCGTCGCTGTTCGGCGCAAGTGTCTTGAGGAAAAGCACCAGGTCCCCGACTTTGAAGTTCCGGAACGCGATCTTGCCATCCAGCTCCGCCGTCAGCACCTTGAGCTCCTGCTTCTGCTGATTCTTGTCTTTCTGCAGCTTTCTGGCCAGCGTCTCCACGTCGTTGAATCGCCGGAACACCCGTTCCACCACAAGCTCGTTGTCCACGTTGTTGAACAGCAAAAAGTTCTGGAATCCAAGCTCCACGTTCAGGCTCTTGTAGTTGCTGATGAGCTTCTTCACCTTCTTTTCGATCGTGCTTTCTTCACAGCTGACTTCGCAGATCGACCCGTCCTCCGCCTTTCTCGTCAACGCCTCCTCCTCAATACCCAAATCCGACGAGATCGTGTAGTTGAGCACGTTCATGTCCACCCAGTGCAAGTACTGTTCGGCCTCCGGAACAACCTCACTGGAAACCACCTCCATCAACACGTTGTCGATCTGGTCGGTCTCGTCAAACACATCATTTGTGGACTCGTTCGCCTGCTTGATCTGCTTCTTGCGACTCCTCAAACCTTTAACTCGCTTGATCGTAAGAGTTCCAGGCTGATCCTCTTTCGAGCGAGGCTCACGAATCAGTAGGAGTCCAATCGACTCCAGAAGCAAGCAGACCCGTGTCAGATTGCTGAAAATACGCGAGCTCAATTGGTTCAGCTTGTTGTAAGAGGACTGAATGATTTCATACAACTGGCACAGCAGCTTGTCCTTGTCGACTAGTCGCTCGTTGAGCAGTTTGTTCACATTGATCAAATTGGTCTCGTCCTCCTCCAGTTCTTCGACCCTTAATCTGAGCTCGTTAATCTCCTGCTGGTTCATTTTAGACTCCTTGGTGAACTCGTTCTCCTTTTGAGACATGTTCTCTAACAAGTCAGACTTCATCACCTTAAGCTCCGAGTATAGGCCATCCAATTGTTTATTCGACTTGACCAACTTCTCATTGGAACTGACCAGCTCCGCATTCTCTTTCTCAAGTTCGCTTATACGGCGGTCTTTCTCCTGTGAGACTTTCCTGAGTCCTTCAAGTTCTTTTTTCAGTTCTTCAACCTCTGAATAATCAACACCTTCTTTCAATCGCTCAATTTCAGCCCTTTGTGTCTCATTCTCCATCACCAGCCTCTCTAACCGCTCTCCTTGATGGCTTGGGGGAAGATCGATCATTTTCCTACCCAAACCCGCATTCGCATCGAATAGTATGGTATTCTCCTGGACTGTGGCATCCTGAATGGAATCCGACTGACGTCGACTGACGGGATTCGGTAGAGTGTGTACAGGTCTGGTCTGATGCGACCACTGATCATTGAATTGTTGGAAATTGCGCGTGTGCAGAAGATTTTCAAGTTTCTTGATCCGTCTTTCGTATCCTTTAATAAGCTCGTCAGTAGCAACTGTATTCTCCTGGTTGAGATTCAAATCGATTGATATTCCCTCAGACTCGAAGCTTTTGATAAATCTTCTGAAAAGTCTCATGAAATTGACATCAGAGGAGTCAAAAGAACCCAGACCTGTTAAATTTCCACCACGAACCACAACTTCCTCTCCATCTTCTGTATTTACAGTCTTTTTGTCTGCCGTGGAATACATAATTCCAAAATCTTTCAGACATTGTTCCAATTTCTCGACAACATGCGAGTCTATTCCACTTTCCTTTAAAGACCCGATATAGGCAACGACATTGTTGACAGTAACATACTTGGACAAATTCACAAAAATATTGGTCTCTTTATGCTTTGGAAGATCCGTGGCCACCGGTTTAGAAGAAATTGGGAACCCATTGATGTTCTGGAGCAACTTATTGATGGAAGTTAAATAATGATTCTCTTGAGGACTTACAGGACTCATCAATTGCTGTTGCTGGTGAGAAGGCGATGGACTTTCTCTTCGAGAAGAGAGTTCAACAGGCTCCAGCTTGTAGGAATATAGATTGTCATTAATGAACTTGCGTCTTCCTTCTTCATCCAGGTTCAAGAACTCGAGTTTCTCTCCTCCACTGCTGACCAAAAACTCTCGTAACCACTTTGCACGGTTTTTGGATTCCATGAATCGCAACATTTCCAGTATTTCGTTTGCCTTTTTGACAATCGTGTTCAATGAGATGCCATACTTGAGGTTGTTCAGATTTGCAATAGCCCATATTCCAAAAATGAGAGGTAAATCCGAAACCACAGACATTTGGAGCTCATTATCTTTGAGGATAGCCAGATCTTTTGAAATATCGGTATTGAGAAGATTTGACAACCTCATGATGTTGAGTTGTATTTTTGTCACTGAAACCAGAGTCGATGTAATAAGCTTTGTTTGTAACTCTTTTCTCAAGTTCAACTTGTTGACTTGCATTTGATATAGACTATCTGTGAGTATGGTGATCTGAGGCACGAGCTCCGCTTCTTGATATTTGTATAAATCGAGGAGCTGCTTGATGTTCGCTAATGAGCTTGACGACAGAGTAGTTGAAGTTTGACTAGAGGTCACTATCATACTTTCAAACGAGGGCAATGTCGCAGCTGAGCTGATGAGTCTGTTGACTTGAACTTCAAGGTCCCCAAGTATACGCTTGCAATCCATTATTTTTTGAGTCTTTTGCGTAGCATCTGAAGCTGGTCGCAGGTAATGTGCCAGATACAAATCATATTCAGAAGAAAGGTCTTCCTTGGGCTTCATGATATCACTTTCTATCTTAGAACGCAAGATCACCAAACGTTCGTTCATCGTTTTACTGAGTTTGCGGGACTCAGCTGCAGCGGACTCAAGATGCGACTCATTGACCAGTTGGCTGAGCACCAGTCTCTCGCGAGTGCTAGATGACTGGTTTTGAAACTCAAAGCTGATTTTTTTCAGATTGAGATACTGTTCCTTCCAGTGCTCTACTAGACTGTTTGATTGGAGGAGAATGAGAGCATCGATCGCATCGTTGAACTTCTTTTCGAGAGACTTGAACATGAGCGACACGTATTGTATAAGGACGTTGAGAGAAGTGAGGATGACCTCGAGATCATCGTCTTCGGGCGTGGACTCGTCAAAAGCCACTGTTTTCCTAAAATCGGACAGGAGCGCAGAGGCCCAACCGGAATTACGTTTGAGCGAGTTGAGCAGCAAGCGTAGCGAATTGAGGTTGATATCGACCGCTTTGATATTTTTGGTGTTATCCAGCACAAGTGACAGCTTCCCCACAAAGACCGATAGCTCGTCAGATAGAATTGGGGACTCGAGCGGTTTGATCATATTGATGAGATCAGTTTGATTTATTTCTGCGAGCAGCTCGTTGGATCCCGCAAGACCGTCGGACGAGTCGATATTGTTGACATTGAAGTAACGTCTGTCAAAAACGTAAATTTCGCTTATTTCCTCGTGTACCACCATCGAGAATTTGAGCTTAATTCCGAAGGGAGTAAGCAGAAACAGGTTTTCAACCCCGATTCTGAACGATTCACTGATGAACTGCTTCAGGGAATCGAGGTTGTGGAACTGGTATGAGCTCGCCATCAGTTTGTCCCCCGTCAGAGAGTTATAGATAGCCAGGCTAGAGGGCAACTTGCTGTCCTGCGATGGGTTTTGTCGGTACACCGACGACATCATTGAGAGCGGGTTATTATTCTGGACTATCGAGATGTTCATTTCGTGGCCCGATGTGCTGGTTATGGGTGTTTGCCCTTGTTTGCTGATACTGATCAGTCAGAAGAGAGGGTAAAAAATGGGGAAAATTAATTAAGTTACAATATTTTTTACACATGTCGGACATCAAATATGTTCCGCTGGAGCTGGATTTGAGCAAAGTTTCCAGGTCTACGGCAGACAGCCACATCGAGCAGGTGAAGAATCTTGTGTACGAACATTTGAGCGAGCCGTACTCGATCTATGTCTACCGGTTTTTCCTCAACAACTGGCCCAACTTGACAGTGATGGCCATGCGCGAGGAGAGGGTAATTGGGTGCATTATCTCCAAAGTGGAGCCCCATCGCAACGTGCGAATAAGGGGTTATATTGGAATGCTGGCGGTGGACCACGAGTTCCGGGGCCAGGGCATTGCGAAACAGCTGATCTCCCAGAGTCTAGACTCGATGATCAAAGAATACCACTGCGACGAGATAATCCTCGAGACCGAGGTGGTAAACAAGGCAGCGCTCGCGCTGTACGAGAATTTCGGGTTTGTGCGCGTGAAACGGCTGTTCAGGTACTATCTGAACAAGCACGACGCATACCGTCTAATTTTACCAATTACAGAGAAAAGTACTGTGCGCTCGACTTTTCTCCCGCTTATGGAGACAGAAATGGAATCAAAGTATTAGTGTATATTTACTCATCGTCATCGAATTTTGGAGCCAAGTAGTATCTCAAGTATCCGCTTGGGAGCTTGTATTCAAACAGGGCAGGCGCCTTGTCAGTGAGCTTGATGGTGACGGTGCTGGAGAGAGCAGTGGCCTTGACAATGTCGTTCAGGTACTTGGCACCAAAAGTGAGGTTGACAGGTTGGTTCAGGTCGATGCGGATGCTCTCCTCAGGCTTCTCCATGTCGGTGTGCGGCTTGAGGATGATGGATCCCGATCCGATCTGGCCCTCTGCATTGAACTTGACAGAGTCCTTGGTGATGATGATTTGCAACGACTCGCTCAACGTCTTCATGTCTCTTGCGATTTTGGCAAACTCGTACGCAGGCATGGTGATGGAGCAGTCGTGCTCCATTTCGTCGATGGTCAGCACGTCGGAGTCGATGTCCATCAGCTTGAGCGAGAACTCGGACAGTCTCTCCTTGGTCTTGTCCTCAAAGAGCAAAACCAGGGAATCTGGCGAGTCCTCCGCCATTAGCGAGAGGTAGTCGTCTGGATTACCCTGCTTGAGCACCTTGGAGAGCGACTCCAAGTCCAGACCCAGAACCACGTCTCTGTCGCAGCGGAACTCCATGAACGAGCCAGCCTCGATCTTCAACGCGATCAGCAGCACTCTCGAGTCGTCGATGGCCTGGACGGTGATTCCCTTGCTCTGGGAGCAGTTGAAGTTGCAGAGCTTGACAGAGTCCTTGATGGATTCAATGACCTGTTGGTTAGTCTTGCCAACGAGACCCACTTACCTTTTTCAGCAGAGATGCTTGTTCGAATTTACCTTCTAACATAACACGAGTAGTTAAATAAAACGCGAGAAAAGAGTACGCGAAAAGTGGAAATTAATTTTGCAGACAATCGACGCACCCAGACGTTTCGTCCTTTTGGGTCTCATTATCTTTTTTCTATTTATTGCCCTAATATGGATATTATAAAGAAGGCCATTTGGGGGCCCGACCCCAAGGAGCAGTATCGCCGGTGTCAGAGCGCGCTCCGCAAGAACAAAAGACAGACTGAAAGACAGATCCAGGACCTCAACGCTGTGGAGAAGAAGACCAAGACCCTGATACGGGCTGCTGTCAAGAAGAACGACATGAAGACGGCCCGACTGTATGCGCGCGAGTACAAGAACGTTGCCAAGAGCATCGAGCGGGTCACTGTTTGCAAGGTGACTCTGGACTCGATTGGAATGAAGCTTGCGGAGCAGCAGCAGATGATCAAGCTGAAAGGCTCGATGCAGAAGAGCACCGAGATTATGAAGGACATGAACCAGCTGGTGCGGCTGCCGCAGATGGGCCAGACTGTGCAGGAGCTGAGCAAGGAGCTGATGAAGTCGGGCATCATTGACGAGATGATGGACGACATTCTGGACTCGAACGAGATGTACGAGGAGGACGAGGAGGACGAGGACATCGAGCTGGTCTTGAGAGACATTTTGCAGGAGAAGCCCAAGAGTGAGGTCGAGCTGCCGGAGATCCAAGCCCCAGAGGAGCCGGAGGCGGAAGAGGAGGTCGACGACGAGCTGCTCGCAAACATGCGACAGCGCCTGAGCGCTCTGCAGTGAGAGTAGAGCGCGATTAATAGCTAGGTAAAGCTACTGGTAAAGCTACTGGTTAATAGCTACTGCCCAATGGCGGGAGCCCCATTGCTGCTGCGGACCACACCTCTGGTCGGCCACTCTGAGCTACCTAGTCGATTTGTGTGCAGAAGTCATTATGCGTTACTCTAAAGAAATAAAAGAGTCGACCCAAGAAGGATCACGACTCCGACGAACGACATCGCCTGGCCCGCCGCTCTTGCTGCCGAGTTTTTCACCTCAATGTCAGAGGTCTTGTTCTGGAACTGCGAGAATAGCTCGTCGATGCTGAGCGAGGCTTCGTTCCGAAGATCCTCCATCGACGAGTTAGAGTCTGCGCTGAACCGTCCGCCTCTATAGCTGTGTGTGAGTGTGGTTGGGGCGGCGGAGTGTGTTGTGCTGGTCGAGGCGTTGTGGATGGAGGTCACGGCAGCAGCCATGTCGGCCTCATCTTTCTTCTTCGTGGCCATCTTGGTGGCCTTGAATCTGCTGTTGGAAGCGAGCGCGAGAGGGTCAAAAGGCGACAGCTGTGCGGCAGAGTTGGGTCTTCGTGTAGCGGTCGCACTAACAGTAGTACTGTTGTCCACAGACCCAACCCCGACAAAGAAAAATTTGTCTGTTCCGAACAGCTTCTTTTCATCCTCCCCACAGTCGCTATCTTTTTTCCTCCACCAGAATGGGAAGCCCTCAGCGGTAGCCGTGTCGTCCTGTGTGGCCGTCTGGTACGCCTCGGCCTCCTCCTCGTCAGCGCTCGTGTTGATGTACTCGTCGAGCTCCTCCCACTCAGCCTCCTCCTGCAGCTCCTCAATATCACGTTCCACCTGCTCGTACTGGTCAGTAGTCTGGTCGTACGACAGCGACTCTTTCTTGACACCCACGAGAAGGAACTTCCTGGCTCCAAACGGAAAGTATGCATCTGCCCCGCTGTCGCCACATGGATTGTGGACAAGCTCGATCAGTCTCCTGAAGACGTTTGGGAAACCCATGGCAGAAATGTTCTCCTCCTTAATCAGAGCAATATTGTTCTGGGTACCTTGAATGCCAACCTCCTTGGTGTCGGTATCGAAAAACTGGTACCCGTTCAAATACACGTCCTGAGAACCATCTGCAGCTGCCGCTTGAGCCGAAGCACTCTTCAGCTTGGGAACAATGTAGACCTTGTTGTCGGGAGAGAGCCACTCCTCGAAAACAACCTCTCCATCCTCGACATGATTGTACTTCTCAATAATTTGGAGCACCCTGTCCTGGGACTGTGAGTCGAGCTGTCCAAATTGGAGTCCTTGAACCCCAGCAATAGCTGCGACAAGGAGGACGAGAACCGACAATTTCATGTAAAGTATTTTATATTTTTCTTGTACTAGTTTGTGTGCTGTGTAGCTGTGTGTGTGTAAGCTATGTGTGTAAGCTATGTGTAGCAGAATAAAAGCTCAGGGATGAGTTTAAGTAGAAATTCGACTCTTTTTCAGAACCTCGTTTTGACTTGGTCTAGCGCTGGGCAAACGCGCGCCGCATTGCCGCGTGGGGGGTCCATCAGAATATTTTTTGCACCACCTCGAAGGCCAATTGGCTCAGAATTCGCCCTCCGGCGCTGTCTGGATCTCGCCCGGGCAGGAATTTGCCACAGAACTCTCGCGAAAGCGGAATCTTGCCCAAAAGCGGCGTCCCGGCGTCCTGCAGCTTCTTCAGCTCTTCGTTTATCCCAAAAAGATGCTCCTCGTGGTGGCATTCTGGACACACATACATGCTCATATTCTCCACCACCCCGAGAATCGGCACGCCCACTTTCCGGAACATTGTGATCCCGCGTTTGACGTCGTTCAGAGCCAGATCCTGACTCGTGGTCACTATCACCGCCCCGTCCACCTTCAGACGCTGACTCAGCGTAATCGGCACGTCTCCTGTTCCAGGTGGAGTGTCCACAAGTAGCACATCCAGATTCCTCCATTCCACGTCGAACAAGAGTTGCTCGAGGGCTTTCTGCACCATTAATCCCCGCCAAACTACAGCCGATTCCTCAGGCACCAGATATCCCATTGACATCGTCTGTACTCCATGATTCATCAGAGGCATCAATTTACCCGCTGGACTCATTCGAGGCTCTCCCTGTAGGCCCATAAGTTTGGGGATGCTGGGGCCAAATATGTCTGAGTCCAAGATACCAACATTTAACTTGCGATCGCGCAATGCTAGCGCCAAATTCGCTGTCACGGTGGATTTACCAACACCTCCTTTGCCTGAAGAAACAAATACTATTTTGCCAACATTGTCCAATTTGCGTTTTATTGCAATGCGGGGGTTGGCCTTTGGCAGACCCTGACGTTAGAACCTGCATGAATCACGGCAGAAAACACCTACCAGAGGATTGGAGTGCGACATTCTACCGAATGTAGCAAAATTGGCTTGTTTTGCGAGACTCGTGGAGTATTTGAAAAGCATGCCCAGATCATGCTTTTTAACAATAAAATTCCAACTTGTAAATTGGTAAAAAAAAATTTAATAAACACTAATGTACACCAAAATAAAGCCTATTAGATTAATTGCGCGCCAATTGGTTGAAACACGCTCAGTTTTGGCTGTGCCATCATTGGGAGGCGTGCGACATGCTTCAGACGGGTCTGAGCCTGGAGAGTCCTTGGACGAGCTTCTAGAACGCATCAGAGCGATATTTCCCACCAACCCGACAATTCGTCTAAAAGCCCGCCAACTGTCCCAGATCAGCGTTCCGGACGCCCCCGTCAAGATCGGAGTGTGCCAGTCACCAGAACTGCCGAAGGGACTGTTTCTGGATACCATTCTGCGAGACCCGATGGACACTGACCAGGCCTGGTTTGCCGACATGCAGCGCTCGAGGGCAGGAAACTTTTGGATCAAGTACGGCAGCAACGGGGTAATTGCGCCAATTCTCAGCAAAGACCTGCGAGTGATTCAAAACGCGACTGTCGGCGACAACTCGACCAAAAATGAACTCAACAGGGACGAGTTCCGGAACTATGAGTTCTTGGAGATCAATGAGCCCCAAATTCTGGAAAAGACAGATCCAGTCGTTGCAGAAACAAGTGCTACTGTGACTCCAGCAGTGTCCAATGATTGTCACCTGTATATATATGTCAAGACACGGTCAGGGGAGCCACTAGAGCTGAATAGCTACCCGTCACTTTCGGTGGTGGACGCTCGCATTCCCGACCACAGCGCCTCGTTTACAGTCAAGGTCGAGGACGAGGTGGTGGTGGATCTCGCGAAGGCCAACCTGGCCAACGAGCTGCTAGCCGAATCGTCGCAGAATGTCTCGAAATACTTGGAACTCGTCAAGCAGTCGAGAATCAACTCTCTCTTGTTCACCCTGAGCCACGAAACAAGCGGCAACAGACCTGTCATTCTGCTGTTCGAGTCTCTGCTGGCAGACATCGACCAGCAAATCAAATTCGAACTGAAACCAGATGTCGTGAAAGAAGCAGACTTGCTTAAGAAGGAGATCGAGAACTGGGCCCAATTCTCGCATTTCGAGCTCCAATCCAAAATCGCCCCATATCTCCAGGACGTGCTCATCCAGAGATTCAGCAGAATCACACAGATCCTGCCAAACATCGACGATTTCGACCTGGTCCTATCAAAATACATGTTCGACGACGAAACATACATCCAGAAGAGCATGTTTAACTTCACGCCCGTCAAATGCCACGGATCCCTGCTGGAGTCGACCGCAAAGCTGAACTACCTCGAAGGCAAGATCGACAACCTCCTGCCGGCCTCGGACCAGGCCGAAAACTCACAGCCGCTGTCCAACCCGCTCGCGGTTCTCAAACACCAGGTGCTCAACCAAGACCTGCCGGCCCTGCAGACGAAAATCAGCAGCACCCTGCTCAAGAACCTCGCCACAGTCAACCTGCCGGTCTTCGCGGTCTGCTCGGTGGGTCACGTGATCGACTACATGTCGATGGACTCTGCGGTGGCTGTGGTGGTGCTGAGTTTTGCAGTCGCGTCAAACAACATTTCCAAGGCTGTGTACGGCTATTTGGACGAATTCAGACTGCGGTATGTTGACAGCCTGCGCAGCTCGATTGACCGCAGCTTCCGGCACCTGCGCGACCGGCTTGAGCGCAACCTCCAGCAGAACGGCCTCGACAAGGCAGAGAAGCAGGCCCTGCGCCAGAAGCTCAGCGCCCTCGTAGCAACGTATAGAAAGTAGCATTCTCGCGCGTCACGTGACTCACCACTTGCCGAGGCGGAACGCGAATCCCAAAAGATAAATTTACGATTTAAACGATCAACCGATAAATTGCGAGTTTCTGTTTTCGGCCCGACTGCCGTCGGGCTGTGCAGTATTTATCTAGTGGTTCGATTATTTCGCATACTGATGAATAAATAGTCGCATTTCCCCTTGTTGTTGTTTGCAAAAATGATTCGCTTGTACAACTACCATCGCCCTTATGTGTCCAGATCTCACAAAGCGCTCGCTATGATGTATGTCTCGGTTGGCCTGGTGCTGCCTTTTGTGCTACCATTGAAAAGCTCGCTCACCAGTGACACAAGGCTCGTCTACGGGCATTTCAACACCAGGAACGCATTCAGAATCTGACTAGGCCGGCGTGTCTATCGTCAGTACGTATTGGGTATAACTAAATGGAATCGATTACAGGGTATTATTCACCGTATCTGAGGTATAGCGCATTTTTGAAGTGTTCGTGACGGATCCCTGGGGGCTTGGCTTCCTCGAACGCTGCAAGCGCGTCCTTCACGCTCCACTGGAGCTTCTCCACCAGGTAGCAGCATATCAGGAACCCCGTTCGGTTGTAGCCGTAGTGACAGTGCACCACAATGAACTGGCCCTTTTCCTGTTTCTGTGCCAGCTCGTCCACCAAATCAACAAACTTCACAATCGTCACGTTATCAGGAACCACCTTGGACTCGGTCTTATACTTGGCGTACCTGATACGCGAGAAGTCTGATGGGTCGTATGCCGGGGTATCTGACCCGATATCTATTATGGCAGATATCTCAGGATGAGCTTTCTCAAAGTCTTTTGGGTTATGTGTGTCATGCGACTGTCGTAGGGTCTTCATTCCCAGCAGGAACGCCTCTGGTCTGCCCGCGCACTTGAGCGGTTTGGAAAGTGTCACGGTTTTATCCCATTTTTCCTTATTTTTAAGCCCCCATTTGTCTCCACTGATCTGGGCCTTGATTTGCAGTACCCACGTACAGTCCAAGTTCAGTTTCAGATTCTCGACAAACTGGTAGATGACGCCAGTGAGGATGTGTGGCCGATCCAGAAACAGCGAGTGATTTGCTTTCTCGATCTTTCTCAGCACCACTGGAATGTCCTGCTTCTCTAGAGCACGAGCAAACGCTTCACTGGCACTATAAGGAGTGACCTTGTCTACATCGCCGCAACAGATAAGCACTTTTGCAGTCTCCTTGTGGTTGTCGAGACGACCTATTGCACGCACAAATTCGGTTTCCAGAACTGGCTGGTATCCGTCCATGTAGCGTACGAATGCCTCAGATTCAGTGTCCAGATTCCAGCGAAGCTGGGTCATACGTTTCAACAGATCTCCCTCCTCAGGGTAGATGAATTTCGACACCGAAGGGGAATACAAACCCCCCAGACGATCTGCACATCGAAATAGATCAAATAGCTTTGGCGAGTAGCTGAACAGTCCAAGAGCAGTCTTGAGGGGCAAAGGTAGCTTAAGGGGCCCAAACTTTGGCGGAGCAAGCATTATTAGTGACAGAACTCTACGTTCAGGAAGCTCGTTGATCATTCGCACAGAAATATGTGTCCCCATTGAATGTGATATAATAATAAAATTCCGGTTAGGAAATTTGGAGCACAAGATAAAGCTGAGCAGAGAAGCTAGATTTTGCGTTTTGAAGAAATCCCAGTCGAGCAGCTTCCAATTCTCGTCTAGTTCCTTGATTTGTTCCTCGCTGATCTCCGAAAGTCGAGATTTCCCACTAGTTCCCATATATGGCTTGGAATTGCCAAATCCTGGTAGATCGACAGCAAAAATGTCAGCACAGTTGCGGAACTCCTGTAGAACAGTCTCAAATTGCGATAATTGACCGCCCAGACCATGTACAAATACCAAAACAGGCAATTGATCCAACTTGGCTAGCACTTCCGGTTGGAGATCAGTGCCGGCCCTTTTCTGATATTCAATCAGCGGATGCTCGCTGAAAAAAGTGTTCAGTGTCACATTCTTCCCATTGAAAGAAAAGGTCTCCAATTTAGAGAATTTTTGCACTATAGGACAGTCGTTTGGCTTAGAGTTCAAAAGAGTAAGGTCTAAATCGGAATAGAGACCATTCTTATACGTCTTTCTCAACCTTTGGGTCGTCGAAAGCCGTTCGTCCTCTTTCTGAAGCTTTAATAGAACATCCTGATTCAACACCGAAGCAGAATGTCTCGACATTTAACCGAAAATTAGAAATAGACTTTGTGCTCTGTATTATTAATTTTTTAGTCACTTGTCTTATCGTCTGAAATTTACGACACCCTTGCACCTCCACAAAAAGGACTCGATCCCACAAGGATGAACAATCGGCCTCTAAAATGAAATACATCCACCATTAAATGTGTAGCGCCAATATCTGAGGGCAGACAAAGCTACAGCTCCTCAAATGTAGTACGACTCAAAAATTCCTCAATGGGGTCTTGCTACCTTCCAAAGATCGGTAGCCCCCCAGGGGAAGCGATCGACGGAGCCCTGTTCCTTGCCGCTTCCACACACACACCAGCTTCTAGAAGTGTGCTAATATTTCCCGGCATAAACTCCCCACAATTAGCTCCCTCAATGGAAATTCTCCGCTTGCACCTAAAAAAGGGAAAATCTCAACCCTCTTAAACGCTTGATCTTTTTCTTTCTAAATCCAGTGACTTTACGATGATCAATGCCAAATCGTCGGCCATCGAGTCCAACATCTCATTCAAAGACTTCCTTAAATCCAGCGCCTCACCCGCCAAAACAAAGGAAGAGACTTCTGTGTCCACCTCACTGATTCCTGTCAAATCGTTGGTTCAGCGGTATCGAACAGTAGGAAATTTGGGATCAGGGAGTTTCGGGACTGTGACTCTGGCGAAAGTCAGGGCAAACGCCCTGAGTGGAATCTTGGAGGAGATGAAGGCAAAGCCTGGAACGCTCTTGGAACCTCTAACAAATGTCCATCGTGCAAAAGTGGACGTGGTGGCTATCAAAACGATGACTCGCAGACTGCCCAACCTCGAGGATTACACCAAGGTCAAGGAAGTGAAGTTCATTCTAGCGGTGTCTTCGCACCCCTCTCTGGTCCAGATCTATGACATATTCATCGACAGAGAGACTTTCAAGCTGCACATTGTCATGGAGTCCATGGATCAGAATTTATACCAGCTCATGAAGTACAGGAAAAGTTGTCTTTTCTCCCCATATACCTTGAAATCCATCCTATCGCAAATCTTAGCTGGAATCAGACACATCCATAGACATGGCTATTATCACAGAGATGTCAAGCCAGAAAACATTCTTATCATGCAATCCTCCAACTTCTATGGATCCAAGGAGAATATTCCCGCAGACAAAAAGCACCAGGCCTATGTGATCAAGCTTGCAGACTATGGATTGGCAAGACAGGCAGAAAATACAAGACCATACACAGCCTATGTTTCTACCAGATGGTACCGATCTCCAGAGATATTGTTGAGACAAAAGCATTACTCGTACCCTGTCGACGTGTGGGCGTTTGGATGTGTCGCTGTTGAGTCGGCCACTTTTCTGCCTCTCTTCCCAGGAAGTAACGAGCTTGACCAAACTTGGAGAGTTCTTGAAGTGCTTGGGTGTCCTGAGAAAAACGACCGGGTTCCTTTGGGAGGCTTTTGGGATGACGCGCAAAAACTGTCTAGTAACCTGGGCTTCCACTTGCCTAAGCTACAAGGAGCTTCAATCGAAGAGCTAATTCCACGCATGGATCTTCCTGAGAAAGACAGAAAGGAGCTATGCGATGTGGTCAAGGCCTGTCTTGTTTGGGACCCAAACAAACGTATCAATGTGCACGAGCTCTGTGAGATGGAGTACTTCAGAAACACTATCCTATCTGAGCCCGATACAAAGAAGCTGCCTTCTCAAATGGGTAAATCAAGTCTTGATGACAGTTACTATATTGTCAAAAGCCGTTCAGGAGAAATCAACGATGAGAACGTCAATGAGAATACATCTCCTAGACTTCGGAAAGTTCCACACATTAATATGTTCAAGATGATCAAGTCTGAAATCATGAAGTCCGAAAAGCCTAACCCACAAGGAAACTATTCGTATGCTGGAAGTCTTGGTGATGCCCCGCAACCTGCAAGAGACTTCACACCAAGAAAGTACTTGAGTATTCCCGAATCCGACGATCAAGCATACACAAAGGCACGAGAAGAGTCCAGTCCGGAGGAAGAGGAGTCTGATTATGGCGAAGATGCTGAGGAACATGGCACGTACTTGCTTGAGCCAATGTACATTAGCGATTCATTGAACCTGGTTCAGCTTGATAACAAATCACTTGCTCAGAAAACTCTTCCTATTATGGAAGGGGCCCCCTTTGATTCCCAAGTTTGCATTGTTCGTGGAGACGAACATGTCGAGAATCATTTTGTTGATTATGCTCTGGACGAAGAGCTTGCTGAATTTGGTGACCTCCCTTCGTGTGCATGGAGCACCAGCCAGACAGGAGCTTAGTGTTCATTTATAAATGGCTAGCAAGATGATACTGTTTAAACGTTAAACGAGTTGTACATAATCGTTGTTCAAGTCAAGGTCTTGGTTATCTGTCTGTTCCTGGTCTGAGATATCTGAGTCATCCGACTGTTCTAAGAGCAGGACTTGATCATTATCCATATTTCGAGTAGCTTTATGGTTAGTAAGGGGCAGTTTTGACTTATGGGGCAGTTTGCAAGAAGTTCCTCTTGGGCAGTATCCCAATTCTTCGATATCTGGACATTCTAGGTAATGCTTTAATTGACATTGTCTTCCTTGGTCACAATAACCGTTTATGGCAAACTCTCTGCAAATGAGAGCGTCATTTTGCTCGAATTTGTGAGAAAAGACGCAATTTTCATTTGTGCAATTGTGACTTTGGAAAAACTTGCAGGATGGAGCGTTAAATTGCGATGGAGAATGTGAAAAGCGACAATGGGGTTTAGAACAAGTTCGATCTTTATTTTGTATCACATTTGGACACAACGCGACGTGATTAGGAGAGTGCTTGTATTCACAATTCTTGTTAGAGCAGGTTCCAGACCTCGTATAGTACAGGCAAAACTGCTTGGACTTGGAATACTCAGGATTTTGTACTATGTAGTCCCCTTCCAAAGTCTTGATATATTTGCGATTATTGAAAGTTATTGTAGTTTTGAGGTCGTCCAATGAGTTGATTTCCTTTCCTGAGTCTATGAACTTTGTGGATACCAAAGCCAATATCATGTCATTTTTGACAGACACGAAGTTGAGATTGTTCACCTGTATGCGATTCTTGTATGCAAATTTGAACTGATTGGCGTAAATGTGTTTTAAAAGCTGTTTCTTGTGTGCTTTCAATTTGGCGTGTTTCGGGTTTGATCTCTGGCCGGAAGGGCTATTTTTTCGTGCCAGCTCGCTGATAAGCCTGGACTTCTGAAGTTTCAGGTCGCTTTCGAGGGCTCGAAGCCGTTCCTGCAATTTGTCACTTTCAGACATAGAAAATAAAAAAAATAATTTAAACTTTATTTTTCATGTCTCTAGTAAAGAAGTTGGGAGAGCTGTTACCTTTGGACAATGAAACTCTTCAGCAAATGGTGGATTATGCCACAAAGGAGCTGAAAACCCCAGAGGCTGCCAGCCAGCATTTCATTAATCTTCTAGGTGAATCTCCTGAGGCCCTAGAATTCATCACAGAATTCAGTCATACACTTCGACCCCCTA
Organism: Ogataea chonburiensis; assembly: GCA_030578415.1. NCBI lineage: Eukaryota > Fungi > Ascomycota > Pichiomycetes > Pichiales > Pichiaceae > Ogataea > Ogataea chonburiensis. The sequence continues at coordinate 395,212 of JAJMRU010000002.1, read as the reverse complement.
AACCGAGCATATCCAGCAAGCCCAGCAAGCCAAATACAAGCAAAAAATCAACAATAAAAATTGTTCGACACAGAACCATCAAACCAGCTTCCAAGCCTGCTACTCCTGTAGCATCTGTCAGTCCTACAACAGTCTCGGGCTCGTCGACTCCAGCTACTCCAGCCAAGACGGGCAAGAGTCTCAAGCTCGACAATCTGCAGGAGCTCGATGCTGCATTGGTAGAACTTGAATCACAGCAGGGTGGTCGTATCTGCAATTGTAATGCCACTCGTCATCCGCTATTTGAAATGTTCCCCAATTGTTTGAACTGCGGTAAGATCATTTGTGTTAAGGAAGGACTCCAGCCTTGTTCTTTTTGTGGGAAAGACTTGTTGACTCCCGAGGAGCGTCAAAAGATAGTGCAAGTGCTTCAGAACGAAAAGGACGAGCTGAACGGCGTGCAAAAGCCCGTGGAAGCTGCAAAGCCCAAACCTAAAAAAAATAAAATCACCATTTCTGTTAGTTCTGCAGGCCAGAACAACTTCAAAGTTCAGGACCAACTTTTCAAGCGCATCGAGAAGAAGAAAGAACTGGAACGGGAGAATGCCGAGAAGAAGCGCCAGGAGGAAAAAGAGCTGCTGGACGCAATGAAGAAGATAGAATATTTGGAAGCCACCAAAGACAAAGATGAAGAGCTTCTGAATGCTGAGAAACGGCTTGATACTTTACTGGAATTTCAGGCGAACGGGATGCAGCGTACCAAAATCATAGATCAGGCATCCGACTTCGAGGTGTCCGGCAATAATCTGAGCCCCTGGGCTACTCCGGTGGAAAGAGCATTGCAGCTGAAAAAACAGCAGCGAGAGATGAAGCGACTTGAAGAGCAGGAAAAACAGCGCACAGGCCGCTCGCGCAAGGTTATGGACATGACGATCCAGGACGGCAAAGTCGTGATGCGCGAAGGCCAGGTAGAGTCCGAGTCTGACGGGGAGATTGAAGAACTGGAGGGAGAGATGCAGAAGCACAGCCTGGAACAGCTGGAGCGGAACGCTGCCAATATTTGGGATTACGAAACAGAGAAGTCGCGTTGGCTGAAGCCGATCTACATGGGGACCGTTGCGGGCAATGACAGCGAGGCCGAGGAAGAGATTGAGGGCGGGGTGGTGCAGTTCGGCGACGATGCCGAGGAGATACTGCTCGGTCTGGGGATCTAGGTGTACGGAGTGTGGTGGCAGGAGTGGAACAGAGTTAAAAAGTTTTTTCTGGCATTAAAATTTCTTCACATCAGTAGGTATACTAAACTAGTATATTTATATTACCATAGGGCCATTCGGTCCCTAGCATCTGCGATGGTGGCAGGTGTGTGGGTCCGAGATCAGCTAAGTGTCTGAACCGACTTTGCTAACAACAAAGCCACGGTAGTCACTCCGTTCAGGTCCTTAGAATAACCTAGATGCGTTAGTTAGCTGGTGGAGCATGCTATTTATTGGCAGTTGTTTCACCCACTATGGTGTTTGGACATTGTAGTATATATGTACATGATTATTCTTGCGCTCGCTTGGATTCTTCCAGATGCTCGAGCTCATTTTTGATCCGTTCCATGGCACGGTAGACTTTCGACTGGACGTAGAACGAGCCTCCTTTTTCCTTCGAATTCACGTCGAATAGGTAGTCGTACTTCTTTGTCGCCGATTCCAGACTCAGTCCTTTAGGCTGGACGTCCAAGATTTTGCATGCCTCGTCCAGGGTGATGTCTGTATCTCTTGCGCGGGAGGTCTGTTTAGCGCCCCCCGTTGCCTGCTGTGCTGTTGTAGCTGCCGCCGCCTGTTTGTATGCCTCGGTGAACGCACGGCCAAACACACGCGCGCCCGTGAACACCACTTGCACCAGTAATCTGTGAGCCATCGATGGTAAAGAATTTGCAAGAAGAAAAAACTATCTCTGGTCTATCGACGCGTCGCCCTCGTATAACGTAAGGCTGAACAAAAATTATTTCTTTACTCATGACTAGCCATCCAGACTTGCCAGATAACGAGGCTGCTGGGCTTCTGATGCTGTTTTCGCACCAATCCCAACGTCTAAATGCTGGTGGCCCTGAAGAGAAGCCTGCGTTGCCGTCTCCGGCAACTGAGCAGGCTTCCCAGGCCAAACAACCTAGTCCGCCTTCACGGGCACTGGATCATGGCCTGGTGACTTCTCCTGGCCCTGTTGCTGCTGCGCTGGCCAAGGGCTCTTCCAACAACAAAGCGATTGTTGCTGCTGCTGCCCTTGCTGCTGCTGCCGCCACTCCAATACCTCTTTCAACTCCCCGCGAAAAGGAAAAGGAGGAAGTCGCTGTGAAGGAGGAGAAAAGGTCCGACTCTGCGGTTTCGTATGCAGTCGACCCCGACAGTGGGGCTATTGGCTGTGTTTGTGGCTACGAGCATGACGATGGGTTCACCATTCAGTGCGATCGCTGTTTCAGATGGCAACATGCTATTTGTATGAATATTGACGACATCGATGACGCACCAGAGACATATTTGTGTTATTTGTGCGATCCGTCGCTCCAGGTGGACTCTGACAGAGCGCGGCAACTGCAGGAGGCGCAGATGGGCCCGAAACGACGTCGGTCGGGCAACGAGTCGCCGTCCAGCAGCCGGCGGAAGGAGCTCACCGAGTCGAAGCCGCCTAGTTCCAGTCGCAAGAAGCAGAAATCCAACTCGACAGACGTGGCAGAGGACGACGGCGACGGCGAGGCTGTGGAACGCCACCAGACGCTGTATTTCGAAATACCGGCTCTGGAATACAAGTCTGGCTCTGTGCGATCTTTTATGAAGAAATTGCCAGAACTCATTTTGAAGAAGAACGAACACATTATACAGATGACCAGAGAGGAGTATCAGGCCCTTCTCGCTGACCAAGACCGGCTAGAAGTACGGTCCTTGCCTGAACATACGAAAAGCAGATTTAACGGCCTCTCAAAGCTGTGCCTGAGTACCACGACCGATCTCAAGAAGGGCCAGTTTGTCAGCGAAATGGTAGGCGAGCTCGATTTGAAAAACAACTACATCGAAGAGAAATGGAACCAGTACTGGCTGCTAGGCTGTGCGAAGCCCAAGGCTTTTTTCCACCCAAAACTGCCTGTGGTGATCGACCAACGAGGACTGGGGAACTTGTCCCGATTTGTGCGCAAGTCGTGTCTGCCTAACTGCGAGATCCAGTCGGTGATAGTGGACGACGAGGTACGCTTTGTGCTGGTCACAATCGAACCCCTGGATGCCGGCTCCGAGCTGCTGCTGCCATGGGAGTGGGACGAGCTCCACCCGATCCGCAAGCTCAAACCGGGCGCTTTTGAAGATCTCGACGCTCGCGAACGCACCGAGCTTGTTGAGTCGGTGCTGGCGGTGCTCGACCTGACCGACTGCGGGTGCCCAGCCAACTCGGGAGACTGCATGCTGAGCAAAGTCAAAAAACATGGGGCCCAGATGATGCGCAGCTCGCGCAAGCAGAGCGCGCCGGAACCCGCTGATGCAGGCTATGTCTCTTTCCAGGAGCGCAGCGCCCACCGCGACACGGCAATCCTGGCCTCTCTGGGCACGCTGGGAGGGCCAACAGCAGGAGCAGCATCGGCAACTGCCGCTCCTGTCAAGTTCGAGACCCAGACGATTGCGTCGATCGACGCGTCGGTCCTGCCACCCAAGTACCAGATCATCAGGCAGTATCTGCAGGAGCCGCGCGCGCAGCAACATGCGGTGACGCCGGAGCTGTTTGTGCCGATCCCGGTTGCTGTGAAGGAGCCTGCCAAGGTGGAGGTTGTGGAGACGAAGCAGGAGGAGAAGCCGAAGATCGTGAAGAAGTTCAGTCTTGCTGACTACAAGAAGAAGTCCAAGGGGGAGAAGATTGGTGTGAAATGAAATGATATCGAGTATATGTTGCGCTCTACATACAGCTAATTGAGTAAATTTTTGATGCTGATCCCGTGTGGATAGGATATTTTTGGCGTAGCATGATTTTCGGCGAGGGGGGCCAGCTTTGGCAAGGGAAGCGGTTCTCTGACCATTGTGTAGTTGTGGTCTTCGAGACGCGGGGATCCCAGGGGCGAGATTGGAGATAATTGGAGGGGTGTTGGTTCTGATTTCGGGAGCCGGCGCGACTTCTTCTTAGATTTGGTGGTTTGAGAGGCATCTGGGTAGACGCAGGCGAGCATGTTTCTGACACAGCCTGAGCACGCTGGCTTCTGCTCGTCGCACTTCTTCTTGCGCCTTCGACAGCAGAAACACCCCGTCTTGGTCCGGGTGATCTTTCTTTTGGGCTGTGCGGAGGGGCTCTGGGGCACGAGGCGAGGCGAGCACTCTGGCGAGGAGGCCGGAGGGGTTATGGAGGACGCAGGCTCGGGACTCGTGAGCTTCAGCACCTTCTGGTACTCTCTGTAGTTAGTCATAGGGAGGAAAGATGAAAATTTGCAACACTATGGGGAAATATAAATATTTTTTTGGCGGAAGGAGAACGCGAGGGCAAGAGAACGCGAGAGTCCGAGCTCCGCCGAGCTAATAGTCTAAAGTGTATTATTTCTAATTAACGTTCGCCAGTCTCGGCAAAGAACTGGCGCAGAATCGACGCGAGCATTTCCGGCAGCTCCTCGATCTCGCTCACCACCACGTAGTACTCGAACGGGAACGTGTCGAGGTATTTTTCCACCTTCAGCTTCAGTTCTCCAGAAGCGTCTGTAACGTACTTGGCCTGGCTCATTTCCATGATACTCTCCGTATTTGCGATCCCGTCGATCACCACAAACACCAGCATGATGTGGTTTTCGCGCGCGCGCCGCACCAGTCGTCTGATGGTGTCGTGGTCCTCGCAAACTCCGTCCGACAGCACGATTTCCAGCTGCCACAGGTTTTCGGACGCAGGTCTCGTAGCAGCAAACAGATCCAGCGACGTAGCCACTAGCCGGCGCACGTCTGTGCGTGTCTGCTCGAACGTGAAGTTCTGGAACACCTTGGTTCCCGAGTCTCCAGAAAACTGGGACTCGAACGGATGCACCACTCTGGTGTCCTCGCCAAACTTCACCACGGACAGCTGGCCCGACTCGAGCTGTGTGAGCGCCTTGGAAACAAGCGCAATCGACTGGAACGCGATCTGCACCGCCTTCGACTCGGCCATCGACTTCGAGTCGTCCACAGCGATCATGATCTGGTACTGCCGCTTGGACGGTTTGGTGCGGCGCATCCAGATCTTGTCCTTGCGGAACTGCGACGCAATGTACGGAATGATCTTCTTCATGTTGAGCCGTTTTCCGGTCTTGTAGTCGCCCTTGAGCTTTGTGGCCACGGTGGGCTCCAGAATCAGTCGCAGCTGCTCGCAAAGGCCGGCAGTGAACTCCCTGGTAGCCTCGTCCGCCTGCTGCCAGAGCGCACTAGCCTCGTCGAGCGGCCGCACCGCCACGTCGGCCGTGGCGAGGTCAGTCTGCTGCGCCACGTCCACGTCCATCTCGTCCGCAGACTCGTAGTCCAGCTCCTGGGGCTCGCGCTTGATAGTGCGCTCGACAGCGTCTGTGCGCTCGTCTGCGCCGTCTGTGGCTGTTCCTGCGTCGTTCTGCTCGCCCTGCTCGCCGCCTTCGCCGGCCCCCTCCTCGTGCTTGATCTCCTGCTCCTCAGCCACGTCCCGGGGCTGCTCCTCGATCTCCAGCTCCTCGTCCATCTTCATGGCCTGGTCCTCGGACGCCGCGCCAACTGCCTGTGTGTCCGAGTTCGCGTTCTCGCCCTCAAGATGCTGGAACTCGTCAGGATTCTCGCCTGTCTGCTCAGCAGCCTCGACGTCGGCCTCCAAAATCTCCTGCCGACGCTTGTAAAACTCCTTCAGCGAGTCGCCCAGCTGCTTCAGACTCGTGCTGGCGCTCTCGCGCGAGCTGTCGGTCTGCTCCTGCGCGTCCTGCGCCTGCGCTGCGCCGCTCGCTCCAACGCTGTCCTGCTCTGTCTCAGCAGACGCGTTCGCTCCCTCGGCCTCTGCACCAGCCTCGGCCGTGGCCGCCGAGTCGGCGTTCGCAAGCGCATCCGGCGCGTTCTCAGCACCCCCCTCGGCCCCCTCGACCTCCTCCTCGGCGTCTAAAGCAGCAGCAGACGCAAGATCCTCGGCCTCCTCTTCTGGCTCGGCCTCAGCGTCGCCGGGTTGAGGCTCTTCAGCTTCGCCAGACTCATCAGGAAGCTCCTCAGGTAATTCCTCCTCCTCGCCTGCCTCAGTCTCGCCCGACTCAGACTCCTTCTGACTCTCCTCAACATCCCCTTGCTCTTCTCCCTCCTCTTCTCCCTCCTCTCCTTCTGCTCCTCCTTCCTCCTCGTCCAAATCCATCTTATCCTCTCCTTCTGACTCTCCTTCCTCCTCTTCATCTCCTTCTTCCTCCCCATCGAGATTCAAATCTTCATCCAACTGCAGAGCTTCACCCTCCTCGGCATCAATCTCCATGCCCTCCTCGCCGTCATTCCGAACCTCGTCCTCCTGCTCAGCAACATCCGCCTCTTCCTCCTCCTCACCATCTTCAGCCTCCTCGGTCTTCTCCTGCTCTCCTTGCTCACCCTCGCCTTCTTTCTCATCCTCCATAGCCTCCATATCCTCTCCTTGCTGGCCCTTCATCTCATCGCTCTCCTTCTCTTTCTCAGACTTGGCCTCCTCATCCCACATCTTCTCATCAACAGCATTCGGATCCAAATCGTCAACATCGCCAACTTCCTCATCAGGCTCATCCTGCTCTCCTTCCTCTCCTTCCTCTTCATCCTCTCCCTCCATCTCCTCAAGATCGCCCTTCATGTCTCCTTCAACATCAACTGCATCATCATCACCTTCCTCCTGCTCTTGCTTGTCCTTGGGCTCGTCTCCAACAAAATCGTCCAGATTCTCGTCCTCCTCGACATCTTTCGAGTTGTTCGTAGCACCCTCGCCATCCCCAAGACCAGTACCAGTCTCCGATTGGCCAGAGTCCTCCTCTTGCGATCCCTCAGGAGAACAGAACCCTTCAGTAGCAACAGTATGGAGCAGACAACACAGCTCAAACAGTCCCTTAGACACTCCAACATAGTTCTGTTGGATCTTGTCAATAACAATGCTCAGCGCATTCTGATAGTGCTCCAGAACAGGAACAATATAGCTGATCACACTGGAAACTTGCTTGCTGACTTGGTCGTCATATTGCAGTTTCTCAAGCAGGCTCAGGAACCCAACAACACGCTCGCTCATCACCTCGCAATACAGAAGCTCCATGTACCGTGCCAGTCTCTGTTGGCCTTCCAAAAACCAATTATCTCCATCTTCTTCGTTTGGAATCGTTTGAAGTTGCCTGAGCTTTTGAATACTCACCAAAACCGAGCCAAATAGCTGGCTGGCTGTGCTTTCGACATCACCAGTAAATTCAGCAAGCGACAGTTTCTCAAGAGAAACAGGAATCTCCAGCCAGTCGAGAACAGTGTCGGCAATAAAGGACACATCTCGGTTTTGCAACTTCCATGAAATCAGCTGTTTTTTCAATTCCTCAATTGCGTTTCTGGTAGCCATTGTTTTCTCGAGCTCTGCCTCTGTAAATAATTTTGATTCCAGTTCGAGACTGAGAGGCTCGATTTTCAGAGAAACATTCGTAACCGTGGAAACATCATTGCACACAAACTGTGCAAACTCGGTGATATGTGGCAGTTTGCGAACCACTCTTGCCACATTATCGGCCTGCGGATCAACACCCACTATTTTCCCAGATGTAGCATGTTTCAAACTCACCAGAACAGTAGCCACATCCTGACGTGTTTTGCACACATCGACAATCCGATGACGGGTGGTAATGAGCGAAAATAGAATGTTTTCAGCAGCACTGAGCCCACGCTGTGCATCTGTTGCAGGCACTTCTGCATGGCAATTGCTAACAGCCGCGCGCAGTCTTGGAAGAAGTTCCAAAACTCTAAAGAAATAAACGTCGCAGTCTGCCAGTAAACCGTCACTAAGAGACTTGGAGTTGGCCAGGATGTTAGAAGTCGACGAGATAACGGCCTCTGTTTTGGTAGTGGTCTGGAGTTTCAGACCACTACGACGTAGCTCTTTCAATGTATCGCTCAACAATTTGCGTTTTTCCTGCTTCAAGCTGGCCACCAGCTTCTTATTTTCATCTGTGAGTGTTTTCGGAGTTTCGGAGCGCAATTTCTCAGCAGCCTCCACAACGCCATGACAATATTCATAAAATGGCACAACAGGCTCAGCAGCTAACTCGCCAAGATAAATCTGCATATTATGGTGGATTGTAGCAATGTTCTTGAAGGATGAAATTTCGGTAGAAGGTAATTGTGGCAGTGAAACGTTCAACATCGAGATGGTCTTTGGAACGTACTCAACCGGTTTACTCTTCAATCCCGACTCAATCAGATCCGAAATCGGAGAGTTCAAAAGATCGCGATACTTTTTCACCACCTTGTATAAGCTTTGATGAGAGCGTCTAGAACTCTGTTTCAATGCATCAACATTGATGTCTTTCCAACTGGCTAACAAAATCACCTCCTTGACTTGGTTTTCCAGTAGCTTTCTATCCTTTGCAACCATCTCCTCAACAATAGCCAAAAATGGCTTGAAGAAGCTCACCACGTTCATCAATGCATCGTGAACATCTTTATTGTAGTTCTTCGCATGCTGAGCAAACGCGCAAACCAGACGGAACCGGTGCTTCAGATCGCCCTTGGTTCCCTTAGAAACAAACAGGTTCACCGCTCCCACAAGCTTCACAATGTCCGGCTCTTCGGGCACAATAATGCTCTCGAAAAGATGGAACCACCATTTGCCCATGCTCTGGGAAATTTTCAGTTCTTCGTTGGATAACACCTCTTTCCACGAACTCAATTCAAGCCGTCTCCAAGAAACAACCAGATCGGCCAACGACTGGAAATGCTTCTGCAGAGAGACTCCTGAATGGGCGTATTTCTCCCATTCACTCACAAACGTGTAGATCTGCTCGATTTTCGCAAGAAGACGGAATACCACAGTGTCTGCGCGGAATTGCAAATACTCCTCGCAGATTCTGAACAACTGTTGCAAAGTGGCATGTTCAGGCCATTGCTTCAACAGCTCGCTCACATGGCCCTGTAAAGCCAATACTATCTGACCAGAGCGTCTGGTTTCGTAAGGACTAAAGTGTCTGTAGAAATCAATAGTTTGGTTCTGGTTGTTGGAAAATTTTCTCATCGACAACACCAGTTGGTAGATAGTACTCGACAGCAAGGACGACGAATTATTGTTGCCGCTTGCCTTTCCAACGAGCATATCGATATTTTCAACGTTTTCGGATCCTTCAACAAGCAGTTCGGAAAGAGTACACGATTTGTTCATATAGTAGTCGCAATAGGCTTCAGAAAGACATGAATAGATGTCATCCCAATTCTGGCCCTTGGCTTCGCCCGAAACTTCCATGTCGGCATCTGGGAACAGAGCCAGGAACTCCTTTTCGGCGTCCACTGTTGGATCGTCAAAATGGAACACGCCCTGCTGCTTTGATTCTTCCTCCTCCAACTTGAGTCGTCTCAGACTCCATCTGTAGTAGGCAGTCATTAATGTCTGCTGAACGCTTTCTTCAGTATCAGCAAACTGTTTTTGGTATCCTAAAACTTTCATGTGGAAAACTATCAGCTTTTCAACCCTATCTTGGTCCATTGACTGCTTCTTCAGTTTAGATTGCAACTTGTAGAAGATTTTCTGGGTTTGCTCGAAACTTCCGATGACGGAAGGATCCACAGCCCATAATTTGGACTCGCAAACATTTTGCTGGTCAAGCAGATCAAGTCCTAGTCTCAAGGAGTACACGTATCCAAGAAGCACATCGTTGAGATCAGAAAACTCTGCGAAATTTTGCTTCAGTCTCAGGAAAAACTGCGACGAGTTCTTGTGCAAGTTTTCAACTTCCAAACTGCTTCTCTTCATCAGACTTTCAGCCATTTCCTTGCTGTTGGATACCGAGTCCAAGAATGTCGACCACTCTTCAAACAGAGGATCGATTGGCTCGCCTGACCGGAATACCTTCGGAGCCACTGGGGCTGCTTCATCCACAACTGGGAGTCTAGACTCAGCATAGATTGCCGAATCTCCAAAAGCCACAGTTCTGTACTGTTCCCAGGAGATTCCGATTTCCTCCACGAGTCTCTGAAGCTTGACAAAGTCGTCGTAAACAACATGGTCAACAACAGCAGGATCGTTTGCCTGGTTTGGAACAAATAACAAAAGCATTCCACAAGCAAACATAATCCAGCTGCGTCCCAAAGACTCTCTGTCACAGTCAGATAGCAGAACAGGAGCCAAATAGGTTTCGAATATTTCTGCAAAATATGGAACATCTCCCAGAGAGTTCTGGAAATTGGTCACGGACTCCTGAGAAACCAGTGTTAACCCTTTATATGTCTCACAGTCGCCAGTGTGAATCCAGCAGATGTGTAAGACCCATTGATTGAGCAGCAGCTTAATGTTCTCTAGAGGAGAATACAAACTGGAACTGTTTTTTATCGTCATTTGTAATAAGAACTCGGCATCTTTCAGAGCCTCGTCAATGTTGGCTCCCGGGAGTTGTTTCATATTGACACTAGTCTCGAGTATATTTTCGAGCAAAGTCTGTCCCAAAAGACCTGAAACTTTGGAAGCTCCGGTCTGGGTCCACAAATGATCAAGCACTCTTGGATACGGCTTGAATGTAGCTTTATTCCATCTCGTCAGCGAGTGCGTGGAACGGCCAGCATTCAGAGCACATCTCAAGTTTTGGGCATTCATTGCAATCGCCTCGTTGTTCGAGCAGCTCATAGTGTCCACAAAGATCATCAACAGGTCGAAAATATGCGCATATGGATGGACACGCTTGTTGAGGAAAGAAGCAGAAATCTCTTTCAATGAAGCAATTTTAGGTGTCAACTCTTCCAAATAATTGACCGATCCACCAGAAACACATTCGTCAAAGAGCGAGATGAACACTTGTTTGAGACTCGTGACCACTTCGAAATTCTCAGAATACTGCTCCAAACAAATTTCGTCAAACTCATTTGCAATTTCCATCAACATTTCATAATTTTTCCACCCTTCTTCGCAATCGGGATAGAGATCTTTGCTTTTCTCCCAAATGAGGGCCATAGAATGTCCTTGAGAGAGTTCCAATTGCTTGGAGAATGACTCAACCACAGCTCTAAGCTCTCCAAGGTCTCCTGGATACGACTCGATCCAGCTGATGATTTTCTCCTGATAGATACGCAGTTTGGTTTCATTTTGAATCCGAGAGCATTCAATCACATTTTGCCAGATAAACATCAATTTGAACAAAGCTTGAAATTGACCGGAAACTGTCCAGTTGCTATTACACACCTCATACTGAACAAATCCAATCAATTTGTCAACCAGGTGGTAAAGATTCAAACGTGGGACAGTTTTCAAGATGCGTCCAAAAGAATGGGCAGCAGACTTTTCAAGATACGTCAACTCGGTGACTTTCGCATTTTCAGCACGATTTCTGAGCTGCTCCAAGAACAATCTAGCATTGTATAGCATTCCCAGAACGTTGAAAAAGTAGACAGATTCGTCCAACACCATATCGGTTGAGATGTTGCCCAGGAGATAGGTGTTGATCAATGGGAGCATTGATTGGCTGGCTGGAGAAACTGTCACCGGAGAAGATGCACTTTCGTAAAGCTTGAAAAACTTCTTTGGAAGGCCCAGAGACTCGTAAAAGTCTAGACGTCCAACTATTTGCTCCAACATAGAGCTGTGTGCCGAACCCAACTTAGAGAGGTTAGGGAGCAACAATCTAGTCAGCTCTCCAGCAGAAATAGGGAGCACTGCGCTGAGAACGTCTGCAGTCTTGCTGCAAGGAGCAATATCCAGAAGAGTTGCCATTGGAGCCATATGAGAGTCATATGAGTTGATATGGCTAGACACGTTCTGAGTATCCAAGATCTGGTGATCAAATGACGTTGCTCTGGAAGCAATTGGATCAAGGAAGATCTCGATTCCTCTGTTTCTCATTGCTCTAGACAGCTCGCCATACTTTGGGTCTGCAGTCAAAAACAGTCTGAAATTCGGATGAGGAATCAGATGACGTGGGTTTCCGTCCGAGTCTGTGCACTCGTTGATGATCAGCGATCCATCCACTTCCAGCAAGGAATTCAGTCGATCAAGAACACTTGGACTACACAGATTGGCGTTGTCAAGCACCAGCCAGTGGCCCTTCTCCACTGCTTGCACTAGCAAACTGTCGAACCAACGGAACCTAATCTTGTCTCCAAGATCGACCTTCTGTTTGAGCTCGTTGTATTTGCCAGTCAGCTGTGAAACCTTCTCGTTGGACGTCGACTCCTGCAGGTTCTGGAAGAACACGCTCAACTCTGCAAACTGGTGTTTGGATATTTCGTGCTGAGTCAAAAAGTCCACAAACTTCAGGGCCTCTTTGAGCATTGTCTGGTCTCCAGTGTTGGAGAGCAAATTATAAGCAACCAGCTCCATCAAGACGATTTTCAGCTCCTGCGAGAACTCTGCAATCTCTCGTGACATGTCGTCCTGTTCATAACCTCCCAAAATGTCCATGCTGTCAATGTCGTTGTTCATTGAGAACTCGTAAAGCTTGGTTCCAATTATTCCCGACGCAAATCTGATGAGTTCGGTTTTTCCAGAGTTGGTAGGGCCAACCAAAATCAGAGGCCATTGTTTCTTGACACACCGAAGCAGAGTCTCTAGAGGAGTCATGTTGCATTGAAGCATAGACAGCTTATCGTCTGCAAGATACTGGTTCAATTTGTTTCTGAACACCACCTCAGCTTGACATTGCACGTAATCGGTAGTCATTTGGAAATACGGAGCAGTGGCACTTTTAGGCCCAAAGATCTGCTCGTACAGTTGTGAAGCTTTGGATCTGTCTGCTGGTGTTCTAAACCGTTGCTGGACCACCATTTCGAAAAAATCGCCAGGACTGGCAGTTTCTAGCAAACAGCTGCTGTTCATCAACGAAAGCCATCTCAAAGTGTCTCTTAAATTGAACTCCCAAGGTCCTCCCACTGCACCCCATTTGCGGTCGATCACAACCTCTCTCTCAAGTGCAGAAACGAAATCAATCATCTTTCCAGACGTATCGCTCTCCATGGCTGGATACAAATGAGATGCGATCATTTTCAGATCGACCTCGGTCAGCATGTCGACATAGACCACTGTGAATCTGTTCACAAACGATTTCGGAAGTCCTTTTCTGCCTCCTCCTTGATGCTGCGGGTTCTGGGCAGCGAACACTAAGAATTCAGGGTGACTTTGGAAACTTCTGTCCAGTTCAGGAATATAAGCCTCGCCACGATGGTCCAAACAAGCATTCAAACCTTCCAGAACAGACTGGGAAGCCAAGTTCATCTCGTCAAGAAGAACCCATTCGCCGCGTTTCATTGCACGCAGAAATGGGGCGTCTCTCCATCTGAACTCTCCTGCTTCTCCTTCTTCGACTGGCGAGTCCGATCCAAACAGATCAATCAGATCTGTCTGTTCCGACAAGTTGATTCTCGTAAGAGGTTTTCCAGCAGCGGAAGCAAGAGCAGAAATTAAACTGGTCTTGCCGACTCCAGGACTTCCTTCCAAAAGAATAGGTTTGTGGACCTGCATAGCACGGATGACACGCATAGCGTTTGATGCAGTAGTTGGAGCTCCCAAATTGAACGAGGCAGTAGTCTCTGCTGAAACCCGGTCGATTTGGAAATCCCCACAGGAAACGTGTGTTGGGGACAGCTCGACAGCGTGCTTCTGCGAGTACAAGGCGGTGAGATCTGTTTGGACTAGCTCAGAAAGCTTTTCCACAAACTCCAATTTATACCTCCGCAGCTTTTCTTCGTTATCTGCCAAAAATGCAGTATTGTTCGTACCCAGAGCATCAATGAAAACCATGCATGCACCGTGTAGCAGGGCAGAGTCCAGCGACACGCCTGTCTCGGCAGCATTGTTGACAAAAGAAACCCAGGCCAATATGTCTCTGAGAGAAATGACTCCATTGGTAGCAGAACCGTTTCCCAGCTTGAGTCCGTACCATTCAGAGAATTTGACAATGGCCTCCACTAATGGTTGTGTTTTTGCAACCAGCCGCGAAGCAACAATTTGGCGCACATCGTCAAAGTCTTCCATTGAAGGCACCCAGATCTCGGTGAATCTGTTTCTCAAGGCTGGCGATAATTCTTTCTTTCCGTAGTCTCCACCAGGGTTCATGGTAGCAAAGAACTGGAAACTCGACTCGGCAGTGACAGCAGCGTCCTGCGACCCTTTCTCAGCCAATAGCAAGCTTCTTTCCGGTTCTAAAACAGAATTGAGTCTTTCGAGGACAGAGTCATCAGCAAGCGAGATCTCGTCGAGTAAAAAGAAACTACCCTCTTTCATAGACGTAACCAAAGGACCATCAAACCACTCAAAAAGCACTTTCGAGGCAGATATCAGCTGCTCAATCTGTGTACACTGAGAGTCATCTAGATTTCCCGATTTCTTCAACTCCTGGTACTTCTCTAACAGAGTCTCGACATTCTCGTCTTCGGCACCTAAAACTTGCTGCAGACCAGATTTCAAGTTCTCCTTGAGCTTCTGTCTATTTCTGACAGGACGTTGAGATCCGAGCAGATCACCCGTCTCTGTATTTTGGTGCGCATTGACAGCAACTAACGGTCTCTCATAAAACTTTGCGATCAGCTGACAAATAGTGGTCTTACCACATCCTGTTTCTCCAACTAAAAGAAGAGGCTCCTGGTACTTGATAGAAGTTGCAACCAGAACTGCAAGTCGTCTCATGGCCTTCGTCCAGACAATCGAGCTAGGAAGCTGTAAAAGCTCGGGTATCTCTAAGTCCTTATAGTACTGGTCGATATCGAGCTTGACACGCATCACCTTCTCGAGCGCCTGTTTCACCACGATCTTCTCCTCGGGCCGTCTCACACGCTCTGCAAGCAGCATGTACCCGTTTGCTGCCAACTGCTCGTATCCAACAGCCTCTCTTAAAGCCCAGCGGAACAGATCACGAAGCGTCGCAAAAGAGTTCTTCTTCTCGAATAGTCGGGTACTCTGTCTTTGCACAGACAACTCCTTGTACACCTCGACGATCTTCTTCGCATAAGAAGGCGCGATCTGACATCTTTCTCTCAAAATGATCTCCAGCTCGTCTTGCGGAATATCATCGAAATGCAGCTCCAAAAACCGGTTTCTGAACGCTTTCGACAACACTTTTCTTCCTCCGTAGAGTCCTGGAGGGTTCTGCGTAGCGAAAAGCATAAAGTCTGGGTGCGGAGTCACCACCTCCTGGGTCTCTGGAATAAACAACTCTCGGTTATCATCGAGTAATCTATTCAATGCTTCCAACACATCAGTGGGAGCAAGATTCAACTCATCAAGAACAATCCAATAACCTTTCCGAAGAGCATCAACAAGCACACCTTCCCTGAAAACAAGTTTTCCAGTATCATCAGAAACATACGTTCCCAAATACTCTTGGAGATCAGTATGTTCGTGATTATTAATTCGCACAAAGGTGTTACCTGTGATTTTGGCCAGATAGTTGATCATGGACGTTTTACCAGCAGACGTAGGACCTTGAATAAGAACAGGGAACCTGCCACTGGATGCACGCACAAGATTCATGAGATTCTTCTCAACAAAAGGAGTCATGATATAATGGGGCTGTTCTTCAGGCTGGAGAGGACCGCTCTTCATCCAGTAATGTTTGAACTGCACATATTGTTGCTCTTCCGAAGACGGGTTAGGAGGAATCTGCGAAACTGCAGACCTTGCGTTCTTGAGTCTGTGGATGGTATATTTCTCAATGAGAGGCTTCAATTTCGCTTCTGAAGCAGCATCAAGCAAAGTCAGAAACGCCATACAGAATCCTTCGTAGAGAGACCGCCGCAGGCCATAAATAGGCAGGATATCGCGCACATATTGCAGCGTTCTGGTGAGAGTTCTAATACTGAAATGGGGCTTCTGGTTGCTTCCATCAACAATCTCGTTATTGTCTGACAATTTTTTGGCAGCAAGATACAGCTCAGCAATATCGTTGCCAACCCATTCATCTGAAAGCGCATATTTTCCAATATAGCTATCGATGATCATCAGAAGATCCGAGATGTCCTGGTCAGGAGAATGGACATATATCTCTGTGAATCTGGATCTAATTCCTTCAGGTAAGTCTTTTTTGCCAACATCCGTAGCAGGATTCATACATCCGAAGATGCGGAATTCTGGATGTGCCTTGATGCTCTCGACGTCACCTTTCTCGGAAAGAAGCAGGTTCCGTTGACCCATTTCCTCATTCAAAAGCTCTGAAACACTATCGAGAGTTTCTGGAGCTGCGAGATTCATCTCGTCCAACAACACCCAATCACCGTTGCGAACTGCGTTCACCAACGAACCTTCCACGAACTTGAACACCAGAGACTTGTCTGCGGTGCTGGCTTGCTTCTCAAACTCCTGCACACGTCCATATAGCTGTCTCCATTGTGCCATGAGCTCCGACCGGTCGTTCTCGTTGAGCTTGCGCTTTTTCGTCGAGTCGTCGTCCTGCTTGGCCAAATGGTTCTCTGCCATCTTAAACGCCTCTCTCCAAAGACGCACAACACCCTTCCACTGCGACTTGTTGAAAATTTTCGCTAAAAGTTTCAGGAACTGTTCATTCTTCTTGACTGAAAAAGAACGCTTAAATAATTCCTCGAAATCTTCCTCAAGTGGAATAGCCAGACTTTTTGTAGTCACGGGCTTGAATCCTCCCAAGAGATCGCCCACCTCGGTCTGCTGCGACACGTTGATCACCGTCAGCTTCTTGTTCAGCAGTTTGGCAACCTCTTGCACAATAGTCGTTTTACCAGTACCTGTCTCTCCGACCATGAGAAGAGGTTCGCAAAGAGAAATACCCACGCCAATTTTCTCCATCAAACGCAAGCAGTGATTCGTCTTGGCAAACGAGGTGACTTTGCGCGATGGTCTAAGACCCACAAGTGTCTTTTTATTCAAGTGAGCACGGCCAACTGACACAGAATCTTCGTGCTCTTGAAACACAGGAACGTGTTTAGTCATATGCAAAGTGGCTCTAGAGGTTGGAATTTCTAGACACTGTCCGATCTCACGAACAACAGCATCAATGGGGTCGGTCTCGACAATGGAAGAGGTGAAACAGTCGACAGTTTCTTGGAAGATCAGGTCAACCACCTCGTCAGGAAGAAGACTGGAAGTGCTGGTGATGTTGTTGTCTATGAGAATCTTGTTGCATCTTCTGCAGAGCTTCATGAGGTCTCGAATGGTGAGCGATCGAATCTGGGCTCCTCTGTTCATTGTGATAAATCTGCGCGAATCGTACAGCTGCTTGACATTCTGGAAGCAGTTGATGAACATGGAGATAAAACTAGAAAGGAGCGAGAACTTGGTCGACAGAATGGTTCGCAGCTCATGTGTATCAAGTTCTTCGAGCTCCACAGTGTTCCATAAGCGTAACCCAATCATTTCAGGAAGCACTGTTTTCCGTAGGTCTCCTGAAATTCTCAACGATGAAATCAGCTGGAACCCGTTTGCAGCTTTAATGACTTCGCCTCTAGAAGGAATTGTCAGCTCGCGTTTTTCCAGCAGACTCAAAAGAATCGAAAGCACCTCGTTGGGTGCCTTGTCAATATCCTCAACAAGAACCCAGCGTCCTTCCTTGACGGCAGTGGTAAGAACACCATTTTTCCACTCGAACGTTCCCGGTGTTGCTCCCGAGGAATAAGTTCCTAAAAGCAGCTTGGAATCGGTCTGTTGGTTCAAATGGATCTTTACCATGGTGTCAATCTGGAGCTGTTTGGCCACTTCGTTAACAAGGAACGTCTTTCCTGTTCCGGATCTTCCAACAAGAAGCACAGGCTCACTCTTCTGGATGCTCTTAGCCAGCTGAGTCAGAGAATCAACAGACTTCGGAATGGCAACAAACTCGGACTTGTCAACTAATCCAGAACCCCCACGAGACAGATTGGAGATGTTTGGAATCACAACGTTGGCAACGACCGTAGCTCCGACCGAAAGATCGTGCTGCTCAAATTTGACTGTGTATTTGCTTTCGGAAACGCTGGGCTGCAACACGTCAATACTTTGGAGCTCTGCAAGTCTCTGGGCCTCATATAGTGCTATAAATTGATAGTCGATCCCATTAACAGACTCATACACTCCGAAAAGCTGGAGTTTGTCTAATCTGTCAATCATCTCTAATGTAACCTTTTCTGACAAGAACAGATAGCTAGACAACAACTTGATCGCCAGATATCTGTTGATATGCGATGTATTATTAGACTCAATCAATGTGTATAAAAGCTCTGAATCAATGTATGAGTGGAATTTCTCTCTGTTGGTGGTGAGAAGTCTGTAAAATGCCAAAAGAATAATTTGCAGTTCATGCTGGTCGATATCTTGCTTAATCATGCGGAAAAACTGTTTCTGTTGCAGGAAATGCTCCACTATAATGAGAGTCTCGGGACACGATGTCCCAATCTTGGCAAGACATCCCAAAGTCAAAGATCCTGGAATAGCTGAGGTCTGGTTGAATAGCTTGATATATGCAGTTTCTATGCCACTGTTGCCAGCCATACGTGCAGCAAGCTCCACCATAAGAGGCCTGATAGCACAAACATACGCATCAGTACTTGTTTCCTGCAAAATATGCACGGCAAGATTCGAAAGGTTATCAGACTTGGAAATCTTTTTGTCAAAGAGATACGGATCGGGTATCTTTTTACCAGAACATTTCGAACGCACAGCCTGATAGGTCTGTACATAGTTCTGAAAATCAATGATCAGCGAGTAGGACATGTTAGCATATATAAAACAATGTCCGTAGCCGTAATCCAAGTTATACTTTGTAGTGAAATATTTTTCTGAAATATTTTTTTTAAGCTATATCAAAAAAAAAAGTAGCACCGCCCTGAAAAGCTAGCCATCTTCCCCCCGGCTTTTGGTCCATGCAGGTGCCCCACTTTGACGTGGCAGCAGCGCACCTGTTGGAGATGCGACACTGGAGCGCAACTTATAGTCGTTCAAGAAGTCTGCGAGAGTTGTAAGCAGATCGTTGTTGTCTAGTTGTTTCCATTTTGTAAGATTAATATATGCTATTGTGTCTGCCAGTTGATGCTCTGAGATTTTGTTACGAGGGAGCTGATTCTTCTTGATATATTTTGGGGAAACATCGGCAATGTAGTTTCGGTGAATAGCAAATACATAGGACATTTTCTTACCCCATCCTTCACAGTAAAGTAATGGGTTGTCAAACTGGCCCTCGCAGCTATCCAGATGGATCCATCTTTTTAGGTGAGGAGAAAAATACTCGCACCAAACGTGATCTTCTGCATTCCAAATATATCTCACGTTTAGCCCCAGTGAACTAAGAATGAGAATGAAACAATTGTTCCACTCTCCACAACGGCCCTTTCTGAAAGATAGTAATGTCTTTGGGTTGTTGTATCTTGGGAATTCTATAATATTTGAGCAAACAAGACATCTATAGCGTTCCACCACTCCTGCCTGGCCCTCAATCTGCTCTCGAGTGTGTGGTCTAATTGGCGGAAGAGGCTGTAATTTTTCTTGGTCCTCGTTTCCACAAGAACATGGAGCTTTGTTGATCCACTTGAAGAAATTGCTTTTGTACCAATGTAGAAGCTCCTTAACCAGCTGATCGGTGTAGTCAGGATCATTGGTATGCTTTTCGAGTTTTTCATAAACCCCGGATGCCAAAACAATATCGAGGGCAGCAGACTGGTAATCGGAGTTCGCATATTTGTCCATTAAACTTGAAATAGACAAGATCTGCTTCGCAAACGAGCCATTGCTTGGACGTTTATTACTCAATAGTTTCTCTATGGCCCCACGTTGGTGCTGTGCATACCCATCTTTATAATAATTACTTAGTTGAGAAATATTCATAGGTCTATTGTATTTTAACTTTTTTTCTTATGATCCGACCCAAACATAGAAATACACATTCAGTCCACTACAAGGAAATTGTGCCTATAATACCAGACAACTCAGGAAATAAGCTCAAGCTGTACGGATATCTGATTTTGCTGCTGAGCTTGTTGGTGTTCGTTGTCAGTATAGGCAGTGTTTTCGGTATGTGGGAGTGGGTGTTTTCAGGGACAAGACTGGATTCAATGGCTGCAACATGGAGCGTGGTAGACGGCGAGGGAGAGAAAATAGTGAAAGGATACTATATGTACGTATTTGCGCTAAATTTCGTGATATTATGGATCTGGTGTGTGGTCTCTTGGATCAGTATGAAATTATTCAGACATAGCAAGGGAAGTGGCTAATTACAAGTCTATACAAGTTCGAAAACGTACACGTGTTTTCCTATTTTCATTTGCAGCATAATGTCATCCTCTATGAGATCCACGGGGATCGATTGGTTGGGTTTGGTGAATCTCAGCTGTTCTCGGCCAATGTACACGGCCCCAGCACTGAACAAGGCCTTCATTTCCTTCTTCGACATTTCTGGCTTGGCCTTTAAGGCCAATTGGACAGGATTGTTCAACTCATGCAACGCAAACTGGGTCACGAGATTCTGGCCCCTCAAAGCCTGCATTACCTCAGAAACATCATAATCGTTGTGATCATACAAAGCGTTGCTAATGACCGCATTGATTTGACCTTGGCCTACTCCGTGAATGAGATCGCACATTTCCATGGCAAGAACCTTCTGGCCAAATCTCAAATGCGGGTTTTTCTTGTGGAAACTGCAGATGCGGTCGATCAGTCCCAACGGAAGAAATGAGAATTTGTAAAGCAAAGATGCAACGTCTGCGTCCTCAACTTTATAGAAGAATTGATAAAGACTCAAAGCTGGTGTGAAGTTGCGGTCAATGAAAACTGCGTTACCTGCACTTTTTCCAAACTTGGCTCCGTCCGCAGTGGTGAGCAAAGGAACGGTGACACCAAAACTGGGCGATTTGGTACGAGATAGTCTGGAAATCAGGTCCAGACCAGCAACAATGTTTCCATATTGATCGTTTCCTCCCACTTGGATATCCACTTTGTGGTTTGTCTTCAAATGGTAAAAGTCGTATGCCTGTAGTAATTGGTATGAGAACTCGTTGTATCCAATACCCTGCGATGAGTCAAGTCTATTTTTCACTGAATCTCGAGCCAGCATGTGGTTCACTCGGATATGAGGCCCATAATGAGCTAAAAACTCTAAAAATCCCATGTCTTTCCACCAATCAATGTTGTTGCAATGTTCCACAGATCCAACCTTATTTAATTCAAAGTATGGATTTCTGCTTTCAACGTAGTTGTATCCGTTCTTGAAAAACTGCTTGAATTGCATATTTACACGCTCAACATTCATCTGCATATCATCTTGCTGCATTGATTTCCTCTCAGTTGTCCGTCCAGACGGATCTCCGACCGTTCCTGTAGCCCCACCAATAAGTGTTGTAATTCTGTGTCCACGCAAATTAAAGTGAAGAAGTATCATCAGGGGAAGTAAGTTTCCAAGATGCAGCGAGCGTGCAGTCGGGTCTGCTCCGCAGTAAAGACCTAACGACTTTTTGTGTACTAATCGGGCCAGTTCTTCCTCGTTAACTACCGTTTCCACCAAGTTTCGACGCCTCAAGTGAGTCAAAAGAGGCTCCTTCGCATCCTCCTCAAACTCGTTATCGCTCAGCTTGATTGAGTAAATACCCAGTAATGACCGCACACTTGGCGAAAGCTGGGAACCCACTCCCAGAGTCCTGGATGTGGAAAACACCCGCGTGAGCATTATTAAACTAGTTTTTTTTTCAGACCTCTATACAAAAATTACCGGTGCAAGGAGTACTCAAGTCTTGATACGTTTGACAGGTTCCTCGCTTTGAATCACTCTCTTCATGCTTTCCTGGATCACCTCCTTGCCATCCTTGCCATCCACGCGACGGAAATACGGCTGGAGTCTCCAGTATGGAACTTCTCTGTACCTTCCTCCCCAGTCCTCCAGATCTCCAACTCTAATTTGATCTAGCTCCTGAATATTATCCTGTTGATATATTTTGGCAACCACCTCCTCTATCAATGTCACCACTTTCTCCATTTCCTCAAGACTAGAGTTCCGACTCAGCTCTGCAATTGCCGTTCTCACATCTGTGTGCACAGACAAGAAGTTTCGAAGTGACTTGAATAGATGTGTCTTGAAACAACGCTTGCTTTCTGGACCCTTGCAAGAAGCTACAATCTCGTAATATTCTCTCACGAACTTGTCGATTCGCGGGAACTGCTTCTCCATATCATCTGACTCTGTCCAAAAGATGCCTGGATTGTAGAGATTACCCTCGGCAGACATCACAGAATCACATCCCACCTCCTGGATGCAACGATCAATATCTTCTGGATAGAGAATATTTCCGTTGCTTAAAAAAACTGTATCTTTAGGCAAATTGTCGCGCAGATACTTGACAAGCTTCCAGTTTGCAAACCCGGTTTTCTGCCCCTTCATCTCGCGCGTGCGTCCATGCACAGTCAAAAATTGCGCACCCGAATCCAGACACATTTTGGCGTACCGTAGACTCTTCTCCCAGTCATCATAAACCCTGATCTTTGCGGTCACAGGAATATCGAGGTTCTTGTGTAGCGTGCTGATAAGACTGGAGATCAGGTCCCAATCCTCCATGAGAAATGAGCCATAATGACCCTTACGAGCTATCCCCTGCGGACAGCCCAAATTCAGGTCAACAGCATCGCATCTGTCCTGGACATGCTTGGCAGCCTCAAGCAGGTACTCGGGATCATTGGCGCAGAACTGCACGATCAACGGTCTATCGGTCTTTTGGTCTCCATCCATAGGTCCGAACATCTTTTCGCGATATTTGGGATCCGTTGCAAACAGTCTTGAATGAAGCATGGGGGAGTAACATAGATCGGCTCCATATTTTCTGGAAATCATTCTCCATGCCAGCTCAGATCCGTCCACCATCGGTGCAACAATCTTCTTGGGATGTCCCAGTTTCTCGTAGAGTTCTCGTCCGCTCAGTTTAGTCTTTGTCATCCTGAGAACTGAACTTAAGCTAGATAGCATAAATTTTACTTTTTTTTTTTTTTGAAATAATTTTTTTACATGCTAATAAAGAACATTAATCATAATCTAGCCCCTAGAAGATGAAGGACTGAATTTCGACTGAGTGTGGTGAATGGCGGTAGCACGAGCCTTGAGAGCCTCAGCAAACACTAAAGCAATCGGCCAAACAGGAGCATCTGCCAAAATCCTAACACCAAGAGATAAGCATCTCGAGCTTAATCTTGCTCCCATCATCAGTTGGGCGATAGGACGTAGATCTCCGGGTTCCAGGGCCAATCGAGCTATCTCGTCGTCAAGTATGTCCACATCCAGAGCGCCGTTTGCCTGAATACGTAAAAATTCGGAATATGATGAGTTGTTGGAGCCTTTTGGTAGAAGATTCTTTTCGACCTTTTTGAAAATTGTCTCGGTACGCAGCCACAAAACTCTGTCTGCAGTTGTCAGATGACTGAACTTGTCCGGCGAGTTCAAATAATTCAAAGCCCATTCTTCAGTTGCAAAGAGGTACTCAGAGATCAAAAGGGTAGCTGTGAACAGACAAGTGAGGAAGAATATAGGAGTTCTAACAGAAGTCTTTTCGGCATCATTTGTGATGGAAATAATTTCCGTCCAGAGATTCACGATGTCCAAACAGTAGCTGATAGAGTCACGGAGAGCCTCGGGGTCGTTTTGCAGATCTTTAATGTCAGAATTCATGCCATCCCAATCTCTGAACCACACCTTCTTCAGTATCGGAGACACAAACACACACTTGCGAATCTTTGCAAAAGAGAGCAATGGCAGTATCAGTTTCAAGACAGCATTCTGATTGATTGTGTGCAAATTCTGGCCCCGGGGAACAATAGGACCACCATTGCGGATGAAACACGTTTCCCATGACTTGATGAGAGACTCAATATGTGGTCTTATTTCCATTCTCCATTCGGCAATACTGGACCCCGGACTCTTATCAGAATTCACCATTGTCAAGCGCTGTTGGTGGATATATCCATTCAGTGACATTAGCAAAGACAAGAGACAGCGTAATCCTATCTCCTTATCAAGGGTATGATTATTCAAATCATGCCATAGATCACCATATGAGTTGTTTCCATTACTGAGCTGGATCAGCGAAAACTTGGAATCTATTTTTATATTGTTCTCCCGCAGAACATTCAGCCATTCTCCCTCTGAGCGCGCAGTCCATAGGCTTTCCAGATGGCATGGAGAACCACAACGGATGTCAATAGCGTTCAGCTCAACTTGTGATTCAATCAAGGAGCCAAACAGGATGCTCAAATAATGTAGACAGTGGACTGTGCGGATCCTACTTTGCGATCTCACAAAGTACTCGTGGGCTGATTTGACAAGCGCAGGGTTTGTGGAAATGTCTGAGTTGATAGTTGGTGGTAACTGGAGGGTCTCAGTTGGCATATCGAGTTTGGTAGTTTTCACAAGCGACACCAAGGATGTCAACTGTCTTGAGGTCAATTTAGTAACTTCGGCATCGTTGTGGAACATTCCCAAAAACATGTGAAGAAGTAGGGCTTGTGTGATGTGCAGAGGCACGTCGTTGAATTTGTTCTGGCTGAGTTGACTTTCCATAAAATTGTGGATCAAGAATCTAGAGAAATTGAATAAAGTTGAGGAATTTCGAGCATGGAATGAATACAGTGCACCAATAGCAGACATGGACAACAGAAGCGGGATTTGATCCAAGTCTCTTTCCACGTTCAGAGACGGAATGTGAACAAACGGGAAGTACTTGTTGAATTCAATTTCGAAAAGAGCAAGGTAATGGTTCAAGTCATCCAGCTGAGGGAACTGCGAGACTTTGAGATTGTACTTGTTCATGATATGAGTCCGAACCTTCTCCGAGCACCGTCCCGCAACAGTGGGATGCTGCTGGCTTTGCGACACAGAGATGTGTTTGAACAGATCTATTTGTCTTGAGCGGAAAAACTGAGAAAGATCGTTTGTTGGGGAGTCATTTGAGGCAGGCGACTGGTTGGAGTTAATGGTGTTTGGAGAATCGGTGAATCCAATATGGTTCGAAACAGTAGGGAACTCTTTCTCTATGGGCGCATTGATAAACTCGGTCAACCAATCTTCAGTGTGCAGCTGATCGTCATCAGTAGATTCTTTAGTCTCCCTTTTTTCAGGACTCGTTTGAGAATTGTTACTAAAGACACTGCTCTCCGGTGTGAAATCGAAAGACTGGACATTCAGTTTATTCTGGAATAAAGAAGTGATCTCCACAGGTGCTGGTTGCTGGTCTGTCTGAGACTGCTCGTGAATTCCTTGCAGGTCCAAGTTATCCAAATCGAGGTACGTGAAGTCTCCATTTTCATATTTCAGTTGAGGCGAGCTGAAGCGAACATCCTGTGAAGGGTCATTTCCATATCCAGTGTAAGAAGTAGAGGCAGCTGCTGAAAACGAGGCATGGCGCTGGTCTCTGAAGCTTGTCTTGCCTTTATTGTCCAAGACATCGGGCTGTACACCCCTAGGGGTGTGGCTGCTCGGTGGGGTGTCTTTATTTTTTTTTCCAGTTCTCGGTATATTTCGCGGGGAATAAAATTGATTGGTAGACTGAACGCTCGATGAAGAAATTGAATGAGGGGTGGTATAGACCTGTGGGATTGTATGCGTGTAATGTTGGTTTTCGTAGACACTATTTGATCTGCTCGAATTGTTAGCACCTTCGAAAGCCATAGGCGGGCTCGTTTTAGCGGGCAAGGGTAACTGGGCATTGGTGTTGTTCCTCACGATGTTGATATTGTCATTCAAGTAGTCGCTCACTATTTCGCCATCTCCAGGTAAGGCTTTGCTTGCGCGTCCTTTGCGCGGTGCCTTCGCTCTGTTGTTGGTCGGGAGGGAAGAATGAAGTTTTTGTTGGTGTCTCAGCACCAAGTCTCTTCTCGCGAAACAGCGGCCGCAGGCTGCGCACTGAAAAGGTTTTTCGTTCGTGTGGCTTCGTTCGTGACGCTTGAGGTGTTCAAGTCTCGCAAACGCACGCGTGCACGTTGGACACACGTGAGGCCGCGGCTTATCTGTCTTGATGGTAGCGGATTTCTTGGGTATGGGGACCTGTTCCTGCGCAGAATCAGAAGAGTCCTCCTCGTCAGGAATGCCCATTTCTAGCAGTCTGGGGCCACTAATATCCGGTGTTGGGTCAAGGTTATACTGTGATGGGACCGAGACCCCCTCATCGTTCATTGTGGTCATCAATAATTATAATACAAAGAACTGGAAACTAAGGGTTTGCCATTCTTTTTTATTCTACTGGCAAAATTTTAAGATAGACCAGTAGTCTGCGGCACAATTATGCACTGCATATAAACCTCGCCGCGTCACCCCGTGGGATTTTTATTGAATTTCGCGGCTTACTCGGCGGACTCCTACAGAATATACATTTGACACAAAAACCTCGGTGGTTACACCATTTTCCATAAAACAACGCGGAGTTCACAGTACATGTGTTCTATCATCAGTATATAAAGAATTATTACTGCTCGGGTTTTTGTGTGAATCGCCGTCGTCCAGGTAATTTTTGTGTAGTGTTGCAACTCCGAACTTTTCGGAGTATTTAGGCTATATATTTTTCGGATCCCGCAATCTCAAGTGCCTTTCTGAAGGATTCAACTATGCAATCCGGAACTCCCACCCCGGCACCTAGACTCGTTCCCCCTATGCTAACTTTATCATGGTATATTTCCGCGCACATCGATAACGCCTCCTGCTTCAATGCTTCATGGCCAATCACGTACTGAGGAATCCCGTCCTCAACATACTCTATTTCTATCGTTTCCGTTCCATTGCACTTGTCTAAGTCAATATGTAGCTTGCTGTTCAACACGTCGCGAACAATTTTGTTGACCCGAGACCGCGTCGGCAAAACTTCGTCGAACTTGAGCTGATGTCCTCCAAGCATAAGCGTCAGCTTGGTGTAGGAATTCGTAATCACCGATCCTCGGTTTGCCACGCTCTTTGCCAGTTTTGCCAGAGCGTCCGAGCTTGCCGGTTTGGGACTCATAAGCTCGGTCCTCACGTCATTGTAGAAAAACAAACGCCTTGAATTCTGTTCGTTTTCGCTGTCAAAGATGATGCCCAACAATTGTGTCTGATCCTGCATCACCTTGGGCACGAGAAATCCGAAACCCGGATGCGAGAGCAACTTGAAAGCTGGCAAATAAACGTTCACCAAAACCACAGTGGAATATTCCATTTTCGAAAGGAGGGCGCTGATCTCATCGTTCTGCAAAATTCGCTCGACAGATCTGCCATTGACAGTGGTATGCAGATGGTCGACGACCATATTTTCGCCGGTGCTGAGCTCGAGTAGTAAACCCTGCTCGGTGTCCGAAACCTTGGAAACACCTGTTTCGAGGTGGAGGGTCACGTTGCTAGGCAAGTTTTTCTGCAGCAGCGTTGCCACGGATTCCAATCCGTCCCGCATCATCAATACAGGGAACTGTTTCAGGAATTGTGCAGTTTTACGAACATTGAACCCCGGGCTGAAAACCTTGGCGTATTGTTCAATCTCCGGGGTAACTTCCCCAGTAATTGTCCGTTTTCGGAATCCTCGAAGCATTTGAGACAAAAAATATCTCACAATGGAGCCGTGTTTTTGCTCAATCTCCACTAACCCCGGCATGACACTGCGGACGCTAAGCTTTGCAACGTCACCTGCATAAACCCCATGCATAACCGCACTCACCACATTGTCCGAAATATCCTTGGTAAAGCGTCTTGAGATGAATTGTTGCACGCTCTCATCTTCGCCAACGGCAAGCCTGCTTCTCACAAATGGCTCTTTCAAAAATCCGTACACCATCCCTTGCCCAAGAGGCCCCAAAAGAAACTGCAGAAACGATGTGAACGAATAAGGAACTGCTGTGAGTCTTCCGGAGTGGCCCTCAGTGTCGACGTAAGGTGTCAACAAATATCTTCTGTTGCCCATGGAGGATTTAGGAATGCCGAGAACATCGTTCTCTGCCTTGAATCTGAATAGGAGGTCTAATAATATGAGAGTTCCTGGACTGACTCCTCGCAGGGTGCGGGGACCCTTCTCCATAATTGTGTAATCCTGATTGGCACGAGAGTCATATTCTGTCGTCTCGAGTTTCTTAGATCTGATGTATCCACCGCAACGAGCAGACTTCTCAAAGAGATGGATTTGCAAATCAGGACGAAGCTTTCCGAGAAAATACGAATACGTGAGTCCCGAAATGCCTGCCCCCACAACTCCGATCCGAGAATTGGATGCGATCTTCGACATCGAGGTGCTTTTTATTTGGTGTTTTTTTATTGGAGGTGGGTGTATTTTTTAAAACTAGGGGTGTATTACCTATTTATTATGTCATCAGAGACTTGTACTCCGTTTCCAGCTCTGCACTGGAGACCAGCACGCATTTAGAAGGAGTAGGAGATTGGACTTCTGCAGACTGCACCAGATTGATTGGTTGTTTCACTATCCATTGGTCGTCTTCATCCAAAGTGTTCATCAAATTCAGTATGGTCAGATAATTGTCGGCAATTAGCTTTACATCATTGAACTTGTTCTCTTGCATCAACACCTTACCAATGGAGTTGAATCTGTAGAGAGCTTCTATGGCAGCCCTATAGTCACCCTGCTTGAGTCTAAGAGTGTAACAAATTCTGTAGTACTTCAACGAGCTTTTTAGGTCGCCATTCAGTGCACTAGACTCACCCAGACCATAAATCAAATCATCAACCTTATCGGCATCCTCATTGAACGGATATTCCAGGATCTTTGAAATTCGATTGATTTGGAACAATTTGTAGACAAACTGTTTGATAGGATGTTTCCTGTATTTTCTTTCCATCCTCAAGATCGTGTCATGGGCTAGTTCAAACTCCTCCAGCTTAAGTGCTAACTGAAACACCTTTAAGAAGATTGCCTGGTCATCGGATGTGTCCCTCATTTCGGTCTTTGTTGCCAGAGCATTTAGTGCTAGCTTCAAGGCCAGCTGATCTTGTTTCCGGGATTGGAATAATGTGCTTAAATCGTAGAAGTAGTCTGTTTTTGATCTGACAAAAATGAGGTTAGTGCTGTCCGCCACCGGAAGTAAAGCCCTCCTCTGAGACGCTGATATATTCTGCGCAGAATCGGTGATCTCCTGGGCTTTTGAAACAAATAACTCAAATGCTTCCTGACTTTTATTGGTGTTCAATAACACGAGTCCCTTCAAAACGCTTGATATTCCAGTCTCTGGTAAATACCTGGCGATGTGGACATCTTGGTAGTTATCCTGAGCAACAAGTTTTGCTACCACCGAATAAATGAAAGTATCATCAAGCAGGCTTGTCAGAGTGTAAGTCAACAGATGATTAATGTTGTTGCTGCGCACGAGGGCACCTCCTTCAAATGCATCTGAGAGATACTGGTAAAGCAAAGGAGTGGGAAGCTGTAGACAGACATCGAAGCATCTGTACAGCTCAGCAAGCTTGGTGTAGTACCCAATCATCTGAGGGTTTATGTCAACAGTTAAGACGATCAGCAATAGCCCAAGAACCAATTTTCTTTGCAAAATGAGATCATCCTTCAAAGCTTCCACCAAAAGTTGACCTCCAACATTTCCAAAATGAACTTTTTTCACAGGAGTGTATGCGACATTATCATATGTTGGTAAACCAATTAGGAACTCGAATAACTGCATGGAATTCTGAGAAGCGTTTAAAGCTGTCAATAGTTCTGCCACCAGTTGCTCGTCAACATACAAGTAGAGGTCTTTTTCAAAGATTTCTTTCATTTGTTGCTCTGCAGTGTTTGACTGGCTCAGAATTTGCTGTCCTACTTTGAAGACCACATCAGAAGGGAACTTCTCTGCAAAGGAAAACACGTATTTGGCTAGAGGACATAGTTCGCGAGCATCGACATTCGAATATTGAAGATCCTCATTGGAGATTTTGCTGTTGTAGTTCAGCAAAGCAAATGCAGATGCCTGGGTAACCACTGAGAAATTGCAGCTTTTCATGATCATCAAGAAACCGTCGACCAAACCGAAATTGATTGTAGGCTCCAGTCTTTTGGACAGCTCTTTGCAAGCGTTGTCAAATTTGAGCCATTGCTTTTTAAGATCTTCCAAGTAGTTGAATTGATCCATGTTGTGTGAGATAACTTTTAGTGTTTTTTCTTGGAGTGTTAGCGAGTTAAGCTCCAAATTAAGTTTGCTGGCAAACAAATCAACAACTTTCTGAACCACTGGCTCGTTGTAAAGTTGCAAAGTTTGTATACAATGCGTGTTCAAAGACTCGGCATCATCAAAAAAGGCGATCGACTGACTGAAGTCTTTGATGATTGGAGGAGCACATTCAGACCACGAGATTGCTAAGCTCCTGTTGATATCTCCAAGAAGAATCCATCTCGATCCGTGCAACGACCACAGCGTGTAAACGTGAATAATGGAATCTTTTTCGGCTGCTTTAAAACCCTGAAAAGTCCAACCGCTCTTGCTTGGTGGTTCATAATCGACCAACGCAGTTAGAGAAAGATCCGGTTCTATACTGAACACTTTCAAAAGTGAGGTCGCAATCGGAACAAAAACAAACAACTTGTTGTCAATCAGAGTCAAGAGTTGTGTTGGGAGGATGTTAACAAGAACCGGGTGTAATTCGACATCCAAAAATTCATTTAGACTGTATTCTCTTTCCATAGCACCTGTTTCGATATCCCAGATTCGCAAAGTCTTATCAATACTATAGGTGATCAAATGACTGTCTTTAGCAACGAGATCAAGTATGGCCGAGCTACTAACAGATAATTGTCCAAGTTGTACAGTTTCGGTCTGGTCTTTCCGTTTTGGTCTGAAGAACGGTAACTTGAAATTGTTGAAATACGAGGTGTCGCTGAAGGGCACAACCAGGAAGTCGTCGTTCTGTTTAACCAGTTTCAGCAACCCACCGTCAGCAAGAGCCACAATTACCGTGTTTTGGTCGATGGCTCGCATGAATAATGGAGTCCGCACGTCAAACGAATACGGCATACTATATTTGCACCAGTTGTAGAAATTGGACAACGACAATGACTGCTGTTGCAGAAATTGCTCCAAAGGCAGGTGTAACATGATCATCAAATTGTCTTTTGTGAGCATGTTGATTTCGATAGCGGAGCCGGCATCCGTGACGGTCAAACAATGAGGTCTAACTTGCTGAGGTAAAACAAAACACAACGATTTGAAACTCAGTCCAAGTGAATTGTTCAAACCAAGAGGAGTTAGCACTATACGAAAACCTTCATCAATAAGTCTGTATCCAATAGTGCTGATGATGGCTGATGGAGCATGCAAATGAACAAAATCACCAACCTGTGCGAAATGTTGTTCGAATTGAAGAGGCTTAATTTGAGGAAAATCAGCATTTGAAAGCGGAACGCGTTTGATGGTCTTGTTCACAGAGTAAGGAAGTGCCAGAGTGGTGACTTCGAGGTTAAGAGAAACCCCGACTTCCGTATAACTAGTGCCAGACATAAGAGTATAAGAAAACAAATAAATAAATGCACGAAATTATAGGACGTTCCAGGAAGGTAGACAAACTTCCTTATTTGGTCTTTTACTCGGGAACAACCGGCGCATCCTGCACTCCTAAATGCTAGCTGATGACACTTAAGCCTTTTGGGGGCGATTGGGGGCATCCGTCTGGCGGACTCAGGCTACCTCGGTGCTTATGTCAGCACGCACATAAAAGAGAATTTTTTGCTGGAAAAATTTTACACTTCGATGAAGATCCAATCAAACAAACTAGAGTTTATGATTGCCATGATTTTAAGCATCTGACTGAGAAGTGGTAAGTCTTAATGATGAACAAACAAAAACAAAGCTGGAATTACTGGCTGAATATCCGTGTTGATAAGTTTTTGCACTTTTACTGAGAGATTAACGCTAACAAGACGTAGACCATAGGTTTTTGCGAAAAGGTTTTTACAAACACCTATTGTAAGCTCGATGAGGAATCATGCACTGGGCACCGAATAAGGATGAGTGACAATGCTATATGGTGGGCCTCAGAAACCCACCGTGACTGACGAGCTAACTTTACAAGTTTGGTATGCTGACAAAGGGTTGTGAGCGTATGAAGTGAGTACAGTGATGAAGTCTTGATGACGAGTCAGATTCGTGGTTCACGATGACGAGACTTTCTTTTTTTTACCATTCATGCTTTTCTGAGGTACTAACAAGTATAGATTTGTGAAGCAAGAAATCGTACTGATGACTACAGGATGATACCAAAAAAAATTGACAAGCATATGTCTGATTACTGACGACACACTTGGGTCTGATAGTCTGCTCGTTCTGGTTTAGAGGGACAGGAGCCCTTCTGGGCCAGATGCCAGCGTATATGATGATTGCACTTCTCACGACGGTCAACTGTTGCTTCGGCAAGTGATGATATTTCGGCTTTGACAAGCCGTGCACCTGAAAACGCGGTAAGAGTAGTAAGTATGGTGATGAGTCAGTTTTTTGCTTGATTCGTGATAGCAAAAATTATGATTTGCATGTCAGTCTGAGTACTAACAACGTAGCTATATAATTTAAGACAGAAAAGCCTGCTACCAAATTTTAAATGTAGTGAAAATTAATACTGGATGGTTTTCTCCATTTGGGTAAATATGTAGTCTTGTCAACTAATTATCCCTCAAACGTAGATCAAACAGAATCTATGCAGATCAGGCTGCATCTAGAAGCTGATTCCATGATATTTGAGGGCCTTGAAAAATCAACACCTTGCACCCGGCTTATACAGATTGGCTTGCCGCGGCAAGTAAAATATGTATATAAGTATATTCCAGAGGTATTTGCGAGGGACTTATGCCACCAGCAAAACCGAAACCTCGCCATACGAGAACCGAGAAGGCCTGTGACCTGTGTCACAAACAGAAGACAAGATGTCTCAAATCCGGGTCTTCGATTAGTTGTTTGCGTTGTTTAGCTTTAAGAAAACCTTGCTCATTGGGCCCATCAAGCACTGATCCAGAGCAATTGACCAAGGTTTCTCCACAGACAGATTCACAATCAGATCCTTTTGTTCATTCGAGCCTGGAAGCGATATCTGCAGATGTTCGAGAAGTTCTTCGACTAGTGAAAAACTCTGGATTGCCGGAACCCGATGCCTATGTTCCCGAAGTTTATCCTCTGAATATGTCTTCAGCCTCGATGAAAACCATCCAAATCTCGCCAATCTCGCAGCTAATCTCTTCAGCATCCAGTTTCTCGGTCTTCCCTCAAACAATTCCATCTCAATTCGATTTGCTACCATTTCCCGCTTTCGCCCAGACTGACATCATTTCTGCCCAAATATTGGAGTATAAAGATGCTTGCAAATTGTTTGACATATTTCGCGACAGATACGGACGATGGATCTCGTTTCCCGACAGTTTCAGCACTGTGGAATTGGTCGATTACGTGAGAAGTAAGTGTCCGTTGCTTCTCACAGTCGTGTGCGCACTTTCCCTGAAATATGGCGATCCTTTACTCAAGCAAACTGCGTATCGAAATATGCTGCTTGTGATTTTGGAGGATCTCGGGAAATGTCTAATTAACATGCCCATGTCTCTAGAATTTTTGCAATGTCTGATTATCCTATCTATTTACAGTGTCAGTCTCAGCGACGAGTCAATAGGACTGAGACTTGACGGGTGGTATCTATCACACTTGGGAATTCATTTATTTCTTAGAGTGAATGGAAATGGACTCTTCAAGTATCTTTACGACCCCGACAAAGTGGAGCTCGACTTTAATGAGCTCACATCATACAGGATCATCAACACACTCGTCTTGATTCATCTCGCCTACACAATTCTTCTTGGGAAACGCTCTTCCTATTCCCTGTCCACTCTTCAGCCGCGCAAGTTTTACGATCACAGCGAATCTACTAATTTTGACTACCGTATAATTGCAGAAATTGAGGTTTATCTATTTGCCTATCGGTATCTGCATTTGAATGAAAACATCGAAACAGTCCGCGCCGAGATGAAAATCTGGCTCTCTGAATGGGAAGAGCTTTTCGCAGGTCCTTCCAACGAGTTTGTGGAAATAGATTACCATTTGGCTGAGCTGCTACTAATATTGGGAGAGACCGAAAGAAAGAACGAAGTGCTAGTTAAACAAACCGAGACTTGGAATATGGCAAAATTCCACTCAATACAGGTGATGAAACTGGCCGAATCCATCACCGACGATTCGTACTTTGCTTTCCTGTCTGACCATATGCACATGATTATCGTGTACAACACCAAAGTTGTCGCATCTCTAACCAAAGATCCAGACCCGGACCCGGAGGTGGGCACATCGATAGCTCACCTCGCAGACAGATACATGCGGATCTCTACAGATGCAAACGACATGCCCTACAAATATAGTCTTCTCTTGGACGAGGTGAACCAATAGGAGACTATATATTAAAAAATGGACCAGTTTGAACTTCAACAGTTCTATATTCGACTTATGTATCTATTCATGTATGTTTAACAGTACCCTGTTGTTGTATATCGCTGTCTGGGCTTATTGACCTGCCTTCAAACCGAAACATGCTCTACCGGTGTAGTACAAAGAAGCACCCACAGAGATGGTCATACCGATGGCGTATGGGATCAAGTAGTACTTGGATCTTGGGTGGGCCATGTAGATAGGCTTGGTAGTGGTCTGGTAAAACTTTTGGAGCTCAATCACTTTGTTGGAAGCCATGGTGGTGTGTTTAGTTTTTTCGACCAATTACAAATTTTTAATTTTCACATTTGGTGGCACCGACGAAATTTTGCGACCACGACAAACTTTTCGTCGCGTCGATTTTTAGGGTAGCTTTCTATAATTCATTACTAAAACCAGTCGAAGTCATCAGCCCAGTCGCCGGTCTTCGATCCCAGTTTGAACTCGTCTAGCTTCTTCTCGAATTCGAGAGCGTTCTGTTTTTGGATCAACAGCGGATCCACAGGTTTAGCAGGCTTTTTAGCGGACGGCAGAGCAGCAGATTTTGGAGGCCTTTGCACCCTTGGTGTCTTCTCGGTCTTCCTGTTTTGGGACGAGTTATCCTTCACAGATGGAGTCTCGGCATATTTACTCTGCAGGGGAGGTGCCTTCCACTGCTGGTCAATTCGAGACAGTAAAGACCGTGACTCCTCGCTGGGGCGCTGCCTGTCCCGATTTCCCCTCATCGACCTCTCTCCCGACCTATCCTTTGGTTTTTCGTGTCTGTCCTTTGGTTTTGCTGTCATCCCTGCTCTCTCAGGTCTCTCTTGCTTGGCTTTTGGCCTATCTTGTATCTGCTGTTTCTGTTTCGAAATCTCGTTGGACAACTCTATACCAACGGGCATCAATCGCTGTGCTTGCTTGGACATCCTTTTAGGCTCAGTAGGAGTGAATTCTTCCCAATCTGAGTCGCTGGCGTCCTCTCTCTCCGAGAATTGAGTATTTTGACTATCTCTACTATGACTGTCACGAAAAACCTGTGTTTTCCCCAAACTCCGTCTGTTCACCTTCTTGTCCTGCTTCACAGCCTCGTTGACAGCCTCATCGTTATCGGCCCATCGTGAAGCCAACGGTGCCATTCTCAAATTATACGTTCTATTTCTTTAATTCCAAAAATTATCTGCCAATTAGATAAGCAAACTATTATATCTGGGGAATAATTCTATCTACTCGTTTATGTTTAGAATCTTCATTACCAAACGATTATTTTCAAAGACCAATGTCCGGTCATCAAATCCACTGGTGGAATCTGTTCAAGAGGCTGTAAAGGCAAAGTATATGGCACCAAAGACCCCATTGCCACTTCGGATTGCCAAAGTGTTTGTCCCCACGTTTGTCTTGTTGACCGCCTATGTTTCCTACAGCACTTATAATTTGCAACCTGCATTTCTTCCTCTTGTGTTCTCTAAAACAATGCCCTTGAATCGTGCCAGAGGGGTGGCAAAAGTGGATATGGACCAACTAGAAGAGCATACTAAAGAGGCGTTACTTTCGAGATTGTCCATGAATCATACTATCAAGCAGACCATTGGCTTGCCACTACAGCTTGGAGACTTCCATAACTTCAAAGTCAAGATTGAATACCGAAATGTGTTTTTTGAGGGACTGGAGATCGACTGTACAAGACGATGGTTCCCTCCAGAATTCAGGTGGAGCCACAAAGAGTTCGTGCCCAAGTTCAGAGATAATTTGAACGGATTGCTCGAGCCTCTCACATCAGATGGAAGACTAGGTCTCGATTCTGTTGAAAACCATTACGGAAACGTCGTCAGGGATTACAATATCATTGTCTCTGGAACTATTGATGCGCATTCAACGTTTGAAAAGGACTCATCAAAAGTCGATCCTGGAACTGCCCAAATATTGTTCAAGGGAACCATAGAGTTTGACCATACGCGCTCGATCAGGACAGACCAAATTACACTTTATTATAAATCAGACGGCTCGCCCGTTGTGCACCAGCTCGTGTGATTTGAGTCGGGCTGTGAAGAAGGAAAAAAAATATGTCTTTTAATATTTTTGTCAAGGACGGCCTGCGACACGTGGAGCCATATATGCGTCGGATCACTGCAGTTGCCCGTCCTCATTGGATTGGGAAGACCTTTTTGAAAGTTCTGGAAACCGATTTTCGTGACCGAGATATCGATCGTATGCGCGATCTCATAGATACAGGCGATATGTACATATGGCGAAATACCTGTAATGGGATCGAACAAGTTAGAGGTCGCCAACTCTATTATGAGAAGTTGAAACGGGGCGATCGCATCAGCAACAGTCTCCATCAGCACGAGAAGCCTGTTATTGATGCCCCGATCGATGTTTTGCATGAGGACGAAGATCTTTTGGTGGTGAATAAGCCCGCTGGAATTCCCGTTCATCCAAATCCTGGATACATTAGAAACACAGTGACAGAAATCCTGAGGACAGAAAGAGACCTCAAAACACTACATTTGCTGTATCGGATCGACAAGTCTGTATCTGGGGTACTTGTTTTGGCGAAGAACCGTGAAAAATACCAGGAACTAAATCAAGATATGGAGGATAAACAAAATGTGCGAAAAGAGTACATTGCACGAGTTGTGGGCCGGTTTCCCGAGTCGGCCAGTTGCGAAGACGATGTGGTTTTGATCGATCCGCAAAAGGCATACAGATTAGGGGGTGTTTCTGTTGGGAAGCACAGCTTTACGAATTTTACACTCATAGATTACGAGCCAGAACTTAACCAGAGTATTGTGAAATGTCAGCTGCGCAGTGGCCGGAAGCACCAGATTCGGATCCATCTGCGTAATCTAGGACATCCCATTGTGAACGATCCAATTTATGGCGAATCCAGGATTCTTGGTGATGTTTTCAGGTCCAAACCTACAAAGCAACAATTTTTGAATATTTGCAAACGAGGAGAGCAGGAGCTGAAAACCATCACTCTTGATGGCAAGTGCGAGATCTGTGGATTTCCGAACCACCTCGATCCTGATCCCAAGGAGATGGTCATATATTTGCATGCGCTCAGATACGCGGTGAAAGATCGATGGGAATATTCTGCTCCACTACCAAGCTGGAGTAAATTTTTATAGCATGAATAAATAAATCGACGCGTCGCGCAATTATAAAATATTTCACTAGATAGTGATGGCGTCTTTCAACGATCCATTAGATTCCATCACAGACCCCAGCGATTGGGCCCGTACAAGCGTCCCCAACTTTTCCAAGCTTGACGCTATTCTGCGATGTCATATCTGTAAGGATTTCCTAAAGGCCCCAGTCTTGACATCGTGCGACCATATTTTCTGCTCTGTATGTATCAGACGCAGTTTGGACAACCTGAAACGGTGCCCTTTGTGTCAAGAAGAGACTTACGAGAGTAGTCTTCGAAAAGTGCTTCTATTAGACGAGATATCCAACTGGTTTGTGAGAAATCGTCCAGAATTAATTGATAGACATAAACCTGGCGAGAAATTAGACAATATTCCAGAAGTGTCCCAGCCAATAGCGAACGAGCCAGCGTCTGAAATAAAACCCGAAGGAAAGTCTGTTGGCGCGGAGGATCTTGTGGAGTGTCCGATCTGCTCCACTTTCATGTCAGCTAACGAGCTACAGACCTCTCACATAGATCTGTGTCTAACACAGAAGAAAAAACCCAGTCCGAAACGTCCTACCATCACGAATTTCTTCAAAAAAGAGCGTACGCCACAGACGCAGCCAGAGTTCATCAAGAAGAAGACCAAGATCACCAATTTGGACCCAACAATCTCGCTGAACAAGCTCAAGGAGAAACTAAACCAGTGGAATCTGCCAACTACAGGCACTCGTCATCAGATGGAAACTCGCATGAAGGAGTTCATCAGTCTTTACAACGCGAACCTCGACTCGGTGAACCCTGTCGATGACCGAGTGCTCACGAATCGGCTGCTAAAATGGGAAGGTACGTACATGTTGAGTCGAAACGAAGGAAAGGACAACACTGAGGGGTCACAATGGCGCAAAATGTACAACTCGGAGTACAACGAGCTGATTTTGCAGGCTAAGGCCAACATGAAACGAAAAAGAACAGATGATCAATAATTTAAATCTATAATATCTCTACTTTCGACAAGTTTTAGGGACGGGATGTACTGCATCTCTCCGACTTTAAGATCAGGCTTGGTCAATTCAAGGGTCCGTCCCAGAACGCGCTGAACAACATCGACTGTATGTTCTAGGGATTCGCGCAAATTTCCAGTTTTCTGGTACATGTCTGTTAGTATTCCCAGAAATAAGTCTCCTGAGCCGGAAAAGACTGCCGGTACCTGATCAACGGATACCGAAAAAAAACTGTCCTTGTCTTGACTCCCAACACAATACATCTTTCCCTCTATGTTGATTGATGTGATGACGACGTGTTTCACATTGTACAGCTCGTAAAAGCGGGAAACTGTGTTTTGAACCGAATCCCAGTCCGTAATTTTGGTACCAGTAAGAGTTTCGATTTCAAACTGGTTCGGGGTAGTGATAGTCACCAGACCAGCTGGATCTTTCAAAATTTTGCTGTAGATGGGAACCAGATTCTGGTCAACATAATAGTTACCATTATCGCCCAATATTGGGTCCAGAACCACCAGACATCTGTACTCGAGATTTTGCAAGATCTCATAGATGCATTCCAGATTTGGCATGCTGGCAACATATCCCACTATGACCGCATCGTATTGGAGGCCAATTTCTTTCAGACCCTGGTAGACCTGGGAAATGGTGCTTGCATCAGTCTTGGTGCCCTTGAATGTTTTGAACCCCGGGTGATTAGAGAGATTGGTGGTATTGATGCAGTCAACGTTCCAGCCGCGAAGATTGAGCGGAAACTGGATCGCTCGATTCCCAACATAGCCGTGAACAACATGGGACGAAAACGATAGTATGTTCATTTAGATAAGAAGAAATTCGTTAACTCTGACTATTTTTTTACACAGCCATATCTATTATTTTTTCACACCTAGAGAGAGGCCCTTCTCTCTTCTAGCGTGCGACAAAGCAGCAATAATGGCTGCACCCACACCGGAACCATCTTCAGCCTGCTTAATCTGGATTGGGTGGTCCTTCATGTCGATTCCTTCCCATCCGTACACGTCGCTCAAACCTTGAGCAGCTCTTTCTGGGAAGTATGGATATTTCAGGAAGACAGATCCATCAGCAGCAATGTGACACTTGGTGTAGTTCATCTTCTTGCAGGCAGCGGCGATACCACAGATCGAGAGTCTGGCAGCTCTGATACCAATGAATTGAGCCAGCTTTCTAGCGTAGAGCCGCTCTTCAAATGTGGTGTCGATGAACAGTTTGGACGAGAACTCACTAGAAGCCAAGGACAGGTCCTCAGTGTCATCGGCCTCGAGGATCGAAAGGAAAGAGGTGTCGAGGAAGTATGGGGTCTCCAAGTTCTTAATTTGCTCAGAGGACTCGGTGTAGTCCTTGAAGATCAGACCCTTCTTGTAGGTCTCGAGCATGATGAGTCTGATGAGCTCTCCCAGATAGTAGCCAGAGGTCATCTTCTCGAACGCCTGCTGTCCTGGTCTTGGGGACTCGTTATCGATCTCCATGTCGTATTTGGTTCTAGGCAGCACCTTGTGAGCGTTATCGAAAGATCCGTACTCACAATTGACCAGCATTGGGGAGTCTGGACTGATGTCGTCGTGAAGTCTCCCTTGGAGCTTTGGGATGTTGCTGATACGGTCGTAGTACGCGCCGTTCACACCGGTTCCGAAAATGCATCCCATCTCGGTGAGCTCGTCGGTGTATCTGGAAGCGACCAATGTTCCGGAGGTGTCGTTGATCAGGGCATCGATCTTGATCGGAAGACCTTTCTTCTCAATTTGTGCCATCAACAAAGGCACAACGTCGTAACCCTCGACGTTCGGAATGTCGAAACCCTTGGTCCATCTCTGCAGAATACCCTCCAGAATGCTGTCCTGACTGGCCGGGTACGAGAAGGTGAAACCCAGTGGGAACTCCTTGCCCTCTGGAATACCGTCTGGGTGCTGCTCCTTGAGGAAGTCCTCCAGACACTGAGCAATGAAGCCAAACAGCTCGTCCCTGTCTTGAGTGGTTCTCATGTGGGATGGGATGTGGTATTTGGACTGCTCGGTAGTGAACTTGTGGTCTCCAAGGAGATGGACAACAACCACACGCAGGTTGGTTCCACCCAGGTCGATAGCCAAAAAGTCACCAGTCTCGGATCCGTCGGGGTACTCCAAAACCCAGGCTGGATTCATAGGAATTCCGGTTGGGTCTGTTCCGTCAGCGTTTCCTCTGTTCAACTCCTCGATGAAGTACTCGATGATGGAGTTGAGAGTCTCGGTAGGGACGGTAAACTGCTTCTCGAAAGACTCGATTTCAGAAGCCAGACTGGCAGGAAGCGGTTTAGTGTCGACGCTCATGTTATGGATAATTATTGAACAAGAATCAAATTATTTTTATTTTCTATTGGGAATGACCACCTGTTTATATACTATGTATCGGATTATCCGTGAGGACGGGAAAAAATGAACAGCACACTCCACCTAACTCCACTTTCAGCCACTATGGAATGCACCGGGGTCCCCAGCGGGGTCAAACACAACAATACAAAAAGTCTCCAGATCTTGGTGGCCGGCCTCCTAATAAGGAAGTCAACAATAAGTTTTCAATAATGCAACTACTTAATTTGGATCGCCCAAGCAGGTTTTTCCGTCCTTATGCAGGTGCGACTTGAATTCCGGAAAAATCTATTCCTTTCTCGCCTGCTCAGATCACCTCACATATCCTCCGTCTGCACACAGCCGGTAAAACAGCGAATCTGGCCGTTTTAGCAGCACTTGCGGACTCTCAAACTCCACAACCTCCCCGTTCTCCAGCACCAGCACCCGGTCGTTGTCCATGATCGTGTCCAGCCTGTGCGCAATCGTCAGAATCGTCAGCTTCTGGAACTGGGCCCGGATCGTCTCCTGTATAATTTTGTCTGTCTGTGCGTCCACACTTGAGGTGGCCTCGTCCAGCACCAAAATTTTGGCTGGCTCCACGTCCCGCCTTGTAGACGGCAGCGACCGCAGCAGAACCCGCGCCAGACACATCAGCTGCCGCTGCCCAACACTCAGGTTCATCCCGCTCTCGCTCACCACGCTGTCCAGCCCGCTGGCCACCTTCTGCTCCAGCGCCATCCGGGTCACGTGATCGGATAAACCGGCCAGCTCGAGACTTTTCCAGTGCTGCTCCTCCGAGTAGCCCCCGAGCGGGTCCAGGTTGTACCGGACGGTGCCGTTGATGCACTGTGCGTCCTGCGGGATGATCGCGAGGTTGCTGCGCAAATCCTGGAGACTCAGCGTGCTGGTGTTTAGGTGGTCCACCTCGACGTGGCCCGTGAGAGGCTCGATTATGCGGAACAGCGACAGCATCAGCGACGACTTGCCGGACCCTGTACGTCCGACGATCCCGATCTTTTCTCCTGGCCGGACCTCCAGGTTGATGTTTTTCAGCACCGGGTCCAGGTTCTCTCTATAACGTGTTGAGTAGTTTTTAAATTCCACTGCACCTGTCGTTGGCCATTTTGGAGGCGGAGGTGCAGGGCTCGCGAGCTTTTCTTCTGGTTCCAGGTTACAGTACTCAAAGATCCGCTCGCAGCAGACGATGTCGGACTCGATCTCCACAGACCGCTTGACAATGAAGTTCAGCGAGCTGGTGACTCGGAGAGCATAGCTCATCACCAGACCCAGCAGTCCTGCGCCCATGGGGTGTCCGTTTTTCAGGTAGAACAATGCGAGCGACGAGGTTGAGAAAATCACCAGCGCCCCGATGAATTGCAGTCTGGTCGAGAGCCATCTGTTGACGGACTTGAGACTGTACGAGGAGACCTGGTTGATGTCGATGTTTGCGCGGTGCTGGAAATCGAACTTGGCTCCCTGGTTGTATGCACGAACAGTGTCCGCTCCCGAGAGAGACTCCTGGATGTGAGCAAAAATAGGACTCTTGGTGATGGACACAATTCTCTTGAGATCTCTAGACGTCACAATGTAGTACTGTTGATAGTAGGTGTACACTGCCGAAAGCAGGGCGATGATCAACAGAAACGGAGGCAGATTCCACCCAATAAGAGCCAGAGTCAGTAGTGTCTTGACGACTGCGTTCAGAATGGCAGCAAAGATCCGAGGCAGATCCGAGTCGATCTTGTTCATGTCCTGACTGAACCGGTTGAGCACTCTTCCCAAAGGTGTTGTCTCGAAGAAAGACATCGGAGACGAGATCACAGACACGGCCATATCATTGTGCAGGATCTTGGATGCTCGGATCGAGCACCATGTCCACATGACTGCTGCTCTCAGAAGAGTGAAGAGCGCAGAGCTGATTCCAAACAGAGCGTACACAGAAACATAGAGGCCGACGTTGCTATTTTCGCCAGCATCTCCGTTCTGTTCTCCCCAGTGCTTGAGCCAGTAGTTTCCCGCAACAGAGAGCCCCACTGTGACAAAACTGAGTACCCAGACAACAGAGATACCTTCCCAGGAACAGGCTTTGAAGTACCGCTTGTAAACTGCCAAATTAACACGTCCTTTCTCTTTGGTCTCCTCTTTTTGTGCAGTTCGACGATTCACTTTGGCGAACGAGTATTTCCGTCCCAAAGACATCATACTGGCACCTCCGATGGACTTTCTGGTTTGAACTTTGGTCAGCTCCGAGGGTTGCATGCCTGCTCCCTCAAACTGGTCAGCGCTCTCCTTTTCGAGATCCTCAAGCAGAGAGTCTTCCTGTTCCACCTCAATCGTCTGTACAACTTGCTCTGTGTCTTCTCCAGAACTGGAATTCTCGTTCCGTTGACCGAACTCAGACACCAGATCGAAAAGTTTACCCTTGGCAGCCATCACCTCGTCAAAAGAGCCAGACTCAGAAATCTTGCTCTCGGAAATTAAACACACCTGTGCAGCTTCATGAAGAACACGAATATTGTTGGTAGCAAGAATGATGGTTTTCGTGGCAAGAAGTCCAGACCGCCCAAGAACATTATGGATCAGTTTCTGTCCAACATGGGCATCAACAGCACTCAAAACATCGTCCAACAAATACACATCGGCCCTCATGTACACTGCTCTGGAAAGCGACAAGCGGGCCTTTTGGCCACCAGAAAGACTGATTCCCTTTTCTCCAACAACGGTCTCGTCTCCGTCAGGCAAGACCTCTAGGTCTGGGAGCAGCTGGCAGGCCTCGATTGTCCTTTGGTAGAATTGCGGGTCGTATCTGTGACCAAAAAGAATATTTTCTTTCACCGAAGCGTTCAGAATCCATGGAACTTGTGCACAGTATGCAACAGATCCGTGGATATCGATTTTATTGAGTCTGTCTGCAACAGTAGGCACCGAGACCAGCTCTCCTAGAATGCATTGCAAAAACGTTGACTTTCCAGATCCAACCCGTCCCACGACACAGGTCAGTTCTCCCTTGCGAGCTGCAAAAGAGATATCTTTTAAAGCGACCATGC
This sequence comes from Ogataea chonburiensis, assembly GCA_030578415.1. Lineage (NCBI taxonomy): Eukaryota > Fungi > Ascomycota > Pichiomycetes > Pichiales > Pichiaceae > Ogataea > Ogataea chonburiensis. The sequence goes on along the minus strand of JAJMRU010000002.1, from coordinate 351,270 downwards.
TCTGATCAACATTCTCCTCTTCATCGTAGTCATCTTTGTATTTGCGTTCCACCTTGGACCACATGAAAGTGCAATTAGAAACTTCCACTGAGGTATCGCCTGTATTTCTGACACTTGGGAGTCTGTTCGAAAGAGAGATATCGATTTCCTCTGAAAGCAAAAATGTGGACAGTCTATTGAGGGAAACACCACATTCAATCAGAGCAGTCATGAGGGCAGGAATGGCAAAAATAGGATCGGACAACAGATCAAACAGAGACAAGGCCGGGAAAACAATCTCGGGAGTCAGTGGAGTTTTGGAAGTGTAGGCAAAAATGGCGAATGTCGAGCACGAAACGAAAAATGGAACGCATGTCCATGCAAAATTCACCACTGCAGACAAAAGTCCAATTCGGTTCATGTTCTTGAGCTCTTTCTCGTTTCTTGCTTCAGACAGTCTTGCTAGCATCGGTTTCTCCCACGCGTACAGCTTGATTGACTTGACATTGGTGAGAATCTCAGTGACTAGGGAAGTTCTAGCATCTTTTAAAGTCATTTGCTCCCGATGGAACTTTCTTAGACTGCGCACTAAGAGGGTGTTAATTGGCATCATTATAGCCATGGTACCAACACCAGCCCATGTCGCATTCCCGAGAAGTGAATGGAGCGAGATAAGACATAGAACAAGTCTAGTTGGAGCACTGAAGAGTGTCTGAACATAGGATGTCATGTTCTGCAGCCTGTTCACATCAACAGCCATCAAATTGACAATGTCTCCTGTAGATTTTTCAAGTCTAGCTTCTGGAGACAGTCTCATAGATTTGGAGTAGATCAGACTCATGAGACCGGACTTGATTCCGAGCGAAGCCTCGACTGTCTTGATAAAATTTTGATTATAAAAGGTCGCCTCCATAAGGTCCGTCAGAAACATTGCAACAGCTATGCTGAATCCAATGATGATTGGGGGGTCATCAGTACGTCCAAAGAACTTGATGAGCTGCTTGAGAAGCTGGGGTTGGATAAATGAGGTGAAACTGTCCTGCATATCATAAAGCAAGGAAATCAGAATAGGGTATCCAAAAGCGTACATCAGTGCACGTAAAAGAGAAGGCTTAAGTTTTAGCATCTCTGCGTCCCATCTCTGGGCAAGCTTGGGGGCAGCATACTCGGTGGTGACCAAGCTTGGTGGAGCAGGGAGATCGGATTGGTTCAGGGTCTTGTTGCGGTAGCCAGTCATAATCAGTTCGTTCATCCAAGAGAAAGTGAGTTTAGACACTAAATTGATATCTGAGGGCTCAAGGTTGTTCTCCAAACAGTAGTTCACAAGCTGGAAGGAAACTGGGAACCTCCAGTACTCTTGGAACGTGATCGCCCAAGAACACACAAATGCAAGATTTAATGAGACAGTATCCAAAGCCAACTTGTAATCACTGTAATGCTGCTGGAAGGCGATGATTGTGATTATGACCGACTGTAAGGGCCAAAAAACAAGTAGTGTGCCGGGCTGGGCCCTGAATCTGAAAGTTTCAATGAGATGCAGGAACAGTATGGTCAACAAGGTGAACTCGTGATAGGTGTAGACAGTCATTTTCGAAGTCAGACTCAAAGGTACCATCGACCAAGTGTAAAACAAACAAAACAACAGCACCAAAAGGACCTTGATCTGCTGATAACTGGTCCATCTGCCAGAAAGCTTGCTACCGGCAACACCCCCAAACAGCGACTGGTACAGTCCTGAGATGCACATTGTTGAGGAGAAGACCGCCCATACCGAGGCTACAAAACATCTGCTCAACGGATTTGCTCCTGGTTCGGCAAGAGGAGTCAAAAGACAATGTAGCATTTCAGACGTTGAGAAATAAAAATTTAGTGTTTGCTTGGCACCATAAAGTTTGTTATATTTAATTTAATTGTCTTTTGAAAATAGTCCTAAATGAGAAGCGTCACCATGAAGAAGGCAATGAGGGTGGAGAATTTGGAATGCAAGTAGCTGGCACTACTCTCGCAATCGGTCGACTGGTCCAAGAAGTCGTTCTCGTCGTCCTCCAGGAAGATGTTCTCCTCCCTGTACTGGAACTCCTCAGCAGTGATTGGAACGTCCTTTCCATCCTCGATGTCCTGCAAAAGCTGATGGATCATCTTGGCTCTCTTCCGAGCCTGCAATTTGTACGCTTGCGAGTTCTCGCCCTCCTCTGACTCCTGCTCTTGCATCTGGAGCTCCTCGTTGCACTCCTGTTCGTGTGCAACACAATAATCGTCCATCTTCTCAAGCTCCTTGAACGTCTTGACATCCTTCTTTCCCTTGAAGGCCTGTCTGAAAATATCGGCAGCAGTGCTGCGCTTGAGATAGTCGTCGGTAGCATCCAAGAACTTGTTCCACTTCGACAGCGCTCCAGCATCGTTTTCAGAGGCCACTTCTGCAGTGAGCATCTTCATAGCAGACAAAAAGTGTCCATGGGAGCAAGTTCCCAGGAATCCTGCAAACTTCTCCTTGCCCATGGCCAGATACATGTCGATCATGTTCTTGACCTCGTCGACGTCGACTTCATACACCAGCTGTCTTCCCTCGGTGTCGTAGCTCTGGTCCTCTTCCGCGACCGGGCCTTTCACAGGAACCTCTAAACTCAAGCCAGTGGAACTGACAACCGTTCCGGATTCGTCGTCGTACTCCGACCCCTCAACGTCCTCGTGGTCATTTTCATAGTCCTCGACCTCGTCGTGGTCATTATCGTAGTCCTCGACATGCTCGTGTTCTGACTCTTCGTAGTCGTCGACATAGTAGTCTTCTTCATGGTCCTCACGCTTTGCAATGACGGCCTCAGCACTGGAAAAGACAGACTGAGACTCCTTCGAGCCGTGTAATTGCACCGAGTTCAGCTTAGCACGATGCTGGACCGAGACGGCCTCAACAGCACACATACTGGCCAGCTGAGCTGCCAAAATATAGATCGACCAGGATTTACTGGAACAAAGAGAGCTGATTCTAACCATATGGAATTTGTAGATCTAAGGGAATATATGGAAGTTGGAATACTACGTGAACCGCTGTCCAGCTATTTATCTTGTTTTTAAACGCCCATTCCCGTGCCAGCTGCCAGGCCGCCAGATCGAACGCTTTTCCAGGCAGTGCTCTCGAGCTCAAAATATATATATTATCCAGGCTGTGTTGTTGACTTTCTAATGGCCACTCTAGAAGACCCCAAGAAACTGATACTCACGGCGTACGAGTGTCTGCGCAAGATCCTGGACCTGGACACACAGTCCACGCTGACCAATTTCAACACCATGGAGTCGCTCAACAATGCAGCAATCCTGAAGTACAAGGAGCTAGAACCCTATCTCGAGAGTTTGGAGACAGACACCAGGCAAATCAGCTTGGTCAACGCACAGCTGCGGAAATCCGCGCCCAAACTACAGCTGCTGGAAGAGCGGATTCGGAACCTGTCTGTGCTGGTGGAGCAGTTGGATGAATGGTCATCCGAACTGGAAGTCAAAAGCCGTCGCTACGGCCGTAACTAGCATGTGATTCCAGGGTGGGGCGATATCTTTTTACAGGGGCTACCTAATAGGGCATGTACGAATACGAGATTAGCACATGATTAATTAGTCGCAGGACAATTTTTCATATGCCTTCTCCACCGCCTAAATTGTTAGCGACGCGTCGCTCAACAAAAAAAAGAAAACTTTTCCAGGCTCTAGATATATTGCAACTGATAATATATTACCCCAGCTTTTGTTCGAGAATTCCTAGACTGGTTTTTCTATGTCCAGTTAGCACTTCTAGAGTACTAGTTATTAATTCTGCTCATGTCGGACAATGGCTCAAATTTGCGGGCGAGACCGCTCAAGATTGGCGAATTGATAGATAAAGGAGAAGACTCAAGCGAGGAGAACCCCTCCGAGCTGCTGTTGGCTGCCGAGGCACTTGGCCAGCTGCGCAACAGCGCCGAGCTCAAGTCGACCATTCTGGAGAAGGTCACCTCTCATCCGCTCATCTCGAATTCGATCACATATATGTTGGAGAAAACCATCAACACATCCAGCAGCATTCTTCTCACAGACGATAAGACAAAACGCACTCGACCAGACCAAGACACAGCCAGCCCAGAAGAGCAGGACTCCGAAGAGCCTGCAAACTTGCCAAAACGTCCAAAGCTCGACAAAACGCCCAGCGGTTCGCAACTCTCGAACCGACTGCCTCCAATTACACAGCCACGTTTTTCCCGCATGAACACAACTTTACGTCAACAGGTGACTATTTCGTCAGCGATTTCTGCCCAGAAGGGTCTTCAGGATTTGACCGAGCTGAGTGTGCTGAACATCAACATCGAGAGTCGTCGGCGACTAACGATGTTGATCAACTTTCTCAAGATCGGCAACACTCAGCTGAGCGAGCGCATTGAGAATCTCATCAATGTTCTAGCGATCGAAAAGGAGCGAGAGAGACGATCCTCGACTCCGGATCTGACTCCCAAGGGCGGGTCCACCCTGTCTCTTGCGTCATTGGCAACTGCAAGCAGCACTACGTCTTTAGTGAGTCTGCCGAGTGCAGAGGAGGACAGTGCTACGAGCTCTGAGCCTGAAGTTCCTGTGCAGCAGTTGAAGAACGAGATTGTCGGAACCGTCAAGAAAATAGTCGCTGTGGTCTCCAAGGTCTCTGCCAACTCGCTGCCAGAGCCTGCGCGCTCGAATGTGCGTGAGATGCTCCTCAAGCTGCCTGCTAATTGGGCCCAGTCCTTGGAGCAGAACTTGTCGGAGACAGAGGACAACGAGTCTGATCTGGACGACACCAACTCGGTCTACGAGGACTCTCTCGAGTACCCTGAACAACTGTCTGACTCGCAGAAACGAGACTCCAAGTCTCTCGCCCAGCACCTGTTCGCCAACTTATTCAAATATCGCAAGAAGCCCCAACAGCGCGAGCCCACCAACTGGTTCAAAAAGTCTGTCCGCACACAGATCCTGAACGACCCAAACGGACGTGTCTTGATTCTAGCTCAGGAGTCGCTGGATATGATCAACAAAATCATCAAGTTCTGCAACGAGAACTTGGACAAAGCAGAGACCTGGAACTTGTCCAAACAACACCAACAAGCTGCTCACCTAATCAACAAGCTGCAGAACATCACCTACGTGTCGCCAGTCTCGAGCACAGAGGAGACACGTTCTGAAGAGTCGGACCAGGACACCATCGTTGTTCGCGCAGACACCGAAACACTGTAACATCCGTACACCACGTAATTTTTGTATGACAAGGCAAGAAGAAAAAAAAATACCCCAATTAAGCCGATAGTGATGAAGGGCGACGTTTCGTTACAGAATGATTTACTGCGGTTTAAGCTCGCGGTGCTAAACTCTCCTGCATTCACGTCACGGGACTCGGTCATTGGGGATCCTGACGGCGATGTTTCTGTGTTTTCGAATCGCGGGAACAAATTGTTGTACAATTCAGATTCAGTCGACTACACGAGACTGAACTCGTACAGAGACGATATACAGCTCTCCAAGGTGGACGAGATCGATTACGTCACCGGAGACAAGTATCCCAGACTTGTTCTGCGCAGCAAACAACAAACAGTGAATGAGCTGATTGAACGGGAGTTGGACGAGGAGTTCGGCGCGGTCGATGCCAATGGCGACCAATATCACGACAACTTCGACTCTGTTCAAGGTTTATTTGACTCTATTGATGTGGCTGGGATTTTGGCGCCAATAACCCATCCAACTGACATTGTGAATCGCAAGACACTAGCAGAGATCTACAAAAGCACTCATTTGGAAAGACTGGCCGACGAGACCATCCAACTTATAGAAAATGAGCAAAACAACGTCAATCAGCTGAGCAAGCTGATGAATGTTTTTCTAGGCGACTGTCCTGACAATTTACTCGAACACAAAATGGGTCTGCCTAGCTACGATCACAATTTGGATCTGGACAAACAGATCGCTGCGACCGAAGAGAACGGGACTTCCAAGGACATGGACGCTACCCAGGAAGAGGACGAAAATGACACCATCAATGGCAACGGCCAACAGTCCGAAGAACATAAAATGAATTCACACATACACGATCCGTTCTTTAGGCTTCCGGAGTACAAAAAAGATTTCAACTTTGGAGTGAGCAAGCCAGAAGAGGCGGAGGAGTCTAGACAGCTGATACAGATTGCACTTCAGAGAAATGAGGAGTTCATTCGGTCGTTAACGACCATTCGCAATGGTTTCATTAGAGCCAACAGAATGAAAAATAACATCTACAAGTGGTGCAAGGAAATGGCCGAGGGCGAAGACGTTGACCAGGAAAGCGAGGAGAGTGAATGATGTATATTAATGACTTTTCAAAGTTCTAACACAGTTTCGAAATTGTCTGTAACTGGTGGGATTCCACTGAAGAAAGGCACCACTGCCTTCTTCACTATTCCTTCGAATAGCTCATAAATTAGATCTTTGAGATCGTCACCCGTTTGCTTGAAATCGGGGTACGAGTTCACCTCTAGCAGGCTGACGCCCAGTTGGCTATCCACCACAAAGTCGAGGCCGAAAACCTCGAAACAATTAGGAAGTGGTTGGAAATTAATTTTTTCATTGGAAGCTGCCTTGAACAGCTCTCCAACTATTTCATTGATCGAGTTGCAAATCTTGGACTTGGCCTCTGTTGTAAGAACGCTGTTTGCAAGTTCAACCACCACCATTTTGTCGGTTTCTCCTTGCAAACAGGTGTTGGTTAAATGTCCATCCATGCTAGATAAATCGGCAGTGTAAGGATGCTCGCTAAATAGCATAAGCATTCTTTGGTACACAAGTACCTTGAGACTGCCCACACACAGCACATAAGTTCTGATGTGGAATTTTCTATTGTCGTACTCTGGTAGAAGCAATGGATTTGCAATATAGTTCTGGACAATGAAATGACGAAGCTGGGACGTAATCACAGCGTTAGGATCTCCATTTTCCTCGGATTCCTCGAACGAGTCGAATATTTCCTGTAACTGCTCAATTGTCTTGAACACTCTAATGCCCTGTCCCTTATCGCTCATGCTTGGTTTCAAGATAAAAGTCTTTTCCAAGGACTCTTCATTCATTTCCAGCTCTTGTCTCAATTCATAGGCTTCATCCAGGGAATCATCCAAAAATTCAGCATAATCGAGTTCCAGCTGGAAACTCTCAGGAAACGCAGTTTTCAAAACAGAGGTCGGATTTTTGGAAACGTACATTGCAATTGTATTGGCCAAATAGTGCTTGCGTATGAGCGCTTTTCGGTAAATGTAGGAATTGGCCATGTAATTAGTATCACTCATCATTTTCTCGTGGTCCAAATCTTCGTACTCTGCAAACTGGAAAATCTTACGCGAGCTCCCCACGTCCACATATTTGTCCAGTGCCTCCTTAAGTGGGGCATAAACATATGCAGAGGAGGAGTAACCAAGTAAAATAGACTCAGGATTACAGTTCACAGTCGGTCTATACGTTAGATAATAACGGCAGCAAAACTTACTCTAGACTCAATTCTCCAGTATTAAGTCCCTCAACCTCCTTAAAGGTAGCCCTCAGAGCTGTCACGCTAATCATGCGTTCCTTCAAGGCTCTAGCGTCGCTTAGAACGTCGGTAGGTCCCAGATTCTCATGAACAGAGTTGAAATCAGGGGTCCACGTGAATTTTTGACCCTGAGTAATAGTCTGGTCGACGATCTCAGATCCCTGTGCACCAACCGCCTTGGGAGCAGGCGTATACAGCGATCTCACCCACAAGTTGTCCAGAATAGGAGCCATGACGCACTTGGATTTACCCAGCTTCAGGTCTGGACCCAGAGGAATGTTTACACTGTAAAGGTCGGCTTTGTCATCCCAGATCGACAGGAGCTTCTGGATTAGCTTCACAGCAATTAACGAGGCCTCAGTCAGGTGTTCTGGCTGACTTTGAGAGTCGTCATCGAAAGCATACGAAATCGCAATCGACTTTTTTCCTTGCTGCACAGCTTCCATGGCTCCACCGACGGTTCCACTCGACAAAATGTATAGCGCAGAGGAGTTTCTTCCAACATTTGGGCCACTGATCACAAGATCAACAGGTTCCTGAGCAATGTGGTTGACTCCAATGTCCGCACAAGTAGCTGGTGTGCCGTCCAGCAAACACCATTCCTTCATCTTGGGGTCCTTCACGTATTCTGGGTTAGAGTACGCAAACGGACCATGAAACGAGTTGTCTGCAGGGCTATCGATGGCGGAGTATACATAAGAAGCTGTGATATCCTTACCCGCAAGATGGGCCTTTCCGATCCAGGACTTCTGTTCCGAGGGCACACAAATGGTGAGCTTCCAGTCAGTGTGAGCGTGGATGGCCTGGACCAGGTACTTGATGTAGGGACTGGCAGCGTCGTGGGGGGCTCCGTCGTCGTTGGTCAGAAGAACGTGCATTTCAAAATGACTTAAATTTTTTTAGGGAATTAATTTCCTGATTAAAACTCTGTGTATCTATTTAGTTCATTAAGATCGGCTCGGATTGCTTGTATTTTTCGTGACTCAATTTATATCACCCGCTCTTTTGGCAAAATGTCGATAAGCAAGTCGTCGGCATTCAGGCTCAAATGGGACTTTTTGTACTCTTCGAGCAGGTCGAAATATTTGTCGAACAGATACGAGGAGTCCAAAGGACCTCCCTTAGCCTCAGGGTGGAATTGGGTCGAGAAAATAGGCTTGGTCTTGTGGATCATGCCCTCATTGGACAGGTCGTTCAGGTTGATGAAATATTCCTTGAAGTCTGGGTGTAGTGTAGTAGCATCGACTGCATATCCGTGGTTCTGCGAAGTGATGTGGCAGTTACCAGTAGTCAGATCCAGAGCAGGGATGTTGTGAGCTCTGTTACCGTACTTGAGCTTGACGGTCTTGGCTCCCGAAGCCAGGGCGAGCAGCTGGTGGCCCAGACAGATTCCGAAAATAGGAAGCTCTGGGAACAGCTCCATGGTCTGTTTCAAGTTCTCGACTGTAGAAGAGCAATGGGTTGGATCACCTGGACCGTTCGAGATGAAGACTCCGTCAAACTTGTCTGCAATCTTCTGGACAGGATAGTTGTATGGCAGGACAGTAATCGAGGCACCACGGGAAACCAGAGAACGCAGAATGTTCTCCTTAACACCGCAGTCCAAGACAGCAACGTGGTACTTGGCATTTGGAGACGGAACATGGAATGGAGCCTTGGTGGTCACCTTGTGGACCAGGTTGACGGCCTCAGGATCATCGAATGCAGCGTCCTCGTCAGCATCGTAGGTTTCTCCGATGCTGAGTCTGGCCAAACTGGAACCCTGTTCTCTCAAGTACTGGACCAATTCTCTGGTATCAACACCAGTAATGGCTGCAACGCCCTCACGCTTACACCATTGACTCAGGCTCTCAACAGCAGTCCAATGGGAGTATTCCATTGCGACATCACTGACAACAATACCGATACACTGAATGTGAGGAGACTCGAAATACTTGAGCAGGTTGAACTCGTCTCTGGCAGTGCCCGAAGGAACACCGTAGTTACCGATCAGGGGCTGGGTGAAGACCAGAATCTGTCCCTTGTAGGAAGGATCGGTCATGGACTCAGGATAGCCCACCAGTGAGGTGGTGAAGACAGCTTCTCCACTGACATTTTTGTCAGCTCCAAACGAGAAGCCACTAAAGATAGGGCCGTCTCTGATAGTCAGGGTGGCTCTGTCGAGGGTTTTCGTCGAGGAGAGTCTGATAGAGTTCCATCTGGCCACAGGCGAGGCCAATTTTGCGAAAGTTCTAAACATGGTGACTCAGCTTAGGTTGGTATGGATCGTGAAAATTTTTTGTACAATTACCGCGTTACCATTTTGGGACATTTAGGGGCAGAGGCGTTACCCGGGCAAGCAAGTTTTTTTTTTTTTTTTTCAGTTGAATTTCTCGCCAAAAATTTTTCACCTTTATTTTTATTAATTCATCATGTCCCACAGAAAGTACGAAGAGCCAAGACACGGTTCCCTGGGTTTCCTCCCAAGAAAGAGAGCTGTCAAGCAAAGAGGAAGATGTAAGGCTTTCCCTAAGGACGTCAAGTCCAAGCCAGTTTCCCTGACTGCTTTCCTTGGTTACAAGGCCGGTATGACCACCATCGTTAGAGACTTGGACAGACCAGGTTCTAAGATGCACAAGAGAGAGGTTGTTGAGGCTGCTACTGTCATTGACACCCCAGAGCTTGTTGTTGTTGGTGTTGTCGGTTACGTCGAGACCCCAAGAGGTCTTAGATCTTTGACTACTGTCTGGGCTGAGCACCTCTCTGACGAGATCAAGAGAAGATTCTACAAGAACTGGTACAAGTCCAAGAAGAAGGCTTTCACCAAGTACTCCGAGAAGTACGCTAACAACGCTACCGAGATTGAGAAGGAGCTTGCTAGAATCAAGAAGTACTGTTCCGTTGTCAGAGTTCTTGTCCACACCCAAATCAGAAAGACCCCATTGTCCCAGAAGAAGGCCCACTTGGCCGAGATCCAGGTCAACGGTGGTTCTATCTCCGAGAAGGTCGACTGGGCTAAGGAGCACTTCGAGAAGACCGTTTCTGTTGACTCCGTTTTCGAGCAATCCGAGATGATCGATGTCATTGCTGTTACCAAGGGTCACGGTTTCGAGGGTGTCACCCACAGATGGGGAACCAAGAAGCTTCCAAGAAAGACCCACAGAGGTGTCAGAAAGGTTGCTTGTATTGGTGCTTGGCATCCATCCCACGTCCAGTGGACTGTTGCCAGAGCTGGTCAAAGAGGTTACCACCACAGAACCTCCATCAACCACAAGGTCTACAGAGTCGGTAAGGCTGGAGACGAGGCTTCTGGTGCCACCGAGTTCGACAGAACCAAGAAGACCATCACCCCAATGGGTGGTTTCGTCAGATACGGTGCTGTCAACAACGACTTCGTTATGCTCAAGGGTTCTATCCCAGGTCCAGTTAAGAGAGTTATCACTCTGAGAAAGTCTCTGTACGGCCCAACCAACAGAAGAGCTCTGGAGGAGGTCAACCTCAAGTGGATTGACACTGCTTCCAAGTTCGGTAAGGGTAGATTCCAGACTCCTGCTGAGAAGCACGCCTTCATGGGAACCCTCAAGAAGGACCTTGAGAAATAAGTGTATAGCTGATAGTAATATCCTTATTTTTCAATTCGCGTAAATCATGAGGCCGGGTAACACTACTTGGCAATTTGCCCCTCGTGAAAATTTTTTTCCAGGAGTAGAAAAGCAACGTGAAGCTAGGATAAAAAGGGTTAGTGTTCCCACAAGATATTTCTTTATAGATAAATTAAAGATGTCATACGTCCCACCACACAGATCAAGAGGAGATTACGTCCCAAGAGAGTCAGGGGAGTCGTCCAGCAGAGGCGGCTTCGGAGGCAGAGGAGGATTTTCCAACAACAGAGGAAGTTTCAACAGAGGATACGGCGGCGGAAGCAGGGGCTACGGAGGTTCTGGTTTCAGCAGAGGCAATGGATTCTCAAGAGGCGGAGGCTACGGTAGAGGCGGCTCTGGAAGAGCCCAGCCGGGTCAAGGTTCTTGGGTCAATGGAGCTCACAAGCCTGCAGAGCCTAACGAGAGACTGGAGTTAGAGCTGTACGGTAAGGCTGGCGATGCCCAGTTCCAATCATCTGGTATTAATTTCGACAATTACGATGAAATTCCAGTTGAGGCCTCTGGAGACGATGTCCCAGAGCCAATTTCTGAATTTACTTCGCCTCCATTGGATTCCTTGCTCGTTGAGAACATCAAAAAAGCTAGATTCACCAAGCCAACGCCTGTGCAGAAGTACTCTGTGCCTATCGTTGCCAAGGGCAGAGACCTGATGGCCTGTGCTCAGACCGGTTCCGGTAAGACTGGTGGTTTCCTGTTCCCAGTGCTGTCTGAGTCTTTCACCCATGGACCAGCAGAGACTCCTGAACCAAAGAACACATTCGACAGAAGAAAAGCTTACCCTACTGCGTTGGTCCTTGCGCCTACGAGAGAGCTGGTTTCCCAAATTTACGATGAGGCCAGAAAGTTTGCATACAGATCTTGGGTCAGACCAGTTGTTGTTTACGGAGGTTCCGATGTTTACGCTCAAATGGACCAGCTGAAGCAAGGCTGCGACCTTTTAGTTGCTACCCCAGGTAGACTGAATGACCTTCTGGAAAGAGGTCTTATTTCACTCAAGAACATCAAATACCTTGTTTTGGACGAGGCCGACAGAATGTTGGATATGGGTTTTGAGATTCAGATCAGACACATCATCCAGGGTTGCGACATGCCTCCTCCAGGTGAGAGACAGACCTTGATGTTCTCTGCCACTTTCCCTAAGGAAATCCAGATGATGGCCAAGGACTTTTTGCACAACTACATCTTCCTCTCAGTTGGTAGAGTTGGATCTACTTCGGAGAACATCACTCAGAGAATTCTTTATGTCGAGGACGACGAGAAGAAGTCCAGTTTGTTGGACATTTTGACTTCGAACGAGGAGACTCTCACTGAGGGTTTGACCTTGATTTTCGTGGAAACTAAAAAGATGGCAGACATTCTGTCCGACTTCCTGATCAACCAGGATTTCCCAGCCACCTCTATTCATGGAGACAGAACCCAATACGAAAGAGAGAGAGCTCTGGAGAGTTTCAGAAGCGGAAGAACGCCAATTCTGGTTGCTACTGCGGTTGCTGCCAGAGGTTTGGATATTCCAAATGTCACCCACGTTATCAACTACGACTTGCCAAACGACATTGACGACTACGTCCACCGTATCGGTAGAACTGGAAGAGCCGGAAACACTGGTGTCGCCACTGCCTTTGTCAACAGAGGTAACAAGAACGTTGTGAAGGACTTGGTGGAGATTTTGAGCGAAGCTAACCAAGAGGTTCCAGACTTCCTCACGGTCATTGCCAGAGAGAACTCGATGGGAAGAGGCCGTGGAAGAGGAGGCAAGACTCAAAACAGGGACTTCAGAAAGCATGGTGGAGGTTCCGGATATGGTGGTAACGGATACGGTAGATCCAGTTACGGAGGGGGCTCCAGTTATGGAGGAGGAGGATACAGCAGTTATGGCAATGGAGGAGGATACAATAATTTCGGTGGCTCTGCCGCCTCAGCATCGTCATCTCAATGGTGGTAATTCTATAAACGAAGGAAAGCAGGTAATGATTTGCTCCGATTGCTTTTTGGAAGAGATATAAAGAGAAGAATTTGAAAATAGACGAGGGGATGAGAGTCATGATGGGATTTCGATATATTATTCATTTGTGCGCTGGACCGATTTATTGATCTGCTATATCGCAGGTCATTGTACATTCAATTCGATTATTAGCATTTTGTCATTGTTTGGTTTTATGATAGAAATGTTTTTCTGGTGCACTTAATGATTAGTGATGATGGTTTTACAGTTTGGGTTTCTTCTTTATTATTATTGACCTTCCTGTATATTGCTAACAAGTTAGTTTTAAGGCTGTGATTTTTGTAAAAAAATATATGGGGAAAAAACATTGTAGATTTAATGTTTGACAGGGGCTTGTGAAGGTTTCTGTTTTACGCTATAATCATGTTTCCAAACTTTAACAAGTCTAAGAGAACTGGAGGCTCCAGTTCCAGGCGAAGTGCTGCCAGCGATCATCGTTCCCAGTACCAGGAATCGCGCTCCCCTATTAATAGCATCCCTATCCTGGAGGACGACGAGAACGCCTCTGACGAGCCTGGTCCTCAACTACCTTCGTTCAATTATTCAGCTAATGCGGATCAGTCAGACCAGCAGAATGAGCTACACACAGCCAATTCTCTCACCAAGGAGATCGACGATGATTTCGATCAGGACTTCTACAGGGACACCAACCAATTTATGTCACCCACCCCTGCTCCAAGGGCGAAACCTGCTTTGAACATTGACGTCGAGCAGGACTCTTCAGAAGATGCGTCTACAGAGGACGAGGTCTCACATTCGTCACATATGAGACCTGTTTCAAGTGTAAAGTCACAGGAATCTACAGACTCGCTGAGAACGAAGATGAAACGTCAGTTTACGTATCCCAAGCAGGAAGATTCGTCCCCGCGTAAGCGAGGAAGTTCGTTTGTGTCTCGTCTGTTTGGAGGACATCCTCCTCAAGCAGGACTCACCCCTGGAGCGAGTAAATCTTCTCGTGAACGGGTGCCCGACGAGGAAGAAAAAATAGAAAACGACATTCCTTTGCGGACTTTTGACACCGACCAGCTGCGTTTTGAGGCCAACGGTCTGGTGGCACAGCATATGAGAGACAATAAGGACGATTTTTCATCGTCTGCATCAACATTGCATCATAGTTCGAGTGGCTTATTTATGGCTCCAAATCCAGAGCTGGGAATTGGAGATTTTGATGACCTCAACGACGACGACTATTTACAGTTCGACGCCTCAGACTCTATCATTGATCGTCCCAAACGGGTCAGGAAAGGAGTTGTTTCCAGTCTTTTGGCATTATACAACCCACAGACCAATGCAAGCTACTATACAGACAACTCTGGAGCCCAAACTCCACGAAGTGACTACTCCGATACGGAAAAGCTCATGAGTGCAGATGCTTTAGAGGCACAACTTCGCAGCATCCAGAGTGGAGATAGCTACAGTATGACCAACGTGTCGATGAACTCGCTACCTGTCGATGTTCATGGAGCTGCTTCCTCTTCAGAGGGAAAACTGCACAAACATAAAAGGGCAGCCCGTTCGGCCTCGTCTTTAACCCAGATGTTCAAGAGTTCAAAGAAAGATGCCAATAAGACAACGTTCAATGACAATTTCGGCCTGCCTACGTTTTCAAAGCCCAAGACCCAGGATAAGAAGGGCAACAAGATGGTTTTGAGTTTTGACGAAGGAGCTCGGTCCAAGAGACGCAAGCGGATGAAGCGGAAATTCAAAAGCGAACAGCGGGCTCGTATTACCGTTCACATTGCAGATGTTTTACAGAGACAGAGATTCATCTTGACTCTCTGCAAGGCCTTCATGTTATATGGTGCACCAACGCATCGTTTGGAGGAGTATATGTCCATGACTGCCAGGGTGCTTGAAATAGATGGCTCTTTCATTTACATGCCTGGATGTATGATTGTGTCGTTTGGCGACGCTGCAACACGGACCAGCGACATGAAGCTTGTTCGTTGTCCCCAAGGTCTGGATCTAGGCAAGCTGGACGAAACGCACGACATATACAAGTCTGTGGTGCACGATCGAATTGGTGTTGAGGAAGCATCTGGGAAACTTGACGGGATCATGGGACGTAAACCCAAATTCAACGCGTGGCTGTGTGTGTTCTTCTACGGGTTTGCGTCTGCAATGGTGACTCCATGGGGGTTTGGGGGTTCGTGGATTGACATGCCAATATCGTTTGGAATCGGCCTCTTAATTGGCTTTCTGCAATTTTTCATCAGTCCTCGTTCTGCATTGTACTCCTCAGTTTTTGAAGTCAGCGCAAGCATCATCACCAGTTTCATTGGACGGGCCATTGGATCGATCAACGACGGAAACACCTTTTGCTTTGCAGCAATTGTTCAGGGCTCGCTGGCTTTGATTTTGCCAGGCTACATTATTTTGTGCGGCTCGTTGGAGTTGCAGAGCAGAAATTTGGTGGCCGGCAGTGTGCGTATGTTCTACGCATTTATTTATTCTCTGATGCTGTCCTTTGGCATTACGTTGGGCTCTGCATTATACGGCTGGATAGACCATGGAGCCACCTCCCAAACAAGCTGCACGTCCGACGTGGCAGCAGAATGGAGAATCTTGTTGGTGCCTCTTTTCACTATCGGCCTGGCACTCATTAACCAGGCCGCATGGACCCAGCTCCCAGTGATGATACTTATTTCGGGCTGTGGCTACGTGGTGACATATTTCTCGAGCTTGCATTTCAAGTCGCAGACCGAATTTAATGCCACTCTTGGATGTTTTGTTATCGGCCTGGTCAGTAACACCTACACACGACTGTTGAAGTCTTTTAACAAGGTTTTCAGTCAAGGGTCATTCATGACAGTCTCCATCATGCTGCCAGCTATCTTTGTGCAAGTTCCCTCAGGAATTGCGTCCCAAGGGTCCCTCTTGGTCGGAGTTGATAGTGCCAATCAGCTAGTCAACGGTTCGACCTCGTCGACCTCGTCGACCTCGTCGATTTCCTTCGGAATGGTCATGATCCAGGTCGCTCTGGGAATCAGCGTCGGACTCTACATGGCCACACTAGTGGTGTACCCATTGGGCAAGAAACGGACAGGCCTATTTTCTCTATAGTGCATGTAAAAAAAAAATGTTACCCTCCTGGGGCTCTCGACATTTTTCAAAAACAAGATTCAATTTTATAGCATAAGGCAGCGAACTCAAAAGCACAATTCCAGCAAAATGCCTACTCCTGCAGAGTTGCTTGCCCAAAAACATAGAGTTATGTCTGAGGAATCCGAAACTCCTCTCGCATCTGGAACGGAGCTTTCTACTCCTTCGTCGGCGGTGTCCGAATCGACCTCCGATGAGCCTGACGCTGATGAAGAACAATCGGCCAAGACCGCAGCGATAAAGAACATCAAGGTGTACGACGAGGCCAGCTTTCCCACCCTGGGCGTGTCCATGGGGTCAGTTCCTACAAAATGGGGCCCTTCGATCTCCAATGGACACCCAAAACCAGTCACCTCCCAACCGTCGTCTTTTAAGCCGGCAGTTAAATCGACAAGCACTCAATTGACTTTCATCGTGGACGCTTCCGAGCAGCTTCCGGTGTCTAAAGGCGACTTCCAGGCGCTCATCTCCAAGATCAAAACGGATTACGCCGTCAAGGTCGAGTCGACTCTGTCTGCCACCACCAATAAACGGACATTTTTGTTGAGCGGTCCTATCGCTACTATCCAAAAAGCCAAGAAGGACTTGATCAGACAGCTCACCAAGCCTGTGAAACTTGAGTTCAAGATTCCGTTCAAGCTGAGATCGACGGTGATTGGTTCTCAGGGTAGAACCCTGAAGCCAATTCTTGAGTCTACCGGTGCCAAGATCGACATTTCCAAAACTGGCGAAAACGAGTCGGCCGACGACGACGACTTGTTTGCCAATTTGTGCACTGTCACTGTCGAGGGAGACTTGCAGGGATGTGAAGAGGCTAAGCACAAGATCACGAAGCTTGTCAACCAACATACCCAGAATCTCAGTGTTAAAGTGGTGGTCGACGAAGGTCTCAAGCGTTTCGTCAACTTGGAGCTTAAACAACAATTGCCAACAGACATTGAGGTCGACCTCCCTCTCGAGGACTCGCGGTCATCGGCTGTGTTTCTGTCGGGTCCCCGCGAGTCTGTTCAGGCCGCTAGAGTGACCGCGAAAAAAATAATAGAATATTTGGCCTCCAAGATTGTGACCGAGGAGCGCTCTGTTCCAAAAGCCATTCACCAATTTCTGGACCAGGACAAGATATTCGCGGTGACTGGCGTTTTGGTCGAGACCCCGCCAGCCGACTCCGAGTCTGCTGTGGTGAAGTTCGTGGGGATCAAGGAAAACATCCCTAAGGCCATTGCTTATGGCAAGGAGCTGTCGCAGGACTACGCCACAGACTCATTGGACTTGGGACGGTCCCACGGAGGAGACTATCTGCATGCAAAATCCATCACTGCATTTTTCAAGTACTTCAAGCTCCTGGATGGCCTGTGTTCCAAGTACAATGTTCAAATCAAGACCCCAAGCTATAAATCGCTGGCAGACGATAATGTCAAGTCTGTGAATCTTGAATTTGCATGCGCCAAGGCCGAGAAAGACTCCCTCAAGTCCACCAGAAGAGAGATCGTTGAGATGGTCAACAAGATCACCCCGTCATTCGTGCGTATTGTTAACGATATCGACACCTTTGTCGTGGACGCTATTGACACTTCCAAGGCTGAAGAGAAGGGAGTTAAAATCGTCCCATTGGGCAAGCTTGCAGGCGTTACCAACAAGTTGGTGCTTTTGTATCAGCCTAGTGACTACGAGTTCCTTCCTTCTCTCAATGACACCAACGAGACTTTGGAGTATGCCGACCGCTCGCTTGACAGTCTGAGAGAGTTGAGCAAAAATATCTCCAAAGAGGTTGTGCAGATGAGCAGTGCTGATCAGGATGCCAACTCGTTGGACGTGGTGGTTTCCAAGTACGACTCGAAGGTCGAGATTAGACTCCACCAGAACGAGCAAGGGGTCAGCGAAGACGAGCTTCTTGTTGTTGGATACAAGACCGAGATGTCTAGTGCGGTCGAGGAGCTGAAGCAGGCCATTGAGGAGATCAAGAACTACGAGACTGCCTCTAAGTACAACCAGACGTTTGGGTTCCCAACGAGCGAGCTGTCGAAGCTGATTGGACAAAAGGGATCGAATCTTCAGTCTATGCAGCAAGAATATGGCATCAAAATCGATGTTTTAAAAGGAGACGACGCAGTGACTGGCGATAAAACACAAGTCAAACTTACTGGTCTGAAGAGTCGTGTCGTGGAGTGCGAGAAGAAACTGGTCCAGATGGGCAAGAAGTGGGCGGACGAGAAGACTGTGGTTCTCAAGATCGAGCAGAAGTACCACCGCAAGCTTATTGGGCCTTCCGGAGTGTACGTGCTACGTCTGATAGAGAAGTACGGAGTCAACATCAAATTCCCATTTGAGGGAGCCAGCGGACGCCAGGACGAAGTGGTGATCCGGGGTCCGTCCAAGGGTGTTTCCAAAGCCGAAGAAGAGCTCAAGGATCTACTTCAGTACGAAAAGGAGAACGGCTTCAAGGAGACTCTCAAGATTCCTGTGGCGATCCTTCCTCGTGTGATTGGTAAGTCTGGCGAGCAGGTGAAGGACATCTCTGCCGATACCGGTGTGGACATCAAGCATCTGAGAGAAAAGATCGACGGAGAGACAGCAGAACTCGAGCTGACGGGATCGAAAGAAGGTATCAGGGCTGCAGTGAAGAAGATCAACTCGATTGTGGACCGGATCGAGAACAACGTGACACGCTCAATCGACGTGGACACCAAGTACCACAAGCATCTGATTGGTCCTGCAGCCTCCAAAAAAAGGGAAATCATCCTCAATGCATGTGGACCAAACGACGAGGTGGATTTCAAGAGACTTTTACAAGTTCCCAATGTGGGCTCGAACTCGACCAAGATCGTGTCTCAGGGCAACAAGGAAGTGGTGGAGAAAATCATCGAGCAGGTCAAGAAGATTGTCTTCGACCTTGAGAATGTGGTGGACGAAACAGTGACAATTCCAAAGAAGAAACACGGTCTTTTAATCGGATCTGCAGGACTCGTGAGACGGGGCATCGAGTCTGAGTACAAGGTCAGAGTGGAAATTCCAAAGATCAGTGTGAACTCGGACCAGGTTCACGTTCGCGGATCTCCAGAGAATGTCGAAAAGGCCAAGGCAGCAATGTTGAAGCTGATAGAGTAGAGAGCTGCATAGATAAAAGAAAAAAAAGTTGGGTCGATTGATTTTATATCTTGCGTCGATCGTCGGTGCAGTAGCAAAAGTGTGTAATCATCAAAATATCTATTTCCATTGGTAATCGACATCTGTCACGCAACAAACAATCGAGATGGACATGGAAGCAGAATTTGAGGACTTCCAGAGGAAGAACACTCCCTCTTTGATTGGATCGTCGATAAGAAACTCGAGCACTCCTTCGGGCGAGCTGGACAAGGAGGAACCCGAGTCTGTGATTTTGGATCGTGCACGTTCCAGCTCCAGACCCGTGGTCAAGTCGAACCCGTCCACTTCCAACATTGGCTTTGTTTCGGTGGAGGAGCTCAAGGCCGAGGGAGGACTTGTCAACGACGAGGAGGGAGAGGTTCTCGAGTCGATCTTGGACGAAGAGGGTCACGTCAAAGAGGACGCTTTGCAGGTGACAGAGCAATTGAAGACGGAAGAGCATTCAGACGGCAAAACTACACTGCCTGCTACAGTTGTGGACCAGCTTAAAGAGCACGAAGAAATTTTTGGCGGTGACGTTGGCAAATTTGTGGCGCCAGCTGCCGCCAGCTCTTCAGATGTTTCAGACTTTAAGTATGTTAGTCCCAACGTTGAAACCCCGCAAGTTGAGGAAAAGAAGTCTGAAATCATAGAACCAGGCAAATTGACCACTGTGGACGATATACTCAATCAGATCAACGAGGGAAGCAAGGAGCTTGCCGAGCCAAAGGAAAATACCAAGCCAAAAGTGGAGCCTATGATTACTACCGAACCTGTGGTGCCAGACCACACCATTGAGATTGACCAGCAGTTCACTGCCCCTGCCAGCATGAGAGAAGGCTCTAGCTCCCGACTGCTTGCCAGCAGGGCCCGTTCGCGGTCTCGCGCTGGAGGAAGCTCGGGGTCTCCGTTCAGAGAGGGTGTTGGGATGTTGAGGCCGCACTTGGCCAAGGGAGACTCGTATCACAGTGGAGTGTCGAACGACGAGTACAGTCAATCGTCGGCTGACGGGGATGTGCCTGTCAGCGAGAGAAGACCCAGACACGACCCTGGGTCTGTGCGGATCTCGAACTCTTCTTCGCTGAACTATCTGCGCTCGATTTCTCGTTCGCGGTCCCGAATGGCCAACGATGTTGATGCAATTGGGAAGGATCGTGGTGCTGACCAGGAGGAGTTAAAAGAAGAGGGTGTTCTCATGCATGATGGAGATTTTTCGCAAATGGCGGATCTAGAAGACGCAATTAGCAACGCTCTGAATATTGTGGAAAATTCCAAGAGCGTTCAAGATGGGTCTAAATTTGGCAGACAGAAAGAGAATATTGTGAGTGATTTGCAAAAGTCGGTGAGCACGCAGGATCTGGCGCTGGTGAAGGAGGAGGATGAGGACAGAGATGTCTTGAAAGATAAGACCAACGTTATTGAGCCTGCAGCAGAAGAGAAGGCTGGTACTGATCCTGAGCCTGTTGAAAGAGAGGAAAGTCTAGAGGGGCAGTCTGCGGCTGACGAGACAATTGGTGAGACGACCGCTATCCAGCTAGAGAAGGACGAACTTGAAAGTGACAGAGAGGAGCCTGAGACTCCGAGCGAGAAAGATCCCGAAGACGCAGATGGCGATAAGCAAGATGAGGAGGAGAAGAGTGATGGAGATAAGGAGGAGGAGGAGGAGGAGGAGGAGGATGAGGATGAGGAGGATACGGAGGAAACAACAGAGACCCAAGAGACCCCAAGCGAAGAGTTCAAAAAGGAAACTGTTGCACCTGTTGAATCCGACTCGGAGGATATAGACGAGCTTATCAAGGCTGCAGAAAAAGAGCAGGCCTCAAAGGGTGCATCCTCTGCTCCCGGTGGATCTGTTTATGTTCCGAAAGTTGAGAAAATGGCATTTGAGGACGAGCCGGTTTATATCTACACATCCTTGGCAGGTGGTTTCCAGATTGCGACACGTACAAATAGACTCCAGACCATTCTCACTGCTAACAGAATCGAGTTTGGATTCAAGGATTTGGGCACCGATGAGGAGGCCAAGAAGGTTTGGAGAAGATACAGTGGCGGGAAGACTTTGCCTGGAATTGTTAGAGGAAAGGACGACTTCATTGGCAACTGGCAGGACATTGAGGATGCCAATGAGAATTATGAAGTGAGATCGTTGATTTTTGAGACATATTAAATAAATTTACCTCTAGAAATGGCGTAGCCAGTCAAGAAGGATGCGACCCAGGGAAAGCCACTTGACGGATTCAAAATCAAAGACATGATTCCCGGTCCCGGACAAATTCCAGCGATTCCCCACCCTAGTCCAAAAGCAACGTTTCCAAATAGGAAGACCCATGGGGTATCATCGCTGAAGCTCAAATCATACGCATCTGCCAGAACTGGCATTTTCTTCTCCTCCGCAGCTGCAGGAGCAAATGTTCTCCATACTAGAATGTTTGGGATTATTGTAAAAAGTGGGATCATCAGTAGGGATGGATCGAATTTATCGATGGTGAGTAGAGATAAGAATCCTAGAACTTTTGCTGGTTGGACCATTCCGGCGACAAACAATCCAAACCCAAAAATCGTGCCAACAAGACACCCCGTCAATATACGACCAGCGTATATAATTGATTGGTTTCCTGTCTTCTTCACGCGAGCCATAATAATTGGTGATATAATATAAGCAATAAAACATTGTCCTAGTAGCAAAAAAAGAGGCCGTTTGTGCTCTGAGTAAACAGTGAATAATTTATCATAAGTATAGCAAGGGACTCCACAAGATGGGCCACTTTGCAGAATGTATGCAGTTGCCATTGCTGTGACACTAAAGACGCAAGTGGCAACGAAACTTCTCCACCTGAGTCTACTCAGTCCTCCCAGCATGTGTCCAGAAGTACATCCACAACCGTAAGAGGTCCCGAGACCCACGAGCCCTCCGCTTACAATTGACTTCATTAACCCAATTTCTGGAGCTTCTGTGGGCAGTAAAAATCCGAGCTTTATTTTGGCTATCGTAGCTGAAAGTACAAGGCCCGCAATTATAGGAAGATTCGAAACACTTGGGTTGAAGACCGAATTATAGAGAAGACTGGAAAACCCCACTGTTCTGCCCTCCACATGTAGAAATGTGGTGGAGGCGAAATGGATCAATATCGCCCCTAGAATTGATTCAATTAGGCTGAACATAATGGAAGCTAAAGTATGAAATGTAATTAAATTTTTAGACTCTCAATTTTTTTGCTAATTTTTTTAATCATGTCTGAATCTGAATTTGAGGAAGAAATCGAGAGTTCTGATACCTTCTTGGGCTTTGTGGACGTGAAAATCTCCGAGACAGAAAAGCCCGATATTGAGGACACTTTCATCGGCGGGTCTCCTCTTTGGCTTCATCCAAATTCTCCTCCTCCAAAAGATTTAGTTGAATGTGCTAATTGTAAGAGTCCATTGCATCTTCTGCTGCAGTGCAACGCAAATCTTGAAAACACATTCTACGACCGTATAATCTACGTCTTTGGTTGTGAGAAGCCAGGATGTCGTAGAAAAAAAGGCTCAGTCAGAGCTTTGAGAGCATTATCTAAAGATCCAGAGGTCATCAAAAAAAGAGAACAGGAACTAAAAGACTTTGAAGATAAAAAGAAGAAAGCTATCGAGAAACAGGAGGAGGAAAAGCGCAAACTGGAGACGATTTCAAAAAGCTTATTTGATCATTCTGACTCGCCAAACTCAAACAATGTGAATCCATTCGCCAATCCATTTGCTGCACCAGCTGCTCAGAATCCATTTGCGCAGCCAGAGACCAAACCAGAACAATTAAAGCCATCATACGCTGATGTCGCAAAGCCAGTAACGACTACATCTGTGTCGAAAACTACGAGAGAAAAAATTGATCTTCCAGCTTATCCGGGCTATATTTTGTATGTGGATCAAGAAGACTTGGATCCAAAAAAGCAGGTCTTGCCCCCCCTCCCGGAGATGAATGCATCTGAAGAACCTGCTCCCCAGCCTAATACATCCAACCCTTCGAAAATTCCTGCAATGGACGAAAATATCTCTAAGCTGGTGGACGACCCGACATTCCAGCATTTCTCCAATATTGTGTCTTATAATACAACTCAAGTCTTGCGATACGACTTGAATGGGTCACCATTGCTATACTCTTCCAAGGACGATGTTGCTAAATTATTTTATGATTCAAACGGGAGATTGCGCCCCAAGTCATTGATTCCAAACCCTCCTTTTAATCCATCTTCAGAGAGACGGTTCGAGCTGCAATTAATGCCCAAGGCGATTATCGATTTGGAAGCAGAAATCGATGACATTATGAATGGTATGGAATGGGGAACAATCATGGTTGCAACCGATGCAAAGGATTGGATCCCTGAACACATGTTCGATGAAAATCATGTCGGTTATGTAGAAGAGTGGTGTGGTGTGCAGTGGGAAGAAGAACTCAAACTGAATTAGATATCATTTATAATCCCATCAATCTTGTCATTTTGACGTCTTCAATCAATCTATCAATATCTCTGAAATTGAGCTCATTCTTTGCAAAATGTCTGTGTTTGTCCATGAGAATGTGTTCATCAAAATCATCATACTTGACCCGACAGTTCTCGCAGTAACCAGGCTTCATTTCAGTCTTGCTCTTGCGTGCGGGAGGGACGTTTGCAAAATCTTTCAATTGTTTCTTCTTCACCTTTAAGGACTGTTCAAACAATGGTTTGTTGACAGAATACAGTGGACCATCTTCATTGGCGCCTTCAAGTTTAACTCTGTCCACAGGAGTTTCTAAACGCTCGTTACTCTGTGGTCTTGGTGTACATTCCGGCCCTTGCATGATTGTTGGAGCTTTCACGTTGTCAACAGCATCGGGAGTTTGGAGCTCAAGGGGCACTCTTTTACCATTTGGTGTTTGCGCGGTCTCCGGATTAATGTTTTCTTTTTGTGAAGATAGCTTTTTGGCCTCCTCAGAAGTGATGAACTTTGGGTCTCTCTTGACGTTCACAACACGAACCACGCGATCTTCTTTTCTCACTTTGTAAATCTTCATCGTAGCTTCCTTCCGCTGAACAGGCTGAAGTGGTCCAAAAGTCATCATCTTCCTCTTTTCACTTGCGATCTTCTTGTTGAAAACCAAAGAGTGAGACGGACCTAATCCATTTCCGAGTCCATTGATTGAACCCTGGCCAGACAATAAGTTCGATCCTGACTGCGTTTGGACAACACCAGATGCCTCAATCTCACCATATTCGTTCCCAATTTTGTTATGCATAACTTCAACAGTTGAATCCTCGCGAACAAGTCTAGCAGGAGGAGCCATAGCGCATGTTTCTTCCTCCTCCAGACTATTTTCATGAGAATCGTCATCTTCTTCTAGTAATGGTTCTGGAAGCTGCTCTACCTTTCTTCTCTTCGGTTCAGGCTGCTGCACGGTCTCCCCATAATACGATTCCTCCCATAATCTTTTGAAATCCACTCTTTCTTCATATGTCAGTGATTCCTGATTAGCGATGTAGGATGCCTCTATAATTTTCTGGCGATATTCTTTGGTTTCTTCAAGATACTGAAGTCTTCTTTTGTGGCGCTTCTCAGGATTTCCGGTCACAGTATCCTCAATGAACAGTGACCTTCCATTTGTAGATTTAGTCAATTTGGGGTAATCTGTCGCGCTTGTAGGCCATTCCTTGATAACTGTTGGTCTAGTCTGTTGTCGTAAGTCATACACATAGAAGTAGTATCCCGTGAAGTATTTAATGTCATCTCTCTTTGCGTTTGGATCCCTATCGTTTGGTCCAAAGAGTTTTTCGTTCTTGAGAAGAGAAGACAACTTTCTTTTGAGTGAAGACTCATCTTCAGGGATTGGCTCTCCCAGATTTGTCATAAACCTGAAAACCTTTTCATATGTCCAGACCTTTAGCTCATTGCGTTTTGCTATGCGAAAAATATCTCCAGGGGGGTATTCGGTGTTTTTATTGTATGGCCGTCTCGAAACGATAATCGTCACATTTTCACTAAAAAATCTCTCAACAGAGGCACCAAGCGACTGCAGGGCAAGCTTTGCGCGTTCCTTTTCTTTCTCGTTCTTTCCTTCGTCGTGTTCGAAGTATACCACGCTGACCTTTAAAATCTTTCTCCAGCTTTGTTGCCAATCTCTTAATTCGGGGCCAGTCATGCGATTCAGTTGCTTTTTTATCGTTGCAGGGGGAGCGGCAAGACTCTTTATCGTCTCTCCTAGTGCGGGGTTGGTGAGGTCCACCTTCTGATCTAGAAGTGTTTTGCGTTGAGCTGCATTTGAATTGAGCGCGGACTTGGATGACTCCTTCAACGGGACCCGTTTGAGCGGTTGTCGTGGATCTAAAGCGTGATCCATGATGTTCCGTATGCTAAAAACTTGAAACCACTGATGCTAATGCTAATACAAGTAAGACGATGCTCAATAAGTGAGATTCAGTGATTCAGCTTTGTGTATCCATCAATCAAACGATCGGAGGTCTAAAACTCTGGTCTCAAAAACTAAATGGACAGATGTATGCGTGAACAGGTTCAGGAAAAGCAAACGACTTGAATATCAAGCTTTTTCCCGCTTCAATGTATAAAATTGACTTGTCTTGAAACACGTTAAATAAACAAAGACGAGAAAAACACGCACTTTGTATATATTTTTTTTTCCCCTTTGAGAGAAGGCCGTGTAGAGGTGTATATAGACGGATTAATACTTCAAGGAATAAATATTCTACAATTAAAGCAGATGCTCAACTCGAAAAGCATATGCAAATTGCTGTCCCAGGTGATACAGCCTGTGCCAGAAATTACAGTCTCCAAGCCCTATTCGATCTCATTGCTATCTACCAAGTCCAAGCTTGCACTGGTGTCATGTTTCCAAACTGCAGCCAGCGATGAGGTCAATCAAGATTCTGAGGATTATATCAACGCCAACATCAGTCCGTCCGAGAATTTACGCATCATGTCTTTGATCAGTCTCCGTTCCTGGAGCGAGAAGAGTAATCCGGATCAAGACTGGCTGGTGATACGATTCAACTCATATCTCATCTATCTGTACAAAATAAGCGAGGAATATCTCGTGATGATGTGTTGCGATATGCAATATCCAAAGGTGCTGGCCATCAAGAAACTGGAAAGATTGAGTTCTGTGATGGAGACACAACTATAGGACACGTTTAACATATGACTTCTATTGGAACATATTTCATGCTAATTACACCCTTCTATTCGTCAGAATCGTATTCCTGATCTTCGTCGACGTAATCGTCTTCGTCTTCGTCATAATCGTCTTCGGCCTCATCATAGTAATTATCCTCCCACCAGTCCTCGTCCTCCTGGCGCTCGTCCTCCTCTTTGGAGTTTTGTTTGAAGTCTTCAACCTTCGGCATTACAAAGTCTTCGGGAATGTTGGACTGGGATCTGGCCACCTCGACTGCTATCCGTTTGCGGTACTCCTCGCGGTGCTTCTTAAACGAGATGGCTGCATCCACGTTGGCCGGACTGGATATATTTGGATCTTCTAGTAATGAGATGATGGATAGTAACACAGACTCCACACTTTGCGCCGGAGACCATGTCTCGTTATCGGGTTCGTCTGTTTGGTCGTTTCCAGACTCGTGCAAGATTGAGATACAGAGGCGACCGTCGTTGTAAACATTTGGATGATAGATGGGAGGAGTGAATTTAAAACCTGGAGGAGAAAATGGATAGTTCAGAGGGAACTTCAGCTGGCCCTTTAGATATGCCCCGTTGTAGTCGGCATCTTTATCAACAACTATAAGAGCCACTTTCCAAGTGAAAATATTGTCGTCGTCAATCTCCACGTGCACTTGTTTCAAACCCGTACGTGGATTCGATATATCCTTGTACTCTTTCCAAAGTCTTTTAGCTGCCGCCTGCGTCGCCATAGTCAGAGGATCGAAATAAAACTACCAGTACGCTCTCGCCGAATCTGAAGGCTCGAGTCCTAATTTAGACAATCACCCTTTGTGTTTGGTAATAAACCACAGATGCTGCCAGTTTGAGCGTGTGATCAATTTTTACTATAAACATTTTCCAGGGCAAATCGTCCTTGAAAAACACTACCATTAAAATCGTCGCGTCGATATTATATAGGTCTACCAGACTTGGAGTTCTTCAAATAGATCGATTCTCACGCCCAGGCTGCCTTCCAACACAGCGTGCGCCACCACGTCCCGGATCGTGTCAACGAGGATATCGGACCCGCAAACAACGATGGCCAGGCCATGTGGGCGCCCTTCTGTTCTGGCCTCTTCAACCACTGCACTGATCAGTTTGGAGACATCGGGTCTCATTTTGTGAACCGTGTAGTCCGCCAGATGCTCTTGCGATAGCTGTCCCATGACTCTGGCCATCAGCTCTTCGGAACTGATCGACGTAAGCGGAGTCTTGGCGTTCGGAGCCTCGGTGGACGGGCGCTGCACCAATTTGTTTTCTCGAGTCAAATAAATGCTCTTCGATACAAAATTGTGCTTGTCTTTGGTCTGGAGGTCCAGCAGTTCGCGACCAAACCATCTCAGTGCTGTGAAATAGGGCGAAATCCAGACAAAATGGATCTTGCGTCTCCAGCCATTGGACTCGGCTTGGTCAAGCTGATGCATACAGTGGTAGTACGGACCAGGGATTCCGTTTCCTCCAGCAAGAAGCAGGATGTTATCGTAGCTGTCCAGCTCCGAGGCGTGTCCGTATGGTCCCTCCACAGCGACGCGCAGCTGGGATTCTCCAGCTGTTAAAAGATAGTCGTATAGCGCTTGCGTCATTCCATGCTTTTTCTTGATGTAAATTCGGATTTCGTCGCCGACTGAATATATTGTAAAAGGGTGACTTTCCCAGAGCTTCCATGACACCGATGGGGAAAGAATGTATAAATAAACATAGCAACCAGGATATGGCTTCCAGTTGGATGGCTTGGGGATATTAATTATAATGGTCTCAAAGTGTAGTTTGAAAGTTGCCTTGGGGGTGCCGAATCTCGCGATCTTGAGCATTCTCCAGATCCGGTCGAGAGCCCAAACTCCCATACTTGCAAAGACCCACTCGTGATATCCAATATCCTTAACGTGCATGAATGCAGCAACAATGAATATAAAAGCCAAAAAGATGTGCAACACCAGGAACAGTTCGTACCATCTGCTGCGGAAATAGAAAATGGCCTGGAGCACCAGGAAACAGCCTGCTTCCAAACAGCGTTGACCAAACCACCAGTAAGCTTTCGTTGCTTGATTATCGTGGGAATTGTTCAAAATCGAAACCTCTCTAAAGGCATAGGCATGGACACAAGCCAAAATGACCATGACTCTGGATATCCATTTGTGGAATATGATGAAAGAATTATACTGCAACCCGGTCAGGTTGATGAGGATATTGTTTCTGCCCCCAAACAAAAACAATGCTGGAAGCTGTGCAAATGCTAGTATGCCGGTGCGATCGGCAAGATATCTGTAAAACTGATTCTTGCGGTCGCCTAGGAGCATGTTTTGCGGAAGTAGTGTGTATCCGTATGAAGCGAAGACGGTATTCATCACCAAATAGGTGGCAACAACGTATGCCTCCTGTGTGGTTGGTAACAAGCAGTCGAATAATTGGAAAGGAACCCATGCTCCGAGGTCCCCAAACAAATTCCAGGGCTGGAAATGTTTTCCTTGTGTCAATGTGGGCAGGGCAATATATGCTCGAAAATGGTCTATTATGGACCCTTTGATCTTGTTGCTCCATCTGAAGAGCTTTATATAGTTGAATAGGCCAACAAGGCCCAATGTAAACACCCAGAATAGACAAACGGCTTCCGAGAAGTTTGCTGTAGAGAGAAAATTAGCAGCAAAAATGACATACGAATCGGCATACAGACCGACATTATCCATGTCCAGAAGCACTGGACGATAAACTTTGGTCGTTTCGTTGCCGGGATTCGCGAGCTGGTCAGGGACCATGAAGTGGGTGGCATTCTCGAATTTGTCCTTCAAAGTTGGAATGTCTAAAAACGTGTTTGCTTGTCTACCACAATAATCGGCCAAAAGAGAGTAGCTGGTTTCTATCAAAGACTGGTCCAGTGATCTATTGTTGACGAGCTCGTTGAAGCAGATCAGATCGGTTCCTATCGTGGGCTCGTACAGACAATGGGGGGCCCAGAAACCGTTCAATCCTTCGGGGGTCGTGAAATCAAAGGCGATCTTGTTGGCATATATTATGCATGAGAAAAGCACCGACTCTTCTTTCCCAAGGGCAGCCGCGTACGGTACGACCCAGCAAACTAATAGCCACGAGAGTAGTCTCATCGAACAAGCTTACAAAGTAAATTTTTATCTGAGATATCGGGCCTTAAGTAAATATTTTGAGGTCCGAGTTTACTGCCTCGTTACGCAGTATGCACTAAAATAGGGGCAGGCCCTGCTGCGCGATGAGTTTGTAAGCACTGCAATTTGCATTAGGTGAGAAATTGCCACTGTGTAGCCGTTTGTATCACGATTGTCGGAGCACATCGACGCGACGATTTTTCATTCACAAGGACGATAATTTTCTCCTGCCAATGAACGAATACATCTTCACGCTAGTTGCCACTGCGGTACTAGTTCCAGCAATCGCTCTTGTCCTACGCCTAATACATGTTCTTCCAGCCTGTCGCAGCCCTCAAGCGGTCCAGACCCCGCTCCTACCCTCGTCCAAATCGGTCTTGATCCTGCTGGGTTCCGGGGGACACACGGGAGAGATGATCCGAGTTCTGAGCCAATTCAAGCACTTCGACACTCTCCAACGAACATACGTGATCTCCGACTCAGACAAGACCTCGCTCGCGAGCGTTTCCGCGCTGGAAAAGTCGCCAGCAACAATTATCCTTCCCAGAGCACGCAACATTGGTGAGTCCAAGTTCCGGGCCACCTTGCGCTCTCTGAAATCGTTTGCAGCTACAATTCTGCTCTTCTCTAGATACACGACCTATCCTGACGTCTTCCTCTGTAACGGACCTGGCACAGCAATTCCTATTGCGTATGTCCTATTTATTCTCAAATACCTCGGTATTTGCCATACGAAGATCATCTACGTCGAGAGTCTCGCGCGCGTGAACCAATTGAGCCTGACTGGGTCCCTCATATTGCCTATTGCAGACCGCGTGGTGGTTCAGTGGGAAAAGCTGGCCAAGAAGTACCGAAGATGCGAGTACCATGGAATATTGGTTTAATAAATATACAGCATTAGTTTATACTTTTTGTCGTTTGGCAGACTGCGCGTTCTGCTCCTTGGTGGCGTACTTGACCATTTGTCGTTTCGCGATTGTACGCACTTGTGCGATTTCAGACGTGGAGAACACGGGGGTGGTGCTCTTGCCTGCCCAACACACGCGCATCGCATGGGACTCGATCACCACGAGCTGCGGACCTGAAGTCTTGTTGATGTGATTGGCGGCCTTCTCGGCTGCTTGGCGAGTAGCAAATTCCACGAACCCAAATCGTCCGCGATGATTTAAAGTCACTGCTTCCACTTTTTTAGGGCCTGTCAGCTGCTCGAAATATTCCTTGACGGCGTACTCTGCAAGCTGCTCCTCAAACCCAAATATGAAGAAAGACCGTGTCTTGCTGCTCTTCGGCAGATCGAGACTTCCGTTGAATGGCAGATGTTTGCACAGCTTGATGAGTTCTTCCTTGCTGATCTTTTCGTCCTCTTCCTCCTTCACAGACTCTGTCTTTTTGGCTTTAATTGCGCTGGAAAGCGACTCGAGGAGGTTCTGTGCTCTCTCGCGTTTCTCAGCAGGACTCTCGAGACCACTCTCTCCTGCGGCATTGAACTTTCTTTCCAGCTGGTTCGCTGCGTAAATCTTGGATATCTGGTTAGTGGGCGTCCCGTTTAGCACCGAGCTGTCGTCCACAAGTTTCAGCAGCTGGTCACGCGTCCTGAGATCAATCCCAAGCGACAAATCGAGCATACACGACTGACAGCAGTTCTTTGCCCTCGCACAGGTCAAACAACATAATGTCTTCTTTAACCTGTCACCTTTCTTGACAGACCAACGGAAAACCGTGAACGGACGAGTGCACAGCTTGCACTCTGCTCCGTTCTTCTCCCTCGTCATCTCAACATAAGGGTTTGAGCCCAAACATACATCGCATACCGCAGGAATATCTTCAGACATGAAAATTAAAAAAGATAAATAATTAATGTGAAAATAGTAGCAGAAATGGGTACCAAACGGCCTTACACAAATATGTTGCACTTGCATACAGCCGACTGCCTGAATAGAGAGACCGGAAACTACAAACGTTTGGCACATTCTACGATCAAAATAAATAGGTACGAGTGCTTAAATAACAAAACAAACTGTCTATTCAGTATATACGCGCTTGAATGTTAGTACAACTCTCAGTGTTAAAAAGCTCTGTCAAAGTTTTGTTTCCTCATGTAGTTCGGTTGAAGAAATTCGTTGCAATGCTCATCATAAAGATGTACTTACGTTTAAATGTTGGCTAAAGAAATTTTTTTCAGGCTGAGAAATATTTTTATACTACGGCTCGGTAGACAATAAACAATAGCTGATAATGCCGGTCCAGCTGACTGATTTGAAAACACCCCCAAATTGTACAATCCAGGGTCCACAGTGATTGTAGAGCGTATACCGTAGACAGAATCTTTAGTTCCTGACACGAGGCCCAAGTTTTGTTGCTTCAAACTTTTCCCCGGACCGAACCCCTCGCACCCCCAGATTGCTCACCAGAAAAAACCCAAATTTGGGAATCTTGCACAGACATTATTATTTGGTGTTTAGTAATTAGACACTATTATCGCTACTTATAGGAGGCACTGCCATCAACATGCCTCCATCAACTAGTCCCGGCGCTAAGCCGAAAGTTATCAAGGCTCCTGGCTCCAACACGATAAGAATGTCTGTGGCATGTGACCGTTGTCGCAAAAAGAAGATTAAGTGTTTCTATGATGAAGACCAGGAAGTCGATAGCAATGGCCGGACCCAATGCGCCAACTGTAAAGCAGTCGGTCTTGACTGCCATTTCACAGACAAGCTCGCCCGAAAGGCTTTCCCACGAGGCTACACAGAGTCGTTAGAAGAGAGAGTGCGAGAGCTGGAATTCGAAAACAAAAAACTCCAAAAGCTGCTCAATTTGAAAACCGAGAACGCTGACACATCCGAAACTGTCAAGGAGGATCCCCCGCTGCCTACACTTTTAAACGATGAGAATTTGTCGCTGCTAAACGACCAGAAGGAATACAAGTCGATGGAAGAGCATCTGCACGACGAGACCTGTAACTGTGGAAATTTCCCTCACGCGGTTCACAATAGACCTGTGTCCATTGCTGGATCTGTTGATATTGATAATGAGCTCAGCGACGACGATGTTTCGTTGTATTCTGCATCGATGGGTTCCAACTACTACACAAGAAACGTGGACGACCTTCGAAACCGGTATGGTTACAATTCGTTCGAGCAAATAAACGCGCCTGGAGCCGCTGCAGCAGTCTCGTTGCAGAATAAGCTGCGTACCAAGAATTTCTTGAACTTGGCAAATCTCATTGCGACCGCCATTCCGAGGTCCACAGAGGAGACTCTTTTTATCCCTTCGCTTTTGGCCAAGGTGGTGAGTGTGCATGGCTTCAACTCGAAGGCACCGTATCTCACGTCCAAGTCGATTGCTCTGCTCAAGCAGTCGTATGACGAAAATACCAAATTTTCTCAATTCCCAGTGAATTTCGACTCCATCAAGTTTAACGAGTTGTCGGCACAAGATTCAGCCAAGTTTTTCCAGAGCCTCAATCTGCCCAACCATGTCAACCTGGATCTTTGTATATCTCTGTTTTTTGAAAGCTGGAACCAGGTGACACCTGTGTTGAACAAAGAGCTCTTCATGAACAACTACTACAAGTTCAATCAAAGTAGAGAGTCCAATTTCCAGGACGGATCAATGCTAGGACTCGAGAAATTTGGCGAGATGCTCATTATCATTACTGCCCTTGTCATGCTCTCGCAGGAAAGAAATAACATGCACTCTCACAATAAAGACATGTCAGCAAGCAACACAGAGTTACTTCAGTTCTATGACTATTTGATCAAGCAATTCATCAAGTCCAACATGAACGCCATTTGCTCAATCTCCTCGTTGCAGCTCACGACTCTTGAGCTGTTGTACTGTCTGTCTACTGCGGATCTCAACACCAGTTATGAGCTGCGTGGAAAGCTCGTCACCATGGCCCAGCAGCTGCGGCTGCACAGATGTCCTGCAGCCGTGCTTGGCTCCAATGGGTCCAAGGTGTCTAAGATGCAACAGGGAGAGCGTAGAATTCTATTTTGGTGCATTTACAATCTGGATGCATTCAGTGCTTTGGTCCTTGGTGTTCCAAGACTTCTTAAAGACTATGAGATCGAATGCGCCCTTCCATCTTCATCTTCTTCAGACAGAAATAATGACGATATCAACAGAATCACGTTCAACAACACAGAGCTGTCTCTGGTCGGAAAAGTGAGCGACCAGGCTCTCAGCGTGATGCGGTTCTCCAAAATTTTGGGGGCAGTGGTCGATGCTATATTCAAGCGAAGCAATAACGACCTCAAACGTGCCAATATGGACGAATCCACAGCTCTCTTGTTGGAACACGTTCTTGACAACTGGCGTAACGATCTCCCACCCTCGCTTAAATTCGAAAGTGACATGAACATCAACGACCTCGAGATGCTGTCTGAATCCCAGCTGACGCTCTTATTTTTGTATCATCAGGCCAAGGCAGTGATTTATATGCCCCTAATGGCGACGGAAATGACCAATTCGAAAAACTCGGTGTCCCACATCGTGATCCAGCAGTCGTCCACTGCGATCCTGAACGTTTCCAAGGTTCTCCACACTCCCAAATACCATTTCTACCATCTGCCCCTCCCAATCAACCTTGCCCGCCAACGTGCCAGATTCGCCTTGTTGGCGGCCAAGGGAGCCCTGGAGTACACGCGAGGAGGCGCGCTATTCCCTGACGCCAAGTCACTACTGTCGCTGGTGACCAGCGACCTGAGGTTTGAAACCGAGATCGGGCTTCTGGGATGTCTTTCGAAAAGCTGCATGGACCACTTGGAAAATGCTATCGACTCCATCCTGACCGCCCCCAAATCTCTGTCTCCACCGTCACAGACCCCGGTGGACAACCTGAAGAAAGATAAGAAGAAGAACTCTCCTCTGCGCTCGATGTTCTCCAAGTCTCCTGTCAAACAGGAAGACGACGAGCATGCAATTAACGACATTTTCTCCAAAACCTCGCCGCCGTCCATCAAATCGCAATACCCATACCAAACGTTGCAGAACCAGATGAGACAACCGTATGCTGTGGACCAGCAAATGGCACAGTACCCAATAATGGGAAACACTTCCCAAATGGTTGCACCTGCCCAAACAGAATCAGCTACCAGATCGTACACAGATTTGATGATGCTCAACGACTTTGGAGTGGACGCGTCGCTCGGATTGTCGCTTCTAGATTTCGAGTTCGACGAGAATTGGCAGAAAAGGCAGAAACAGGAGCCAAACCTGCAATTATCAAATGTTACTGAATTTGTCAGTCCAGACGAGAGCCTGTGGAAGTCTTGATCATGTATTATATAATCATTTAAAGTGACCGTATTCTGGAATCCAGTACTGTCTCAGAACAGGAGAATACCGAGACCCGATTTCAGAGATCTTGGCGACCTCGTCGGCAGCAAGCTCAAAGTCGTAAACAGACAAAAACTCGTCCATTCTCTCAGACTTCGAAGTGGTGGTGATTGGAATCACACCGGTGTGGTCAACCCATCTCAATAGGATCTGGGTCTTGGTTTTACCGTATTTGGCCACCAGAGTGTCAAGGAGCTCGTCAAACTCCTTCCCGACACCTTGGGAAAGGTCTCCTTTGGTGATCGGACCCAATGGAGAGTAGGCCTCTAGCTCAATACCGTTTTCCTTGCAGTACTTGACAATACCGGGAGTCTGGTTCTGCAAGAAAGCATTGTACTCGATTTGGTGAACCTCTGGCTTGAAGATCGAGTCCTTGGTCATCTCTTCAATGTCCTTGACAGCAAAATTGGAAATACCGATTCTTTTGGCAAGTCCCTCCGTCTTGCACTTCTCCATAAATTTCCAAGCCTCAACAAGACCGAATCCATGTAGCTCCTTCTTGATGAACGGAGAGTGGAGCAAGTAGAGATCAGCGTACGGAAGACCAACACGCTCCAGGAAAGCTTTCAAGTGAACATAAGGATCTGCTTCTGCAGACTTCAAATCCACCTCCAGCGCACCAGAGAAGAACTTATCAGTGATAAAGTAACTCTCTTTAGGAACTCCTTTCAAAGCCAAAGCCAGCTCTGCATCAACATTGTAACACTCAGCAGAGTCGATGTGGACAATTCCTTTAGACAGTGCTGTTTTTATATTGGCAACCAGCTTCTCATCAACTGTGTTGTTACCATATTTAAAATAATAAGTACCGCATCCAAAAGCAAGTTTTGGGATTCCAGAGCTAGTTTTAGGAATGGACATTGTAATTAGGGGTAAATTTGAGAGAATTGAAAGCTTAAACGGGCCAATTGAGTTCTTCTTATACTGCAAACTTTGACTACCTCCCGATATGAGTAATTCTGATCCGCTTACAAATCCATCAATACATCCTAACACCAGAAAGACACATGCCACCCGTGCACCAACGGTCAAATTTTTTCTCCTCCGGTGACTAACACCGTGCAGGGAACAGCACAGCCAAGAAGTGCATGCGCCGGTACCAGCGCACACACTCAGGAACAGCTATTACGTCCGGGTGGCCCGATGTACTGCAGAACACAATTGGGGCCGCACGCCTGATCTCGAAAAGATAATCTGGTGATCTGTTGTGCGTCAAATTAAAGTCCTTTTGACCGCGGGAGCCCGTCAGGTTATTTCGCACAACCTTACACGGACTAGTGGGCCCCGGAGGGGAAGGCTCTCGGAGGGCGAAAAATGCCCGGAGGCGACCCGGAGTTGGCGCCTTTATGGCGATTCGGGGCCTGTATGGGTGCCAACCTGGTCTGTTCTCCGGGAAAGTGTGCGGAGACTTTGTAATTCAACGTGGTGAACACTGGCCCGGAGTAGTCATCACACATGATTTTGGCGTGATGAAAATTGGACGGCGCACTACTTTCATCGAGTTTCGGAGGAGAGTGCTGCAAATGGTATATAAAGACTAATTTTCGCTTTCTTGTTCAGTTGCTCAATAGTGCAAAGATAATATAGATACAAAATGTCTGTGAAAGTTGGAATTAACGGTTTCGGAAGAATTGGTAGACTCGTTTTGAGAATTGCCCTTACCAGAAAGGACATCACCGTGGTCGCCATCAACGATCCATTCATTGCTCCAGAGTACGCCGCTTACATGTTCAAGTATGACTCCACCCACGGTAAGTTCAAGGGTACCGTTGGACACGAGGGCAACTACTTGGTCATTGACGGCCAAAAGATCGAGGTCTTCCAGGAGAGAGACCCAGCTAACATCCCATGGGGCAAGGAGGGTGTCGACTACGTCTTGGACTCCACCGGAGTTTTCACCTCCATGGAGGGTGCTCAAAAGCACATTGATGCTGGTGCCAAGAAGGTCATCATCACTGCTCCATCCAAGGATGCTCCTATGTTCGTGATGGGTGTCAACCACGAGACTTACACTCCGGACATCAGCATTCTGTCGAACGCTTCTTGTACCACCAACTGTTTGGCTCCATTGGCCAAGGTTATCAACGACAAGTTCGGTATTGAGTCTGGTTTGATGACCACTGTCCACTCCATCACCGCCACTCAAAAGACCGTCGACGGTCCATCCCACAAGGACTGGAGAGGAGGAAGAACCGCTTCCGGTAACATCATTCCTTCCTCCACTGGTGCTGCCAAGGCTGTTGGAAAGGTCCTACCAGTTCTGAACGGCAAGCTGACCGGTATGTCTTTGAGAGTCCCAACCACCGATGTCTCTGTTGTTGACTTGACTGTCAACCTGTCCAAGCCAACTTCCTACGAGGAGATCTGTGCTGCCATGAAGGAGGCTGCTGAGGGACCATTGGCCGGTATTCTCGGCTACACTGACGAGGACGTTGTCTCTTCCGACTTCTTGACCGACAACAGATCCTCTGTTTTCGACGCCAAGGCTGGTATCCTCTTGAACCCAACCTTCGTCAAGCTCGTTTCTTGGTACGACAATGAGTACGGTTACTCCACCAGAGTCGTTGACTTGCTCGAGCACGTCGCTAAGGTTTCTGCCTAAGTCTTAGTTGTTGCACCCTTTTATATAATGGAGAATTGAAAATATGCTGATACTCTAAAACCCCTCTGTCCACTCCTCGCACCAGGGATATTTCCAGTCCCCTGTCTGGCCTCGTTAGTGGGTCTCAATGCAAGCCTGTATGTAATGTTTCTGCCAGGGCGTTCGCTCGCGTTATTCGAATGCGTTTGTGGGTATTGATTTAGCATCGTTGGATCCACGGTGCACCACTGATCGGCGAGGTAACAGAACCAATTGGCCAGGTTACAGAGATCTCCATCTGGAATTTTTACCGCATTTGGGTTCTCGCTTCTAATTTTAACATTGGAAAGCCGCATACATAGTGTAATTTTTTAAGATCTACGGAAGGCGTGAGAGATGGCTGCGCAAAAGTATATTACAAAGGAGCAATGCAAAGCTGGCATTGCAATGTGGGAAGACCCTGCTGTAGCTGGCACCACCGCGGTGCCTGCGTAAAGTGTAGGCTCGTGGGGTGCCTTATCCGGAGTCTTGGCTGCGCGCCTGGAAAAAAAATTCATGGATCGCGTGGCTCTGGAGTCTGGGCCACTTTGCAAAATTTCGCATACCAGGTCCCAATCGTTTCAAGTAGTTTCTCGCCAGGGATTATTTTCTCACAAACTCCAAATTCCTCGAACTCTCAATATACGTATTCTCTACTGTCTACGTGGTTGAATTCCCTCATTTCCAATCCAAAACTTGTTGTTCGATATTCAGACACCTAAGCCCCGGCCCAGGTGAGCACAACTTTTTATTTTCCAACTCTTCTGAAAGGCCCGGATTTTGATGCTACAAGACCAGGCCAACAGGCAGTCGTATCCTCGACAAGTCTCCAGACACCCCTCTTTGACACTCTCTATATCATCTAATCACTCTGTCCCACCTCAGCCGATGTACGCGCCTCCATATCCTGCATATTCCCACCAAGTTCCAAGCGGCCCACATCCCCAATATTTGAGCATGCCAGTGGCACACCAGGTGCCCATGTCTCCTTCTACTCCGTTCGATGTCAACTATGCCAAGGGAATGCTCCCACGACAGTTGTTAGTCAGCTCACCGTTTGTACAGTCTCCAGGCGCACACAGCCCAAATTCAGTCATGCAGACCCCTCCCCCAACTGCGAGTCCCGGAGGCTCGCTTTCGAGACACGCCCAAGCATCTGCGAGCCAGGACTTTGTCCAGCAGCCTAATAACACCCAAAACACGCGTCCAAAACAGCGAAGAGGCTCGTTCTCACGACAGCTAAAATCCAAGTTGACACATGTCACCAAAGCTCCCCCAACTCCAGAACGCGAATCCACAGCCCAGACGCCTTCTATAGACACACGGTCGCTCAAATTTTGCAACCTAAGGCCCGACATCAAGCTGCGCGACCTGCTGGACCTTATCGAGTTTGGCCCCATCGAGAATTGCTCATTCCACCTCTCGAAATCCTCCAACCAAACCAGAACCATTCTCCTGTCTTTTGTTGAGAACGACATTGCCCAACGCTGTTTCGACCAGCTCACCTCCATTCTAGACGAATTCCGCAGCGTTCTCGACTCGCCAGAGCTTGAGATCTTGGCAGGACCGTCCACTCCGTTGCAACATACTGTTCAGTCTGCAATCGAAAATGGCGCAACCAGAGCAGTGTGTCTCAGTAATATCCCGCCTGGCATGCCCCAGCGACTGCTCAACCAAGAACTCGAGGAGCTTGGGCCCATCGAACACATCAAATACATTCCCAACAAAGGTGCAGCCTTTGTCCACTTCACTTCTATTTCTACCGCAATCAAATGCGTCGAGCAGCTGCCTCTTGGCGAATCGATCCTCTCCAGTTGCAAAGTGTTCTACAGTCACGAAAAAAACACAGGAATCATGATGTCGAACGCAGGCTCTACAGTCGACTACGAATATGACGAGCACTATTCAGACTTCTACTCAACCCCATCGACCTCTGTGTCGTCTCCTCAACACTCCAACATCCACCTCAACAAGCCGGCCAGTCGCCAATCTAGCGACCAGGTCAATTTCTCGTCCCCAGTGCACTATATGCAGCACTCGTATCCAGGAGAGATGGTGGACCCCTACAATGGCATGATGTACTCGCACGTTTCTATGGCAGACCTGTCGATGGGCTCGAACGGATCTGTTTCTGCCATGTCCCCTCATCACGACGCTATTCTAGAAACGTCGTCGGTCAGCTCGCAGCCCCAGTTTAGACAATCCAATTTCGGCAACAGAACCGTGTACTTGGGCAATATCCACCCTGAGACCACGCCTGAGGAAATCTGCAACTCTGTGCGAGGAGGAATGCTCGAAGCAGTCAAGCTGATATCCGATAGACACATTTGTTTCCTGACGTTTGTCGATTCTATCTGCGCTGCCCAATTCTTTGCTACTGCTACAAAAGATAAAATCTCAATTCACGGAAGACGAGTTAAGGTCGGCTGGGGAAAACACTCCGGGCCTCTGGACCAGGAAATCGCCGATGCTGTCGAGAACCGCGGAGCATCCAGAAACCTGTATCTTGGATTCGATGCTCCAGAAAACGACGACCCAGATGCCGGCGACAGACCACAGATCCCGGACGCAGAAACTCTGCGTCGCGACTTCTCCATTTTTGGCGAGATCGAGCAGATCAATTTCTTCAGGGACGGACAATGTGCGTTTGTCAACTTCCTCAACATTCTTTCATGCATCAATGCGGTGGATGACTTCAACGGAGACAACAGCGACGTCATCCACATCTCGTTCCAGAACCGTTACAAGCCGTTCAAGATCTCGTTCGGTAAGGACCGGTGCGGCAACCCTCCCAAGGCGAAGAGAAAGAAAAATAAAGGAAGAAAGAGGCATGAGCTATCGGATTTGAAGGACGAGTTCCGCCAATCGTCGGACGACGTATCCGTTGCCGACGAAGAGACTTTGAGGAAAGTCCCGGCGCTCAGAAGCATCGGAATCTCGTCCAAGATCTACGAGGAGAGACATGCTGCCGTCTCGCCTGTTATTGAGGAGGACGCAATGACCGAGTCCGGAGAGACCGACGACATCGAGATCTTGACCAACGACGTCAGCGTGCTGAGTGTTACCAAGCGCAGTTTGAAGCCCGCTGTTTCGGTGGCAGACAGCGATATTTCAAATTCCTCGTTGGAGGACATTCCAAAGGCCTCGCCAAAAATGTCGCGCAAGTCCACCTTTTCAGGCAGCTCGCGCCCCCGCATGAACCCCAGCTTCTCTAGAACGTCCTCCACCAACTCGATGAACTACTTCAATTACTCGGAGCAATACCAGCAGCCTGTCCAATACCACACAGTCTACCAGCAGCCTGCTCCGATGTTCCAAAAACAATACTCTGTCCCATATAAACAGTCTCCATCTGGACAGCCAAGACTCTCGAGATCCAGCTCACGTAAGACTCTATATCACGAGCCTGTTTCGCCGGCTGCGCACCAATATGTTTACTTACAGCAGCCTTCTCGTCCTTCTGGCCCACAACCAGTGTACTACAACTATCCTGAGTACTACAATTATGTTGTTCCACACGCAAACTTTTATATGGCAGAGACTGATGGAGCCGATGGTCTTGGACATGCTGAGCAAAATTATATCCCGGAGGTCGACGACGTTCAAGACTGATTTCTGACTTTTGATAGACAACAAATAATGTATTATGACATCAAATAGCTATTTACAGAATTAAGCGTAGCACGGCTTGGGTTGCAGGCCTTGTCGAGCTCGATGATTTGTACCAGATGCTTTCTAATTGTTGATTTGTTTGCAGGATGCTTGTCCAACCGACAGAGCAATGCCAGAATGACGCCCACCGACATGTCAGTTCCCGATCTACACAGCACCAGGACCTGTTTCCCGGCCTTGACAGCTTCGACCACCTCCGGGATCACGCCTGCCAGCTTTGATCGCAGTTCCTTGCCCGATTTCTTACAATTCGAGTTCAGCTCCAGATGGAACAGTACTGGGTTTCTATTGTTCTCACGTGCTCTAATAGTAACATCTTTGTCTAAAACAACAAGATAAGGGTAGTCAGGGAACGTGTCCAATTGAGATGTGTTTAAAATCGCCTTGTGGATTTGGGGAGTGATTTGGATTAGATCTTTGTATGCTATTTGTGAAATCTGATAACGTGGTTGCAGCGTATGAATATAATCAATAATTTCCTGTTCAGTGTGCTCTAAATCCTGGAAGAAATTTATGTGTTCCCAAAGCAATGCAGAAGTGAGTCCATTTGACCAAAGCTCGTGATCATCAGCAGCGCCTTGGACGTATACGAACCCGTTCATTGGCCGTGTTCCATCCTGGCATTGGAAACTTGCAGTGACCAGAAATATAGGGATAAATGACATGTTTTTGTAGTCCGCGGGACCCAAAGAGAACTTTGACGAGGGAGTAATCCAAACAGGTTTTAGAGGCTTGGGAAAAAGGGATTCCAGCAGTTTTTGCG
Source organism: Ogataea chonburiensis (assembly GCA_030578415.1). Classification (NCBI taxonomy): domain Eukaryota; kingdom Fungi; phylum Ascomycota; class Pichiomycetes; order Pichiales; family Pichiaceae; genus Ogataea; species Ogataea chonburiensis. Next base: position 309,202 of record JAJMRU010000002.1, on the reverse strand, counting down.
AAATTATGTCTAAATTGCGAGCCTTGGAAACAAGCGACGGTAATTTCTCGGAAATACGAATATGCTCTGATCGGGCTATGCTTTTCATTGGAGTATGCACCTCATAAGCACCTTTGGGGTCTCGTATGGAATTTAGAACCGCACACCAAATTGGAATCGTCTTGCTCAACGAATCGGGTATCTTCTTGCCTCTTCTAGTGGAGTCTATAATTAATATACCTTGATGTTTGGAGATCAACTCAAGCAGATGGAAATTCAAACGGCGTGTGCTAAAGTCCCAATTATTCATATGACCATCTGTAGACTTGAAATAACAGGTCTCTGACAATTGGGAAGGGGAAACATACCATGATCCACATCTCTCGTTGGCTACCACTGGATATTGGTAGATTTCTGATACTTTACCAACAAACTTGGAGTCATGCAGAATCGAATGTATACGGTTGCGGATCGAGCGTTGTTCCTTCTTGAGCTCCTTATTTATCAGGTTGAGCTCTCGATTAACATCGAGATTCATCAAAAATCGATATTTAAATTGTGCTTTATTTTCATTCTCGCGATTGCCACAAGTGGAATCCATCGCATAAATAAATACACTTTTTTCAGGGCTTGGGAAATACCAATTCGACTGTGCAGATAGCTTACATGCGACAATACGACAGCTGCACACAATGCTGATTACATAAACATATTACCGTAGAGATCTACCAGTAGCGCGAGTTGACCTCCTGATGTGCTTCTTGAATTATACGAGAGCAGTATGGCCCATGATGAGCATATCCTGAGCCTGCATTTCTGAGTGGCATAATTTTTTTCAGACAATTGCTAAAAATGTCCATCAAGTACGTCACGGGCGACTTGTTCCTGGCTGTAGAAAAAGCTTCCAGACTTCCAGTGTATTTGGCACACGCCTGCAATTGTCACGGTGTGTGGGGAGGTGGAATCGCGCTGCAATTTAAAGAGCGGTATTCGGACGCATACAAGATCTACCATTCGCACTGTCTTTCCTCCAGTCCCCAGCAGCTACTAGGCACAGCTCTGGTGATCCCAAATCCTGTCAAAAATGTCAATATAGTGTGTTTATTTACAAGCGAAATGGGAAGCGAATCACCCGAGCAGATTGCAGATTACACAAAACTGGCGATGGATGATTTGGCCAGCCAGCTCAAGGGGGAGCAGGTCACAGTCTGCATGCCGAAAATCAATGCGGGAATTTTTGGTGTTCCTTGGAGTCTGACTGAAGCAGCTTTAAAGGCATCTGGTATCGAGTGTACCGTTTATGAGTTATGATTTAAATAGTGGTCAAGCATGTTTTCGCTCGCGGTGAACGAAAATCCTTTGAAGTAATCGGTCTTTGCTTCGGGGACCTCAATATCGATTGCCGAGTTGCTTCCCAGACTGCTGATTTTCTGGGACGTGAACTGGACATCAAAGTTTTCTGCCTTTTCAGAGTCTGTAATGACAGGAATGATTGGTGCAGTGACTAGGCGGTTTTCAAGGTCTTTCCAGCTGAAATGGCGAAACACGCGGTGTTTTGAGAACTTGGCCCATTCAGTGTCGACATCCAAGCGTTTGTCGACGTTTTTGTTCAAGAGCTTACCCAGCAGATCTCTTGAATCTGATGTGATATGGAATGGATATTTTGGTTTCTGCTTGAGAATGCGATCAATAATGGCTTTGTGGTTATTTCCTGTGAACGGAGGTGCTCCCGTAAGCATGTCAAACATCACGCAGCCCAAAGACCACCAATCTGTCTTCACTCCATACTGTTCTCCACGAAGAACTTCTGGCGAGCAATACTCAGGAGTCCCAATTATGGAATTGCACCAATTCTCGGAATCCTTATCAGCAGGTTGTTTGGCGAGTCCAAAATCGGTCAGCACTAGGTATCCGTCTTTATCTAACAGACAGTTCTCTGGCTTGAGGTCTCTATAAACAACGCCCATTTCGTGGAGATGCCTCAGAGCCAAAGCCATTTGGGCCACATAGAAAGAGGTACTTTTTTCATCTAGAAACCGGCGTTGTGCAAGATGTTGAAACAGCTCTCCTCCTGGGATATATTCCAGCATCAGGTAAAGTTTGTGGTGATCGTGGAGTGCATAAAACAACTTAACTATATTTTGGTGATTGGCGATCGAAGCGAGAATTGTGCGTTCGGAAAATGTTCTCTCATAAGTTTTGGAGTTCACAGTAATGGAAGCCTTCCTCAGCTCTTTCTGAGCAAACAATTGTCCTGTATATCGATTCTTCACAAGTAAAACTTTTCCATATGCTCCCTGTCCAAGCACCTTTAAAGGTATGAAATCAGACACTATAACTTTTGAGTTTGTGCTTTCATTAATCTCTGGCACTTCCAGTAAAACACTGTCGAGTTCAGAGCCAACCGAGATTCGACTCAGGACGCTCGAACGGCGTCTTCCAGGCATATCAATTTAATTTTGTATTTTATTTTTTTTACTTTTGAAACATGTACGATTACTCGGATGTCATCGTTCACGAGCCATTAAAGGAATCCCCTTTGTGTCAAATTCTGTACTCGGATGAATTCAAAGTTCTTATTGGAACCATAAAAGGTTTAATGAAGAAAAATGAGCATTCTGAAAGAGCCCTGGACTTGACTGAGAAAGTGATCGAACGGGTCGCAGCCCATTACTCGATTTGGAGCTACAGGCTGGAAATCGTCAAAAATCTTGAGGGTTTCGATCTTATCAAGGAGCTGCAATGGTGTGGAAAGGTTGCCATGGAGAATCCCAAAAACTATCAGATCTGGCATTATCGTACCCTAATTATTGAACTCATTTTAGAACAAAACGGAAAGTTCGAATTGGAGGACGAGTTTCCAGTGTTGGAGACAATGTTGGAGCAAGATTCCAAAAACTACCACGTGTGGTCGTACCGCAGATGGCTTGTAGAAAGATTCGAATTGTTCAGAAGCACATCAGAATTGGAATACACAGAGAAGATGCTACAGCAGGACGTGAGAAACAACTCGAGCTGGAATCACAGGTTTTTCGTCTTGATGGGTGATGACAACCAATTAGAAAAGACCCTGGTTGACAAGGAAATGGTGTTTGTGACCTCCAAGATCGAGCTAGCCCCAACCAATCCGTCTACCTGGAATTATATTAAAGGTTTATATCACAAGCAAGGCTTGGATATTATTTCTCTGCAACCATTAGCATCCTCATACACAAACCTGCAATCCATTTACTCGCAGTACGCATTCGAATTGCAAGCCGAGATCCTACAAAAACAAAAGATGTTTGCACAAGCAGCAGAGATCTATTTTGTACTAGAAAGGATCGACCCTATCAGGAAGAAATATTGGCGGTGGAAGATCGATAACTTGTCCTAATTTCTCAAAGCCCTCAGTCTCTCAGAGAGTTTGTCCTCCTCATGGGGAACTTCCTGCGCAGGAACATTGACATTCGGCTCGACATTAGTCTCGCCGATTTTGTGCTTGAGCTCCAGACCTGCCTCGTCTGCAATCTGGTTCATTAACTGATCGACCTGGTCCTGTGGCTGGCTCACAGCATTGATTTCGTTCGAGACGTTCTCGTAATAGTTTGTACTGCTCTCTAAGTCTTCGAATTGTTCTTCGAACTTGTCCATGACCATCGTGATCCTTTCCAAATTCATGGTCTCCATAGCCTTATCCATTCCTCTCACTACCTGTGACATGTTGTTAGTCACAGAACGCATTGTCACTGCGGTCTGGATTCGAGAAGCAACTGCATCAATTCGTGAGGCCAGACGCAATAAGTTCAGACGTTCCTGACCTTTTCTGATTGCATTCTGTGCGTACAGCTGTGCAATATCATTATTTCCTTGCATCAATGCCTTCTTGACTTTATTCTTCTCCGCTTGCTCCTCTTTCCCAGTCTTAATCGACTGTCTTGTCAGCTGCTTAGCAGTGAATTTGAGCTGGAAAAGTGACTCTAAAACGTTAGTCAATACCAATTTAAGTACCTACTCTCTAAACCTGACATAATCGTTTTGATATCTTTTTTTCGCCTTTATTGTTATCTTAATATTACACAGCCTTGTTCTGTCCCATGGCCTCGATCTTCGAGACAGTCTCGCCGAAGTTTGGAGTGTTGCGAAACTCCACTTTTCCATCCTGTACTGTGGCGTAGCTCAGGTAGTCTTCTGAAGATTTTGAAGGTTGTGTGAAGTCGTTCTTTATGTATTTTTCGACTTTTGAGACGCTGCTGCCTCGTTGACCGAAAACGAAGCGGTCTTCTCCAGTATTGGCCTTGATTAAAAGCACACGTGGTCCTCTCACATTTATATAGCTCCCATTTCCAATGAGACTTTCAAAGAGCGATTGTTGGCCACTTCTGAACGATGCCCAAGATTTGCTCAGAAAATCAGAGATCTTGGTGAGATACGTTTCTTTGGTCTCATCAGCACTGAGAACAATTTCAGGCTCTTCGCTCTTCAAGTGTCTGTCTAGAACTTGTGAGACAAAGTATCCATCTCCCAGATCTTGTTTTTGAGCGAGTGAGGCAGCAAATAGATTGTTCTTTTTCACCAAAATTTCTTCATCCTCCGCAAGATTTAGCTTGAAAATCGACCCTTCTCCAACTAAGGAAACAAACCCACGTCCAGAGACGTGTTTATAGCCAGATGAGAATATTCCTGACAGTCCGGGGACAGATCCTTTGGGGAGCTGGAATTTGCGAACACCAGTCCAGGACACTGTTTTAGGCAATTTCTGACTCGTAATCGATAGCGAGTTTCCACTATATGCTTGCACACTATCAGCCTTAAATAGCGCCCAATCAACAGTGCCATCCAGAGAAAGGTTGCAAAAAGTCTTGGAAGTTTGTGATCTATTGAATATCGAAGTACTCTCATATGCCGACACCAAAAGGGTAAGAGGAACTGTCGAGACAATTCTTTGGTAGAACGAAGTATGTCCTCCATAGAGCAATCTCTTGACAGGCTCTTGAACCTGAAGACTTGACTGAACAGTAGTCTTCATGCTAGATTTGGTTTCAGTGGCTGTGAACAAAGTCATCAACGACCCACGCTTCACGTGAACTGGCACTGACGGAGGCACCGTCAGCGAAAGCGTAGACTGGGCCTGGCCAATGGTATCAAAAACTACCTCGTCTGGCAACTCGTGACTTTCCGAGGATAACTCCGGAACATTGTCAGACACCAAAACCTTTTTCGAGGACTTCGACTCCACTATAATATCAGAAGCTTGCTGAACAGATATATAGCGTCTTGAGCAGCTGCGGATCAGAGTGGCAGACTTGGATGCGTGTTTTCCGACCATTTGTTGTTCTCCAATCAATATTATTTTTCTTTCAATTATTTTCGTGGATGGCGCGAGGTGTATTTAGGTTTCTTGGTTTGAACTTGGAAGCATCTACCAGGACACCTTCTTTCACGCATTCTGTTATGAAATCCGAATTCACGATTCTTGGAATTTTTGAAGGGAAAGCTGCAATTTTTCTTCTGATGTCCAGCAAGTCTTGTTGGCAGTAATCTATCATGACGATAATTCCGCAATCATCGAGCTCCGTAGTAATTCTTCCTCCTCCGGCCTCAATTAAACCCACGACCAGCTTAGACAGATTGTCGTTACCCGAGAATATCAAAAACTTGATTCCGGAGAACACAAATAGGGGCCACAGTTGCTGGGGTGTCGAGACTGGTCTCGGTGCTTCTTGAATCTTATCGTAGTTCTCCTCCACTAGCTCTTTAAATCGATCCACCGAAAGATCAACAACCAAACTGTCACCAAAGAAATCCACATTCTTCTTGCTTTCATTCAGCAGAGACTCTTCTGCACTCAGAATATCAGATGGTTCTAAGTTAACAAGCATACCCATTCTAATGCAGTCTTCACACCACTTGGGTTTGAATATATTGTAATGCTGCTGAACCTCTAATACATCCAAAGTTACTCTGTCTGCAAGAATTATCAGTCTTTGTTCAGGTTCAAGTACAACATTATGGTTACGCACAACTGTAGCTCCATATTGACGTAAAATTTGACTTAATTCATTGATTGTACAATGTTTGCCGTTGAATATGCTATCCGTCTTTATGCAAATCACATAGTTTTCGAAAAGAGTGCTCTGGTGCTCGTCAGTATTGGAGTATTCTTGGTTTAAATGGTGAAGAATTACCTGCTTTTTCGTGATCTTTTGCCTTTTAGAACCTTGGACAGCCATGTTTTGGTAGTCTCTATCCTCATTAGACTTGCGGTAGTCTTCAACAGTGTTCACTGTTTCCCAGTTCTTATCATCTCGGATTCCAACACAGTAGGCTGCATAAAGTGTAGAATCGGTGGCATAATTAGATTCTGCCTTCAAATTCACAGAACTGGCCTTGACCTCTATAACAACAGAGTCTTTCGGATCAATCCACATGTCCGGCACTTTCCGTCCAAAAACCACATTTTGAGGACGCATAGCCGTCCATTGGTTCCACTTTCCTGAAGTGAGCTGTTGAATCTTCCGATAATCGTCGATCGAAAAGCCGTTAGAGACTCCACAAAGAGTTACAAATTGATCACTCGTCTCCGACTCACGAAGAGCACAGATATATGTTGTTTTAGCTGCAGGAGTCTGGCCAACAATCACCAAGTCTAGATTCTCACCAAATTCATGAAGATACTCAGGTTTGATCTTGATCCAAGATTCACTCGAGTAGTTTCCGATTTCATAGATTGCATGTGGATCTTTGATGATAATGCCCTCCAAATCTTTTTCAATTGCAGATCGGAGAGCACTTTCGATATGCTGACTGGTATTATTGAGTTTATACGGAGCCACTTCAACTCTACGCTGAACAGGACTCACCACTGTAGATAACGCCTTTTTGCGATCTTGAAGCTCGTATTCCTCTAATGAAGCATCGTTCAAATGTAGCATATCAAATATGATGTACATTGGGTAAGGATCATTTGCATTTTTGGGATTGATCCCGTTGATTGCTGAAGGTTTCAGCATGGAGAATGGAAGAACACAGTCTAAGGCTGGATCATAACTCACCATTTCGCCATCTAGAATACAATTTCGAACTCCTGGTGCAAGAGCTTTTGGGATGAAGGGAGCTATGCATCCAGACTCAGTAGCTGATGTGCCTCCGTAAATCGATGTGTAGTCCATAGCATTGCGACTGAAGAACTTGTATCGAAAGCCATTTTCCTCTTTTCTAATATGTAATTGAATTCTTTCCCCGTTGTATTTCTCTTCAATAAAAAATCCATCAGAGAAACGATCTGCAATAGCATCATAATCCAGCCGAAGTCGGCGTGATCGTTGAGGCGTAAAAGGGAACATCGGGCGAGAATGCTTGTCGCGCGAGTCTAAACGGACTTGAGGGTCTCGAAGCCCCCAGAAAACTGTTTCCAGGTCGTGAGTCAAATCGAAGACTCTCAGAGCGTCGGGATGCCAACAGTACATAAACAATTTATCTGAGGCAATCGGATTTGTCTTGAGAACAATGCGGAAAAAGTAGCGAAGCTCTGTATTGCTCAATGTGCTTAAAATGGCCTGGAAAATCTCGATTTTGGCATCGCTAGTGGAATCTGCAACGGAATGCAACCGGTCTAAAAAGTCATTGATGTCGTTTACTGTGAGCTCGGTTTCGTGCTTATCGATGCGCCTCTTGCTGATTATATTTGTGAGCAGGTCGGCAAACTTGACCATTGACTGGAGACGGTTGAAACTCATCTTCTTCCAGGTCATCAGTTTCTTGTAATCCTCATTCTCCTTGGTAATATGTAGTATGCGACAAATAATTGAGGCAAGACGGGTCTCTTTGGTCAAGTATATTCTAGATTTGTCTCGAGAGGGCAGAACCAGTCGTGCAACAGGCAATATATCGTTGCCCACTGATTGCTTGTATTTGCGGAGAAAACTCTCTATAGTGACCCGTTTTTGATACTTCACCATATGGCCATGTCGAGGCTCACCAAGTGGAACAAAGAGGTCACGAATAAGGTCGCTGAACAGCAGCGGCGGGCCATGATTATGCGGCTGCTCGATTGATTTTAAAGGATCAAAAATGGAGTCCATCAGGGGCTAGAAATTTAATGGCATTTAAACAATAGGTCAAATAAATCTTGAAATTATTTTATTTTCCCTCGTGCTAACAGTTTGCACAAACAACACGCAATACTATATTTTAAACAGCCCAGGAGCTTGGCCTTTTCCACCTTTTTAGTCTTGAAGTGGTAAACCTGCACACAAATGACTTCACCAAACCCATTGGCTTTCGAGGCTTCTGCAGCCGCTCACGAGGTTACAGCTAGTTACATGGCGCAACAGAAACCACGTAAAGCGGACGCTATAAATTTTGCCAATTTCAACCAGGATTTCTCGTGCATATCCATTGGATATGGCAATGGATACAGGATCTACAACTGCGAGCCCTTTGGCCAATGCTACTCGAAATCCGATGGAAGTATAGGAATAGTGGAGATGCTTTTTAGTTCTTCTCTTCTGGCAGTGGTAGGCATTGGCGAGCAGCACTCGCTGTCGCCCCGCAGGCTCAAGATCATCAACACCAAGCGACAAACCACCATTTGCGAATTGACGTTTCCGGGGGCCATTCTGGCTGTCAAGCTGAACCGCGAGCGATTGGTGGTGCTTTTGGAAGAGACGGTGTACATCTACGACATCAACAATATGCGGCTTCTGCACACAATCGAGATTCCTCCTAATCCGAATGGCCTTCTTGCGCTCTCTCCTTCAAGCGAAAATAACTATCTCGCGTATCCGTCGCCCCTCAAGCTGGCTTCAAATCCGCAATCAGACACAATCACACACGCGAACGGACAGAACGTGCGCAACGGAGATGTCATTATCTTTGATGCCAAGACTCTGCAACCAACAAGCGTAATTGAGGCCCACCGCACTTCTCTGGCTGCAATTGCGCTCAGCAAGGACGGACTGCTGCTGGCCACAGCGAGCGATAAGGGCACCATCATCAGGGTGTTCTCTGTGGCGACCGGCATCAAACTGTACCAGTTTCGACGCGGAACGTATCCTACGAAGATATACTCTCTTGCGTTCAGTCCGGACAATCGGTTCGTGATTGCGAGCTCTGCAACTGAAACTGTGCACATTTTCCGACTCGGCGAAGAGGAGGCTGCCAACACAATCAAGTCTGCCAATAAGAAGGCGCGGATGTCGAAGCTGATGGCACCGAGCCCGCTCGAGACGTCGCCTGATATTTACCCGCACAACCAGCACACAAGCTCCGACGAGGACGAGGAGGACCTGAACGAGGAGGACGAAGGCGTCGAGGACGAGGACGAGGACGAGGAGGACGAGGATAATCTGGACGATCTGGACCCTGAGATGCAGGTGCCGCTAACAATACAACGGGGACGATCGTCGTCGTCGGCAATGTCGTACCAGAGCTCGGAGTCCCAGAACGACAAGCTCAAGGAGCCGCTGGTGGACAACTCGCGCAAGTCGGTGGCACGGATGCTGCGGCGCACGTCGCAGAGTCTGGGCCGCAAGGCCGCAGAGAAAATGGGGACGTATCTTCCTCCCAAGTTTTCGTCGATTCTGGAGCCCAACAGACATTTTGCGTCGCTGAAAGTGCCAGCGTCGAAAGAAACCAAAACTGTGGTTGGGGTCGGAGGCAAGATTCTGGACGAGATGATCCCGAGCATGTATCTGAAGGACGACTCAGGCTCGATGTCGGACTCGTCCGAGGACCTGGTGACCAAAAAACTGGTGCACATCATGGTGATGACAAGCGAGGGCTTTTTCTACAAGTTCGGGCTAGATCCCGAGAGGGGAGGAGACTGTGTGCTGCTACATCAACAGAGCCTTTTCAGTTGACAATTTGGTGTTAATACAATCTATCCTAGACAAACGCTAGACAAAGGAATGGAAGAAAACTATACAAATAGTGCTCATTTATCGGTTGAGCCTTGAGCCGACGAAGCACCGGTGTACTGGTAGCTTGACTGGTATTGCGATTGAGGAGCAGCAGACGAGAGTTGTTGCTGTTGCTGCTGTCCGTAATAGCCATTGTAGTAGTAGCTGGAACCTGGCTGTTGAGGAGCGGTGGAGGGGTACGAGTAGCTGGACTGGGCGGCGGCAAAAGCGGAAGCGTCCCCCGCGTGTGCGCCTGCAGATGGTTTCGAAGAGAGCGAGAGCTGGCCCACCTGGTTGGTCGGGGTGCCCTGTTGGATCACCTTTTCTATATCTTTGACAAAGAGTGGATACAACATGTCGACGATGCCCTCTCTTTGGGCCATGGCCAGTGCTCGCTCGAACGGGATCCACACACCTTTCAGGTGCATCGACCCGATCTTCACAACGTGTCTGGTCTTTTCCGATTTGAGGATTCCGTCTCTTCTGCCTCTGGTCATTTTAGCAACGTTTAGCAGCTTGGTGCCGTTTATCATGCTGTTGTCGGCTCTGCGGACAACGCTGACACCATTGGCTTCGACCTGGTAACACAGAGTCTTTTCGTCCTCCCACATGGTGGTGGTGATTTTAGGGCGGATTCCCGGCGGCTGCACCTGCCCCACAGAGGGACTGACGGGCGGGTAGTTGACTGAGCTGTTTCTAGAGTGGGATGCAGCACTGGATCCGGCACTTGGCTTGGAGCCGGGAGTGGTCCCAGAGATTGGAGGCGGAGGCAAGGACGAAGAGGCGCCCGGTCGCTGGTATCCCGAGTATAGCGGGTACGCTGAGGACGAGGGGTAGGATCTGTAGGCCGAGTCGAAAACAGGCTGCTGGGTGCCCGCAGCACTTTGTTGTTGTGCCTGATAGCCCTGTTGCGGATAGTAACTAGAATAGGTGGAGGTCGAATAAGGCTGCTGCACATACTGCTGGGATTGCTGGGATGGCTGGTGACCGTGTTGCTGATAGTCGTTGTCCTGCGGGTGGTGGGCATACGAATACTGACTATTTGGATAAACAGGCAGGCCGTATTGTTGTTGCGACGCGACAGACGGTGTTTGCTGGGGCTGGGCATACGCAGTACTAGACATTGAGTAGTCGTAGGGCCTGGAGGACTGGGACTGGGGCTGGGTGTAGCCAGAGTACTGGGAATACTGGTAGTGGGGGGCCGAGTACTGGGAGTACTGGGAGGGCACAGGCTGGGAAGTGTTGGAGGTTGAGGAGACGGAAGGCACTATATTTGCATAATTGGGGGCGGAGGAGGATTGATTGTTGGTAGAGGAAGCCGACGAGTTGTTGTGGGGCTCGGAAGACATGGCGAGTGGGTCGACTTGTAAAAGACCTATATTTTTCACGAAGACTATTTTCCTGCTGGTGGAACTAATATAAACATGCGTCTGCAGTTGTTGGCCTTACACTCTGCATGCAGACGTATGTAGAATTATGTGGGCGGCGGTTTGGTGCGTGAGCGGACGTTAGTAGCTGTACGTTTTGGCTGTCGATGCTGTAGGGAACCTGCGTGGGGAAAACACCAACTCTGTGCCAGATGGACATGCCTGCTCGCCCGAGACCTGGCCAGCACCACAGCAACCCAACGCTTTCTGCTCCTTGGCGTAGTGCACGACTTGCCTCTGATTGCACAATAACCCGGCTGGTGCGAGGAGTGGAAAAACCTGCCCTGGGTCCATTTTCTACCTATATACGCTCTATACGCTGGCCCTCTCAAAGTACATGTACAGCAGCCGGTACTCAAACTTGAGGTCGTACATGATCTTGTCCACTCGTGTGTAGCCCTCCACGCTGATTTGCTTCACCCCCCTTGTCTCCTCGACCCCGTTTGTTTCCTCCATCAGCACCAGGCAAAACTTACCCGGCCGCAGGATCGACACGACACGCGTCAGCAGGCTTGTTGTTTCGAGCGTTGGGTAGTTTGTCTCAAATGAGGCATACGACCATCCGACTTCCGGCGTAATATGCAATGTGTAGTAATATTTATCGTCAACAATGCTGTTGGACGAAAATCCACAGGGAGAGAACGCAAACGCGTCGTGCTTTATGACTGAATAGCCGTCCAAGATGCGGTCTAACCCGCTGCTGCTGAGCATTCTATGTCCGAGCAGATGCCCATAGTCCTCCGTATTTGGATTCATGTTGGGGAACTCATTTTGGTGTTTAGACAATTGGAACTCCTGTGCAGCAATTGGGTCTAATTCTGTCATTAGTACCTCAAATGTTTCGTCAGGAAGTACATCACATCCGTTGCTGATCACAGGCGACAATGGATACCCGACATGCTCCTTACTTTTGAACGGCTGAACGCAAGTATCAGCTGTTCCGTTTAAATAGAGGTACCAATGGTCGTTCGACAGATCCCCCACAACGTAAGCCTTGGACGTTGCACGGGGGAAGAATTTGTTCAGCCACACCAGTTCATTGTCCCAGTTTTGGTGGATTTCGTTCTGCTTGTGTGGGAACATGAAGCTTCTTCTTGAGTAGAAGATTTTGTGGATATCGTGGAAGTTCTCTGCCTTGTACCCACAATGTCCCGTCACCATTTTGAGTAACTTGGACAGACAAAACAGCGTCGTAGTAGTGCCACAAGTCTTGAGAATCATCTTGTGTGGGAAAACGAACAAAGAAGACTCCGAAAGCAGGTAGGCATCCATATCCTTTGTCGCAATCTTGGACAGGATCTTGCAGCTCACCAAATCCAGCATCTCCTCTATTTCAGACAAAGGCAAATCTCTCAAAGTTTTGCCTTCAAACACATGCTCCAGTTCTGACTCAGACTCGGCGAACCAGATCTCCAATAACTTCTCAGGACCTTCAAACGCATTTGTAGAATCCAAGGCGACCGAAAGATCGTGGTTAATGAAGTCGGTCATCTTAATGCTGTTGAATAAATAATCGGTGGGAAACCCAAACAAGAGTGGTGCGTGTTGTCAGTTATCTGGGTTTGGCAGGCTTGTTGAATCTGAATGCTAGCTCCCTAGACATACGAGTCGCTCAAGCAAAGAATACAAGATAAGATGAAAAATTTTTTGACGCAAGGCCAATCTAATGTTTGTTTCCAAAGGCTTCTACGACGCTCTACAAGATATTGGGCATGCAAACTAGACTGCGGACACGCCGGGGCTACAAACAGGGCACCGCGCGACAGTTAGCACACGGTCTGGTACCGGTAGTTGCAGCTGTAGCACCCTGCTGATAAAGCCCCCTCCGCCAAAGTCGTCACACCTCGCACCCCGATCTTGTTTTCCTTGCTGGTTTGGGATTTACTAGCAGATTGCCGCGGTTCTGCTTGGCCGGGTAACCAGAGCCAATCTGCACCAGGGTGTGGTCCCGAGGCGGGCAGGTGAGCAAGCTAGCGCCGTGCGCAAGCCCCCCCCAGATGGCGTAGCGAACATCTGTGTGCAGAAAGGCTCTGTGGTAGGCGCTCAATGCGGGTACATTTGCGACGCTATAAATATTTTCACGTGAGCTAATTTTTCTAATTTTTTTCGTCATGTCCGAGCTCTCTCACCCAATGATCAAAGACGGCTGGTTTGCCGAGGTTAGCGACACCATGTGGCCTGGTGAGGCCATGTCCTTGAAGGTGAACAAGGTGTTGTACAACCAGAAGTCCAAGTACCAGGACGTTCTGGTCTTTGAGTCCTCCAACTACGGAAACGTCTTGGTCTTGGACGGTGCTATTCAGGCAACAGAAAGAGACGAGTTCTCGTACCAGGAGATGATTGCTCATCTTGCTCTGAACTCCCACCCAAATCCTAAGAAGGTTCTGGTCATTGGAGGAGGAGATGGAGGAGTGTTGAGAGAGATTGTCAAGCACGAGTGTGTTGAGGAAGCTGTTTTGTGCGATATTGACGAGGATGTGATCGCGGTTGCCAAAAAGTACCTCCCAGAGATGTCCAAGTCGTACTCGCATCCTAAGGTGAGAGTGCACATTGGAGACGGTTTCAAGTTCCTGGACGACTACAAGAACTGTTTTGATGTGATTATCACTGACTCTTCCGACCCAGAAGGTCCTGCAGAGTCTCTTTTCCAAAAACCTTACTTTGAGCTGCTGAACGCTGCATTGACCGAAAAGGGTGTTATTTCCACACAAGCAGAGAGCATCTGGTTGCACCTGAATATCATCAAGGACCTGAAAAAGGCCTGCAAGGAGGTGTTCCCAGTTGCCGAGTACGCATACTGCACCATTCCTACCTATCCGTCTGGTCAGATCGGCTTCATGATCTGCTCCAAGGACCCTTCTGCAGACGTTTCCAAGCCTGTGAGAAGTCTCGATGTCGAGTCTGAGCAGAAGCTCTACAAGTACTACAGCAGCGAGATCCACAAGGCTTCTTTCGTGCTGCCAAACTTCGCCAAGAATGCTCTTGAGTAATCTATAGTATTTAAACTCTAATTTCAGAAAGCACTTCTGCGAACTGCTTCACCAACTCCTTGTTTTCTGCCTCTGTGCCAATGGTGATTCTCAGACACCCTGTACATCCGAGCTCTTTGCCTCTGAATCTGACCACCACGTTTCTCTCCCGAGCCAATGTCAGGTACAGGCTGTTGGCGACCTCATTATCTGGCTCTCCCTGCTTGTTGAGAATTTGTAGCAGCACAAAATTGGAGTCCATTCCACCAATATTCTTACCAACTCCAGGCAGTCTTTGCAGCTCAGAGAGAACCAGCGTTCTCTGCTCGTTGATAATCCTCACTTTCTCTCTCATTTCAGCAATCGCACTCTTGGTGGTGGCTCTGAGTGCCACATCACTCGTCAAATTGCTTATATTGTATGGATATTTCATCGAATTCAATAGGAGAGACAGGGAAGGAGTGGAGTAACAGATCCCAAGTCTAATTCCAGCAAGACCAAAAGCCTTGGATAGAGTCTGCAAAACCACCAGGTTTGGATATTTGTTCACAAGCACGCAAACTGAACTTCCAATTTCTGCAAAATCGATATAGGCCTCGTCGAAAACCACAAACCCGTTCCATCCCAGCTGCTCGACTTTGGCCATCAGCTCGTCCAGAAGCTCGATCTTGATCTGCACTGCAGTCGGGTTTCCAGGAGTCGTCACATACACCAGCTTAATCGATGGATCCGCTGCCAGCTTCTCAACAATCAGGTCTGGCCGAATTTGGAAAGTCTCCAGGTCCAGCGGAACTTTCACAATCTCGACATCGTTGACAACGGCACAAACGCTGTACATGCCGTACGTCGGTGGACACGTGAGCATTTTCTCCTTTCCAGGAGCAACACAGCATCTGATCAAAGCATCGATCGACTCATCAGAACCAACACCCAGACAGAGATTTTCAGGACACAATGGGGTCTTGACACCTTGTACAATTGGAATCTTAGCAACGGCCGACTCAAGGTCAGCCTCTGAGTTTCGGAAGTCGCAAATCTGCTGTTTCAGCTCCAGCTGATGTGGATCTGGATATCTGTTGAGCTCCAGCGACGCTTCATTAGCAGTCATACCTGGCAAAGAAGGCCCATGAGTGTTCTCATTGGCATCAAGCAGAACCCCCTCTTTGAAATCGTCTCGCGCACATCTATAAGGCTCTAGTCCCAGGATGTTGGGACGAACGATCTTATTAATATCAAACATATCTGTCTGAGTCACAAATTTACAGATTGAAATTTGTACAGTTACAAGGCGCGAGGTGTTTATTCGAGCAAAAAGTTAGCTTCATGCTAGAGTCAGACAATATGTCGTCTACAACCGACGACATTGCAGAGTCACATGCTCTTTTGCAGATCGTGAGAGCTAAAATTCCCGACAAGCTTACAATCGAGAAAAACGGCACCGCGTTCGAGATAGACGTCTCGGCAATGATCGAGGAAAGCATGTCTGACCAACAATTCGAACAGTGTTTCTACTTGTTGGAACGCAACCTGGGATCCATTTATAGACAAATAAATGGTCCCAAATGGAAGGAGAACAAGTTGGAGGAGATGGAGGACGAGTGTCTGATCTATATTCGACTGGAACGTGATGGTTCTCTAATAGGCTTCATGTCCCTACGACCAGTAATTGACAACCGCATGCATCTACTCTATCTATACGAGCTCCAAGTTGAAAGCAGCTACCGAAATCTTGGTCTGGGATCCCAGCTGCTACGGTCACTGGACCGCATATGTGCAGCCGCAAATTCTGCATTAGAGTACACAGCTGCATATCGGAAGCTAGACGGAATTTCGCTAACCGTGTTTGGATCCAACACAGGAGCACAACGGTTATATTTTTCTCACGGATATCAATTTGCAGGAAATTCTCCGCGAGATAAAGTGTTGCGGGGCTGCACGATAGTGCCGGAATATTATATTTTACTGAAATTTTCACACTAATATTTTCGGCAATGCGTATTCTTAGTGACTCCACCATTAAACAGCTACTAAAGACACTGTCTCCCACCGAGCTGCAAGGATATCAGAACACTCTGGCCAAGGCTCTGATCGAGTACCACCACGATCACTCTTTGATTCCCCAGAGAATTGTGAGCACCACTCCCCATGCTACTCATCTTTTTATGGCCTCTACTGGAGAAACCGTGGGAATGAAGGCCCTGACCGGATCCAAGCACGGGTTCACTGGTGTCACCACGATCCTCGACAAGGAGGTCGGGTTCCCAACAGGTATTCTGAACGCTTCGACTCTCACTGCGTTCAGAACTGCTCTGTGCACCTCCCTGGCCCTGATCAAGACTTTTCCAATTGGCTCGCTCGGAGATTCCGAAGAGTCGTTAATTTGTTTTGGAGTCGGCCCCCAGGCTCAATGGCACATCCGTCTGGCCATGATCCTGTATCCCAAACGGTTCTCGACCATCGTGATCGTCAACAGATCTCTGGAAAAGGCCCAAGCACTCGTTCAGGAGCTGGAGCACGAATTTCCAAAAATTGCAATCAAGGCTGCCGCATCCGCCGACAACAACCTGAAATCGTACTTCCACAACGCGTCCTGCGTTTTCGGTTGTGTTCCAAGTACGGAGGCCAGCATTCTGGCCGACTACCTTGTCGACAACTCTGTGCCGAAAGTGTTCATTGGCGCTATCGGCTCTTACAAACCGCATATGACCGAGATCGACGCTGATCTTCTACAATACTGTATCAAGTCTGGATCCAAGATCATTGTCGACTCTGTCGAGCACTGCTTGGAAGAAGCTGGTGAGTTCATTCAAAACGGAATTGATGCTTCCTCCCTTATCGAGGTGTCTGAACTTTACATGGATACTGAGACCGGCAAAGAACAACAGAAAAAGATGGACGAGTCCAAAATTGTGATCTCCAAGATTGTCGGACTCTGCATCATGGACGTGTCTGTGGGCTCGCATGTGTTGGAGCAGGCCGAGAAACAGGGCCTTGGACTCGTGATGGACGATTTCTAGTAGAGTAGTATGCGTCGATCGACGCACATAATTAATGTCCGAAAAAAAAAGCTCAATATTTTCCATATTTTTCAACGTTGACATGGCCTTGATCCCCCGAAGCCTGGCCAACTATCTGCGCATTGGCCGGCTTGCTCGGTTTGCTGAGTACCGAAACAAGCCGGAACTCAACTACCAGGATCTGGATAATATCAAGTCATATTTTGGGCGTCTCGACCTAAATGTTAAATCTGCAGCTCACCAAAACTCGGTGGCCGATTTCGTATACACTGGCAAAAACTTGGTCCAATCAATGAAATCCTTTCTGGAAACTTATACGCCACAGATCATCGCACAGACCAAAACTCATAGATCTCGCAGTCTTCAGAGCGAGGAAGCTAGAACGATAAAATCGCTTTTATTGCAATCCGACAATAAACAGCTGTACGAATATTTGAGGACACTACCGGGATTGGAAAGATTCAGGCCAATTATTCTCACACTCTCGCCATTGGAGATCTCGCTCATTATCAGAAGACTCAATAATTACATGGACGAAGTGACGAAATGGTATATTCTGGAATTGCAATACACTTCGAGACTTGGGAAGGACAACGATCTCAATATGGTGATTAAGACCAAACAATCGGCATATTCGGGCATTTCCAGAATCTTCGACAAGATAGGTTCATGTTATGAATACTTGACGGTGGATTACGAGAACATTGTTCAGTTTCATGTTAACAATCTGAAATATTTCACTGCAATTAAACTCATATCAGAAATTGAATCCAAGATCCATAATGGCAGCACTAATTTACGACTGAGCAAGTCTCTTTGGACCAATAAATTGAAGATCTTGGGCCAGGGTGACGAAAAGTCTTGGCTCATACATCGGGAGCAGATCAAGCAGGCTGAAATGGAACTCCTGCCATCCAGATATGTGTACCAGCATCACGATGCCTCACTTCCTGTACTATTAAGTGAGTTTAGCAAGTCTGGAATTCAGCCAGATATGGAGATTTGCAAGACAATCATCATGTGTCTTGGAAGGAGCGGCGAGCTAGAGTATCTTGAGAACTTCATCGATGAGATATGGGGGCTAGGCGGAAATACTAATGGAACTGTTATTTTGGGATCTGAGAAATATCCCGATTTCCATCTTCTTGAGAAAATCTTATTTGCATTCACCTACAATGGACAATTATTCAAAGGAATTTTCATTTGCATCAATCTAATCCAGAAATACCAGCTGGATCTGTCGAAGTCTCAACGATTCTGGACAGCCACTCTTCGTGCCTCTGGAATCACCACTTTCAACGTCGCTCGTGATGTGCAATTGCAACTGGTGCAGAAAGGAGGAGACAAAGAGCTTGTTTACTCTACTGAATTTGAGCTGCAACACGAAATATTTGACTTGCTTTGGCAAAAGGCCATTAGCGTCGTTGACCGGCCTTCCAAAGATATGATCAAAGTTCGTCTGAAATACTCCAGTCTCAAGTCTTTGCTGGACGACCTGCCCCAGATCTACGAAATGGCGGCCGACGCGTACAAGAACAATACCTTCAGCGAGGCCCAGTATACGGAGAACTTACTCGTGCGGTATCTGAATGCTTGCCGTGTCAAGCTCCAGCAATTGCACAAATTCTACGAGGCAGAGAAGTTAATTCAGAAATTTAGCATCAACACCAAGATGGAGCAGCTTCTTCTGGATCGTCTAAAGCTTTCCCAACAAAGATACTTACGCTCCACGACTGCTAGGAATACCCGTCAACGTGCTCTGGAAGACGACGACGACGAATTCAGTATTTGGTAAATAAGATTCATGACTATGCTATATAACTAATTCGAGCTCATTGCAGTTCATATATCTGCTGAAAGAAATCCACAACCATCTGTACCACACGATCTGTGAGTAATGCGCGTAGGTCATTGCAGCCTCGCCAAGGAACCAGGAGTTGAAAGTGGCATATATCTTTATGTTTGGGTTGAAACGCAACGCCCGTCTCACTGAGATTGGAATTTGGTCAAATTTATTAATTAGCTTGATCAGGAGATCAAGCATGGTCAAATAAACTGCACTGTATTTTTCTCCAAAGTTCCAGCTCACAAGCTTGTAGAACCGAATGTTCTGGGACTTGGCATAGTCTAAAGTTCCAAAAAACAGCGATTTGTGATTTGGATGGCCCGAGACTCCGTTCTCGTCAAAGGATACTAAAATCTTGGACCCTTGGCCCAAGCTCAGTTGCTCCACTTCCTTTGTCAATGTGTCCTGTATGTCTGAGCTGTGCCAGCTCTCATTGATGTTGTCTTCGTAATTTAACACTTTGAAGGTGTCAAAACCAAGAATTCGGGATGCGTGTTCGAGCTCCTGAGCCCTGATCTCACCCAGACCATCGTAGTTACCGTTCGTGAAGCAGATCAGATGCAGCTTGTTATTGTACTCTGATTTGCCTAGCTCCAGAATTGTGGGACTGAAAAACATAGACTCGTCATCGGGATGGGCAGTTATGAAGATGATGTCAGAGTTTGTCAGTGAGTGTGCAACCACTGTGGCTCCGTTGAGTCCGTACAGTGCGGCGTGAGGAGAATCCTTAGCGTTTAAGTTTTCCACCACAGACACAACATACGAGAGCAAAGCCCATGCAAATATGGCCAGACAGGATCGCTGAATAATGTTGAATGGGATCGAAAGAAGTCTCATGTGGCCTAAACACGCAATAAATTATTCCCAAATTTTTTTTCTCCATTCAGTCTTGAATTTTTCAGCGATGATTTATCGACAGGTTAGATTGGGATTCCGAGTTGGTACCCAGGTGAGGTCCTCGTCAGATCTCAGCAAATCTGAGCATTTACAGAAACTGGCGCTCCACTTGAAGCCGCAATTGGAGGTCCCGTCGCTGCCTGACAAGAGCTCAGTGACCAACTCTCTCGAGGAGAGAGAAATATACAAAAACCCATTCATTTGGTTCAAATACAATGACGTGCTCAATTTGGCGATCCAATCTAGTCTCCCGGCTCAATATCGAGATCTGGTGAGCATAAAAGATGATGTTGACAGACGCCCTGGCTTCCATAGAGAAAGCATGCTCAATAGAGTGCTCGATCAGGGCAAGGGACAAACGCTCGAGGAATATACAACTGTCAGCTCAGTTCCATATTCTCGTGAAATAAAGTTCCCAGACACGATAAATGACTATATTTTGCGTTCGGTTGGCGACATTGCAGTGGCTGAACTGGTAACCGAGCTGTCCAGTCAACTCAAGCGGTATTCTTGGTTCCATATTTGGTGTGGCCTAATGGACGTTGGAAAAGACCTCCCAATCGATTTTCAAGAACAGCTAGTCGAATACGGGTTACAGAGAAGAGGTCTTCTAGACGAGTCTGAGATGGGTGTCTTTTTTCATGAGGTCCTTCTGCTCAACAACGCCAACTTCCTCAACCGGACCCTTGAACAGACCAGCGACTTTGTCAGCACCTGTTCTTCATCGCTACAACTAGAAATCCTGGAGTTTAGTATACGAGTGGGCAAGTTCGATCTTGCTGCCCAAATGATCCAAGTGCTACTCGAGAAAAAATTGATTCCGCCAGCTTCAGTTTTAGAAAAATATACAAAATTGGTCCAAAAGACAGCCAGGTCTGTCCAGGCGGATTTCAAGAGCAAGAAAATGGTGTTTATGGCATATATTGCTCCGCTAGGAAAGATATTTCCTCGTCAGCGAGAGCCCATTACTGGAGAAACGCTGAAAATAATCATCAACTGGCTTGGGGAACAGGAGATCTTCTGGTTCCTCGAGTATCTTCACCATACCCCAGTCCGAGGTGTTCGGAAAATCAATCATCTGGTGATCCAGAAGTTTGGCAACCTAGCCGGATCTCAGACCCCGCTTGAAAATGCCATGAAACTCACATCCTTGGTGGGGAATCTGAGACAGTATGGATTCGAGGTGTTTGGAGAAGACACTAAAAAACTGATTCTCACGCTTTATTGCAGATACCACTCGCCCACGGCAGCACGGTGGTGGCTCAAATCGCTCAAGACGCCACTCACGAAGGATGAGAAAGAGCTGCTAATCAAAGAGCTGACGGAAACACCATGCAAGATTGACGAAAAAAGCTTCCCTTTTCTTGGACAAACACATATAGATAGCCTCGTCCAAGAATTGAGTTCGCAACTATAGAGTGCTCCATTTCTTGAAGAACCGGTCTTCTATACCTTCTAGGCAGCTTTTGAATGGAACAATCTGCAAATTCTCGATCTCAGACCTGAACTGCTTCTCTATTGACGGGCCAGCTCCTGCAATTGGAGGAATCATGGGTTGCTGTTGTTGGGAAGACATCAACTGGTCGACGAGTTCTCCGTCGTCTAGAATCAACGAATAAATACTTTTCAATCCCATGAGGTTCACAAAGTACCAGGAAATAGCACTAACATACGAAACGTCCAGCGCATTTGTATCGATACTTTGCTGTAGCATGCTTTTAAAGTTTCCAGTCAGACTGAACGGGAGCCGCATGACAACGTAGCCTTTGAAAAAGTAGTTGACCCACCACATAATTAGCGTTTGTGGAACGTAGTTTGCGACATTATTTTTCAGCATTTGGAACATGAAGTCCGAATTATTGGCATCTGCGAACGGGTTTTTCATCTCGTTTGTGTTTGTCGAAGGCATTTCGGCAAGATACTTGGTAGTTGTGTATTCAGACTTGAAAAATTCGATCTTGGACATGAATTCCTGTTTGTACCAAAATACAGAGAAATTGCGTCTGTACGTCCTTAGTCTTGTCAAATGCTGTTGTTCTCTGAGCTTCTTGTATTCGGGGATTTTGAGTTTCGGTTTGAGCAAGACTGAAATGTAGCTTCGGAGAACGCCGACAAGAACCATAACCACCGAGATCGGAAGTAAGACCCATACTTTCAAGGCCGGGTCGAGCTCTAAATCAGGAACCGTCATAACAAACTTTGTTCAACTTTTAATTTACACCGCCCTCTTATTCTTGAGGAAATACTTGCCAGATACTTCGAGTAATGCGGCTTCGTATTGCAACTGTTCAGTTGAATCCGATACTTGGGAAGCTGGAAAAGAACATTCCTACTGCGACTCGTCTTGTAGATCAGCTCAGAAACAGAAATCCCGATATCGTGATCTTTCCAGAGTTTGCACTTACTGGATACAATTTTACGAGTCCTAGTCATATTGAACCTTTTTTAGAGAGTCTGGGGAATGGAAGGTCTTTTGAGTTTGCCAAACAAGTGTCGAAAGACCTTCGGTGCCATACGGTTCTGGGGTATCCTGAAAAACATAAGGGCGACACATACAATTCCGCAATGATGGTTTCACCAGAGGGGAAGATTGTTCACAACTATCGCAAGTCTTTTCTTTACGAGATTGACGAGGGTTTTGGGGCCAAGGAAAGTCCGGTAGGCTTTGAGTCCTTTGAATTCCAAATTGGAAACGAGAAAATCAAGTCAACTATGGCAATCTGCATGGATCTGAATCCGTATAAGTTTGAAGCTCCCTTCGAGGCATATGAATTTGCCAACTTTTGTTTGGAGCATAAGGTGCAGCTCGTATTTGTACCTACAGCATGGATGAGTTCCCGATGGAGCCCAGGCTGGAAAGATAAGGATAAGTATACAAAACTATTTGAGGAAGAACTGCCTTTCCAGATAAACGACGACCCACAAACAAACTGGCTGGTATTGGATCCAAAAGAAGAAGAATATGACCGTCAGCTAATCGATAAGGAGACTGGTCGCTATTGGATCTTAAGATTTAGACCTCTATTCGACAATCCGCACAGTCAAAGGATCGTGGTGGCCGTATGCAACCGGTCGGGCGTGGAGAGGGACTCCATGTTTGCAGGTTCCTCCTCGATATTCCGTTTCAATGGACGGGTGTTCGAAGATGGTGCGGCAGATTTAGAAGTTTTTGGATCCCTTGGACAGGGCGTCGAGGGAATCCTACTGCGAGACGTGGAGCTCTGAGGCTACTTTATTGCTTGAGCTGCTTTTTCAACTCGTTCAGTTCGTCCTGACAAGAGTTGTATGCTCGTCTCCAACCTTCAGCTTCACGATAGGTCTTTTCGAGCTCTGCCTTGAGCTTCTCGTTCGAATTAGCGAGCTCGCTCACAGCCTGGTCGGTAATCAGCTTTTCAAGCGTCCATTTCTCGATGTTGGAGTCCTCGTTCTCCTTCAGTCTCTTGATATACTCAACAGCACGCTTGAGGATCTGCGACTTGTTGTGGTCTTGAGTTGGCAGAAGGTCCTGCAACTCCTTGATTCCTTGATTGATGGTCTCACGTCTTCTCTTCTCCACCTCCTTGTGGTTCTTCTTACGCCATTGGTGCCATTCTTCGGAGCCTGCAGGAGGCTTCAAGGCAGGCTCTATTGGAAGGGTTGTACTCTGAGGAACAGTCATAGTGGGGAGAGGAGTTCTTTTAGCAGAGTCAGCGAGCTCCCCATGTTGTTCATCCGAATCCGGCTTACTCGCTTCAATCTTGACGCGTTTGGCCACATGCTCCTCTTCGGTAGACATGATGGTTTATAATTTAATAAGGATTGTTTATTTTTTTGTCAGGTGAGCGAAATACACATGACCGTAAAAACGTGGCAGTGTTGCGTATTTTTTTGCCTCCTACAATCTTCATGTGTCGTCCTGTCAGCTGTCCCCTATGTTCCGGTGTTTCCTGGACTGGTTGTGGAATGCACATTCCAGCTGCCATGAGCCAAACTGACTCGTCACAATGGTGTACTTGTAAACACCAAAACGAGGCATTCCCTAAAGAGTACCCTCCTAAAGCAGGCGAGGGTCTTAAGAATTAGTCTGGGTCAATATAGATTACACACCTATTTCTTTCTCTTGTAGATCTTGTCTAGGAAGGCCGAAAGGACCTGTTTTTTGAAGCCTCTGGATTCGTCGACCTGGTCAATTTTGGCGCGCAGCTCCGAATTGATCTTCTCTTCATATTCGTAGTAGAGTTGGTCGATCTTCAGCTCATTAAAAAGCGCTTTGCACTTGGCCTCCTTGGTACTGTCCTTGCGTCCGTAGTTCTCGTCGAGAATGGCTCTCTGATCAGGGGTACAGACCTTCAGGGCCGTGTTGACCACCCAAGAACATTTGTTATCCAAGATATCAGTGCCGACCTTTCCAATGTCTTCTGGCTTACCGAAACAGTCGAGGAAGTCATCCTGGATCTGGAAGTACTCGCCGATTGGGATCAAAATATCCTGGGCTTGTTTGAGATCTGCCTCGTTAGAAATGCCAGCCATGAACATGGCCAAAGCAACCGGAAGGTAGAATGAGTAGTATGCAGTCTTGAAGATAACAATGAACGAATGCTTGCTCAAAGAGAACTTGGAAAGATCAACAGAGTCTTCAGGAGCGGTGATCAGATCCAGCAATTGGCCCAGCTCGGTTTGGAAGGTCACTTCGTGGAACAACTCCATTAAGTCGACGTAGCACGATTCTCCCTTGAAGTACTTCTTCAACAGCATGTAGATGGCAGCTTCAAGCATGAACGAGTCGTTGATGGCAATTTCAGCAACCCCGTCAACTCTGTACCAGCATGGTTGACCTCTTCTGGTGATAGACTTGTCCATCATATCGTCCGCAACCAAGAAATAAGCCTGCAGGAGCTCGATACACCAGCCCAAAATAGCAGTCTTCTTGTACTCCTCCTCTGAAAAGTCGTCAAAAGACTTGTATCCCTTCAACAAAGCGTAAGTGTCGACCACAGAGATACCTCTATTAAGTTTCCCACCAGGGGTATTATAGTCCAACGAGCGTTTGAACCACTCAATCGCATCCTGAGGCATGCCATATTGCTTGGTCATGTCCTCAAGGTCTGCAACCAAGGAGGGAAACACGTTTAAAAACTTTTCTCTAGAAGTTGTTTTGTCCATGATTCAAAACTCGTTTAAATATTATTTGGAAACGAGACAAACTAGAACTGAGCTGAAAAAATTTATATCAAAAAAAAAAAATTATATATACTTGATTCACAGAGATGGGAATTAAAAAGTCAAGTCGTAAGTCTGCAAAGAAGGAGGAAAACAAGCCTGTGGTTGTGGAGGAACAGGAGGAGCCAGATTTCACACTTGATGCCCTGGAGAAACTTAATGAGAGCGCCAGCGATGATGATTCCGATATCAATCAAGAGGAGCAAGAAGTGTCAGACGAGGAAGAACAAGAATCAGACGTTCCACTTTCTGATGCCGAGCTTGACTCTGACGCCGATGTTGTTCCTCACACAAAATTGACAGTTAATAAAATCGCTGCTATGAAGCAGTCCTTAGCCACATTCTCCTTGCCATGGGACAAGCTGCCTTTTGATGAGCACCAGTCTGTCACTTCATCGACTGAAACGGCTTCGCAGATCAAAGATATATTTGATGATACTGAGCGTGAGTTAGCATTTTACAAGCAGGGCATGGAAGCTGTTCTTGAAGGTCGCAAACAGCTGCTAGCCTTAAATGTGCCGTTTACCAGACCAAAAGATTATTTTGCAGAGATGCTCAAGTCTGACTCTCACATGGACAAACTGAAGGTGAAACTGATTAAGGAGGCCACCGAGAAGAAGGCCAGAGACGAGGCTAGACGCCAGAGACAATTGAAGAAGTTTGGAAAACAGGTTCAGCACGAGACGTTACAAAAGAGACAGAAGGAGAAGTCGGAAGCTCTGTCTAAGATTAAGTCTTTGAAGCGTAAGAGACAGAACAATGAAATAGATCAAGATGAGTTTAATATTGCTCTGGAAGAAGCATCAGCAGCAGCTCCTGAACAAGGACGCAGAGGCAGCAAGAAACAGAGAGTCGAGTCAAAGATGAACCGCAAAAAGCCGCAACGTCCTGGAAAGAGTAAGAGAAATAGACGTTAGAATTAACTAATGATTGTTCTATATAATTCCTGCATTTTGCAGCTTATCGTAAACATCGGGATCGACAAACTTTTTAAGTGAAGGCACGTCCTCCAGTCCCTTTCTCTTGCGAGTCTTTAGGGCGAAGTCGCGAGCAAGCGAGCCTATAGGAGCCGGTTTCAAGACTGGAATATAACAATCCTCATCCATAGGGTCTCCGGGGGTAGTGGCCCAATGACTGAACACCATTTGGCACATTGCTTGGCCTCTAGTGTACATTCTAATATCGGTCTCGAGTCCAACCGATTCGATCACAGGAATGAAGCCCTTGACTTTGTATAACGAAGTACCTTCCACTGACTGGTCTGACAAGATTTTGGCTCTTCTTTTCTCGAGTAGTTTGCCCAAAACAGAAACCACTTTGGAAGAGCACAAAATCTCTATCTCGTAAACAGGCTCCAATAATTGCGGACTTGCAAGCATTATAGCTGTGTGACATGCCTTTCTCATCATTTGAATAATCTGTGCACCATTAGATTCTAGAAAATTGGATGAGAATTTTGCATCAAGTATTCTAAGTTTGACTCCCCTAATTGGTTCATCGCAGAGAGGACCCTCTCTGGTGGCCCACTTGAAACCCTGAACTAGTGAATCGCGCATACTTTCGAGCTTTTTCTTGTCAGTCTCATCTGGCAACGAATCATCATTGAGCACACAAGTGCCAAGCTCGTCAGGACCAAAGCTCCAAATGGATCTCGAAGCAAGAGCATCCCAGCCATAATTTTGCCGGAACACCTTGGCCAGTTCCCTGGAGGGAAGGTCTGTCTTCAAAATCTCACTGTCAATATCTTGAACAACCTGGGCATCCAATGGCTCAGCAATAACTGTAATCTGATTTTTCTTATTATTGGACTCAGTAACTAGCTTCACCTTGGACATCTCCACACAAGTTTCAGAGAAACGAGACATAGGATCACTCACCTTGATGTCAATTCCCGAATATAAGTGACGAAGGTCATGCAGCAGACAATCCATATAAAATTCACCATAGCCCAGGATCACGTGCTCTCCCCCTTCCTCAACTTTGACTTCGCAACCAATGTAAGATCTGTTGAGTTTTTTGAGGCCATCAATAAACTTTGACAAATCGGAGGGGTTCGTAGGTTGTAGGGCAAGTTTGAAAACCGGTCTGGAGATTTTATTGAGAGGTTTGAAAATATCCAATTCCTCACTTGACAGCTTTTGATCAAAAATGGTAGCTGTCTTGCTAATGAATGAGTCGATATCATGACCGGAGATGAGACCAATTGATCCAGCAGGAATACCACCCACGCCTATGTTATAGCGAGAGCATCCTAAATAAGTTCGACGTATATCTTGAACTTTCATATCATCTGTGAATTCGGGGGAATAGTTCTCTCCCAGTAATAATACATTGGAACCTGGTTTGAGAGTTCCAGATAAAACGCGGACCTGGGCATAGAAGCGTAATGCGTCGGCCGAGTCAACCAGCTTTGTCACATATGCAATGACAGGACCATTTGGGTCACAATCTTCAACATGTTTCAGCAGAGTCTTGGATGGGATTCCTTTATAAAGTTGGTTGAACTTTTCCATATTATTCTCTTTTGGCGAGCACGTGTGTTGGATCATGTCACTAAAAGGTGCACAAACACCTCCAAAAAAGGCAACGAAGACCTCTTTCAGTAGAAGCTGCACATCCAGGGAAAATTTAGACTTTTGTATGCTGGTGATTCCGTGGGATTCAAAAAGGTACTTTTCTAATTGAACAGGGGATTTGGTTAAAGTCATAGTCACAAGCTTGTAGATTGGCTCAAGAACAAACTTAACAAACGTCCGATTGGTAGCTGCTGCTGCCTTATCTTTTGGTTTAATAGTGAAAACACCCGAGTCATAATAAATATCACCCCAGAGTTTTGATGCAAATGAATCGACATCCGTAGCAGATTCCTGTAAATACTTTTTCGCAAAGCTTCTAAGGGTGAAGCAAAAATTCAATGAGTGTGAAGAGAAACAAACATTGCCGAGTTTGGGAGACAAGGTCGCTTGTCTGGTATAATTTCCTTTGTGGACATGCTCTGAATTTTGAATGTACGTATTGATTTCATGAATAACAGTGCGAACTTTGTAGTATGCATCTAGTGGAGGAAGTCGAAGTTCAGTTATCATGCGATCGACCTTGGCAATATTTAAACACATTGGAGTGTTGGTTAAAAGCGCATGATCGATAGCCAGTTCAAGTCCTTTGGTCATCCCTTCAATCACGTCAACAACGAGTATTGCAGTATCACACAACCGAACAGACACCGCCATCTCATCCACAAAGTTGACGTGACCGGGAGCATCCAAGATGGTCGCCACATTAGATACTCCCTTGAGATCCGGCATTAATAACGTGAGACTTGAACATTTAATGGAGGTACCCCTTTTGACCTCGACAATATGATTGTCAGTATATCTTAACGGCTTGAAATCTTTGGCTGGCTTGTGGTTCACATTATGAGTTTCATGTATCAACATATCTAAAAAAGACGTCTTTCCAGAGTGCAATCCTCCGACCAGGGCGATATTGCGGACTTTACTTGGTAGAAATGTAAGCTGTGACAAATAGTCCTTGGAATAACGCGTTTCGGGCATTTCTTTCTCCACAACCTTAAAGTCACGCTCTTCTTCAGGCTCGACAATAGGCTGACTGATGTCCTTGGCATCTGATGTCGCTATAATTGTTTCGACATCTGCCCCGAAAACATCTTGCAGTCCAGGTTGTCGCACAACGAGGTCGGTACGAGGAACTTCCATGGACTCGTCCCCAGAAACATCCGAGTCTAGAGCCCCTATCAAGTTTCCAAACTCGTCATACAAGTCTTCGTCTGACATATAGGTTTTTATTTGATATTTTTTTTTCGTAATTAAGTGAACACACGCATACAGAATATTGACATGGAGAATCCGCAGCCGGCAATTTATTCATTGTTGCCGAACTCAGATCGACTTCGAAACATTGGTGAGAATGTGCTTCATGATATCAATGATATCTGGCAAGACGATGACTTGGATGAAGAAATCGAACACTTCAAGTACAAACAAGAGCTTAAAAAACGGTTCTCGTTCGCTTCGATCATTGGGTTGGGATTCTCATTGATGAACGTCCCCTTTGGCATTTCATCAACCTTATCGATTGGACTGGTTTGTGGTTCCAGTTTCACAATACTCTGGGGATGGGTATTGTTCTCAATGTTCACTTTACTAATCTCTCTATCTCTTGGCGAAATTTCCGGCAAGTTCCCTAGTTCTGGTGGTGTCTACCATTTCAGCAGCATATTAGCAAACGAAAAGTACTCATTGGTAAGCTCTTGGTTTACAGGCTGGTATTTGGTGTTGGGAAACTGGTTGATGTTCGTGTCGTACGCATTTGGGGGAAGTCAGTTTATCCTATCGATATTTGGTCTCAAGAGTAAAGACTACAAGCATGACGACGTAATTGTCCTCCTTCTGTATTTTGTCATCATTGCAGTGAGTGCGCTGGTAAACCTCAAGTTCCAAAAACATCTCGAACGAATCAATAAGCTGTGCATTTACTGGACCATTTATACAGTGCTCATTATGGACTTTCTGCTAATGTTGTTTAGCTCATCCTTCCATGATATCAAATATGTGCTGACCAATTTTGATGCCTCTAGGAGCGGCTGGCCTGCAGTGGTGGCCTTCTTGATAGGAGGAATCCAATTCTCCTCTCTCACTTTCAACGGATACGGAATGATTGTGTCTATGAGTGAGGAAGTTGACAAACCAGAAAAGACCATTCCTCGCGGTCTCATCAGCTCAGTTGCCATCTCCAGTATAACAGGACTCATCTTCATTATACCTATTCTTAGCATTTTGCCTGACCTGGAACTGCTCCTTGACGAGAATCCTGACATCTTCCCCATAGACATTGCATTCAAACTTTCAACCAAATCGCTGCTGGTGTCCTTTGTCCTGGTCGTTCTTATCATCGGGTCGTCCACTTTTGCTACAATTGGCTCTTTAACTACAGCCTCAAGAACAGTGTATGCTCTCGGTAGAGATAAGGGTCTGCCTTTCGATCAGCTGTGGTCTCAGGTCGATACCATGGCAGATGAGGAAATGGTTCCTAGAAACGCACTTCTGCTATCAGTCACGGTCTCGTCCTTTCTCGGCCTATTTTCCTTGGTCTCCTCTACTGCTTTCAACGCGTTTGTCGGCTGTGCAGTGGTTGCACTCAACGTTGCAAATGGAATTCCAATTCTGTCCTCGATGCTGAACAAGCGTCGCAAGATTCGTGGTTCCGCATTTAAGCTTCGAAAACTTGGTTATATTGTCAACGGTCTCAGCGTGCTGTTCATTTTATTCACTGTTATTGTGCTGTGCATGCCACCATCTCGATATATTGATATTACTACAATGAACTACGCAATTGCAGTGTTTGCAATTTTCACTCTCATGATTGCAATACTTTACTATACTTGGGGAAAAGCGCATTTCCATGGCCCTCTGATTGATCATGATTCGAATGCTGAGCGAAATGCCAATCCATTGGATCACGTGCCTGCACCTTCAGAGTTGGAGCAGAATCAGGATGATGATGACCAGTTCATACTGGAAGACAGTGAATATGTCTCGTATGATGATACGGAGACGCTGTTTGATCTTCCGCAGACACGAAGCTCTGTTGGAGATCAAAACAGTTCCAACGATAAACCAAATGTAAAAAACGACGAGTAACGATTAGATAATAAATAAGCTGGAAAATATTTCAGATAATTCAAAAAAAATTAATCCACCATGTATATAGGACCCCGCAGCTTTGGATTGATTGGACGAACCATATTACGTCCAGCACCCTTAGCAAGGGTATACTCGACAGGAATTCGGCGGTCCCGGTTCAAAAAAGCGACGCCACAGCCTGTGAGTCAGCCGGCTGTGCCAGAAAAACAGGCTGTGCCCAGTAAAGGACATTCTCACAGTCATGCTACAAAAGTGAAGACCAATGCTGCCAATCCCGCACGTCAAGATAGTGCAAGATCATTACAGGACAAGGCTCCAAAGGCGGCGACTAAATCCCCGAATACGCAGAAACCCAGTCAGACTGACAGGTCCAATACGAAAAAAGATAATTCAAATCGTGCTCCGACTGAACGGAAAACTACACCAAAGATAGAAGTCAAGGGAAAGAAGAAGGCCAAGCAAGAGTCTGAATTGAAGCTGGCGCGTCCCAAATTAGACATCCCGAGCTTTTTGACAGTTTCCAACTTGGCACAAATTCTGAGAGTCCGTGTTCCTGACTTGATGGCAAGAATGAGAGACCAAGGTTTTGAAAATATGACAAATGACTACATTTTAGACTTCGAAACAGCTACCTTGATTGCAGATGAATACGGCTTCGAGGTGAGTACAAATGACGATGCGGGTGCAGACCTGTTCCCTGCCCCAGAGCCTTCGGATCCTAAATTACTAAAACCAAGAGCCCCTATTGTGACCATCATGGGACATGTGGATCATGGAAAAACCACCATTCTAGACTATTTGCGTAAGTCATCAATTGTCAAGGGAGAACATGGTGGCATCACACAGCACATTGGTGCTTTTATGGTGAAAACACCAGTGTCGAAGAAACTCATCACGTTCTTGGATACCCCTGGACATGCGGCGTTTTTGAATATGCGTGAGCGAGGAGCAAATATAACTGATGTTGTGGTGTTGGTTGTAGCTGCTGAAGACTCAGTCAAGCCTCAGACAAAAGAGGCAATCAAACACGCACGAAATGCAGGAGTTCCGATGGTGGTTGCAATAAATAAATGCGATAAACCTGAAGCAAATCCAGAAAAAGTTGTTGCAGACCTCTCTGCAAATGGAGTCGATGTGGAAGACTATGGTGGGGAAGTTCCAACAGTCAAGATCTCAGCGAAGACTGGTTTGGGGATGGACGAGCTCGAAGAGACGATTGTCACAATTGCAGACTTGCAAGAAATCAAAACGCAAGAAGACAAAGTTCCAGTTGAAGGTTGGGTTTTGGAGTCACAGGTCAAGAAGGGTCTTGGAAACGTGGCTACCTTTTTGGTGATGAAAGGAAAGCTAAAGCCGGGTGCCATTTTGGTGGCAGGCCAGACTTGGTGTAAAGTGAAGATCATGAAGGATGAATATGGAAAGGTGTTGAAGGTGGCCGGTCCTGCAACTCCTGTTGAAATTGCTGGGTGGAAAGATGTTCCAGACGCGGGAGAGATGGGGATCGAAGCCTCTTCTGAAAACCTGGCAAAGAAAGTTATTGCCAATAGAGAGAGAAGACAGATTTTGCTCCACGAGGCTTCTCAGATTGAAGAAATGAACAAGTTGATGCTTGAAAAGATTGCACTATCTCAGAGGGATGAGAAAATTCAGGAATACCAGCGGGAGGGACTCACGTTGGATGAAATTAAAGAGCTTGAACCTGAGTTGTTTGACCAACAGGGTTTCCAGCAGATTAACGTGCCTTACATTGTCAAAGCAGACGTTAGTGGTTCAGCAGAAGCAATCGCTCAAAGTATTTCAGGATTAGGAAATGATGAAGTCAAGGCTTCAATCTTGTATGAGGAGGTCGGTGCTCCATCTGAATCAGATATCGAAAGAGCCAAGATTGCAGGTGCCCACATTCTGGCCTTTAATGTCAAAATTCCAAAAGACATTTTGAATGCAGCATCGATTGCGGGAGTTGAGATCAAGGAGTTTAAAGTGATTTATCACTTGATCGAGGATGTGATTGAAAATATCACGTCCAAACTGCCAAAGATATTTGAGACTAAGATAGTTTCAACTACTTCGGTCAAGCAATTGTTCACCATCACCTTGAAAAATAAGTCCAAATTAACAATTGCCGGTTGCCGTGTGACGAACGGTGTTTTGAAAAGATCTGCAACTGTTCGTGTGATGAGAAAAGGAGAGCAAGTCTTCTCCGGGAAGATAAAACAGCTCAAGCACGAAAAGGATGATGTCAATGAAGTTAAGAATGGAACTGACTGCGGTGTTGCTATTGACGGTTTCGAGGACGTTGAAGTTGGTGATGTGATTGAGGGTGTTGAAGAGACTGAAGTTAAAAGACATCTCTAATGTTTATAGCGTGTATTATAGGAAGTCTGATGTCATATGCCGTCTTTGAGAGTCGTAAAAGCTGTCGATTAGCAGGATTTGGCACATTTTCAAGATAACATTCAAGCGCGGATATGGAGAGGATGACAAACGAGACTCAAACTTGCTGAGAAAGGTGCGTTTAGATTCATTGAACTCGAGCGTCGAAATGATTTTGAACAGCAAGTTTTGCGAACTGTCTGACTTATAATCATCAATCAGAAACTCCAAGACGTTGGAATCAACAGAAAAGAAAAAATCGAGAAGACTGTCCATTTTGAGTCTGTCAATCTTAAACTTATCCAATTGGCAAAGAATATCATCAATCTGGTCTTCGATTCTGGCCTTAGCATCTGTTTTTGTGATCAAATCCTCAGACACCTCGGAATGTGCGATAGCATTTTCCTGTGATGGGGGGCAGCTATTGTACTCGCCTCCCTCGTCTGGTCGAAGAGTATGAGGGAGATGGGAAGGATACGTGTCGATGTTGGTGGTGAGTTCTCTTCTCCTGATCCATACCCGACGCCTCACAAAATTTCCAAATCTCCCCACCCCCTTCCATTTGTGACTTCCGAACCTGACTCGAGAATAGACCCATCCTTCTTGGTCCACGTCCTTGATCATTAGGATGTACCAATTCTTCCAGCTCCATTTCCAACTCTTACTTGGTAGTGGATAGAGACTCAACGATATTATCGCATGTCCTTTCAGTGTTTGGAATTTGGGTGGGTCCAATGGATAAAGCAACGATTCATTACTGTACATTGGAATCCCAAACATGGTTGCTCCTCGTTGATTTTCGATAATGACCTCGTATCTGAATCGATCTTCATCTGCAACAAATTGAGACTGGAAATGACTCAGATCCTGCACGTCTGACTTTTCGTCGGTGAAGTTAGCAAGACATTCAAAGAACTCATCGCTATCGTGAAATTGAGGTAAACGAGTAAGATGGGGCTCGATCTTGTCATAATGAGACACCTGGCGCTCTACAAGCGCTCCATTGAAAGCCGAGCGACTGATCCATCGTTCATTAAAGCTTCTGTGCGGATTCTCGTCAGAGCGCTCAGAAGCTTGTTGCATCAAAATGGGAGAATAAATAAATAATTTAGCCCTCTGAAAAAAAAACTAAACATCAAAACGACATCCTTTGTCGAGCCTTGTCTGGAAAAATGAAGAATTCCCCTGAACGTTCAAATTCCTCAACGCCACCGCCTGACAGCAGTGGTATTCCTTTGTACGACAACGAGCCTGATGCAACCGAGGAGGCCTTGTCGACTTTTGTCAACATCAGGGAGAGCATCTATTGCGACTCCATCAAACATATTTACTCTGCGGCAGATGAATTCATGACATGCGATTGCTCGGAGGAACTTGACTCCTCGGGGAAGAACCATGCGTGCGGCCCGAATTCCGACTGTATTAACAGACTGACCAATATCGAATGTGTTGATGATCAATGCATGTCATGTGGAGACAAATGTCAGAACCAGCGATTCCAGCAGAACCAAATTGCGCCTGTTTCGATTTTCAAAACCGAACACAAGGGGTTTGGAATGCGTGCTGATCAGGACATTTTGCCTCACACTTTTCTCGTGGAATATAAAGGTGAGGTGGTCGACAACGAAATATACAAGGAGAAGAAAGAGCAGTACTCTAACGAGGGCATCAAACATTTCTACTTCATGATGATTCAAGACAACGAGATCATTGATGCGACCAAAAAGGCAAGCATCGGTCGTTTCTGCAACCATTCGTGTGATCCAAATGCATATGTTGAGAAATGGGTGGTGAAGAAGCGATTCCGAATGGGAATTTTTGCCAAACGTAAAATACTCAAAGGTGAAGAAATTACCTTTGATTACAACGTGGACCGGTACGGTGCCGAACCCCAAAAGTGCTACTGTGGCGCAGCGAACTGTCTGGGA
The DNA here is from genome assembly GCA_030578415.1 of Ogataea chonburiensis. NCBI lineage: Eukaryota > Fungi > Ascomycota > Pichiomycetes > Pichiales > Pichiaceae > Ogataea > Ogataea chonburiensis. The sequence continues at coordinate 274,023 of JAJMRU010000002.1, read as the reverse complement.
GTGATGGGAGGCAAGACTCAGTCCGAAAGCGTGCGGCTGTTACCGCATGCTATCAGCGAGGCCCTCGGGGTGCGCGCAAATGTTGAGAAAAAGTGGATCAAGGAACAGAAGAAAAATGGGGTACAGGTTACACAGGACAACATCGAATCGAACGTCAATGTGGAATTTGTCAAGTCGCTGGAACTGCAGCCATTGGAGGTGTCAGATGTGTCTAAAGTGGTGAGCTGTTTTCTGCAACCTGATCTTGATCTCATAGTGGTTTCGCGGGTCTTGGAGAGATTTTCTCTTTGTGATGATCTTGATGAGATTGTGAGTCGCTTCTGTAGACTGCACGGAATGAAGGCTCTGAGTTCTGCGATCAAATCCGTTCTTCCGAATTCTGAGTCAAGTATTTCGCCTGAGCAGGAGGACGTTTTCACTAACATTCTGGACCTTCTTCATCATTGGCCTCCTCTCAGGGCTCGCAACACTGTTGTTGCCTGCAAGATGGATGAGTTGCTTGCAGAAGTGCAATCCAAGACTCTTAATCCGGTCACCAAGACAGATATAGCCAAGATTTTGCAATCATGGAACGATCTCGAACTGGTGTATCGTATCCCGAAGAAGACTGAAACCAGCGAGTCGCAAGTCACTAAACTTGACGACAGAAGAGCTCGGTCGAGCTCTACACCAGCTACAGAGAACATCGATGTGGAAAAGACCAAGATCAATGGTGTCGATCTTCCTGCCGGATGGGAATGGGCTGAAGACCCCAACACCAAAATGGTCTATTACTACAACCGTGCAAAGAATCTGACTCAATGGGACATGCCTGGGGGGAATTCTGCGACACCTGTCAACGAGGAAGAGAGAAAAAGAAAACGAGAGAAGGATCGTTTGAAGGACCGCCTTAAGGAAGAGGCCATGATCAAGAAGCTCGAAAGAGAGAGACAAAATGCTCTACAGAAGCAACAAAACGAGGAGGAGATGCGCATGAACAAACTTTCGTCTATCATTGCTCAGGCTTCGCTCGAGAAAGAATCCCTGTCTCCAAAGCCCAACAAGCAGGAACGGAAGTCTGTGTCGACAGAAAAGCAGTGGACAAAACTTTTCGCCACTACAGTTCCAAACATGCTGAAGAAATATGAGTCGACTATTGGTCGTGAGGCTCTGAAGAACTGTGCGCGAGACGTGGTGCACACGCTTGCCGAAAAGGAGGTGAAACGACACGCGCATGAATCTGCCCCGGAGCAGCTGAGCGATGAGAAGAAGGCCAAGGTGAAGCATTTCGTGAAAGAGTACATGGCCAAGTACATTGCCAAGCTGAGCGACAAGAAAAAGCGGAAAGAGTCCAGCGGGTCTGGAAGCTCCAAAGACTCAAAGCGTCCCAAGACAGAATAATTAGAGACTATGATAGATGTATAATATAACACGGCTGTGTAAAAAGTTGGACCCGAAATTTATCAGCCATGGATATGGAGGCGGTTCTGGCCAAACATAATAATGCCACAGTCCTTTTGATGGGGCTCAGACGGTAAGGATACGGCGTTTTGGGTGCTTCTAACTCTTGTAGGTCTGGAAAATCGTCAATTTGCAAAGTTGTTTTTCACGACATGCAGCCTTTAGATACTCTGTACTTGGAAAGTACAACAAAACCAACTACAGAGAATTTCAAGTCGTTGATCGACCTGGCTGTGATGGAGCTTCCGGGACAGCTCAATCTATTTGAGCCATCGCTGTATGACTCCGAAAAGCTGTTTTCTTCTATAGGAGCGCTGGTGTATGTGATTGACAGCCAGGATGAGTATCTGAGTGCGTTACAGAACTTGGCAGTCATCATTAAGTACGCCTGCAGTGTCAACTCCAACCTTCACATTGAGGTGCTGATACACAAGATTGACGGTCTTTCGGAGGACTTCCGTCTAGAAACACAGAGAGATATAATGCAGAGGGTGGGTGACGATTTGTTAGATTACGGATTGGACGGGGTCCAGATTTCGTTTTATCTCACGTCTATCTTTGACCACTCGATCTACGAGGCCTTTTCGAGAATTGTGCAAAAACTCATCTATGAGCTTCCGGCTTTGGAAAACCTGCTGGATCTGTTGATGCAGTACAGCACTCTGGATAAAGTGTTTCTGTTCGACATCAACTCCAAGATATACGTTGCGACAGACTCCTCGCCCGTCGACATTCAGACCTATGAGGTCTGCGCCGAGTTCATCGACGTGACCATTGACCTCGATGGACTGTACGAGCACTCTGGCAACGACACGGACGTCTCGTCCAGAGCTCGGCCGACTCGCTGTGTTTCCAAGCTCCAGAGCGGGTCTGTGCTGTATTTGCACCAGATGATCCGCGGACTCGCGCTGGTTGCGGTGACGAGACTCGACGACGAAAATGATGCCAACGCACTCGCAGTGATCGACCACAACGTGGTGGTGTTTAAAAAAAGTTTGGAGAAACTATGGGAGCGTGCTAGAATAAAATAATCGCTCTTGCCGAATACTTGTATTTCTAATATACATCATTCATTCTGATCTCTTCTCTGTCTCTGTTTCTCGTTCTCGATTTTGTTGTTGATGAGCATAATCGCCTGCTGTATCGCGAACGGGCTCGCACTCATCAGCGTTAGTTTCCTTTCTGCAGCACCAGGAATCTCTTCATTGACCTTCACATAGCACCCAGTGATGGTCCTGATGTCCTTGAGGTTTTTCCCGCCCTTGCCTATCACCAATCCGATGTGCATCTGGGGAACGTAGATGTCCTGGCTGATTTTCTCTTGTCCAGGAACAGGGGTCGGCCCAGAAGGCGGTCCCATTGACTGTCCCATTGGCTGACCATACCCCCCGTACTGCTGCGCCATTGGAGGAGCCATGTATGGGTTCTGCATCATTGGTATTAGTTGCGGAGCGTACCCGTTGGAGTACGGCATGCGTCCATTCCCATTCACCGGGGTGCTAGGCTGGTTGCAGTTTGCCGGGTTGTAAAACACGGCCTTTGCTAGGTGCTTCTTGTGCTCCAGAACTGTCTGAGCAACATAGTAAGCTGCAATATGAATAGCATCTGCAACACCAGTAATATGTAAGATTCGGTCAGTGGACGCCGGAAGGATCTGGTCGCTCGCATTCAAAGCCGCAGCAGAGCTATCCTCGATCTCTCTGAACCTCGCACCCTTCTTGCCAATAATATAGCCTATTATCGTGTGCGGAAATAAAAGCTTGAGGTCGATCTGCTTGCTGTCTATCGTGGAAGCTTGGTCAAACGGTTCGTCCATAATGGCCCTTGTGATCAGTCCAAACGCCTTCGCAACGAACTCCGCGCTTCCACGTACCGTTATCACTCTTTCTGGGATTCCCTTCAAGTTTTCACTCACATTGACTCTCGCCTTGGAGTGCTCTTTGATCTTATTAATGGTGTCGCCTCCTTTGCCAACAATAGCTGCTGTTTCATTGATTGAGCACAGCATACGGAAGTGCACGTAGGTAGGGTCGTCGTTAGTTTGCCTCTGGTGCCCTTGAACCTCGGCATTGTCGAGTGAATCCGACTGGTCGCTGTCGTGTTTTTGTGCCTGGCCCTCCTCCAGAGAATTCTCCATTGGCCTGGAATTGGTGTCCCCGTTTGCAGTATCTGTGCCAAGTGCGTCTGATTCCGTTTCAAGAGCCACGCGTTTGACTGTGTTCTCTTGGTCTTCCTCGTTTTTCCGCTTGAGCATCGTAAACTGAGGATGTTTCTTTATCTCCCTCCGTATTTTTCGTCCATGTCTCGCCGCGGCGCACGACCCAAAAAGTATATTTTCAACTTTCCAACTACTATGACGGAGGAGCAGAAAAAAACCATAGAGGAGAGCCTAGCGGACTACCAGGAGTCCGAGGACGAGGACTATGACCCAACGGCGAAGGACGAGAACGAGGACGACGCGGACGACGAGGATGTGCCCAAATACAAGGACCTGGAGTCGGGAGGGTTGATCCGGACTCGCAAGCAGAGATCGGAGGAGAAACACGAAAAGACATACGAGAAACCAGAGGAGTCCAATCTCGATGTGGACTCGATCTGGAAAGAATTGAATCAGCCTAAAAAGACAGCAGACCCTACCCCCACAGAAACACAGCCCGAAGATGGATCCAAAATCAAAATAACCAGAACGTACGAGTTTGCCGGCGAGACGGTGACCGAAGAGAAGTGGGTGGATGCGGGTTCTGAGGAGGCGAGAGCGCATTTCAACTCCACAAAGCTCAAGGAGGCGACCAGCGTGCCTGTGGTGCCGAAAAAGCGCGCCCCTAAGAGAAAGCGTGCCAGTCTCTTGGACGACGTGATCAACAACGCGTCTGGAGCCAAGCTGTCGACACTAGAGAAGTCCAGACTCGACTGGGCATCGTACGTGGATAAGACCAAGATCAGCGAGGAGCTGAAGTTCAAAAATAAAGGCGGCTACCTGGATCAACAGGACTTCTTATCAAGAGTCAACCACAGACAGGATCAAAATTATAAGGATGCGAAGAAAAAAAGTTAATTTCTCTATTTATACAGTTGGACCCCTTGTATCATTGATCCAGTTGAGCAAGTCGAAATAGAGCTGGGGCGTTGTCCGATTGGCTGGATCCACAGCCCAATTCTTCATGCTCTCGAAATAAATGGCCAGCAGTTCCGGCACATACGCTCTATCAAAGGCCACCAAACTTCGCACAATGTACAACGACAACTGGTTGCATGCCAGAGAGTATGCCTTGAACTTGGCCTTCGTTGCAGCGCGCCCTTGTATTTGTTTCAACATTTCAAGGAGCTCTTCCTTATCTTGTATAGACACTTGAACGAGATGTTTTGTAATGGTCTTGATCAGCTTGTGTGCTTTTTCGCCAATCTGCTTCTCCAATGTAAGTTCCATCAGGTCCAAAAGAACAAGTCCGATGTTCACATTCAGCACATTTCCTGCTCTTTTCGTGACAAATGTCTCCAACAGGTCGAGTACACGGTTTTTGAAAAAAATCATCAACTCTCTTGCGTCCTGAACTTCCTGCTTACGTTGGTTGCCAGACTTGCTCTCGACACCCTTCTGCGATTCCTGCCGTTGCTTGAAAATTCGTGACAAGGTCGAATCAATCGCCATCATCTGCTCGTCAGACATACTCTCGACGTCCGATTCAGACTCATCCGACGAGTCTTCTGAACTGTCTGAGGCTTCATCGAAGTTTGAGACTCCCAAAACCTGAGCAAGCTCCTTGGTGGTCTCCCTATCGACATCTTCCAGTTCTGTCCGGTTTGCAGTATCATCGTCAGACTCTTCCATACTGACATCCATCGATTCTGAGTCGGACTCTTCAATCTCCTCGGAGTCAGAGTGTTCTTCACCTTCTTCGTCCTCTTCGTCTAAAGCCTGATTGAACAATTTCTCCTGTCCCTCCTTATTCTCCTTAGTCAACAGAACCTCAAACAGACGCTCTAATTGCGGTTTCTCGATTTTATCGACAATGTTCTCCCAAACAGTGACTGCCACTTTTTTCATCAGCGAAGACTTCTGAGTCAGGAACGACAAGACCAAATCAACCAGAGTCTCAACGAGCATTTCCAGTGTATTGGAGTCAGAATAATTATCAAACGCAGCTTTGAGATCTGTTAAAACCGACCCCGACTCTTCGTCACCCGAATATAATTGTAAAAGTGCAACGGAAAAAAGTATTTCAAAAGACTCCAGCAATTTGGACTCCTCGGCTTGTCGAAGATCATGAATAGCCTCCAGTACTCCAACACTGTCAACCTTCAATTCTTTCAAGGTTTCCTCAAACTCTTGACGAAGAGTGAAATCGCTCTCTGCGAAATCGCTGTCCTTCTCAATCAACTTCCTCAATGTAAAGTATGGCCAGGACATGTCTTGTTTCAAATTGCTGGACATTATCTCAAGCAAAATCGAGTACAAACGCTCGAGAGAAGAGGAAGCCATTCTATCAGAATATCTTGCATTACTTTCAATCTTGACAAAACTGTGCTCGATCAGGAAATCCAAAATTCTGTTGAAGATTTCAGGATCCTCAACAGCCGACTTCTTGGTCCTGACCAGATGCAACAGTGTATCAAGAGCATATAATTGATATTTGATAATGTCATCCTCGACAGTTGTCTCTAAATTGATCAAATAATCAACTAATTGTAAGCATGTAGCATCATCTTGTACCGAAGAGATCAAGTCGTTCGTCATCTTGGATTTGGTCAATTTGTCAAAATTAAGAGAAACACCAATTATGCTCTTTAGCGTAGGGATGATTCTATCTTGATGTTCCGAACAGGTATTCACCATATGATTGAGTGTATTTCTGGCGAGCTTGTTTAAAAGTCTATCAGGGTTCGAGCTTTGGTTGATGAGGGTACGCATGAGATTTCCGGACAAAACAGATCCAATCTCGTTGCCAGTAAGACAATCCATATCCAGAATCATATTGAGAACTTCGAGACCCTTGTACTTCCGCTCGGGAGAGGCAGATTGGGCAAAGAACTGCTCATCGATGCACATTTTCCAAAACTCCGGCAGCCTGATATACTGGACTTCTGTTTTCTGTTTCTTGGACTTCCTGTCCTTGAGCTTTCCAGTATGCAGGTTGGAATTCATAATTAGTTCATTTAACAGTGGACCCCAGACGAAATGTAAGTTCTTCGTCCAGTTGCCCTTCTTTTTTGAGCTCTCTTCGCTATCCGCAACCACATCTATGTCTTTCAGTATCTTGGCAAGAACTGGTAGATTTCCCTTGGTCAATGGGTTGCCGTTGTGCCAGCGATCTATGCGTGCTTCCCCGATCACAGCTTGACGAGATTCGACAGGCAGACTGAGACAGATCAAGAGTCCCTCTGTAGTCAATGTAAGGCCAGCTGATTCAGTTTTTTGTAGCAGATGAACGAGAACGTCTAAGAATTTAGGATTTTTAACAATTTGGAAGCCGATCAACGATTTGTAAATTGTGACGAAGCAGGCCTCTCTAACCCATGGTTTATACAAGGACAAATCGACCAGCTTATCCAAAATCATAATGTAGTTGGAGGTGATTCCAGAATTCAAGTCTGAGGCAATTACCTGGGAATTCAAGATAGATTGAACGCCAAAAAGCTCTCCAAACAGAAGACTTCTTGCATTTTTGCCAGTATTTTTGTTACTGATTGAATTAGCCAACTTGGCGCTGAGATCGCCCAAGAACTTCTCGACAGTATACTGCTCTCTCTCAGAAATCAGCTCCGACAGGATCTCTGTCAAACAGAGCGAAAATCCCAGTCTGGCACCCGCTCTCGAAGAAGCAAGACCTTTAATTAAACGATCTAGGGCATAGTCCCAATCTTTAGCAGCATCAGCATCGCGCAGTTCTGTAATAAGCTTTGATGCCGCAGAAATGCGCTCTTCCTCCAGATCGGACGCGAGAAGGTAGTAGTGGTCTCTCGACACGGTCATCTCTGTGTCTATACTGAATGTATTTGAACGAAGAAAAAAAAAATATTGGGACGATCGACGTTGTAAAATTGCGTCTGCGTCGAAATGGTTACGCAGCCACATACTTGTCGAAAAAGCTTTTCGTTATTGGACTAAACAAGTGTTTCTAGTGTTGAACGTTAGTTGCAAATAAACAATATAGAAATGTCGTCGTGGCAAAAAGCTGGTTTCTCCATCTCCAAGTACTTCTCAATTGCTGCCAGAACCGTGCAGAAGTCGCTCAAAGACGATTTGAAGGTTGCTGCTGAGAAAAGATATTTCACCGAGGCAAAGGTCCAAAAGATCGAGAAGGGCAATGTTGTGTCCACCACCGAGTTGTCTCTCAACAAATCGGCCTAGATAGAGACGAATAAGAGATGATATTCATTATGGAGCTATCGGAAGCGATCCCGGCTGTGTTTAGAGGTGTTCCATCTTCTGGCACGACGCTCGCATCGCTTCTCCGAGAATAAAGCCACTCAATGTGTCTGTGTCTGTGATGCAGCATGCTTTTGGCTCGTAGCGCTCGTAAATTGGTACTTTACCAATACCCTGTCCCACGTCCCTGGGAACCCCCGTTTTCCCGTGTAAAGGTGTTGGATATTTTAATCAACCTTCTTTCTACACTTGTGCTGCGACATGTCTTTAATCACACGGGCCCTGGTGCGTGTGCCGATGCGTCCAATGCTCGCAGGATTTTCGGGAGGTCTGGTCCGGTCGAACATCGTTTTGACGACCAGAGTTCCGTTGATTTCCAGGATCCCGACCCCGGACTTTGTTCGTCGTCCAATAAAGCCGGTGCAGTTCAGTCGTACGTTTGCCCTCTCAAGGGCCTGTTTCTCTGTCCCAGAGACCAAGGAACAGCCTGAAAAGTCCAAATCATGGAAACAGCATCTGTTTGGGATCTCTGAAGAAGACCAAAACCAGGCAGGATTCTCAGAGGTGAGAAGACTGCTCAAGCTGGCTCGGAAAGACATGAAACTGTTCTCTGTTGCTATAGCTCTTCTGTTTGTGAGTGCCATGATTGTTATGTCGCTGCCAAAAGTCACGGGAGTGATCCTGGATGCAACACGACATTATTCCACTTTGGAAGACGCAAGATTCTACGGTCTGACACTCTACGAGCTGCTGGCTGTGGTGGGTGCTCTTTTGGGCGTCTACACGGCAGCAACGTTCTGCCGGATCCTGATTTTGCGCGTTCTGGGCGAAAAACTGGTGGCCAGACTGCGGTCCAATATCATGAAGAATATTCTCCAGCAGGACATGGAGTTTTTCGACAAAAACAAGGTTGGAGATTTGATTTCGCGACTATCGAGTGATGCTTACGTTGTTTCTCGATCTGTTACCCAGAACATGTCTGACGGTATCAAGCACTCAATCATCGGGTTGACTTCCATTGGCATGATGTTCTATCTGTCGCCATTTCTGTCGATGATCCTGTTTGCATTTGGACCGCCGCTTCTTTTCGTGTCTTACTACTACGGAATGATGATCAAGTCTTTGAGCAGAAGACTGCAAAAAGCGTCTGGAGGTCTCACAAAAGTGGCTGAGGAGCAGCTCAACTCTATAAAAACTATCCAGTCCTTCACGGCTGAGTCTAAGGAGCTACGTCGCTACGACCAGCAGATCAAGGAAGTTTACGCTGTCAGCTACAAGGAGGCCATGACGAACGCCTCGTTCTTCATGTCGACAGGTATTCTGGGGCATGCCACTTTCCTTTTGACCCTCGGTCTCGGGTCCAAACTTGTCTTCACTGGAGGCATGTCGGTTGGAGATCTTGCAGCATACATGATGTACACAGATTATTGTGGAAATGCCACTTTTGGAGTCGCAACTTTCTACACTGAGCTGTTCAAAGGAGCTGGAGCAGCGTCCAGACTGTTTGAGATCCAAGACCAAGTGCCCAAGATCGACCAAGTTATCGGGCCAAAGATCACCAACTCCAAAGGCCACATCGAGTTCAAAAATGTCACATTTGCGTATCCGACCAGACCGGAAAACATTGTTTTTGAGAACCTGTCGTTTGAGATCAAGCCAGGTTCTAATGTTTGCATTGTTGGTCCGTCTGGGAAAGGTAAGTCCACAATTGCCTCGTTGCTACTGAGATTCTACAAACCCCTTTCTGGCCAGATTCTGATAGATGGAGAAGATATCACCAAATATTCGGTGCACTCACTGAGACAGCTTCTCGGATACGTTCAGCAAGAGCCGATGCTAATACCAGGCACATTGGCAGAAAACATCAAGTACGGACTGCCGCAGAGCGTGAAGGTCACGTCAGACATGATCGAATGGGCTGCTGCCAAGGCCAATTGTGACTTTGTGCAGCATTTCCCTGAAAAGTTCGACACAGATATCGGGCCTAAAGGATCGCAGTTGTCAGGAGGACAAAAGCAGAAAATAGCCATTGCCAGATCACTCATCAAGAACCCCCCAGTGCTGATCCTTGACGAGGCCACTTCTGCGCTAGACTCAAAATCAGAAAGCGCAATCAACCTCACGCTCACTAATTTGATGAGAGATCAGTCAATCACCACCATCTCGATTGCCCATCGTCTCTCCACTATTGAGAAATGCGACGATGTTCTTGTGCTTGGATATGACGGACAGCTTGCAGAGCAGGGTAAGTTCAAGGAGCTGTACGCAGACCATGAAAGCATGCTCTACAGGCTGCTGAACCAGACGCAGAAAAGCCCGTTGCACGAATCGGAACCGGATGAAGAACACCAGGAGGAGGCTGCCATCGAGAAGCCGGGTCAGGAGATCATTCAGGAGGCCTTGATCAAGCGGAATCCCGCGATCAGGAACGAGCAGTCAACACTCTCGTAACTGATGCACCATGACTAATGACATATATAGACGAATAAACCACATTCCTATCGACGCGTCGATTTTGCCATCTCCACCGCCGTGCCCACCCCAAAAAAAGAAAGCGACGGCCAAAAAAACTTGATTGTGTTTTCATTCAACTTTTGTGACTCCTCTTCCTTAATTACAGCCACAGCGCATGTCTATTAAGAATGAGTGCGGCCGCTATTCTCCAGAAAGAACTCAAAGAGCTATCTAAATCACAACCCTCCTTCCAGATCGAACTGGATTCCGATAATATCTTTTTATGGGACATTGGCCTGTACATTCCTAGTACCGATTCCAAATATAATGGCGCATACTTGAAATGTCAGATGAGATTTCCTAATAACTACCCGTTCTCTCCTCCAGCCTTCCGCTTCACGCCTCCTATCTTCCACCCAAATGTTTATAAAGACGGCCGTGTGTGCATTTCGATTTTGCACGAGGCCGGAGACGCCTTCAGTGGAGAGCCTTCCAATGAGACCTGGAGCCCTGCCCAGTGTGTAGAGTCAGTGTTGGTGTCGATCATCTCGCTTCTTGACGACCCAAACATCAACTCGCCAGCTAATGTGGACGCCAGCAAAATGTTCCGAGACAACAAGCAACAGTATTACGCTCTGGTTGCCAAAGATGTGGAGCGGTCCAAGCAGGACATTCCTAATGATTTTGAAATTCCCGACGTTAATGCCCGCACAGAATTAGACGATTACGAGGACGAATGGTTCTACCAGGACGAAGACGAGGACGATGAGGACGACGAGGTTGACGACGACGACCAGAGCTTTATTGATGACGACGAGGTGGAAATGAGCGAGGACTACGGGGATGACACGTCCAAATAGACATAGCTATTACAGTATGGTTTCTAGTATTAAGTTTCTGCATATGAAAAAAATTTGTGTAAATGGCCAAGAAGGATAAGAAGAGCAAAGAGGCCAAGAAGGCCCGTATGGCCCAGAAAAACGAGAAGAATGCCAAAAAGGCAGACACCAAGCTCAAGAAGCTGTCCAAGAAGGCCGGTGACGATCTTGAGGACGACATTGATCTCGATGAATTACTCAAGCAGTTGGCTCTAGAACAGCAGGAGTTTGAAGAGATACATGTTGATATTATCGACAAACCTCTGAAGAGACTGAATGCTACCTTAGTTGCCAGCAATACTAACGGGCGTCGTGAGCTTGTTCTCTTTGGAGGTGAGGTTAACACTGGACAGACGATCCATTTCTACAACGATCTGAATGTTTTTTCAGTCGACTCCAAGACCTGGAGAAGATATGTTTCGAAGAACGCCCCACTGCCTCGGTCTTCACATGCAATGTGCTACCATCCTTCTGGTATTTTCGTGATGCACGGAGGCGAATTCTCTTCTCCTAAACAGTCGACGTTCCATCATTTTTCAGACACCTGGATTTTGGACTCTCAAACCAAGGAGTGGTCTAAGGTGGATACTAAAGGGCCTCCCACCAGAAGTGGGCACCGTATGGCGTGCTGGAAGAACTACGTGATGCTGTATGGGGGGTTCCGCGATTTGGGCTCTCATACTACCTATCTTAATGATTTATGGCTTTTTGACATCACTACATACAAGTGGAAGCAGGTTGAGTTCCCAGCAACGCACTCTATCCCAGATGCCCGTTCTGGACATTCCTTTATCCCCTCCGAGAACGGAGCAGTCTTGTATGGTGGTTATTGCAAGGTCAAAGCAGGTAAAGGGTTGCAGAAAGGAAAGATCCTGACTGACTGTTGGCTGCTCAATATGAAGAGCGATCCTACTCAGATCAGATTTGAACGTCGTCGAAAGCAAGGTTTCCAGCCCTCTCCAAGGGTTGGATGTTCTTTGCAGTTCCACAAAGGACGTGGTTTGTTGTTTGGTGGTGTGTTTGACTACGAAGAAACTGAGGAAACTCTCGACTCGGAATTCTATAATTCTCTGTTGTCGTACAATATCGAGACCAACAGATGGTACAACTTGAGCTTGAGAGCGTCTAAGAAGAAGGCCATTGCCAAGAAGGAGAAATTCGATAGAGATCGTGAACTGGAAGAAATGCTCAATTCCATTTTGGCCAAGAATAATTTGGCTGACGAGGAGGAAGACAAACCTGAGGAAAAAGAGGAGGACGACGTCGAGGAGGACGAGACTCTGGTGGAAATCCGCAACCAAATGCCACATGTTCGTTTCAATGCATTAACGTGTGTGTTGGATGACATGTTTTACATATATGGTGGAATGTACGAAGCCGGAGAACAGGAGTATAATTTGGACTCATTCTATGCAGTGGATTTATCCAAGATGGACGGAGTGCGTGTTTTCTGGGAGGACCTTACTGAGCTAGAAAGACAGGAAGAGGAAAGCGAGGATGAAGACGATGATGAAGACGACGACGATGAGGAGGAGGAGGAAAAGGCAGTGCTGGTTGCGGAGGAGGAGGAAGAAGAGGAAGAGGAGGAGGAAGCAGAAGAAGAAATTCCTGACGAACATCCTTGGCTGCCTCATCCGAAAATTTTCGAATCGTTGCGGGCGTTCTATCTGCGTACCGGAGCAGACTTCTTGACCTGGGCCATTAGTCAGAACCCAAACACCCGTGGCAAGCATCTCAAGACCAAGTCGTTTGAATTATGCGAAACTAGATGGTGGGAAAGAAGAGATGCAGTGCAAATTGAGGAAGATGCACTCGAGGAGAGTGGAGTGACAGATGTCATTGAAAAAGACTTTTCAAAAGGACAGAAAAGAAGATAATTATAATTAATGCATATTCTATTATACACCTATGCAAAATGGATCCCGACCTGGTGGAAAGCGTATAACAACTTGAGGAAATCGGTCTGGTCCATCTTTGCGGGTCTCTGGTCGCCAAACCCGGTCTCTTCTAAAACCTTGCGGACATTTTCTTTTACCACTAAAGAAAAGTCAGTTTTGGAATCAACCATCATCTCGCCTCTCTGCTCGCTCAAAACCGCGAGATATGTTTTGTAGTTGGCCTCTAGAATATCCAGGATCTTACTGTTTTTGAAAGTTGCATTGAGAGTCTTGTTTTTTCTGTTGAAACAGAAACGAAGCAGACCGTCCCATTCGTTGTAATCGAGATTCGGACGCGGGTTTTTAGGTTCCACTTTGACCACCGACGACTCCACTTTAGGAGGAGGACGGAAGTTGTTTTTGCCGACCTTCATGACATGTTTCACATTAGCCCACATTTGAGCGTTGGCACTCAGTCTGTTGTACAGAGCATCTCCAGGCCGCGCAGTGAGATTCATCGCAAACTCCCGCTGGAACATAAGAACGGCAATACGTGGCGGTCTAGGCATACTCAAAAGCTTGAACACAATACCCGAAGAGATTTGGTAGGGGGTGTTGGAGATGCAGACATCGAAATAGGGCAGAGTCTCGAGCTTCATGAAATCTCCCATGATGATTTCCAGTTTCTTCTCGTATGGGGTTCCTTGCACTCTCTTGGTAAGTTCAGCAGCCATCTTAGGATCGACTTCCGAGGCAATCACTTTACGTGCTTTCTCGAGAATCCTCACTGTCAGGTTACCAGTTCCGGGACCGATCTCCAAAACGACATCGGACGGTCTGATTTCTGCTTTATCCACAATACCCTGGGCTATGAGAGGATTCTTCAATATATGCTGACCAAGATCAGTGTTGAACTTGAACACTTTGTTGATCTGATCGCCGGCAGGCGCAGGCTTAGAGGCGAACTGTTTTTTCGCAGCTTTAGGCATTAGCAGTATCCTGAATAATTTTTTCTAAAATTTATTTGAAATATTTTTCAGCTATATTGCATGGCTGTGCAAAGATGGGGTAAATCATTAATTGTTTAGAGATGGCAAGACAGCAGATTAATTTGGCCAAGGGATTGGACCGTATGAACGCCTATCGGAGAATACTTGCTGGGATGATTTTTCTGACCCTTCCCTCGATTGAGCTGTACAGACGGATCTACTTGAACACGGAAAGAAAGGTCCAGGAAGGAGAACTCAATCCAACGGACGGTTCATACAGACTGTTCAGCGAGGAGGAGAAGCTCGAGAAGTTCAAATCCAGCTGGACTACGCGTATTTTTGGCGAGAAATAGGTCACAGTGCTGTGACTAATATACATTAGAAAGTTTCGTTATCATAGGAGACTGTTCGTCGAGCCTGCGACATGTCGAGAGACGACGATGCACGCACTCTTTGTTTGATCACACGCAATGGTGTAGGCTGTGTCATCAATGTTGGAGACCTGTGGTGGTCCAGGGACGTGAATGGTCTAGCAGGTGCTTTATGAGGGGTTGTCCTGTAATTAAATCTCGGAATGCTGCTTGAGCAACGGAGAGAAGGTTTTGAGTAGCTTTTTCCACGTATTGTTGAGCTCAGTAGAGCCTGGCGAGACTCGGGCCGCACTGGGAGTGGCAGTTTGCTGGTTGATGTCTTGCATGGCTCGATTGTTCTTTGTGATGGCAGCTCCTTATTAGGTGGAGCGGGAACGGGGAGAGGGACATATTTGAGGGGTTTGGCAGTCTTGTCGAGCAGTTTCTGTGAGCTTTGGCGAAAGTTTTTGGCATTTGGAGTGATAAATGGGTCTGACTGAGATAACACACGTCTTGCCGAAGGTGAGTGTTCTTTAATGTTCAGTTGCTGCAGTTGATCTGTGAGCTCGTCAGAATCTTTACCTGTGCTGTTCTCTTTATCTTCCAGCTCGTTTATCAGTCGTTTTAAAATGCTGTTTGACGAGTCTGTGCGGAATGAGTATTCTGAACTAGTGTCTTCCAAAATATCGAATTTGAGAGGACTCTGTTTCTTGGCAGACGTGGGATTGTATTCGATCATGACAGGCTTCAGATTTAAAGCATCGAGCAGAGATCCTCGAGAATGGACAGTTTCTGTCGCAACCTGGATCTCGTCATTTTCAGCCACTTGCTTCTGCGATTTGAAGTGTTTTTCCTGCAAGTCCATGTATAATTTTTGGAGATTGTTCTGTTTAGTGATGAGCTTTTTGTCTTGCAACAAACGTTCTCCAATAGCACGCTTGACAATATTCATAGACTCACCCACCATCTCAAGCACCTCGACAGCAGATTCCCCGAATTTTCCCTTCAAATCCATCTCATCCTCGAGCTCTTCCAGACTCCGTGCAGATTCCCGCAGCAAGGTCTCAAATATGTGCTCCCAACGTTTGTCCACAAGTTCGTGTGACATTTTCTTGATTTCCTTGCGAAGCTCCTGCAATTCCATGACCATGTCCTCGAATTTGGAAATCAATTTAGCTATTGAGTCTGGATGCTTCTCCATCGCCACCTCGGAGTAGAATTCCAACGCCTGAGGAATGATAAACATGGAAGCCTGAATTGGCTCGAGCTTGCTTTCGAGCTGTCGATGCATCCCAAGCAGTCGTTCGTCCAGTGAACTAAACGTGGGCATTCGGAGTCTCATGTCTTTCTCTGACATTTTAGACGTAATCTCAGAAAGCTCTAGTATTGGCAGTCTTTTCACAGGGCTTGAGTGCACCATTTCTTGCAACGTTCTCAGATCCTTGAACGAGTTATCTATCTCATCTTGAATTGATCCCAGCACCTGCTGGTCAAGCTCAACATACTGCGTGGCAACTGCCAGCTTCTTGGACCACGCAATGCTGCATTTTTTGGCTTGCAAAAGTTCCTCGCACAGCGGCTCTAATTTTTCAAGCGTATGACCAAGCTCTGGAAACGTCTCCAGCTTGGAATCAATAGCTTCGATCATCACAGGAACCAGATCGTCGCATTTTTGAAAACACTGCTGGGCCTCGGCTAAAATGGTTTTGTGCTGTGCAACAGTCGTCAAACTGTTCAAAATAGTGTCCGTCTTGAGAAACTCCCTGATAAATGTCCGAAGGCTACATATTAAGACCTCGTATTGCGCAGGATCAAAGCCAGCAACGGCACATACTTCCAGTGCCTGAATCGCCGTACACGCGTCCTTTAGTGCATTCAAGCGCTTCATCACACGAAACTTTAAACTGGTATCAATCAGTTTTTGAAGTTGTAAATTTTATTTACTCTTTGCCCAATTCGGACTTGCGGCTGAATTATTTATTTACGAAACACTGGCTTGGTTTTCGTACATCTCGACAATTTGTTCGCTCGAAGTGGCGTCCTCGATGTTCTTATCGTCCCTGATACGGATGAAGCGAGGGAATCGCAGCGACACTCCCTTCGATCCGTCTCCCAAAATGTGGTGTCCGCATCTGTAAATAGGGCTCTCTGAGAAGTCTGCAACCTTGACCTCAAAAAGCATTGTAGGCTCGAACCAGATATCTGGCGCAGCGCGAGGACTGCTCTTGTCGTAGACAATCGATGCACGCGGCTCGTCGACTTGAGTGGGTTTTAGTTTCTCGTAAAGTGAGGCCAGCATCTCGTCGCTGAATCCTGTTCCGATCTTGCAGATCGCCTCGTATTCGCCTGTATCCTGGTTGTAGCTGGCCAGCAAGAACCCTCCATACGCTCCAGTACGTTTTCCCTTCCCAACATAGCCTCCGATCACCACCAGATCGAGAGAATCTCCAACTCCCTCTAAATAGTCCTTTTTCAGCTTGAGCCAATTTCTCGACCGCTTCGAAGGCTCGTACAGACTTTCTGTGCCATTAAGCGCCTTGATCATCAGCCCTTCACACGAATCTTTCACAGACTGGTCCAAAAACTTGGAAATCACGTCCAGATCAGAAGAGTCCAGTTTCTCAGAAAAACGGAACTTGCCAGGAATCGTCTGAAGATTCTCATACATATACGTTCGACGCTCCTTGAGCGATTTCCGAATCAGCGACTCTCCATTGTAAAGCAGAATGTCAAATGCAAAAAGACAGACCTGAACAGTGATGTCTTCCTCTTTCACGTCTTTCCGTTTTCTAGTAGAAAGCACTTGGAACGGCAGGATTTTTTCTAGTTTCTTGTCCCACGCAACACACTCGCAATCCAAAATGAGAGACTCGATCTGTGGATTCAGCTTCTTGAGCTCCTCCATCACCCTCACCAAATCTGGGTATCTCTGAGTCATGTTCTCGGAACTTCTCGAATAAACCTGTAAAGTTCCATCCGGAAGTAAGTGCACCTGTGCACGTTCTCCGTCATACTTGTACTCGCAGGTGAACTCTTTGTTTTCGAATTGATTCAGAATTTCAGTAATGGACTTTGTAGGTTTGGCCAGCATCGGTTTGAGAGGAATTCCAGGACGCAAAGTACAATGCTCCATAAGATTGAGAATTCCAAACTTGATGGCAGTTTCGATAATGATCTCGTGATTTGGGGTCTGCGAAAAGGCTTCTTTAATCTGTTCCTCGGCCTGTGCAAGGAGCTCGGGTGTGACGGTCTTGCCCTGCTGCTTCAACTCGTTCTCAGTCAAGGCCTTGGCCAGTGCAACCACCACCGACTTCTCGGCAAAATTAATGCGCAACGAGCCTTCCAGAGACCGCATTAGGAATTTGGCCTCTCGCGAGTCGCACGATGTGAGCATCTTGTTGATCATGGACAGTTTCTTATTTTGCGACGAGGTCCCAGTATACCCAGCAATCTCCTTGAGATTCTGGAAAACCTGCGAAACAGTCAGAGGCTTGGGCTTGAACATTAAGCTCTGTTTTGATCTGGACTTCTGAGCAACAAGCCCAATGTCTCCATACTCGCCAAGGTCCTTTTTCAGCTGTTGCATCGACCGCCCTGTCCCTGTTGCCAGCGACTTCATCAACAAAGTCTCGCCAAGACCAAGCTCTAAACCTTCATAGTCTGGAGAAACTCGATTGATGGTCAGATAATTCACCTCAATGAGATTCCGGATCTGGTCCTGCTGTGTCTCGGAGACTTGCAACACATGCGCAAACATTTGCGAGGCAAGTTCAATGCACTTCAATCTGCCCGACTCGGCCTCTAGCTCCTCGAAAACCTCACAGAGCTTGCTATACAGAATCGGTTTCCCACGAGAAAGTTCAGGAACGATAGGTGCAGCGTCCATGTGGAGCAACTCCTTGGCATCCTCCAAATCATCAGAATCTGGCAGTCTCTCCTCAGTCTTCACCACCTTTTGAGATGGAACAGGCGAAGGACTTCTCGAACGCTTCTTAGACTGACTGGAGGACTGACTGGAGCCAAAAAATCTCGCAAGGGTCTGCTGTTTCTGAGTGGTTTTCATTATATCGAAAGCACTTCTTAACATGCATAAATAAATTAAATATATATTTGCGCGTCGCGTCAAATCAAAATCATATTTTTCAACCATATTAGTATTTAAATATTCACTCCCTCTATACAATTATATTTATGCCGCCTCGTAATGCTCCCAGTTGTCCAAAATGGCCTTGATCTTTTCGGACTTGGTCAGATCGTAAACGTCTTGGAAGTACTCCTTGGTCAATTCGAATGGCTTGGCGGTCAAATTTGGAATGTACTTGCCGATCAAGCTGGCTGGCTTAACTGCGGATTTTGGAATCTTCTTGACCAAGAATCTTTGGAACGGCTTGACACCGGATCTCAGGTACGAGGAGTGGAATGGCACGGAAATTCCCTTCAATGGAATGCAAGCAAATCCTCTCTCCAGGTCTATTGGCTGAGGCTTAGCCAGGGATTTCTTTGAAACCTCAGCAACAATCTCACTGAGATGTTCAGCAACCTTCTCGAGCGGCATCATCTCCTGCAGCTTGACGATGTCGATCTTTTGAAGCTTGAAAACGTTCAGTGTGTTGGTAAGCGTGTCAAGAGCTCTGAGATCACCAGCTGCAACATATTGCTGGTTCTCAACGTTGAAGTTGACAATTTCCAGCAGCCATCCAGTCTGCTGGCTAATGTGGTCAACCACAAATCTCAGAGCAGCGTCGCTGAAAGTAGCAGACACTCTTGATGGGTTGACGGCAATCATACCATAGTTGGATCTTCCCAAGCTGTCCCTAGGAACAGCAACTTGCATGGTCATACCTCTGTAGAACACAACGTCAACCAAGGACTCGATTGGCATCACGTCTGCCAGAGACGAAAGAGCAGAGTACTCTCCGAGAGAGTGACCAGCGAACATGGACTCGGTAGGAACCAGTCCCTTAGCTCTCATGTCTTCAAAAGAGGCCTTTTCCATGAGTGTGAGGGCAGGCTGTGTGAATTGGGTAGCGGAAAGCAAACCAGTTGGCGATTGGAAGGTGAAAGAGGTGGTCGTCTCGTCGATATCCTTGAAGATCTTCTCCGACTTGAGGTTTCCGCTTTCGTCGATCGTCTCGAACATCATCGTGATGTAGTTCTCTCTGATCTTTCTACCCTTTGGTCCACCAAAGTGGACAGTCAACTCGTTAGGGTTATTCTTCACAATTTCCAGAATAGAGAAGCCATAGTTGTTGATGAAGTGTTGGTCAGCTCTGTCCCACACCTCCTTAGCGACTGGGGAGCTGTTGTACAGATCCATACCCATGCCTTGTTCCTGGGAACCTTGACCTGTGAAGACGAAAGTAGAAACTGGCTGATCGATCTCTGCCTCTCCTGCGAGAACGACTTCGTCGGTTTCGACCTTCTTGGTCTCGATCTTGATGATCTTTCTACCATTGATCATGGCAACATGTTCCAGGCGAGTGGCCAGTTCGTCATTAGGCAGAACCATGCCAATGAAGTTGACCTTGTACGCTCTGACTCTTGGAGCAACGCCGTTGGCAGCGTACATCTCAACAAGAGATCTGACAGAGGCAGAGGAGAACATACCGTGGGTGATAGTACCTGGCAAGTTTGCGTACGAAGCGAACACTCTGGAGACGTGGATAGGGTTGAAGTCACCAGAGACAGCAGCGTATGTTTCGTTGGAACCTGGGGCCTTTGTAGACAGTGCGCCGGATAATGGAACGGCATTCTCAAGCTGGACAGGCTGCTCGATTGGATTTCCGTTTCTGTTCAGGTAATCAATGACAGGGTTTCCGTGAGAGACACTGGCTCTGTAACTGACCTTGGCAACCTGCTTGACCTCCTTGGAAGGCATCTCGTAGAACACCCCTCCAGTGGTCTTGACCGAGGAGTACACGTTCTGGTTCTTGAAGTGATAGACAGAGTTGCATCTGAAGGTCAGAGTCTTGCCAATCAGCTCAACAGGCTCGGCAACAAGCTGGAACCATTCCTTGGATTGCAGAATGGCCACGTCCTTGCTGGTCTCGAGAGTGAGCTCCATCGGAGTCTCGCAGGTCTTTTGGAAAGTGTTCTCGAAGTCTGTGTATGCACCTCTGTAGAAGAAGGCAGAAGTCACCTCCATAATGGCTTCTCCGTCTCTGTAGATAGTACCGACAACCTCAACGGTCTTTCCGCTAGGTCCGTTGATCACCGAGATGATTTCGGCATCAGACGACACCTTGTCGCCAACCTTTAAAGGTTCTGCGCCAGACATCATTCTGTAAGCGTTGGAAAGATGCACAAGCTTCAGAATGTCTCCATCGACAGTCTTTGGGAAGATAGCTTTCATGATAGCCTTCCAGCCGATCACAATGGCGAAGTCCATTGGTGCCAATTGGTCTCTGCCAACTCTTGGCACAAAGTACTCACACGAGTTACCAACAGCGTGTGTCAGCTGAGCAATGGCCTGTTGGGTAATCTCAGTGGCACCACCGTCGATCTTGGAGGTGACCTCAAAGTCCAAATCAACAGGACTGGCAACGCCAAACCACAGTTTCCAGTAGAACTCCTTGATTCTGTCGTTTCTGCCCTCCATGACTTCCTGGATAGGAGAGAAGCCGTCGGACTTCTTGTAATTGTAGAGCAGCTCCAAAGGAACAGCGGATCCGTCAGCAGTTCTGTGCTCAATGAGTTGCATCTTGATAGAGCTTCCAGAAGAGGAAATCTTGACAATCTCCTTTTCCTTACCCTTGACAGCCTCATAAAGAGAAATCACAGTCTTGGCACTGTCCTCAGGGTACTGAATCTTAATGGAAATGTTCTTAGCAGGAGCAAGAACCTTCTTGGCTGGGTTGTCAACATAGTTGTAGCCCTGGACACATCTGTCAGAGGAAATGAACGCATGTCTCCAATTCAACTTAGAGCCGGCTAAGAGCTTAAACCAGTCGTTGGCATCTGGCAGAGTGGAGCCAATAGAGTAGACAATCTCATTAGCAGACTCTGTGACATCAACACCAGCAAGACTCTTGATTGACACAGCGGTCTTGTCAGAGAAGTACTCGACAACAGGAATCTTGGTGGCATCTCCGCCGTAGACGTCTTTGAGAAGTCTCTCGATGTGGCCTTCGTGGATGTTGTCGAGGATCTCTTTAATTGGCTCGTCGACCTTGTTGGTGAACTGAGCAGCAACAGGACCATGCAAAATACACGTTCTTTGAACGTCCTCGTCAACAACAGCCTCCAAGTCCTCAGATTGCCAAAGAGAGTCCTTCTTGAAGAAGACCTCGAATCTCTCGTCCAGAATAGGAACAAATGGAACTGGCTTCTGGGAAGGAGAGGAACATCTCGAGATGAAGAAGTCGCAATCCTCAGCGTTGATGAGCTGGGTCTTGGCCTCAGGGTAGGCGTTGAAGATGGTCTCCAAACAAGAGTCTGGGTTCTCAAGCAAGCTGAAACTTTGGATGAGCGAAGAGGTCTCCTTGGTAGTGAAACGCTCCTCGACTCTTCTCAGGAAGGTTCCAGTGAAGTTCCTCAAAGTGATATCGATCCATCTCTTAGACTTTCTGACATACATCAACTCGACACATCTCTTTGCAACCTCCTCGTAAGTCATGTCTGGGATGTCACAGACACCATCAGCGTTCTTTCCGAACCATGGCTTTTGGAAGTCTGCATTGAGCTTCTTGATGATGTAATCCTTCTTCTTCTCGAGAGCCTCGACCATCTTGGCCTTTGGAAGAGAGAAAACAGTGTCGTCCATTTCCTTCCAGAACACAACAGCTCTAGTGGCAATCTTGTGGATAGGCTCTCCCATCTCGGACTTGACAGTCAAAATTCCACCTGTTGGCTTCTTGTAGGTCTTTTCCCATTGCGAGTCGTCCACACCGGAGCAGGCAGCAATGGCCTTCTTGGCATCTGGAGATGTCTTGCACTCCTTAGCTGTCATGACCCTGGATCCGAAAAGAACACCATCGAAAGGCATTGGAGGGAAGTTGTACTTGGTGGCCCACTCACCAGTCAGGTATGGATAAGTGTCTTCTGCAGAACCGAAACCAGAACCTGCAATAAGCACAATGTTAGAGCATCTTCTGATCTTGGAGTACATTTGGAGAATTGGTTGATGGAAATCCTCAAAAGAGTGGTGTCCACCACCTCTTCCTCCAGTCCATTGCATGACAATAGGGAAGTCTGGATGTGCCTTGGCAATAGTGATACATTGGCTGATGGCGTCCACAGATCCTGGTTTCAGGCCCAAGTGGGTCATTCCCAGAGTCTGGATGTATTCGGTTGCAACCTCGAGAGATGGAACACCAGCACCAATGGTGAGAGACTGGATAGGGAAGCCCTTCTGTCTGAGGTCTTTGATCAAAGGAATACCCCATTGTAACATCTTTGGACTGACGTAAATCAAGTTGAGACCAATTCCGTTACCTGGGGTGATGTTTTCTGCAACCTGGGTCAAGGCCTTGGTCATCTTGGCAGGGTTGAAGTATCCACCACCGGCCAGCTCAATGTGGTAGCCAGCCTCCAGAGTGGCCGACACAAAGTCTGGGTGAACAGTACTAGGAGTCATTCCTGGAACCATCAATGGAGCCTTTCCCAACAATCTGGAGAACTTGGTGTCCACGTACACTTTTCCCTCTGTTGTCTTGATCAGTTTTGGTTGGAACTTTTTGAGCCAGTTTGGAGCATAAATTAAAGAGGATGCATCGGTGTCAAACATTTCCTGTTTGTAACCGAACTCCGAGTCCTCGCCTGGAACGTTGAGAGCGCCAGAAACAATGACTCTGACACCTGTTCCTTCCTTGTTTCTGTGTGTAAGAACGCCCAAACCAGAAGATCCTCCAGGACCGAAGTCCAGAATATGGGTGGCCTCGAACTGGGTGGCCACCTCCCAGTTGACAGCCAGGAGAGTGATGAGCTCGATGAGTCTGGAGGTGATCGAACCTTCGTATGATCTAAGGTCGGAACCGTTGTAGAAGTCGAAGACAGGAATCTTGATGTCTGCAGCGTTGAATTCGAGGTCGGACTTGGCGAGATCTTCCTTGATTCTGTCAATTGCAGGAGCAAGCAGGTGAGAGTGGAATGGAGACATTATTGGCAGGAATCTTGAGGAGAACTTGAGCTTTCTCTCACTATGTGGAACACGAGACTGTTCAAGGCCAGAAGGAGCCTTGGCCTTTCTCAAATTCAGATTGAGACCGTACAGGGACTCTGGAGGACCAGTCACGACCAGGTTTCTGGCACCGTTGACCAAGGAAATGCCGATTTTCTTGGCATCTGGCAAATGCTGATTGGTATCGTTCACGAACTTGGTGACCTGCTCGTAGGTGAGGTCTCTGATGGAGAGCATAGGACCTGGGTTTCCCTCGCCGTTTTCCTCGGAGTCCTTGACGATGGATGGAGCAAGAGAAGTGGATGGATAAGCTTGCAAACATCTGACACCGAGGTAGAAGAGGAACTCGACGGCCTTGAGAGCCTGGACCTCAAAGGATTCCCAAGAGTCCGAGGATGCGATAGCAATGGCAGTGGTCAAACCCTGAGAGTGACCAGTAGAGCCGCTTGTAAGCTCGTTGAGCTGGCCAGGCGTAACTCCCAATATTCTGCAGGTGATGATGAAATGACACAGCTGGATGACACAGATCAAAGGACACGAGACCGGGATGGAGAGGAGGTGGTCTGTTCCTGGAGTCTGTTCTGCGTTTTCAAGCCAGTTAATTAGGTCGAAGCCATGCGTGAAAATTCTGTCGATATCCGAGGTGGACGATATGAGAGACTGCAGTTTGGACTGTACTTGGTGGAGGAATGGAGCCACCAGCGGGTTGTAGATACTGTAGATTTCTCTCAGCTCCTCGAAGTAGTCCTCGGTATTTCCCTGGCCACCGAAGACGGTCTGGATGGTGGCCTTTTTCTCCTTCGCAGCCAAGAAAAGCGCGGACGAGATTGGAGTAGGCACCATGCCGTAGTCCTTATCGAGGAACAGCTTTCCGGAGTAGTAGTTCTTCAAAATGTGTTTTTTGACCTTCTCCAAGGTTGTTGGGTGTGAATCGGACGCGAGACACTCTGCTGCAAAAGAGTGGATATCCTTTTTCTGCAGGAATCGGGTATCGAACTCGTCAATAATCAGCGAAATAGCCTCTGACTTCTCTGCGCCAATGCCCTGGGACTCCACAATGTAGCCCAGGAACTTCATCAACAACTCGGCCTTGGAAGCAGGTTCATCGTCGCCAGCATATCCTTCTGTCACCTGTGGAAGCGACTTATAAAAATCAGTCGTCAATTGCTGGTAGAATAGATAGTTGGCTGGAGGTGTCAAGATGGTGGTCTCAATCCCTCCATGGGTGATCACAAGTGGTCTGTTCACAGACATATCGAGATCTTGTGAGAAAAGAAGATGTGCAAATAATTAAATAGGTTGGACAAGTTTAGGCCAAGATCCACGACTCGTCAACAAAAAAAAAAGCAAATTAGACACATGCAGGCTGTGCACCTTACAGAGATCAATAATTTTACAATCCAAAGACAATAGTTGGCCCAACAAGAGTGTTGGAAAATGGATTTTGTTGAGAGCAGGGTAACAAACGCGAACTGGGAAAAAAAAAGCGTACGAATCTTGCACAGCCCTCGGCCTCGGAATATTTTGCGGGCTGTGCTGAACCAGGCCGTGCACAGCCTGCCAAATTTAATTTGTACAATTTTCACGTGGGAACATGGTGGGCTGGCTGTTTCTTGAGCTGCCGGTGCGGCTGGTGCATGCGGGCGCCAACCTTGTGGCCTCGCTGCTGATTCTCAGTGGCGCCTCTATCCTTGCGCTTCTTTCTGCCTGTTTCCAGCTGATCAGGCCCTTCTCCACACTTATTCTTGTGTCAATACTTGTCTCCCTTTCCACCTATGCCTACATCCATCACAAGTATTTGACTCTTTATTCTCGCCTTCCCGAAGACCCCAAGAGGCAGGAGCCTCTGATGGACACTCTGTTTGGTGCTGCTACAGAGGAGCGCAAGTCTAGACTCAGCTATCTGGATGAGTTTCTGTCCGCAATCAAGATTTTTGGCTATTTAGAAACACAGGTGTTCACTGAATTGACCAAGAGCATGCAAACACAGAAACTCGACTCTGGCGAGATTCTGCTGCTAGACGAGAACTCAGGCTTTGCGATCTGCGTCGAGGGCGAAATCGAGGTTTTTTGTAAGGTGGGCCCCGCCAATTCGGAGCAGTCTCTTTTCATGAATGAAGCGTCCTCGAATTATGTCATTGTGGACGACGTCAGATACAGACTGCTCAATAACGTGAAAAGTGGCTCTGCACTGTCCTCCCTGACCAGTGTTTTGAACCTGCTGATTGCTTCGAACGGAGAGTCTGGTCCCGTGGCCGAGAGTCCTGGTACCCTCCCAATACCAACAGAATTCAACCTCGACAGCAAGGTATTTCCCGACTCTCCTCCAACGCGTTTACCTCCGTCTGAGCGGGCTCCGTCCCTAGTGGCAATTCCGAAAAACAACTGTACCATTTCGATTATTCCTAAAGAATCTTTCTCCAGATTGTCATACAAATATCCCAAAGCAACATCGCACATTGCGCAAATGATTCTCGCAAAATTATATCGGGTCACTTTCCAAACGTCTCACGACTATCTGGGACTGACTCCGGACATCATGCGCACAGAGATGAACTTAAACCAACAAGGCACAGTACTACCTCATGATCTCCATGATAGCGTGATTCATCATTTCCAGCCTCGACTTTCGTCCTACAGCGTATTAGATGAGTCCAGTCCCTTGTCTCGCAAGAGCATGAGCTCCAAATTCATGAGATCAGAGCCTCTCCGCTCACGGTCGGTGTCTCGTGCTGGTTCGCCTCTGCCGTCCGCTCCTCCTCGACTTCTCGATGTTTTAAGTTCAGACGCAGACGAGAGTAATCAGAGTGACGAGTTTGTCCCAATTTCTCGTCCAAGAGCAAAGATCTCGCAAAGCAGAACTGCAACATCGAGACATTTCTCGCTCGCAGCAAGGACCTCCTCCAATCCAGGCGACTTGCTCTCAAACGTGCCATTGTCTAATCTAGACCAAAATTCTACTGAACAGGGAATGAACGAGCTGAGAGAAAGAATTATGAAATCGAGCAACGACTTCTCTGAAGAGTCCGCTGTGCGTGCTGCTATTGCAGACAGCATCTGCCGAAGCATTGGGCTCGACAGAAACTCTTTCATGATGTCTCTTCCTAGCAGATTGTCACTGAGTTCTTCATTAGTAAACTCTCCCATGATGAGTGGACTCACAGTGATGAACACGGAGGTGAACGGAACGAAAACTAAAGGCTCCAAAGTTCGCACGTTCTCCTCGAGTCAACGCAACACGGATGCTCAAGATGATACAGACTCCTTAATCTCGGCTCAGAACAAGAGTTATATGGATTTTGAAGCTGTGAAGTGCGACATTGCCAATTCAATCCATCTAAAACACTTTCCTGCAGGATCAAAGCTGATTGAAGCCAACGAAAACACTCCGGGCTTATTTTATGTCATCAATGGAACTTTGAGAATGACATACATCAACAAGACAAATGAACCGCCTACGGAAGACTTTATATTTGACATAAAGGCGGGAGGAATTGCAGGTTATTTGGGCACTGTTATTGGTACCAAATCGTTTGTCAATGTTATTGCTGCTACAGATTGTTATGTGGCTTTCTTGCAACGCGAGGTATTTGATATACTAAACGAGCGCTTCTCTTACCTTCAACTGGCTGTTGCCAAGAACCTGTTACGTCTTCTAGATAGAAGATTGCTTCTAACTGATTATGCTATGGAATGGGTCCATACTTCTGCCGGAAAGGCAATCTACACTCAGAATGACCCAGCAAATGGAATCTACATTGTCTTGAATGGACGTTTCCGGTCTATTGAGACGTCTCCGGACCAGGATGCCCCTCCCCGGATCATCTCGGAGCACGGACAAGGAGAGTCTTTGGGCGAAATCGAAGTGTTGACGAAAACTAAAAGGGCCGCCACTGTGGTTGCCATACGAGATTCGGAGTTGGCAAGAATACCTCGGAGCTTGTTCGAAATGATCGCGTTGAGCAATCCGTCAATTATGGTGAAGGTCTCGCGAATCGTCGCGAATCGTTTATCAGCCAGCAAGCAGCAGGATAACATTCCAGTGTCAGCTTCGGGTACATTTATCAGAGATGAACATTTTGTTGGAAGTTTCAACAATTATAGAACAATTACAATTCTTCCTGTCACAGGCGGGTTGCCTGTTGTTGAATTTGGCGAAAGACTAACAACTGCACTGGAAAACGTCAACAAATCTGCAAAACTTCTAACGCAGTCTACAGCACTGACCAGACTCGGAAAGCATGCATTCGACCATCTGGCCAAGCTGAAACAAAGCGGGTATTTCTCGGAACTCGAAGATAAGTATGACATTGTTGTATATCTTGCAGATACATCGGTCACGTCATCATGGACTAAGACGTGCATCCAGCAGGGAGACTGTATTCTTTTACTTGCAGATGCCCGAGAATCACCCGATATTGGAGAATTTGAACAACTCTTGGTGAGAAACGATACTACTGCACGCACGGAGCTGATCCTGTTGCACCAAGAACGCTTTGTGTCGCCAGGCCTCACAAACAGCTGGCTGAAGAATCGTATTTGGGTTCATGATCACCACCATATCCAGCTACCATTCGACACCAATGCCCTACATCCCGAGGTTGAGTACCGCTTATTCTCAAAATATGTTACGAGCTCCAAGTTATTCACAGCAACAACTGCTAAGCTATCTGCTAATCTTCTGAACATTGTCAATAATAACGAATTCCTACAAATGATTCAACAAACTAGGAAAGCTTTCAAAAGCAAAAAATACTACCACCCAATGCAAGAGCATAAAGATGACTTTATGCGTCTTGCCCGAATTCTCACCGGACAGGCCATCGGCCTGGTTCTCGGGGGAGGAGGAGCAAGAGGAATAAGCCATGTGGGTGTGATATCCGCGCTTGAGGAGTTCGGGATCCCCGTTGATTATGTTGGGGGCACGTCCATCGGAGCTTTTGTTGGTGCCTTATACGCTCGCGATTATGATCTGGTTCCTGTTTATGGACGTGCAAAGACCTTTTCTGGAAGAATGGGCTCGATCTGGAGGTCTCTATTGGACTTGACAATACCGCTTACTTCATATACTACTGGACATGAGTTCAACAGAGGAATTTGGAAGACTTTTGGAGACTCGAGAATTGAGGACTTCTGGCTCAAATTCTACTGCAATTCCACCAATATCACCAAATCGGTGATGGAAATTCACACCTCTGGATACGCATGGAGATATGTGCGTGCCTCTATGTCTCTGGCTGCTCTTCTTCCACCAATCACAGATAACGGAAATATGTTACTGGATGGAGGATACATTGATAATCTGACAGTCGACGAGATGAAGCGACGCGGAGCGCATGCAATTATTGCCTGTGACGTGGGCTCGGAAGATGATCGCTCGCTGATGCATTATGGGGAGTCGTTAAGTGGATTCTGGGTGCTGTTGAACCGGATGAATCCATTTTCTTCTCATCCTAACGTCCCAACAATGACCGACATCCAAATGCGACTTGCCTATGTGGCCTCTGTGATTGCACTGGAGAAGGCCAAGAATACAAAGGAGTGTCTGTATTTAAGACCCCCAATCAAGGGCTATGCCACCTTGGAGTTTTCCAAGTTTGACGAAATCTACGGGGTGGGCTCCAAATATACCAGCGAGATGCTGCGCAAGCTGGAAGCGTCTGGTGAACTGCCAATGTTCCGGGCTAGGCGCAGGGAGAAAAACGTCCAGCCCAGTCTGCATCGCCGCAATTCTGTGTAGCATCTACTATATTTATTTTCATTCATCATTTATTTTATTTTATCTGCAATAATTAAATTTACATGTTGGCAGTGTCGGAAACAAGTATCACCGAGTCGCCTCTGACAAACACCATCTCGCTCTTTTTTGTTTTGGACTTGACATCGGTCGAGTCCTGGTCAATGTAGAAGATAGTTTCAGTAGCATCACTCAACACCATGTTGCAATGCATGTCGTAGGCCTGTTGTTAGTACTAAGTCAGCAGCAATACTTACTTGAAGCTTTCCCACCATTTCTCTGCTTCCTCTAAGTTTCACAAAGACCTCCTCATCAAGACAAAGCTTGATCAAGTCCAAAGGCTCGTTTGAAGTAGAAACAGATTCACTCATTTGACGTGGATAAATAAGTGTCCAATTTCAATTTATTTAATTTTTTCGGTAAATTTATTTCAATTTCTTGTTTTCAGCCATGTCTGAGGAACTCAATTTTTATTGTTTGGGTGGAGGTAACGAGGTTGGCCGGTCTTGCCACATCGTTGAATACAAAGGAAAGGTTGTCATGCTGGATGCGGGAGTCCATCCGGCTTTCTCAGGCGCTGAATCGTTGCCCTATTATGATGACTTCGACTTGGCGAGGGTGGATGTGTTGTTGATTAGTCACTTCCACTTGGACCACGCAGCCTCACTGCCTTACGTGATGCAGCACACCAATTTCAAAGGTCGCGTGTTTATGACGTATCCCACCAAGGCTATCTATAAGTGGCTTCTGAACGACTTTGTTAGAGTCACCAGTATCGCCGACGACAGCGACGACAATTCGGCCAATTTCCTTTACACGGACGAAGACTTGAACGAGTCTTTAGACCGTATTGAAACCATTGACTATCACTCGACCATCGAGGTGGACGGAATCAGATTCACCGCCTACCATGCAGGTCATGTGTTGGGAGCAGCAATGTTTTTCGTTGAGCTGGGAGGACTCAAGTTCCTCTTCACAGGTGACTACTCCAGAGAGGAGGACAGACACTTGAGCTCGGCCGAGCTCCCACCTTCGCGACCTGACCTGCTCATCACCGAGTCTACATTTGGAACAGCTACACATGTTCCTAGAATTGAGAGAGAGGCCAAGCTTACACATGTGATCCACTCTACTATCCAGCAAGGAGGAAGGTGTTTACTTCCTGTGTTTGCCCTGGGACGGGCACAAGAGATTCTGCTGATTTTGGACGAATACTGGCAGAACAACCCTGAGCTTCAAAACGTTCCTATTTATTACGCTTCCGATCTGGCCAAAAAATGTATGGCTGTTTACCAACGCTATGTCAACATGATGAACGATAGTATCAGAAAGAAATTCACAGAGACAAACCAAAATCCTTTCCATTTCAAATATATCAAAAACATCACCAACATCGAGAAGATCAACGATCTTGATTCTTCCGTTCTCATAGCATCTCCGGGTATGCTTCAAAACGGTATATCACGGAAAATACTAGAAAAATGGTGTCCTGATCCCAGAAATGCCTGTATTCTGACTGGTTATTCTGTTGAAGGAACCATGGCCAAAACACTTCTGACTGAACCGAGCGAAATCCCATCTATCATCAATCCGGACGTGATGATTCCCCGCAAGCTCAATATCGAGGAGATTTCATTTGCCGCGCACGTTGACTACGAGCAAAATTCCAAGTTCATCGAACTAGTCAACCCTAAGGCCATTATCCTGGTCCATGGTGAGACTAACCAGATGGGAAGATTGAAGTCTGCACTTCTTTCAAAATACCAGAAATTCAAAAATACCGAAAACGAAATCAAAGTTTACAATCCTAGAAACAGTTCGAAATTGTCCTTGAGTTTTGAAGGTATCAAAGTTGCCAAAGTCATGGGCCAGCTGGCAACTACAATGCCAAAGGAACACGACATCTTGAATGGAGTGCTAGTTCAGAAGAACTTCGATTTGAGTTTGCTTAAAATCGACGACTTGAGAGAATACACAGGTCTCACGACCACAGTTGTTAGACAACGCCAGTCTTTGCGTTGTACTGCTACGAAAAGTCTAATCAACTGGCAGCTGACCCAGATGTTTGGCTATGTAAAGGAGTTGGTTGATGACGATGACGAGTACGTGGTCGAAGTGATGAACACAGTCAAGATCACATTGGAACGCAAACAGGAAATTGTCTCAGTGGAGTGGAACTCAGGAATGGTGGACGACACGATTGCTGATTCGGTGCTTGCCATTTTGATGAGTTGTGATTCGTCGCCTGCCTCGGTCAAGATATCGTCCAAACCACATTCGCACAGCCATGGCGACGTCAAGAAGGAGGAGGATGTGCCAGATAAATTTTCTCCAGAAACCAGACTGGAGAATCTGGCCAAGTTATTGACTGTGCAATTTGGGGATTCGTTCAAACACGATGCCAACCAGAAGTGCGGAGTCATCAAGATTGGCAAGAACGAAGCGAAAATAGACTACTCCACGTTTGAAGTGGCATGCGCCTCAGGTGCATTGCGCGGAAGAGTGGAGGGAATCCTGAATCGGTCGCTGGATTTGGTTGCTCCGCTGTCGAAGTCCAATTAATAGAATCAAGTAATGAGAAAATCTTCAAACTCGAAAGCAGACTTGTCGACCCAGTCGCAGCCAGTGTCCTGTTCGAATTCGTACTCATTAAAGTCAAATTCTCCAGATTCCACTGAAACACTAGGAACTTCGAGTTCGAGGTGAATTTGTTCTTCTGGAATGCTGGATTTGACCTTGATAAATAAGTTCGGGGAAACTTTCTTGAGAGTTTCTTTGATGTGCTGCACGAGCTTAGAGGAAAGGGCCCAGTGTCGGGAAATTTGGAAAATCCCTCCCAGTTCCAATTTGATGTACTCAGTATAAGTTTCGAGCTCCTCTGTGCTTATTCTGTCACGTAGCGACAAAAGGTCTTTTTCCAGACCGGTCTCCACCCACGAGTATGCACTGAGATGCACCAAACACGAGAATGCCAAAGAACATGCAAAAAAAGGTGTACGGTCGAGAATTTTGGCCGGATTTGTGTCAAGAAGTAACTTCACCACTGAAGAGGCCGAGTCGATGGTCTTGCGTGTCTCGATTATCTTGCGAGACGCGGCCTGATGATCCCCAGAAAGCTCTATGTTCACAGAGTCGCCAGGGTCCTCACAACGGGGTTGCTTAGAAACATCGGGTCGCCATAAATAAGAAAATGGTCTATGCATGAAAATTTTGGCGTAATTCACCAGAATCACAGCTTGATGCACACCTTCGTTCACCGACCCATTTGAATTCACCAGATACGGCGAATTGTACGAGTCCGGATCTTCTATGCGTAGGTCCCAATTGCCAATTGCCGCCTTCAAGTGCAGCAACTGCTCCTCGTAGTCCCCATTCTCCTGAATGGCCATATTTAGTTTGATTGAATCATTCACCAATTTGCAGCACTCGGCCCGCGATTTGAAGTCAAATATTGTACTTGAAATGTCCTTCGGGAAAAAAGTATGTAGTTTTGTATTTGAGAGAATTGAAGTACTTCTACCAGAAGCAGTACCACTAATTGTGTCAAAGAAGTATATTTCCCAAAGTGTTCTTCGCACAGTATTTTCAAGAATGTCTCGAGGGATTTTGGCCATTCTGGGCACCTGTAGCATACTATCAATCACATTAGCATGGGGTGATTGGTCTTTTCCGTGCAAAAAACCATTAACATCCATAAATGTTTCCGGAAGCTTTTCGACATCCAGAGACATTATGTTTAGCTCAAAAGCCAAGGAGACAACACATTTGAGAAGTCTCTGACTCACATCATGAAGAGAAGAAATGTGCGATGCCATGGCCAAAAGTAAGAGCGTTTGCAGTGAAATGAAGTCTTTACCGATCTGACTAGAGTAATCAGTGATTGTAGAAACAAGGTAATTGACAGTCTCAATATCTTTTGTGAAAACTCCACTTGTTTGTCCATCACCGATCAATTTCATAGCAAGTAGAATATCGTAGTTGTATGGAATTTTGGCGAGATATGATCTGATGTCAGATTTCTGGGGCATGAACGGATGACAAGAATGAAAATGGGAATAATAGTTGCGAAGTATAGATTCGAGATTGAGCGAATTTACCAAGGAGGACGTGATGTAGTAGTTTTCTGGCGATCTGATAAAGCTGGAATCAAAAACGGAATCAAGAATTGACTTATCTTTGGTAGCATTGAATGTCGGGTGGAAATCAACGGAACATGGGAGTTCAGACGACGATTCGCGAGAGCTTTTTATACACTGCTGGTCGCAAAGAACGTCAGCTGAAAGCTTCCCACAAGGAAGTATCAGATCTAGATCTGCTTCTTCTCTGGTTCGTTTAGAAGTCACTCCTTTCCGTCTGGAGCCTCCTCGGTTACTTTTCACGTAGAGGCAGTCCTTACCGAGTTTCTGGCAGCGTGTGCAAGCGGGTTCCACTCCATCACATTTGAGATGTCGCTGTCGACATTCTAGACATGCACGTGATACTGGTCTTATTGGCTTCTTGTGCATGAAATAAATGGACTAGCGATTTAATTTTTTTGTGTATTTTTTTTCTTATAAATCTATTTGATGCTATGAATTTTATTATAGATAACGGGTCATATGAGATCAAATTTGGCCAAAGTACAGACGAGCAGCCCACGAGGGTGCCCAATTGTCTGGTGAGGACCAACGACAAGGCTGTCCATCTGGGTGACGTTCTCCGTGCTACTGGTACGGTGGATCCGTCTGGTATCCAGTTTAAGAGACCAATCGAACACGGTCAACTATACCAATGGACGATCGAGCGCCAAATATGGGACTCAGCGCTAGTTAAAACATACAAGAACGAAGACAAGCTGAATGGGTCGAACTTGGTATATTTGGAGACACCTGTTACATACTCTAAATTCCAGAACAATACAGACCAAGTGTTATTCGAGGAGTACGGCGTGGGGTCGTTGTTCCGGGGCTCTGTCGCTACGATGGCACCTTGGATGACTAAAAAGGAGGGGTATAACGACTTCCAGTTGGTGATAGACTCAGGGTTTGATGCAACATATGTTATACCAATGGTTAATGGACTGCCATATTGGAGAGCAGTGCGAAAAATGCCAATTGCAGGCCGACTGATTAATGGATATCTGAGAGAGGTCATTTCCTTTAGACATTACAATGTGACAGACGAGCCGATCCTGGTGAACAATATCAAAGAGTCTGCCTGTTTTGTCACGAGCGACTATTATGGCTCCTTGGCTAGAATTGAAAAGCTCAAAAAACTCAAACCACAGCAGCTGGTGAACGAACCAAATAATATTTCCACAAATTATGTGCTGCCAGACTACAAAACCACTATGACGGGCTATGCAATCTCTGATCAGGACATAACTCCGGCGGTGCGCGAAAACCAGCAAATTCTAAAACTGTACGACGAGCGCTTTGCCGTGCCCGAAGTGTTATTCCAGCCTGAGATCAGTGGTATTCACAAAGCTGGTCTGATAAAGACTATTCAGGAATCGCTCGAGGCTGTGCCTGAGCTCCTGCGCTCTCTGCTGACTGCGAATGTTGTCATTACGGGAGGGACCTGTAATCTGCCAGGGTTCAAGGAGAGACTGGTGAGCGAGCTGAAGCGGGAGATTCCGATCAACGACGAGGTGCGGGTGTTTGACTGGGAGGGCGACTATGCCCAGTTTGGGTGGTTTGCAGCCAAGCACTTTTTCGAGAAGGGGGGATTTGCCCAAGTTGCGGTGAGCAAGCAGGAATACCACGAGTTTGGGCCAGAGTACACTCAGGAGAAGTTTGGCCACAAGCTAATGAAATAGAACATCTATTAAAGACATGCGATTAATGTAATTACAAAGAGCACGGAGTTGACCACGACTCCGCACCAAACAGTGGTCTGCTGCCATAATGGTGCCCAATTGTAGCGAGTCATCATCAGACAGACGGCTGCCCCGCAGAGCAGAAGGCCCACCACCAGACACCCAATGCCAAAACAGAGGACCATGACGACGGCTCCGTTTGGTCGCAGGTTCATGCTCGAGTGGAGAGTGGAAAAAACCACGCCCAGACCGACTCCTGTAATAAGCAGAGAGATAATCGTGGCCGTCAAATACAGGAAGCTCAGAATGCGGTCATGGTTGAGCTGTTCCAGCAGCATGTTCGGCTTCGCGTCGCCGTGTATGAGAGACTGCTGGCGTGCTCTGCTTGCGTGATCCCTGTTGACACTAACGTCTGTGTCAGAGTCGGACTCGTATTCCTGGTCAGGTGACCCGTGAAGGAGGGACTTGTAGAAATGCGGATTTTGTTTATGCACAAGGGGTGAGCGTTCGGGGTCGAGACTCGTGGACCCGAACCACTGGCTCACCTTGTTTGAGATTTTGTCGGAGAACTTGAGAATGGCGTCCACTCGGTCAGTGTCGAGGAAACTCAGGCCCAGCAAACTGCCATAGGATCCTCTTGATTCAGAGTACTCGTCGTCCTCGTCCAGATAGAACCCCTGATCGTATTCCTGGTCACTGCCGTCGTCGAACTCGTTCCAGTACCGTTTGCCTTCTTGCAGCTGCCGAAGCCTGCCCTCGTCTTTGTTGAGAAGAATTCCCTGGGGTTTGGTGGACTTTTGAACAGAAACATCTGTGTCCCTGCGCGTGATAGAAGGCAATTTGCGAATGTCTGTACTTTCCAGATGCTGGTACCAGGGCGCCATATATTCCAGCATGGCCTCGTCAGAAAGTGCAGAAGGGTGGAACTTCGACAAAAGATAATTGTTCATTGAGAAATTGAGATTGTCGACTCTGTAAACCAAATGCGAATTGATGAGTGACTGGACAGCCGAGGGAAGCACCTTCAAGGGCGAGTCGTATCGGATTTCGAGAATAGAATGCGGGAACGAATAGGATTCTTCAGGCCAGTCGAAATTGATATCGTTGCTGGACTTGACTGGACACACCATAATATTGGTGTCGAGATTGATGTAGCAGTCGATCTTGGACTCTGCAGACTTTTCGTTTAGACAAATGAACCTCAAACGGTCAAACGAGACTTTCTCCAAGGCGGCCATCTTCTTGTCGACGCACCAATCCATCGACATACGTGCCATTTTGGAGTTTCCCATTAGACCCGACTCCTGCCAGGTTGCAAATATTTTGGTCTTCAGAGCATCCACAGACAGCTTCGAAGGAGTCAGCAGCTCGCGCGTAATTCTCTCCGTCACGGTCGCCAGCGCAAACTGGTGCAGTCCGCCAACTGGAGAAATCAGAATCGGAGTCTCTGACTGGGAAGCCGAAATCTGTGCAAATGTGCCACCAGGGATCGCGACATCTGACGACGACACGAAAGTCGTTCCTTTCTGAGAAGTCACTAGCGGATCGTCCAGATTGTTTAGCCAGATCATCACCATCTTGGTGGACGGTCTAAATAAAGACTCGTGTGTGTCTGTGTGCTCAGCCAAACTCACTGAGGAACGCGTGTGTTTTAGACGGATCGGGGTGTCCAATGAAGGCTGTGTTTGTTGGACCTGTTCTGCATGCTCGACGCTCTCCATGCCGTCCTCCAGCAAGCCAGTATCGTTGGAAATCAGCTTGAACGCGCTCAGCAGTTTGAATATGGTCTCGTTCAAATTGTCCTTGTGGACCCAGAACCTCTGGCAAACAGTACCCTTTTTGTGCGACATAAAGTCGAAGGTGGTGGATCTGGAGAAAACCAGCTCTTTGGGCCCCCATCCCTCGAGAGAGCTCATGGTGACGACCGATGGCTGTCTCTTGCGAGCAGTAGCGGCTTCCGCCCCGACCGCTTGCTCCATTCTATAGTTATTGATGACATCAAACATCAAGCTCAGCTCGATAGCTGCGTCGTTCAGATACAGGTTCGCAAACGAGTGAGGGTTCCTGTTGAGAAACTCCTCGGTGATCTTATTAACGAGCTCTTGTTTGTAGGCATAGTCGCTGTGTTTGATGAATTTTTTGAACAGCTTCCTGAGAGCAATTTTTTGCAGCAAAATAAATCTTGACAGGTCCTGCAGGTCTGCCGATAAAGAAATCAGTTCATTTTGGATGGCCATCAGCCGTCTTTGCTGTAGTCGTTTCTGCAGAGCAGAGGACTCCTCGCGGGCCTCCAAAGTCTGGTTTATGAACGAGTTGAGCATTTGTCTTGTAGTCATGATCCTCCGAGAGATTTCGCCATACTTGGAGTTGACAAATAACGACGCGAATTCTATCTGCTCCTTGAACGCCTTGTAGAGCTGTCGAAGCTTTCTGCGCGCCTGCTTGTCCAAATCTGGATTTGAGGATCCGGCGCTGGTTTTAGTGTCGTTTGTGTCGTACGACTTGTCCGAGTAACTGGAATTTGAGTCTTTGATTGCCGTAGTGGCCTCGCGTATCTTGCGTTTTATATCGTTGTAATCTATATTATAGTTGCGCCATTTTGACACAGACCGGTCGTTGAACTCGTCTCCGAACTTCATCGACTGGCTAAAGAAAACAACAGCTTAGATGGCCAAGATGTTCTTATCAGAAAGTAGAACGAATTTCTGCAGCCGGTGCAGGGGTGACACAGAAGTCAAAAATAAAAGCAAGTACTCGACAGAGCTACAGAGCAAAAGATCGAGCATCACACACACATTATATACCCGCGATGCCTTGCCAGAGCATTGGCCGACCGCATTGCCGGTACCTCAGCCGAACAATGCGAAAGCGACTACATTCGGTTTGTCCAGCTGCAAGTTGTGCGAGGTTTTCGATATTTGGGCCCCACGTGGGCACGCCGCACCGGGGTAGTCGAGGAAATCGTGCTTGGAGTTTGGCCTCTTTGAGATCCAGATACGTGGGCTACAGGGAAGCGTATCATACGCCATGCTGCTGTTTCTGTACGGTTGTGCGCCTCTTTGTAGTTGCATCTTGGCTAAAATTTGAGAAACGCGATGCAGCATAATAAATTAAGCCGCACATTTTTAGTCACACGACGTAATCAGAACCACTCGGTCTGCCAAAATCGATCCCTGGGGCACTTTTTTTTTCTAAACAAAACCAATTAGTCATTATTCTGAGTCAATTCGCGGGAGGAACAAATATATAGGAACGTTTGGGCCCTGAAAAAATTACGAAAATGGAGGTCACCGAGGAGAATCTTATGACTGCTGACGGCGACTGGGACGTGCTGCCCTCGTTCGAAATGCACAACCACATGTTCAACAGAACCGTGTATGATGACCATGGGTACAGCCGTTCTGCTGCCCCTCGATACGAGGAGCTGTACACGTCTCAACGCAATTCTGCTCCAGATACTCTTGTTACGCCCGATCTACTAATTGTCAACCAAATTGACTCTCTACAGCAGCTGGATCTGCCCTCTTTCAAAATCTCAATTGTTATCACCAAAACGTTTCCCCGCTTGGGCCAACCTCCTCAACGGGAGTCGATTCTTCGCACGTATCGTCCCGGTGATATGATTTACGGCTTCATCACTGTAGAGTGCACAGGTCGAGAGCCAGTTCCTTTTGAAATGATTCTGGTGTACTTGGAGGGCAAGCTGACTCTCTCAAAGACCACGAGTGGCACCGATAAGATCCCAAAACGCATCACGTTTATGCAGACCTTTGATATTTTGGCATGTTTTCACGATGGATGCATGGACGATATAAAAATGGACGCGTACGACCCAATTGATGGGACTCGATACGGGTTTCCGAACTCCAAGCTCTTTGAACCTGGTTCGAAACGCAAGAAGATCTTCCGATTCAGGCTCCCGCAGCACTTGTTAGATACCACCTGCGAACATGAACAGGCAGACCATCTATATGCGCCTCCTTCTTTTGGGGTGGACCCCGACTATGGCAAAATACCTGTGAGTGAGGCGACCGGGTACGGCAGACTGGCCGACCCGACTTCTCCAATTGTGACTAATGATCAACACGGACGCGACCAGTCAATCACATACTCGATCAATGTGAGAATGCTAGGTTCGCTTATGGATTTCTATAGACCTTACTACCGCAAAGAAACGACTCATGATTACCAATACATTGTCTTGAAAGTTCACAAAATGCCCTTCAGGTTCACCAACAATTGTATGTTGGAGCCTTATGAGGTGACCAGTTTGCAGGACCAGCTTGATCGGATCGAGCTGGAGACGTGCGAGCTTTTGGTCAAAATGGAAGAAGAGCGTCAGCTGATGAAAATTGGCATTTCGGACACTGGAGAGATGTCGCAATGGATTGCAGAAGCTGAAAATCGCAAAAAGAAGAGCGCAATTTCGAGAACTGCAGGAGACATACCTCACCATGTGATAAGTCTAGGGAATAAGCTCCCAACCTGTTGGGCAACTGTTACATATCCCATGAACAGCGTCATGTTTGAGATTCAGCCTTCGAGAAGAACAGAGGTAAGAACATCGTCACCGGGTGCTTCTGTCACCACGTCCATCTCAAGCGGATCAAAGTCAGTTATTAGCACGTCAACCAATAACACAGAACACCTGTCCCATATCGACTACTTGTATCTCAAATTGGTGCTGGAATCTGTATGCAAGTCTCCTCCTTCGTGCGTTGACGTGAAGTTGTCATTGGTGACAATCAACATCCAGTCTGCGCACCCAATCCCGCTTGTATTCAACCAAAGCCCAACGAACTTCTCCCTGACTCCACCAAACGCTATGCAACTGAACTTGAAATACGAGCGTTATCTCGCATCCATAAAGACAATTGCTACCAAGACAGGAATGCGCGTTCCAAAACAGCTCTATCAAAATATGTTGTCTTTAAATAGCATCAAATTTGTGCCTAAGATCAACGACATATTTGAAAGCCAGAAAGTTCCGCTCTCGTGGTCTGTCCAGGACGAAGGGTTTTCTGCACAAGCCAAGATCCCAGTTCGTTTCTCGACCAAGAAGCTGAAAAGCTTACACATATCTCCAAGTTTCCAGACCTGTCTATTGAGCAGACAGTACGCCATTATGGTGAAGGTGGGAAAAAACAAGCCTATTTTTGTCTCAGTCAGGGTCGTGAGTGTTTAAATGATTAATTGTGATATATTCGTACGACATAATTTTTTGTGATGAAGCTACTCATCACATTGCAAAGCTTAAAATTGAATCAAGTCAGAATATAAATGGGACACAAAATGCAAAATTTTCGCATCCATGTCAGATCCGCCAGCTAACG
This sequence comes from Ogataea chonburiensis, assembly GCA_030578415.1. Taxonomy (NCBI): domain Eukaryota; kingdom Fungi; phylum Ascomycota; class Pichiomycetes; order Pichiales; family Pichiaceae; genus Ogataea; species Ogataea chonburiensis. The sequence continues at coordinate 233,683 of JAJMRU010000002.1, read as the reverse complement.
ACAAACTCAAGACTCCGGTACGTGAGCTCTCCAGTGACAGTCTGATGAACGACTTCGAGGATTCAATGATAGACGAATTTGACCTGCCGAATCTAGAAGACGAGGAGCAGGCCGATTCGGAGTTTGGAGGAAGGGTGGAGCTACTGTACAACCGAAGATCTGAGGGACTGGACCTGGAAGAGGAACGGTTTGAAGATTTTGCAGGCAGCTTTTGTAAAGAGCCAGATCTCAGCATGGTTTATGACAAAATGGCCAAAGCCCTAGAATACCGAGACAAACTACTCGTCAAAGCAGTGATCCAGGAGCTTGAAAAGGACCTCAAGCCCCGGATCAAGAAGCTGGAGGAAAATAAGCAGAAGTACGAACTGCTCAAGAAAATCTACAAGCTACCAAGCGTGTCGAGTCTGGGGGCCGAACTGAAAAAAGAAAAAGCCAAAGCGGCACCCAAGCGGTCGCGCAGAAACTCGGCCATCGGGGCACGCACAAAACTGCACACAATCGACGAGGAGGCAGACAGAAGAGAAGCTGCGCGCGAGCGCGCCCTGGCACGTGACACAGCGCACGCGGCGCCGCACCCGCTGCCCAGCCCGCCTGTCTCAGGCGGTGCTCCCAGCACGGTTCCGATCCCGATTCCGTCGCTGTCGCCGTCGTACAACCGGTCCACTGACCACCGGGACCTGCGCGTGCTGTCTACGATTGAGCTGATCTCCATCAAGAGCCGGATTCTCAACAGAACGTTCCCCGAGGTTGGTCGCATCACCGGACTGGTGCTCAAATTCGAGCAGAACGCAGACTACAAAGCAGGCACACGCAAGTCGATGGTCATCCGGAAGCTCAACAATAAGGCCCTGCTGCAGGAGCTCGAGTTCGAGCTGTCCGTGCGCGGGGAGGTCAATAAGGCAGTTCTGTAAAGAAATCTAGTTAAAGTACATTATTTGGCTACGTTACTCGTTCTTAGCTTTTTTCTTTTTTGGCTCAGCATCCGAGTCATCCTCGCTCATGCTAGCGTCCGAATCGAACTCCTCGGCAACGTCGGAGCCAGAGCCATCGTCTCCTGTGAAGTCCTCGTCTGGAGAGTCGTCGTCGTCGGCAGAGCCCATGTCCATGTCGCTGTCGCCATCGGAGTCGGCCATGGCAGAAGCCAGCATCTCCTGGGCCACCTTCTCGTCGTTTCTGACCTTGAGGCTTTTGCTCTTGAAGAAGTTCTCGAGCAGTCCCTGCTCCTCTCTGTTGATATTTCCAAAACTGTGCGAACGCGCACCATTGCGCATGTTGACCTCCATATCGAACGTTCTCGAGGCTCCTGTGCCCGACCCGGTTCTCGAAAACACAATATTGGTGACCTCCGAGTACGGAATCAGAACCGTGGGCTTGGTGACGAACAACAGACATTTCTCGAGAGGATACAGCTGTCCCTCGTTGGCCTTGAGAGAGCACGAAATGGCAACCTGCGACTCTGACGACAAGAAGTTCCCTGGGACAACAACACGACGCTCAGTGAAGCCCTTCAAAATGCTCGACAGCACCATGTATGTGGAGTTGTTGTATGTCCTGTTGAGTCTCTCCTTGTAAGTGCTGTCATACTCCTCGTCGTCCAAGTTGAGCTCCACCTCGATCTCCTCCTCGGACGAGACCTGGATAGTCAAAAAGGAGTATCTGGTCTGTCCTTGTCTGAGAGGCGGGTCCACCTGTAGCACAATCAGATGGTTCATCTGGAATAACTTAGGCAGAGAAAAGATTCTCTGGATCTGCGAGTATTGGATCTTGTAATCGTAGGTCTTTCCTCTCAGACGCATGAACGTGTCGTACATGTCCAGGTCGTAACGGCCTCTTGGAGTCAGGAAGAGCACCTCTTCAAACGAGACAATGGCCTCGCCAGTGACCTGGCCAATGTCGGCCTTCTCCTTGAGCTGGTCACTGAATACTTGGGCCAGAGACTTGGCTTCTGGAGCCTCTTCCTTGTCCTCTGCACCCTCCTCGTCCTCCTCAGCCTCTACGTTTCCGGGAATGTACAACTTCATCTCGACAAGCTCGTCTCCTGTACGCTCTGGATCGGGTTGCTCTCCCAGGTTCAGCTCGATCGTCACCTCGTTCTTCCTGCTTATGCTGGAGTTGGTGATATCAGAATAAGGTATCTCAAATGCTGGACGATTACTTATATTGAAAGTCAGCTCGTTTCTGGTCAATTGCGTCTTTCCCCAGTTCCAACCACGCAAGGAGTGTTCTCTCACCTCGAGCTGGATGCTGAAGTTTCTCTGAAGCTCGTTCTTCAGCCCATTCAGATCCTGCTGGTCAAACCCGTCCAGCATCACGACGCCCTTATTTTTGGTGTCGATGCGCAATTCCCAGCCCCTCGAGCCCCTAGACCAGTGGGCGCTGGAAATCTCGTCGTTGGCAAGCAGGAACGGATTGGACTTGGCAGTGGACCCAGGAACGGCCTGGGCCTTCCATCCCAGACCCGAGTCGGCAATCCGCATTCTGCCGGCCTGCTTCGACTGATTCAAATAGATCTTCTCGTATTCGGTGGACATGTTGCACGAGAACAAGTTTGAAAAAGAATTGCATTTTTTACGTGTCGGTGTTACCCTGCTTCAAATTTTCCACTTTGGTCGACGACACCAAATGGCAAACGCATTTAAATAAAATCTCATTCCATCCAACATGTCTGCCGAGGGAGAAGAAGAATTATTGGACTACTCCGATTCCGAAGAAATCAACGTTGTGCCAGCCCAACAGGCTGAGGCTGCTGAGCAGGGCAAGGAAGAGACCGACAAGAAGGGCTCGTACGTGGGAATCCACACCACTGGTTTCAGAGACTTCTTGCTGAAGCCAGAGCTCTTGAGAGCCATTGCCGACTGTGGTTTCGAGCATCCTTCCGAGGGTAAGTATCAACGACGCGTAATCAACTAACATTGCAGTGCAACAGGCTTGTATTCCGCAATCCATTCTGGGAAACGATGTTCTCTGCCAGGCCAAGTCTGGTCTTGGTAAGACTGCCGTTTTTGTTCTGTCGACCTTGCAACAGCTGGACCCAACTCCTGGCGAGATCTCCACAATTGTTATTTGCCACACCAGAGAGTTGGCATACCAAATCAAGAACGAGTATGCCAGATTCTCCAAGTACATGCCAGAGGTCAAGACGGAGGTGTTCTACGGAGGTGTCAACATCAAACAGGATGCCGAGAAACTGAAGAACAAGGAAACCTGCCCACACATTGTGGTTGGAACTCCTGGTAGACTGAACGCGCTCGTGAGAGACAAGCTGATCAGACTCAACAACGTCAAGAACTTTGTCATTGACGAGTGCGACCAGGTCTTGGAGCAAGTCGACATGAGAAGAGACGTCCAGGAAGTGTTCAGAGCCACACCTTTCCAGAAACAGGTGATGATGTTCTCTGCCACCCTGTCGCAGGAGATCAGACCAATCTGCAAGAAGTTCATGAAGAACCCATTGGAGATCTACGTTGATGACGAAAAGAAACTGACTTTGCACGGTCTGCAGCAGTACTACATCAACCTGCCAGAGGAGAAGAAGAACCTGAAGCTGGCCGAGCTGCTGGACTCGTTGGAGTTCAACCAGGTCATCATCTTTGTCAAGTCCACCAAGAGAGCTACTGCGCTCAACAAGCTGCTGTGCGACTCCAACTTCCCATCGATTGTTGTCCACTCTGGAATTCCTCAGGAGGAGAGAATTGCTAGATACAAGTTGTTCAAGGAGTACAACAAGAGAATCTGCGTCTCTACTGATGTTTTTGGTAGAGGTATCGATATCGAGAGAATCAACCTGGCCATCAACTACGATCTTCCTTCCGAGGCTGACCAATATCTGCACAGAGTTGGAAGAGCAGGAAGATTCGGAACCAAGGGACTGTCTGTGTCGTTCGTTTCGAACGAGCAGGACCAGGAGATTCTCAACAAGATCCAAGAGCGGTTCGATGTTAAAATCCAAGAATTCCCGGCCGAGGGAGTCGATCCATCTACATACATGAACACTTGATTGTGTAAAAGTTTGTACAATGTATTTTACTTTAGATTATCCCAAAAGTATAACTTTTTTTTTACTCTATTTTAAATAAAACATGTTCATGCCCATTTTCCCAGCAGGGCCATCAGACCGGCACCAGTACACATGATGACGTACGCCACGATCATCCTCTTGATCGAGTTCTTTCCCTTGAACTCAGAGCTGAAGAGGAACTCGTGTGCCATTAGTTCGACAAGTCCTGTATAAATCAGGATTCCAGAGGAAATGGAGTCGAAAAGTCCATTAGTGAGAAGGTCGCGGCGAGATCCAGATGGATAACTGTAGCGAACACCAATCCCGATAGCGATTGAGATCGGAGTACACAATCCGTACCCTAATGCAAGCAACCAAGGGGTCCATCTGTGAGACTTGTCCCATTGGACAGTTGCGATTCTGGTGCCCAATCCAAGACCTTCAAAGAGCTGATGAAACACAATGACAATGTACAAGTCAACAAACTCTTCGCCAGCAGTTGCGAGCGTGATTCCCACAAAAACAGAGTGGAAAATAATACCAAACTCCAGCACAAACACGTTCAAGAGCTGGCCGTAATAAGTCTCTTTGAATGAATCCTCGGCAGGAGTTCCCAGAACCTCTGGGTCCTGGTGTTCGTGTGCGTGCGCATAGTGGTTGGTGGGGTCTAGTGCGTTGGAATTAGCATTAGGCACAGGCAGCAGATTGTCTTCTGGTGTCTCGTAATCGTCCTCGTCGGCTTTGATTTCGTCTGCCTTTTTGACATAAAGGTCTGTCTCGCCAAAATGGGAATGGATGTGTTCGGTAGAACCCCCAGACTCTTCGATCCGCTTCTCCATCCACTTGTACGCCATCAGCTCTGCGAAAAACATCACCATGAGAGTAATCAGACAGACACCAAAAGCCATCGGATATTCAGTAAAAGGAGCACCAAGACACTCCTCACTTAAGCTGTCGTTGGCAGGCTCCAGTAAGTGAATGAATGCAGTAGCAACAATGACACCAGATCCAAAGTATTTGGCAATAAAGAAGCACCACGACGGAAGTCTAATAAAGGAGTATTTGGATGACAGGATAGGGAAAAAGGCACCAAAGGAAGAGGTCACCAGGACCACGAAAATGGCACTAATCCGCGCACCAAAGTGGCCACCATCATAGGAGTAGTCTATCTCACAAGTATCCTCACGTCTAAAGAGATCCATTGCCAAGAAATGAGGTAAACGAGTGAATATTTATAGAGCAGCCTATAAAATTACAATGATGGTTAAATGTGCCACACTGCCAGAATTAGAGTTTGAAAAAGTTTTTTATGCCCTGGTGGTACCAATAAATTACGTAAAAAATATGGAGACAATTGGCAGCATGCGCGTTAAGCGGACTCTTTTTTCGAGTCCTCGGACTCGGCCTGGGACGAATTTCCCGAAGCAGTATCCGAAGATTTCAGGCCAGCACTCACGTCCACATGGCGAGGGTCTGCGGTGAGGAATTTCTTGAATTTGGTCTCGAACTTCTTCTCTGGAGAAATCAGGGTGGAAGGAATAAAGTCGTCGTTTGAGTTCTGGTTCTTCTCTGTGTCGACAGTCTTCTCCTTGCGGATTCCCACAAACTGCAACGCCTTGCTCAATGTGTCTGCCTGAGGCTTCTTTTGGTTGATCTTGTAGATTCCAACAACCTCACCTTCAGCGTTCTCCACGATAATGTCGTCATCCATTCTGTACCCGTGATACTTCTGCGACTTCTTCCCCTTGTTTGATAGCAGTAATTTGTTATCAGGTCCTGTCTTCGTCATCAAATCATTAATGGTATCGTCCTCCAAAGAGCCCGTGTTGCTGGTTTCCGATTGGAACTCGGAAAACTTCCCTCTCAGCGATGCCAAGCTGTGCACACTGTGCAGCTCAGTTGGCTCCGCAGGCCCAGCGTGCAAGGTACGCAACACCTCTCCATGCTGGTCTTCGATGATTAGCTGATGGCCTTCCTTAAACCCGCGAGTTGGTATTCTCAATTCGCCGTCCTCTTCCACCGGTAGCAAGTCCACAGGTGTCAACCCGAACTCTTCTTTAAGTGCCTCAATGGTATGTCTTTCGGACTCTTTGACGGAGTGCTCTATTTCGTCCGATCCTGACTCTGAGTCCACCGGCTTGGCCTGTATCTGCGAGTTCTTTCCGAGATCCAGAGTCTCGGAAACAGGAGGAGCCTTTTGCTTTTCTCTCATTTTCTTTTGCATCTTTCTAAGGTGTCTGCGTCTCTTGACCATACCTGCTGGGGCAGCTGTGGCCTCGGGGTCGTCTATTCCAGACATGGATTGGTCGGTCAGAGACTTCTGAGAAGCTCTGTTGTCTTGACTGGTCTCAGAACGAGAGAAGGTGTCAGCCCGCTTGAGTCTCGAGGCCCATCCAGACTCGTTGTCGCCTCTAGTGAAAGTCATAGTGAAGGTCATAGTCTGCAAGTGGCGACCCAAAGTGGAAACTGCAACAGAAGATCCGTGGACAATAATACTAACCAGGACAAGGAAACTCACACATGGCCACAGCACTCTAATAATCTGACGGTAAGTTTCGACATTTGGGTAATCATCAGTTGGACCGTGTTCAATGTGGACGGCATGAGCTTCAAGCTCGCTGATTGCCACAATGCAGCCAAAAATAGCACCCACACCGATCGGGCCAAAATGGCCGACAAACAGGGCCTCTTTCCAACTCTTGATGTCCCTGTTGAAAGGTTTTATCGCAAGGACAGCAGGGATTCTTCTCAGGAACAGCACCACCAATGCGATACAAACAAGTCTCCACCAATCGAGACCCAAGGAAGCGTCGTTGAAGGAGTCCCATGGAATGATAGTACCAAAGTAGACGAAGTAGGCCAAACTCAACAGCAGGTCAATAACAGAGGAAACGTGAGTCTCTTCAGTCTTTTCGGCAAATTTCCCGTCCCAGGAAAGAACCGTTGCTGCTGCGAACGAGGCAAGCAGATCGTCAACACCAAGGATAGCGCCGAATCCAGCACAAAGCAGCGCGACCATGACATAGAATGCCAAAAACGATTCTCTATCAATGAGATCTTTTCTCTCAGAAAATTGGATAGCTTCTCTCGCAGCGTATCCAATAACAGCACCAAGCAGGAAGCCGAAAACACACTCGTAAAAAACGGTAACTGCAACCCAGTGTTTCAGGACCTCCCCGACATTCTGTTTGTACAGAACGATGTAAAGCGAAAGGTAGACGAACGGAATCGCGATTCCGTCGTTACAAGCGGATTCGGCAGTCAGGAGGTGTCGTAGATGCGCAGGGACTCTTCTAGCAAATTTACCCTTACCGACAACGGCCTGTGCCAAGACGGGATCGGTGGCGGTTGTGCATGCAGCAATCAAAATTGAGTGGCCATATGTAAGGCCAGGAATTATCAACCAGATGAATAACCCGATCAACAACCAACCGAAGGTCATCACTGGAATCAACAGAGTCATGAGTGGGGCAAAATGCTTCCAGGCATATTGTTTGGGAAGCTCACAGGCGACTGCAACAATCTCAACACAGAGAATGATCCGACTCAGCTCGAGTGTGATATAGAACTCATTGCCCCACGTAAAGGGGTTGAACCAGTTTAAGCAGTGAGGGCCCACTATGAGACCATAAACAGTTGCCACTGAGGCCTCTCCGATGTATAATCTTTCTTTGATGAAAAGCGAGACTAGCGAGAAAAACGAAGCAAAGACAGCAATAACTGCATACGCGACGTGGGTTTTATCAGGATTTAGCTGTTCCCAAACCATTATATCATCAGTAGAATGCAGAAAATGCAGTCCTTATATAGTTTCTATTTAAATTTGATATCTTGCCTAAAACATGTTCTTTATCTGCCAAGGACGGTTACGAGCGTTGTGCTAACAATAGGGGAGTAGCTGGAGACAATAGCTCGGCGCAGCACCGGCTGCAAATCGGAACATAGGCTCGTGATGTGACGCTCTCCCAGGACGCCATAGTCTTGGTAGAATTTCAGTTCAAGAGAGAACGCTGCTAAACCTTTAAAGACATGCTGCTATTTAGCCACACGGAAATTCTGCCGTCTGCTCTCTTTGTTCTGAAATAATTATTTCGACTCCTCGCACCTTGAATTTTTCATCATGGCTAAAAAAAAGACCACTCCGGCCCAGTCCAGCAGTTCCAAGCAGCCCGATCCCACTCCTTCTGGGAAGAAAGCGCCTTTGGACGCTGCTACTCGCAAAGCAGGTCGAACTGCCGTTGCCCAGTCTACCAGTTGGACCGGGAAGTTGCCTGGATCATTACTTCACGAGAGATGTCAGAAGCAGAAATGGGAGAAGGTCGATTATGACATGAAAAAGACCAAGGATGGGTTCATCGGGATAGCCAAGCTGGCGTGGCGAAATCCCAAGACCCAGGAGTTGATTGAGGTCAGAATGCACCCCAGTAAAGCAGTCAAGCCTCAGGAAACTGCCTTGGAGGCCCGTCATTACGCGGCCACCTATGCTCTTCATCGCATAGCTTCTGACAAAAACCTTCATATGGTTCTTCCTACCAATCACAAACATCTCTGGTCCGATCTGGAGGATGAGCGCAAGAAGTTGGTCAAAACAGATCCCGAAAAGGCAAAGTCCGAGTATTGTGCCGATCCATTTGCCGCGATTTTGGAGAGTCGCAAGGTACACGAAAAGAGGTTGAAAGAAGAACAGGCTAAGAAGGATGCAGAGCTCAAGTCCAAAAAGCCAATGATCTCCATTGGAGTCAGTAGACCCAAACCCAGAGATGTCAGGACTGAGACATTGGTTTCCAGTCAGGTCAAGTTCCCCAGGAAAGTTTGGGAGAATACTGTTTTTATTGATTTGAAGCCTGAAACCAGAGCATTGATTGAAAACTCGATCCGCAGTCATGTTGAATGGTCAGAGGAACACATCGATGGCGAAAAGAACGAAGCAGATGTGAAAATACTTGAAAGTCTTGGATTCAGAAAATTACATGTTGAAGAAGCATTCAATTACACTAGCACTTTCACTGATGCACTGGAATGGCTTATTTTCCATATTCCTGAAGACGACCTCCCTCCTCTTTTTGTCAAAGATAGCAAAGACTCTAATATCGAGCTCACTATTAGTACAGATTTCAAGAAGGAGAATATGGTCAAACGACTCAAAGAAGGAGGATTTAGTGCAAACCAAATTGAATCTGCAATGAGTGTTTGTGGAATGGACGAAGCTCTTGTTGGGGCTCATCTGACTTCGACCTTGATAGATTACGAAAACACAATTGAAGAGCCAGAGTCAGAACAAATTTGGAACGAGGAAATTGAGAGCTTGATTGCCATATATGGTGAGGAAAAGATTAAACTAGTCAACCAAAATATTGCAGAGATACAGCTGAATCCAGAAAATATTGGCGATGGGCTTCTTGCGCTGAAAGTGTATAGAAGTCCGAATTATCCACAGTCGTTTCCTGGTTTGCATTTGGTGGTGCGCAATAACTCTTACAAACTTGCTAATTATATCAAGATTTCCACAATCACCAAGCTGTTGTTTCATATTGTTGATAACGAGTTACTTGGAATGTCCATGGTATTCAGCTGTATCGAATGGCTGGAGCAAAATGTGTTTGCCATAGTTGAAAATCCTGGACCTTTAGCCAAAAGCACAATCAAACATTCCCGGAAATTTATGGGACATACAGGATCATCCAAGTCGGTCAAAAAGCAAAGATCTACACCTGCAAGAAACGTGGAAGCGTTGTCCAAAGAGTATGAGACCAGAATTAATCAGTCAAAATTCAGCGAAATGGTCAGCGGGAGGTCCAAGCTCCCTGCATGGAAGAAAAAAGAACAATTGGTGTCTGTTATTAACAGCAACCGTATTTGTCTAATCACAGGAGAGACCGGATCTGGTAAATCGACCCAAATTGTGCAATTTATTCTGGACGAGCTCAATGCCAACAAAGATTTTGAAACCAACATTATGTGTACACAGCCAAGAAGAATCTCCACGATTGGACTTGCAGACCGAATTTCTGATGAGCGGGCAGGATCTTGTGGGGAAGAAGTTGGATATATCATCCGAGGAGAAAATAAAACGTCTCGAAACACTCGAATCACCTTTGTCACCACCGGAGTTCTTTTGCGTATGATTCAAGGACTTGTTGGCAAAGATGCAAGGAAAGATGACTTTTTCGACAATCTTGGTTACATTTTCGTTGACGAAGTGCACGAACGGTCTGTGGATAGTGATTTCTTGCTTATCATTTTGAAGAAGGTGCTTAAAATGTACCCCAAACTCAAAGTTGTGCTCATGTCTGCCACCATTGACATTTCCATTTTCAACAACTATTTTGACTCTGGAATCTCGCATGTGCACATAGAGGGAAGAACGTTCCCGATCCAGGATTACTATCTGGACGAAGTTCTGGACGAGTTACAATTTAAGGTCTCGTTAAGAGATGGAGAAACTGTGCAACCAAAGGCAGACAGCAAATATTTCCAGCTGGGAAACATTAATTACGACTTAATTTCTCAATTGGTGCGCCGCGTTGACGAGGAGCTCACCGAAGAGGGGAATACAGGTTCGATTCTAATTTTCCTTCCCGGTGTCATGGAGATCAATAAGTGTTTGGCCAAGATTACTGGGCCCTTTTGGACACTTCCATTGCACTCTGCACTCAGCTCCAAAGATCAAAAGCGCATTTTTAGAGCTCCTCCTGCAGGAAAACGGAAGGTTGTCGCGTCCACGAACGTGGCAGAGACTTCGATCACCATCCCGGACGCTGTTGTGGTGATCGACACTGGCCGAGTCAAGAGTGTCCATTTTGACTCAGGCTCGAACTCAACAAAACTGGTTGAGTCCTGGGCCTCCCAGGCTGAATGCGGTCAACGTCGAGGAAGAGCAGGTCGTATCCAGAACGGGTTCTGCTATAAACTGTTCACTAGGGACACGCAAAACTCTACAATGAGAAAACACCCGATTCCTGAAATTAAACGCACGAGACTGGAAAACCTGTATTTGGTGGTCAAATCTATGGGAGTGAAAAATGTGTTTGAGTTCCTAAAACTCGGACTGGATCCGCCTGCAATGGAAAATGTCGAGAGCTCCAAACAGCTGCTAACAGAAATGGGAGCTCTGCACAACGATAATCTCACTAAACTGGGATCCTATTTGTCGACGCTGCCAACAGATCTCAAGTCTGGAAAGCTCCTGCTTTTCGGCGTCCTGTTCAGATGTCTCGATAGTTGTCTGACTCTCGCGGCAATTGGAGTCACTGGAAACCCATTCATGGCCAAAATGGAGAACCGCGACGACGTCAAAAGAATCCAGAACAAGTTTGGTAAAGGTCATGGAGACCATATTGCTATATTGAATGCATTCAATGAATACCAGGAGCTCGAAGGACCTGGCCGGCGCAGGTGGCTCGACGAAAACTATCTCTCGTTCTTAACTATGAACGAAATTCAGTCCACTAGAATCCAGTACATTGCTGCTCTTCAAGACTTGGGTTTCATTCCTATGGACTACCAGAAGTCTGCTGATGTCTCAAAACAGCTCAACAAGAACTCTGCCAATTGGCAGATTCTAGCTGCACTGATATGCTCGTCCTCGTACCCACAAATCTCAAGAGTCCAATATCCTGACCCCAAATATATTGCCAGTGTCTCGGGATCGATTGCTGTTGACCCAGACGCACACAGCATCAAATTCTGGATCAGAAACGAAAAATTCATCAAGGATAATTCTCAAGATAACCTTCCAGCTACCAGAGCATTTCTGCATCCGTCTTCAACTCTGTTCAAATTCAAGTCTTCCACCGGAAACGATCCACTAGTGGAAGATTCAAACGGAAATATTGTCTTCACTACCTCAGACTCCAATAACTTGACCTCCAACTTCGTGGTGTTTGGGTCATCTCAAACAACATCGAAACTGTACATACGAGATGTCACACCAGTGTCGATCATTTCTGTGCTGTTGTTCGGAGGCCCATTGTCGTACGACTTGAGCACAGTCTCGTCTGGAAAATCGTCACCAGGTGTCGTCATGGGCGGATGGCTTCCAATCCGGACCTGGTGTAAAAACGGAGTCCTCATTACCAAGTTGAGACATCTGCTAGATGACGCACTAAACGAACGTTTCTCAAGACCAAACTATGATCAAATGAACGAGTTCAGCCAAGATGTTCTTGCCACTGTGGAAAAAATCATTGCGACCGAAATTAAATGATTTATTCGTTGATTTTGTACGTGTTGACACCACAGTCTTTCAGAACTCCGTTCTTCACCCAAAAAGCAAGACTCTCATTGGCCAGCTTCAGCGACATCTGAAGCTTCATGCAGACCATAGCTAGTTTGACTTCACTGCCAGCAGGCATATGCTGGAATAAATAGAGAATAGATGCCTTATCTGCGGAAACATGGAAATTTGTAACATTGCCGCCAATCTCGACATCGATATCCACCGTACTAAGAGACGGGAACACAGTAAGCTTGCGTCCTTTCTTCTTCCTCTTGAACTGCTCCTCATAATCTTCCAAAATGGATTGAATCTCTTCTGGAAGTTTAAACTTTTGCTCTGGAAGCTCGGGCCAGTAGAGATGAGAAATGATGGAAGAGTGCACGGAATCCGAATCGATTATCTTGTCAAGCTTGCGACTCTGAATGATGTCCTTCATCATGACATCGAGCGAGTTGAACTCAGAATTTCCAAACCTCGACTTGAGAAGCTGCAGCTTGGTATAAACCTCGCGCACATCGTAGTTTGTGATTTTCAACAGTTGTTCGGAGAAGACCTTAGTTAGCTCGCTCATAAACACATCTTTTGTGTCAAAAATCGAGATCAAAGACTCTACCACATCCTCCACTATTCCCTTCTTGAAGTCTGGCAGTGCGTCAATTGGGTCAGGCGCCCAATTCAAATCACGCTCAATTTCCTGTGTCAAATGTTCCTGTTTTCCAGATTGACGTAGCTCGATCGCAAGCTCGATTAGCTTATTATCGGGCGAAGTATCGAGTAAAGCAAACACAATGCGCTCAATTGTGTCCTCTCTCTCTTTCAGATACGCCCTGATAGGCCGGCACACCTTATCCAAAAGGACGCCGCGATGATCGATGATCAGAAATGATCTGATTGTCGAAATGTAGCATTTGATGATATCGATTGTGTTCACTCCTGGATGGAGCAGTCGCTTGTGAAGCAAATGGATAAAGGTGTTCACAAGCTGTGCGTTCTGCTCAGAGGTGGTCATACATTCACGGAGCTCTTGCAATGCGAAAGTGGAGTCAGGAAAGTCCACCACGATGTCGAAGCTCTCCTCTATCCGCAGCTTGACGAGCTCGTTCTTGACCAGGTAATCAAGACATGTAGAGTCAAGGGAAGGCAAAATCTCGTTAAGTTTGGGCACAAGCACCTGATGAGTCCAGCTCGACAGCTCTGGGAGTAGAGGTTGGTTCCATTCTTTGGAGCATTTAGTCTCTGCGTACAGCTTGATCTTCTCATTGAACAGATCCAATATGAGCTGCGCAAGCTCATTTTCTATATGGATGTGTGAAAATATCTCAGACGCCTCGACTAATTGTGCGTGAGCTATCAAATCAGATCCAGAAAATAACACAGAGTCGTACCATTGGCGCAGTCTCTGCCAAATGACCGGGTCTGTTGTGGTTTTCTGGAACACAGCATTAGCTCCTCGTGTGACTAGCTTGATCTGGTCTGGTAACAGCGAGAGCAGAGAATTGCAGAATAGAATCTTTTGTTTTGTTTGAACGATCCAGTGGAACAGAGCTGGCAGATCGATCAGCAAGGATCCTATGTCGTGGATAATTCTTGTGCCCTGGGTGTTGATCTGGAATCTAAGACACCTTATGTACTTATCGAACAGGTGTTGATCGCCGATGCCTGTGTTTTTGAGAGAATTGCGCACTCTCAGCGGAGGGTCTACCATAGCTGGGTCTTGGGTGTCTAGGAACTCGGCAATCCAATCGAGAATTTGTGACATATTAGACGATGGGTCATCTTGGTCATTGCCAGCGTTTCTAACGCTCGGAGGTATGAACACCTCCAAAAAGTTCTGCGCGTTCAAAGACAAAGACATAAATAAAATAAAGAAAACAAATTATCAAATCGCCACTTTCCAATGTCGTCCAAGCAAACACTGGTGAAGAAGTTTTTAGAGGTCACCGGCGCGGATTCCGCAGAAGTGGCAACTCTTTTTTTGTCCAGAAACCACCAGAACATCACGCATGCAATTAATGACTTCTTTATGAATCCCCATCTGGCGAATAATGTCAAAAGGGAAAAATCCAGTGTTCAAATCGACGAGAAACTTAAGACGCTTTTTGGAAAGTACCAGGAAGCCGAGCCTGACGTGATGGGCAAGCCATATATTGGGATCGACGGAACTCTGCAATATATCTCCGATCTGGGCTATGACCCAGAGGATCTGGTCATATTGGCTTTGGCAGAGTTTCTGGAGGCTTCCACAGTGGGGGTATTCAAAGAGGAGCCGTTTTTGACGAACTGGTCGAAAGTGGGGTGTAATACGATTGAGGAAATGCGCGATTACATTGAAAATAACCTCAAAGTCCAGATGCAAGACTATGAATACTTTAAAAAAGTTTACCAATTCACATACAAGTTCATTCTGGAAAAGAACCAGCGTAAGATCCCTACAGAAATGGCAATCGAATACTGGAACCTGATGATCCCGGACACTTATAAAGCCGAACTCGAAACTTTCATCAAATTCCTAGAAGAAAAAGACCACCAAGGCGTGACCAAGGACCAGTGGAACATGCTGTATCCGTTCCTCAAAATGTACCATGAAGACGCGACGCTTGGCAACTACGACGAGTCCCAGTCCTGGCCGGTTCTGATGGACGAGTTCCACGAATGGCTGACCGATCGCTAATGGTCTGGTGCAGGGATGTAATCTGCAATATGAGGAAAAAAAAATTTGAAAAAAATATTGATCAGATTCAAATATGGTGAAGTCGTATCAAAGGTACGAACAAGCCGATTGGATGGGAGTTATTGCTTCCCAGTCCAACACTGTGTTCATTGGTGACTCCGAGTCGAAGAAGTCGGTTGGACAGGTCGTCACTGGCGGTCTGGAGGACATTCTTGTTTGGGATATCAAGACTGGAGAACTCGTGAGACGGTTGAAGGATGGGCCCACTCCAGGTGCCCTGGACTCATCTGTGCAGTCTGCGCCACCCCAGGTTGTCAGGCTTGAGCACGAGCCCCGGTCTAACATTCTGGCTGCCGGGTACAGTGATGGAAGTATCAAGATTTGGGATATGACGTCTGGGTCTGTTATCATCAACTTCTCGGGCCACAAGTCTGCGATCACTGCTTTGGAGTTTGACCGGTCTGGCACGCGTCTGGTTTCTGGGTCTAAGGACACTACGGTGATTATTTGGGACTTGGTTGGAGAAGCCGGGCTTTTCAAGTTGAAGGGCCACAGAGACCAGATTACTGGAATGGCGCTTCTTATTGAGACTGACAATACAGATGTTGACGAGATGGAGGACTGGCTGGTGACTACTGCTAAAGATGGGCTGATCAAGCTCTGGGACCTGAAGTCGCAGCAGTGTATAGAGACTCATGTTGCTCATACCGGTGAGTGCTGGGCTTTGGGGGTGAACACCACGAAGGAGCTGTGTGTGAGTGCCGGAATGGACACGCAAATGAAGGTGTGGAGCATTGATTTGACGCAGAAAGACAGGAAATTGATCGAGCAGGGAAGCTTTGAAAAACAGAGCAAAAGTCGGTGCACCGAGGTGGATTTCGCAATGACCGGGCAGGGCGAGTTTTTCTTTGCCTCCAACACAGACAGAACGGTCGAGATGTTCCGGTTCCGCACAGACAAGGAGATCAGCAAGGCGTCTGCCAGAAGAGAGGCGCGGCTGAGAGATAAAGGCATGAGTCCAGAGGAAATCGAGCGCGCAATGGAGGATGCCAAGGTGAGTCTTTTGGTTGCACCATTCACCACGATCCACGCAGACAAGTCCAAGGTGCGGTCGACGACGTGGGCGGTCACCAGCTCACGCAAGATCGACGTTGTGCTCACGCTTGCCAACAACGCTGTGGTGTATTTCCATGTGCCTGTTCCCGAGGCTGTGCGAAAGCACAAGCCTGCAGACAAGCTGTGCGAAGAGCGGTATTCGCTCACGAACCTGGGCCACAGACAGGACATCCGTGCGGTCGACATTTCGGACGACGACAAGCTGCTGGTCACGGGGTCTAACAACGAGCTCAAGGTCTGGAACATCAAGACGCGATCGTGCATTCGTACTTTCGACAAGATCGGCTACGTTCTGGCTGCGCGGTTTCTTCCTGGAGGCGCTCTCGTGGTTGTTGGAACCAAGGAGGGCCATCTGGTCCTGGTGGATCTGGTGACCTCGACAGTGCTGCACTCTCTCGAGGAGGCGCACGATGGCAAGGCAGTCTGGTCGATCGACCTGACGCCGGACGGGAAGACCATTGTGACTGGGTCGGCCGACAAGAGCGTCAAGTTCTGGGAGATCCAGGTCGAGCAGGAGCTGGTTCCGGGGACTAGTAGCAAGTACGTGAACAAGCTGCAGCTGGACCACACACGGACTTTGGAGGTTGGCGAGGACGTGCTCAGTGTGAGAGTCTCGCCCGACTGCAGGCACGTGGCTGTTGCTCTGCTGGACAACACCGTGAAGATCTTCTTCTACGACACGCTCAAGTTTTTCCTGAGTCTGTACGGACACAAGCTTCCTGTGCTGTCTATTGACATTTCGTTCGACTCGAAGCTGATCATCACGTCGTCGGCGGACAAGAACATCCGGATCTGGGGGCTGGACTTTGGAGACTGTCACAAGTCGATCTTCGGCCACCAGGACTCGATCATGAAGGTGAAGTTTGTTGCTGAGTCGAAGAATTTCTTCAGCTGCTCAAAGGACGGCCTGGTGAAGTACTGGGACGGAATCAAGTTCGAGAACGTGCAGAAGCTGGCAGCGCATCAGGCTGAGGTCTGGAATCTGGCAGTGAGCAGCTCGGGCGAGTTTGTGGTGTCTGTTTCGCACGACCACAGCATCCGGATCTGGGAGGAGACAGCGGATCAGGTGTTTTTGGAGGAGGAGCGTGAGAAGGAGATGGACGAGCAGTACGAGGGCGAGCTGCTGGCGTCGCTGGAGGGCGAGGAGCCGGCACGAGAGCAGGACGAGGACGATGTCTCCAAGGTGAACAAACAGACGATGGAGACGCTCAAGGCGGGAGAGAAGCTGATGGAGGCGCTGGACCTGGCTGCCAAAGACCTGGAGGACCTGCAACAGTACGAGCGCGAGATGCAGGCGTTCCGTCTTAAGAGAGCGGCGCAGCAGCCGGTGTTTCCTGCGCGGAACGCGGTTCTGCAGGCTCTGGGGGTTTCTGCCGAGGACTACGTGCTGCAGGTGCTGACCAAGATCAGGGCCTCGCAGCTAGAGGACGCGCTGATCGTGCTACCATTTTCGTACACTGTGAAGCTCCTGCGGTTCATCCGTGTTTGGACGACAGCGGCCAGCTTCAACAAGAATTTGACGTCGATGTCTGTGATCTGCAGAACGCTGTTCTTTGTGGTGCGGTCCAACAACATGGAGCTGATCAGCCAGAAGGACAAGCTGCTGCGCAAAGAGCTGGACGAGCTGCGGACACAGCTGCGTGCGATGCTCAAACAGACGAACCAGGAGGTGGGGTACAATATCAGTGGGCTGGTGTTCCTCAAGACGCAGTGGCGCAACCAGCACAGTCACGAATTCGGCGATTCGAGTGCCAACGCGGAAAAGTCGAGAAAAAGAATTTACACGACTTTGGCGTGATCCAAAAAAAAGTCACCAGATTTATAGATGGGGCCAGTCATGCGTAGCAAGATTATTTAAGAGGGGAAGACTCGTAGTAGTTGTACAATAATATTACGAATATCTATCATGGCAGTTACTCCTTTGCAATTTTTCGGTGGTGTGTCGCTGGTTGCAGTTCCACTGGGACTCACCGCAGTGATATGCAGACCCACGTTTGCCAACGCTATCAAATCCAAGCTTGACCAGGAGCGGATCGAGGCGCAGAAGCAGCACGCGTTCAAGACCGACTATTATACGCCGAACGAGGCCCAGGACCGTCTCATCTCCAGGTATCTGGAGACTGGAGGAGACCATGCGCGCGAGTACACCAACACGGCCACTTTATAGTGAATGAATTCATGAGTTAGATGAGGTTTGGACCATTGTAGACCTGAGGGGGGGCGAACGGGTTGTAGCCGGTGGGCTGCTGCTGAAGGTGGGAGGGCTGGGAGTAGTAGGGGCTCTGCTGGAAGCCCTGCTGAGGCGTTTGCTGGAAGCCCGTCATTTGCTGCGGGAGGCCGGCCTGGAACCCGCCCTGGCCTCCCGCAAAGCCGGTCGGGGCGTTCGTCTGCGCCCGGGCCTGCTCGAGCTGCTGCCGCGCCTGCTCGAGCGCCTGCTGCTCGTGCATCTCGCGCTTGGTCTCGGGGAAAACAGGCACCGTGGGCAGGTTCTCGAGCCCGCCCGCAGTGGCCTGGGCCTGCAGGGGCGCCGGCATCGAGGCCCGGAACGGATTCGTGCCCGTCGCGGTCGGCACGAGCTCGTCCTTCTTCGCAAACGGGTTGTTGCTCGTGCTCGAGCGGTCCACTGCAAACGGGTTCGTCGACTGTCTTTTCAGGTTGCCGCGCAACGAGGACGTCGCAGACGAGGTGGTGTGTCTTTGCACGGGAGGCTGGAACGGCGTGTAGCCTCCGAAGCCGGCGCCTGTGAACGAGGAGGTCAGCTGCGCAGGCAGGAACTGGTCAGACGCAGCTGTAGGAGGCGGCACCGACTGGACAGGCTGCTGCTCGGGAATCTGCTGCATGGGCTGGTACTGGCCGCTGAAGCCCACAGGCATGGGCACAAAGCCTGCAAACGGGTTGAACCCGGTCTGCTGGAACACCAGGGTGTCTGCAGGGGCAGGGATCTGCTGCGGAGCGGGCTGGGCAGCAGGCTGGGCAGCAGGCGCAGGAACAGGAACAGCCTGGCCGTCGCCGCCGCGCTTGGCCTCCTTCTCGGCAAGGTACTGACGCCGGTTCATGTCGAAATTCGGGTCGTTCAGATACTCCTCGAGCGAGCTGGTCAGGCCTGTCTGGGCGTGTCTAATCACAGGAATGTGCAGTTTCGTAATATGCTCGAGGTGTTTGGCAACACGCAGGAACGCCACGACCTGGTCGGTCTGCTTGGCAAAGTGCTTGTAGATCCCAAACGCCCGCTCGGCGTCGTACTTGCTCAGGTCGAAAAAGTGCTCGAGCAAATTGACCACTCCCTCGTTCAGCACCTGGTACAGCGACAGAAGATCGTTGACCAGCATGCGGAAGCTGAGAATGACCACGTCGTTGTTGACCTCGCGCTCCTCGAAGCGGCATCTCACCAGGGCGTCCACCTGCTTCTGCACGCTCTCCACCTCTCTGAGCAGGCCTTTATCGACGCTGAGCGACCGAAGCCGCGACCCGCTTTCCTTGGACGTCCAGGACGACGCAGGCTTCTTGATCTCCTTGACGTAGTCGTGCCCAACGCTGCCGAACTCCTTTGCGCGCACTGTCAGGTACCGGGCGTAGTTCCGCAGGGTCTTGAGGTCGCCGCCGTTCGAGATGTACGCTCCACTTTTGGCGATGTTGCGGCACTCCAGAATCTCGGGCCGGCCCGCAAGATACGAGATCGTGACGTTCTCGTTGCCCTCGCGCATCATGATGTGGGCCACGATCAGCGACTTGAACACAATGGACCACGCCGAGTCATCCAGCCGAGTGGCCAAAGTCCGCATCACGACCCGAAACTTCTCGCTCTTGGGGCCGTCGGCGGTGGTCATCAGGATCGGCTCAATGTACTTGGGCTTTGGCGGAGCCAGCTTGATCTTGGTGGCTCCCTTGACTATCTTTTCGTAGGTGGTCATTTGTAGAAAGATACCGGGAGGTAAACAAAATTTTGAGGCCGGTGGCTGGTGGCGGTGTGGCGGTGCCAGCAGACCAGGGGCGGCCGGGCAGGCGTGGAGCACGCGTGGGGCGCGTGCGAGTGCACAAGTGCGCGTGCGCTCTAGTGCGCTTGTCCACTCGCTTGTCCAAATCGGCGCATCCTGCCAATTGGCGTCTCACCAGTACGGTTTCTGCCAGTATGTCTGTTCAGCACAGTGCTCTCCCTCCTGCTCCCCTTGCTCCTGCCCCTCCTGCCCCTGCTCCCCCTGCCCCTCCCAGTTCAGCCTCCGACTCGCCTCCATCATCAGAGCAACAGTTTTGTCTATTGTCAGTAAACCTTCGTTTCTACCTACCGTGTATCTCAGACGTGATCCGACGCAGCTGGACCTTCTTGGCCCCCCACAGATCCACCCCACCCTCGCAGCAAACACTCACGTCGACCTGGTAGTGCGTCTGCTGGCCCGCGTCCAGCTCGGCCCGCGTTCTCTTTCTGTCCCCCATACGCGTAAATTAAATTATTCTGGTGCAAAGTTGTATGTTTTTTTTGCTATGACCAGACAAAGCTCTGAAGGTTTAATTGACCAAGATACCACGCTGGAGCAGTCGTTCGAGATCGACCAAGAAGAAACCTCGTCCCAGATGTCCCAATTGTACAATCCGACTCGCTCGACCAAGTATATCATGGTTTTGACGCTGATAGTCGGGGCCTTGCAGTTGGCCTGGTCCACAGAGTTCAGCGAGGCCACTCCTTTCCTGCTGTCGCTGGGAGTGTCCAAACACTCGCTCGCGCTTATTTGGCTTGCAGGCCCGCTCTCGGGCACTTTTGGACAGCCAATTGTGGGGCTGCTGAGCGACAAGTGCAACCTGGACTGGGGAAGAAGACGGCCATTTATTATGGGGGGCTGCATTGCTACTGTTGTGTCGCTAGTTTATTTGTCTCATTCGGCTAACATAATTGGCTGGTTCGTGTCAGGACAGGACCAGGACCTCGTCAACAAGTACACTGTGCCGTTTGCAGCGACAGGGATCTACGTGCTGGACTTTTCGATAGCGGTGATCCAGGCCTCGTGCCGGGCTCTGATCGTGGACGTGGTTCCGAGCTCGCAGCAGCAGATCGCAAACGCGTGGGCCGCGCGCATGATCGGCGCGTTCAACATTGTCGGGTTCTGGATCGGGAGTCTCGACCTGACTGTGCTGTTCCCGTGGCTCGGGAACTCGCAGTTCAAAGTGCTGAGCTGGCTCGTGGCAGCGTTCATGCTCGTGCTGACGAGCATCTCGTGCGCCATCATCAAGGAGCGCAGTCCGAAGAACGACCTGGCCATCCGCATGGAGCGCAAAAAACAGGAAAAACGGCTCAAGGACATGGGCATCGACCAGGAGAACGCAAACGTTCTGGTGGTGCTGAAATCGTTCTTCGTGCAGGTGCTGAGGTCGATCGCCAAGCTCCCGCAGCAGGTCAAGGTCGTGTGCTACGCCGAGTTCTTCGCGTGGATCGGGTACTTCCCCATGCTCTTCTACACCTCCACATACGTGGGCGAGCTGTATCTGTACGAGAACGGCTTCAACAACCCGCAGAACCTGCCGCCCGACGAGCGCCAGTCCCTGCTCGACGAAGGCACCCGCCGCGGTACGCTGGCCCTGCTTGCCCACGCCGTCGTCTCGCTGGTAGTCGACCTGCTGCTCCCGTACCTCGTGGACAACCTGAAAGACCACCCGCGCATCAACATGCGCCAGTTGTGGATCTACTCGCACGCAGTGTTCATCGTCGCGACGCTGTCGACGTTCTGGATCTCCAACTCGGTGCAGGCTATCGTGCTGTTTGCGTTTCTGGGCATCCCCTGGGGCTGTGCAGTGTGGATCCCGTTCGCGCTCATCAGCGAGGAGATCGCGCGCATCAAGGACATCAAGGCAGTCCAGATATACGACGAGCACCACAAGCAGGACGCACCCACGTCTGCAGAGTCCGACAGAACGCTGATCGCGCAGGAGTCCGACTTTTATGTCACCAGCACCATGGTGGCCAAATACGACCACGTGGTGTACGACTCGGGGATCCTGTTGGCGATCCACAACGTTTTCGTGTCTGCCCCGCAGATGGTGTCGTCCTTGGGCTCGTCGGTGCTGTTCAAACTGTTCCAGAGCGACGATAAGGACGCCTTTGACGACTCGCTCGGCTGGGTGTTCCGGCTCGGGGGACTCGTGTGCATCGGTGCGCTCGTCCTCAGCTTCCAGGTGAAGACCAAGCACCAGCTGTTCGAGGAGGACAAGACAGAAACGCAGACAATGGCCTGACTATTTATTTGACTTTCCACGATCCCAGCTCGTAAACGTAGCCCAGACACAGTTTGACATGCTCGGCAATGTGCAGCATGTTCAGCTTGTCGATGGTGTCTGCAGTAGTGTGTGCAAACGGGT
Organism: Ogataea chonburiensis; assembly: GCA_030578415.1. Taxonomy (NCBI): domain Eukaryota; kingdom Fungi; phylum Ascomycota; class Pichiomycetes; order Pichiales; family Pichiaceae; genus Ogataea; species Ogataea chonburiensis. The sequence goes on along the minus strand of JAJMRU010000002.1, from coordinate 211,336 downwards.
TTGACAGCTCAAACTTGGCCTCTGTGACCATCGCTGCAGGATAGCCGTTCATATAGGCACTGTAGTGGTCCGAACAGGGGTAGCCGCATTTGGTCTCCAGCACAGGAATGGTGCAGAAGGACTCGATAATGTCAATGAGGAAGGAATTTAAAGGCGCAGAGGTGTAGTCGGTGACAATTCCAAAGTGCTCTGGATACCCTTTCCGCAGCGATTTGGCAGTGTAGCCTGTCATGTCCTGTTGCAGCATGGCGACGATTTTCCTGTCGTGCTGAACAAAATACTCGTTGAAAATGTCCAGAGAGCCCAGCATGCCTCCCTCCTCGGCGGCATAGAAGTGGAACTCGATGTCGTTGGCAAAGGAGACGTTGCTGCGGGAGAGGATGCCCAGAGTTTCCAGAAGGGTCACGGTCCCGGAGCCGTCGTCGTCAGCGCCTGGAGCAGACAGGAAAGAGGGCAGAACAAGGTTGATCGAGTCGATATGTGCGCCCAGAACAAGTGTGGTGGAGTCCGGGCCCGGGGCGGTGCCCTGGATCTGCAGCACGTACGACGGCTGCGGCCACCGCTCGTGGCTAACCACCGTCAGATTGTAATTGTCCTTTTGCGCAGACAGTTCAAGCAGCTTATCGTACACCCACACGGACGAATCTAGAAACCGCTCGGACTTGTAGTATCTGGATTTGAACGAGCTGAACTGGTCCAGAGTGTCGTAGATCCGGGAGACATCAATCTGGTCCAGCAGCAGGTCCACCTCGTCGAAATGGAACTCGGACTTTTTGGGGTAATTGTACACCGCCACGGGCTTTTCAAGGATCACCGGCCGGCTCTGGCCAACTTGGAGCAAGTCTAGCATCGGAAGGTATTGTTCAGTGACATCTATAAAAGAAACGCCTTTAGTTTTCAAATACCAACGCTCAGACTCTGGAATCTTAACCACCTCGTTCTGTTTCACAGAAATGAGTCGAAACTCAGTCTGGAGCAGTGGAAATGCGACTGCTGTCGCCATCCAAATAGCAAATACAAAAAGCATTTTTTGTAAAAAAGGGAAATAATTGGGGAAATAATTATTTCCCAGGCCGATTCTATTATATACAGTTAAAATAATCGCAAAGGGTCTGGTATCTTTTTAAAATGTGATCATCGGGCAAGAACCGACGGCCCCGCAGATTGATCTTGTCTGGAGCAAGCAGGATCTCGTCCAAATTGGTGCCCCTGCTCACAAAACGGGCCTTTTGACTGTCCATGAACGGCAACTCGCGAACCGAGGCTGTGCTGACCGGCTCGTCTATGCAGTTTTCAGGACACACATCGAACCATTTCCGAAGAATAAACACTCCACGCTGGCGCAGCTTGACTTCGTCGGAAAATACAAATAGCGATGAGTACGCCTGGACAAGATGGGTGTCTGGGTTGGGGCCCTTCGTCTGGATCTTGAGGAAAAGATCCTCGGCCTTCTGGATAGCTTCCTCGTACGGCTGGACGTTTCGCAAGGCCAGAAAGTACTCTGTATGTGTGCGTATGTTGGGCCTGATCTTGTATTTGGGTAATTTCTCGTATAGAGACACCGAAAGTCGAGCATCTCCAAAATTTCGCACAAGTTTCATGACTGTGTTGATATGGATGATAGATAGATGTTGGTTTTTCCTGTCGAGCTCGTGCAGAAGATATTCGTAGATGCGAAGGGCCTGGTCGGGCGTGGTGTTGTTTTCCTTGCGGGCGTGGGCATCGAACAAAACGTTTAGCATGCGTCCGTCTGCTTCAAAGTGCCATTTCTTGCAACTGTTGAAGAGCTTCCACATGGCGTTCAGCCTGCCCTGCGATCCGTACCACTTCAAAATGGTCCCCATGGCAAAAGTCCCATTCATTTCTGCAAGCCGGGCAAGCTGGATCGCACGTGACGGGTCCTGGCGTGCCAAAAACTTCTCAGTCTTGGTGGCCACAGCTACCGAATTGCGCAGCTGGTCTCGCGAAGTGTCTAGTAAATTGTACTTGAGACGCTTGATGCGAGTCTGGAACAAGGTATCAAGTTCATGTGGCTGAAACGGGGTGTGCGAGTCGATCCTCTTAAAGTTTTCTTCAGGAACTTTGAGCATCTTGGAAACGAGCTTCACAGCTGCCCCGTTAGTTAGCGGCATCGAATACTTGTCCCGAAGCTTTTTGTTGATTTTCCGCTGCTCCTGGTACAGATCGGGGATCACTCTTCCCCTATTGACCGCAACTGCAAGTTTATCTTTTGTGCGCGGCGACTTTAACGCTGCAAGACTCTGACGAAGCTGGGACATAAAACAAATAAAATATTTTTTTTGATTAATTAAATTATGTTCCGAATTTACAACGAGTATGAAAAGGGACCATTGTATGTGCGGCGAATGGCGTACATTTGTCTGAATTACCCTGAGGCCCGGGAATTGGTTGATCCGCTGTTGGAATTGATCTTGAATGACTCGCCTTATAAGTACTACAAAGATACGATGCGGCTGATCCAGCTGTCAAACAACAAAGATGCATTTTTGGAGCGATACAAGACTCTGGGGGTGGCAAATATAACTGCAGACGCTTTGGCGGGTAACTATGATGAGAAGTTAGCTGAGATCGGCAAGCTGGAGTCGTCAACTGCAAACTTCCAACGTCTTGTTTCTCTTCTTCACGAACGGACTGTGGAGACACTCATGTTGACGGGCTCGAGCGACAGCGTGGACGACAATTCTGGTTTTTACTACAATTTGAGTTCGGAGTACTCTATGCGGTTCAGACAACAGTCGATTCGCGAGTTACAACGACTTGTTATCTACAAAGCGTACGACGGGAATCTGGCCAGTTCCGCGTCGTTTTTGCGACGCAAGCTCGAGCAGGTCTTGGAGTACGAACGCGAGGACGAAAGCGATGTTGACGATCAAATGGGCGACGAGGAGGGCGGGCTACGACGCGAGGAGGCGCTGGCGTACTGGAATTGTCGCTGGTACCTGGTATATGCTCTTTTTCTCGACCACGACTACCAGGGAGTGGTCAAAGAGTACAATCTAATGACTCAGCGAGAGGCTGTGGGGGGACTGAGCGCGGGGGACGTTTTGGAGAGTGGGTATTGCAACGAGTTGGTGCTGAGACAGTATCTATTGCGTGTTGTGGTGCTCGCCAAACTGGCTGTTGAACGAATGCAGGATCTGAGTTTGGACTCTGTGCTTCAAAAAGCAGTGGGTGCGGATCCGGTGCTGAAACGGCTCGTGAAGATGTACAGGGGGTGTCGGTTTCTGGAGGTGAAGCAGATCTTGGACGGGCTGGAGCTGGAATTTGGCTACGACGAGCATCTGGGGAGCAGTTTTGTGTCGTGGCGGGGGGTGCTACAGCAGAAAAGCTACGTGATGTATTTGTCGCTGATGAAACGAGTGAGCCTGGCACACATGGCGCGGGTGTTTGGCACGGACGTGGGGCCGGACGTGGTGCAGCTGGTGTCGCTGCTGGGGCTGCGGCTGAAGGTGGACGAGGAGCAGGGCGTGCTGGAGTTCCAGGGGGGCGAGGACGCGCTGGGCCGGGTGCTGGAGCAGACGTGTGCGCTGGACGCGGCGGTGGCGTGCGAGCTGCGCGCGGCCGCGGTGCACGAGATGATGGGGGGGCTCGAGAGGGGCTAGGCCTAGGGCCATACTGTCGTTCACCATCTGTTATATATTCACTAGTGGCACCTTGCCATCTGTTATATATTCACTATCCACTATAACCACCTGCATTCCGTCAATGGCAGCAGCTGCAGCCGCGCGCGTCGACTACCTCCTCGTCCAGATGGGTCGTCACGCCGTGCTCGGCCACGTGCTCAATGTCGACGATCTCCTTGGCGGCCTCTGCCGTGAGCACCACGTTCGAGTCTTCCCCCACGGCCACATTGTCCTCAATGCGGATCCCCATCCCGCGGAACTGCTTGGGCCACTTGGCCGTGTTGGGCACGTACACGCCGGGCTCGACGGTGATCACGTGGCCCTTGGCAAGCGGCACGGTGCGCGAAAAGCCAGGCAGATCGTGCACGTCGAGTCCCAGATAGTGGCCGATGTAGTGCGGGTACAGGTCGCGCATAACTTCGTAGCTGGTGAGGCCGTGGAACCCGCAGTTGCGCAGCTCCTGGGTCATGAACTTGACGCTCTCGTCATGCAGGTCGCGCAGGGAAAGGCCGTGCTGCGCCGTGGCCAGGTCGATGCACTTTTTCTCCACGTTGAGCACAGCCTGGTATAACTCTGCTTGCGCCGTGCTGAATTTGCCGTTCACGGGCCACGTACGCGAGATATCCGCACAGTATCCGCCCACACTGCCTGCCGCGTCCACGAGCACGAGCTCGTCGCCCCGGAACGTGCGGTCGTTGCGCGTGTAGTGGATGCAGAGCGCGTTGGTGCCGCCTGCCACCACCGGGATGTATGCACTTCTATCGCATCCTCCAGACACAAACCGGTACTCAAGATACGCCTGCAGACCCTTCTCGGACTTGAACCGCTTGGCGTACGTCTGGTTGTATGCGCGGCCTGATATGCGGCCTGCAGTGCGCATAATTTTGAGCTCGGCATTCGACTTCACGGCACGCAGTTCTGCGATATGAGTCTTGAGCGGGTGGAGGTGCGAGTTGTGCTCGCGCAACAGAGACTCGATGGACTCGCGGGCAGGCGGGCGTCTGTCGAGCGAGTCGAAAACCCTGTTGAAAAGGGTCTTTTTAGAGTCGTCAAAATCGTAGTAGACTTTCTTGTACTCTTTCAGCAGAGGTCTCAAATAACTGTTGAGAGAACGGTTATCTGCTCCTGCGTCAGCGTTGAAAATACGCTGCACCCCGTCCACGCCGGTGCGTGTGCCCTCCCACAACTCGGCACTCTCGTCCTTGGGCGGAACGATCATGTGGAAAATGAGCGAATCCGGACTCTCGGTGGGCTTTTCCAGCACACACACCGAATCCGGCTCGAGCCACCCTGTCAGATAGAACAAGTCGTTGTTCTGCTGGAAATGGTAGAACACCGACCCTGACGCATACTTGATGGTGTTCCCAGGAATGATGGCCAGCGATTCGGCAGGCATTTTTTGTGCCAGTCTGTACCGTCTGCTGTAGTATTCCATCGCAGTTATCCCGGTCGTGAGCTCTCCCGCACGCAGCAGGTGCGGCCTAGTCTCATAGAGCGGCTGTCCGGCCTCGAAAGTGGCATACCGACGGAAAAGAGTTTTAGGGAACCGAAGCATAATTTTTCCAAAGAATCGACGTGAACAAGAGGCACACGACGGAGATGTGCGGGATCCTGTGTGGGACGAAATACCAGGACGCCTGCTAGTTGTTTTCCGTGCTTGCCGGATACTGGGTACCTGGGCCAGCTCTTGTGGTCCTGGAGTGTGGGGACAGGCGGGATGGGAGACATGGGGTCCCAACAGGGGGTCTCCGATGATCGGTGTACGGGTTATACAGCGCGGCACACATAACCTGCTGACGCGTGTCTGGTCAGTGTAAAGCCTGGCTAGCTCAATCGGTAGAGCGTGTGACTCTTAATCACAAGGCTGCGGGTTCGAGCCCCGCGTTGGGCTTTTTTTTCAAATTTTTGCTACTTTATTTTTTTGCAAATAAATTAAATTTTTTTTTAAAAAAAAAATTTGATCCTAGATATGCCCAAAAGAAGCAGCGAGTTAGTTCGCGAACGCAAGCGGGAATTGGAAGAGACCGACGAGTCCTTATCGGAAGATGAGATTCAGGTCGAGGGGCTTCTAGATGCAGAGGAGAGCGACGAGAGCGACAGCGAAAATGACGAGTTCCAGAGTGCAGAGGAGGATTCAGACTCAGATGCTGAGTTCAACCGGCTGCTGGCTGCCGAGGAGGGTGCTAGCGGGTCCAGTGAGGACGAGGACGAGCCTGCAGAGACAGAGCTCACAGACAGACTCAGTGGGGTGAAGATTCGGACGCTGAGCTCTACCAGTTCGACCGGCGAGGTGCGAAGCAAGTTTTCAGATGGCACAGACCGCATTTTGCGGCCCGAGATCGACCCCGTGTACGATTCAGACGATTCGGACAGAGAGGAGTCCAACACGATCGGCAATGTCCCGCTGTCTGCGTACGAGGAGTACCCGCACATTGGGTATGACATAAATGGAAAGCGGATCATGAGACCGGCCCAGGGCTCGGCCCTGGACCAGTTACTGGAGAGCATCGATCTTCCCGAGGGCTGGACCGGGCTGCTGGACAAGGAGACCGGGTCGTCGCTGAACATCACGTCTGAGGAGCTCGAGCTGATCCGCAAGATCGAGAAGAACGAAAATACAGACGAGAGCATCAATCCGTACGAGCCGACGATCGAGTGGTTTACGAGCAAAACCGAGGTGATGCCGCTGACGGCGGTGCCCGAGCCCAAGAGACGGTTTGTGCCGTCGAAGCACGAGGCCAAGCGGATCATGAAGATCGTCAAGGCGATCCGCGAGGGCCGCATTGTGCCTCCGCACCTCAAAAAGCAGCACGACCAGGAGGACGAGCTGAACTTCGATCTTTGGGGCGGCGACCTCGACAGCACGCAGGACCACGTGATGACGCTGCGGGCGCCCAAGCTGCCGCCTCCGACCAACGAGGAGAGCTACAACCCGCCGGCAGAGTATCTGCTGAGCGAGGAGGAGCGCCGGCAGTGGGAGGAGCTGGATCCGAGCGACCGCGACAAGAACTTCGTGCCACACAAGTACGGCGCCCTGCGCAAGGTCCCGGGGTACCAGGAGAGCGTGCGGGAGCGGTTCGAGCGGTGTCTGGACCTGTATCTGGCGCCGCGGGTGCGCAAGCAGAAACTGGACATCGACCCTGAGTCGCTGATTCCGGACCTCCCCTCGCCCAAGGACCTGCGCCCGTTCCCGGTGCGCACCTCCACGGTGTACGAGGGCCACACGGGGCGGGTGCGTGCGATCTCGGTGCATCCGAGCGGAAACTGGCTGGCCACCGGGTCTGACGACGGGAGTGTGCGTGTTTGGGAGGTCCTGACCGGCCGCGAGCTGTACAAGTTCGAGATTGTCGAGGACTCGGAGGACCACGTGGAGGCGCTCGAGTGGAACCCGAGCGCAGAGGTGGGGCTGCTTGCGGTGACGTGCGGCGCGACGGTGTTCCTGCTGGCGCCGCCGATTTTCGGGTTCCAAATGGAAAATAGGTCGCGAGTGCTGGTGGAGGACGGATGGGGCTATGCCAAGACGGGACACGACACAGTGGAGGACGAGGACGGCGAGAGCAGCGGGAGGAGCGCGGCGGCCGTGTGGCATAAGCCGTCGCAGGACCAGGCCGCCCACGGGGTGTGTGCCGTGGTGAGAGTGTCCAAGGGGGGCTCCTCGAACGGGACCTTCAAACGGGTCTCGTGGCACCGCCGCGGCGACTATTTCGTGACAGTCTCGCCCGAGGGCGGCCACAAGACCTCGGTGCTGATCCACCAGCTGTCCAGACACGCGTCGCAGTCGCCCTTCAACAAAAGCAAGGGAATCATCATGGACGCCAAGTTCCACCCTTCCAAGCCGATTCTGGTCGTCATGTCGCAGAGATACATCCGCATCTACAACCTGCAGCAGCAGCAGCTCGAGAAGAAGCTGCTTCCGGGCGCCAGATGGCTCTCGTGCATGGACATCCACCCCAGGGGCGGCGACCACATTCTCGCGGGCTCGTACGATAAACGCGTGCTGTGGCACGACCTCGACCTGAGCGCGACCCCGTACAAGACGCTGCGGTACCACGACCGCGCCGTGCGTGCGGTCGCGTTCCACAAGGGCGGCCTGCCGCTGTTCTGCTCGGCCGCGGACGACGGGGCAGTGCACGTGTTCCACGGCACGGTCTACGACGATCTCATGAGCAACCCGCTGCTGGTCCCGCTCAAGAAGCTCACCGGCCACAGGGTCGCGCACAGCCTCGGGGTCCTGAACCTGTGCTGGCACCCGGCACAGCCCTGGCTGTTCACGGCCGGCGCAGACCACACTGCCCGGCTCTGGACCGACTAGTAATACACACATGAATACAATTCTCGTACACACTCACGTCTTGACGTCGGGCTCCTCCTTGCCGATGAACTCGGCAAACCGCAGGAACCGCACCACGTTGGCCACGTCCGGGCCCAGAAACTCGGACGCAGACTGCGCCAGCGTCGTGTCGCTCGTGTCGGCACTGTGCTTCTCCAGATACAGCCTGATGGTCGCGCCCGACGAGCCGGTGCCCGAGAGTCTCACCACGAACCGCAGCCCGGAGTCCAGCTTCACGTACAGCCCCTGCTTGCTCGAAACCGAGCCGTCCAGGTCGGTGTACGAGAAGTTGGCGGCCTCCAGGACCCTGCCGGACGAGCCCAGCTGCGTGCCCACAAACGCCGCGCCCTCGTCGACCTTCGCCTGCAGCAGGTCGATCACCTTGCCCGCGTCCGTGCTGTCGCACTCCTCGTAGTCGTATCTGGTAAAGAACGTTCTGCCGTACTTCTGCCAGAACGCCTTCTGGATGTTGGCAATCGTAGGCTCCACGTCCGGGTGCTGCCTCTCAAACGCAGCCAGCACGTTCAGCCACGCCACAATCGCCCACAGCCCGTCCTTCTCTCTGATGTGGTCAGACCCCGTGCCGAACGACTCCTCGCCGCAGATCGACAGCTTCTTCGCGTCGAACAGCGCACAGAAGAACTTCCACCCCGTAGGCACCTCGTACACGTTCAGGCCCTTGGCCTTGGCCACCAGGTCCAGCGCGCCCGACGTCGGCATCGATCTCGCCAAGCCGTGCACCCCGCTCTTCTGGAAGTACGGAATGCTCTGCGCGTGCTCCGCAATGATGGCCACCGAGTCGCCAGGCGACACAAACGCACCTGCACCGTAGATCATGTTTCTGTCTCCGTCTCCGTCGGACGCAGCGCCAAACGCAATGTCCTCCGCGTCCACCCTGTCAACCAGGGTCTTGGCATATGTCAGGTTAGGGTCCGGGTGCAGACCGCCAAAGTCCGGCTGACTGACACAGTTCTGCACAGACGACTCTGGCAGCCCCAGCTCGTCGATGAAAATGGCCTTCCCGTACGGTCCTGTGACTCCGTTCAGGGCGTCAAACAGGATCTTGAATCCTTGCGGGGATTTCTTGGCAATGAACGACTTGATCAGCTCGAGATCAAAGATTTCCTTGATCATCGACACGTACGCAGCAGTCGAGTCGATAATGTCCACCTCCAGAGGCCCGTAAGTGGCTGTGCCGATTTTCGACAAGTCCACATCAGGCAACTCCTTAATTATTTTGTACGACTCTAATTTCAACGATGCCTCGTAGATCTTATTGGTCACGGACTCCGGAGCAGGACCTCCATTGCTCAGATTGTACTTGATACCGCAATCGTTGTTGGGTCCTCCAGGATTGTGCGAGGCTGTCAGGATGATACCTCCTGTAACCTCCTTGCCGTCGCCCTGGGGTCCATAAGTTCTGATGACCAAGGATGCAGCAGGGGTCGACAGAATCCCGTTCTGGCCAATAATCAGCTTCTTGACCTTGTTGGCAGCGCCGATCTTGGCAATCAGCTGCACAATGTGGTCGTTGTAGTATCTGCCATCGCCTCCAACAACCAAAGTGGAGCCCTCTGCGCCCTCTGGAATGGCGTCAAAGATGGCCTGGAGAAAGTTCTCCGTGTAGTTTGGCTGCTGGAAAACCTTGACCTTCTTTCTGAGCCCGGACGTACCTGGCTTCTGGTCGCTGAAAGGAGTGGTTACCACTTGTGAAACAGTAAAAGACATGCTGGAATAGATTTAAAAAAAAGTGTTGGATCAGAATATAAATAAATAACACAAGACTGGAGATCCAGAGCCTGGTGCAAAGATGCACACCTCTGCAAAAATATATTTCTTCCCATGGCTGAGACACATTCTGGGATAGAGCCCAGCAGGGTCATCTATATTGGCGGGATCCCGTTTGACCAGACAGAGGACCAGATCCTGGACATTGCAAGGTCGGTCGGGCCGGTGGTGTCGTCCAAGCTGCTGTTTGATCGCGAAACCGGCAAGTCCAAGGGATATGCGTTCATCGAGTATCAGGACATTGAGACTGCACGGTCTGCTGTGCGGAACCTGAACAACTACGCGATTGGCAATCGTCACATTAAGTGCAATTTTTCCAGTGAGCAGGCGGTGATCAACACGATGAAGTCTCAGACCTCTAGCGACTGGGCCGAGATGGAGAAACAGATCCCGCCTCTTCCTCCAGGAATGCTGATGGCAAATGCCAGCATTGAGAGTCTGAACCAGCAGGTCAATGCTGCGCTTGCTACGCTTGATCGGAAACGGCTGCAGAACCTGCTCAAGGACGCCAAACTGATGTCGGAAAAACACCCGCACTTGATGGAGCTGCTGCTGGAAAAGAACCCACAGCTCACGTTTGCGCTGGTGCAGGCTACAGTGGTGCTTGGTGTGAGCGACACGGAGCAGCTCAAGAGCATTCTGGTGGAGCAGAAGCCGGAGCTGCCGCAAAAGCCGGCGGCGACGGGTCCCAAGACGGAGGAAAACCCGTTGAACTCGCTGGAGGCGGAGCAGGTGCAGGCTATCAAGGCGATCTGCGCAATGAGCGAAACAGACATCCTACAGGTGGCGCCAGAACAGCAGAATCTGTACCGGGAAATCCAAAAACGGTACAAAATGTATTTGTAATATAATGAAAAATATCTATGACAGTCACTTTGTTGCGGGTTGAGTAATTTAGCAGGCCCACTCGCCGAGCAGAGAGTTCGCTAAATTTTTCAGTTGGAAAAATTTTTTTTTCAACTTAAACAAAAACCAGTGACAAAAGTTCGAAAGTCAGCATCGAGGGAAATGTACTATTAAGAAAAAGCGCTAACATTTCCGACCCTGACCTTGAATAAGAACCACTAGTGTAACGTTTTAACCACATAGATCATTATTGCCAACGCCGATACTACTTTGCGAGGGGATCCTTGGAGGGCCAATTTGTACATAGAACCAGCCCTTACCATGTCGACCAAATCCCAGCCGCAAGCCGCCAACAACAGCTCCTGTGTGTTGTACCTAGGTGCCATTCCCTACAACTGGGACGTCGAGATCATCAAGTCTGTCGTGTGTGGATCCGGGCCTGTTGTTGATGTTCGTTGTATGATGGACAACGCCTCCAAAAACAAGGGTTTCTGTTTTGTTGAATACGCAACGCCAGACGCTGCTGCCCGCGCTCTGCAAATCCTGTCCAAGATCAAGATCGAGGGCCGGAAGAAGCTGAGAATCGAGCTCTCCAAGGAGGGGCTGAGAAACCCTGTTCCGGGACAAAAACCAGAGCTCCAGCTTTCCCGCAACTTCCTGCCTTCAAATGTTATTTTGCCGCAGGAGATGCTGGCGGCTAACCCTAACCTGCCGCCCCAGTACAACACCTATCAGCAAACCGTGCCTTCCTCCGCGGCCTCCTCCTCCTCCTCGGCCTCCACTCCTTCCAATCTGGCCAACAACCCATTTGGATCCCGCTTCGCGGGCCAGAACAGCGACCTGCTCTCCACCATCTCCAGCAACCCGCAGTTGCAGCAGATGGTCAGCCAGATGATCTCCAACGGCATGGACATGGCCCAGATCTCCAACGTTGTGCAGCAGTTCAACAGACAACAGTCTGGCTCTGGCGCTCAGTCCAACGGCTCGTCCTCGTTCATGCCCTCCAAATTGTCCATGGCATCCCAATTCTTGCCACTTCCGCAACAGTCGCAACAGCCGATCTACGCCAAGGATAAAGTTTCCGAGATCCTGGCCACCATTCCCCCAGGAATCTTGATTGAGTTGCTGGCCAAATTGAAACTAATCTTGTCGGGCCCTTCGCCAAATTACGCCGAGGCGGCCCAGATCCTCTCTTCCAACCCGAAACTGGCCACCGCAGCGGCCCAGTCGCTGCTCCTCATGGGCGTGGTCGACCTCGACGTCATCAACCAGTCGATGTCTGCCGCTGCCCCGGAGACAGCTGCCCAAAATGCTACCGCAGCCCCAGCACCGCCTGCATTTTCTCCGTTCAACCCAACCTCGCACCAGAGTACTCCTTCCCCAGTGTCTGCCCAGCAGGCTCCTGCCACCACTCCTTCTCCCGTCAGTCTAGACAAGATCAACCCCGATTGGATTGGCTTGCCCCAGGAGACCATTAACAAATTAATGCATATCAATGAGCAGGAAGCCAGTCTGATTGTCCAGGTTTTGAAGTTGACGCCTCAGCAGATTGACATTCTTCCCGACAATGAGCGTGTCATGGCCAACCAGATCAGAGCCCAGTACTTATAGCTTGCTCCGCACCTCAGCCTTTCGCCGATTCTCTCGCAACTATTTAGTTAATATAGCTATGGTAGGCCACTCACTGTTTCCCCCTTGGTGCGTCGCGTCGATCGTCCGCACCTATTTTCTAGAAAAATATCCTTGTATTTTTTATCCAGCTATTTATGAACAGTAACACCAATCCCTCATTTGTCAACGCTATTCCGGGCCTGTCGTTTGCCTTCGATGTGCTCCCGCCCGATCCAACCTCCGGCGCCGCTCCGGACCTTGTCGAGTCTCCGATCGCCATCATGATGCGCAATTTCGTCAATATTCTCAACGGGCCCTCTAAGCACAAGCACGCCACCAAGGACGCAATTGCCTCGCTCGAGCCGGTTTCTCTGTCCGACCTCGACAGCTCTGAGACCCAATGTCCTATTTGTTTTGAGCCTTTTGAGGACTACGACGCTGCTCGGCAGCCACAGACTACTGACAACACCGGCACCGATTTGCCCAGATCGTTCGAAGGCTCCGATCCCTCAGACCCGGATATCGAGTTCCCTACAGACCAGACCGCGACGCGCGAGATCACATACACGCTGAGCGAGGACCGCGAGAAGAGCGCGAATAATGGCCACGACGAAGATTCGCCAGACGCACATCATCCCGTCAAGCTGGCCCAGTGCGGCCACATCTTTGGCAAGTCGTGCGTGGCCGAGTGGCTCAAGAGCAACGTGTCGTGCCCCCTGTGTCGTCGGGAGATCGCTCCCGAGCAAACAGAGTCGAATTCGAACTCGGACCTCGTGTTCTATCCAGTGGCTCTGACCGAGGTGTTTGTGCCGATCAGCTGGGCAGGCCCTGTGAGAATGGGCTACGCGCTCTCAGACCCGCCGATCAACTTCCCGGCAGAGGGCGAGGGGTTCTCGATGGGCCGCAGAACCGGGCCCGACGCTCCCGCGATGCCCGCGCCCGAACAGCCTGCAGCCCCGGCCCCCGAGCGGACCGGCTCTGGAGGTCCGACCCGGAACTCGCGCACAGTCAGATCGCACCCCTACACGCGCCCAGGGACCCTGAGCCCGTCAGAGACTGAATCTTGATACTCTATTATACACTATTTATTCATCATCATTTGCAGCTGTTCCAGAGTCTCGCTGTCAACAGACCCCACCAGATCGCTATACCCCAGGACCCGGGCCAGCTGGTCCATCTTGAACTTGAGCAGCGCCTTGAGCCCGATTCTATGCACAGGGTCGGTCTTGAAGACCAGCTCGTTGAAACGCAGCCGTTCGGCAGACGGCGGCAGCTTGAACTCGCGCACGTACTCGTTGTCCTCTTCGGCGTCGTTTTCGATCAGCGTCAGCTCGTCGTCGTCGTACGACGACGGCTTGTGGTACGCCTCGCAGTCGCCGTGCTCGTTCTCGTGCACCTCCTCGAGCAGATGCGTCGCCAAGAACATCACCTTGTTGAAGTTCAGCGACAGCACCAGCGGGACCGACGTCTCGACAGGCAGGTTCTGCAGCTGGTACTCGAGGTCGACGCTGGGCTCTGGGGTCTGGTACGAGGTCAGGATCGCGGGGTCGTAGAGCGCAAACAGCGCCAGCACAAACACTTTACGGATCTTGGCATCGTACACGAGTTTCAGCAGGCCCATGAACGACTCGAGCGACGTGCGCAGCTGCACGGCCAGGTTCGTGTCGGTGACGCTCGTGAGCAGCGACAGCACGTGCGCAGGGCCCTTGTGGAGCAGACGCAGAAACGGCAACGACATCTTGATCTCGCAGTTGGGAGCCTGCGACTCGCGCGACAGATACTTGGTTAGCTCGCAGAACAGCCCGCTCTCGGCCAGATTGGCCACCACCAGCGACCGACCCGGGTCCTGCACCTGCATCAGCAGCAGCTCCAGCAGCGACGAGGTGAGGTAGATCGAGTCGTCGCGCATCGAGTTGAGGTATCCTCCCAGGATCTTGAAGATCTCGAGCCCTTTTTCTGTCTCGAACAGTTTATAGTCCAGAATCGCATACGACCGGATCAGCTGTAGCACTGTAGGCAGGATCTCTGTCCAGTTCATGAGCGCCTTCACGCACAGCGGGAACAGCTCGACGAGCTCGCTGCTCAGCTGGCTGGTGTGCTTCAGCACGGCGCCCCACAGCTCGAGCCCGTCCTCGCACAGCAGCGAGTACAGCTCGGACTTCTCGTCGCAGCACAGCGGGATCAGAGGAAGCACCACCGGGTGCGCCTGCGCGCTGTTGGCGCCCAGAGCCACCGTCAGGTCTCTGAGCACGCGCATCAGCGAGTTCTTGACAATCATCTCGTTTGCGCGATTCGACTCCTCCCACATGGCAGGGACCATCGACATGATGCTGATGAGCTCGTGCTCGGAAATGAGCGGGTTTGTGCGCTCAACCAGCAACGACAGCACCTTGAGCGCAAAGATCTTGGACTCGGTGAACTCCAGACACTTGAGAAGCTCCAGCACACGCCCCAGGGTGTCTGCCAGAAACGGCCGGAAGTCGAACTTGCGGAACTCCCAGTCGTCCACCAGATGCTGCAGGGTCTGCAGCGCCGTCAGCTTCACCACCTTGTCGTTGACGGGCGAGTCGTGCAGAAACCTCTGCACCAGCCGGTACACCTCGAGCCGGGTGTCTTTGGAGCACTGGATGGCGAGCCACTCGCTCACAATGAGACACACGCGCCGCTTCACGAGTCTGTTCTCGACCGGCTGGTCCTTGAGGGCCTCGGGCAGGAAGTAGTTTGCGAACAGCTGGTCGAAGTTGCAGCTCTCGCTGATGGCCGACGCGGACAGCTGGAACACAGCCAGGATCGCGTCCTTGGTCAGCAGGTCGACCTCCGGGTCTGCGAGACAGGTCTCGATCTTGCGCAGAATGAACCCGCCCAGCTGCGGCTTGAAGTAGCTCACCAGGTCCTGGAAGTAGTTTTCGGCACACGGCCGGATCTGGTACTCCCAGCTCAGCTGCAGCTCCTCGTTGACCCATTCTTCGGGCTCGAGCGACCACGCCTCGATGTCGCGCGGCCGCAGCTTCATGTACCACGAGATCAGCAGGTCCACGAGGCTCTCGACGAGCTGGGGCGTGAAGAACTGTTCGGTCACGAGCTTGGACGCGCGGTCCACCTCGTCCTTGTCGTTGCGCTGTTTCAGCAGCACGGCGCCCTTTTTGTAGCCAAACGCAGTCAGTTTCTTCAGCAGCATGATCGCCTTGACTGCGAGCTGCTCCCAGAACTCGTTCTCCTCGCAGCTGTAGATCTCCGCCGCCTTCTGCTCCAACAGCGACAGCAGTGTCATGAAAATCTGGTACGAGTTGGGCATCAGCACAAACGACGCCACGTTCTCGCTCACCAGGTTCGTGTACAGCTTCACGTACGCTTTCAAGTACCGTTCCAGCAGCTGGAGCTGGGAATTCTGGTGCAGCATCAAAAGTTTCTGAAAATGCGCCAATGAGGTCTCGAACAGCTCCACCACCAGAACGTCCCGATGCGGGTACTCGTAGCCGTCAACAATGGCACGACGCAGATTCTTCAGACACAGATACCCAACCTCCATTGTGGCAGTGTCGAAACTCCCGTTCGAGGTCCACTGCTCGAAAAACCCCCGGTACAGCTGTACCAGATGCGGCACAATTACAGGGACCTTGCTCTGCATCGCTGCACGGGCCCTCCCGATTCGCACTGAGGCCAGAACCTTCAAGATCTGGTTCGTGAGAATCAGACAGTTGTGGATGCGCACGATGTCGCGCGAGCTCGCTGCCAGGACGCCGGCCAGGTCTTCGAAAAGAGTGCCCCATTCTGCCGGGAAGTCGAACCGACACACTCGAGCCACGGCGTGCGCGTTCTGGATCGTCAGCTGGTCGTTGGACTCGTCCAGCGTGTCGAAAAAATGCCGCCTGATCTCTGCCTTCTCCTCCTTGGAAATCGCATTAATTCGGCTCGAACGCCAGTACTTGTCGATGCCATTTTTCAAGCAAATCACCGCCAGCCATCGAATCTGCAACGGATGCTCGCTGTTCGTGTACACCGTCTGCAGCAGAAAATGGTACCCGGACACGGTCTCCCAGCGCTTCAATTGAGCCTCGGCGGCTTGCTGGTCAGGTCCGTGCTCTTTCCCGGCAGCAGTGGTGAGCACTGCCACGAGAGACTGTAGAGAGAGATCCATAAAATTTTTAAATTTAATTTTTGTACAAATTTAAGTGGGGGAGAGAAAAGCGAAAATAGCAGCTAGCTCAGGTAGACCGGCTGCTTGGAAAATGGCGCGAGAACTTTCAAAACTGCCCCTTCATCCAGGGAACACTCATTTCTGGTCCTTTTGCGTGGCGCATTCTCGCCCAGTCCGCCCAACCAGTCGCTGCTCCCAGCAGATACACGGCCTCTTAAACCGTTGCCCCCACAATGCTAATGTTTAGGGCGTGTGGCGTAGTTGGTAGCGCGTTCGCTTAGCATGCGAAAGGTCTTGGGTTCGACTCCCAACTCGTCCATATTTTTTTTACACGCATCTGCTCGGTATTTTTTTTTTAAACCTCTATTTGGCTTTCCAGTCTGCATTTGATTCCACTCTTTTCTCATGAACACCTACTCTTTTGCCGCGCCCTCGCGCGTCAAGATCCAGGTGGTCCCCGCGAGAAACATTGAGGGCTCTGTTTTTGCACGCCATCTCTCGTCTCTCCAGGCTCTGGCCCAGGTCCGTCTGGTTGATGTCACTCCGTGCCCTGGATTGTTCAACCCCCAGGCGTACCCGCAGGGCCGGCTCGTGTACGATTTTTCCACTCGGGATCCTGACCCCTCACAGCTGTTCCTGACCGATTTCGAGCCCTTCCGCAAAGTCTTCGGCACTCTGGCCCTTGTTGCATGGTCCCAAGATACAGACACATCGACGCTGGAAACGGTGCGTCGCGACCTCAAGGCCTCGCACACCAACACGATGGACCACTATGTGTTTGTTTTCGGCGCCCCCCAGACGTTCGAGGTCCTCTCGCCTGGGATATTTGTTGTTCATCAGGATTTGAAAAACATCGAGACTGCCGTTTGCGACTTCACCTCCTTGTTGCTCAGCAATTTGTCTGTTTACGTGTCTGCGTACCAGCACGTTACTCTGCGGTCGCCAGGAGTCGCGCGGGGCGATGCGGGCGTCGGGAAGAAGCGGATCTCCAACTCGTTCGACAGCCAGGATAAAATCCGAAACTACAGGACCAGGGGCAGAAGACACAAGCTCGTGGCAAATTTTTATTTGCTGGCCGGCAACCTCAAGGGCGCACTGGCCGAGTTCTGCGACGGGATAGTGGACCTATCTGCGGCCAGCGACCATCTGTGGCTGGCGTCGGGGCTCGAGGGCCTTGCCCTGTGCATGGTACTGTTTTTGGAGCTGGACGCTCCGTTCCAGCTGCCACCCGAGATCCACGCGCTTCTGGACGCTGCCAAGGACGTGGCCCCGTCTCCGAGCGTGTCTCCGCGCGCGTCGATGCAGTCTGCGAGCCTCAGCGCCCTCCAGCCTGCCACGGCCGTCTACTCGTCCCAGACCGTCCAGGACCTCGTCGTCAAGGCCATCAACAAATCGTTCCTATGCTACCAGACCAGCCTGGCCCAGCCGCAGGACTACGCGCCCCAGATCGTGCTGTGCGAGGCCAACCTGCGCTACATCGACTATCTGAGCAAACGCGGCGCCGAAAACACCATAGAGCTCATTTCCAGCATAGCCAAGGATATTTTCAACCAACAATTTGTGCAGCTCAGCCCACAGCAGCAAATGCACATTTACAACTCGATGATTTTCGTGTACGGCCAATTGCACATGCATCGGAAGCGCGCGTTCATGGTCCGCGAGCTTCTGGACCTTGTGATCGAGCACCGTCTCGTGGCCAATGAGACCTACGACGGCGAGCTGGACGAGCTTCTAGACTCTGTGCTTGAGGTTTACGGCTTTGGCAAGAGCTTGGCACCCACGCTGATCCAGAAAAAGACACTCACGTCGATATTCCGGTTCTGCCACCATATCAACAACACTGCCGCAATCGCCAAATACGGCAGTCTGCTGCTCCGCGACTTCCATTCCATCATGTCCGAGGCTGAGCAGAGTCACGTGCACGACCTTCTTTTGCAGCTCCCGCAAATAGACCACTATTGGGACGACCATCTTGTACAAAATATAGAGCTGCATCAGAGGGAGAAGCTCATTCAGGACGAGCTGTGCGAGGTGGTTGTCACGTTCCGGAACCCGCACGCGTTTGAGCTGGAAATTCGCAACATTGCGCTGGCCACCACCGACTTCCAGGTCAAGACCCAGCTTAACCTGAAGAATAAGAACATCGCGTCATTGTCGTCCATCACACTGAAACCGCGCAGCAGCACGCCTGCGTCGCTTTTCGTCGTGCCCCTCCAGCACGGGGCCATGTCAATCACGGGCGTCACTGCGTGCGTGGACAACTGTGCTGCACAGACGTTCCAATGGCTCCAAAGACATCCCGGTTCAGGGAAAAACCCCACGCCAACGTACACACCGCGGGAGCTCACGGCGCACGTGCTGTACGAGCAGCCTCTGCTGACTCTGGTGGACGTGAACCTGCCGAATCGGTGGATCATGCTGCTGGAAGGCGAGTGCAAGCGGTTCGAGATTGTGCTGAAGAACTCGTCGAATGTCGAGCTGAACCAGCTCACGACCAAGTTCCTGGACTCCACCATCGAGCCGCTGAACCAGCTGCTGCAGAACCGAGGACTTCCGCCCAACGAGGTGTACGAGATCGAGTACTACCTGATCAAGAAGAAGCCGTTCAAGATCCTGAACAAGCACAGCATGGTCAAGCTGGGCCCGCTGGACGAGCTGCGCCTGGAAATGGAGATCTGGGGCAAGCGCGGCGTCAAGGAGGCGAGCCTGATTCTCGAGTACTCGCACATCAAGCCCCACATGCCAGTCTCGTTTTCCCGCAAGCTCACTGTGCCTGTCAACGTGACAGTGTACCCCAGCATCGAGCTCGTTGGGTGCGACATCATCCCGCTCTCGTCGAGCACAAAGATCTCCGAGACGAACCAGGGCGAGTGCTGGCAGTACCTCAAGAAAATGGTGGCCCAGGGCCACCAGATGTCGGACTTCTGTCTGCTGGCACTCGACCTGATGAACTCGTGGACCGAGAAGATGAGCGTGCATTTCCAGTGTCTGCTGGACGGGTCTGCGGACCCGGAGTTCCAGCAGTCGAACGACGCGATCCCCAACCTCCCGGCCACCGCGTTCAGCACCACGATCCTGATGCAGAGCAAGAAAAACGTGCGCACGCTGATCCCCGTCAAACGCATCAATTTCGGGTACGAGTACCTGAACCGGCGCGTGCCCAGCCTGCGCAACAAGCAGTTCATCCTCGACACCAGGACCCCGGAGCCCGAACAGAGGTTCGTCAAGCACGCGTTCTGGTACCGCAACGAGCTGCTGCAGCGGCTGCGTGCGCGGTGGCACGTGACCGGTCCGGAGGGCGCGTCGCTGCACTCTGGGCGCGCGGGGATCATCGACCTGCGCAGCATCCGGTTCTCGTCCCGGATGGTGGGCGCGCTCGAGGTGGAGAAGGTGGGGCTGGTGCTGGACGTGCTGAGCGTGGAGGGCCGGGTGCTGGACCCGGAGTGTCTGGGGCTGAACGAGTTCTACACGATCCGGCTGCGGCTGGTGAACCGCAACGCGAGCCCCGTGCTGGGGATGGTGCGCCACGTGCCGGTGTGTCGCTCGGTGGCGGCCCCGATCGACAAGAAGATCCTGTACAACGGGGTGCTGCAGTTCAGCGTGTCCGAGGCTGTGCAGCCGGGAGCGGAGCGCGAGTTTGTGCTTGGGGTGGTATTCCTCGAGAAGGGCGAGTACGAGTGGGGCGCGATCTTCGACGAGATGGCCGGCTACGACGGCGGGGCAGTGAGTCTGTGCCAGCAGCATCTGCAGCGCGAGCAGCTCAGGATCAAAATCGACTAGGCTCCCGTTTTCTTGATTAGGTAAGACAAAATAATTGTGCACACAAATATTTATTTCCACCATGTCGGGATGCATTGTCCGGGCCGTAGGCTGGGAATACAACGGCGACGAGCAGTTTCTGGGCGTGTCGCCGACCGGCGAGACCGTCACGCTGTACCGGGCGAACCGCGGCGCGCAGTCCGAGGACGAGCAGCTGCAGAAGCTCAACTCCAAGGGCGGCTTCGACACCATCCAGTGTCTGCAGTACTCTGCCAAGCGCGTCGGTGTGACCGCGGTGGGCCAGCTCGACGGCAGCGCGCACGTGTTTGACGTCGCCACGCCCCAGGCCCCGATCCTCACGCTGCGGCCGCGCCAGGCCCGCTCGTGCAACTCGGTCTCCTTCAACGACGCAGGCATGGTTGCGCTGGGCTACGACCGCGGCCGCCAGGACCACTCGATCCAGGTCTGGGACCTGCGCGGCAAGACCCAGCCCGACCAGGCTGTCGTGTCCTTCGTGGCCAACGAGAGCGTTTCCTCGCTCACCTTCTGCCACGACAACAGCATCGTGGCCGGCAGCTACAAGCTTCTGCGCGAGTTCGATTTACGTTCCAGCCAGCCCGTGTTCCAATTGAGCACCAAGTGCACCATGCACATCAGTGCCGACCCCTTCGACGCCAACTACTTTGCCTCGACCTCCGAGGACGGCTCGCTGGCCATCTGGGACCGCCGCAAGCTGGGCGAGAGCTCGCAGCTGTCGCAGAGCCAGGCCGGCGTCGTCACCGACGGCCCGCTGCTCATGTTCAACAAGCTGCTGAGCGACCAGCGCAAGTCGGGCGGGTCGCCGTACCGGTACTCGAGTCTGGTGCGCGGCGAGCTGGGCGCGCTCTTCGACGGCGACCTGGTGCGTCGCTGGCAGATCGGCCTGGTGCCGCCGCTGGAGGCCGAGCTGGCCAAGTACGACACCATGGCTGCGCGCAGCCGCGCCGAGGGCGCCCAGGTGGCTGCAGGGCTGCGGCCGGGCAGCGCGCTGTTCATCTCCAAGGTGAGCGACGTGCGCACGCGCTACGAGCGCGTGATCTCGTTCGACTACTGCGCGGGGGCCGCCAACACGCGCACGGTCGACCTGGTGTGCATGCGGCAGTCGGGCAGCATCTACAGGATGCCGGTGCTGGAGAGCGCGACCAGCGCCGCGTTCAGCTCGTACAACGACGTGACGTTCGTGGGGCCTGCGGGCGCGTGCTCCAAGATGGTGCAGGACGCGGTCGACGCAGGGGCCCTGGGCGCCGCCGACGCGGCGAGCGACTCCGACGCGTCGACCGACGCAGAGAGCACCCACCTCGAGGTGCTGCACGCGGACACGCTGCTCGAGCACGACATCTGCTCCACGATCCGCCGCCGCGCCGGGCTCGGGTACGGCACCGACGCAGACGGCAACATGAAGATCCTCGAGAGCATGGCGTGGCTCGAGACCACGCTGCAGCTGCGCAACGCGTGGAAGTGGATCTCCATCTCGCACGAGCTCGTCGCCAGCGGCAAGATGTCCTCGGGCCAGTTCGACTTTGGGTATCTCGGGGTGCTCGGGATCTGGAACATGGAGGCCGGGTTCGCCGAGCAGGAGCGGTACAACGGCACAGGCCACTTCACCACCAAGGAGCTGGTGGCAGCCGCACGCGCCATGGTGGACCGCCGCATCATGGAGACCAAGGTGCTGGCGGCGCCGCTGATCGGGTTCGAGGGCGCCAGCGACAAGGAGGTGCACCGGCGGCTCGCGATGCACGTGATCGGCTGGGACTTTGGCATCAAGGAGCTCGAGGACAAGTACGCGAGTCTGGTGGCCAAGGACCACTACGAGCGCGCGGCAGGGTGGGCCGTGTTCCACGGCGACATCGCGCGCGCGGTCGAGATCCTCGGCAGCAGCAAGAACGAGTCGTACCGTATCATGTCGACGGCAATAGCAGGCTACTTTGCGTTCAAGGACTCCCAGATGAACACCACCTGGAAAGACCACTGCCGTCGGCTTGCTTCCGACCTCGAGGACCCGTATCTGCGCGTGATCTTCGCGTACATCGCGGACGGCAACTGGTGGGACGTGCTGGACGACTCGTTTCTGCCGTTGCGCGAAAAACTCGGCGTCGCGCTGCGCTTCCTGCCCGATAACGAGCTCGACATCTACCTGAACAGACTGACCCAGAGCGTGATCAACAGGGGCGAGATCGAGGGCATCATCCTCACCGGCGTCACCGCGCGAGGCGTCGACCTGCTCCAGTCGTTTGTCGACCGGACCAGCGACGTCCAGAGCGCGTGTCTCATCTCTGCGTTCGGCTCGCCCCGCTACTTCAAAGACTCCCGTGTCGAGACCTGGGTCGAGAGCTACCGCGTCCTGCTCAACAGCTGGAACCTGTTCCAGGTGCGCGCCAAGTTCGACGTGGCGCGCACGCGTCTCTCGCACCGCTCCGCGCGCCACACCCAAAATAAATCGGTCCCCAGACAGGTGTACCTGCAGTGCTCTAACTGCCACAAAAATATTGCTCGCAAAAAAGAGCCCGTGCCCGGCTTCAAAAACGGGCCCCTCCACATGCCCCAGACCCCGCTGCACACGTGTCCGCACTGTGGCCAGCCGCTCCCGCGCTGCGCAATCTGCCTCATCACCCAGGGAGTGCCAATCCCCAAGGAACTGTCCAGGGTCGACAACGAGGCAGCAGGCGACAATCTGACGCTCAGGTCCCAGTTCAAGGAGTGGTTCAGCTTTTGCCTCTCGTGCAACCACGGCATGCACGCGGGCCACGCCGAGGAGTGGTTCTCCAAACACTACGTCTGCCCCGTGCCCGACTGCAACTGCAAGTGTAATAATAGATAGCCGGTGTACGGATGTGTAATTACGCTAAAAGGCACACTGTTTACTGAGAAAGGAGTAGAAGCGTTTTTTTATTTATCATAATTTAAACGAAAACAAGGAGTTTGCTCGGCTAATTATTTGCGCCCCCCTGCTGTAAATTCTCACCGACACGACTGCTGGAGTGGAAAGTATTAGCGATCCACCACTTTGATTCGACAAGGACGTTCCTGTTTGTGTCCTTTTGAATATTTCTGATCCAGATCAACAACTGGCGTTTTCGACATGTCGGACGGCAAGGACCCCATGATTACAGACATTCTGCGCAAAATTGAGCGGGAAAGAAACATTGCTCTTGGAGCCAGTAATTTGCGCAAAGAGACCTCCAATGCGTTGGTTATCCAGAAATGTAACACCTCCATCAGAGAAGCGCAGAAAAACATAGAGTATCTGGAGCAGACGCTCAAGAAGCTGCATCTACAAAAGGTCTCGGACCAGCACACCTCTTCCTCAGACCCGACCGTGCCCTCTGGCTCTGCCCCAAGCAATGGCCATGCCGACGACCAAGCTCCAACCAACAAGAGCCAGGTCCACAAGCCCACCTTCACTGTTCTCGATCTGCTCAAATACGAGTGTCCCTCCCTCGGACACAGAATTCAGTACATGCTGCAGCAGCTCGAGTTCAAAATCCAGGTCGAAGAGCAGTACAGAGAGGCCAACGAGAAGATCCTCAAGCTATACCAACTGGAAGGAGACCGCCGCAGTATTGCTGCTGCCGCAGACGGCCGTGTAGAGGGCGAGCGCAAAATCCAGCTCATGAGAAAGGCCCTCAAGCAGTACCAGTCGATGTTCATCGACATCGACGAGGTGGCGCGAGAGAATTCTGTCATCAACACCTTTAGAAAAAACCCGCTGACAGGTCTCCTCACCATCACCATCACAACAGTGAGGAACGTCGACCACATTGCCTCGCCATTATTCACCAGAAATCCAGAGTCCATTGTGAGCGTCAAGATTGACGATGTTGAGCGCAATCGGACAAAGGGATCTCGGAACGACAGATGGAACGAGACTTTTGAGATCGATGTCGAAAAGGCCAATGAAGTTGCCATCACTGTCTACGACAAGTCAGGAGACCAATTAGTTCCTGTGGGGCTGTCCTGGCTCCCTCTTTCGGACATTGCAGAGGAGATCCGGCGGAGGAAAGTGACTCAAGAACGCGGAGGAGACTGGATGTACGGTTCTGCCATCCAGCACGGCCCCAAGAGTCAGGTCAGCTCTTCGGCCTCCAACATCAGCGGAAGCAGTCACAGCGATGCTAATGGCAATCCTTCGACCTCTGTGAACGAATCTACAGACTCACAGACAGACTCGAACATCGTGACATCTACATGCTGGTTCGAGCTGGAGCCTACAGGACAGATCCTTGTCACTGTTGGATTCACAAAGGCTAGCGAAGACCACAAGGGCGAGAAGTACGCTTTTGGTGGGGGGCTTGGCCGTCACGGTGCCATTCGCCAGAGAAAGGAGGAGATTTACGAGCACCATGGCCACAAGTTTGTTCAAAAACAGTTCTACAACATCATGTGCTGTGCTGTGTGTGGTGACTTCTTGAGATACACCGGATTCCAGTGTGAAGACTGCCGGTTCCTGTGTCACAAAAAATGCTACAAAAACGTGATCAACAAATGTATCTCTCGCACCAGCACAGATACTGCCTCAGAAGAGACGAAGCTTAATCACAGGATCCCACACAGATTTGACCAGGTCACCAATAGAGGAACCAAGTGGTGCTGCCACTGTGGATACATTCTCCCCTGGGGCCGAAAGAATATCAGAAAGTGTTCTGAATGTGGTATATTCTGTCATGCTACGTGCTCACATCTGGTTCCCGACTTTTGTGGAATGTCGATCGAAAAGGCCAGTCAAATTCTTTCTGCTATCAAATCGACTCAGGAGCACAAGAACTTGAAGCCCAAGCATGTGACTGCACAATCCTCAATCACGCTGACGACAGAGTCCAGCAAGGCTGCTGCTTCTTCAATTTCAGAGAAAACACACGTGGACACCACTCCTCCTGTTTCACGGCATACTTATCCAGATGTTGCAGTGACCAAGAAGGCCTACCAGAAACAAGTGCAGGCCACTCCAGAGAGATACGCCGAGGATCGTATTCTTCCCGAGATTCCAGTTGCAGAGCCCAAACAAGCTCGTGCGGCAGCTGCTCCTAGCGAGCCTGTGGTTGAAAAACGGCCCGAGTCCAGGCCAGAAGGTACTGTGACCCATCACCGCTCAAAACAACGCCGCCATCGTCACAGATACGGTCTTGATGACTTCAACTTTGTGGCCGTGTTGGGTAAGGGAAATTTCGGAAAAGTGATGCTTGCTGAGAGCGTCCACACCAAGAAGCTGTGTGCCATTAAGGTGCTGAAGAAAGACTTTATAATTCAGAATGACGAGGTGGAATCCACCAAGTCTGAGAAACGGGTTTTCCTCATTGCCAACAAAGGCAACCATCCATTCCTGCTCAACTTGCACCAATGTTTCCAAACAGAGAACAGAGTCTACTTCGTGATGGAGTACATCACTGGTGGTGATTTGATGTGGCATGTGCAGCAGAAACGGTTCTCTCTCAGAAGGGCACAGTTCTATGCAGCAGAAGTGCTTCTTGCTCTCAAGTTTTTGCACGAAAACGGAGTCATTTACAGAGACTTGAAGCTTGACAACATCATGCTGAGTGAAACCGGTCATATCAAGCTGGGAGACTATGGTCTCTGTAAGGAGAACATGTGGTATGGCAACAAAACGTCTACCTTCTGTGGAACACCAGAGCTGATGGCTCCTGAGATTTTGAAAGAGCAAGGCTACGACAAGGCAGTTGATTGGTGGGCATTTGGTGTGCTCCTGTATCAGATGCTGTTGACAAAGTCTCCTTTCAAGGGAGAGGACGAGGACGAGGTGTTCAATGCTATTTTGACAGATGAGCCATTATATCCAATTAACATGTCCAAAGAAGCCGTGGATATTCTACAAAGACTCCTGACAAGAGATCCGGCCCAGCGTCTGGGTTCTGGTGAAGCAGACGCCCTGGAGATCATGGCACACCCCTACTTTGCCAACATCAACTTTGACGACATTTTGAACTGCCGGGTGACCCCGCCTTACATTCCGGAGATCCGTGATCCGCGCAAGCCAGAGTGCTTTGACGAGGAGTTCACCTCTCAGGCCGCCAAGCTGACGCCCGTCAACAGTGTGTTATCGCCGTCTATGCAGGAGATGTTCCGTGGATTCACGTATGTGAATGAGGAGAATGCAATTTGAATTTCGCGACAAGAAAAAATAATTAAGCGAATTCTACGTGTCCATGGTAGTTGTCAAGACCATACAGGAGCTGTGCAATGTTGGACTGCCCAAACTGGTGAAGAACACGTTTGAGACGGCGTTCAAGAGCGGCGACCTAGTGTTTTCGCCCAGCAAGCACGAAAGATACCAGGATCCCAAGACTGGTATGACGTGCGAGTTGATGATTGTGGAGGGGCTGTCGAAACGCCCGATCAACAGGCCCACTGAACCGGGGTCGGACGAGAAGATCTCGAGCGACAAAATCGACCAAGTGAAGGCGAAGAACCCGTTCATGAGGCCCGAGCCCGAATTGACGGTGGTGGAGGACCTGGTTGGAGGATACCGACTAATCTTAAACAAGTTCCCCAACATTGATGAGCATTTCCTCATGGTGACGAAGGAGTTTGTGCAGCAGGACACTTTGTTGCAGCCAATAGAACTACAACTGATGCATACGATTCTGAACCAGCTCAACAGCTCGGGATCCAAATTTTTTGCTTTTTTCAACTCTGGACCGGAGTCAGGATACTCTCAATTCCACAAACACATCCAATTCATGAAACTACCACCTGACTTCCCTGTGTATCAGAGCTCGCTGGTGGAGGCCAGCGAGTTTTTCGTCCCCACAGAGCTAGCGCATTCCAAGCCGCCACTAATGAACAAGAGTTTGACTTTCAAGCATTTTGTGCTCAAGCTGCCTCGCCAGTTCGAGTCGGAGGACGAGCAGGAAAGCACGCTCGCGCTGATGTACATGTATCTATTCAAACGGGTTTTGAATGTGTCCAAGGAGCATGGAATCGACCAGAGCAAGATCAGCTACAACTTCCTAATGATGGACAACTGGATGATGATCGTTCCAAGAAGCAAAGCGTTCTACGACGGGATCTGGCAGAACAGTCTCGGGTTCATGGGTCTCTTCAGTACCAAGGACGAGACAGTCAAGGCAAAGATCCTAGACCATGGCGTGGGCACCGTTTTGCGCGAGTGTGGATTCCCGCTTGTCAGCGACGACGACCAGGCACAATACGATGAGTACGGATACTAAATTGTTTACTATCAACAGATGTAATATTGTAGGTCTATACAATCAAGCCTTAGCGATGTTGTTGAGCTCTTCCTTCTCGAACTCTTCTTTCTCGGCCTCCAAGATGATGTCAGTCAAGTATGGAACGTCTTCTTCTGGCTTCAAGCACTTGGAAGCTGGCAGAACGGTCTGGGACAGAGACAGCTGGTGAGCGGTGATGATTCTGTAGTTTCTAGCGTAGGACTCCTCGGCTGGCAGTCTGGCGATACACTTTTGCATGAGAGGAGTCTCCTCCATGATCATGTCGTCGAGTCTCATACCCATTTCTCTGTAGCCAGAAAGGTATGTGAAGGTCTTGGCTGCTGGCATCATAAATTGTCTCAACACAGGAGTCTTGAGGACAAAGTCTGCCGCCTTTTTGATACTAGTCATGGACGCCATGGTTGGTTGTTATTGGAAGAGAAAATTATAAATTTTATTCTCGCGAAAGGTGATTGGCGAAAAACACAGCTGTGCTTACATAATCAGAAAAAACCACGTCGCCGGCCGCAGGGCGCTCAGCAGGCGCACTGCTGCTCGTTGGTGCTCGGCCGCTGGTTCAGGTCGATCGTGCGTCTTCTGCGCTGGGTCTGCTGCTTGAGCTTCTCCTCCAGCGGCAGTTTCAGCGCCACGTCCCGGAAACACTCCTTCACGTTCTCGCCCGTTTTGGCACTCACCTCTGTGTACATCAGGTTGAGCTCATTTGCAAACGACTGGGCCTCGTCTCTGCTGATATTTCTGTTCTGCTCCAAATCTAGCTTGTTTCCCACCAAAACAATCACGATATCCGAGCTGGCCTGTTTCTGCAGCTCCTTCACCCAGTATTTGGCCTTTTCTAGCGACGATTCCTGTGTGATGTCAAACACAACCAATGCTGCCTGCGCGTTTCTGTAGTACATCGAGGCCAATGATCTGTATCTTTCCTGTCCGGCAGTATCCCAAATTTCAAATTTAACTGTAGTGTTGGGGTCTATCTCAATGGTCTGCGTGAGAAACGCAGCACCGATGGTCGACTCTCGCATGTCTGTGAACGAATCCTTCACAAATCTGTGCACGATGGACGATTTTCCCACTGCCGATTCACCTTAATATTAGCACGAATGAAACGGTCTTTACTTACCAAGAAGCACGAGCTTGAACTGCGCAAAGCGCACAGCAGGTGACGTAGTTTGCGAAGAGATGCTGGCAGACATTTGTGGCACACCTTGCGAAGATAAGGGAGATAATTATAAAGAGGAAATAAGCAAGCAGCACAGCCGCAGGAAATATTTTTTGGAGAAGCTAAAGTGGCTTCAAATAGTGTATCGTTGCTTGTCATCATTTTAGGTTTATATACACAGCAGACCTCTGTACAAGTCTGGTAGCACGCCTACTCGTCGATCTTTGCCAAGATCTCCTTGTCCGAAAACAGGAGGTACTCCTCTCCCTCGATCTTGACAGGCGAGCCCCCAAAGCTTGGCAGCAGCACCTTGTCGCCCTTCTGGACAATCGTAGGAACCAGGTCGCCCTTCTCGTTCACCACGCCTGGGCCATTAGCGACCACGGTTCCGAAAGACATCTTGTCCTGGTTCTTTTCTGGAATGTAGATACCAGAGCTGGTCTGGGTGGCAGCCTTGGCCCTCTGCACAAGGATTCTGTCAAAAAGAGGCTTGATAGCGTTTAATTTCAGCAAGTTCGACATGATGGGGCAGAAATAGATGGATGTCAGGAATGTCAAGTTTTTGTCAAATTAATTTCTTGAATTTCTCGTCTCCGAAATTTCGAGAACTGATTTAAACAATACCCACTCTTTTCAGCATTTTTTCTCGCTTCCTGCGATTCTTGCGTCTCTGGGGATTCACAACCACGCCTGCGCGAGTCTCCACACTAGTCCACAAATCTTCGGTGATCGATGTAGGTAGCTTTCGCCCATAAAGACACTGGTCCACCAGCCATGTGCCCAAGATGAACTCCTCTTTGGTGAGAGTTCCGTCGTCAAACTCGAGCTCGTCCTCTCCTCCTTCCTGCATTTTGAAATACTCCTTTTTTCTGCGTTCGATCAGCAAGTTCCAGATCTTCTCGAGCGTCTCATCACTGAGTCGTGAACGTCGCCAGATCTCTCTGACAACTAGACCATGGACCCGTTGCGACTGGACTGCGTTGGTCACTGCGGCCTCGTCCTCTTCCGAGATATACGCTCCTCTATTGGCAGCCCACACTCCTTCGTAGCGCTTTTTCTCCTCTTCTGTCACCACATTGGCGTCCCCGTGGTGTTTCCATGGTTTGGCAGCATTAAAGCTGGCCTTTTGCGGTTTTTCCTTACGCAGCGTCGTTTTGAACCTCAGCTGTTGTTCGTTCTCGCTTCCGGAAGCCAGAACACTCTGGCTCGAGTCCAGTCGTTGCAGTCCCAGCATCCGCTGAAACTTCTTCCCGTGACGGCCTCGCAGAGGCCCGTGATGGTGATGCGGCAGTCTGTACTCGGCCACTGGCGACACAGGATAATGCGGGAGCTCCTGGTAATCGTCCGATGGCTGTTCCGACACACAACTCTCTTCCAGAGCGGAATCCACAACTTTGTCAGTTTGTTCCATAGGGACCTCAACTGGAGGAGGTTTCCGGGCCAGTCTGCGTTTGGGTTCTTCGACAGGTTCGCTTGTTGTTGGGACTTCGGCGAAATGACGGTATGCGTGCTGTGGAACCTCGTAGCTCAGATCCAGATTGCTGGAGCTCGACAACTGGTCGTCCTCTAAACCGTAAAGAAAATCTTCATCCTCAGAGATTATTGGCAGCGACAGCGACGAGAACGAGTTGGAATTGCTGATCGACTCGCCCTGGACGAATTTGGGAGGCGACAGCAATTTAATCTCGTCGCGCAACGAGGAAGTGAAGCTGTGCACGGAGGACCTTGGAGAACGGTTTGGCGACGAGTTGTAGGGACTTCTAGAGAGCGGATCTGAGTAGAGCTCAGGGGGAGGCAGAGCAAGCGAGATGTTTGGGCTTATGCCCCCGGACGCACCGAAATCTGGAGATTTCAAGGTCGGAATAGAGTGGCTCGACATATTCGCAGAGAGCGTTTTTAATGTAGGCTGAGGTTCTGGCGTGTTTGTTAGGGTCTTTGCTGGATCGTTGGAGACCATGAGCGAAGGCTTAGCCTTGGCCACGAGCTGTGCAGCGGCCACAGCCGCAGACGAGGTGGAGCTGCTGGTGGAGTCCCAAGTGGTTCTCGCAGAGTGCTTTTTAGGGGTCGAAGGTCTTTTGTTTGAATCTGCAGAAGATGATAGTCGCGAGCTTGGAGGTGGATACGAAGGAGACTTCAAACGAGCCGAGCCAGAGCTTTGGATGGATCCCTCGCTCCGTTGCGAGTAGGACGCGCGTCCCACGGGCTGTGGACTGGCCTTTTTGAACGTTAGGGCGGCCGCTTGCGCAGCAACGTCACTGGTCGAGGCCGCAGAAGCAGACTGTTTTCGCACAGCCGCTCGGGCAGCCAGAGACGAATCGTTTATCATTTGCGAGCGTGCGTGTGGAATCCAAGGCGAAAAATTGGGTGTGCAGAAGATGTTTATCTGCTGAGATCAGTCAAAAATAGATTTTAAAATAACAGGGTTGTTTCGCTTGATAAGTGCTTAGGTAATCATGAGAGAGGGAGGAAACAGGGAACGGGGTTGGCAGACTTGGATTGGTGTCAGAGAGGTGATATAGTGTACAAGTGGCTAGGCAGCAGGCGCACGGAGCAGCTCAGCACCCTTTTAGAAGCCGCCAAACTTCGCTGGCTGCGCGTCATCCTGCAGTACACAGCCGGACAAAATTTTTCAAAAAAAGTAATCCTTTTGATTCATGACGATTGGCAAGTTCGCAACAGATAAAAAGGCCCTGCCGTTTTCGGAACAGCACTATTTCTCCTCGTACGACCACTTCGGTATCCACGAGGAGATGCTGAAGGATACGGTGCGTACGCTGTCGTACAGAAATGCCATCATGAAGAACAAACACTTGTTTAAAGACAAGATTGTTCTGGATGTTGGGTGTGGAACCGGAATCTTGTCGATGTTTGCTGCCAAGGCCGGTGCCAAGCACGTTATTGCTGTGGACATGTCCAACATCATCGAGATGGCTCAGAAGATTGTGGACATAAATGGCTTCTCAGATAAAATTACGCTTTTGAGAGGAAAATTGGAGGATGTTGAGATGCCATACGATAAGGTGGATATCATTATTTCCGAGTGGATGGGATACTTCCTTCTGTATGAATCGATGCTGGACACAGTCCTGGTTGCCAGAGATAGATATCTGAAGCCTGGAGGACTGATTTTCCCTGATAAGGCCAATATCCAGGTGGCTCTTATTGAGGATGGCAGCTACAAGGACGAGAAGATCTTCTACTGGGAAGACGTGTACGGATTCGACTACTCGCCGTTCATTCCTTTGGTGATGCCCCAGCCCCTGGTCGAGACTGTGGAGAACAAGGCGGTCGTGACCAATCATTTCCAATTGATCGAGTTCGATCTCAACACTGTGACTATTGAGGACCTCGCATTTCACAAACAATTCAAGCTCAAGGCCACCAGAGACGACCTCGCGCATGCATTGGTTGCATGGTTCGACATCGAATTTCCTTCGGACTCCCCGCAGAATAAGGTTGTGTTCTCTACGGGCCCACATGCGAACTACACCCACTGGCAGCAGACCATTTTCTACCTGGACCAGGTGCTCGACCTGAAAAAGGGCGAGATTGTCGAAGGCTCGTTGGCCTCGAGACCAAACGAGAACAACAACAGAGAGCTCGACGTCGAGATCGAGTGGGACTTCAAGGCCTCCGGAGATCTCGATACGAGACAGCAGGCAGGCAAATTTAATTACTTCATCAGGTAAATTAGAAAATTCGGATCGCCCTAAAGAGGTGTTTAATTACGTAAGCACAATGTCCACGGGACCCGTAGCCAGGACCACTGCAGCATCTGCTAAACCACGTGGAGAAGTATATTAGCGCTTCGGTATATAAAGTGGCCGGGCCGTCCATGTTTGGCAATGATCTTTGCTTCTCTTCTCCTCCCTGCTCTGGCAATTGCTGCTCCAATTGGGCGCCCCTCTATCTTGGAGCGCCCAGAGCTCACTAACGCCCTAACCAAGAATGTCTTTGTCAAGCAAATCCATTCCCACAACGACTACTGGAGAGAATATCCCCTGCTCTCTGCCTTGAGCTATGGTGTCCAGTCTGTTGAGGCAGATGTCTGGGTCTTTCCAGAGCTGAACGATACCAGGATCTATGTTGGTCACAATACTGCTTCTTTGACCACTGACAAGACTCTGGCCAATCTTTACTTGGACCCGGTCTTGGCCTTGATTGACGTTTTCAATCCTGTGAATGCCAGGACCGAGGTGTCTGACAATATCAACGGAGTATTCGATACCGATATCTCTGCTACGCTTTATCTGTTTATCGACATCAAGACCGATGGAATGACTTCGTGGCCCTACATTTACGAGGCCTTGGAGCCATTGAGACAGAAGAAGTATCTGACTACGTATGATACCAAAAACCAGACCTGGACCTATGCTCCGGTCACTGTTATTGGTACCGGGAACACTCCCTACGAAATGGTGAAAAATCTCACAATGAGAGACATTTTCATGGACGGCGTACTTGCAAACTTGACTGGCTATCCGGCAGAAATGTCGCCCATCGCGTCCAGCTCACTGAAGGGCGTCGTGGGAGAAATAGACGCTGTTTCCGGCCTGAACTCATCTCAAATAGAGACGCTCCAACAGACGGTCCAGACGGCGCACGACCAGGGAATCCTGACCAGAATCTGGGAGACCCCTTGGTGGCCCGTGGAGAAACAGACCAACGTCTGGAGACAGATCCTAGAAGCTGGCTCTGATTTCCTCAACGCCGACGATCTAGAGTATGCCGCTCAGTTCCAGTAGGTAGATTAAAAAAAGCAAAATAAATGGCTCCCGGCCCGAGTTTATTTATTTGCCCCGTGTTTGATTACGTCATCGGTGCAATTTGTAGATTGATGCAGCTAGAACATTATTTTCCAGCTGGCTGTTTGTTAGCAACCGATCCCGCCCCTGTGTTGTGTTTCTAAAGATCTGGTTTTCTTCTGCTGGACCAGGATATTGCTCAAGC
Source organism: Ogataea chonburiensis (assembly GCA_030578415.1). Classification (NCBI taxonomy): domain Eukaryota; kingdom Fungi; phylum Ascomycota; class Pichiomycetes; order Pichiales; family Pichiaceae; genus Ogataea; species Ogataea chonburiensis. The sequence continues at coordinate 177,873 of JAJMRU010000002.1, read as the reverse complement.
AAACTAATAGCCAGTTGTGAACGGAGTAGTGCGGAAAGCCTTTAAGGATGTTACAAGCTCTTGGCATTCGCAGTTCCGGCCAACTCACCGAAGATCAGAAAGTTGCTCGCATTCTGTCGCAGGCTCTCTTGTATGAGAAGGCTCTGAAGGCCATGGACTATGTTCTGGACGATCGGGCCCCTGAAGGATACGAGTTACTGAAGGATCATGAGCGGTCTCCGGTTACTCAGCTTGCGTTTGGTGTCATGCAATTTCTTGAAGCCACTTTGGGGTTTGAAGCTCAGACCATGAGGAAGGCAAATGATGCACTGATTTTGGCAGAGAACCTGTCTTGGAAGGAAAAGGGATATGCAGAAAAGAACAAAATCAGAACCTCGGCTATCTATCCTCCAGGCACCGAGTGGGCGGTGACCTATGCTGAAGCCAATTTGCTGAGTGCATTATTGATGCTTTTGAGTGAAAGTGTTGTTGAGGGTGCCAAGGCGCTCTTGAAGCTGCGGAGAGCGTACCATTCGTTGGACGAGATAAGCAAAACTATGGAGAAGCACAGTGCCATGACTGGTCTGAACAATCTAACAATCAACAGCGACTCGTCCACCACCAGTCTGGCCTCTTCTCAGAAATTTGCCGATGTTCCTTCTCTTTCAAACGAGCAAGCTATCAAGGACACACAGGTCATTGAGAAGCTGGAAAAGCTCTACAAGATGAGAAAGGCCCGTTTGGGAGGAGAACACATTGGTAATCCTCCAGTTCAGGATTCCCTCAGACGCAATTTGGGCTTCAAGGAGGAGGAGACAGAGAAGCGGGACGCCGGGGAGTACAGTGGGGAGTTGAGTTCTTTTGACACCCCCACTGTGGATGAGTTTATTCATTCTGGTGTCAATTTATGTTTTGGCATTTTACAGGTTGTTCTCTCGCTGCTTCCTCCGGCCATTGGTAAAGTTCTCTCTGTGGTCGGGTTCAAAGGCTCACGCGAAAATGGGCTAAGAATGGTGTGGAATGCTGCGAAACAGCGCAACATCCACGGAGGTCTTGGATTGCTTGCGCTTCTGGTGTTTTATGATGGGCCTCTCCAGTTCACAGACGCAGACTTCGACCTCCCAGACACAGCAGAACTTACACGCTTGAAGTCGATGTCGAGCCAGACGCTATCTGCTGCTATGACCAACAACAGTAGGAAGTCGAAGTCGCAGCACAAGATGGACCTGGAGAAACTGGCCACCATTGGCGACGGAGAGCCGACGTTGCTGCATCCGGGCCCAAAACTGATTTCGACCCTTCTTCATGCTCGTGCTCTGTTCCCGAACGGGAACTTGTGGCTGCTCCAGGAGTCCAGAATGCTCGCTAGTCGCGGAAGACTAGAGGAGGCTGTGGATCTGATGGACTCGGCACACAAGTCCGAAATGAAACAGGTGGACGCTCTTCTGGCGTACGACCGGGCCATGATGCTGGCGTTCATGCACAAGTTCGAGCGTGCGGGCAACGAGTTCAAGGAAATCGTCAACATCAACACATATTCCCATTGTCTCTATATTTATTTTGCAGGAGCATGTTATTTGGAGTGCTACCGCATGTGTGTTACCGGGCTCAACATTGAGTCTGACGTGAAGGATAAAGTGGACTTGACGAAGAAGGACTATTACAAGAAGCAGGCCGAGAAGTACCTGCTGCACGCGCCGTCACTAATTGGCAAGAAGAAGTTCAACTCCAAGATTCCTCCTTTCGAGAGGTTCATTGCTCGCAAGATCAAAAACATCCAAACCACAAAAACCGCAACTGGAATCGACTTTGTGGACTGCATTGGAACGTCGCTGATCCACGAGCTGGTGTATTTCTGGAACGGCTACAACAAAATGACCGAGGAGCAGCTCCGGCTCTCGGTTAGGCTTCTGGGCTATTCTGCCGATACGGAATTGGATCTGGAGTTGGATACGATGGACCCGGTCACAAAAAAGTCGTATAGCAAGATAAACGAGGCCTCGGAGGAATCTATGATCCGATACACAATGCAGGCCGTTTCGCTGCGCCGACTTGGCCAGATTGAGAAGGGCATGCAACTTTTGGACACAAAGGTGATCTGCAAAATGACCGAGTCCGGGGACGTCTCGGTGGGTAGCAAGATGCTGAAACTGAGCGAAAACCCCTGGTTGTACCCCTCTGCTCTATACGAGAAGGCTCTTTTCTGCTGGAAGCTACAGGGAATCGAGGGTCTACAAGAAGCCAAGGAATGGCTGAAAAAATCGCAGGCATTTGGTGGCGACGACTACGAGCTCAGCACGCGGGTGTCCATGAAGACAAAGGCGGCACTGGACCGTCTAGAAGACATTCAGATATAGATTAGTAATGGTAGTGGAGCATTTCTAATTTTTTTTCCATTTCTACCGGCGAATTTCTAATCTCGTTTTTAGTTCTAGTCCCCCCGGACTTAGCTCGTACTAAGAATTTCTCCCTATAAATAGTGCGCCCCACCTAACTAAATTAACTAACCATGTCACAAATCCAAGTTTCCGATAAATTGCCAACCGATATTAAATTAGGATACGTTCCTTATTCTCCAGAGCACGAGGGTATCTGCTCAATTGCCATTCCTAAGGAGCTCGACCTTGCTCAGGTGTGTGCAGGTAAAACCGTTGTGATTGTGTCGGCACCTGGTGCTTTCACTCCAACATGTACCGAGCAACACATCCCAGCATTTGTTGCTCAAGCCGATGAGCTTAAGAAGAAGGCTGACGAAATCATCTGCATCACCAGTAATGACCCATTTGTCCAGTCCGCTTGGGGTAAAGCATTGGGCAACACCAAGGGCACCGTTAAGTTCTGCTCCGACCCGGAGGGTGCTTTCAGTGCTAAACTAGGCCTTGTCCTGGATGGTGCGCCATTCGTCAAGTACCGTACTGCCAGATACGCTCTGGTCGTGAAGGACGGCGTTGTGACTTACGTTGGTGTCGAGCCAGGAAAGGCTGTCACTGTCAGTGGCTTTGATGCTGTCATGGAGCAATTGTAAATTGCATCCTCCTTTTAATATTAGCGGTGTAAAGATGTAACGTTTGCAACTCGAAATAAAATAAATAAATACAAGAAACACTTTACTAAATATGGACGCGAGTCTGGACGAGCTTGAGAGCTGTTTACAGTACATTGAGAGCGAGTGGCCTGAGGTTGTGCGCCAGGGATGCAATCCGCTCGAGGTGGTGATGCCGCTTCTGGATAGCTCGTCTGTTGGAATGGCGCACAAACAGCCGCAGTTCCTGGAGCTCAAGGACACATTTTCCAAAATCCTTAAACAGGCTGTCAACAAGCACTTTGAGGCATTCAACGACAGTATAGGCTCGTATGGGATAACGGTCGAGACAATTGTTGAGTCGCAGTCGAATCTGGACCGAGTCCGGTCGGCTTTGTCCGCTGCATCAGGGTTTATGAGTTCTCCGTCTGAGCTTCTGAAAGAGCTGAACCATCGCCAAAAGCAGAACGGAGAGGTGTTGGAAGTTTTAGAGAAGGTGAGCGAGCTGACAGAGAACGTGGATCAGATCGACAGTTTGATTGCTGAAAAGAACTTTAAAGGCGCACAAGAGATGGTGAGCAGGAGTATGAAGCTGGCAGAACAGTATGGTCTATGGCAGATCGAAATTCTCGACCAGCTCCGAAATACTCTACAGAGCCAGTGTCAGCATCTTTTCGATGCAATCGTGGAGGAGATCAATGGATTGATTTACTTCAAGATCGACGCGACCAGAAAAACCATTTACGATGACCATGTTAAAAGTAAGCTGTTTAAAATGAGCACCACTGATATCGATGACGTTTCGCAGGCAATCAATGAGCCTCTGTTTGAATTTATTACCCAGATCAGTGGTCAGATAGAAGAAGGTGCCGCGCCAGGCAAGGATATGCGCATCTTCCAGATGATCAGAGAGTATCTAATGATAGTGGCCGATCTGGGCCGCCTTGACGAGTGTTTGACATTTTTGGCGGAGCGCGCATTTGAGGAAATGAGAGAATTGATCAACAGGTCTTCGGAGGAAGTGCGCATCAAGTATCCAGAGCAGCTGGAGCTGTCCAAGACCACGGAATTTGACATTTTTGATTTTTCTCTTTTTAGCAATATGAGTGGAGCAATTCTTCAAGAATTGTTCTCCCTGGTATTCAAAAGATGTCTCTCACTGATGCAAAGTCATAGGGCGATTCTGGAAATTGCCCAACGGAACCGTCACGAGTACGACTTCCAGAAAATTTGGAGTGCTGTTGAGAAGCAGCTCAGTTCTATTTTGATTGCATATTTGGTCGACGAGAGTCTTTTGGACAACGTGGAAAATGCGGCCAAATATGACGATTTCCATCCCTTTGTAAGACCGCCAAAAGACTTGGTTTTGAACCGTTCACAACCTATCATTCAATTTGCTAAGCTTATAATTGACGACAAACTTCTGGCAACTGGAGAAGTCCAATCTGCATTAGAAGACCTTTTCCCAGGTCAACTAGAGTCTGTTAGAGCTGAAAATGGGTCTTTCTTTATTCAAAATGAGAGGGCTGCCAAACGTGAGGTGTTAGTCGCTCCGAATATCTTTAACATGAGCATTATTATCGAGGATCTGCTATTTTTCGTGGGAGGCGCCAGCAAAACTTTCCCACAAAAAGATGACAAGAGTCTTTTTGAGTTCTTCAACAGACTGATGGACGTCATCTTCATGACGCAATTGGAGAATACACTTGCGTACCAATTTGAGGGGATCCTTGAAAGTCAATCTTCTTTCCAAAAGTTTTTCAACCATCTGTTCAAAATATTTAATACTTCATTACACTATAGAAGACCATATGTGCACGTCATTTTACGAATCATGTCTAAAATGGTCAGCAAATACCAATCTTTGCTAGACGAATGTGCACCTCCAGATCTTGCTTCTGCATCTTCTCTATTGTCACATTGGCTCAGAGATCCTCAATTAGCAAAAATATCATCTGCTATTTTTCAAGGTGAATTACAATTAATACCCGAAGAGATCTACGAAGAGTTGAAAGGCGGAAATAAACTATTCAAGTTGGCAGGTATGCAAACGAGTCTTAGGCTCGATCCATTGGCGAACTTGCTGGCCAGTCTTGAGAGCACTTTAAGATGGCTGCCAGCAGTGAAGCGGGAAGTGGAACCGATGGCACCAAACAGCTCCAGCATGGCGGCATTAAAGGAAAATTGGCAGTTCTTGGATAAAGCGACTGCCACGATCTCTGATAACTCAACTTTGTTTCTGGCTCTCAGTGGTGAATCTATAACCAGATTCGACCAAGTCGTGTCCGACCTGCTTGAGATTGTCACAAGATTAAAGTTGTACATTAGATATTCTGTTCAATCCACAATCATCTGGCACATCACGAGAATGCTAGATAAGGATATCTGGATGCCAGACCTGGAGACAGAGGAAATCGATGTCGAAATCACCACACTCAATAAGAAGATGGCCGAGACCAGCAATACGTTGGATCTAATTTTGGGTGCAGAGGAGAAGCAAGAAATTCTAACAGGCGTTCCATCCTTGATTGACTTTTTGTTGGTGTCTGAATCTGCACGAGTCATCAAAATGAACCAGTATGGTGCTGAGCAGATGGTTTTGAATATCAGAGTTTTACAGCAAACGCTCCGGAACGTGGCAGAAAATCCAGCTCAGGTCGACTTTAGCAGAAGTTTGGCATATTACGGGCTGTTCACCAACTCTGAACAGGAGGTTTTGGAGAAAATCCAACAAGACACATATGCGTTTGGCCTGGAGGAGTACAAAAATATGGTGAGACTGGTTTTCAGCGAAAGCGTGGCCAGAAGCATGTCTAGCAGAAACACTGGCTCTTATAGTGCCAGCAAGAGATACGCAGACTGCATTCAAAAGCTGGAGACAGAATACGGGAAATGATAATGGTAGATATTAGAATGCTATATATGCTAATGGAGATCTGGCTTGGGTTTCTTGGCGGTGCGGGTATCAATAATACGTCGTTTGTGACTATCATCCAAACTCATGGATTCGTCCGACTCATTGTGGTCTGCTTCGTCAGAGTCCTCGTCGTTGGGACCGGGTATTGCTTTTTTCAAATTTTCTTTGAACTTACTCAGCTTGTTGGAGACTTGCTGCGGAGAATTATGGACATGCAGATTCTTCATATTAGTGTGTTGAATAGAAAGGGGCAGCTTCGAAGGGGGAAAACGCGGAGACGGCGAGTCTGCGGCAAACTGGAACTTGAAGTCGGGAGGAATCTCGCCCTCCACCGCGTGTGCTGGAGACTCTTTGGGCCTTGATGGTTGCTGGGCAGGGGGGTCTTGCTTTCCCTCAGAGCCTATGAGTTCTGTCTTTTTCTGTAGCATGAAATTCTTCAGCTCGTCTAGCGTGGCGACCGAGTCGGACTCGACCAGCGAGATGAGATCCTCCAGACAGTCCAAATACCCCTTTGCCCTTAACAAGGAGCTCTTGGTATTTGATAAACGATATAGAGCAGCGATGGAGCGCGCACCAAGCTTGAACTCGGTCGACAGATCCCTGGAAATCTGGTCAATAGACTCATCGTCTATGGGATGCGATAGCGGCAGATTAGAGGACAGGTTTGAGAGATCCATTACACAAAGTACCGCTAAAGTTTTTTGGGAAAAATGTGCCGCAAGCTGACATTGATTACCTCATCACCGAGCGCATAACTGGAATTTTTCAAAATTTCCAGGAAGTGCAAAAAATTTTACTCGAAATTCTGTGTGAGACACGAATCACTGCTACATAGTATAAATTGCTAGGCATCTCGTGTGAGAGACTGAGCAAACATATTGTGTTGACTCTTTTTTTATAAATCGAGCCTTTTGCACGCGAAAACACACGCTTCAACACGCTCGTGCCCCGGAAAAACGCGTCATGATGTACCCATCGATGTTATCTCACTACTCGGTGAATTATCAAAATCATCAGCAGTCCTCGAGCCCCCAGGTGTCTTTCCACGCGTACAGTCCCTCGTCGACGCCTACTCGCTCCAAGAGACGCAATTCTGACTACGAGGACAACATCAAAAAGGTCAAGCAAGGTACCTTGACTTCGAGTCCTGTTCACGGTGAAAAGCTGACCCTCGACAACATTAATCTCAATGAGTATGCCAAGTTCCATCATCCGGAAGGTGGATACATCCAATTCACTCCGATCGGGAACGTCAGAACCTGGATGGGGGACAATAATGTCATGCACAAAATAATAGAGAAAAACTCATCCTTCGACCTCAACAAGCTGTCCCACGGCATCGACGGGTACAAGCTTTACATGGGAGATAGCATCGGATCATCGGTGCAGATAGACAGCTCTCCTTCGAACGAAGCCGAGAACTACATGCGCAGCGGATACGCCGGGAGCGGGACTTCTGGCCGGGATGGGAACGGCAACACCAGCTATTACGACGACGGAGGAAGTTCTGCTAGCCGGCTGCAGTACCTTTTCGACGACGACGAGTTCGAGAGCGATGAAGACATGGAGTAAGGAGATGGACAAAAAGGAAATTCGATTTAGCAGGACCCGCGTGGCTCTACGCTGACGTAAGCACTAAAAATAAATTTAGGGGCCTTGCAAAGAGGATCGGCACCACTGCCTTTGGGTGTATATTAACGGAATTATGTGTGACTGGCGACGACAAGAGTTTACCACATGATTTGTGCGTGTTTTTTTTAGATGATATCATAGATATATATGTACGTAAATGAGCTGCTCAATTAATTATTGTTGAGGCTACATTTGGCAGATCTTGCATCGTGATCAAAAAATTAATTAGGTGTAAGAATCTTGCAAACTTCAATTTCCCCCAGATGGCTTTGATAGGGCTGAGATTGCGCAGGAACTATGTTCTCATTTTACTAGCTGTGCTACTTTGTGTTGTTACCTACCAAGCGTCCGCTTCTAGAAATGCACCTCCTGATCAGAATCTTCGGATGAAGCAGATCTTGCACAAAGTTAATGACACCTTGGAGATGGAACCAGACCAGATCCTGGACCATTTGGAGAATGGTCCTCCTGAACCTACGGATTCAGAGCTCTTGGCTATAGATTCGGGTGCTCCTAATGTCCCGCAAAAAGCAAAACCAAAGAAGCCCACCGCTTCGCTCGAAGAGTTTGAAAAGAGCCGTGCTCAAGTTATCAAAGCCATTTTTAAATTGATATCTTCGGTGCGACCAGGAATGACCTACAATGATAGAGTTTCCAATAGGGGTGACGATTCTCCCCTTTCTCACTCGTTTCTGTCTGAAGATCTGCTTTCCCAATTTCTTCAATTTTCTCCGGAGTTTGTAGATGCCTTCACGGAAAGTCACAACCAGATTCTCCAATGGATGGACGACTTTCAGTTCCCAAAAGGCCTCTACAAAGGTGATGGAGTTGTGATGATTGGAGGAGATAACTATTCATGGTTGACCCTGGTCTCTATTACTTTAATGAGACTTCATGGCGGCACTCTTCCTGTTGAGGTGATTATCTCCAAACCCAGCAACACAGAGCCCGAGTTTTGCAAGTCTTATTTGCCAAAAGTGAATGCTAAATGTGTTTTTTTGACAGATCTACTGGGAGAAAACTTTGAATCTGATATCGAGATAAACAAATACCAATATAAGGGGATTGCATTATTGGCTTCGTCGTTTGAAAATTTACTTCTTCTGGACAGTGACGACATCCCGTTTGCTCCAGTCACGTCTGAGATCTTTGGAATGCCACCATTCACAAACCATGGTTTGGTTTTCTGGCCGGATTTCTGGAAAAGATCCACCAGTCCAACATTCTACAAGATCGCTGGTGTTGAGGTTGAAAACGTCAGAGTCAGAGACACCCAGGTGGACTATCCGCCTTCTCAATGGTCCACGCTTCGTCCCAAAGACGCACGCACCTTGATCCCCTTCCACGATAGAAAGGGAGCCATTCCTTATCAAAGTACAGAATCGGGGCAGATGTTGATTTCCAAATCAATGAATGCAGACGTGGTCTTTTTGTCTCTTTACTATAACGCATACGGTCCAGATGGGTATTATGCGCTGCTATCACAGGGAGTGGCAGGAGAAGGCGATAAAGATACTTTCCCTGCTGCTGCTACAGTTCTCGGAAAACAATTCTACCAGCTGAAAAAGGAGGTCAACGCAAATGGCTTTTGGCACAACGGGAACTACAGAGGTGTGGGGATGCTGCAATTTGATCCCATCGTGGATTACCAGAATTATATGGAGTTTATGGAATTGCACAAGAACTCGGATGAAGAGTTCGAGGCAGGCAATATGGCCAGCTTCCTTAACCCAGACGAGAAAAACCGCGTTCTTTTCGCACACGTCAATTTTCCTAAGCTGTTTCCTGACGAGCTACTCCGCGGCTTTGTCGTGCAAGACAATGAACATATCCGGATGCTTCAGTCTGGCCAGATCCCAGGTAATTATGAGCACGAAATTTGGAAAGTCATGTACGATTTACTTTGCGTTGATCGCGTCGAACTGGCATACACAAAGGAACGTGAAGACCTCAGTACACCAGAAGCTCGGACCGCCTTCTGTGAAGGCGTCCTCAAAGAACATGTTGATTTCTTGAAAGAGCAGTGATTCGCAACACTCGCTCGCGTCGATCGACCCCGGGGGCGAAATAAATATTTTTTCTATAATAATTTATCCTATGATTCGATTAGCTCTAGGCCGTCAAGTTTTGAGGACCAGGCAACTGGGCATTGTTCCGTACTCACGCGGACTCTCTGCATTTCCCAAGGTTAATCAATCTAGCGTTCTGTACTTTTCTGCTCCCCATGTGCGGAGCTTTTCCGTCTTTGGCCTGGGGAAGGCTGCTGCAAAAGCTGCCCGTGTTCCTGCGTATCTTGGCGGAGGACTCGCTGCAGCAGGCTCCTACGTTGCATACAAGGTGGAAGAGGCCTCCTCATTTGCGCAATCACAGCTGAATTCTGCTAAAGAGTTTGCCAGCGATATCGCAGATGGTGTGGGAGGACTTTTTAATGGCCTTTTTGATTCCTCAGGACAATCTTCAGGAGGCGGCGACGAAGGGGGAAATTCCGGCCCGGCGCTTGGGGGGTCTGGAGCCGCAGCAGCAATAGGGCTTTCGCAAGATAACGATGAAGAACTCCAGCTGGAGGATGACGAGAATGAGGAGCAAGACGACGACGATTCTGTTGACAAGACCGATGACGCGATCCTCAACCTGACGCGTCAAATGATTGAGATCAGAAGCATTTTATTAAATGTTGGTGGATCAAACGCACTAAGACTGCCTTCGATCGTGGTCATTGGCTCTCAAAGCAGTGGAAAGTCTTCTGTTCTCGAATCGATCGTTGGTCAGGAATTTCTCCCCAAAGGGTCTAACATGGTCACAAGACGTCCAATTGAGCTCACACTGGTCAATGACAACTCGCTGGCTGCAGAGATTGCCGAGTTCCCTGCTCTCAAAATGTACAATCTGACAGATTTCCAGCAGGTGCAAAAAGTTCTCTTTGATCTAAATATGGCCGTTCCAGAGTCTGAGGCTGTTTCAAATGATCCAATCCAGCTTACAATTAAGTCACCACGAGTGCCTGATCTTTCACTTGTTGATTTACCAGGATATATCCAAATTGAAGCTGCTGATCAACCATTGACTTTGAAATCCAAGATCAGAGAGCTTTGCGACAGGTATCTCGAAGAGCCCAACATTATTCTTGCAATCAGCGCGGCAGATGTGGATCTTGCCAATTCTTCGGCATTGAGGGCTGCAAAGAGGGCCGATCCAAAGGGCGAGAGAACTATTGGCGTCATCACGAAGCTGGATCTGGTTGATTCGGAAACTGCTCGAAAGATGCTCACAAACAAGAAATATCCTCTTAAAATGGGATACGTTGGAGTAATCACGCGGTCGCCACCATCGACTTCGCTCTTTAGACGGCATTCAGGTGCCCAGGCCTACATCGCACAGCAGAATTTTGAACGCGCATATTTCAAGGAGAATAAAGATTCATTTATTGGAACTACTGTTGGAACACGTTTATTGAAAAAGAAGCTCATGAGGGTCTTAGAACGGTCGATGGCTACTTGTTTGAAACCAATGCATACTCTGGTGTCCAATGAGCTCGAGGAGGCTAGCTACAGATTCAAAGTTGAGTTCAATGACAGAGACTTGACGAGCGAAAAGTATATGGCGCAGACTATTGATGGTTTGAAATTGGCTATCAAAGAATTTAGTGAGCGGTTTGGAAGACCAGAATTGAGAGTGTTGCTTAGAAGCGAACTGGATCAAAAGGTTCTGGACGTGATTGCTTCCAGATACTGGAATAGACCAGATGCAGTTACGAAAACAAATAAGGAAGCTGATATTGATCCATCTTTAGGAGAAATGGCTACTGCATCGGCCAATGATACCTTTTGGCACAGAAAATTGGATATTGCCACTGCCAGTCTAACGAAACTTGGAGTTGGTCGTCTTGCCACCACTCTCATTTCCGACGCTATTCTCACTGAAATTGATGTTCTTATTGACAACACCGATATTCGGTCTCACCCGATGATTAGGGACGCCATCAAAGATGCTGCCGTGTCTGTGCTGACTGCCAGATACAATTCTACGTCTGAACAGGTGGAGAACTGCATCAAACCGTACAAATACGAGATCGAAGTCGATGACCATGACTGGAGTTTGAGCAGACAACATGCTTCAATGTTGTTGAAGGAAGAACTAAAACAGTGCAGTGCAGCTTACAACGAGTTGAAGAAAACACTCGGTGGTAATAAATTGAAGCAAATCACCACCTATCTCGAAAATGAGAACAACATTGTGGGGGAAGCGATAGCCAGGGAGAATCTTGGGTTTAGTCCTGGTCTTTTGCTTCGTGGAAAAGAAGCCATGTTCCTCAAGGAGAGATCTAATTTATTGGCCATGCGACTCAAGTTCCTGCAGTCTTCAGGTTGCAAGTCGAAAGATAACAAGTTCAAATGTCCAGAAGCGTTCCTAGATCTTGTTGCAGAGAAGCTCACGCAAACAGCAGTGCTGTTTTTAAACGTTGAACTGTTGAGCGACTTTTATTACAGCTTCCCGAGAGAGCTGGAGAAAAAGCTAGGCCAGAATCTTACCCCTGAACAGATTGAGCAGTTTGCCAAGGAGGATCCAAAAGTGAAGAAACACATAGAACTACAGGAGCGCAAGGAGCTTTTGGATTTAGCTTTGAGCAAGATCGAGGACGTGATGGCGTTACAGAAACGAATTGTATAAAGGAATGTTATGATTATATATTTTTTGATGGTTGTAGTGAGATTGGTCTAAAAAAGAGACGGTTCTAGGTTCCTTGGCCCAGTTGGTTAAGGCATCGTGCTAATAACGCGGGGATCAGCAGTTCGATCCTGCTAGGAACCAACCCAATTTTTTTTTAGCCAATTCAAAAAATTGGAATCTATTTTTCTATTACTATAGATCAGACGTCGAATTTCATCGCAAAGTCGTCTAGAGAGTCGAGGAACTGCCCCCACCCGTGGTCTCCTAAGATGTCTAGGATTGCAGCATGTAATTGTGGAGGTTGTTCATTGTCCAAATGTGCCGGTTCGGTAGCTGCATAGTTGGTAGCTTCATTTGGAATATTATGTGAGGATTCTGGGTTGGAGTCAGATAAATCTTTGGTTTGTAGAATATGTTCTTGAACTTCAGGGTGTTGCTCTCCAAAAGGTCGGGAGGAGAAATTAATGAATTTTAAAGATTTGCGTGCCCTTGATTGAAGTTTGGATGGTTGTTTGGAGAACTTCCTGATTGGAGGAATACGGCTTTTCTTTTTGGTGATGGACTCCAGCTTGTCAATTCCGTTTGCCCTACTTCCTCCAACCATGAGGTTGATTAGTTGTTGTAGCACATAAATGCCACGCACGGCAGGTCGCACAATTAGCTTGTTGGAGCTGAGCACTGGGAAGATTTTTTGAACGAGGGAGACGACCGATTTCTGGTGACTAATGATCTGTTTGTGGAGAATACTGTCGACAAGGAGAAACACCGACGCCGAGACTGCAATTTCGCACACGAACCATGGCTTTTTGAACATTCTAGGCACGTCTGGATTGGCGTACTCTTTCAAGATCGTCTGAGCGCAATTGCAACAAAGAGCGTAGCAATCTTTTGTCCATTCTGCGTACGACATGAATCTCGATAGCTTGCTGTTTATGTCTAGTCTCTCCTGTAGAATAATGTAGTTGATCAGGTATCTGATGAATTCGACCTTCTTGGCAAACTCGGGATCCTGTTCGTATCTTTCTGTGTCCATATAGCTTTCGAAATCCTGCTTCACTGCGATCTCCAGCACGCGGAGTTCGAGATCTGCTTTTTTCATGGACTCCAATGTCAATTCGTGTTTCACCACTGTGTCGTCGAAATAGCAGTTCCGCTTGATGGTAGCCACATCAGTCACAAAGCGCTGGTAATAATTGTCCCAGTTCAAGACTCGGTCTGGCGAAAGCCATTGGGACGGACGAGGCGTCGTGAAGGTGCCTGGCCCAATCAGAGAGTATCGGAATTGGTCTTCGTACCAGTCCACGTTGACCAGAGACCACCAGCAGCGGAGTTTGAGCTGGACTTCTGGATCGGTCGAGGATTGTTCTAGCTTGTCGAGATTGAGCTTGCGCGCGTTGTAGCACATGGTGCCCAACAAACAGTTTTGCAGATTAACCCCACCGAGGGGGTGTGCACAGAGTTTCAGTAGCGAAAAAAATTGGATGGATCGGATATTAGGGAAGGTCATGAATCTTCCACGATACAGACATTCCAGGCCGCACGCAAAAAAAGCACGCGCGTACAGGTCCCAGTCCTCGTCAGAATAGCCTAGCTGTGTTTGCAGGCTTTCCTCGGAGTAGTAGACTCCAATGCAGAGCAGCATGTAGTACTGTGCTAGAAACAGATAATCCTTGCTGCTTTTCGAGTAGAACGGGGTAATGTGCTTGTCCACAATGGAAGTGTCTGCCCAGTACTTTTCATATTCTTGGAGGAACTGCTCGTTATCGATGACATTATGCAGGAACGAGAGCTGGAGTCCGCTCTGCAAAATCGGATCGGAGGTGTGCTTGTCGAGTTTGCCGATCAGCCGCAGCTGGAAATTCCAAACGTCGGACTTCTCATCTCCAGTGCGGATTTGCTGGACCCGGCTCTTGTTTGGAATTCGTGACCACTCCTCAGTGTTGGCGTCGAAGTTCTGATCGTCGTCGTCATGCAACCCTTCTGCCAATCCTTTGTTTAGTAAACTGATCACGACACTGTAGCTGTCCCATTTGTGAGACAACTCTAAATTAGGAGAGCTGGAGCTAACTTGTGCCGAGACGTAAAGCGGAGGAGACTTCTGGCTTGTCTGGTAAGCCACAGACTCATTTCTGGGCAATTCCGATCTCAACGTCATCACGGTCTTCTCGAGATCCAAAATCTTTTTCTTGAGGACCTCGTTCTCCTGCGAGTACCGCATCTCGATCAGAACCTCGTCGCCAGTGTTGACGACCATACCATCGACAATAACAGGCTCGCGTCGACAAAGATGGCCTCTGTTCCGGGATATGCACTTGTCGCAGGGGACCTCGAAGTTGCATTTCACCTTGCGCTTTTTGCAGTCCTCGCAGGTCTTGGATATTCGCTTAGTGCGTCTTAGTTTGGAAAGGTCAAGACCTGCGGAGGCCGCCGTACTGTTCCTTTGCTCCGAAGCAGGTGCCTCAGTTTTCATTAAATATTGCAAAGTAAAACGGCAGGGACATCTCTGCACGGGATATAAACAGAAAGTCCGTGCCTTTTCGGGTAATCGCATCAGAAGCAACTGACCGCGAACGGGAAAAATTCGGGTGCCGCACCTCGTGTGGGGTTCACGCCTGGCACCAAACACAGGGTGTGGATAGCACAATCTGGCCCGGGTGGCGTGGTCCTAGCCGTTAAATGACGAGTTTTTACCGATTAGTGCAGCATTATCAGATGTCACCCGGAGCCGGCATGCCCTGGCCCGGAGTAGTTGGAGTGAATCCGGGTCTGTTGTAGATTCGATGTAGACCAGAATGCCAGTACATCTGGCAACGCCTCCTCTTCGTCGATTGTTCCACCCTGTGATGGGGTGCAGATTACCCCGCGACGGCCACACGGCCGCCCCTCTTGGCCTGCCATCATCCAATCAGTACAGCTACACAGTCGGAGTTTATGCTCATCCGCTCGGAGTAAAGCAACTACAAATCACTAGAATAATTTTGCACATCACCCGTCACCCGAGCACATCACTATAAATACTGCAATATTTTCCCTACATTACACATTGATTAATTATGTCTTCAATTCCACAAACTCAAAAAGCAATTGTCTTCGAGACCAACGGCGGTCCACTCCTCTACAAGGACATCCCTGTGCCTACCCCTAAGCCAAACGAGATTCTCATCAACGTCAAGTACTCTGGTGTCTGCCACACCGATTTGCATGCATGGAAAGGTGACTGGCCATTGGACACCAAGCTGCCATTAGTGGGAGGCCACGAGGGTGCTGGTGTTGTTGTTGCCAAGGGAGCCAACGTCACCAACTTTGAGATTGGTGACTACGCTGGTATCAAGTGGCTGAACGGCTCCTGTATGGGCTGCGAGTTCTGTCAACAGGGTGCCGAGCCAAACTGTGCTGCTGCAGATCTGTCTGGTTACACCCACGATGGCTCTTTCCAGCAGTACGCCACTGCTGATGCTGTCCAAGCTGCCAAGATTCCTAAAGGAACCGACCTTGCTGAGGTTGCTCCTATTCTATGTGCTGGTGTCACCGTCTACAAGGCTCTCAAGACCGCCGAACTGCGCCCTGGCCAATGGGTTGCTATTTCCGGTGCAGGTGGAGGACTGGGATCTCTTGCTGTCCAATACGCCACTGCCATGGGTCTGAGAGTCCTGGGTATCGATGGAGGTGACGAGAAGGGCGAGCTGTTCAAGAAGCTAGGAGGCGAGGTGTTCATCGATTTCACCAAGGAGAAGGACATTGTCGGCGCCATCCAAAAGGCTACAGACGGTGGTCCTCACGGAGTTATCAACGTCTCTGTTTCTCCAAAGGCTATCTCCCAGTCGTGTGAGTACGTCAGAACTCTGGGTGTTGTTGTTCTGGTTGGTCTGCCTGCCGGTGCTGTGTGCGAATCGCCTGTTTTCGAGCATGTTATCAAATCGATCCAAATCAGAGGCTCGTACGTTGGTAACAGACAGGACACCTCCGAGGCCATTGACTTCTTCGCCAGAGGCCTTGTCAAGGCCCCAATTAAGGTCGTTGGCCTCTCCGAGCTGCCAAAGGTGTTCGAGCTGATGGAGCAAGGAAAGATTGCAGGTAGATACGTTTTGGACTGTTCTAAATAGTGATGATGTCATGAAGCTGACGAGAAATGAAAATTAACTTTTTTCTAACCCGCTTACTAGTTGTAGCAATTTGTTCACTTTTGCCTGCAAAAGCTGTTGGTCCTGCTCTGTCGCAGTGGACACTGGGACCTGTCCCAGGACCCAGGACTCCTTTAGTTGTCTGGTAATTGAGAGCAGTTCCTCAGTGAGTCTAATTATCGTTGCGGCGTTGGCCTCGATTTGCAGGGCCTCGATCGCGAGGGTTTCTTGCGACTTCTCCTGCACTGACGAGAGCTCGACAATGTCGTGGAATTTCTGTAGCACGAGCTCGACATTGTTGTCGACACGGCTCAGTAGTGACGTGAACCGGCGAGACATGAAGAGAAAATAAAATGTTTTTGGCTAAATTGGTGCGAGGCGGGCTAGAGCTACATTTGGCAGCTGGGCACTGGCAGACTGGGACAGGTATTGCCGTTTAGTCTCTCGAGGCACTGGCCGAGACTCGCAGCTCTGTGCTGTCTTGTCCCGCGATTCTCTGCAATTTAAGTCGAGCTACAGTTTTACGTTCCTCGCCTTTAATTTTCTCTCCTTATTAATTACAGCGTCTCTCCCTTTTTATGACTCCCCATGAAATCCCCCAGTGGGACTATGGTACCTCCGCCAGCGACTTCCGTCCGCCTTCTAGTTCATCTTCCGGGCTCATGCTCAAAGGTAAGTCCCCGTTTCTGACGCCTAACACCAGAACACGGCATCATGGCTGTAGCTCAGCCTGAAGTGCTCCAAAACTACCTGTTCCCCATTAGCGACCTGCTCACCTCCAAAATCCTAGCGTACAGAGAGACTGTGTACCAGCTGATGAACACAGACGCTGCTACAAGCCATCACAAACTCCTGGTGGTGACTGGCCCGTCGCGGCTGGGCAGTCCTACCCAGTCAAAATACTGTGCGCAGTGGATCTCGAGAATCTCGAGCAAGCGCTCGTACAAGGCCCGTGTCCCCCCTGGAGACCAAATGCCTGCTGCGCTGGCCAGCACTCTTGAGGAAATGTTTGCACAGGGCATTGATAGCTCCGACTCGGTCATAATGGCAATGCGGGCCAACTGCACCGACTACGACGAAATGCCCGACCAGATCAGAAGATCAAAAGAGGTCATGTATGGCCTGCCTCTGTACAGGACTTTGATGCACGAGCTGGCCAAGTATTGTCCTCTGGCTGTGAACCTGTCCAATACGATCTCCCCGCAGTATTTTTCGGATCTGTGCTGTCTGGGTCTAGTCGACTCGTCGCTGCTGGAGAGCCAGCTGCACCGGGAGCTGGTTTCCGGGGTGTCGTACCCGTGCGGATTTCTTCTCGGGCAGTGTGACAGCTACGGACTCAGCAAGGGCAGAGAAGCAATGTATGCGTGCAGCTTCCCGCACAGCTTCCTGACAATTACCAAAAACGGATCTGTGGCCCAGGTGGAGACGATGGGAAATGACGACACATTCGTGGTGGTGGGCCTCGAAATTATGGTGCAAGAGGCGGCCGGGTTTGGGAGCAAGCTGAAGCTGATGGTGGACGTGGGGTTGCTGGACCTGGACAATTACCAGGCCAAGGCAGCTGCCGTGGTCAGGCTGTTGAAAATTCCACATATTTACTCGCAGCTGCTGGGGTTTATGGTGGATTCTGGAGGGCAGTATTTGCCGGAAAATGCAGAACTGCAGGAAATCAACCCCATGATCTACGACCAGCAGGACGGGTGGGAATTTAGTAATCTACGACAGAAACTGATGGCAATGGAACAGCCAGGGACAAGCAACAGCAAACAATATGCGCAATTTGTTCTGGCGCATAGCCTGATAAATTTAATTGCCAAAACAAACCATCAGGAGACATTTATGTAATGAGTGCATAGTCAGAAAAAGTCCGGGACATCAAAAAAAAATAGTCTACTCCGGTGAGCTTCGCGAAGAAGTGTGCCGCACTTTTTTTAAATGGCAAGCTGAGACCCGGAGATTTTATTTCTGGTCAGGCATGCAAATTCCCCAGTTATATAAAGACCAAGGTGTCGGCAAATAATTTTGACATTAAATTTAAATATACAATGGGATTGGACTTCTTGAAAAGAAAAACAGGTGTGATCGTCGGCGATGATGTGAAGAACTTGTTCCTGTACGCACAGGAGAAGGGCTTTGCTATTCCTGCCATTAACGTCACCTCCTCCTCCACCGTGGTTGCTGCTCTGGAGGCAGCAAGAGACAACAAGTCTCCAATCATCTTGCAGACCTCGCAAGGTGGTGCTGCCTACTTTGCTGGTAAGGGTGTGTCCAACGACGGTCAGAACGCCTCCATTGCTGGTTCCGTTGCTGCTGCCCACTACATCAGAGCCATTGCCCCAGCCTACGGCATTCCAGTCATCCTCCACACTGACCACTGTGCCAAGAAGCTTCTTCAATGGTTCGATGGTATGTTGGATGCCGACGAGGCCTACTTCAAGACCCACGGCGAGCCTCTGTTCTCCTCCCACATGCTCGACTTGTCCGAGGAAAACGACGACGAGAACATCTCCACCTGTGTCAAATACTTCACCAGAATGTCGAAGATGAACCAATGGCTCGAGATGGAGATCGGTATCACCGGTGGTGAGGAAGACGGTGTCAACAACGAGAACGCTGACAAGGAGCTGCTCTACACCAAGCCCGAGACCGTTTTCGCTGTGCACGAGGCATTGGCCCCAATTTCGCCAAACTTCTCGATTGCTGCTGCCTTCGGTAATGTCCACGGTGTGTACAAGCCAGGTAACGTTGTTCTGAGACCAGAAATCCTGGGCGACCACCAGTCTTACGCCAAAAAGCAGATCGGATCTTCTTCCGACAAGCCATTGTTCCTGGTCTTCCACGGAGGTTCGGGATCTTCCCAAGCCGAGTTCGACACTGCCATCTCCAACGGTGTGGTCAAAGTCAACCTCGACACCGACTGTCAATACGCATACCTCACGGGTATCAGAGACTACGTTCTCAACAAAAAGGACTACATCATGTCCATGGTTGGAAACCCAGACGGGGCCGACAAGCCTAACAAGAAGTTCTTCGACCCAAGAGTTTGGGTCAGAGAGGGAGAGAAGACCATGTCGAAGCGTATCTCCGAGGCTCTCCAGATCTTCCACACTGCAAACCAACTTTAAGTAGAATTGAATCGTATTTATCAGCTTGAGACGGTGTAGAGATGAGGATGTAGAAAAAAGGTGATACTCTTTGAGACATCAACAGTCGTGCACGGCACAATTGTGTTTTCGTCGAATTTTTCAATAAAGAAGATGGCAATTACCATTTATTTGACGTGACTTTGTGATTGAAATAATTGAGGATTAGAAAGTGACTTTCTATAACGACGTTCGAGTTGTCTCACACTAACGATTTCCTTATTTGATCCAATCATCACGAACAGCACTGTATAATCATATATATCCATGTCGGAACTACAGGAGACCGCGTCGGAACATACATCCAAACGGGGCAACAATCCCAAGCACAGATCAAGCTTCAAGAAGAATAGCAACACGCCGAATGGCGGCGGGCTTTCGCCAGCTTTGAAGCAAAAATTCCAGACTCTGACTGAATTTTTCCCAGACTGGTCCTTCCAAGATTTTGTGACGATTCAGGAAGAAATCGCCAATGTTGATATAACAGAAATTTCAGAGGGCATACTCACGGGGAAGATCCAGAAATGGGATCAGGTTGTCAAAAAGGACGAGAAGAAAAAGGCACCAGTGGCAGAAGAGCACGAGGAATTCTCGACGCCTGCTCAAGTGCAGCCGGGCAAGAAAGTTCACCAGCAGACCCGCTTTGCTAATTCCAAGCCTAGACCAGTTCATAAACAGAAGGAACCGACCCCGGCCGCATCCAAGGTGTCGAAATCTTCTGCTACAGCCTCCAGTACAGCCTCCGCTCCAGCTCCTCAACCCGCTTTTCCCCTACCTTCTAATGGCTCTTCGTGGGCCAGTGCGCTAGCCCAGAAACCTGTCAAGCCTGTCAAAGCGGCAGTGAAGGAAGAAGAGGTCAAGCAAGAGCCGGAAGAGCCAAAGGTCGAGGAGAAGCCGGTGGAGAGCAAGTCACAAGTGCAAGAGCCTGCAAAGAAGAAGGAGCCAAAGGAGTCCAAGCCAATGAGCTGGGCTGCTGCTGTTGCTCCTAAGCCTAAGATTGCCAAGAGACCTGCTCCAGAGGCCAAGAAGGAAGAGCCTGTTGCGCAACCAGAGACTGCTGTCGAGCAGACACCTGTTTCTGAGCCTGCCAAGGAGACTGCTGCTGCTCCGAAGATCGCGAAGAAATCTGCTCAAGAGGCCGCAGTGGTGCTACCATCTTCTGCTACCCAGGTGGGATCTGTGGATGGTATTTCTTTTGGATCCATGACTTTGAACGACAACGAGGAGCCAGAAGCTCAACAACAGACTCCTCAGCAACCAAGTCAGTACAACAAGAACTACAAGAATAACTACAACTACCAGCAACAACCACAGCAACAGCAACAGCCGCAGCAGCCACAACAGCAACAGCAGCAGGCGCAGCAGCCACAGCAACAGAAGCAGTATGCCCAAGCTAACTACTACGGTGGCCTCACCGACCTGAACAACTACCTGCAGTCACCAAATGCCAACGGCCAATCCTACGACCAACAGCAATACCAGCAATTGTTCAACCAGCAGCAGCAACTTCTTCAACAGCAACAGGCCCTTGCTGGTGCAGACACGCAGTCGCCGGTGGCCAACACTGTGATGCCAAACCAGACCAACTCGCAGTCTGCCCAAGTGCCATCGCAGTCTCAGGCCCAAGGTGGCGCTCAGGTCGCCCCAGGAATGAACAACCCTATGATGGGCATTCCGGCCTCTTACTACCCTTACTTCAACTACTACCTGCCGTTCTACTCCCAGCCTAACCCTGCTGCCAACCAATTCTACATGAACTACCAGAACCAGCAGAACCCTCAGGCCGCTCCTCAGCAGCAGAACAGCTTTGGAAACTCGTTGCAAAACAAGATCTATGGCCAACCAGGCGTCAATGGAGCTGCCGACGAGAGTGCTAACGTGGCCGCATCCCAGGCCTCACAACAGCAAATGAACCCTGCCATGCTCATGCAACAACAGTACGCACAGTACCAGCCTCAAGTCGCGGCTGGCCAGCAGAACCAGGGAGTCCCAGGACTGGCAGCCGGCTCCCAGATTGGTGGTGTTGGCGGAGCTACCGCAGCAGGTATGTCCAACACACAGGCTTACCCATACTACCAGACCCAGTACCAATATCCAGGCACTGGCGACTACAACAACAACTCCAAGGGCTGGTTCTAAGCTGAACAGCATTGGATTGCGTATGTACATATATGGTGGAACATAGCTGGTGTAGAGATGTATTGCATTAAATAAATCGAACACCAAAAACCTCCTGTAGTGCCGGGTAACGGACGCTCGTCAGTGCGCTGTTTTCTTAGCAGATTTTGCAAGCAATTTTTACTAGGAGGCATTCCCATACATTTTTCTTGCTAACAAATTTCTTAGTGTATTGTTCCCTACTAAGAGACTAGAGTTGACAGTATCGTAAGTATTATTATTATTGCTCCGCATATGAACAACGCCCTGCCAGGCCGGAAGATACTGCACAATTGGCCCTGCTCGTGTTGTTGGTTGATGTTTCAGCTTATTCCCGACTCCTTTCAGGGCGACACCAGAATCCTGGAGCCCTGACTAATGTGAGAGTTGGAGGCAGACTTGGTGTGTCCCCAGTTTGCACCGGAACGTGAAAAATTTACAACATCTTGTGGTCCCCGTGACGAGCGTTGTGCGCAAGCGCAGCTGTTCTCACCCTGAGTCGCCATTGGAACGCTATTGGAGGGGAATGCCAAACGTCGGTCTCAAGGCTGTGCAAAAAGCCGGAAGTTATTGACACAGATAAAGCTGCCCCAGATTTTCCTAGCCGGCCCGCGACTTGGAATGGCAGAAACGCGGTTGGTTGCAAATGGGTGGAATGTTTATATATGCAGAGGCGAGCCGAAACTAACAAACAGAAAATGGCTGCTACCAAGAAGACCGCTAGAAAGAAGAAGGACCCAAACGCTCCAAAGAGATCGTTGTCTGCGTACATGTTCTTTGCCAATGAGCAGAGAGACATTGTGAGAGCAGAGAACCCAGGTATTGCGTTTGGACAGATCGGAAAGCTGCTTGGTGAGAAATGGAAGGCTCTTGACGAGGAAGGAAAGGCTCCTTACGAGGCCAAGGCTGAGGCTGACAAGAAGAGATACGAGCTTGAGAAGAGCGAGTACACCAAGTCCCAGGCTTGAACCTGTATTTTCTTGTGCTATTTCGGTTGTACACTAGTGTTTTTTCTGTCCTACAATATTTGAATTATGCGTTTTAGTTATAGTGAATATATCTTTGAGCGCCGTACTATGTTTTCCTACTGAGAACTGCCACTCCTTCCACGTGGTGGGTCTGAGGGAAGAAGTCAAAGCCGATGATGCTTTCCACTGTGTAGTCCTGTCCCTTTTCTGTCTCGGTGAGGAAAAATTCCACGTCTCTGGCCTGCGAGTGCACATTACACGAGACGTAGACAATCCGTTTAGGGTAGAACTCTGCCAATTGTCTTAGAAACACTTCGTCACAGCCCTTTCTAGGAGGATCGAGAATCACAGAGGTTTTGTCTTTGGGAAAGTCTATCTGTTCAAACAGCTTCTCCGCCTTTCCTTCAATAAACTCACAGTTCTCGATATTGTTGAGCTCCACGTTCCTTTTGGCGAATTTAATCGAATGAGCCGAGATTTCCACTCCCAGAGACTTGCGCACAGACGAAGCGCACGATATGCTGAACAGTCCCGATCCACAGTAGGCGTCCACCAGGTAGCTGTCCCCCGACTCGTCCAGAGCCAGATTCGACTTGACATAATCCAGGACCTTGGGCAGGATCGAGTTGTTGTTCTGGAAGAACTCGTTTGCAACAAAGTCAAATCGGAGTCCGTTAACGTACTCGCTCACAATCGCGTTGTTGTCGGTCACACAGGTTTTGTACTTGTCGTCTTTCTCCAGCACCGAAAGCTCTCCGTTCTCGTCAGTAGACCCCTTCAACTCCTCTCTCTTCAAACGTGTATCCTCTCGTAGAAGCACTGTGGCTCCCTTGTGTTTCATTATTTTATTCTCGACCTGATGTTCAAGTCTGATGCGCTCGTTCTTCATGCCCTGTCTCACGATTTCAGTTCCAATGATACAATCCTCAATGTCCATCACCTCGCCGGGATAGTCTCTCTTGGGAACTGCTCGCCACGTTGGCCGTCCCTTCGACCCAAAACCAAAGTTTGGACGTGTCGAGTCGTCCATGTGACGATTGAGCTGGTAGTGAGGAGTGAGTTTAGTACGATAGCCGTATTTGAGCGGACTGGCCACAGTGTTTCCGACTGGAGGCAGTTTGCCCAAAGCAGAGAGTCGTGGAGCAAAGTATCTGTAAGCATTAACGATGGTATCACGTTTGAAACCAAGCTGATGATCGTATTCGATGGGTTGGTACTGGCATCCAGAACATGCGCCAAAATAGCGACATCTGATAAGATCTTCCTTTCTGAGCTCAGACGACTTGTCGATAGAAAGAAGGTCCACATCCACGTGCAGCTCCTTGGTCATGAAAACTTTCAGAGTCACGATATCTCCCGGCATGGCAAATGGAACAACAGCAACTTGTTTGCCATTCGGAATATCAGGATGTGGTAGCAAAGCCAATCCTTCCCCGTTGGAGGAGTATCTCAGGATCTCCACAGATTCGACAACTCTGTTATACTGCGCGCGCACGTCAGGATCGTTGAGGACTCTCTTGAGAGGATTTGTGATTTGCTCGAGCGTTAAATTGTGCTCCTTACACAGTTCAGGAATTTCATGATTTAGCAAGATTCCCAGCGGCGTGGTAGGCTCAGGGTTCAGCTTCTTGGCCCTGTGTCTCTTGACCTTGCGGGGAGCATTTGGAACAGGTGGGGTAGCAATTTTCGTAGGCATCGGGATCCGTTTAAATGACAATCTCTCTAACCTAGATAGCATAAAGTTAAGCAGATTTAAAATTTTTTCATTCCCCAAACGGGCAGTGCAAAAGAGTAGCCAACGGCAGAGCTGCAGTTTGCAATACACAAGAATGTGCTAGATAAGTACATTGAACTGATTACATAGGTATACAGTACCATTCTGTTCTAAACATGGTGCAGGGTCGTTGTAGTAAGGACCAGACTAGCCAGGAAACCTGTATCGAACGTCTAGACAATCACGCAGCAACCACCGTTGTCTTTTTCGGCAGCAGCTGCAGAGGCCTTCGATGCTGACACACCAGCAGAAGGTTTGGATGCAGCAGGGACAGTATGCGGAACTTTTGCGGCCATGACGCTGGAGCAGATGTCGAACACTTTCTTCACGTTCTCTCCTGATATGGCTGAGGCCTGGATGTGTCCCATCACGGTGTTTCCAATCTGAGCACTCACTTCAAGTTCCTCTTGCTCGGTCACGAGTTGTTCTGGGCCGAGCTGGTCCTTTAAATCACATTTAGTTCCAACCAGAACTATAGGAACGTCTGGCTGGTAATTTTGAACTTCAGGGATCCAGGTTTCCAGGATATTGGCCAACGAGGGCTGCGAATCCACAGAGTAGCAGGCGACAACGACATCGACGTCCGAATAGATTGGAGTTCTAAGACCTTCGAAGTCTTCTTGGCCTGCAGTATCGTGCAACGAGAGCTTGAAAGTGGACGAGCCACTCGAAATCAGACAATGGTAAGTCTCAAAGATAGTTGGGACATAGTCTTTGTGGTTTGCGGGCTTGCCGTCCTTATAGTTGATCAACAACGAAGTTTTACCACAACCAGAGTCTCCAATAACGACGATCTTGATTTCCGGAGCTGAAGTCTGTGCGCCTTCTGTTTGCGAGTACGACTGCAAGTCTGCAGGTAGCTTATAAGCGGAGGCGGCCATTGAAAATTCCAAGAGAACGAGTTCCCAATAATGTTTATTGGATTAATATATATTTTTACTGTATGTTGCCAGGTCAGGAGAACTGTACATCCGTACACCATGTATTATTTGAACGCCGGCCGGCATACCCCAGTCGCCGAAATCTGGTCCGGGGGCTTTGTCCTGCTGGCAAGCGTGCTCATGCCACCGGGGCCAGTCGATATGGAGCTTCCCGCTCTTGCACTGCTGCCCAAAACCCAGATTTAGTGGATGCTGCTTGAGGCGAACACGGCTGTGCTCGAATCTCCTTAATTAGGCTTCCGACACGACTGTCCGCTAATTTTGGAAGTGTAAACACAAATTTCATCAAGCCCAGACTAAATAATATACCTCCATGGACCCCTTTTTTGTTGATACCATTGCTCAGGGCGGCAAGTACCGACTGCTGGAGCAGTCCGATCTACCTACTCCAGATCCAAATCTTCAGTTCAAGATTGTTATTGTTGGAGATTCCGGCTGCGGTAAAACGTCTCTCCTCTCATCGTATATTCGTGGATCTTTCCCCACCGAGTATGAGCCAACCATCTTTGAGAACCATCGCGCTTTCTTACAGGACAGTACACAGCAACACATAATTACGGTCGATCTCTGGGACACTGCTGGACAGGAAGACTACGAAAGATTACGCAGATTGAGTTACCAGGACTCGGATCTGATAATTCTGGCCTACTCGTTGGCCGCTAAAGACTCGCTGCTTAATATTCCGGAAGTGTGGGCTCCAGAAATCCTGGGATTCTGCGACAGCACGCCTATTGTGCTGGTCGGATTGAAGGCAGATATCGATAAGAAAGAAGTGCACCCAGAGCAAGCAAGCAACGTGGCCAAGGCAATTGGGGCAGTTGCACACATCGAGTGCTCGGCCAAACAGATGTTCAACGTGGACCAGCTGTTCAACGCGTGCGTTAATGTCGTGTATAATAAGCACCAGGCTCAAGTCAGAGAGGCAGCTAGAGACTCGAAACGCTTCAGCAAGGGCCATTTCCGGGTCGCAAGTACTTCGAAGAAAGCTCCCTCGATCGAATCGTCAGAACCTGGCTCCTCCTCGTGTTGCACCATCATTTAACTTCCTCTTCGCGATTACGTAAATAATTACTACAAGATAAGGATGCTGCGTGTTGTGTAGAAAAATACGCGCAAGAAATCAACTGTCTGTTGAACCAATTTCACAATGAAGACCGATGATTTGATGAACACCTCCAAGTATGATGCCGGATTGCAATCAGACAGCTTCTATAGGGCGCGTATGAGTCCTCTCCGGTATCGTCTCAGGTCCAAAATACTGCGGTTGGTTCAGCGTGAGACACCGTGGCTTGCCAAGGTCCAGCAGCGGCTTACTACGCATTGGCTCGATTTATATTTCACCTATTCTGCCAATCTTGGATCGCACACCTTCTATGTGCTGTGTCTTCCCATTCCGTGCTGGTTCGGCGTTCCGTTCCGCGACCTGGTCTACGTGTTGGCATTTGGAATATTTTTCTCGGGAGCAGTGAAAGACTATATCTGTCTCCCTAGACCCGAGTCTCCGCCTCTCGTTCGAAAGACCATGAGCCACTACACTTCTGAGGAGTATGGCTGTCCCTCGAGCCACTCTGCCAATGCATTTGGTGTGCTGATCCTCCTGTCGCAGGCAATATACTCCAATATGGACTCCATGTCCATGTTCACAGCCACGATTTTATTTCTCATGCTGATCGTATACTACATCTCAATGGTCGTGGGCAGAGTCTACTGTGGCATGCACGGACTCGTTGACATTGCTGTGGGTCACACTGTCGGGGGCTGTGTGGTCCTTGCGCGCATGGCTACCAAAAGCCTCTGGGACTCTTTCCTTTGCAGCAGCTCTGTGTTATCACCTTTGACCATGTACACCCTCTTCTATGGGTTTGTCTACTTCCATCCTTATCCGCTGGACCACTGTCCGTGTTTTGAAGATAGTGCTGCATTTATTGGCGTCATCATGGGACTCGACTTCAGCCTGTGGACCGTTGCCAACTCGCAGTTCCGCAGCAGTAAAATAGAGCTGCACGGAATATGCCCATTTGATTTACAGCAACTGGGCTACCTGAAGACCATTCTGAGAGTAATTGTAGGCGTTTCTCTCATTGTTGTCTGGAAGACCTTTTCCAAGCCTATTCTATTCAAAGTACTGAGACCGCTCCATACCCGCATCTTTGGCAGCCGCACAGAAGAGCTCGCAAAGTCTCAGGATTGCTATGCGCTTAGACCGCGCTACAGTCTGGAGACTTTTGTCAGACTGATTGTCTACGGAGGAATAGCGTTCATCGCAGGGTGGATGTTTGCCGTCTACAGAGCTCTAGGACTTGCAGTTACTCCATAGTTAATTTGATAGACTGAACCATAATAGAGCGAGTGTGACTGTGAAAAGTCCACACCTCGCACCTCCACCTGAAAGGCCCGTGGAATTTTGGAAAACTGCGGCGTAATTTTTCAGCAGGTGTTGTGCGGATTTTTTTTGAGAAAACTAAACCTTGAAACATATTTAATCAACAGCAAAATGGAAAACGACAAAGGTGAACTCGTAAGTGATTGAATGATACTGGGAGACGAAGGCAGCAGTTCTGGGTACAGCTTATAGCCTGGCCGGCCCTCTTGCACGCATGTTTGGCAAGACGTATCGGATTTTGTTCGGACAACTGTTCGATGCCATGTCTCCCTTGTCAAACGTTTTATTTCTAACAACCAGGTTGAATTGTACATTCCAAGAAAGTGCTCTGCTACCAACAGAATTATCAAGTCCAAGGACCACGCTTCTGTCCAGATCAACGTTGCTAATGTTGACGAGGAGGGAAGAGCTATTCCAAACTCCCACACCACCTACGCTTTGTGCGGTTACATCAGAGGAAGAGGTGAGGCTGACGACTCTTTGAACAGACTTGCTCAACAGGATGGTTTGATCAAGAACGTCTGGTCATACTCCCGTTAAGCAGTGTATAAACTAATAAGAAAGAATAGGTATGACAAGGGCATGCACCTGACTGAGCAGCGGATCGCTCTCGGTGTAGTTGTATGCTACGTATTGCTGTAAATTCTCGGACCTTGACGAGTCCTATTTAGTGTTGGCCCGGTGCTCAGCTAGGGCAGGTTACCCTGCTTAAAAATTTTTCCTCTGCCAGCAAACAGATCTGGTTTGGATTGCATAAATATTGAAAAAAATTTACTCCTTCAATTAAATTTTACTGTACAATATGGCATCTGACAGTATCCAGGACGTTGACACCAACTTGATCCAATCTAACTACGACAATGTCGTCTACACTTTCGACGAGCTGAACCTCAAGCCAGAGATCATTAGAGGTGAGTAATTCGGACACTTTTTAGGGGCTAACATTTTTAGGTATTTTCGCTTACGGTTACGAACAACCTTCTGCTATTCAACAAAGAGCTATCCTCCCAATCACTGAGGGTAGAGATGTTCTTGCTCAAGCTCAATCCGGTACCGGTAAGACCGCTACTTTCACCATTTCCGCATTGCAAAGAATTGATGAGAAGTTGAAGAAGACCCAGGCCTTGATCCTTGCTCCAACCAGAGAGTTGGCTTTGCAGATTCAAAAGGTCGTCTTGGCCATTGGTATGCACTTGGACCTGACTGTCCATGCCTCTATCGGTGGTAAGGCTGTCCAAGAGGACATGGAGGCTTTGAGAAACGGTGCTCAGATCGTTGTTGGTACTCCAGGTAGAGTTTACGACATGATCGAGAGAGGCTACTTCAAGACCGACGCCGTCAAGATGTTCATCATGGACGAGGCTGACGAGATGTTGTCCTCTGGTTTCAAAGAGCAAATCTACAACGTTTTCCGTTTCTTGCCAAGCACCACCCAGGTTGTGCTGCTGTCCGCTACTATGCCTCAAGATGTTTTGGAGGTTACTACCAAATTCATGAGAGACCCAGTCAGAATCCTTGTCAAGAAGGACGAGTTGACCTTGGAGGGTATCAAGCAATTTTTCATCGATGTTGATGAGGAACAGTACAAATTCGACTGCCTGTGTGACTTGTACGACTCCATCTCTGTTACCCAAGCCGTCATCTTCTGTAACACCAGAAGAAAGGTCGAGACACTTACCCAGCAGCTGACTGAGAACAACTTCACTGTTTCTGCTATCCACTCTGACTTGTCCCAGCAAGACAGAGACACTATCATGAACGAGTTCAGAACTGGTTCATCTAGAATCTTGATCTCCACCGACCTGTTGGCCAGAGGTATCGATGTCCAACAGGTCTCCCTGGTTATCAACTACGATCTGCCATCCAACAAAGAGAACTACATCCACAGAATTGGTAGAGGTGGTAGATTTGGTAGAAAGGGTGTTGCTATTAACTTGATTACTAGAGAGGACACTGAGATGCTCAGAGAAATCGAGATGTTCTACTCTACCCAAATTGTTGAAATGCCTTCCAGCATCAACGACTTGTTCGACTGAACTAATAAGACTTGAACTATCAGGTTTGCGCCCTTACATGTGATTTTATATAACTTGTGTAAGAACCAAGCATGCACAAGGATGGTTAATTTATTTTCTTGTTTCTTCCTTCTTGTCCTCGAGCTCGTCAAGCTTGAGGTCATCCCTCAATCCCGTCTTGACGTCTTTGCTTTGTAAATTCTCCTCCTTGATCAGCTCGTCTTGTTCCTTCAGGATGCTCAGTTTGAGCGCGTCGTCGTCCTGGAACATCTCCAGCTTAGCAACGTTATAAAGCTCGTCCGGAATCGAGCTCAGAACCTGGAGCAGCGCATCATAGTAGCTGTCAAAGTCGTCTGCGTGCTCTCCGTATGTGAACGTTGACGAGAGAATTAGCAACGAGGACGGAATCTTCTGTCGAAGTCTGAGATCGAGCCAGATCTTGAGGTCGTCTCGCAGTCTGGCAGGAGAAGCTCCAATGGTCTTGATTCCTCTAGACGCGCACGCACTCTTCAACTCCGGAACCGTGAGACTGTCAACACCTTCGTAATCAATTGCACGATCGTCTTTGATGATCTGCATCAGTTTGTAACGTATTTGGTATCTGAGGATCTCGTCTGTTCCATAGGCAGACAATCCAACATAGCGCGACATAGCCACCAGCTGGGGTCTTGAAAGATTATCGAGAACCTGGTCGTTCTTGAAACATCTGGCAATCTTGATCAGCTCCTCAGGAGTCGGTTTGGCACCTTTGTGGATTGTTTTGAAGAAATTCACAAACAGCTTCTTGTCTTCTTCATCGATCTTGGAGGGGAGGATGAGCCCGCTCTCACGAAACGTCTTCTGAATGAATCCCGAAGCTTTCTGACGGGTTTTGGCAAGATTGGTGGTCTTGAGCTTCCGATCTTTTTCGGACTCGTACGTGGACGGGAGCATGTTTGGGAACAGCTTCAAAGCGACAGGCAAAAGCAGCTCGGCAAAGGGAACCAAAACAAACACCGAGAATGGAACAAGACGAATAATGTCCGTAGTAGTTCTAGTAAGCTGATTGGTTTCTCGTCTTGTCAATTCGTATCCTGCCAACATCTTGATCAGCAGTTTCGAGGACACTCTAATTTCGTATCCCAAGAGTTTTGTTCCGTGCCAATAATGATGCACCTCTTTCATGATCTTCTGGCCCAAAGTCAGCGTTGGTGGCGGGTCGTCCACTTTGGTAACCTCTTTTGTCTGTGTATCCTGATTCTGCGTTGCAAAAGCTCGAGCCGTCTGGTAACGAAGACATCCGTGAGACACATAAGCAGGACAGATAGTGCCCCGTTGCTGTCTCCACAACAGTCTGCCCACTCTCAACATAATAAATAAATAAATAGAATAGTGATATTTTTTTTGATGTTAGAGCACCGTAATTAGTGCCGTAACCGGCTTTCTGAATTTTTAGACCAATTGTCTAGTACTCTCGACCCTAGCGCCTCCAAAACTGTACCATTTGGCGTCTACTATTTGTCGGCATCATTAGCTAAGGACTGCCGCAGTTTCGAGATCGCTCCGGATCCGCCTTGAAACGGTGTACGGAAGTTTTTAAATTGCTTCTCACAATATCCCTTCCAGTCTATTAATGAGTTCAAGCATGCCTGGAGCATTTCCAGGGTCGTATAATGCCATCAATGAATCCGATCTAGATTTCTCAAGTCCAACACACTACTTGAAGCACAGACGGAATTTGAAAATAGAGTTTATGGGACTGCTTAACATAATTCTGCTTTTAGAACTGATAGTGACATATCTCAAGGACCAATCTTTTCTCAAGCTCCTTATTCGCATACTGCTTCAGATCTTCTTATCAAGCATAAATCCGCACAATCTTCGACAATGGATTGAGTATAATTTGGTATCCACGAACCAGCCGTTAACAGAACCTGTCATTTCCGATCATTTTAAATACTTCAAAAGAGCCATTGTGGGCGAAGTAATACTCATAAATGTGCTAGCAATTCTTGACCACTCGTTCTTTAGACGTTACATTGCAGAAACTCCCCAGATTCCTTTCGACTCAATCGCCTCCTATTTAAATCAGCATACCCAAAAGAGCATTGAGTTTTACGAATCTAAGAGCTCTTTCCATTACAGTTCAGTCCTGATCAACCTGATGGGTGAAAGCGCATCTACAAGTGCCATTGGTGTTGTCCTTCTCGATTGTTCTGTCCTCCTAGGACAAATAATTATACTCAGTTTGACATTTTGGCCTGGAAAAGCAGAACCTCCAAGACCCGCCACAGAAACCTCGAAATTACTCCAAAACCAGACTGACCAACTTCAAGAGCCAATCACCGTGTTCAGAGTCGAACTTTTCCCTAAAGTCTCGGTGTCTGGACTTATAAATAGCCTTGGTATGTAGAATACGCCTAAATTCACGCTTTGTGGTGCAAGGGTTGAACTCCTCCAGTTTTTCTCTCTTGGCACATTGTTTATCGATTCAAAGTCAAAAATTCTATTTTGGTTCAGGGCGATTGCTTTCTTTTCCGGAATTTTCTCTCAAGGCAAGAGCTTTCGTGTCAGTTCAGCTATATCCACCTACCACATAGCCGTCTGTTTTTGGAAAGGCGTTCGACGGAAACAAAGCTGCAGGCAACAATGAGTTATTCCGATACAGGGTTAGCGGATTCCTCATCGCCATCCATGTATGAAGGATCGGTGGACGTTCAAAGTTCGTACTTTGGCCAGGCTAATTTGTTTGATGTCTCAGATAAGCTTTTACAATCGAACAACAAGATCCTACCTCCCGACAATTACAATTCTCCATACTACAATCCGCTAAGTACTTCAGACGAACCTAAGCCTGTGGATAAATTGATCAATCGGTTTTCGATCTGGAAAATGATCATCAAACAGTTGATTTTCTATTTCAAGGAGATTAGCATTTTCAAGAAACAAACGTATCTAGGCAACAAAGCAATGCTAGAGAACCTAGAACTCCTCAAAAAACAGACCAATGGGAAAATGAAGTTCAAGGCCCCTTCTTCCAAAAATATCCGTCATTCTCTGAGCACCGGCAATTTGCCCCAATTGGACCAACAAAGCATGAATCAAGAGACTATGCTCAACAAGTTTGTGCAGACTTCGTTTCTGCCCGTTGGCGATCTCTCGGTTCTGTCAATCTCTACCACGTTATCCAATTATCATAGCAGTCTGGCCGAAAAAGAGCTGATTACACACAACCAGCTCACTCTCAAGATCATTCCTCGCTTAGAGAACTTGAAGGAAAGTTTGAATGAGACGATCAAACAGATTGCCACTCTGAAAGGGTCCCAGGATTTCAAAACTTCAGATCTGAAATACGAAATTGCCAAGACTGGTGCAATTTTGGCCGACTACATAACTTCTGTCGAGCTCCTAACAAAAGGCGAGACAGTCACCTGCTTGGGGTCCCACATGAAGTTTACCAAGCTGGAGCCCAAGAAGGATCCATATTTATTAAGACTCAAACTAGACCTGCAGTTGAAGGACCAACTGTATACTGAAGCACATTTAAAGGAGAGTTATTACGAAATACAGCACAAGAGTGTCCGATTGGAAAGTATTCTCTACACGGAAGTGCAGAACTGCGTTCGGAACTTTGTGAACCTCATCAATTCTGAGCTCGATGTGGCCAAAGATAATTTGGTGAGCGATTTCATGAACGGCTTTTTGAAAAATGATTTCGGGATAGATTGGGACTATTTCATTTTGAACGACAACTCCCGGAATCTGTTGAAGATCAACTCCAAAGACTCGCTGCTGAAGACCAAACAGATCCGGAAAAAGTCAGATGTGCACTATCCTTACCAGAAGGAAAGAATCAGCTCCTGTCTGTTATCTGGGTTTTTGGAAAAGAAGTCCAAGTACCTGAAGAATTACTCCAAGTTCTTCTATGTGCTCACTTTCAACTTCATTCACGAATTCAAAACCGACGATCGCAAGAAGGAAAGACATCCACTTAACTCTTACAGCTTGAACGATGTCAAGGTCAGCGCGTCATCCGAGGAGCCTAGAAAGTTTATCATCCGCATACATCCAAACAACTCACCAGAGTCTAAGCACAAATTCACATTCCGTTGTACTTCAGAGGACGAGGCCAACAAATGGCTCGATTATCTTTCGGATCTGTGTTCTTTGAAAACTCCACTAGAGCGGAACAATCCTCTCAATACCGCCTACTTCAGCACCCATACTCAAGATCAATCCACCCTCAACATTCCAAGTCTTGGAGATGCATCCTCTTCGTATAAAGAAGACTCCAGTGCATACAATTCTGGCGAGTCGGTCAGCATACAACCTTACATCAACGGCAACCATTCCTCGTCTTCTCTGCACTTGCCATCATTCCAGTCTGTGAAAAAACACGACACCAACGCTATTCCTGGCATTTCGCACAACAGAGGCAACAGCGGATCTTCAGTGGGTGGCTCGTTCACCTCCTCGCCAGTCTTGAACAGACT
This sequence comes from Ogataea chonburiensis, assembly GCA_030578415.1. Taxonomy (NCBI): domain Eukaryota; kingdom Fungi; phylum Ascomycota; class Pichiomycetes; order Pichiales; family Pichiaceae; genus Ogataea; species Ogataea chonburiensis. The sequence goes on along the minus strand of JAJMRU010000002.1, from coordinate 143,681 downwards.
TGGATCATCAGGAAGCTCTACGTCACAGCCTTCGGATGCGCTTTCCTTGCACTCCACTACTCCAACTTCTCCTCCGAACCTTGGAATTTTGGGAACTAAAATCATCATCAACTCACCCGACTCGGGAAATACAGAAGAGCCCGGAGACTACTTCAATTACACGGCTCCTCGTCCACGGTTGGCGAAAAGCACTTCTGGTGGAAAAGTGACTCCTCCTGGCCCTGGTGCTCAAATCTTGCGCCCAAATTCCCCGTCCCATCTGTCCCAGCAAGCAAGGCACCCACCTCCAAGGGCATCTTCGCCAAACATGCTCAACAAGCCAAATGTCTCAAGTGGATTGGGAACACAAAAAGTGTCCTCATCTTCGCTGCCCATCTCACCAATATCCTCAATGTCTTCTTTGAAATCAACTACATCCGGCCTGGTGAGAGGTCGCGAAAAGCTACAAGCACAGCTTCGCAAGGCAGCTGTAAACAGCAACCAAAACCAGGTCAACAGTATCAATGGAGCATTCTTCAAATTCGAAAAAGAGACATCTTCGAATAATTTGAATCCTCCAACACCTTCTGGATTGCCACAGACTCCTGGCATTCTTCCGACGAACTCAATTGGTGACGTGTTCCCAGGAAGCCAGCCGCACACGAGATCAGCTTCAACGTCCTCGATATCGCTAAAGTCTCCGAACGCCAAACCTGCTGAAGGATACTTCCCAGATCATGATCAAAGCTGACCTATATACGTTTCTGTCATTTTAGAGTAGTGTCAATAAACATGGGTAGGGACGATACAAAAAAATAAACTAGACGAGTAAAAGGTTTCTAGATAATTGTTTACCAGATTGACCACGATTGGACAATACTGTTTGATGGCCAACTAGCTAAATCAATTAGGGAGGAAGCAAATCGAGGCTTTCAAGCTCAAAATACGCGCAACTAGATAATTTTGGAACGATCGCGCTTTGTTTATATAATATATTGACATACAGATGTCCGCGAAACGGCGACCTAAGACCAATGATTTGTCGCAGGGCCAGCTCAACTCATCTGCGATACTTGAGAAAATGAGTTCTGGAAGACTGGGGAAGCTGCTGTCGCAGGAACCCGCAGACAAGTCCGTCACGTCTCATACTAATGGTGATTTTGAGGAGGATGATGACGGCTTTGTTTTCAAAAGGAGCTCACAATCACAGACGAAACCTGCTGCTCCTGCTAAACGTGGGAGACCGCCTGGATCGAAGAACAAGCCTAAACAGACTGATGTTGTTCCGGAACAGGTGGTGAAGAAGAAACAGAAGATAACGAAAAAGCAGGCCACACCAAAGGTGACGAAGAAAACCTTGTTGGATGAACTGGAAGATGAATCAGCAGACGAAATTGATGAGGATGACAAAGTGTTTTCGATGGATACTATCGTGAAGCCTAAAAAGCTCGCTACTCCTAAAACAGAGGAACCCAAAGCAAATCAGAAACCCAAAAGGGGTAGACCTAAAAAACAGATAAATATTCGGTCAGCACCAGAACCAGCACCGGAACCTGAAGCTTCCCTTGCGCCTACACCTGAAACGGTCAAGAAATCTCCACAGTCCTCGCAATCAAAACAATCAACTCTCAAAAAGCTGCTTTCTCAGTCACGAGAACCGAGATCAGAAGTTAAAGTCGAGACCAAGTCTTCAAACAAACGCCGCTCCTCGTTGAGTAACCGTGGCAAACGTCTCTCGTCTGTGGGAAACGGGTACATTGCCGAGCCACACCGGGAGATCCCAGTTGAGGAGCTGTACAAGCACGTTTCCCAGGAGCTCCCTGATCCACATAAAATGCGCCAACTATTAGTCTGGTGTGCCAAACGCAATAATGCTCCCGCGAGCAAGAAATCGAGCACTGCAGAAAGCATTGCAAACGTTATCAAAGACGAGATCATAAGAGATCTGGCAGATGGGAAAATTAGTACCAGCTGGTGGATGGCAGATGATGACTCTGACGAGGAGCAGGCAAGCAATACCAAATTAAACCAGCCTATTGTGGTGAAACGGAACCTTGCAAATGTCGAGAATCTGCAGACTTTGGACGCGTTTGAGAAGAAGCTTACGGAACTCAGTCGGGAAGAGGCACAATGGCTAGAGATTGGGAAGGTGAGCCTGCCTCCTAAGGTGCAAGTCGAGGCGCCTGAGGAGCAGCGCGAGATGTTGGAGGAGAAGCTGGGCGAGATCTTGAAGAATCTAGAGAGTTTAGAGAGTTACAAGTCGCAATTGGACCGCACGCGGCTGGTTCGGGTGCTCGAAAATATCAAATTAATGGTACACAAACTCAAACAATCGAAGAACGCTGCCAATGAAATGACTGAGACCAAAATTCGCGAGATCTCGGGCAAAATGACAGAGCTGATCGAACACGACAACGAGGGCAACAAGATCAAGTCAATCGACCTGTTGAAAGGGTTTTCCTGGCTGGGGTAATTGTATATTAGATGTCAGGACTATGATGTATTATAGGTATTTTTTAGCAAGCATTCGTATTTTCGAGTCGAATACTGCGCTCCGTATAGGCTCGTTGACGTTATAAAATGGGCTAAGGAGTGTTTTTACGTACAACTCGTTCACCTCAATGAAGAACTGTCGTATGCTTTCGTCCTGGTTCTTAGCATTTGTGGAGATGAGAAACTTGACGTTGCCTTGAGTCAAGTAGCTGTAGATCTGACAGCCGTAGAAGGAGTCGAGGTTTTTAGTGAATATCTGGTTATTCTTGAATTGTTGATCTTGAAGAATGTCCAACGATGAATTGACGATAAATTGCTGAAGTTCTCTTATCTCAAGTGGAAAGTTTGGCTTCCCGTCCCCAGACTGTTTGTAGGTCCCCATTTCGAGTTCGTAAACGGGACTATCGTTTGTTCCTACAATAGTGAAGTAATAAGACATGATGCTAAATGTCACCAAAAAAGTTGGGTGTAGGGGTGGGATTTTTAAATACAGGAAAGATAAAATAAGTCTGTCTGATCATGACTAGTGTGCTGGATTCACAGGTCAAGCTGAAGAAATATCGACCCTTGGATTCCGAAACTTCCATTGAAGGTTACGGATCGCCAAGAAGCTTTTTGAGCTCGACTCTCACAAATGGATCCAGTGAGTATGATGTATTAATAGAGGACACTCAGGAGCTTCTGCAAAATCGAAAGAGTTTGATGCACGATTTGAAGCTCCAGCCAGAGGCTCATGGCGAGCCCATAGTGCATAAGAACACGGAACTGCGGATTTTGGCAGACCAGTCACGCGAGCGGTCGATGCAAGTCAGCAGAAAACGTGCTGAACGTGTCAAGGCTTTGATGGAGAGCTACTACAATTTTATTGACAAATACCAGAACACTATTCACTTGGACGACTCAGACCCCCCTATACCACTGTATCCGGGACTGGAAGGGGTGTTTAATCCGCTTCAGACGATCCGGAATCGCAGAGTTCGCAAGAAGCACAACGAGAAGCTAGCCTTTTTTCCGCTTGGCGATTACAAGCCGCCGTCCAGAGTGTTTAGCAAATACCGCTCGCAGCATTTGATATGGCAGGTGAATCTCAATGAGTACTATAACGATATCACGTGGCGCGAGAGCCACTGGAACGAGCTGAAGAATCCGTTTGGGGAGCCGTGGTTTCCGCGCAATGGCAGCTATAAATATACCAATCCCAAAACACGGCGACTCAAGAGCCTGACAGAGCAGAACTTTGTTGGTTTCGATGGCGAGTTCCACCATGACGACGAAGATAGCTCCAACGAGGACCGTCGTTTGAACTCGCTTCCTCTGCGTATCAACGAAAGCTCTGCCTCGCTTGCGAGACAGGAGCATTATAGGCTGAACAGTTTGAAGCGAACTCCTGGGCACACCAAGTCGTTAAAGAGCGAGGATGATTTGGAAGCGTTGAACTCTCAGCATTCAAGTATGGACAAACTGTCGACTCTTTCGCAGATCGCGCGTTCTGCAGAATCATTTTCTCCTGGCACTCCAGAGGAGGATGACGGTACGGGTTGTAATGATGATGCTATTGACCAAAGACGGATCCTCAAGAGTCTCCAAAGCAAATTGGGACTAGCTGAACTGCGAATGCACAGAAACGAACTGCAGCTGGAAATGGGCATTGAGGCTCAGAAACTGGAGTTCCAACAGAAGCTGGCAAAGTTTGATGCGATTCACGAGCGCACGATCCAGATTGGCCAGGACTTACAGGCTGCCATTTCCAGAGTCGACGTTTCCCTCGATAGGGTGAGTCAGTTCAACAACATCAAGTCCGTCAAGATCGAAGAGCTTCTGGGCTACTGCGATAGAACCAATGGCGAGATCAACACCTCGATTACGCTCAGAATACGAAACATTCAGGAAAAACGCGACCAGATCACCAGCACCTCAGACGACTGGCTGTTTGGACTTGTCTACTCTTTCCTCGAGAATCTCATTGTTTTGTTCTTGTGGATCATCTGGATCTTTGTGGAGCTTTGGCGCATCATCAAACACATTTTGGTGTTCTTTTTCAAACTTCTCAAGTTCATATTTCTCTAATAGGTCTATTATACAATAAACTAAACTCATTATTTCTTGCCAAATCCTCCAGTAGAACCAAAACCACCCTCGCCTCTGTCAGTGGTTTCAGCCTCCCATTGCTCTGCACTCAACTCTGCAACCTCTACAGAGACGATTTTTTCCAGAACCAGCTGCGCAATTCTGTCTCCCTCATTAACCTCGAAATCCTTGCTCGAGTGGTTGAACAGCACCACTTTGACCTCTCCACGATAGTCAGCATCGATGACACCGGCACCGGTAGAGATTCCGTGCTTCACGGCGAGTCCAGATCTAGGAGCAACACGGCCATAGGTGCCCTCTGGCACAATGATACTGAGGTCTGTAGCCACCATGCCCTGGCCATGGCCCGGAATCACAGCGCTCTCAGAGGCGTATAAATCGTAACCAGCAGCCAAAGCAGATCCTCTGGTAGGAGCTTTGGCCTTAGAAGAACGCAGGAACACTTTCAACGATTGCATAGTTGGCTCGGTTTTCTGTTTTTTGTCAAGATGCTGGTCTGTAGTCATAAAAAAACGCGACAAGAAACGCGAAGCTTGATATTTTTGCGTGGCTCACCCGCATTAGAGTACATCTTATAGTAAAGTTTGGCAACTAAAGTCGTTCCAGGTTCCTTGGCCCAGTTGGTTAAGGCATCGTGCTAATAACGCGGGGATCAGCAGTTCGATCCTGCTAGGAACCATTTTTTTATTATTTTCTATGTCCGTGAAATTTATGTGACAAGTACTTGTACGCCTGTTTGGTATTCAGGACCCTACCGTGGTCATCCGTGTACACCAGATTGACTCCTTGAGACGCAGGCTTAGAAACTGCCTCATTTTTAAGCAGCTGTAGCGCTCCTGCCAGCCCCATGGTATTCTCCAATTGATCATGCAAGATTCCCAGCTTTTCCGAGATATTTGAGAGATTATCAGCCGGAATCGGCTTTGATGATTCAAGAACAGCTTCCTGTGGTTCGGGTTCGGGTCCAGCTGTGATGTTCTCCAGAAACTCCGCGTCCTCATCGATTTCTATGCGTTTCTCGGTTTGTTGCGGCTCCGTAATCTCCAAAGGTCGAATTTCTTGTCTTTTGCGTCTGGAAGCTGAAAGAAAAGCGTTTAATTGTATTTGGTCGTCTTTTTCCAAGTCCTCGTTGATTAGCTTGACTCGTTTAAAGTCTACCTTTTTCAGATCATCATCCCGATCACTGCGCTTGTGGGTCACACGTTTCTTAATTTTCTTCATGACGGGAGCAACATAATTAGATGGTCCTGGCTCTTCTGTGTCCAAATCGTTGAGATCGATAGCCACTTTGCGTTCCTTCTTTTTGGGAATGATTTTCTCACCAATTTTGAAGCCGTCAGTCTCCGGCCCCTGCTCATCGACCTTCTTTTTAAATGATTTTGCATCCAATGCCTTTTTGACTTTTGATCGCACCTTTAATTCTGAATTTTCCAACTCATCTTCCCCTTCATCAAAAATAGACTTGTCTTTCAATGTGAATATCACCTGTTCAGATTCACCTGCCAGCTCTCCAAATGCCTCCTTTTCATGGGCCACAGTTAATCCCGTTAGGTCATCCTCAGACGCCACAGTCTCAGCAGCTTTCTTCACTGGCCTTTTATTCTTTTCCTTTGGAGCTCCCAGACTATTCAGCCAGTCATCGTCTGTCAAATTCTCACTCTCCAGCTTGGACAAAATTGTCTCGCCGTTTTGCAACATCTGGCGCTTCAAATCGCCCTTTGCACGAGTGATCTGATCTTCAAGATGCTCTGCTCTACTCTTTTGCATTTTTTCTTTCTCAGCGGACTTATAGTTCTCGTACTCCGAATCAGCACCCGGAACGGTCTCCACAGACCCTCCAGTAGTTTTCAAGTCCCCATCTTCCAGCAACGGGAGCCCCAATTGCGCTCGAAGCTTGTTAGTCTCTTGCACTGATAAAGACTCCATGTGGATTAAAATAAATTTAATTTCGTTTGAGTCGATCGACGCTCGTCGCCTTATACCCCAATATTAGTAATAGTTGTGGTTGCTATAAAAGTAGCCGAATTTACCCCTCGCCACCGAAATGGTTCACTACATCATCGACGAAAACGACCCTAAGGAATCCGGACTTGAAGCTCCGTACATCAAGCTCTACTCTCTTGCCACTCCCAATGGCCAAAAAGTGTCGATTCTACTGGAATTGCTCAATCTTGACTATCATGTGCGCAAAATTGACATCATGAAAGGAGAATGTAAGGAGGACTGGTATTTGCAGTTCAACCCTAACGGAAGAATTCCGTCATTGACCGACGTCTCTGCAGACGGAAAGGTGACCCATATTAATGAGTCTGCTGCCATCATGATGTACCTATGTGATAAGTACGACAAGGACAGAAAGTACAGTTATGAGTACGGTACAGACTTATACTATGAACAATTAGAATGGGTGATGTTCCAGATGGCTGGAGTGGGCCCAATGAAGGGACAGTACCACCATTTTGCGTTTTACGCTCCGGAGAAAGTGCCGTATGGTATTGAAAGATACAAGAACGAGACTGTCAGACTATTTTCTGTTCTGGAGGAGAGACTCACCAGAAACAAGACAGGATACTTGGTGGGCGATCACCTTTCGATTGCTGATCTGTGCACCTGGCCGTGGGTCAATGCTCCAAGACTCGAGGAGCTGGAACAGTTCCCAAGACTGTCCCAGTGGCTTGATAACATTGGCAAGCTGGAGGCTGTCCAGCGCGGAAAGACTATTCCTAACTGATAATTCTGGGTCTTTGGTTGCGGATGATCCGGTCTATGTATGTTTTCCAGTCAAATCCTTCCAGCAGTGCCTCTGCTCTGGGATTCAAATATATGTTCCGAACTCTGCCCAATGTGTAATTTTTTGCCTCGTATGGATCCAGTCCTGGAGATTTGAGTCTGGTTTGTTCGAAATTCACGAAAACAAGGGGCACAGCCGATCTGTTGAGATCTGCGAGGCCCACAGAGGTCCATCCTGTCGGGGCCACAAACATGGCCAGGAAATCAACGCGCTTTCCCTTGGACATGTTTTGGCTGAAGGTGCCGTTCAGCTCGCGCACCATTTTGGCGTCCAGCCGCGATCGTTCCCACGCTTTGCATTGCACGTAGATTCTGACTTTCAGCGCGGATTTGGTAGTCCGTTGCAGAAACGGGATCACAGGCGACTTCTGGGCCAACGGAGCAGCCAGTCTCCGTGGAAACCGTTCGAGATTCCAGATCGTTCGGAGGTCGATCCCACGATCGTTTGTTCCTCCCTGATGTATCACTCTAGAAACGTCCAGATTGTCTATGAGAAAGTCCCTGAAGGTGATCTCGTACAGCGTGCCACGGAACACTGTCGAGTCAGTAGTCTGTCCCTGCTTCTTTAATGCGGCCAAATACGACTTGAGCGACTTGAACTTGGGAGCAGACACCGTTTTGTCACCGAGTACTAAACCTCGCGTGAAGATTTTAAACATAAACAATTTCAGCGCATTATCTTGAATTTATCTATGTATTACAGGTCGCTATTTCTCGTTGCAAAGTTGATCTATCTTGCGCTCGATCTGGTCGAATGCTCGGGTAAGGGTTTTGTCGCCTTTGGCAAGCTGGGCCAACGCGTCGTTCAGGCTCGTGTTCAGCTTCGAGGTGATCTCCGAGACCGAAAGATGTGCTTGTGGCTGTTCAGCAACGTCCAGACGCAGTCCTGGCTCGCTGGAGACTGGTTCCTTCATAATTGGGGCACTTCCACTCTCGCTTGAATCAGACATGTTTCAACACAGCCGAAAAATATTTTTTTATTTATGGCCCGCAAAACCAAGAACCAGCTCCGTCGGGAACGGGCAAAACAGAAAAGACACGAAACTCCGCAGGAGAAGCCCGATACTCAGACCAGTACGGAGAGTTTGAAGGCTTCAGTTGAGGCTCCAGACTCTCCTGTGGATATTGTTATCGAGGAAGCTCCAATAGGCGACTTCACAGATTACGAGGAGATATTTAGTAAATTTAAAGGACAAGCAGCTGAGGATGACATAGAGCAGCAGATACAGCCAGGAAAGGCAGACGAGCCAGAACGGGACAGTGACTATGAGGGCTACGAAAACGATAACTTGCCAGAACAGTTGTCCAAGCGACAATTCAAGAAAAAATACAAGATTCCATTGGCATACTTGAAAGCCGAGTCAGCGAAACCAGAGCTCTTGGAGTTGGCCGATGCAGACTCTCCAGACCCACGACTCCTTTCGTATCTCAAAACTCTGCACAATGCGGTTTCTGTGCCTCAGCATTGGGCAGCTGCCAAGGGGTTTTTAATGGGTCGTAGAAATTACGATCGACCACCATACCAACTACCAAAATTTATTGCAGACACAGGAATCATTCAAATGCGCAGTGCCATGAACGACAAAGACACTACTCTCAAGCAGCGAATGAGAGAGCGAGTCCAGCCTCGGATGGGCCAGCTTGACATCGACTTCAACAAGCTTTATGACGCTTTTTTCAAGAACCAAACTAAGCCAGATATGCTTCGATTTGGCGAAGTGTATTTTGAAGGATTGGAGAGCATTGAGCTCTTGGGCGCCTATAAAGTTGGAAAATATCGTCCAGGAGCGATTTCGGCTCGTTTGCGCGAGGCCCTGGGGATGGTTGGTCCGAAATCCAGATTGCCTCCCTGGTATGAGAAGTTCCATAAACTCGGACCTCCACCTGCTTATCCGTACATGAAGATTCACAGCGATGGGTCAGTGACATTTGATGGTGACCAACGAACTGTCATCAATCGTGGAGACCCTGTGGATCGGACCAGATGGGGCGGATTGGAAGAGGATAGCAGCGAGAGCGAGAGCGAGGAAGAAGACGAGCCTGCAGTGGTGCCAGACAAGCAATACATTCCAGAGGAGAATGACATTTTGATTGACTCTATTGGTGCTTCCGAGATCAAAACAGTACCCGTGCAACCACCACTTGCGACGGAAACCGACGAGGGCCCTAAAACGCTGTACACTATTTTAGACGAGAAGAAAGCAGGAGACTCCAGCAGCATCTATGGGTCTGAGACGCTGGCCTATGACATGAAGCGCAAGAACCTTGAAGACGCAGACACACACGAGTCTAAACGACGCCGCGAAGATCCACGTCCGCGCAAAGGACAGGATAAGTTCCGGTTCTAGTGTATAATATTAGGCTGTGCTGAAAATAATTTTTTAGTTACGCAGAGTACATGACTAGTAAACGGAGTCAGAGCGAGATAGGGTCAGACCAGATCCTGACTCGGGCAAGTGCTGTATCTGTTGAATATGCAGTTACCCAGCTTCAGCAGAGTATAAAGACCATTCTCGAGGAGTCGCCCAATATGGAACAGTTGTCTGACGATCTCAAAAGCATCGTGATCCAGGACGACCAGAAAGACGTATTACTGACCGTAATGAGAAGCCAGAAGTTGCACCTGGCTGCAAAGCTCAAGTCGCTTCATGATGAAGGAAAGTTGAAGCTTTTCGATCAAATAATTTCTTTCGATCAAAATTCCAAAATAAAGGGGAGCAAGAAGACAAAGTTCAAGATCAGGAAGATCAGCAAAGAGGTGGTCAGTGAGGAAACTCACACGACCGTGCCTTTACTGCCTAAAATTGAAGACCCCACAATTGAAGCGACAGTGTTTACACATCGTTCTGTTGTCAATAATATCAAGCATCTAACGAAAAACGAGATATTGAGCTCGAACAACGAGAGACTCGAATTCCTGGGAGACTCGGTGATCAATTGTCTTGTCACCCAAATTCTGTATCAGAGATTCCCAGATTATGACGAAGGTGAGTTATCCGTGTTGCGTTCTAGTTTGGTGAGCAACCAGACCCTGGGTGAGTTCTCGCATTTGTATGGATTTGACGAGAAGCTGATGATGAACTTTGAAAAAAATGCAGACTTTTATAACGGGAAGCACAAAGTATATTCAGATGTGTTTGAGGCCTATGTTGGAGGATTGGTGGTTGATTCTGACTATTCGAACTTTGAGGAAATCAAGTCCTGGCTCACCTTACTAATTACACCCAAGTTGACTGAGCTCACTACTAAATTCAGCCAGCCAAGGCCCGACTCTAATGCTAAAGGACGATTATACGCATTGATAGGGACAGCTGCAAACCCACCACGCTATGTTACAAAACAGAACGGAAACGGACAGGACATCCTCTTTGTGGTGGAGTGCAAAATGGGCGAGGAAACTATTGGAGAGGGAGAAGGTTTGAACCTTAAGGAAGCCGGATTGCGCGCAGCAGCGGATGCTCTTAGTAAACGCGATGTTATTGAGAGATACATTTTACAGCGAGAGAAAACCCCAAGAGATTTGAGTGTGATTCCAGGAGCTACACAAGAGAGCGCAGAAGTAGATCTTGCGAGCAAGTATTCGCTTCCAATTGAAGTGGAGGAATCGGAAGTTGATAACCAGGCAGGCGATAAGTTATATGCCTTGCTAGGGAGACATAAAACGCTACCTGTCTATAAGACCAGCTCCGGGCCTCATGAGTTCGAAACAATGCTCTACATCAACAACGTGGCTGTGTGCAAGTCAGGGGCACGCAACAAAAAGAAGTCGAGAAACCAGTGTGCAGAATTTGTTCTCCAACATCCGGACATCCTGCCTCTATGCTACGTTTTCACCGACTAATAAATAATTTCAATAAATAACGTGCTATGTATGCACCAAATAAATATCAGATAATCCCCAAATAAAAATGGGCGTTCTCGTCTTGCACCTTCTCGATCTTTGGACCAAAGCTACCGACACACTGAGCCATAGTCTTGGAGTTTCTTGAGATCACGTCGGTGAAGTAGAAGTTCTCTATTGGGTTCTTGAGAGGCTGTCCGCTAATAGCACCAACATTAGAGTTGGCAGCAATATCCAGACTTAACGTGTATAGTTCAGGCGAGACAGGCTCCACAACATCGTAATTCACTAAATGGGGTGCAACGTTCAAAATTCTTCCTCGGAGCTGCATGTCTGTCTCGTATGGCAGTCCCAGTCCCAGATACTCACTTAAAGCCTTCACAATCATCCAATCTTCTCTCGCAGCACCAGGAGGACCAATAGCAGCACGGCTCAGCTGGGCACGTCCTTCCGTATTGACGTATGTAGCACTTTTCTCGGTGAATGCTGCTCCAGGAAGCACAACGTCAGCAAGCGAAGCGCCCACATCTCCGTGAGATCCAATATAGACCACAAAAGCATCGGCTGGTATTTGAAGTGGATCGATTTCATCAGCACCAAGGAGAAAGATCATTTTTGGTGTTGTCTGCTTTATCTGCTCGCTTCCTGTGTAAAAGCCGATATCCAGGGCACCAGTTCTTGATGCGTCACGGTGGAGCAGGTTGATTGATTTCCAGTTCTCATTATTGAAATTTGGCTTCCCCACAGCAAACACAGAAAGAATCTTGTGAATAGCCAGCGAGTCCTCGTTCTCAAGAACGCCACTGCCAACAATCACCATTGGCCTTTCTGCCTTTGCCAATTTATCGCCACACTTCCCTCTCAGGGCCTTTATCAGATCTTTAGCATTGGAACCAAGATAGTTGTACTCGAAGGTCGAATCAAACTCCTGTCCAACCAGGTGGACTTCCATATTAGAGTTGAGCCATCTGCTTCTGATCTTGGCGTTAAGACACGAAGCTTCATGTCTTGGATTGGTACCAATCAATAGAAGCTGGTCGCATTCCTCAATCTTTTCCAGAGTCGAATTGAAGATATAATTTGACCTAAAATCGATCGACGGGATGCTAGTGATTGGGAGGTCTAGAGCCAAATTCTCAGAATTCATTCGATTCACCAGATCTTTCATAGCAACCATGCTCTCAACGTCTGCAAGAGCTCCAACAATAGCTTTCACCTCGTTGGCTGCAGGCTTCAATTGTTCGTACTTCTCCTTAATCAAACTCAAAACATCGTGCCAGGTAGCATCTGCAAACATTCCTCCAGACTTGATTAGCGGCTTGGTGAGTCTTTGAACTTTCAACCCGTCATAGCTGAACCTCGTCTTGTCACTGATCCACTCGTCGTTGATCTCTTCATTCAAGCGTGGCAGAACCCTCATAATCTCCGAGCCTCTACTGTCCACTCTAATGGAAGACCCCAGCCCATCCATCACATCAACAGTCTCCGTACGCTTTAGCTCCCACGGACGTGCTTTAAACGCATACGGCTTGGAAGTCAGCGCACCAACAGGACACAGATCAATCACGTTTCCACTCATCTCCGAATTGATGTTCCTTTCAACATACGTGCCAATCTGCATGTCATTACCTCTTCCTGAAGTCCCCAGCTCTGGAGCCCCTGCAACATCGTTCAAAAAACGAACACACCTAGTGCAATGAATACATCTGTTCATAGAGGTCTTGATGAGCGGACCAAGAGCCTTGTTCTCAACGGCACGCTTTCCACTCACCTCATGGAATCTGCCACGATCAGATCCATATCTCAACGTCTGCTCCTGAAGATCGCACTCTCCACCTTGGTCGCAAACAGGACAGTCCAAGGGATGGTTGTAGAGCAGAAACTCAGTAATTCCCTCTCTAGCACGCTTCACCTTCTCTGACTGAGTCAGCACAGACATTCCATTCATAACAGGCATTGCACATGCTGCTGCCATCTTTGGCGACTTCTCAACTTCCACTAAACACATACGACAGTTACCTGCAATTGCTAGCTTATCGTGGTAGCAGTACCTTGGAATCATGACACCGGCCTTATCAGCAGCCTGAATAATAGACGATCCTGCCTCAATGGAGACTGACACTCCATCAATGGTAACCTCAACATCCTGAGCTCGAATAGCAGAAGTACTGAACCCCCGTCTACTGACTTCCCCACATTTTCTAAAAACCCTGCCCCAGGAGCGCATTCAATCTAATTAGGGCTTCAAAGGTCAAACTTCAACTCTACGGCCAAAAACAAAGAGCTATGACCAAAATCTATGCGTACAAGGCGTACAATTTATGCAAATCAACAACAAACTGATACAGCCCTTTTACTCCTCATTTCGGTTATGAGCAAAAAATATTTGGGGAACTTTCAAATCGACGCGTCGATCGACGACATATAGTATACACTCTAGTTCTTGAGCTTCTTGGTGTTGCGCTCTTCGGTGTCCAAGTCTGCCGCTTCCATCGACATCTGGCGACTGTCCGTTTCAGCGGCCTTCTTGTGAGCGGGTTTTCTTTTTAAAGAAGCCGGGTTCTCAACCTCTCTGGTGATGGCCAGCAGAAGGGTAGCAACACGTCTGCTCAACTCGATAGCAGATCTCGACTTGAAGTAGAACGCGCACCGGAACTCGTTCTCCTTCATGATGTCTGCTTTGATCAGGTCGTACAGACTCTTGTGACTCAGACCGTATTCATTCACTTTGAGCAGCAAGAAGCGGTCCTCGAGCTCAGTATAGAGTCTCTTTGAATTGTTTGGCGGATACGTGATGACCATATCTTGGAGCGGAGCCTCATATTGATTTACTTTGTCAGACAGGATTTCCTGTTGCAGCAACACTTTGCGCAGTTTCTTTTCTCCCTGTTCGATCTGATTCACGTACTTCTCCCATCCATCAATCTCCTTGTAGCGCTGCCAGAACACTTCACTATACTTTTGAACATCTTCCACCGTCTTGGTTCGCAAGTCTGCCGCAATTGCATTGTGGTTCTTCGAGCCGTGTCTTGCACAGCTGTGCACAAATGAAAGGAAGTCTCGCTTGTTCCAATTGTGGAAACCGAACTCTAAAAGCTCCTCTTTCTTTTTCTGTTCTTCCTCAGTGAGCTCAACAGCATTGTCGATCTTTTCCTGCTCATCTTGCTGTTTCTGTTTGCTTCTATCCAGTCTCTCTTGACGATCCACCTTAGTCTCATCATCACTGGCAACAAACTCGTCCTCGCTGTCCAGTCCATCCATCAATGGAGCCTGGTAGCCAATCTTCTTTTTATAAGCCAACTGTTCTTTTTCAAGGAGATCCTTGAGCTCTGGCGGGAAGAACTGGAAGTCATGAATGTGGTACTGCTTTGGACCTTTATAAGGTGCTGGACGTCCATTTTGGAGAACATCTTTATAATAGTTGTCGACGGAATACTGGTGCTCTTTTCTTTGTCTTCTGGATGGATTCACCCACAAGTTTAGATGTGAAGTCTCTCGCTTGGCAAAATTTTCTCCATTCCACTCGTATGCAGAAGAGTCAGACGTGAAATTTTGAAGATCATCCAGTCCCAGCTTGGCATACTTGGTGTTCAAAGAGGCAGTTTTGTCACGTCCCTTGTCGAGAATTGCCTCGATATCTGTATCCAATCCACCATCGCCCTTTTCGTTCTTGAAAACATTCTCTGCTCCGTGCTGGATCATTCCAAGCAGATCCTCCTTAGTGTTCCCAATTGTCTGGGAGGTGGCCTTGTTGTTTGTGCGGCCCTGTTGAATCACAAGCTGGTCCAACCGCAATTTTTGCGCTGCACGTTCAAGGACTTTTTCCTCAATGGCGTTCTCAGTAACAAATCTGTAGACTTTGACTTGTTTCTTCTGTCCAATTCTATGCGCTCTATCCATAGCTTGCAGATCGGCCTGCGGATTCCAGTCGGAATCGTACAGAACAACGGCATCGGCGGTGGTCAAATTAATACCCAGACCTCCAGCTCTGGTTGTCAGAAGGAAGACAAACTTCTCTGAGTTTGGTTTGTTGTAATCATCAATAGATTGGATCCGCTCCTCGTGTGCAGTGGATCCGTCGATACGGCAATATTCGTATCCTCTAAAGTAGCAGTAGTCTTCCAAAATGTCCAATAATCTACTCATCTGGGAGAAGATCAAGACCCTCGAGCCTTCGCTCTTGAGCTTCTTAAGAAGTTTGTCCAGGACAATCATCTTGCCACTATTGAAAACCAGATGCTCGTCAGTGGTGAACGGAGGTCCAGGTTCTGCTCCTTCGAACAAATACGGATGGTTGCAACATTTCCGAAGTTGCATCACAATATTGAGCAACCGGGTCTTGCCCTCTCTTTTCCCCACAGCGCCGTTCACTGCATCAATGTCCTTCTCTAGCAAGTTTCTGTACCACTTGACTTGCATTTCAGTCATCCCAACGTACACGTTGGTTTCGATTTTCGGCAAGAGAGACTTCTCCACATCGTTCTTGACTCTTCGCAGCAGGAACGGCGATAGAACTTTGTGCAACTTCTTGACGACCTGGTCCTGGTCCTCCTCACCTTGACTTTCGAACCACTCGTTGAACACCTCGTCGTCTCCAAACACGTCAGGAAGAATGAAGTTGAGCAGCGCCCACAGCTCGTGGAGGTTGTTCTGCAGCGGGGTTCCTGTAATCAAGAGTCTCTGTTTGGAATAGAAGACACGAATGATCTGCGACAGCGCGCTTTCCTCGTTCTTGATTCTGTGAGCCTCATCGATGACAATGTACTCCCACCTGACCTTGCCGAGCTTCGACTTCTCGCGGATGACCATCTCGAAAGAGGTCACAACAACGTCGAAATCGGCCTCCATCAGACGATCACGAATAAGCTCAGCACGTTCTTCTTTGGTACCCTGCAACACAAGAACGTTGACATCCGGGGTCCATTTCGCAAACTCACGCCGCCAGTTGTCCAGCGTCGACTTTGGAACAACCACAATGAACGGGCCGTCAATTCCCTTGTAGTAGCGCAGGAACCCAAGGAAAGAAATGGTCTGGAGCGTCTTACCCAGTCCCATCTCGTCAGCCAGAATTCCTGACAATCGGTTCTCATACAGCGAGATCAGCCAGTTGAGGCCCTGGATCTGGTAGTCGCGAAGTTTTCCCTTGATGTAGTTTGGAGACTCGGTCAGCACTGTGGTCTCCTCCTCGAACTCCTCGTCGTGGATCAGCTCTGCATCTTCCTCCTTCTCGCTCTTCCTGCGACGTCCTCCTGACCCCTTCTTGGACGACTTGGCCGGCGTCTTCTGGGAGTCGATTTGCCGAATCAGGTTCATCAGCTGCTTGTCTTTGGACGCGTTCAAATCAATGAAATGGCGGAACAGATGCGTCAGATTCAACAGGTACTTGAACCGTTTCGTGCTGTCCTCGACATCCTTGAGCCGCTCTGTTTTCGCGTCTTCTTGAAGAAAGAATCTTCTTTTGCGCTCTGCAACAGTTTCCTTCTTGTCAGGCATGGTGAAAGAATTTGCCTCTAGGTAACAACAAGACTTTTCAATCTTTTTTTATTGTTTTGCGGCTGTGCACTTTTCCAAATGCCACAGCCAACAGGAGAGCAGCTGGCGTTTTGGCATGCGGTGTTTACCGAGGTCTCGCTGATCCCTTACGGGTGTGCCACGTCGTACGGCCAGATTGCCCGCCAGATCTACAGGCCGCAGAACGCGCGCCAGGTGGGCATGGCGTTGAAGAACATGGACGGTTATATGCGCTATTTCGACGAGCCCGAGTTTGCGCGGCTGCCCTGGTGGCGCGTGGTCAACTCGCAGGGGGTTATCTCCAAGCGTGAGCGTGCAGACGCCGTGCGCCAGCAGGCGGCCCTGTTGCAGGACGAGGGAGTGGTCGTGTCAGAAAGAGGGGGTGAATTTTTCATTGATCTGCAGGAATACGGCTGGACCAGGGAGCTGAGCGAGAGCAGTGAGAGCAGCGGCGAAGAGTAGCAATACCATTAATTAACAATATATTTACGAATAAACTGACCATATACTACTGCACGTTGACGCGTTGGTACGTCTTGCGCGCGGGCTTGCGACTGTTTTCGTGCCCGGACGGCTTTCTGCGACGGCCCTGGTGTGCGCGCTCGGCGTCGCGCAGCTCGCGCTGCACCCGCGCGCTCTCCTCGGCCCACCACAGCTCAAACCGCTCCTCGTCCTGGATCTCCTCGAACGAGCGTGTCTGCTGGGTGTTCTTCTTCTGCTCGCGCATTTTCTCCTCGAGCAGCACGCTCTCGAACGACGGCACGCCGATCCGCGGCGAAGAGCTGCTCAGGCTGTACGGCTTCGACGGCGTCGTGGGCGAAGAGTTCCACACGCTCGACCCGGTCGGCGAAGGCGCGTGCTGCTTGTCTCTCTTGATTCGCTCGCGCTGCGACAGCCGCGGCATCGCCTTGGAGGACGCCTTGACCATCGGGACGCTGGCCGGGGCCTGCTTCAGGGGCTGCGACTCGGGAGTGCCGTACGACTCGGCCAGAGTCAGCATGGTAGCAGACGAGGACCCGGACGAGTCGCGGTGGACGGTGACCGAGGACTGGCGCGAGCTCGTGGGCGTGGCAGGCGGCGGCGACGGCCGCTTCGACGCGCTGCCCCGCGACCCGGGACGCGGGCTGCCCTTGGACGTGCGGCGTCTGGCCACCACTACGAACTCGTTCTCCGCGTCGCCGTCCTCGATTGCGCTCTCGTTCAGCGTTTCGCGCAGATCGTCGAAGCTGGACACCTGCTGCGCATAAACCACCTTGGACAGCGAGCGCGGCTTTGCGGCGGCCCCAGGCACGTTGGCCTTGCTCTCCTCGATGCGCCGCGCAGACGACCGACGTCTGCGCTCGCCCAGACTCGGCCTCGACGTCGTAGCAGTCTTTTCCAGATCGGGCTTCGCCACGTCCCAGAGCAGCGGGTGGATGAAATGGCCGTTGTACGCATCCAGATCGTTCACGAAATTGTACAGCAGCTCGGCGCTGTACTCCGAAACGGCGTCGCGATGATAGTACTTGAGCGAAGCAAACCATTTCATCGAGTCGTCAACAATGCGCAGAAACGCACTGTCCTCGTCGCGGATCATCTCGCCGTAGCCAGGATCCAGCAGCAGCACATCCAGATTATTGAACATGAACCACAGACAGTTGCTCATCAGCTTGGACGCCTTCATATGGTACGAGTGGCGCAGCAGGGGCTGGACATTGTCGAGAGCAATGAAGTCTTTCATGAGCAGCTGACAGAAGTCGCTGAGCTCGTCGAGCATCAGCTCGTCGGCAGCCTCGACAACGTCCAGTGCCATGTTGAGGAACGAGGCCACGTCGACGATCGAGGTGACATTCTCGAAAAGACGATCGTACGAGACTCCGTACATGTATCTGAGGACGATGTCGAAGACCGACGACGAGATATCGTGCAACGTGAACGAGTCGCAGTCCCAGCGCGCAGAGAACATGGTTTCGAAGTACGCACTGCGTGCGACGAGCAGCGGCCTGAAAACGGTGACGGAACCGTCCTGGAGATGGACTGTAAAGTCGCCGCGAATTTGCCCGAGATCGTGCAGCAGCGGGTTCTGGCATTGGACGCGTCCTAGAGGAGTCACCAGGGCCCACAGCTTGCTCAGACTCTCGAAACAGGTCCTGGACTTGCGCATTTCCGCTGGGAGCTTGCCCAGGCCAAAGTCAGACCACACGTCCAGATATTCATCTGAATACAGCAGATGCAGAGCTACCAGCACTGCAGCGAGAGTGCACTGGCCAGAGACCTCGATTCTGTCAGTCCGGCACGCAACAACGACGCCGTCGCGCTCGAGCAGCGCGTTCGAGGCAATTGCACGCCGCAACGGCTCGCTCCGCAGTTCCAGCACCTCTCTGTGAACGCCAATTTCAACGTCGCCAACAACCACTTTGTAATTGTAGTATTTGGCGAGCGAGAAGTCGTGCAGCGCAAGCCAGTACTCAAGATCTGAAGACTTGAGCATCTCGCGCACAGACTCGTCAGCAACAGGCTCCAGATACTGCGCCGGCTGCGGTGTCTGGGTGGTCCATCTGTTCTGGACCATGGTAGCAAACAGATCGCTCGAGGAAACAGGCTCGTCCTGGACAGTACTCCAGCGTCTGAAAGGCAGGTCTTCATCACGAGGTTCCTCGAATTGGGTCCTGTGCACAAAATCTGCTGTGAAGCTGTCTTCTAAGCTGAGACGCGACTGGTCGACAATAGTGGCCCGCTGCATTCTGCGGTCATCGACAATCTCCGAGAGCGGCGACAGACTGCCAAACTGCTGCAAAATAGGACTTTTTTGCAGCCGATGAGGAATTGCGTCAATGTCGTCTCGAATAAATGCAAACCTGGAAAAAAGTGGATCGGAAACAACACGCACCACCTTGTTCAGTTTGGGGATCTTGTGGAACTTAAATTTGGTGGAAATGTACCCGTGCGATGAGTTGGAGTCCTTGGCAACTGCACGCCGCACTCGCTTGTACGCAGAACCATCCTGAACACAAATAATAATTGACCCGTCGTTGCTCAGATCGACATCCGTGCACCTCAAATGCTCCTTGGAGGCCTTCCAGACAGTCGAGAACTTGACGCTTTTGACGAACCCAGCCTTGTCAGAGCATTTCACATCCATGCTCATCTGCAAAATGTCTCCATTATCAAGCAGCAGCAGACACATCTCTGCACTGGTCTGGGTGATCACTTTACGCACAGCCTTGCGCTGTGACAGCACACGGGGCTGGAACTTGTTGAACGAGGCAGAGTCCAGCTTGTTCAGCAGCGGGGGTGTCACTTTGGCGTGGAATCCATTGAGATAAAAATGTAGCTCGTTCAGGTTGCTGAGCACAAGGGTGAAGTTCTCAGTTGCCGAGACACTGCGAATGTCGCCATAAACAAACGCCAGCCGCTTGGGTGTCGCCTGCACAAGCCCCACACCGTTCTTGCTCGAGATCTTGGATAAGTCTCCTGTAGGGTTGAATCCAAACTGGCCAATATTGAGACCCCAGAAAAAAATATCGTTTTTCGTGTACACGAGCGAGTGGAACTTGGAGCAACTCACTCCCAAAATCCGTGAGCCCACTTTTTTCAGGTCGCCCGTGTTCACCACGCGCGGCGTCAGCGCACACGCCTCTGTCTGGTGCGGAAGCACGTCCACCGGATACCCCAGCTGGCCATACGAATTCAGCCCCCACGAATAAACCATATTAGTGGCAGTGCAGCAAAGGCTGTGGTCGTTGCTGACCGCAACGTGGAGCACGCGCTGATCGTGGAACGTGGGCACAGCCACAAACTGGTCCTGGGGCTGGCCTGAGCCGAGTCCCAGCCGGCCTCGTGTGCCGAGCCCCGAAATAAACAGGTTGGCACACGGCTCTGTGGTGAGCACGATGGTGTGGTTTTTTGACATGGTCAGCTCGCGGATCCGCGGCAGCGACAGACGTTCTGAGAACTTGGGGTACTCAGAGGCATCCGCATACTTGTGCTTGAGTTTGCGCATGTCCACAGACACTAAATGTTCAGACGTATCTGAAATCTCCTTGGAGCCACCAGTCATGATAACATTGGAGCCACCTCTATTGATGTCAAACCAGCGTGGGGTCCCAGTGGCACGGAGAGAGGTCTGGTCTTCAGGATACCGCTTTTCCAAGTTGATCTGGTCGATCCCAGCTTGTTTGAGGTGCTTGTCTTTAGTCTTCTTGGCAAGCTTGCCAACACTAGCAGGCACCCACTTAAGCTTCCGGACATCAATTTCGCTGCTCAACAGATCCAGCGGCGTAAACCCCTCGCGGTCCTTCGCCTGCAGCAGCGACTGTCTCACAGAAAGCAGTCTCTGGGCAATGGTGTAGTTTCTATAAAATATTGCGTAGTGAAGACAGTTCCAATTATTCTCGAGGTCTAATATTGAGATGTTCAAATTTGGGTTCTTGAGCAGTTTCTCCAGCAGGTTTCTCTTGTTGGACAGACACACAACATGTAGCAGTGTGCGTCCGTATATGTCACGTTTTTCTAGCTGTGTCTTCTGCAGCGACGCGAACGAGCTAGCAAACTTCTTTGGCAGCACGTTCGTCTCACTGCCAGACTCGGGCTCCGGAGAAGCCGACTTGGCCTCTTGAGCACTTATTCTCGCTGCGGTAGTGAACTGAATGTTAGACGAGGGAGCACTACCACTTACCTTTAAAACATTACGGGACTCCCGTGTAACTTAAAAATTAGATGCGCATTTGCAATTATTAGAAACACACATCCGTACACCAGACACATGGTGGGTGGGTGTGGGTAGCTGGAAGGAGAGGGGGTGTTGGCGAGGCAGGGGCAGTGATGGTGGGCAGCAAGGCAGCTGGATTGCCGTGCTGGTATGGAAAAGTGGGCTTTTTGACAAGCTCAACTGCTGGCGGTTGATTTTTCGGCCTGGCGAAAAATATTTCAACATGTCTTTTTTCCTGAATCAGAGCCAACTGAGCGGACTCGAGGTGGACCCGCAGCGCATGCAGCTGGCGGAGATCCATTTCGACGCCATGCAAGCGACGCTCAACACGATGAAAAAACAGTGTGCCGTGAAGTGCGTGCCGGACGAGTACGGAGAGAGCGAGCTGAACAAGGGAGAAATGAGCTGTACGGACAGGTGCGTAAAGAAGTTCATGGAGGCGAACAAAATGCTCGGAGAGTATGCACAGGTGGTGCGATTTAATGAAAGAAACCTGGTACACTACGAAGAAATTAAACGGTCGCTGAATAAGAATTAATGATGTATTATGCTGTGGATATGTCGCGCATTTCTATGCTTGTATCGTCGAACAATATGTTGTCGTCGAGGTCGAGGTCGTCTTCGATCAGGAAGCTCTCGTCGATGGCCAACGGGTCTTCGTCAAAAAGGTCATGGAGTACCAGCTGGTCATACGACCACCGACAGTATCTGTCGTGGACGGCGAGCTTTCCAAAGAACTTTGTAGAGTAGAACGCAGCGATTGCTAGCGAGCATCCGCATGTGAGGTCGAAGAAGTAGTGGTGGGTCAGGTACATGGTGCTGAACCATAGCCAGCACACGTACAGGGCCCACAGGGGAGCGAGTCTTGGGAACAGGTAGCTGAGCCAAAGGGCATCCAAACTGGCACACGCAGAGTGCAGAGACGGCAAGGCACCAAAGATGAGTGGCGAGTTTGTGAACGTGCTGGTGTAGAGGTCGATGCCCAAGAGCTGGTCGATTCGCACGAGTCCGCCGGGACTGCCCTTCATGGAGTAGTTGGCCTTGTCGAGACCGTGCAGGACCTTGTACCAGGGCGGTGCCGAGGCGAATAGCAAGTTGGCGACAATGACACCGACTAGGTTCATGTATCCGAACGAGAACGAGAACAAGCGCAGCGTTTTAGGGGGCGCAAACACAAAGATCAGTGCGGCCACCACGAACGGGAGCGAGAAATGGATGAGGCCATAGGGCAGCCAGGCCACGATATCCAGCGGGGTCGAAATGTAGGACGCGAGAATCTGCGAGAGGTTGTCTCCGTAAAGAATTGTCTCCATTGCGGGCAGCACTTTCACAGAAATGGGTGGTCTCAATTCCAACGGGATGTATTTGGAGGAGAAAAATAGAGAGACCCACGCGAGAACGGGCAGCGCATACAGGAAAAACTGCGAGGTGAGCGGCACCAGCAGTAGCAGAGTCAGCATTCCGGGAACAGCAAGCTTAAAAATCCACGACACTGGCAGAATGTACAGCACAAATGCAAACACTATGATGACAATAGTGAAATGTATGTATTGGGCAGCACGTAGTTTTGATTGTTGTAGTTTTTGGATAGTCAGTGCAGGGTTCCAGTCTGTGGAGAGTCGCGGAAGAGCACACGCGGCATCTCTGGACCTCTGGAACTCCTGCAACAGTGTGCGCACAAACATCACCAGGAAAGCTCGGAACAAAGAAAAAAATATAGCCCAGATCGACGCGACAAATTTGGATAAGGTCGATTTTGCAATAAAAAGATAGCACGATTTTATCAGTCACACCATGAATTTAGATTTGAAGGAAGAGCCAGGCGAGCAAAACCCTATTATTTGTAAGTGTTTGTGCTGTTATTCTAACCGGTAGTTGCTCCCAAGACGTACCAGTATGAGAAGTCGCAATTGGAGGTGACCGATCTGGAGAAGGACCCGATCGAGCAGTTTACCAAGTGGTTCAAGCAGGCCTCTGAGGAGTCGAGCGACCCTATTCCTGAGTCGGTGGTGCTATCGACCGCATCGCTGCCGTCGGGCAGGGTGTCTTCTAGGGTGGTGCTTTTCAAGGAGCTGGACCATCGTGGGTTTATCATTTACTCGAATTTCGACACCTCTAAAAAGAACAGAGACATCCAGAGCAATCCGCATGCGGCACTCAACTTTTTTTGGAAAGACCTGCAGCGGCAGGTGCGTGTCGAAGGTATCGTGGAGTTCGTGGACTACCAGACCTCGTCGCGGTACTTCGGGACCCGCCCCCGGGGCTCGAAAATAGGGGCGCATGCCTCGCCGCAGTCGACAAGGCTGGAGTCGCGGGACCAGCTCGAGCAGCAGTACAAGGCGACCGAGGAGCGGTTTGCAGACGCAGAGGACGCGGATATCCCGTGTCCCGAGAAATGGGGCGGGATTCGGATTGTTCCGCTGGAGGTGGAGTTCTGGCAGGGCCGCAAGAGCAGACTCCACGATAGACTGACCTACACGAGGGAGAGCGTCGAGAGCGCCGCGTGGGGGGTGTCGAGACTGGCACCATAAAATAAAGTAGTGCTTGAATTTAACTAGTACTTGAATTTAACTAGTACTTGAATTTAACTTCTACGTATCGACCCTGCTTATTTAGTAAGCTTCTCGGTAGCAGCAGCGAACTCCTGACCTTGGATGAAGGCGATCTCAAGCTCGGTCTTGGATGGCTGTCTAGAACCGTCTGGGCCAGCAATACAGCCAGCACCCCAAGCGGAGCCACCGTGGACCTCCTCGAGGTTGGTGAGTTGAGGGAAGGCCTTGGCGTAGCCCAATGGCACGTAGATCATACCGTGGTGGGCAAGGGTGGACAGGGTGTTGACGGCAGTGACCTCGTTACCTCCGCCGGTACCGGTGGAGACGAAAATACCAGCTGGCTTGTGGTAGAGAGCACCGGAGGCCCAGAGACCACCAGTAGCATCGATGAAAGCCTTGAGCTGGGCAGGCATGTTACCGTATCTGGTTGGGATACCGAACATGATACCATCGTACTCCTTGAGGGCGTCGACAGTGGCAATTGGGAAGTCTGGCTTCTCTGGAGCACTGAGCATCTTCAAGAGGTCGGCAGTGAGAGTCTCAGGAACCTGGAGAATGTCGGCAGAAGAGCCGGCAGCCTCGACACCCTTGGCGACCTCCTTGGCCATGGTGGCGATGTGGTGGTAGAGCGAGTAGACGATAATTGCAATTTTAGCCATGATGAAATTTAATTGGTAACAGCCAAGATGCCAACAGGTTTAAATAGTTTTTCCATGCTCATGTGCTAAAAACGTAATCATTAGTCAAAACCTGTGTCACCAGAAATTTCCGTAATCTGCGCGAAAAAACTTACTAAGCATTAGTGAGCACAGCCGCATATAATTGAAAGCTACTACAACACTCTGGTTGGACACGTTTTTTTATTTGCAACATGACGAAGATTGCCATCATCACCTACTCCATGTACGGCCATATCACCATTCTGGCCGAGGAGATTGTCAAGGGTGTCAAGGAGGCCGGTGCCGAGGCCTCTATTTTCAGAGTCCCAGAGACACTCGATTCCGAGGTTCTTGCGAAGCTCCATGCCCCACCTAAGCCTGAGAGCATTCCGGAGATCACCCAGGACGATTTGGCCGAGTACGATGCTTTCATCATTGGTTACCCAACCAGATTTGGAAACATTCCAGCCCAGGTGTCTGCCTTTTTTGACGGCACTGGTGGTCTCTGGGCCAACGGAACTCTGTACCAGAAGCCTGTTGCCTTCTTCTCGTCCACGGGAACTGGCGGAGGAAAGGAGATGACTATCAGAAACAGCTTGAGTTTCGCTGCTCACCACGGTATGATCTATGTGCCACTGGGATACGCTTCGGCTTTCGGCGAGCTCACAGACTTAGGCGAGATCACCAACGGAGCCTCTGCGTGGGGTTCGGGCACCGTTTCTGGTCCTGACGGGTCCAAATTGCCAACTGCCAACGAGCTCAAGATCTGTTTCGTTCAAGGTACAGAGTTTGCCAAGGTGGCAGCAAAATTCACGGCCACCGAGACTGTCTCAAAGTCCGAGACCACGCCAGTGACAGAGTCAACTACTGAGAGCGTCAAGAAGACCGAGGAGAGCGCCATTGCTGCCAAACCTGTTCCCGAGACCTCCGAAAAGAGCGGCTGCTGCGTTATCATGTAATGCCATAAATACTATGTAGAAATTTAGCGAGCAGTAACTAATATTTGTTTGCCGGCCTTGCGCACTTTAGCGTACTTGATAAGGAACTTTTCTGTCTTCAAGTTCTTGGTGTTGATGCGCTTCACAAACGGCTCGATCTCGTCCAGAGTCCACTCGCGCTTCAGCTTGAAAAGCTCTGAAACTCGCACTGATGCCACAGAGCTGAGGTCTGCCTCGTCAAAGTACCGGATCCGGCCGTTCTCGACAATGCACTTGCCGTGCAGATGCTCGAGCCGGATGTCGGGGTGGTAGTTGAACGGCATGGCCAGTTTCAGGTTGATCATGAACTCGTCCACTTTTTCAGGCCCGCTGCTCATTTTCAGCAGCTGGACTCCAAATACACGCACAATTTTCTCGTGCAAAAAACGTAATTTGGTCTCCTCGGGACGAGTGTACTTGGCCAACACGCTCTCAACAATCTGCGACACGTACTTCTCGTCGTCGTGCTTGGCAATCGCGTCCAGCACGGTGTCTTTCTCGATCGACTGCAAACGCGACATTATATTCATTTCGTCGCCAGCATCGACAAGGTGCTGGATCAGCGCACGCAAAATGGCCGCAAGACAATCGCGAACCAGAACCTCGTGTAGCACGTAGCAGCTGCCGTCGATCTCGACCAAGTTCAGTTCCGGGCGCAGGCGGGCAAACTCGTCTCTGGAGACTGCCGAGTTGGCAAATACCTGCTCCAGATTGGCAGACTTGTGTGCTCCCAGCTGGTGCTGGTCCTGCAGCACGGCCACGTTCTGGACGTTGATCTTGGGCTCGATTGGCGACAGAACCAGCTGGGAGTCGAAGCGGGCATATGCGGTTGCCGAAGAAGCGTGTTGATCAAGCAGAAGAACACAGTTGGAGTGGTTTTTCTGGCGAATCTTGAAGGTGCAAGAGTCGGTGACGAGGACGGGGAAATCTGCAGAATGGGCAGATTTGAGCGAGACCGAGGAGCCCGACTCGATCGCGCGCAGCAGCTCGGGGCCCAGCTCGACCAGACGCAGGCTCTGGGTGCCGGATATCCTGTCGGAAGGTTTCAGGACCGAAAACAGATCCATAATAAAAATTACGCGTACGCGAGTGAAAAATAATTGTAGCTTTTCTATTCTAATTTATGCTTTTCTAGACTTCTGCTTCACAGGCTCAGCCTGGACAGGTCTTGGGGTCTGGGCAGACTTGGACTTCTTTCCGGAAGAAAGATAAACCTGGATGTAGAAGCTGATGAAGAGGAAAAGGTAGGAGGTCAGCAAAAGGTATCCCCATGCAGCGGCACTCTCGGTTCCGTAGCAGTCGCCAACAGTAGGAAACACGCCCTGGAAGTAGTGGAAGGCGTAGTAGGAGTAGGTAGCAAAGTACACGAAGCCGAGATCGATCAGGAACTGGATGATCTGGAATCTGGTGACCCACTCCTTCCACCAGACCTTGATGCCCCTGGCGGCCAGGAAGTAGTACCAGTACATCAGAACGTGCACAGCCAGGTTGAGGGAGATCGGAACCCACTCGACAGAGGTGTGGCCCACCAGCTGGGTGTAGCAGAGCAGGGCAGTTGCTCCGTGGTGGTAGGTGTGGAGGAATCTCAAGGGTTTTCTTCTGAGCACCAGGAACACAGTGTCAAACAACTCGAGGTATTTGGTTAGGTAGTTGAGGTAGTACAGGGTGACCAGTTTGTTTGTGAATGCGCCCGCGTCGCAGATCGCGTAGAAGATGCCGTTGAAGTAAACAAGCGGCACCAACTGCTCCACCACCAGGATGAGCAGAACAAAAGAGATGGCGGTGAGCAGGAAGTTGTGGATCTGGAAGAGCCAGTTGAGCTTGATCGGCTTGGCGTCCAGCTTCGACATGACAAACTGGCCGCCAAAGATCACAAAGTAGTAGAACGCAATCAGACACAGAGCATGGGACCAGTTGGACATAAAAGTGACGTCCGTGACGAATCTGAACTCGGCAGCGTGGTATCCGGCGAGCTTGGCAAAGAAGTGGTCGAAGATGGGCCACAGGTGGACGCCGAAGGGGCGCGAGATGGACGGCTGGGTGTACTCGATGTACGAGGGGAGCTCAAACGGAAGTTCCATTAGTCAGAAAAAAAGGGTGGATGTTTATTTTTTCGCTGGACCGATCGAAAAATCTCGGCTCCATGTGCCTGCGCTCACGTGCCTGCTCTTGCCGCTTTTCTCTCGGCACGGCATCGGATCGGAATCTTCGGGTCGTGCGCCGCCCAAGTGCGATGCCAGGAGCTCACACGGCTGTGTGGACAAATCGCTCATAAAGGTGCGGCTTATGGGGCGGCCGGGACGCCCTCCTGGTCGCGGCTGAACCGAGACACGCGCGCGGTCAACGGCATGCCCCCCCCGTCGCGACACCAGCTGCGTGCTGGTGCTGGCCCCTTCTCCGGTCCCGCGCGCAATTGCGCGCGACTGCGGGTTCCAGCCGTGTTCTGCGGATCCCGTGACTCGGCTAAATTAACTAATCCCGCTCTGACGGCCCGAAAAGCTCTGGCTTGGTCAGGACAAATTTTAGCTAAATATACCTTTTTGCCTCTCTTTAGCATTCGCGCACATGATAGACCCACACCCTGCCAGCGCTCTCCCCATGCTCCCGCCGCTCGCGCCCCCAGACCTCTCGCGCAGTCCCGAGGATCGCAAGCTCAGCAACTCGCAAGGCCCTGTCACCCTCCCTCCGCTCACGGCTTTCCATCCAAACACCATGCGGCAGCCCAGCATCCTGCCCCCATTCTTCAAGCTCGCGGGCAACGAGCCCGTGCTCCCGCCCGTCCCGGTCTCGATGTCCTACTCGTACCTCCCGGTCGCAAGCTCGGCTCTCCCACCTCCAGATCCACCCAGAACAAGCACTTTCCCCAAACGCAAATCCACACAATCCCACTCGCAGCCCCGCAAGAAGCGCGAGTGCCCCATCTGCCATAACATGTTCAGCAACCTCACCACTCACCGCGCAATCCACCTCGCAGACTCCAAGCCCTACGCCTGCCAAACTTGCTCCCGGTCGTTCCGACGACTCAACGACCTGCTCCGGCACGAAAAATGCCATCTGGCCACGCTCGGAGAGGCAGTTTACGAGTGTCCGTTCTATAAAGCCAGCCACGTCGCCAACGCAGACTCGTGCCACCACTCGGGTCACTTCACCAGATGCGACACGTACAAAAACCACCTCAAGGCGATCCATTTCCGGTACCCGCCAAACACCCCCAAGGGCGACCGCGCCAAGGTCAGCGGCAGCTGCAAGGCGTGCGGCCAGCCGTTTGCCAGCGTCCAGGACTGGCTCGCAGCCCACATCGACGAAGGCGCGTGTCCGCTACTGAAATAATGCATTTAAACGAATTATGGATCCTAGTCCTCCTTGTAGTCGTCCGGGTTCAGCTGCGGCACAAACTCGACAAAGTCCGCAATGTGCTCCGCCTGGAACAGCACGCTGTCTGCGCCAGAATTCTCGCTCTCCACAGAAATCCTGAGATCGCACCTCGGAACCCGAACTAGCACAAATAACACCAAAAAACACACCCCGGCCACGTACACCATCGTAATCAGCGAGCTCAGAAACTGGTACAGCAGCTGGATGTAGTGGCGGTTCATCCACCCCCCAGAAATAGCCAGTCCGCCAACATTGGCTATATTTTTGTCTGCAAACAGCCCGCACAGCAAGTTCCCCAGAATTCCCCCAACAAGATGAATCCCCACGTCCAGCGAGTCGTCGATCTTCAGCCAGTACTTGAGCCGCGTACCCCAATTGCACCCCAGCCCGCTCACCACCCCAATCACAAAGCTCGACCAGAAACTCACATAGGCGGTGCAAGGTGTGATTGCAATCAGTCCTGCCACGCACCCAGAGCACAGCCCCACGATCGACACTTTGCCCGTTCGGTGGTACAGACAGTCCATGCCCATCCAGCTGAGTCCCGCGAGGCTCATTGCGGTGAACGTGTTGGTCAAAATAATTCCAGAAAGTGTGTTCACTGTGAACAGAGAGCCGCAATTGAACCCAATCCACCCAATGCAAATTAGAACGGTGCCGCAAACCACCATTCCCAGATTGCTGGAACGGTACTCGACAAGACTGCGCTCGTCACGATACCCCAGAAACCAGGAATAGGTCAGCGCAGTGGTCCCGGAAACAATGTGGACTGCGTGGCCACCCGCGAAGTCCAGCACCTCGAATTTTTTGTGCATCCACCCGTTCGAGTTCCAAATCCAGTACGCAACAGGACAATACACCAGAAATAGCCAAACCACCAGAAAGATCAGCGCGGGCTCGAGCCGGCCGCGCTCGGCCAGACACCCCATCGAAATGACTGCAGAAATGCATGCGAAAAAGCCGTGGAACGTGGCATATACCAGTCCAACTAGTCCCGTGGAACTGTCCCCATGTCGTGCGTTCGGATACACTATCACGTCAGCTAGGTCTTTGAGGCCCACATGCTTGAAGTCAGCAAGATATCCGGAGCTACCAGTCGGTGAAAAGGATAGTGTATACCCAAAACAAAGCCATAATATCAATATCTGTAATGTCACAAGCACAGGGAAGCTCAACTGTTGGAAAGCGGCCTTCCTCTGTGTCAGACCCGAATAAAAAAGCGCTATACCCAAAATGAGAAATATGAGTAGTCCGACATTAAGCAGTGTGAAGGCGGAGTTCAAAGCGACTGAGACCTCGACGTTGGTGTCCAAGATCTCGGTTGTCATGTCAAAAAACAAGAAAAAAAATTGACGGTTTTTTGAATAAAAAAATGGTTCCTAGCAGGATCGAACTGCTGATCCCCGCGTTATTAGCACGATGCCTTAACCAACTGGGCCAAGGAACCTGGAACACTTTGAAACACAGACAGATCGACCATGTGCCTCCACAGGTCGTGTGCACAGCATCTCGCTTATTGTGTCCACAAAACAGGGTTTCTGGGGAAACAATGCGTAAATCGGCCGCATATCTCTCCACTCAAAGTCGAGACCGCATCACGCATATTTTTAGCAAAAAAGCTTCTCGTATCCATATTGTCATAACTTCCCCCCACGCGTGCATTTTTTACCCCACCAACCTTTATTCTTCCGCCGCTCGGAAAAAAGTCTTGTTGTGGGTCTATCCTTTGCAAATGGAACCTCTTCCTGACTACCACGATCCAGCGGATCCCCCCGCGTATTCGCCGTCCATCCATCATCTATCTCTCAACTTTGTTTATCACGAGACCACGCTCAATAAAAGGAGATTTTCCTCTTTCGAGCCTGTCGTGATCGAGATAAACTCAACTCAACTCAACATCTACAGTCTGCGGTCAGAGTATCGCAAGTTTGCCAAAATGTACTTTAATAAACTTCTGCCAGAATACATCGATCCAGAGCTCAACATCAAGTCGACACGCGCAACTCATCAACAGTTTGCCGATTGGCTCGAGACCAAAGCGCCACCTGAAAAGATCCCGGGCATGCGTGCCCTCCGCAGGCTGTCAATTCGGCGACGCGAAAAGGAAATCGATCTTTCAGTGCTCGAGATCGGTTCTAAAAGTTGCAAATTGGTGCACCAATTATTGCTGCATAGACCAGATTTGAAGAAAATCACTACTGGAGAGTCTGCAGACCTCGACGATTCTCTCAAAAATATAAGC
The DNA here is from genome assembly GCA_030578415.1 of Ogataea chonburiensis. Taxonomy (NCBI): domain Eukaryota; kingdom Fungi; phylum Ascomycota; class Pichiomycetes; order Pichiales; family Pichiaceae; genus Ogataea; species Ogataea chonburiensis. The sequence goes on along the minus strand of JAJMRU010000002.1, from coordinate 112,484 downwards.
AGCCAACGCATGTTTTCATTCTCCCTACAGGAGCTGGTCAGGTTTGGAAATGCGTCTGACTTTCCGTTCAAGCCTTTCACCTTGCGACTGCTGTTTCCTCAAGACCAGTTCCTACTCACCTCATACAATTCGGGTATTTTTGTGGAATTATATTATAAATTGAATATCGCAAAAGAGCTATCTTTGGACCTCGAACTGCGTACCGAACTTCCATTGGACCACTCGATTCCACGTCGTCGGCGTTCTGGACGCACAACACGGTCTTCCAGCATCAATACCACAACGTCAGAAAGGAGTATAGATAGCATGGATGACACTAACGAATCTGTGTTTTCCGTGCCAATCAGCTATCAAAACACACAGTGTTCCGAATGTTCCTCTGGAGAGCCGTCGGAGCTTGTGAAACCAAAGCAAGTTGCACATTTCTCGAAAAATGTGGAACGATACAAAGAGCTCGTGTTTACGATTCGGTGTATGCGCGGATTGCGGAGCTGTGCTTAATTTCCCAGACACGATTTGAAAGCGGCTGTGAGATTCTGGAGAGAAATGGTTTCGTCGATGACCTGCAACTCCTGCAGCGTGGTTTCCAGCAACCGAAGATGGGCGTTGTCGTCTTCTAGGAAAAGACAGTCGAGTCCCAAGTCAGTTTCAAGCATGAGGTTTTGCGGGCTGAGCAGCGGCGTGCTGTTCACCACGAACGTTCTATATCTGTCAAGATTGAGCACCTTGCTGATGCTCAATCGCACGCGGGGGTATTTTTTGAGCCAAAGTCGCAGCTGATCAACAGACCCGCTGTAGCTGTGCAGACTGACGAGATCTGGCAAGGTTATATTTTGCGAGACCAGCTCAAACAGTTTTCCATGACACCCCACGCAATGCAGACTGACTGGTTTCTCAAGACGCTGTGCCAGTTGCAGAAACTGTTCAAGAATGGCTGTCTGGTGGCTCATGGCAACACGACACGGACTCAGACCGCGGGACTCTTTGTGGCCTATGAATCCTGTATTCGGTACGCGGAACGCCTTATCCAGTCCGATTTCGCCAATTGCGCCCCCGTGCTCGAGGTATTTTTCAATCTGCACTAGATGTGTTTGTAGATTAATTGGCATTGGTAAAATTTCCAGTAGCTCCTCTGATGGGGGAGGTACCAAGATATTTTGATAATGCTGAATGCGCTCGTCTTCTGTACACACTGGTCTCAACGAAAACAAATGACTGAACCAGGGATGGACACCGTACGATGGGGAGATTGCTGGTATTTGTTTTGCGAGACTGTACACCATATGAACATCAATGTGATTGGTGGACATGAGGTTGAACAGGGGCACGGACACGTCAGCGAACTGGATCTCGAGGTGCTTGGCGAGCTCTTTAAATGCGAGCTCGTCGATTGCGGGCGACAAATGGCAGTGGGCGTCGTGCAGATGCGCGTTACCACGACAATAATTCATTGATCATTATTTTATTTAATTTTATTTAATTTGCACCTCCACGAGACTTTCTAGCTTTTGCATGAAAATGTCCGCACGGGTCTTGGAATCCCAGGCATCGGTGCAGGTGAGTGTGACGGTTGTTTCGTCAGGAGACTCCGGCTGGAGCTCGCTCTTGACAGAGAAACGCACAGCATTTCTAGGAGGTGCAATGATGTCCTCGAACAGAGGGTCTGTCAGGTCGGACTTGGGGCCCAGACTGGCGCTGTAGGCAGCCTGTTCGGCCTTTTCGAGCAGCTCGGCAATGTCGCCGCCAACCGAAAAGGTCTTCGAGACTATCACGGCCTGTTTCTTAGGCTTTTCTGGTTTAGCAGCCGCTTTAGGAGCAGGCAGTTCTCTGAGCTCGATATTCGACAAATCCAGGTGAGAGTTCGATTCCACATACGACGCAATGGCGGCGTTGCTGCTGGCATCGATCTCGCCCAAATATGCTCTGACATCGCCGCGCAAGATGCGGCCTTTAGGACCGGTGGCTGCAATTTTCGAAAGGGCCTCCTCCTTGGAGATGCCATGCGCATGCAGCAGCAGCTCGACCGACGGCAAGAAGGTCTGTGCCGGGTTTGCAGAGCCGGCAGGCACCGTGGCAGCAGGCTTTTTAGCAGCAGGCGCAGGCTGCTCAGGCTCGGGGGCCGCAGCAGCAGACTCTCCCGCGGTCTCCACCTCGGGGAATTTCAGCTCGGCCAGATTGTCCTCCGGCTCGGCCAAAAAGGCGATCGGCACACCCACCTTGATCTCCTTGTCGCCGTCCTGCTTGAGAATTTTGGCCATCACACCATCGTCCTGTGCCTCCACTGCAATCGTCGCCTTGTCAGTCTCCACCTCCAAAAGCACGTCGCCCGCCGCAAACTTGTCGCCCTCTTTCACTTTCCACGACACAATGCCGCCCTCCTCCATCGTGGGCGACATGGCAGGCATGCCAAAGACAGTAACGTCACGGTTTAACAGAGTCTGATGGAACGCTGAGAGTTAGTATTTGGCAAATTAACAAGACTCACCTCTTGCACACACCCGGCGGAGCTGTCCACGCACAGGGAATTTCAATGAAGCTCTCAACATGGCGTACGGCACTAGCAATAACAGGTATTTATCAGTCCATCAGTAATCCGGGAATGAAAAATCCGCCCAGGGCCGCGTCGGTCGGCGCGTCGGCGTGCACAGCCGTTGGAATTTTTTATTTGCAAAAAAAATTTCAATAAAGTATGGCCAAGAGAAAGCTGAAGAGATCTGTTGAGGAGCGCCATGCGAAGCGCCAGAAGGACGAGGACGCAAAGCTGAGCGCCGGCGTGTTTGGCGGGTACGATGGTGAGAGCGATGTGTCGCTTGACGAGGATCAGGAGCAGGACTACGAGCTCAGGCCCAGACAGTTTAAGGAGCAGCAGGATCTCGAGGAACGGCTGCCTATCAGGGCTCTGGATGGTACATTTAAGCGTGTTCTTGCTGCCAAGGAGAAGAAGGAGCCCGAGCCGAGCGAGGACGAGCAGTCTGAGCAGCCAGAAGACGACCAGGCCGGGTCTGATTCTGAGTCTTCTGATTCTGATTCCGAGCTGAGCCCGCAGGAAAAGCTGATCAAAACCAAGGAGGAGATTGCTGCGATTGCCGAAAAGATCATGGAGGATCCCGAGGAGCACATCAAGCTTTTGGCTCGTCTGCGGCGTATGATGAAGTCGAGAAACCCCAACACAGCCAAGCTGTCGCTACTGGCTGCAGTTCCGATTTTCAAAAGTATTGCTCCTGGATACCGGATCCGGCCGCTGAGCGAGATTGAGAAGGCCCAGAAGGTGGGGCGGGACGTGGCGAAGCTGCGGTTTTTCGAAGAGACTCTCGTTTTCGAGTACAAGCAGTACGTGGACTTTCTGGTGCAGAAATCCAGAGTTGTCTCTACGACTCCGAACGTTTCCGCGTTGGATGTGCAGCTGGGCGCGCTGGCCAACAATGCTGCGTGCGAATTGGCGCTGGCTCTGCGGTTTTTCAATTACAGGAGAGACTTGTTCCAAATTATCGTTCGCAGAGCAATTAGAAAGCCTGCTACTGAAAAGGAATTTGTGCTGTTTGAGAAAAGCGTGGCGACCATTGAAGAGCTGTTTAAGGAAGACGAGTCGCGCGGCGACATCTCGCTGGACCTGGGGACGCTGCTGGCGCGTTTGATTCGCGCTCGCGACTTCAAAGTCGACGAGAGCGTGGTGAACGTTTTTCTGGCCCTGAGCATTTTGGACGACTACAATCCAAACGCGGGCGAGCACGAGGACAAGCTCAAGCTCAAGAAGAAGGACCGGGTCCATTTGAGCAAGAAAGAGCGCAAACAGCGCAAGGAGCGCAAACTGATCGAAAAAGAGCTGCAGGCCGCAGAACAGGCTGTCAGTGCGGAGGAAAGAGAACGCAACCAGGCACAAGTGCTGAAACTACTCGTGACGCTATATTTGGAAGTACTTAGAGCAAGACCGGAACAGCTGATGGCGCCGGTGCTCGAGGGACTGGCCAAGTACGGACACCAAGTGAACGTGGACCTGATCGGCGACTTTCTGCAGATTCTGCGAGAGATCTGCGAAAACATGCTCGACTCGGTCAGCTCCGAGGCCAACTACTCGAGCACCACGATCCGCCAGATCCTGCTCGCCATTGTGACTGCCTTCTCGCTCACAGCTAACCTGCCCACCAAGAAGATCTCGGTCGACCTCAACAAGTTCGTGCAGTACCTGTACACGCTGCTGCCGACGCTGGCCCTTGACACAGACATCGAGTTCTCCCATAAAACGCTGCGACTGGTGGACCCGTTGTCCACCACCATGACGAGACCCAACGTCAACATTGCAACCAAGTCCGAGTTGCTGCTTCGGTGTCTCGATTACATTTTCTTCAACTCCAAGTCGGGCTCCGGCAAGCGGTCGCTCGCCTTCGCCAAACGCATCTATTCGGCACTGCTCCAGCTGCCAGAGAAGTCCAGTATTGCCGGCCTCAAGTTCCTGGACAAGCTGATGGCCAGATACGACGACATCAAGGGCCTGTACAGCACCGAGGACCGCATCCAGAACGGAGTCTACCACCCCGACATGGAGAACCTCGAGCTGGCAAACGCGGACGTGGCTGTCCTCTGGGAAAACGTCCTGCTCGAATCGCATTACTGCCCAACAGTCGTCACCGGCACCCGGGCCGTCATGAAGAAGGCCAAATGAGTCACATCTGCACCTGCGGGGTCTGCTCCACCTCGTACACCTCGACGACCTCGTCGTTCTTCATTGCATCGCTGCTGGTGAACCCAACGCCGTCCATATCGAACTCGACACTCCCATCCTCAAATAGAAATTCAAGGTCATTGTCATTTTCGTAGAACTTGGGCTCCTTGAACTCGTAGTTCTGGTGGTTCTGGAACCAGTTTGTCTTCTTGGTAGGCACCGAAGTAGAAACAATCGGAGTCATCACCCTGATCGGTCTGCTTCCCGCAGAGTGTGTGTGGATATACTTGCCCTGCTCGGCCACCAGCGGTCTCTTGGCAGGCGCTCCGGACGCCAGCACGGACGAGTGCGAGTTCCGGCGCTGGTGCGGAGGAATGTACTTGTCGTACGTCGTGGCAGACGTCAAGTTGGACCCAAACGAAGAGAAGTTGTTGGAAAACGTCGTCGTGATCGAGGTGTCTCGCGAGTTCTGGGGCTCTGCAGAGTCCTTGAGAGAAATGTCGCGCAGCTGTTTCGACAAACTGCTCAGCACCGACGGGTACGACGTGGTCAGCTCCTTCTTGGCCTCCGCCATCCTCAGCACGCTCTTCGACTTGCGGCCCTTCGTCTCGCCCTCCTCGAACAGGAACAGATCGTCGTCGCCACTGTTTTTCTCGTCCTCAGACTCAAACACCTTGTCATCGCTCTCCACCCGCGGAGATGGCCGCAGATTTGGAGGAATATACTTCCCGGAATTGGTCACAAGACTGCGTGGCTTCATGCCCCCACTCGAGTGCACCGAGGACTGGTAATGGTCGCCGTGGCTCGCGGGAGTGGCAGGAGCAGCCATGCCAAACGACTTCGAAAGCTTGTGGTGCGACTCGTGCACGTCGCGCGACCTTCTCTGCGTGTGGCGAGACCGGTGGTGGTCGCGTCCGTTGTAGTTGCGCGGCTTTCTCTTCTTCCACGCCCGGTTCTTGTGGTTGGCGTTGTGCCTATAGAACCGGTTGTTCTCCGAGTTTGTCCGTGGCTGCTGCGGCTTCGGCTTCTGCGCCCGCTCCATGTAGTGGTTGAAGACAGTGCGCGGAGTGAAGTAGTCGGCACGCTTGAACGACTCGTCTGTGAGCTGCGAGTGGTTCTGCTGGATGGTGACCCGCTTGTTGAATCTGCCGTTGTGAGACTTGTGTCTGATGCTGTGCAGATTCGGGATGTTGAGCGGCTTGCGCGGTTGCCCTGCCCTGTGCTTGGCGCGTGGCAGAGAAAGAACAGGCTCTGCAGCCGTCTTGGCCCCCTCCTTCTCGTTCTCCTTGTCGGAGGAGCCACTCACAACCTGCTCCTCCTCGGTCGGCTTCTCCTCGATAACGTCTGCCTCGTCGTCCTCAAACTCAAAGTCGCAAGTCAGATGCTCCACCTTAAGAAGCGAGTCCTTCATAGACTCGAGGTCTCTGTTGTTGGGATCGATAGTCAAGCTGGATCTCAAGACAGAAAACAGGTCGTAGCTCATCGAGGGGAAAATGTCAAATAGAGTCTCTCTATTTGCTGCAAAATGCAAAAAAAGCGTGTCCTTGGAGCACGCCGAGTTGAATGGTGACTTGCCAAACACAATGTTCAACAGACAGATTCCAAGCGACCAAATGTCCACCTTGTCGGCACTGTACGTGTCGATGTCCTTGTGGTCGAGGAGTTCTGGGGCCATGTAGCGCTCCGATCCCACGTCGAAGTCGGTGCAGTACTTCTCGTCGGTGGCCAGACCGAAATCGGTCAGCTTGATAGACCAGTCCTCGTAAATCAAAATGTTCTCGGGCTTGATGTCACGATGGTACACGCCCATGCTATGGCAGTAGTCCACAGCACTCAACAGCTGCATGAACACATCAACCACGTCTCGCGTGGAGGCAGGAGCAACCCCCATCTGAATAGAGTCGTGCAGATCTCCCCTGGACGCATACTCAAACACAATGTAGCTGTCGAAACAGTCAAGCAACTCGGTAATGTTCGGATGGTGGGAGACGCGTTTCAGCATGTTTATCTCCCTCTGCGTCTCTCTAAGTACCAGAGACTTGCTGATCGTCTGCTCGTCCTCCTCCTCGGCAAACGTGAAATCGCTAATACACGTGGTATTGTACTTTAATGCAACCAATCGGTTGTCATTCTGAACATCTTTGGCAAGAGAAACTATGCCAAATGAGCCCTCGCTGATGTCCTTGACTTTCAAGTAGCGCGCGTTCAACAAACCGCCGTTCACGTATTCTCTGTATTCAAAACTCATAGTAAACCGTAAACCCAAAAAACCCTTATATCCTATTCTGAAATGCAATAAATATGTGTCATAAACGTTATTCCTCGGTGGTGATGGCTGTTTGTTTGTATCCAGGTTTTGCAGTCAAAGTGTTTTGTCTTTTAATAACACCCCTGGTTGCCTGAACGCCTTTGTGTATTTCCAACAAATCAGAAGCTTCTGTTCGGAGAAACTTTCACAATCACAATGTTCACAGTCAAAGATACTTGATGCCGCTTGTTACTACCTAATCGTCACACTTGGAATTCTATTTTCATAAGGAATCACAGATACTGATTTGTTCGAATTTGGAATCTCATAGAATTCAACAGATTGGCCTAAATTTCCCCCCACACCCCTACACCACCACCCGGCCTGGCCGCCTTTTTTCCCTCGTTCCCGCATTTTGCCTTTTTGGGATTACCGAAATAAGACAGATCTTCAAGCAAATTATACACTTCCTAAAACTATGTTTCTCTCAGTCTTCGTTCTCGTCTGAGTTCTGGCTCTTGGATGGCTCAAACCCAATCGACCCATTCATTTCCGGAGAACTCCGCGACCCAGTATCAGAGCCTGACATGTTCACCTCTGCCAGCCCTTTTGGTGTCAACGGAGTGGAAACCTGGTTCATAGGAGCCTGCCACCCATCCAAGTCATTAGAGTCCTCGAACTCTTTCGACAAGCTCTTCGTGTCCGAATTGTCGCTGGCATCGCTGTATGCCTCTCCGTTCTCGTCGTACAAACTGTCCAAATCCAAGTGCTGAAGAGAAGGGTTCATCAATTTCTGTTTGCCTCTGACCTTGACGTTCTTGACAACGCGCCCTGCATTGATTGCTAGTCCTTTTTCTCTCACGAGAATACTCTTTGGAATGGACTTAGCACCTCTGGCAGGATGAACGCGCTGCAACCCGCTGGCCGAGTCTGTAGTTGTGTCCTTCAATTTGGCACCGTTCGCGGATGACACTGGCGGCGCCGACGCATCCGCTGGCGGGAATCCCTTCGACGAGCTGAAGTACTGGAAGACTGGAGATTGATACATAGCCGCGGACAGAGGCTGCGAGATCATCGAAGGGAAGTCGGAGTAATAGGGAGAAGGGCCGTACAACCCGTAAGGATAGTGGCCCGCTGATGGCAACGGCAACACAGCCTGGCGCTGTCCGGACTCGAAATCCGCATCCATTATTGGCGTATAACTCGCCTGGAGTGGCTGGAGACTCATGAGCACCTGCGGGGTGTTCTTCGAGTCCTCCCTGTCGCTACTTCCAGAGTGCGACTGGGATTTCGATTCCCCAGCAGGGTTGCTTCCGTTGGCCAGGGTGGTAGGTGATGGCATCAGCTGTAGCGTATGCTGATGAGATATTGGATATGCATATGCAGTCGTGTTTTGCATAGCACTGTTCGCGTGGGCGAAGGTGGCGCTTTTGGGAGTAGCAGAGCGCAGTGCAGCACTTGCGGCTCTTGGTGTCATGCGCAAACTCATGGGGTTCGTGGAAGAAAGTGGTCCCCCTGATGCAATTCGTTGCTGTTGGGTCCCGTACATAACAGGTACCACAGGGGTAGCTTGGTCAAGTAAATAGTCGTCCATAAAATAATGTCTAGCTGGGGAAGCAGTGTATAACATAGGGTCCATATATGAAGAAGGATGATGTCCGTAACTGATATAGTTTGTGTCCTGCAAAGAGCCATAGTGGTAGTTGTCAAGTCCGGATGATTCGGCTGGCAAGAAGTCTAGAGGGAAGTCGTCATCGTCTGTGACTGACTCCTCCTTGATGGGGTTGCGCTTATCGACTGGGTTCGTGTCGCCAATTGGACTTTGCACTACCTGCTCCACATTTTGATGACTGTCTGCATCGTAGATCTCTCCTGTTCTTAATCCACCTCCTTTATCAAGGTGCTGAATGATCTGATCGGCCAATGGCTTGGAGTGGTTGAACCTGAGAGAGAGTGATGGTTCGCAAACAGCTTTGGTTGTGGCTGGCTGGTTCGCGTTCTCTTTTTTCAAGTCTCGTTCGAGAGCTTCGGCAAAGAGCTTGTCATGGGGAACACTGAACCAGAAGAACACTTTCTGTTTCTTCTGGGTCCGTAAACATTGATTTTTGTGCAAGAACTTGAGAAAAGGGGACCTTGGGTTTTCTAGCACAGCATCCGAGCCGCACTTGAGTGCACGTAGATCGCTAAAGATCCCTTCCTCAAACTTCTTGCGATCAATGATGGTTCGTCCAAAGTGATGGATCTTGTATGCTATACAGCGCACAATGTCAGTTCCGGTAATAAAGTACAGATTATTCCAGTACACGCAAGACACAAACCCCTCCTCCTTGTTGAGGAAGTATCGTCTGATGACTTGATTCTCATGCCAATTGACTGGCGCAGTAGCCAGAAAGAACTTGAGGTCGTCAATCAGTCTCAGCGAGTCCTCCACCGATGTCGTAGAGATGTCGGAAAGGCGGTTTTGTTTGTGAGATGCGGGAACTTCATCCAAAACTCTCCCATTTGCCGTCTCTGCCATGGTAAGTGAATGTGGTTTGAAGCTAAAGGAGTAAATTGGTCTCTAGCCCACAGGGTTGTAGCAGAATGTCCAGTTTTTGGTGTAAATTCTTCAATGTAACTTGAGTATCTCCACCAGGATGTGTCAGATACTTTATATCATTGTTTCAAAATTGGCCTCTAAGCTTGTCACTTAATTTTGTGTTGGTCTAGTAATTTTCTGTCTGTGAAAGGAACCTGATAATGCGGTCGAACAAATTGGGATGAATTAGTTTGCAGTGTGGTAGGCGTGCGATATACTTTTTTGTGGAAATGTGCTGCATTTCATTTGAAACATACTTGAAGCACAGTCAATAAGGAGCCGAGCTGGCATTGCGCAGTTACAAATCTCGCTCTACTGTTTTGTGCAGATCCGCTCGTGCGTCACTGATCTGAGAGATCGGAATTAAAGTTAAATTGATTACCCCATCTCGACATATGAGACACCAGGCTGTCATCTTTGCCTCTGGTGCATTGTGGTTACACATCATGGATAATTGAGCTGAATAATAGCTATTTACAGAATCAATAGGCAAATTCCGGAAAAAGGTATTCGTCTCCGCACTTCACTTACACCACAAATTCACGTTAACCTGCATCTAGTATAGAGCACACATACACATTACCGCCATATGGCAGAGGCCATTATGATACCGCCGAAGCGGGCAAGGCGGCAGGCGTTTTATGCTTCTGTTCTATCGGGGCCTCTTTCTCCCTCGTTATCTCGTCCTTTATCACACGTTTCCAATCCGCGTACTTCCGGCTGTAGAGTTCCATGTGCCAGTTCTTCCACACCTGCCGCCCGTAAGCACTCCCTTTAAGTCCCTCGCGATTCTCAAAAAAGATTTTCGCAATACGGTCCTTGTACATATTGAGCCCGTACGTGAAATCCCAGAGCCGGTCTGCCACATGCGAGCCTGTAGAGTGGGAAGCAATGTCAATAACAATTTCTGTCATTTTGTTCAGCAGCTTCTTCCGCGCAATCGTATCCACATCCCGCTGCAGACAACTCTCCACAACATGAGAGAACACCCCGTGCTTGCAAAGCAAGCACAGCCGTTCATTTTCCATCTGCGTAAGCGCTTCCACGCCACCAATTAGGAAGTTCTTATCGTACGCAACAAGCTTCTCGAGAAATAGCGCTCTTCGACGCTCGTCAGCTGTCGGCCAATCATCTCGTGTGTTTCCCAACGTGGACTCCGAGAGACGTAAAACGCTCTCCAAAATGTCAGACCCGTCTCCGAGCCGGAAAAAGCTTTCAAACTTGCTGACAATCTCCGATTTCAAATAATCTCCTCTTTCCTGCGAGCAGTCCATTATTGCTTGGCCAAAGTCAAATCCGTTCACAATCAGCTCGTTCATATGCGGCACCAACTCGTCCAGCAGCTCCTTCTGGTCTGCAGGCTTGAGTTTCTTCATCATCCCACGAACCACATATGCTCCTGTTGTTTCTCTTTTGGCCAATTTTAGAACTCTCGACTTCATATACAATTGGTAAAGACGCTCCACATTTTTGTGTCTCTGTGTAGTGATGACAGTCTCGAGGAAATGCGACCCGACAGCGTCCGAAAGCAAATACTCGACAAATGCCTCCTCCTGCGCATCCGGCTCGTCGCCTGCCTGGCCAAATATCTTGCACCACAGAGTGCGGTCTTTATCAACAATACCTTCGAGCTGGACCAGCAGTTGGACCACCGGCGACCCCAGCTTGTCGATAGCAAGCTCTCTCAAGCTTTTGGTCTCGTGGCGCTCGTTGACCAGCTTCAAAATGTCGCTCAGCTCGTCTTTGAAGTGCGATGGTGTCATGTATGCACGTTTGTAGTCCTCATTATCCTTGATCTCAATCATCTTGCGCGCAATCTTGGACTTTTTAGAGCGCAGAATCGAGTTCGACTCCACTGACGACGGCAACTGCTTGCCTCCCAGAATCAGCAGAATCACCCGCATCACGTGCGAGGCGTATCTGTGCACCATCAGCTTTTCCAGCTGCGGCTTCAGCTCGCTCAAAAGAAATAGCAACATGTTCTCCATAGAAACAAACTCCTCTTCGTCGTCCTCGATCTCTGGCTCCGACGAAAGCTGTTTCTCGACAAACATGGCCATCCTCACAAGGTACGTCTCGACAACGTGAGAGGAGTACTTTTGCGAGCACAATTGCACGAAATGGCCGTTGAAGGCATTGAACAGCTGCTTCATCTGAGCCTCTGTGGCAACCAGAACCATTCTTTCCACAAGCTTGGAGCAGATCTGGTTCGTCACCATTTTCAGCTCCTTGCCCTTGGACTCCTCGTAAACGCTGGAAACAAACGCCTCGCGTTCCTCGGTAGTAGTGAATGCATTGATATTCAGTGTGGACTCTGCCTGTTTGAAGTATTCCAGCTCGATCGAGTCCAAAAGACCAAAAAACGGAGTCACCTCCTGTTCTCTCGTCTCCTCAAGTGCCAGATGCTCGACTTTCGCCTCCTTTTGCTTCTCCCGTCTTCCTCTAGCTTTACCCATGGATCTAAAACTTTTTCTGAATTTTTTTACAATTTTTTTTTGCACATAACGTAATCAGCTTGCGAAAAAACCCAATATTGTTTTCTTAGTCTTCCATGGATGATCCTGAATTTGCCCCCTCGCCTGAACACTCTGCCGAAGAGGACCACGACGACAACAAGAAGGGCCCGGACGCGCTGAAGGGCGCCAATGGTGGGTACTCGTGGGAAGACAGATACAGACGGTCCTGGGATATTGTCCAGGAGGACGAGAGTGGCAGTATAGAGTCGATTGTTTCTGGGCTTGTGGAGTCGCAGAAAAAACGGTATCTGAAGAACAGCACGCCGTTCCAGCGAGGCATCATAAGAACGATGGTCTTGGTGCTGGACTTTTCCAATGTCATGACTGAGAAGGATTTCAGGCCCAATAGATCCTCTGTCATGATATCCAACGCAATCGACTTTGTTGGCGAGTTCTTTGACCAGAACCCGATATCCCAGCTGAGCATTGTCATTATGCGCAATGGCCTGGCCCAGCTGGTGTCCGAGGTGAGCGGGAACCCGCACGACCATGTGGAAGCCCTAAAGAACATTCGCAAGCTGGAGCCCCAGGGGTATCCTTCTCTTCAGAACGCACTGGAAATGTGTCGTGGACTGCTGCTGCACGTGGCATCGCACTGTACGCGCGAGGTGCTCGTGATTTTTGGCGCGCTATTCACGTCAGACCCTGGCAACATCCATACTACAATCCAGGACCTTGTCAGAGAGAAGATCACGGTCCGGGTGATCGGGCTCACTGCCCAGGTCGCCGTGTGCCAGGAGCTGTGTCGACTCACCAACTACGGAGACCTCAAAAACTCGTACCATGTGGTGCTGTACGAGCAGCACTTCAAGGACCTCTTCCTCGACGCCGTCACCCCCCTGGCAGTCACCAAAGTTGAGTCGCAGAAAACAGACGGGTTCACGCTCGTCAAGATGGGGTTTCCGTCGCGCGTGAGCGACAACCAGCCCACGTTCTGCTCGTGCCACTCCAAGGCAGTCTACGGTGGCTACATCTGTCCCAACTGCAAGAGCAAGGTGTGCGTGCTTCCTACAGTGTGTCCGTGCTGCGACCTGATGCTGATTCTGTCTACACATCTCGCTCGGTCGTACCATCATCTGTTCCCGCTCAAGCTGTTCTCCGAGGTGCCTGTCGCAGACACATACTCTGCCACGCACTGCTTCGGGTGCCAGAAACCGTTCCCCGGAGGGGCCAGTCTCCACACCAGTTCGCGCTACCACTGCAATGACTGCAGCCAGGACTTCTGCATCGACTGCGACGTGTTCATACACGAAACCCTGCACAACTGCCCCGGCTGCGAGGCCGATAGCAGAAAGTTGTGAAATATTATGCATGCGCTCGTAACCATTAATCAGGAAAAACGTACATCATAAATAATTTCAGCATCAGACACCCATGTCGACCACCAAGACTGTGTTGAGAACGATCAAAAACGTGGCCAATGGCTACTCGACGGTCCAGGTCATGGTGAGAAACGCCACGAGCAACGATCCGTCGGGACCGACTACTGCGCAGATGGCCGACGTGGCCAATCACACGTACGAGCAGGGCGAGTGTCTGGAGATTCTGGACATGATCGATCGCCGTTTGAACGACAAGGGCAAGAACTGGCGGCACATTGCCAAGTCGCTGACCCTGCTGGACTACTTGGTGCGTTACGGGTCCGAGGAGGTGGTGTTCTGGGCCAAGGAGAATCTGTACATTATCAAGACACTGAGAGAGTTCCAGGTCAGCGACGTGACCGGTTCGGACCAGGGAGCCATCATTCGCGTGAAGGCAAAGGAATTGACGTCTCTGCTGCGCGACAACGAGAGATTGATGCAGGAGCGCGAGCTGGCGGTTCAGAGAATGGCCGAAAGACGCTCTAGAAGAAACCGGGCATCGCCAGTGGAGGACGAGTACGACGAGGCGCTGCAGAAGGCCCTCGAGGAGAGCAGGCTCACTGCCGAGGAGGAGGAGCGCAGACGCAAGAACCAGAGCAGTGACAGTCTGGAAAAGGCGATCCAGCTCAGCCTCGAAGAGGAGGAGCTCCGCAAGCGCAACAACAATCTTCTCGACCTCGATGACGACTCCCAGCAGCCCCCACAGGTGTTCGGATACTACCAGGGCCAGGATATGGGCCAGATCGTGGGCTACGACATGTACGGCAACCCTGTCTACGCCAATCAGCAGATGAACACGGGTTATCTACAGAACGCTTACCAAGACATGTATCAGCAGCAACTATATCAGCAGCAGCTCTACCAGCAGCAGCTTGCCCAGCAACAGGCCCAGCAACAGGCCGCCTATCAACAGCAACTTGCACAGCAACAATACCTGCTCCAGCAACAGCAACAGTTAGCTATGCAGACCGGTTCTAACAATCCGTTTGCACAGCAGCAGCAGCAGCAACAGGCTGCTCCTGTCGAGAAGCCTGCTTCTGCTCCTGTCCCAGAGCCGCAGCCACAGGAGCCGCTCAAGCAGACCCCAACAGGAGTGCAGAAGATGAACGAGCAGTACTCCAAACTGAATGCTCTCCTGGCAACAGGAACAGGAATCGACACTTTTGGAAACGTCGGCGAGACCAGAATTCCTGCACAGCACACCAAAACGGGCACGTTTGTCAACTCGTATGGTACCGGGTTCAAGCAGGAGACCGGCACGGCCTCTGGTAATCCGTTCTTCGACACCCAGTACACTGGAATCCCGTCGACTGGAATCACCCCGGCATACACGGGCTATGGGTTTGGAAACCAGCAATCGCAGAAGCAGGGCTCCAGTGGCAATGGCACCAGTCTCATTGACTTGTAAACTTAGAGTTGGCTTTTGGACTCGTATATTTTCAATAGATCTTTCAAGCGTTGTTTCTCGACCCTTTCTGCCTCGAGTTCCTGTTCGAACTTCTCGTTCATTCTGGACACCATTTTCTTGAACTCCAAACGTAAAATGGACGCGCTCACGTTGTTCTTGGTGGGCGACGAAGTCGTGAACGATTGCTCGTCGTAAAACGAGGTGAGCGGCGTTGACGGGGTCGACAGTTGGCCCAGATTCCCTGCAGACATTGGCTGGTCTAGCGGCACGTCTCCCAGTCGCTCCACCTTGAGAATGCTCAGCTCTTTATTTTGATCAATCACCTCGCGCTGCTTGTTGCTCAGCTGCATTTGCAAATCGCTATTCTCTAGCTCTAGCTTGACCAGCTGCGACGTCAATTTGGAAAGCTCCGAGTTCGACGTGTTTAGAAGCTCGTCTGACCGACTCAGCTTCGAACGCAGCTCGCTCAGAATCAGACTATGCTGCGTCCGCTCGTCCTCAAATTGTCTGGTGAGGAAATTGTGTGCAAACTGTAAATCATGCAGCGCCGTCTTCATTTCATCATTGCCCCCCATATCATCAACGGCCAGCTGGCCGTTCGAAATCTCTCGCGTACCACTAGCAGGAACATTCTTGGAACCGCTTACAAGCGTCGCAATGCACTCTGAACACCACTCGATCCGACCACTCAGCGTGCGCATCGACTGAATACTCGGACTAGGAAGTTCCACATTATTTTGCACAGAAAGAGACGCGACCTTAGCCATCAGACCATCGAGTGAGCGATTGATGTCGCCAGAACTTGGTGCAGACTCCAATTTGATGTCCTGAACGTATCCAAGCTGTGAAACAAGGATATGATGGGTATACACTTTTGATTGAAGACCGTCTAGCTCCATGTCGAGCTCTCTAAGCTGATCACAAGCATTTTGAGGCTGCTGCTCGTAGATGCTGGCCTTGACAGACCTCAAAAGTTGAATCCTCTCTGTTGCTTCTCGAAGCTCTTGGGAAGTCATAATTGATTTATCGGTATCATCACTATGGAATTCGGCCATGGTACGTTCTATAAGCAAATTTAGTGTAACCGGAGTAACTTCCGAGTGCGCTTCACTGAACTGGAAAGGCCGCAGAGAAGGATTGTCTATAATCTCCTGCAGTCTGCTATTAAGAGCAGTACGGGTGTTTTTTGAACTGTTTTCAGAAAGACCTTGCTCCCGTAATTGGCGAACCAGCACCGACGGATCCCGAAGATCAAAATTCGAGTCACGTGTACAGCTCTGACGCGATTCCAATAACCGAAGTGCTAGCGATGTCATATCTTGTTTGATTTTATTTACTTTTTCTAATATTTCTTGGTTTACCAATTTTGCATGGACACATCCTTACACCACCTCCGAGTGCTTGGTGCAGACCTCATGGATGAGCTTTAGCAGCTCGCTCTTGCGTTCCTGTGCAACGAATGAGCCATTAACACTGTTTTCAGCAATGCGCTTCCATGTTGGGACGTCAAGGCCAAATTTCGACTGGACAGCCAAATAGTTGTCCAACAAGTAGCCGCCAAAGTAGGCAGGATCGTCAGAGTTGATCGAAAATGGCACTCCGGCAGCAATCCACTCTTTGATTGGAAGCTCTGCGATGTCCTTGACAACCTGCAGTTTCAAATTGGAAATTGGACAGACAGATAACATGATCTGTTGCTCAGCCAACCTCTTGATCAGTTGATCGTCCTTGATCGAACCCACACCGTGATCAATACGAGTGACATTCAGCTCTTCTAGAGTCTCAAGAATGTATTCTGGACCAGTTTCTTCTCCTGCGTGAGCAGTAAGCAGCACCTCAGGATGTTGTTCCTTCAGATGAGCGAAACAATCGGCAAAGAGTGCAGAAGGGAATGGCTTTTCAGAGGAGTCAAGACCCATTCCATGAATCCATCCCTTTTCATAGTATGGTTTGGCCAGGTGGATAGTGTCCAAGCCATTTTGAGGTGGCAAATGTCTCAAAAGACACATAATCAGCTTTGTGGTGATTCCAAGCTCCTTCTCCGCCTTGTCGCTTGCTCTCTTGAACCCATTCACCACAGTATCCATGCTGATACCTCTCTCCACATGACCTTGCGGATCGAAGAAGGTCTCTGCGTGGTGAAGACCGTCTGCATGGGCCTTTTGGAAGTAGGTCCATGCAAGATCATAGAAGTCATCCTCAGTAATCAAAACACTCATTCCAATGTAGTAGTGGTCCAGGAAGTCTTGCAGGTCTTTGAAGTTGTTGTATCTGTGTTCCAACTCCTCTGGAGTGCTAGGAAAGTCGTCTGGTAGCTGGATCTCGTTTCTTTTGGCCAATGGGAACAGCAAGTCAGGACCAAGAGTTCCCTCTAAGTGGACGTGATGTTCGCACTTAGGCAGTTCGTGGAGGAATTTGTGCATTTCAGGTGAGACGGAGTAGGACATGGTTGTAAGATAAGAATTTTTTTTTTGACAATAGACCCGTTTAATAGCCAAGCTTTCAAATGCAAAATACAAAACGGAAATTTCTGTGGGCCGGGTGTGGGCCGGGTTTGTTCCGGTAATGCTAAAAATTGGCTCTTCCCTCCTTGTAATATTTAGCAGCCAACAAGGCACCTCCTACCTGGTTGGTGAAGAAGAAGAAGGAGCCCACCACCGGAATGCTTTCCAGGATATTGGCCACAAAACCAAAACTCCAATAGTCTCCTTCTCTCTCTTTGACAAGATATTTGACCTGCCGATCTCTCAGTCTTGCCAGTCTATAAAATCTTTTCTCATAATTGTTTCCCTTGGCAACAGCACTATTGAAGCTCAGTGCTAGCGGACCAAACAGTGGGACCATGCTGAGCAGTACTGGTCTGATGGTTGCATAGAGACTGGTGGGCAGAGTGACAGGAGTCCAAAGCGAGTTTTCCAGTAATCTGTCTCCAAAAGAGGGACCCACCACCCGCTTGAGTTTTCCTGGAATCACCAATTTTTCCATTCCCTCTCTACAGAGAATAACATCAAAGAGCGAGTCCATTGGTCTGGGAATGAGGTAATTATCCAAAATGTAGCCCGTCACAAAATTCGCCTCCTGAGCAGTGACACCAACGCCGACAATCAGACCCATTGGTCCGCAACATGTCATAGCCACAGAAACATTTAGCATAAACAGAGTAGAGAACACCGATAGGAACACTGTGGCGTGGACTATCAGGATGGGAAAGATGAGGCGCGCGTAGATCGGCCAAAGCTCTGGATTCTGGAAGAAATAAACGACCCCCTGGATCGGAAATTGGGCGGCACCAGATTGGACAATTCCGCGTGCCACGGTGACAGGCCTCAAGACCTCCATCCGGATGCGCGCAGCTATGGCGTCAGACATTGAAGAAGACATCTCGATTGATAACAGGCGTGTAAGGATATTGCCCTTTTTTTTACAAGCAAGGTGTGGAGATCTGGGTCAATTTTCTGATTACATAAGCAGTTGTGTATTAGTCTAGTCGAAAAGACCGAAGCCCATGTCGTCGTCTTCCTCCTCTTCCTCCTCAGCAGCGGCCTCCTCCTCGGCGGCAGCAGCAGAGCCAGAAGCAGCGGAAGCACCTCCAGCAGCGGCAGCTGGAGCACCAGTTGGGACGCTGGACATCTTCTCGGTACCCTCAGCAATGAGCTCCTCGACGGACTTACCCTCGAGTTCAGCAATGAGCTTGTCTAGCTTGTCGGATTCGACTTCGATACCAACGGACTCAAGCACCTTGGTAACGTCAGCAGCAGATGGCGAGGCATTTCCAGCCTGGGCGAGCAAAAGGTAAGCAGCAAGATATTTCACTGATCGGGTTAGTTGGGGGTCAAGGATGGACCTAGGGAGTGTTGTCCGGGTGCAGGGAGTGCCGAGAGCATTCCTGGGCACGGCAACGAAGCCACACGTCCAGTTGGTACTTACTTTTTGTGCTATGTTGAATATATGGATTTCTTGAATATTTGTGCTTGACACCTTGCACCGCAAGAAAATTTTCAGCACGGCACACGACGCAGTCACAAAAGAGCTCTGATTTACTATTGATGGTGTGAGGTGTGCGTAGGTGAGCCCTGGCCGCAAAAGTGCAAAGATTTTTCATGGATTTTTCTAAGTCAACTTTACAACATACACACCATGTCTGAAGTCGAACAAAAGAAGAAGAGAACCTTCAAGACTTTCTCTTTCAAGGGAGTTGATCTTGCCGACCTCTTGGAGCTGTCCACCGAGGACTTTGCCAAGTTGTGCCATGCCAGAGTTAGAAGAAGATTTTCCAGAGGTCTTGGTTCCAAGCCAATGGGTCTGATCAAGAAGTTGAGAGCTGCTAAGCTTGCTGCTGGTCCAAACGAGAAGCCAGCTATTGTCAAGACTCACCTCAGAAACATGATCGTCATGCCAGAAATGATTGGTTCCCTCATTGGAATCTACAACGGTAAGGTGTTCAACACCATCGAGGTCAAGCCAGAGATGGTTGGTCACTACCTTGGAGAGTTCTCCATTACCTACAACCCTGTCCAGCACGGAAAAGCATCCTCTGGTTCTAAGTTGAGACTTTATTAGAACAGCTAATGAAATACAATAAGTACCTATTATTTTCACACCAAATTCATCTCTTTCAGGTCCTGTTGGAGCTCTTCGTTTGTGCAGCTTTTCAAGTTGTTGAGCGAACTAGGAAGCCCCCCAGTGTACCGCTTGATGCCCTTGAGGCTGCTGAGTTCGTGGTAGAGTGCGTTTCTTTGAGCGACAAGCTGATTGATTGCCTCCTGCGAGTTCACGTTCTGTGCCGTAATTCCACTATTGTACTGGTAGTAGTCAGGCAAGTTTAGCGTGATGTTGTCCATGGCCCGTCGCTCCTTGTTGATTTCGTACCACTTGGACGTAATTTCCATGATTTCCTCGCTCTTCAGATCCTGGCTCGCTTTCAGGAATTGCTGGTGGATCGCCACTCGTGTGGCCCGCGTTTGGATGTCCAGACACTTGAGCTTGTACTTTTGAAGGTTCACATACCGCGTCATCTTCGCCTGGAAGTTGTCTTCGATAAGATTCTGGTAGTTGAGGAAGTCCGGGTGTTTATTGCTGTTGCAAAGCTCCAGCTCAAACATCAGCTTGTTCATCTGTGTATCGTATAGTTGGTCTTTGAGTAAGGCAAACTCTATCTCGATTTGTTTCATTTCCTCCAATGCAGCAAGGCGCATCTGCTCGTCGCCCTCTTCCACCTCGTCCTTGTCCCCTTCGCGCTCTTCTTTTTCACCACTTGACTCGTGCTCCTCCTCCTCCATGCCACTCTCCTCTTCTGCCTGCTCTCCCGCGTCCTCATCGCCGCTTATTTTCTCTTTACTTTCCTCCTCCTTGTTTGACTCGGCAAGCTGCGCAAGCTCACTTTCCTCAATGTCTTCCATTCTATCGGTCTCTGCCTCTGATGAATTAATCTCACTGAGCTCACTGGACGAATTCTTCCGGACTTTACTCTTGGCAGTATTTATTTCTCCTGCTTCAAAAGCTTCCCCCATGGAACACAGTATAAGAAATAGAATAAACACAGGTAGTGTGGCACTAAATAGCTATCAAAAAAAAATTTATTTTACCAAAAGATTATGTCTGATTCTCTAGCTACGCTGTTTGCACAGCCCTCGAGGATCGATAACAAGGAGCTGGTCGCTCGGAAACGGACCCTTGTTGAAATTCCAGCAGAGGTGGCTGATGCGAAGACTGAAGATGCTGATAAGCAGCCATCAAAGAGAGCTAAAAGAGCTGCCGATTTCGCTAAAGCTCGCAAAGAGTCTGGAAACAAGCCCCAGACTGCGCCAAAAATAGATCCATCTGAGGAGAGGGAGAAGAACAAACGTACGGTCTTCATTGGAAACCTTCCAACCACAATCTTGTCCTCGAAAAAAGCTACCAAACAGCTCAAAGCATTGTTCAAACCATACGGCGACATCGAGTCTATGAGATTCAGATCGTTTGCTGTCCAGTCAAACTTGCCTCGTAAGGCTGCTTACATCTTGAACGATGTGAAAGAAGGAGACACTACGAACTGCTACATGGTGTTTTCAAAAGACGAGGACTCTTTGAAAGCAGTCCAACTCAATGGAACTGTGTTTTTAGATCATCATATTAGGGTTGATCATGTTGAGCATGCTTTGAAGCACGACAACAAACTCTCTGTTTTTGTTGGAAACCTCGATTTCGAGGAAACCGAAGAGTCTCTCTGGAAATTCTTCAACGAGAAGTGTTCTCCAGATGGCAGCAATGTTATTGCGAACGTGAGGCTGGTGAGAGATTCCAAGACTAATTATGGTAAGGGATTTGCAATTGTTCAATTTACAGATACCAACTATGTCGCGAAAGCCCTTTTACAGAATAAGAAGCCGTTGACGACATCCAAAAAGCCTAGAGACTTGCGGATCACGCGCTGCAAAACACAGCCAACTACACCAGTGAAGGACAAGAGACTTGGATCCGCAGTGAAATCGGGAAAGATTATCTTGGAAGGAGAGAGGGCCAAGAAAGGTGTGCGCGTGAAGGGCATCAAGAACGGCGTTGGCGCATCAGGAAAGAAAAAGCCTAGAAATCCAGATGGAAGAGCAGCCAGAAGAAGTAGGGAGCACAGAAAGGCTAAGTAAACTGCATTGTAAATTAGATGGATTAATCTGATTAATTTCTATGAATTTAAATTTGTTGCTTAAATAAATATAAGTCAAATAAATAATTCCGCGTACTGTTGGTAGATTTGCGAATTGTCTTCTAAACGTGGTAAGGGCACCTCCCAAGACAATGCGTTTATAATCTCATTAGATATCTCGGGACAGGGCGATAGTACGTTTCCCATATCTTCATGATAACCTCTTAACTGTAATTGCAACTCAATTTGTCTCCTCTGAGGGATTAGTTGCTGACAATTGTGATACAAGAACCGAAGAACTAGCAAGTAATGCTGCGTCGACGGACCATCCAGATGGATCGCGAGCAGCTTGTTGAAAATCAAAGCGCGATTTTTAGAAGACATTGGGCACTTGGAATGAAAATGCTGCAAGAGCGAAATACTCTTATACATTTCTCCCTTTTTGGCAGGCTGAACTATGAGTTGTTGCATATGGGATGATTTCAAAGGCCGTCTTGTCTGATACCTGTCAACAGAATCTATAAGAGAGTCCAACTTGTAGTAAAAGGAAAATATCCTGATATAGTTGATCAGATGAATGCTACCAGTATCTTGACAGAAGGAGGCTGGATATGATTTGAAATACTTGATCGCCTGTTCAGCCGTTTCCAGGCCCTCTTGATTAAGTAGCATTACTTGCCAGAAGGTGCGCTGTAATGGCATCTGCATATCCAACATGGTATCCAAATATATTTTTGCTGCCGAATTTGGTAGCAGCCTCATCATGATCGTCCAGGTCGTCAAAGTCGGGTTTAGTTCATACTCGATCATTTTGTCAACACATTTATCCACAACCTTCTCTCTAAGATCAGGCCGGAGAAAAGACGAAGAGTTCAATATTAAATTTATCCATTTCATTTCTGGCTTGATCCCAACATCGGCACCCAAATTGAAAACTAAGTTCATCATTGTAGCACAGCGATTGTAGCTATGTAGGAAAACTGTGAGCTGTTCAATGACATCAGGTGTAAGGAGCTTGACGTTATTGCTCGTCAGGACTCGCAGGTTGATGTGATCCAATGCTCGTTCAACCTGTCCAGATGGTGGCCTGCAAGAGGAAATAGACTTGACGTAGCGGTGGAACTGTTCAGGGCTAAATCTTCTTGGAGCTGGGGCCCAATTCCAGCGATGCCGTGGAATTAGTGAGCTGTTGGGCTGAGAGAGTACTTGTAAGTTGGGATCTAGAAACCAATACTTTTTCGATTCAGCGGGGTCAAACCTGCTCTGAGCGTATGAAATATAATTAGTCAGATATTGTGGTATTTCGGGCTCAGAACGAATGTAGCTCTCAAATATAGATCGGTCAATCAAGTAGAGCGAGTAGAATCGCTTGATAAATTTCGATTGCGTTCGGATCATTGAAATAGTGGGGTATTTTGTAGCTATTATTTTTCTTGGTTTCAAGAAAAAAATCCTTATCTCCGTTTCTTTATGGGTAACCAAACGTCTAAATTACAAGAACCAAAATTCACACCTGTCAGAAGCTCGCAGGATGATGACGAGCTTTTGATGAAGCTCCAAATGCGCCTGGGACAACAGGAGGCCCCATCAGAGTCTCCTCTTGGTCTGACCAACCTCAATAAATGGGAGGCAAATCTGTTATCTGACCCAAAAAACAAGCTGGCTCTCAACTGTTTCACCGGGAATGACATCCAAAAGATTATTGCCAACACCTCAAGAATGAACTTGGACAACGTTGACTTGTTCAACATCAATGTCAAATTTGAAGGCGGCCCCATCACCAACCAGAAGTCGTCTGGTAGATGCTGGCTGTTTGCCTCTACCAATGTCTTCAAAGAGAAAATGAAGGCCAAGTTCCATTTGGACGCTTTCGAGTTCTCTCAAAACTATCTGTTCTTCTACGATAAGCTGGAGAAGTGCAACTGGTTCCTCAACCGGATCTTGGAATGCGCCGACAAGGACATCGACTCTAGATTGGTCCAGTACCTGATGGCCACCCCAGAAAACGATGGAGGCCAATGGGATATGGTGGTTAACCTTGTGCAGACATACGGACTGGTTCCGAAGTCGATTTTCCCTGACTCGGCCTCTTCCATCAGCTCCAGCGGTCTCAACTATCTTGTGGAAGACAAACTGCGCGAATTCGCCTTGGAATTACGTAAGCTGAGCTCCAGCGAGAAGGAGATGGACATTGCCAGTGTCAAGGAGAGCATGCTCAACGAGATCTACAATATTCTGGCTCTGACTCTTGGCATTCCTCCGAAGCCAACTGACGAATTGGTTTGGGAGTACAAGGATAAGTTTGGAAACTTCCATTCGATCAAGACCACCCCTCTAGGAGTCTATAACGATCTTCTGGATATCGATGCGTCGCAGTACTTCTCTTTGATTCACGATCCTAGAAATACCGAGGGATTGTACACTGTGGACAAGTTGGGCAACATTGAAGGTGGCAAGCCTATTGAATACGTCAACACGTCTATCGATAACTTGAAGCAGGCAGCCATTGCCATGCTGAAGGCGAACCAGCCAGTTTTCTTTGGATCTGACGTTGGCAAGTTCCACAGCAACGATATGGGTCTTTTGGATGTCGACTCCTGGGATTACAAGCTTGGATTCGGCACCGACATGAACCTTTCTAAAAAACAGCGGCTGATGACCGGCTCCTCCCAAATGACACACGCAATGGTCTTGGTCGGTGTTCATGTTGTTGATGGAAAGCCTGTTCGCTGGAAGGTTGAGAATTCATGGGGTGAATACGGAGCTCACAAGGGCTACTTTGTGATGAGCGATAGATGGTTTGACGAGTATGTGTTCCAAGTTGTGACATCCGAGAAGTATACGACTGCCAAGTTGACTGAAATTTGGAAGAGCAAGGATTTCAAAGTCCTGCCATACTACGATCCTATGGGGGCCTTGGCATAAATTATATAATAATTTTTTTTATCCAACTATGAATGTCTTTAGTGAGTAGAGTTCGTACGAATTTCACTCGAATCGGGTCGAACAGATTTGGTGTTGCGGTCTCCGGTGGGGTGGACTCAATGGTGCTACTTGATCTGGCTCGCTCATATCTTCCTGGAGCCCAAATATATGCATTCACTGTTGACCATGGGCTTCGCCCAGAGAGTTCCACTGAAGCAGAGGCCGTTAACAGGCTAGTGACTGCCATGGGGATACATCATTCAGTGCTCAGGATACCGGAAGCACTTCCTAGTGCGCAGTTTGAACGCGAAGGACGTTCATGGAGATATAAGCTTATTCACGAAAAGCTGCAAGTGCTGGGTCTCAACAAATTATTGGTGGCACACCATCTAGACGACCAGCTGGAAACATTTCTAATGCGATTGAAATCCAATTCCACGTTCTACGGACTTGCTGGTATTCGAGCTGAAGCGGCGTATCCAGTCGCCGATCCGTTTGGAATTCAAATGGTACGACCTTTGTTGGAAATTGAAAAGCAGGACTTATACGAGTATGCGAGTTCGCGAGGACTTACGTGGTTTGAGGACTCGACAAACTTGGAGTCTAGTACAATTCGTAATCGACTGCGAATGTACATCAGGGAGAACATGATTGATAAATCTCGTGTTCTGCGATTGTTGAAGGAAATCCAGAGTCTGGTTGATGACCTTGATCAACAAACTTCTGCCATGGTCCACGAAATTAGCACTCGAATTGACCCTTACACCCTGAAAATGTCTATTCGAATTCCTTATTCGGTTTTCCAGCGATATTCTACCATGGCCATCGATAGATTTTTATTCAAGCAGACTTATCTCGTTTCTGCTTCCCCGCAATATCAATATCGCTATTCCATGATCTCGCGAGAGGGAAGGTCATTATCGGACGCAATATATACCCACCAAGCTCCCACCAAGTTCACTTTATTAAAGTGCATTTTTCGAGTGGTTTATGGAGACGATGTACATGTCCTGATTAGTCGCGCGACCGAGAAGTACCGCAAAAGCGTGGAAATGCCTTTTGAAATCTGCGAAGAGTGGTCGCAATGGCAACTGTTTGACAATCGCGTCTGGATTCGTGCGCGCGGACGACCAGACAATTATATTGTGAGAGTAGAGCCCGATGGAACACCTGCAATCTACAAGGACAAAGTATACGTTTGCGGATTGCGCGGAGCTTCTAGCGTGGAGCTCCAAACGCGACTTAAAGTACCTATAATTACATAATGCGTTATTCGTCTTCGGAAAGTTCATCCAATTGATACTTGATCGAGATTTTGAACATGGATTCAAGAATCTGAAGCAGCGAAGCAAATTTAAATTGAACAGCGTAAGGAAATGAGTCCATATTTGCAATGAAGACTCTTAGACTAGGGCCCAGCCTTTCAACATGGACGAGTTCCTCGGTATGACTAGAAATAAGTTCTAGTTGACCGAGAAGTTGAGTTAGGAACTGAATGTAGAACTCTGATTCTTCAGATACTAAATGCACACACTCTAATGCAAGATTCGTCAAGCGAAACCACTGTTCTAGACAGCAAAAATTGTTCAGGACGAGTAGACCAACAAAGCAGAAACGATGCTCTTCGAAAAAGGCAGACGTTGTGAAGAGAATCCTGAAGAAGTCTGATTTATCAGTGGCATAGACAGATAAATCTACTGGTCTTTCGGGAAGAACACTTTTGGGATCGATATTCGTAAGGCGTAGCTCTCCATTCTGTGCATTCATGTCAAATTTGATGACTTTTTGAAGTTCGAGTAGTTCTTGTGTCGATGAGTCAGAAGTTGTGACCAAGTCACTCACAAACTCATTTTCAGAACCCACAAAACGCCCGAAAGCCAGATCCAAGCCCACCTGAGGCCACTTGTTGTCTTTGAAATTGGAATAATTCACCATAAATGGTAGCAGCTGCTCGAACTGGAGTTCACGACCAATCCCGTGTTTCAATCTATTTTCCAGACTAACACTCTCAACAGTAAGTTCGCCCTCCACTATATCCATCACGATGACCTCACGATCGCTGCACTTCAAGTATCTAGCTGTCCTGGTGTTGCTAAGCTGGTTGGTCAAATGGATCAAGTGGACTCCATCTGTGATTTGTTTGATTCCTTGGAATACACCTCCATGCGAATGATCAAAAAAGAAAAAATCTATCCCCAGCTGGAACCCATCTGAGATCTTCTTGGAAAATACTATGGTAGTACCTAACCAAGACATCACAATATATTTTTATGATCAATATTTAAAAAATATTTGAAAAATTCGGCATGCTGAAAGTTGGGCTGGAACTGCACACTCAGCTGAAAACTAGCAGGAAGCTGTTTTCGCTCTCCAAAAATACCACTTCCCTACTGGATGTGCGACCTAACACCACCTCATCCTTCTTTGATCTCAGCCTTCCGGGAACTCAACCTGTTCTTAATAAAGAGCCTCTGTTGTACGCATTGAAGACTGCACTTGCTCTCAACTGCAAAATCAGCAGTACCTCGTCCTTTGATCGCAAACACTACTTCTATGGAGATCAACCTCTTGGCTACCAAATAACCCAGCATTACAAACCAATTGCAAAAGACGGATATCTTCAACTCACTAAGTACGATCTTCCCGAAGAAAAGACCATTCGCATAGAGCAATTACAGATCGAACAGGACACCGGACGTACTCTGTATAAGCTGGACTTGGAGAGTAGTGTGGATTTCAATCGTTCCAATATTCCGTTGATCGAAATGGTCACCAAACCTGATTTTTCCAATGTAGAGCAGGTTCGCGCATTTATCAAGAAATTCCAGCAGACTCTGGTCAATTTGGATGTTTGCACCGGAGAACTAGAGACCGGTGCGATACGTGTTGATGTCAACCTTTCGGTAGACAACCACAGTCGAATTGAAATCAAAAACTTGCCAACTACCTCTGCCATTGTCGCAGCCATCAGGTACGAATATAAACGGCAGTGCCAAATAATTCAGGAGGGAGGTTCGATCAATGAGGTGGAAACGCGAGGATGGGATGGAAAAAGGACATACAAATTACGTTCTAAGGAAAACGCAATCGATTATAGATATATGCCAGATCCAGAGCTACCAGAGATCCGTCTCCAGTTGGATGATCTCGTGCCCAAAATACGTGCTACGTTACCTCCATCAGTAGACGAGCAACTTGATCGTCTGATCAGAAAATATAAGCTAAAACTCCGCGACGCGAATATTCTACTGGGCGACAAACAACTGTTGGAATACTACATTGAATTATACGATAGATGTGTTGAAAAGGGAATAGAAAATCCAATCAACTGGCTCACACACGATCTCCTTGGCTGTCTCAGCAAATCAAATATGCAGTTTAACAGACAAGTTCTCGAAACAGCAAAGTTTGTGGAGTTACTGGAAGCACTAAAGGACGGGCAGTTGACCAAAAAAAATGCCAAATTGCTGCTTAGACATTTATTGAACAACCCACAGGACCAGCAACTGTCCATAATCCAGCTTCTAGAGGACTTTGATCTTACCAAAACAGACGAGGTGGAACTTCTGGACAACATTGTGCAGGAGACGATTGCTGCGAACCCAAACGTGGTGTCCCAAATTCTGTCAGGTAAAGGCAACAAAATAAACTATCTCATAGGGATGTGCATGAGAGCCAGCGAGGGGAAGTTCGAACCCAGGCTGATAGAGGAGAAACTGAAGGAAAAGCTGTGCCAAAACATAAAAACCATTTGAACAGAACTGCGATGCCCACAAACGCGCTAAAGCGCCTCAACTCCCTCCAATTGTCCGAATGTATTTTCTCCACTGTAAAGGATATAGAGGAACCCATCCTCGTCTTTGTACTGTTCGTAGATCGAGCTCATCAACGACGCGGTCGGAGGGAGTATATCGTTCACAAAAATGAAAATAGCCTTCTCTGATGGTAACATAATTCTTTTGCGAATCACGTAGACGAACTGCCCAACTGTGAGATCTGAGGGAACGAGATATTTACGCTTATCAATCTCTGGAATGTCGCTCTCCTCGACCTTCTCACAGATAACCGGAATTCTGTCCAGGAACTTGCCTCTAATTCTAGATGCCTCCGCCTTTCTGCGTTCTAAAGGTCAGTCGCAATTCCCGCCTAATACTTACCGAAAGGATGCTCGTCCTTAAATTGTGATCTCATGTTCGATTAAATCGTAAACGCCCAATGAATTGTAACGATGGTCTCTGAGTTGTTTATACTTATAAAATGTTGCTGGGTTAGGTAGTTTGTTTTTCCCTCGATAAGGGCAAATTAATTGTGACACACGATAAGAATGACACTTTTCAGGGATGACAGCGTCGCGTCGATCGTCCATTATATTATACAGGTTCTACTTCAGTCCGAAACAAGATACGACAGTAGCAGCATAGACACCAGAAGCAAGGCGATAGTAGAGAGTATACGAATGGGTATTCCGTGTGCTCTTGAATTTGTCGCGGGAGGCGTAAATAGATCTTCTTTTGGAATAACAGGAGGTGACACTGGTCTTGGAAGTTCCGGTGGTTCTAATTGTGTTGGAGCCAGCGGGATGAACACATTATCGGAATCAGGTACTGGCCGATTAATGAGCACCTCACGAAGCTGTCGCAATCGTTCTTTCTTTGGATTTTTAGGTATGTTTACAATTTCATGCTCCGCTCGTTTCTCATCATTAGTCGCGTTGTTTGTATCCAACAAGAACTCAGTGTCCGTTTGAATGTTGTAGAGTCTGCCGCGCTTGGCCAGACGGGACTGAAGGGTCCTTGGAGGAGGGGATTTTGCAATATCTCTAATCGGTAGATACGCGTCACTGCTCGAGAGAAGGCCCGTCAAAGAGCGCGATGACGGCCTTGAGATGTTATACTCCAGTGGTAAAGGCTGCCCAAGGTCTATCTTCACTTTGCCATGCCTCTCTGCAGAAGCTAAAGTTGTAGCCTTTTCGCTGCTAATCAAAGAGCGCTGCACAGATTCGAACTTTGGAGGAAAAGCGCGCAATTTAATGTGGTGCAGCTCATGCGGCGTACCAGCTCGCGGTGCACGCTGGTCTTCGCCCACACCCCAGTCTGCATGCTTCATGAACCAAGATTGTCCGTTAAATATTTTTATTGAAAGCTCGACGCGCGTCGATAGTCCAGTGCAATTACATAATCGGCTTATCCTCAGTCAGCAAAGACGTAATACTGATTGCTGTGGGGCTTGCCTTGCGGGTCGAATATGTCGACGTGAAATCAATAGCCAAGGGGGTATAGAACTTGGTATTTGTGACAGGAGGGGTGGAGCGGACCGCTGGCGAACCCGCTTTCCGTCGTCTTTTGATTGTAGACTTTTTCAGCTTCACAGGTCTATGCCGGCCGTGAAGTTTGTAATAGAGACCGCAAGCATTGCAGATTGTTTGGCCATTTTCATCTCTTCGCCACAGGGGGGTTACGGTCGCTGCACAATTCGCACATGCAACGACTAGGGTGCCGCTTTCGTCCTCCGATTTGAATTCTGCTTTTTCTGCCTGCCCCCTCGGACTTAGCAAAACCCTGTTGTTAAAAGATGGACAGTCCTGACAAACACTTGACCCGCCCATCCCGTTACACTGTCCATCTCCTTTGCACGAACCGTCGGCCACTCCGCTCTTTTTCAGAGGCACCAGAGAAGGTGGTTTCTTCATACCGATCGGTCGATGTGTGTTATTGGCCTTGTAGTAGAGACCGCATGCGTTGCAAGCTAGTGATCCATCCGGGATCCGTCGCCACAAGGGCGTTTTGGTTGTCTTGCAGTTAGCACAGACTTGAGGATCCATGGTGAAATAAAAATTTGCCAAATTGTCTTCGATACGGGTTTCGATCCATCTTCTATAATTGCATCAGCCTCACAGTTCTTTAGCCCAATTTAGTCGTTAAGGCCGAACTAAACATGGAGATCCGAGACAGAAATTCACCTTCATGTGTCCCAAATAGGTAATTCGCTCGTGAGAAAATTTACTAATCTAGCACCAATTAACACCAGGGCATTGGTCATACGAGAGGCATTTCAACGAAGATTACGTGATGTATTACGTGTGTATTTCATTATTGTTGCTGGTCTTTCAGCGAAGACCGACCAGCCTTGAGGAGTTCATCACAGAGAAGCAGGTTCGAGGCGATTCCTGTTGCTGACGAGACCGCATTCCGGATAACCCGGAATGAGTCCCAGATCCCGTCAATAGTCGGGTCCATTGGCTCTCCGGAATTGAGATCAATTCCAACCACTTGGCCCTCCTCGATCTCGTCCTGACATTCCGAAATGGACTCCAGTGCATCGAGACCTGCATTTTTGGCTAAAGTTTTAGGTATCACAAGCAGAGCATCTGAGAACGCCTTGACTCCAGGTTTGAGTTTGCCTTTATTGGCCTTGGTCTCCAGAATGTGTTTCGAGGCAGACAAGTAGAACGCGCCAGCTCCTGGCACGAGCATGTTGTCTTTGATCACGTTGGCCACGGCGCGAAGTCCGTCTCTGATGGCATCTTTGGTCTGCTGAACCACGTGATTGTGAGCTCCCTTGATCAGGATAGTACACGACTTTGGCTCTGCGTTCTCAGTGACAAATGTGAACTTCTCCTCCCCGATGGTTTGCTCATAAACCAGACCCGAGAACCCGAGAACTTCCGGGGTCAGATCGTCCACCGAGTTCTGAGCCTCGCCGCCACACACAAGTTGCAGTCTTTCCATGTTTCTTCTCTTAGCTCTTCTGAGGGCCAGAATATTATTTTTGGCCAGCACATCCAAAGACATAGGATCAATTCCCTTCTGGTTGATGACCACGAATCCCTTGGATGGATCATTGCCACAGACTTCGTTTTTCAAGTCCACAATCTTTTTCAACTTGTCGTCAACAAATTTACGCTCGCTTGCGACAAGCTTCTCTCTCTGATCAGCAGACGAGTAGTAGAATCCAGAGTTAACTTCAGTCTTCTCGTACTCCAAGGAAACATTCAAGATCAACACATACGCGTTTTCGATTCTTTTTGGCATGTCTGGGTGTCTAGCACCGTGATCCAACACCAGACCCTTGATGAATTTGGTATCCTTGGCAGTTTCATGCATCATAGCCATGATCTCAATCATGTGGAGATCTAGACTTTCATTATCCTTGACACTCAACACGGCATCAGTGACGATAGGAGTCAGGACATCTGTGAGTTCCTGATTCACTTTAGTGGCCAACGAGGATCTGGCAACTTGAAGAAGCAGTTCTCTGTCAATTTTCTCTGGCTTAGTGACAAACGAGTTCAGATACTCAAGGGTCTGCTCTCTGGCTGCCTCAAAACCATCAGTGAGAACTCGCGGATGGATTCCCTCATTCAAGAACCGCTCAGCCTGTCTCAACAATTCGCCAACGAGTAGGACAACTGTAGTGGTACCGTCACCGGTAATCTCATCCTGTGCAGACGCAGCACGTGCAATCATAACAGCAGTAGGTGACTGGATCTGCATTTCATTCAACAGAACTTTCCCGTCCTTTGTAATCTTGATACTGCCGGCGCCGTCGACCAACATCTTGAGCGTTCCCTTAGGACCCAAATTCGTGCTCAACACGTCCTGAAGGCCCTGTGCAGCTGAAATATTCACCTGCAAGGCCTGTTGTCTACGAATAGACTCGGCTTTGGGGTTCAAAAGCTGAATTGCAGAGGACATCGCTAATGATTTTGTTTTTCGTGTTTGCAATTTTTTTCTTCGACAGCTCTTGGTGACACGGGGAGAAATTGGCGGATCGATAAGGGCAAGATAAATTTGACGTTATTCTTCCCTTATTCACAAATATGACAACAAGGTCTGTCCCGGCAAACCGTTTGGGGCTCCCTTTCAATATCGATCCAATTCCTGTGAGCAATGGAGCTGATGCAAGTGCCAATCGGAGTTCTCTATTT
Source organism: Ogataea chonburiensis (assembly GCA_030578415.1). Classification (NCBI taxonomy): domain Eukaryota; kingdom Fungi; phylum Ascomycota; class Pichiomycetes; order Pichiales; family Pichiaceae; genus Ogataea; species Ogataea chonburiensis. The sequence continues at coordinate 80,239 of JAJMRU010000002.1, read as the reverse complement.
TGGTCCAAATTTAAAGGAAGATCGGAGGGAGACGCAGACAGCAACACAACTCCAAAGGGTGGCCGGAACGCGATAAAGGAGTTCGGAGCCTCCGGTGAGCTCTATATTGCACTGAACAATCAAATTGAGGTGTGGGAATTTGACGGACAGGCCAATTTGTCGATGGTTTACCATACGAATATGGTCTGCGGCAAAGGCACCATATTGAGATTGTATCCTTTGGTGTATGCACGCGAGCAAGATTGTGTAACACTGTTGGTTCTTGTGCGAAATGTGAACATGGAATTAGAGTTCTTGTTGATCAACAAGAACAAGACCGCGGCAGTTAAGTTGTCATACGACGTCGATGAAAGTAATTTAAGCTATTCGGTGAGAGCAGGAAATGGTTTTTATTTTGGCATCTGCAACTCTTCAGGGAATCTATCCGTGTTTACACACCCAAATGGGAAACGAGTGGGAAATTTCAGTTGCAGAGTGGTGAATAATGAGCCAGTATTTGATATCAGTGGGGGATGGCTTATTTACAATGCTGCTCCTTGTGATGAAGCTTTACGCGTCTGCAAGGATGAGCATGGAGTAACGCCTCTTAAATTGGCAACGCAGTTATCACTGTTGAATAAGATTTGGAAGAATGTTTCCAAAACTGCACTTGACTCCGTTCTGATGTTCTCAGAGATTTCCCAGTCGAAGTTCAAGAAAATGTTTGCAAAGGAAAACGCAAAATCTTTTGACTTCAAGCCTGTGTCAGAGGACGATGAGGATGGATTACTTCGTAATCAAAACTATCGGGAAATGGTGATTGCCATCCTGAATACTCTCAATGTGAACTCCCACTACCTGGTGATGCAGAATTTAAAGTCTAATGTCCCGCATTTTTGCTTTGCTCCCCCAGATGGCTGTTCCGCCGTTAAATTTTCGCCATTCGACTTGACACTAGCCACTGTATCTAATCGAGGTGATGATATTTACATCTGGGATTTCACTCGGTTTGATCGAGAGATTCTCCTACTCGATAAATATAAGAGGGGCAAAACGTTCGGCATAATTTCAGAGATGTTGTGGTCCAACAATAATCAAAGCCTTATCGTTTTGAATAAGCTGACTGGGTCAGTTCATTCCTTTGCAAACGAAAATCTGAGAAGCATTGTGCAAGAGCGCTTGCCAAGTCGTGCAGCTGCCGATCAAAGGCCAGATCACGCATCTCTAGATTGGTGTCTATCTAATTTTGGGGTAAGGAAAATGGTTTTGATTCCAGACTTCGAGCCGTCATTGAAATCGATTTCATACAATAGCGAGTTAGCAGTTATTACCGAAAATGGTTCTCTTTTTGCGGTCGACATTAAGCAGGGGAAGATTGTCAGTAAGTATACCTTACCATCAGTACCATCAAGTGTCTACGGTGCCACGACGATCACAGCTCTTGAAAAAGCAAATGTCGCCACTAGCGGAGAGCTAATGTCACAAATGGAGGTCGAAACATGCAAACCGTACGCATTTGCTTATAATAACAAACGAGTCCAATTTGCGAAGTTCACAGATGCAAATCCTGATGTGAATTTGGACAGCTTTGGAAGCGTGGTGGTTGAGTTTGAAGACGTGAATTTTGGAAGATTTAATGGGAGCGTCAAGTTCAATTCTTCCAACAGCGAGGAAGAGCTCGCTATGGAAACATCATCAGCAAATCAGGAACAACAGCAGACGCCCGCAGATAATAACGAAAGTACAACGACAGAATAAAAAATAATGGAATCGCTCCTTTAAATTACACAATCAAGAGTTGTTCGTGAAAGCACAGTGGTCAAAGTTCTCGTTGAGACCAGTGGCGCCATTCAAATTACCCCACCATCTTGGGAAGTTGTGTGTAGTGTTAGCACCACCAGCACCGAAAATGGTGAAGGAAAGAATGAAAATGGCGACCTGAGCACCTCCGATCAAGGAAGCAGCAATAATGTAGTTGTACTTCTTGAAGTAGTGAGGTCTGTATTTTCTGAGGTAGAACTGGGAGATCAGAGCAGCAATAAAGTAGACAGTGATCGAAGAATTCACACCGACACACAACCATCCCATGTACCAGATCAAGATAGGAGTGTTAATGTTGTCAATTCCCCAAGTAGGTCTGAGACGGTGGAGCAGGTAAAATGGCAGAGGCAGACCCAGGCCAATAACCAGTCCCAAAGGAACAATGTAGTAAGTTTTACCCATAGTGAACATTTCCTTAGCCAGAGCACCCCAAGCGACACCTTGGGTGTTGTATTGTTGGACGTTTTGACCGGACCAGATAACGGAGGTAGCCTCAATGTCCTTAAGAAGGTCGAATTGAGAGTCCACAATGGAGTTCATCATAATGTAATTGAAAATAGCACCAATGACAGTTCCAATCATCTGTGCGGCGAATGTATCTCTTGGTGGAAGTTTGATGTACTGACCTTGCTTCAAGTCCTGCAAAAGAGCAAAACCTTGTCCAACAGAGTTATATCCGTATAGCGTGAAGTACATGTTAGCGAGAGGAGAGGCCTTTGGCATGGTGAAACCACCAATCATTTGCACAACAGTTTGCATCTGAGTACCACCGAAACCAAAGATGGCAACCAGACCACCAAGGAAGAGGATGAGAGGGTATGACAGAGCCAGAGCAAAAACAAGCATATACCATGGGAGTCCTGACTCGGCTTCGTACAGACAGACAAGAGCAACGATGAACGAAAGAACCAGGGTGATCAGATACCAGTATGTTGGCACCTCTTTGTATCTGAGCATGGCTCTCATGTGCGAGTCGTTGTAAATTTCTGGCAACGTTCCATCACTGTTGAGTCTTGGGTCGCTGCGGAGAGTCTTCCAGAACTTGAGGTTCTCAATGGTGAAGACCTCTTTCAAGTTCATCAGACGGTTCTTCAAAGCCTTAACCCAATGGAAAGCAGGAGCAATCTCCTTGCGGTTGAACAGAAGCATGTGGGTGATGGTAGCACCGACCGAGAGGTTGGTACCGAGCAGGTAAACAGTGTAAGTACCAGTCATGAAAGGAATTCCCTCCACAGCCAGCTTTTCAGGGTCCATAATGTTGTTGGTCAGAATGGCGGTCTGGTTGTAAACGTTGTAGTTTCCAGGCGAGGAGTCTTCGTAATAAAGCGATTGAGACATGAATGGGAAGCTCTGGGATTTCCAAACGTTACCCCAGTAGATACCACAGAACACAATGATACAGAGGAAGTAACCAGCGATGTTGTTCATGGTGGCGTTCAAAGGCACTGTGAGAGGATTGGCGGTAGAGGCGACATAGTTCCAGTCGAAACAGAAGGAAAGCAATCCAAGACCCTCGTTACCGTTGGAACCACCAAAGATTCTAGACACAACGTGGGAGTGGGGAGCAGCCAGACATGGGATGGAGACACCCACAAGCCAAGGGAAGATCCACTCTGGGATGATCTCATAGAAGAACATCAACAGGAACGTGTAGTAGAACCACTTCAGTTGCTTTTTGGTCTTCTCCTTGTTGTTGTGGAGAGTGTGGATGGTTGCAACCAAAGGAATAACGTTAGGGTAGAACATCTCCGATGGGTACAGCAGAGCCTTCTTAAGACCGAGACCAACAAGCGAATAACCAATCAGCTGAGAAGAGAAAGTAAGGAAGATTCCAAGACCAGCGTTGATCGAGGAGTTGTACCAAAGCTTTTGCACAGCCAAGACTTCAATAGCAAGAGCACAAGAGGAGGCAGAACCGGCCATGATAGTAGCAAAAGTCAGCTCCTTCTTGTTGAAAGGACCTGGGTTGAGGTATCTGAAGAAACCCTTAGTTGGAATAACCTTAGCCATGAACTCACCAATAACGTGAGCAATAAGCATAAGGAAGACACCGTTGACGACGATGGTTTGCGGCTTGAAGTAGAACATGCACTGCAAAACACCGCCGAAAATAGCCAATCCGGCACCAATAACAACCGAACGGAAAGTCCAGACTTTCATAGTTGGGTCGTCAGAGTGATCGACAATCTTTTCGATAATATCTCTGTTGGTCTTGAACTCCTCCTTGTTGATGGTGAGCTCACCAAACTGGATGTCGACCTCCTGCAGGTCCGTCTCCTTATTGGCATAAGAATCTTGCTTAGTGATGACGACATCAGTAGTCGACTTGACAGACTTTAGGTCATGCTCATAGATACCAGAACTGGTAGGTGGTCCTTGGTGAGGCATCTTGAGTCTTGATAGTGAGGAATATTGTGGAGTCTGTCAGGATTTATCGAATTATATATTTTTGCGGCCACTTGAGTTTCCCAGCATCGACAGATGGCCGTGTCTTCTTATCATTAACAAAAGAAAAACGGCACCGGACAATTGCGACCTGCATGTGCCAAGAACGCCGAGCCGCACAAAATGAAATTTTCAATAAGAAGCGGCACTCCTTATTGTTCCAAAACAGAATTTGAAGCCAGTAAACATTTCTTGAGGATAATAGAAACGGGCACTTAGTGTTGGAGTGGCTACAACTAGCGATGCGGATCAATAACAAAATCCTCCCTACCACATCTTATCATGCTTTAACAATTTACGTAATTATGGCCGATCGTAACGATGGTTTTCTTATCTATAATTATATGCACGCTGTCAAAATTTTATGGACTTATTCCGTTTACGAGAATGATTCTTTTTGTAAGTGTTGTTCCGCGAGCTTCTCCAACCAGATGTGCTGATTTTGCGATCTTCTTCGATTGGTTCCTCAGTAGATTGGGATTTTTCTTTTGAGGACTTTGCGTGAAGCTTCTCAGCGAGTCTCTCTTTGCGCTCTTCGTTCGTCTTGTGGTAATCCGAGTTCTTTGCAGAAACTTTTTCCCTCTTAGCTTTCAGCTTTGATTTGGATCTTGCAGAGTGTGCCATAATAGTAAGAATAGTAATGGAATACAGAAAAAAAGTAAATTTAATTTTTAAAAATTTTGGAGGTGCAGGGATGTACGCAGCTCCTTCTGTGAAGCAACAACAATTTATTCGGCTTCAAATTTTTTGGGAGAGAGAAAAAAAAGGTAGGTTTCAGTCACGTGATTGTGAAGAGGGCGGAAGACACACCTCTGTCGGACAAAAAATTGAAAATTTTATAGAAACTTATTCGTACATTATTGAGTATCAACAAAATGTGAGTACATCCTTCATATCAATCATACTAACATTACTAGGGCTAACTTACGTACTCAAAAGAGACTCGCAGCATCTGTCTTGAGCTGTGGTAAGAGAAAGGTCTGGTTGGACCCTAACGAGACCACCGAGATCGCTCAGGCCAACTCTAGACAAGCTATCAGAAAATTGTTCAGAAATGGTACCATTGTCAAGAAGCCAGTGACTGTTCACTCCAGATCTCACGCCAGAGCTTTGGCTGAGTCGAGAAGAGGTGGTAGACACATGGGTTACGGTAAGAGAAAGGGTACTGCCGAGGCTAGAATGCCATCCCAAGTTCTGTGGATGAGAAGATTGAGAGTTTTGAGACGTCTCTTGGCTAAATACAGAGCTTCCGGAAAGATCGACAGACACCTTTACCACTCCCTGTACAAGGCCGCTAAGGGTAATACTTTCAAACACAAGAGAGCTTTGGTGGAGCACATCATCCAGGCTAAGGCTGAGGCTGCCAGAGAGAAGGCCCTTAAGGAGGAGGCCGAGGCTAGAAGATTGAGAAACAGAGCTGCCAGAGAGAGAAGACAACAAAGAGTTGCTGAGAAGAGAGAGGGTCTCGTCAAGGAGGAGTAAGTACCAGGTTAATATGAATGAACCGTAAATTTTCACTACACTGATTATGTAATCCCGCCAAAACGAAATCTCTGGCTGGGCGTCTAAAATATATTCCCGGCGCTGCCCTTTTTTATAAATCCTTAGTTCCCCCCACATAACTTTATCTCTCTAATTTCTTCAGGACATTCTTTAAATCAGCCACTATGAAGCTCGCCGCTCTTTCAACTCTTCCAATCATTGCAACATTGCTGCCCAACGTGGTCAGCGCCGAGAAAGCCAAAATTTTCAACTTTGATGTCCTCACAGACGAGGTTCTAAACGCAGCCCCAGGACAGGAACCAAAGAACTTATTAGAGGGAGTTGATCTTGATCAGCTTGTGAACGTGGTTTACATCACTTTGGAGCCATCTACTGTGTATGTGACCGTCACCAAAACTCTCCACCAGGTGGTGGTTACCGCTACTACTACGGTGACGGAGACGCCAAATGTGCCCCCTCAAGCACAACCTGCGGTGTCAGGTCGACCAGGCATGCCTGTTCCAATCATTAATTTTCCTCTCGATAATTCTACTGTTCCAGCTGCCCCACTTCCACAGACAACCATGCCTATTAATGGCACCGTTCCTACAAGCCAAGTCTCTGTCGCCCCTGTCATCACTAGCACTGTTGGTCCTGTTCCAGGTTTGACAACAGAGGGAAGATTAGATTTTGTCATTGGCAAGGATAAAGCCACGACCTCCGAGGCTGTGGAGACCAAATCATACTATGATGAATTGGTCCAGTTTATGTCGTCTGTTTTCCCTCCTTCAGAGAGTGGAGTTTCTGCAACCGCCCCTGGTGCATCCTCTCTCACCAGCATGCACTCTACTTTAACTAGTGATGTGTCCCATTCGACCCTATCAGTCTCGAAGTCCTTCAAATCGTCGTCTAGTTCGATCTTGTTCAGTACTGCTGTGAACTCAACCAAGAACTCGACCTACGATTATTTCGAAAAAGAATTTTCGGGGGTTGACGGATTCAACCCTTACAAGGACCTTCCTCTTTCAGATGTTGATGTCGACTTCAGCAGTGACTCCTCAAGACTCGCAGTTCACAGTGTCCTTCTGGGGTCACTGGCGACTATTTTCGTTTTCGGTGTGGTTACTTTATAATAAGTAGCCACTAATTTTTATAAAATGAGTTTATTAATATGTAGTCTAGACAAAAAAATAAATTTAGAAACGTACGCTATTTGATTCAAGGACGAACACCAATGCCGTTCGTGTTTCTATACATATAGATTCCGTTGTCACCATCCACAAACTGACAAGATCTCAAACATTTCCACAGAGAAACCAACATGTTCTCATCAGAGTGTCTGTAGTGCTTACCAAGAACTTTCTTGATAGCAGCACTGGCCTCTCTAGCGTGATAAAATGGCACACGAGAGACGTAATGGTGCAAGACGTGGGTCTCAATAATATCATGGAAAATGTGTTGACCAACAAATCCAAATTCTCTATCGATTGTGGCAGCTGCTCCCTTGGCAAAATTCCATTGCTCGTTGTCGTAGTGAGGGAGCGTAGGATCAGTATGTTGAAGGAAAGTCACGAAAACCAGCCAGTGGTTGACCCACAACCAAGGCACAAACCAGTTCACCACCATGTTGAGGAGACCGAATTGTCTATACCAGAAGTAGACAGAGGTTGCGACCAGTCCAAGCCCAAGATCAGAAAGCAGGATGTACCAATAGTGCTCAGGATCGAACACTGGAGAAGAAGGATTGTAATGACTCTTCCCAATTTTGGACCAGCCAGGGTGGGGCTGACCAGTTGCGTTTGTTGCAAGGTATAGTTGAAGACCACCGAGCTGCTGACCGATCAATTTGAATAAAGCATAAATTGGGGTATCGTGAATGATCTCGTGGATATCATTGTGCTCAGATTTAGCAACAAGATCGTCCTTTTTCCATGGGATAAAGACCGTATCCTTTTGAATATTACCCGTATGTTGATGATGCTTGGCATGTGAGAATTTCCACGAAAAATATGGGACTCCGAGATAAGAATGTAGCACCCATCCAACGAAATCATTGACGCGTGGGTAATTGCTGAAGGCACCATGTCCGCACTCATGGGCCAAGATCCACAAACCAAACCCGAACAAACCAATACAGAAGGACTGGACGTTGTAGAGAACGAATCTCAAAGCTTTGGAGCCCACCTCAGGAATGAAAGTGTTACCCACGTAACCGATCAGACACATAGCCAAGATATCTCTGAACACAAAGTGCAAAGAATAAGGAAGTGACCTCTGGAAACAGTGTTTAGGGATAGCATCTAACACCTGTTTAAAAGTGTAATCTGGGGCCTCAAACACATCACCGTAGGTATTGATAGCAGTATTTGCATCTTTCTTATCTGCCAAAGAAGCCACGTTCTTGGATCTTGTCACTCTTGTGGAGTCTGTGGAAACACCAGTAGTGACAGCAGACATTTTTGTTGAAAAGAAATATCCCAACAGGTCTGAAAAAAATAAGGAAAAATCCTGCAGGAGGGCCAATGGGCGGCTGATGAGATGAAATAAGAAAATGTCACGAGATTACGAGAGTGTGAAGTTTCCGTCGACATGCTGTTTCGTTACCTTTGATTATAAGGCTACTTTACTGTGTGTTTCAAGAATTACAGGGCTAGTGATCTACGTTATGGAGACCCTAGCTTGAATTTTTAGTCTCATATGTATGCCTTAGATTTGATATGCAGCTAAAAAACGACGATCGACTCGTCGATGCATCGAATTAGCTTTTAAAGGGATGAATCGGCAGAAGCCTCTACGATGGGACTTAAATAAACCTACTTAGCCTGAGACTATAACGTATCTGTGTCATGTTACATTCTGCGGGAATAATGCTTTGAACACGGTTTCGCTCACGGGAAAGAGCTATCCCGGTTTTCTTTCCATGAGATTGTTGCCACGGATGTGCCAATCAATGCTATAGTAATCCACAATGTAGTCATGACAACATCTATAGACTCCTAGCAACCAGCTGTACTATTCTGGTTACGTTTGTTTCTTCTTACCCCCCACATGTGGTGGTGTTACAAACTCTGAAAAAATTTTGTTGTCTCAATTGCCATGGTCGAAGTTAAGAGAACTGTTAGAGTCACAACTACACAGCAGGTGCTCAAGGACATCCCTCCAGTGCAAGAGGGATTCCCAATGAGAGAATGGGCCATTCAGATTTCGCTTGTAGACGACAAGGGAATCGAACAGCCAGCGACCCTTTTCGAGAAAGTGACGTACCATTTACACCCGACTTTTGCCAATCCCGTTCGTTCGTTCAAAAAACCACCATTCAAGATCGAGGAACAAGGTTGGGGTGGGTTTGACATTCCAATCACTCTGACTTTGCTGGAGAAAGGCGGAGATAAAAAGATAAACCATGATTTGAATTTCATGAAAGAGAAGTACGTGATCGATACTCCGATTACAATCAACACGACCAAACCTGCCCTTTTAAAGGAGCTGAGCAAGACGGGATATGTTCCGAGCGCGAACGAGGTGTCTGCAACTACTGGAACCTCGACACCAGGGAGTACTCCAGCACCAGGGCAGGCGGTTGGAGCCGCAGCCGCAGCGAAGAGAAAGGCGGCCCCTGTTTCCGACTCCAAGACAACCAAAAGATTAAAAGGTTCGGCTATTAAAGGAGGTGTCGATCTCGAAAAGCTGGCGGAATCATTGACCAAACTTTCTGAAGACGATCTACTTGGTGTGGTTCAGATGATCAACGATAACAAGACCCCCGAAATGAGCGTCAAGAACGACGTGGAGAACGGCGAGTTCACGATGGACCTCTACACACTTCCTGACACTCTTTTGAAAAGTCTTTGGGACTACGTGCAAAAGCGAGTCGAGTAATTGTAGATGTATTTTACGACTGTAAACAATACATGCGTTTTGCTAGTGATATTTTTTTGGTCATACCGACCATATTTTGGTAGTATTGTCACGGGAGGCAGTTGCTACTCCCATGCCGTCTGCAGAAACACGAATTTTACTCACAGAGTCACGGTGTCCATCCAAAGTTCCGACAATTGATCCAGCCACACAGTCCCAAATTACAACGGAGGGATATTCAGCATATGAGGCAAACATAAGTCGTCCACTTCGCGAATAATCTAGTGATAGCACACCTGGATTGTCTAATGCTGCTCCCAGCGAAGACTTCGCACTCAACCGTAGAGACGAGGCTGAATCTGCGGAGTTGAACTCATCCAGACGATGCGACTTTAGTTCTTGGTGGACGGATCTAGAATGATAGCAGGCTAGTTCGCAATCGGAGCGGATATCGAAAAGTTTGATTTCTCCGTCGTCTGTACCACATGCGAAGGCATAGCCATCGGGGAAGAATTTTATCGCTGAAGAGTCATGGGTTTGCGACACTTGGAATTGTCTTCGGTTGAGAGGACTTCGAATGTCCCAAAAGTTAGCAAATCGATCCGAGGAACACGAGACGAAAAGATTGCGATCAGTAGGGCAAGGACTCAGCCCCAGAACGTCTCCTAGATGGCCATTGAAACTTCCTCCTTTAGTTCCTTTCTCCATGTCCCAGAGGATGATGGACTTATCTCCGGAACACGTGAGTATCTGAGAGTTCCCAATGAAGCTTAAATCAGCGATATACTCCTTGTGGCCTTTGAAGATAGACACTATTGAGTTTTTCTGCTGTGTCTCGGAATTTTGAGGGCCTTGCAACTTGTACACAATGCACGCATTCTCTAGACCTCCCGTAGCCACCATATGGCCATTGGGAGATATATCACTGCATATAACGTACGGGTCGTCTAGCCGAATGAGATTCTTTTTCATCCCGGTTGTTGCATCCCAGTAAAGCAGGAACCCGTCCTGCGCTACAGTGGCCAGGTGTCTATTGTCGGGATGCCAGCTCACCGTCAATACTTTGTTGAAGTGACCAGTAAGAGTGCGACAGTTGCGGAGCGTCACATGGTCGATCGGAACGCAATTGCCACTCATCGTCTGAAGTGTTGCGTCTTTAACTTGCTGCTTCACTTTGGCTAGATGATGAACCAGTTGCTTGGACTCTGTCTGCACAGCTTGTATCTTGGAGCGTAAGACATCGCTGAGCTCCAATTGCCGTGTATATGGGTCGCCAGCACGAATGTCCATGATCTTAGTTTGCAATCAATAATTCTTACACTCCTGCTACCCTTTGGCTACACAGCCACATGTTTCAGATTTTATTTTAACAATAGGTTTACAACCACAAATCTAGTTCTTGCACACTGTAATCTGTTTTTTCGAAACAGACCCGTGGTTCTTCTGCTCTAAGCTCATCACCCACCTTTTCCAACCTAGGATAGTAGGGAACCATCGCGTCGCTGTTGTTGAGATACATGCTGTTGTGAATGCGCCAGTATGCATGTCTGACCTTGCTTGCGGGGTGATACAGTCCTGATAGCACGTAATTCATCACGATTCCATATCCAATAGCAACACGCACCGCCTCCACACTTTCCAATATCCGTTCAATGACATGCGGAGAGGTCTCCATAATGTTGGGCCAGATGAGGTTTAGGTAATGAATGAATGCGTCCTCAAAGCCAAGACCTGCACATCCAAGTGCCATATGTTTCACAACAGTGGCAGCAGTTTGTCGATGGACCAGATCCCGGTCAGTAAAGGCATCCTGCAGTAATGTTAGCACTGCGTAAACGTAATCTGCTCCCATGTCTCCGATATACTCGAACATAAACGACATGGATTTCAGAATACCGTTCTGGACATTTCTGTCAAAATAGCGGTACTCGTTCATCATAGCGGGAAGAACAGTGTAAGGCGAGCATGTCTCGGCAACAATTCCTATCGCAACTGCGGTACACACACGAAGTTGTCTTTCTTGCACTCGAAGATTATTGAGAAGTGTCACCAGGACATCTGCTGGACCAATAGCACGAGCGATCAAACCGAAGGTGGTATTCGCGCTTTTGCGGATTTGTTTCTTGCGCGCCTTGAGCATCTCTAAGAGCTCAAAACTGATCCGCATCCATTCTCTGTGATTGATATATTCCTTTCCACGGTCTGCAATATCTCCAATTAAGTTGATGGTGTTTTCCTGCACTTTTTCGTGTCTGTTTCTCAGAATTGGAGTCAAAGTGGCAAGAATTTGTGAGATTGGTGGATTAGTCATCTCCACTCCCAATTGTAGGATCACGCTTCTCATCGCGTTCAAGATTGAGCCCAGAACATCAGGATACACCTCTCCAAGAGACTCGTAAAGGATTGAAGTTAGCCGGACCAAAAGATCTTCCTGATCGCACATCTTTAAGACCACGCTGATACGTGTGATAAGGTCGGCTGCCTGCTGACGAACTTCAGGGGTCTTGTTTTTGAGACGGTACAAGAGCGCACTAATGATACTCATGATATGCGGTTTGACTCTCACACCTAAAGAAACCATGATATTTCCGAATCCATTCAAAACCATCGAATCGTCCTTAGTTTGGTGTTGGAAAGTAAATAGCAAGCCATCCAACAAACGCTGAACAGTTCTATCATCCAAGTCATACGACCCCAAATTGGCGACAATTTTGCTTGATGTTTCCACTGCCATCCTTCTAAAAGACTCAGACTCGTCTTTTAGGGGCACCAATACATTTTCAATGACAGAATTTGGTCCGATCTTATTTGCCAGTGCCACAGATGCATCGACACACATTCTTCCAACTCTGTTGTCCAAAGCCGTTCTTCTGTTCCAAAAATTGAGGAAAAATTCACGGATGATTCTTCCTTTTTGGAAGATTCTTCCATCAACCAGCTCCATCGAACAACACTGACTAACAATTCTCAAAACCGTTCGTTTCATTTCATCTTCTGGAGAAGCAAATTCACGAGTCAAAACTCTAAAAACTTCTCGCGTATAGTAGTTTGCATACTCTTCATCCATCAGCGGGATGATGTACCCAATAGCACGTAAAAAGACAGCCAATCCTCGACCTCTGTGACGCCTCAAACCTTGCCAAAGTGGATCCAGAACTTTTTCAAACGCTTCAAATCCATATGGAGCAGCAGCTTCGGCAAGATTACTGATTGCCATTGCAGCCAAAGTACGCACATTGAGATTTTCGTCTGTAATTAAGCGGGAGAGACATCCAACCAACCCGTTCAGGTATGGTAGTACACTAGAGCCCATGAGAATTGCGATCTGTTGTACAATTTTTGCGCCGGTATGCCTGGCTAGCCAGCTTTTCTTGGACGAACAGACTGCCCTCAAAAACGGTAGTAATGACTGAATTCCAAGTGAAGATGCCACAACCGCAAATGTGCGAGCAACGGTATTCCTCACGTAGTCATCTGAGTGATCAATGTCCGGTCGGAGAACTGAAATCATATGAGCAAGACCAGCTGCTTTAGACAGATTTGAAATGATTTCTCTTCCTTCCAGTCGGGTAACCAAATCTTCGTCAATCAGTAATGGCATAATCACCACCAAAATTTTGTGAGTGTAAGGACGAATTAGGTCTTCAAGGCGAAAAAGGACCCTTCCGATGACCTTAACTAGTAAATGTCGTTCCTGATCCTCCAAAGACTTGCTCATTAATAGGGGTAGAATGACATTGAAAATGTGATTTGATCCAAAGTAGCGTGCATTATCTTGTAGTTGTCTCAAAGAGGTCTTGCGCACTTGTGGAGAGCCATTTTTAATCATCAAAATAAGCTTCATGCACTGTATCTCTTTTTTCTCGTCATTAGTCATTGTTTCTGGTGCTACATCTTTGGTGCTAATCAGCTTTCCAAACACTTTCATATCCGTCTCTTTGAAAACTTGGATTTCTTTCAATCCCGGAACATCGTGTATCAATTGCGGATTGTAAAATTTGAACTCTTGTGGCAAGGTACTTTCTTCTGGAATCATATACTCGTCGTTTGTTGCAACCATATTCAGTTGCATTGTATCAGGAGGAATACTGATGTCTGGTTTATAATCAGATGGAGGCTCAATACGCTTGAATCCACTTGGGAGAAGTATGTTCAGGTTTTCTTCTGTCAACGGGATACCGTCGATAATCGGTACTGGCTGGTCCTCTACAGCCGGTTCATCCCACCTCGATCTGCGCTGTGCTGGCGGAACAGACTCTGATTCTTCGCCAACATCCCACCTACGTTTACGCTCTCTGCGAGGAGGAGTCTTGTCTCCTCTCTCTTGAATCTCCAAGGACTGTTCTTGCCGGTTTTCTTCTTCTTCTTGCTGCTTTCTGGCCTTGAATCTATTTTCCATTGTTTCACGATAATTTGCCGGCTTTGAGAGGTCTTTAGTATCATCCAGAGTATGTAAACTGTCATATTTCCGTTGTTGATATGAGTTCTCTCGAGCAGAAATCGCCTTTCTTTGTGCATGCCTTGCGAGAGGATCCTCATAAGACTCAGCTTCCGCATTCAATTCTTGTTGAAACTGTTGGGGAATAGAGTAGGATCCCGCAAGCTTCGTATTAGAGTCATTGTCGGGAGCATGGTCTTTCAAGGGTATCACTTTATGCGACATTAGTGATTTGCCAAGGTCCTGAATAATTTAATAATATTTTTTAAAGTTATTTGCCACATTTGGTGGCTCAGCTGGTGGCTGTTATGTATTTATAGTAAAACAGAATCTGAAGGAGAAAAACTTACCAAAACATTAAACGTGCTTTGACTCCGACTTTTCGTTATGAGTTGGTTGAAAGTTCTAGCTCTCCTTACATCTGCAGCAAGACTTGCTTTTGCAGACGACTCAGAGCTTAATATTTACGGCACTTGGTCTTCCAAATCCAATACCGTGTTCACAGGTCCAGACTTTTATGATCCTATAGACGAGTTGCTGATCGAGCCTGCTTTACCAGGTATCAGTTATTCGTTCCATGAGGATAACTATTTTGAGGAGGCCTTGTATCAAGTCACTCCAAACCCACAAAACCATTCATGCCCAGTGGCCGCGCTCATTTTCCAACACGGAACCTATGAGATCAACTCGACAGGATCCATCATTCTCACACCATTTGAAGTTGACGGCAGACAGTTGCTAAGTGAACCTTGCGAGGACGGAGGTGTCTCTACTTACTCCAGGTATTCTCAAAAGGAGATTTTCAAGTCATATGCTGTCAGCTTGGATTCATACCATGGAAGATACAAACTCCAATTGTATGAAAGTGACGGATCTGCCATGCAGCCGTTGTACCTTGCCTACAGACCTCCTCAAATGTTACCAACAATTACCATGAATCCAACTGATGGATCAGAGGCCACAGATGCAGCATCTTCCTCGTCTACGGGAATTTCTAAAAAGGTTAAAAGATCTTTGGAGAATAGGTACAGAACAAATGCTGTGAGGAAACCCAAGTATGATTATGATGTCCTGTGGTATGTGTCAATAGCAATGATCCTTGTGGGAGGATTGATGGTTTGGAGAGGGTGAACATAACCTAGCAAAGAAGGGTTTCTGTATAGGGTCAACCAAATTATTTTTTGACTTCGTAGTATCTTCTGAACATGTCATCAATCTCAGTCAAGTAGTAAACTCCCTTAGGAATGTACTCAATCTCACCGACAGGTTTAATAGACTTCTGCAGATGAAGTTTCTCTCTGAGATTCAAAGCAGCCTCAAACTCTTGAGGAGCCTTGTGCAGTCTGTTCTCAAGCTTGTTGGCAACGTCAAGAACTTTCACTATTTGAGAGATATCTCCAGTGACCTTGAAAGAATACAGGGAAGATGCCAGACCAGAACCGTAAGAGAACATACCGATTCTCTTACCTTGCAGCTCGTCGTTTCCAACAAAGTACAACAGCGAAGCCAAAGAACCAAACACAGAACCGGTGTACATGTTTCCAACATTAGTGGCCACCTTCAATGAAGCCTCAACTCTCTCCTTTTGCAGAGGTTTGGCAACGTTCACGAAGGTCTTCTCCAAAGCCTTGTCGGTCAGAGTTGCCTCGTATTCTGCAGTTGCTAGACTCTGGTCAATTTCAGGGAATTGTGATGGGTTCTCTCTGAAGTCATTGTAGAGCATTCTTCCGTACGACTTTGCGACAAGCTTACAGTTCGGAACGTGGAAGCAGTTGTAGTCAAAGAAGTCCAATCCGACAAGCTTCGAGGACGAAAATCCTTTGAGAGCAGCCTTCTTGGAGTAGTTGTGGTAACATTGGTCGATGGCCTTGATGTAACAAGTTTGGGAAAAATGTCCTTGGACAACTGGGTACTCAGACACAAAGTTTGGCTTGTAGAAGTCATAGGCGTGTTCCATGTAAGAACCCTTAATAGCCTCCAATGAGAGAGGAGCGTCAGGCCCAATCAACATGGCAACAGTTCCGGCTCCACCAGTAGGTCTGGCTGCACCCTTCTCATAAATAGCGATGTCACCAGCAACGACAATAGCATCTCTTCCATCCCAACCCGAAGACTCAACCCAGTTGACAGCATTGAAGAGAGCGTTAGTACCACCGTAACATGCGTTCAAGGTGTCCACACCTTCAATGTCGGCGTTTTCTCCAAAGAGTTGCATCAGCACAGATTTGGCACTCTTACTCTTATCAAGAAGAGTCTCAGTACCCACTTCCAATCTACCGATCGAACTTGGATCGATGTTGTAGTTTTTGAGAAGGTTGCTGCAGACAGTGAGACACATCGAGTAAATGTCTTCTCTGTCGTTCACGAAGGCCATCTTTGTTTGACCAAGTCCAATAGTGTACTTTCCACTGCTGACACCATCAAACGATTCTAGATCGGATTGGCTGACATATTGTCCGGGAAAGTAGATTTCCATTGCCTTGATACCAACGTTTTGGGGACGAGTCATTGTTGAAGAGGTTTAATTAATGAAGAGGGTTATATGATAAAAGAGGGAAACTTGATAAATAACTTTTTTAGGCAAACGACCGACGCGCACTAAACGAGATTGACTTAAATCTAGGAAAAAAACCGTACACGGGAAAAAATGAATTTGAGAACCAAGTTACTGAAAACATTTTGCAGCAATACTCATCACGTGATACTCGAACAGTTCTGTAACATCGGAGAACTATAGCAACAATAGTTTTCGCAATCGGTTGCTTCTTATCGCCATAGGGACTTTGATACAGGTAGTCAATACATCTTAGAATAGGTCACATTGTCGAAAGTCAGGTAGGGGTGAGCAACATGCTTCTCGAACTTGCAATTCTACAGGGGGGCTACCTCTTGACGAAAATGACTATTAAATTAAGCAATGCGAGTATATACGTTATTTCATGCGAGCGAGCCAGATCTCGTAGTTCTGAGCAGTACTATCAGCAAATTGAGCCTTGACTGTACGGCTGTTCTGCCTCGAAAGCTGGTATCCCCAGGTACAATCCTGGATCTTTGGGGCATCGTAGAGCCATTTCGAGCCCAGTTCAGTGAACTCGGGGCCTGACCAGTCCTGCAGGTCACAATGATGGACCTCGAAAGCCTCATCGTTGTCATAAGCGTCTAAAATAGGCGAATCTTCCAGGAGGGATGGAAGGGAGCTGGTGTAGGTAGATCGGCGCGACGTGTTTGTACTCGATTGGTAAGAGTTGGTATGGACGTCTTCGAGTGCAAAGAAGTCCACATCATCATCCTCTATGGGATCAGATACGGTTGATTTAAAATTTGTGGTGGAGTAGGTAACCAGCTTGCTGGTCTTCTGAAGTTTGTGTTCGGATGATTCGTAAAAAGAGTCCTTCAATTGGCACTCCCTGGAGCAGTAAATGCTGGAGGAAGAATCGTCCAATTGCTTGCTATCAACAATGCAAAACTGGTCATGAACAAACATGATGAAAAGATGAGGAACGAGTTGTGATCTGGGGATGTGCTTTGTATTTATAAGCGTGGGTATTTTGCGGAGACACTAGCCACTAGCGCCACACTATTGTGGTTACTAAAAATTTTTACCGATTTTATCGGTACCTTGGTGGAGCTTGCGGAAAATGTCAGGTGCACATGAGAACAATACATTAGCTTGACTTAGGTTAAATGAACTATATACATGTACAAAGAAGTGACCTGGTTACTGCAAATCCTGTGACTTGGAGCTGACTCATTTTTTTCTTACACCGCCACAATCCAGACCCGATATCCCAGAAGTCACCCACACTTCTCCGTTACAGGAGGAATTTGTTCACAGTAGTCCGACAGATCACTGATCGTCCAACGAGTAGTCTAAAAGCACTGCCATATTGCGCAATCTCCGCTCATACCCCTTCTGAGTGTCAAGTGGAACTCCTCCATCCACATCGGCCTGTAGTTCTTTTAGAGCACGTCTAGTCACGTCATCATTCGGGAGCTCGCCTGACTTAACGAAATGATGGCCCAGATCCACCACCATCTGAACCATGCCTAGATTAGAAATTAGGAACATGGCAGTCTCCTCGGATGAGAACATCTTGTCTGTGATCGAGGTCAATGTTTTAAGTTTCCGGCCGTCTTTCTCGTTGTGGAATAGCTCCATGAATTTGGCAGCTACCGGAATCGAGAGACCGACTTTATTAGACGTGATATTCTCAATCACCTCCTGTATTTCCTTGAATGTAGTAGCGTGTTCTGCAAAGACGTCAAACGTCCAGTCTGGAATGTCTGGGTAGAAAAGGAACAGTCTTTGGTCGTTGGTGAGAAAATCAAACATGTCCAAGGGAGCATTGTAAGGGATACTCAAGATTTGGGATTCCAAGGAATTCTCCTCCAGGGTTTCCGGTTTCACGTCGAAATGGAAAATACAAAGGTCTCTCACAAGAAGAGGGATGTTGATCATGTCTTGAGCCATTTGCTTTTCCCCAACTTTCAAAAGAGCACCGGCAAAGCTGGAAATATCGTTTGGATCCAGAAACAATGGTAGCACTAACAGGCGCAATTCCAAGAGATTCACAAGTCTGTTGATGTCCCCTGTCTGGCCACAGAAACCAGCCATCAGTTGAAACATGGTTCTGTTTGGTTGCAGCCCTGCCTCTTCAACATCCTTCAAAATTTGCTCAAATAATTCATTATTTTCAGTCACCACACATGCAGTCAAAAACATGTTGTAGGTATCAATGTTGATAGCGAAGCCAGATTCTTCGAAGATTGCGCGGAGCTGAGTGTAGTTCTGGTCATCGAACGTATTTTGCGCAGCGAGCGAGCAACTAATATTGCGAATCAACTCCTCCTGAGTGAGTGACATTCCCGAGTCCACAACATCCTGATACACAATGTTAACGAGCTCCGGCTCCAAGTACATTGTATAGTTATTGAACTGGCTCAAAAACTGCTCCAAATGCTCAGGCTCCATATGCTTGGCACGAGGAATCGGAAACTTAACGTACTCTTGTAGCACATCATGAATACTGTATTCTTCATCGGGCTTGGAAATCTGGGTCACAAATCGGTCATATAAGTTATCTTCAAACACCTCTCGAGGAGCTTGCATACGACTGTTCAAAATCTCGATCTCATGTTGTCCTTTGAGGAGTCCCACCACAGCTTGATAGTACGCAACCTCACGACCTTCTTGAGCACTTATGAGGTTCAGAGACTCGTTCTGGTCCACAATATCAGTTAGGAACTTGTCCCCAAACTCGAGCAATCGCTGGCTGAAAGCTGTTAGAAAATTTGGAGCAAGTTTGTTGATGTTCTCCACAGAAGAGTACTTCAGAAACTCTTTCTGGATGTTAGAAATCCTTTGAGGGATGGTACTTTGTCCTGCAGTCGAGTTAAATTTATTGTACCAGTCCACAGACTGTAGCTCAGGGGAAGAGCTATCTCCAGATGGTTTTCCTGCAAGATCCATGGAATCGAAGTCCAAATCATTGTCATCATCAAGTTTTCCTTTTATGGAATATAACCGGTTCAGACAGGGCCTGACAAGGCCAGTCCTGCGAGTTAGTGTTCTGAGCATTAACATCACGGTTAATTTTTTATGCACAAAAATATTGCTTGGTCGAATTTTCAAAAATGCATATCCAACTCCATCTATATGAGCATAATAACTCCCAATTCCAGAAATGGATATTGCAAGAATATATGCCCGCTAGGTGATCTTGTTGCTGGAATCCCCCGGTCAAAATATACAGTAAAATATCGAATAATCTTTAATCTTGTATTATATATGGACAATGGTCGAAAGATAGAGTCAGAACGATCTGATATAGACTCCACTGTTCACACAGCCTAATTACAGTATTTCAGGTGACTCCAAGCTTTTAAAAGCTCCTGCCAAATATGAGTGTAGCGCACCTAAGGTTCACCTAAGGTTTGTTGATTCTGCTGATGTACGATCTGGAAATCAAGTTCCAAGATTTCATGAACTTGCTGGCACAGTCGTTAATGCAGTTCTCCTCTACAGAGGTGAGGCTAGAGGATGGCTGCATAATGCATTTGTCGAAACAGTTCTCCGTCAGGGAGTTGACAAGAGTAGTGGCGTAGGCAGTTGCCATCTCTGTAGCAATTGATGACTTTATCTGTTCTTTTATTTGCTGCATTTGAGCAGAGTTAGCAGATGAACTACCGCCTGCGTTGGTCTTAGATCCACCCAGTCCTAGGAACGACGACATTGAAATATTAAATTAAAATTTTGGGGAGCGCACGAAATCAAGAAGCTTTTTCACCTTCCGATGTCACTTCCTCGGATGCATCTATATCCTCGGATTCGGTCTCACTTCCACTACCACCAAAGACATTGGTTCTGGAACGCTCCCTAAGAAAGTCATCAAGCGTCTGGAGCTTGTACTTCTTCGAGTTAGAAGATGGTGCCGTGACCGGAGTTGAGGCAGTGCTTGTCACCACGGAATGGCTAATTTGAGAAGCTGATTTGAACTGGTTGTAGTCTTTGAGTTGGAACTCTTGAGCTCGAAGCTCGTTGTAATAGTCGAGCAATTCTGGGTTCAGCATATCTGGCGTAGTATCGTTATATTTGGTCAGATCACCAAGGTCAGTTGTACTCCTGATTGCGACAGGTGCAAATTTGGAAGTTTGGAACAGCAAAATAGAAAGCTCCACTTCTTCAATTTTCTCATAGCAACGCTCGAGTACAAAGCTCTTGTCAGTGTAGTAATCCTGAAAATCTATCACCATTGTAGCACTCATATGTGGATCAGTATAGACCACGTTAGGGAGTATAGCCCCTACCATACGAGCACGGTCTCGGATGTCCAGGTCAACATCATACCTGGAGAACTGAAGGACCAAATTGAACAATCTCCAAACATAATTTTCAAAACTGTATACTCCTCCTTGCTGCTTCGTAGCATAAATTTCTTTGGATACCATTTTGGTAAGAGCAGTCAAGATTTCTAGTTTGACCAAAGGTTCTTGATCTCTGAAATTCTGAGATAGAATTCGCATTAGATCTGGTAGAAAATCAGCCAAAGCAATGCATTTCTCGTCATTGAATTGTGTGTTAGAGAACTCACCCACAAGCCAGATTATCGAGGCCTTTGCTAAAGGCGAAAGCTCGGAATCGTTGACCAATTTTCCAGTCAGTTTGATCAAAATATCTATATTTCCATGCAAGTTACTTTGAATCATCATTCGCAGTCCAGTGACATATTCGGCAACCAAAAGTTCGTCTTTTTCATCATCAACTTTGGTTAAGAATAATTGACTAATTTTTTGAAGCTGGTGAGGAGGCAGACGAAGCTGATTGAGAAGTTTAATCGCGGCCAACTTCAATTTCCTTGACGCTGTATCAAGAACAAAGACAATTTCGCCAAAAATAAGATCAAATGTTTCTTGGGTCATCAACTTGAAAAGAATTTCCAATTTGAGCTCACTGATTCTAGTCAGCTCATCAGGAAGAGGGATGAAGTAAGTTATCTGCGAAGCATTTAATTTGAGAAACTGGTTATCCAGTAGATATGTAATCTCCTTCAGTATGTACACAGATGACTCATCGTTGTTCAACAATCTTGAAAGAACTTTTGGAAGGGATATATCGTCCAATTGATTAGGGAAAAGATTGATAAAGCAGCGTATGGTGCTGAGGATCACGTTTTGAGACTGTGAGTAAACCATTGGCAGTAGTTTTCCATGTAGAAGTAGGAGCTCGACACATAGGTGACCATCGACAGGTGGAGGCAAATACAATCTAGCGTAATCAGTAGCGAGATCTATCAAGATAACCTTCGAGTAGTCTTCCAAGGTATTCAGTTTAGACAACAAATGTGAAAATTTTGAATGAATCAAGTCCATATGACCTGGGAATATTGTATAGTAGCAATTTATCGCCGAACTGAGAACTCGAGAATCTGTGTCACTGAGTAATATGTCTAAGAAATTGTACAACTGTGCAGGAATGCTGGATTCGTCTCTCAAGAGAGATTGAATGTCTTTATTTTTGTTGTAGCTTGTATCCAGTTGAAAGCACTTTGTGATTGCAATTGAAGTTGATGATCTGACTAGAGGTGAGGAATCAGAAATTGCACGTTTTATCGAGAGAATTAAGATCGGTAATATTGCTGGAATCCGGATTCCACTTAGAGTTCGGATGGCCAAGGCTCTGTTAATACAGTTTTTATCTGTGAGAGACTTCTGAATCGCATTGATTGATAACAATGCGATATCCTGTTGCATGTGATTGTACCGGAGCAAAATGATGTACACCAGTCGTTTGATCTTTAAATTGACAGAGGTTATGTTCTTGATGATATGAGGGAAGTATTGCAACAGTTCAGCATCCGAGTTATCACGAGTAGCCATAATCCGCGATAAATACTTCAATGCGTTCAGAATATCCTTGTCAACAGACGAATTGAGGCTTTCCACTATCTGTGAAGAACTTAAGTACTGTTCGTGGGTGAATCCATTAGAAAGGAACTTATTCAAAGCAGGCGGCAGCTTGACATTCTTGCTGTGAATGGCTTCATTGACAGTTGATGAGAGATTCTTGGTAGCATTCTCAAGTAAGATCCCAATATTCTTCCCAAGCTCAGTCATGTTAGATTGAATGTATATTTCGTGTTCAAGAAAAAAAGATGTGCCAGGGATTTTTTTTCAAACAATTAGCATTTCAAGACTACCAACGTAATGGGTCCCAAAAAACAAATTAAGAAGGAGGATCCTCCAGACTTGGATCACAAGCTTTCACGTAGTATTACCATGAATAGCTTAATTCGCACAGACTCATTCACCAGTTTATTCAAGAAAAATAGGAAGAGCAATAAACGAACAAGATCTCAGGATTCTGATCTGGAAGACGCCGAAGAAGAGCTTCTTGCCCAAGCGTTAAAAAAGAAGAAAGTGCGTTCTTTGCAGGAAGAGGAGGCCTTCCGTAAGCAAGAAGCGGAGTATGATCAGCTATTACCTGCTGAATATCAGAAGTACCGGCCAAAGGGGTTCAAGCTCAACCTACCACCAGAAGATCGCCCGGTGCGAATCTATGCAGATGGTGTCTTTGACTTGTTTCATTTGGGCCACATGAGGCAATTGGAGCAGTGCAAAAAAGCTTTTCCCAATGTCACTTTGGTAGTGGGTATTCCCAATGATGTGGAGACACACAAAAGAAAAGGTTTAACGGTTTTAAGTGACGTGCAACGGTATGAGACTCTTCGTCATTGTAAATGGGTCGATGAGGTTGTGGAGAGTGCACCTTGGATTTTGACAATGGACTTCTTGAAAGACCACGCGATTGACTACTGTGCTCACGACGATCTTCCTTACGAAGCACAGGGCATTGACGATATCTACAAGCCCGTCAAACAGGCAGGTATGTTCCTGGCTACACAGCGTACTGAGGGAATCAGTACGAGTGATATCATTACTAAGATTATCCGTGATTACGACAAATATTTGATGCGCAATTTTGCAAGAGGAGCCACGCGTAAGGAGTTGAACGTTTCATGGCTAAAGAAAAATGAATTGGATCTGAAAAAGCAAATAAGCGATTTCCGGTCCTACTGGAAGAAGACTAACGTGAGTCTAAACAATGCATCCCGTGACCTTTACACGGAAGTTCGCGAGTTCCTCAAGAACAGGAAAAATGAAACATCACCAGAACCATCTCCTGCTGATTCGTTTGCTTCCAAATTTAACGGTAACGGTTTGAGCAGGACCAATTCGAGACGCAGCTTGATCGAAAACTTCAAAGATTGGGTCGCAAGAGATAGTCACTTCGAGTCTGAAAGCGAGGAAGAATACAAACCCGTTGTTACCAAGCGGGGACGCAAAGTTAAGAAGCCGGTTACATAAAGAATTTCTAGCAAAAAAAATAATTTCTTTCGATCATGTTTACTGTTGCCAACATTAAATATATCGAGCCCACCACTCTCAGACAGTGGTTTGCCCAGAAGTGCACTAATAGTGGTTCCTCGTTTCTAGTGGTCGATGTTAGAGACTCAGATTATATTGGAGGACACATCAAGTCTGGTCTTCATATACCCAGCACAGAAATCGGCCCCAAGTGTCCCTACATTTTAGAGCAATTGAACGAACTCAAAGCAGACAGCATTGTCTTCCATTGTGCTCTATCACAACAGCGTGGTCCGTCATCGGCTATGAGATTCATGCGGTTCCTCAATGACCTGGATCCTATTCCGGACTTGAATGTATATGTGTTGCGTGGGGGGTTTGTGAAATGGCAGGAGCTGTACGGAAAGGATGCAGAAGTTACCGAAGCATATGAGGAGTCAATTTGGCGCTAGTGTTTCTGACGTTTTGCGCTGGATTCGGCGTCCCGCAATTTAGAAGTGGCATTTTGGAGTCTTTGACCCATGGCTAAGTTCCTGCGCCGCCTTATCATTTCAACAGGGAAGAACTCTTCAATGCTTGTTTGAGGACGGTTCATGTTTTGGATAATTGGTAGCAAGATGGAATCCACCTTTTCCTTGCTCCACCCGACATTGTACATGAGAAAGGTACGAAGTCGATCTAGATTAGGGTAGCCCCATTGGAACTCTGTTTTGTCGTGGTCTACCTCAGGGCGAAAATATGCCTGAACAACATGCGCGTCAGGAAACTCCTGGGTAAGATACAAGCCGCTTTTCTTAAGAGCGCGTCTCAATTTGCGCTGAACTGCTGTTTCGTTTTGTTCATCAATGTGCCCTTTCTGGTATTCCAGCCACCAATTCCGAAAGTTCTTGAGGGTTCCAAACTCCGCCAAAATCTCAACAGCAGCAACTTTTCCAACACCCTTCAGTCCTTCTGTATAATCACTTCCTAGAAGAAGGGCCAATTCGACAAGCATGCCCCGGTCGAGTCCCAGATCGCGCTCGATATCTTCAACTTGATAGCATTCGACAAAGTTTTTCTCGTTGAACATATTCTTGTAAATACGGTCTCCACCAAATAGAAAGCAATCCGAGTCGTCTGTAATGATACCATCCACTAGACCCAATTTTAGCAGCTCGGCACATTGCGCCTCTGCCTCCATCGGTGCTGTGATATATGGCAGTCCAAATCTAGAGAGCAGATCCTGGATGTCGAGAATCATTTTTGTAGTCACCTCATCTGCGTCACGTTTCTGTTTATTCAAGCGCTCTTGAAGTTGCACCTCGTTGTCCATTGACCAAAAAGATCCACTGTTGCTAGATTTTTGCCCCACTTGGTCGACAAACTTTTCGTATGCAGCCTCTTCCTCTTGCAGGTTCTGTTCAAGCTCCTCTTCATCTGAGAAAACATACTCCAGAGGAGTTGGAGGACCACCATCAGATACCCCAAGATGCGCATCTCGGGACATTTCTGCTTGTGTACTGTCTCTGATCTCTGTTGTAGCTGCTGGCTCATCCTTCTCTGCCAGGTCCGACGGAAGAGACTCCGCTGGAGGTGTGAGCTTAGCTGGAGAGGAAATGTCTTTTGTAACGACTTGCGGGCTCTCAGGAATTTTTGAGCTTTTGACTTCAAATGGTGACTGAAAGACCATAGACCCTTGTTCGGTATCCGAGTCCAAATCAACCACTTCGGTCTGCACATTTGTCTCTCCTTCTGGCTCATCAGGTTCTAAATATTCCTCGATATCCTCATATCTGAAAAGACCTGCTTCTTCATCAGCAGTTTTTGAGCCGGACACCTCATCCTTCGTATTTTCTGTTGGCTCCTGTTGATGAACATTCTCAGGCAATTTAGATGAGAACCAGACAGGTGTGTCATTCTGGGGTTTGGAATTCTCCTTTGAAGGGCCACTTTCAGTTGCGTTATCGAATAGCGAGTTACTTTTGAAGTCAAATTTCGGGATGGCCACCTTTTTCACACTGTCCATATTTGTTTTCAAAGAGCTTTCTGTCAAAATCAATGGAGGAGTAGAGCCAAACTCAAATGGGTCTTCTGGAGCTTCCAGCATATGATAATAATCTTGCTTAGATCTTTCAATTGCTTCCTTGAGTTGCTCTTCCTCTGTCATCTCACCATTTCTGACTTTGTTCTGTTTCGCATAGTCATACAAAGACTGGATCATCGCCATAGTGGTATCTTGATCTGTCTTCTCGGATTCTTCATTGTCCATAAACATGGGCTCAAAGTGAACTGCCCGTTGAGGTCTTTCCATCTTCAAAGTTTCCTCTGGTGGATCATCAGGCACATCCACCCACTCTAGCTCTTCATCACTATCAAGATCAATTGCTTTTTCAGCGGAATCACCTTCGTCTTTGATCGAGAGCGTATAGCCATTCGCATTTCTCTGCAAGTCATATGCCCTCTCTCGATCGCTAGCTATGCGCCTAGACTTGACTTCAGATCCCTCGTCGTCCATGCCAGTAACGTTCATTAATCGCTGGGTCAGAAAATTCCGTTTTTGCACCATCTGGATTTGGAATTTGGAAAAGTCCATGCTATTTGGAAATAATGCTTCAAGCTGCTCTTTAGTGTAGCCCATTCTCAATCGCGAGCGTAGACGAAGATGTGAAATCACAATATACTGTGTGGATAGGGGCAGACGATTGAATTCCGGTGATTTTGGATCAATTGTATCAAGGTCAACACCTGCAAGCTCATCATGCAGATCGGTCCCCAACCTGGCGTACTCATAATCGGTGACCATTCGCTGATCATCCTTTTCAACTTTGAAACTGTCAATTTCTGGCAAATCGTACTCGTCTTGTCTTCTGAACATTTTTGCTTCTCTTTCTTTCTTTGGCTTTGCAGCTGCAGCTGGTGCAAGATAATTGTTATCCTCATAGAATTCCGAGTGCTCAGCAGCAGCAGGTGGCTTGGGCTCTGCTGATGCCGGTCGTGCATCGGCACGGTTCTGCAATTGCTGGGCAAGAAGCTTGCGCGCCACTTGCTCTGCAGACTGTTTGTTCCCCTCTCGTTTCTCTTTACGTCGGCTAATGGTCTGTTTCTTCAAAAGTGGAGCACCACCGTCAAACACAAAGACTGGCTTGATCCCAAAATACAGCAATTTGCATATCCGACGGAAGAATCCAACTATATGGGAATTCACAAGCTGGTCTCCCTTCTTGTCTCTAACAGCTTTCAGAAACTGATAAATCCAAATCGAGGCATCCACAGCAAGTTTCTTCTTGGCAAGCGCCTCCACCCGCACAGGACGAGCCGTGGGACCAACAATTTCCCAAAGCCCGTGAACACCCATGATCAAGAAATTCCGGTGATAATATTAAAAGCCGATCGACGCGCCGCTGCCCATTTTTTTACCTGGGCCCAAAGGATAAATATCTTCATCCCTTTTTATTTGGGCGATAACTTGTTTACAGCGTCAAATTCCTGTGTAGCCGCCAGTTACGCTGCTAATGGAAGATTACAAAGTAGGTATCATCCCCATATAGTATCGCGCCAAATCTAACGCGCAGTTACAGACTCCACTAGCCAGCAAAAGAAAGTTGAACCAGGACTTCATGGTGACGTACACGCCAGAGCATCCTCATTCGATGCCTAATCTTGCCAGTCAAAGCAAAACGCAACGTAACTATATATCCCAGCTGGCTAACCCGGAACAGAAGGCCTGCTACAACCTTTTTAAAGAGTTACAGGAGACTCCTAAAACAAATGGAGAACTACAAATTTCAGGATCCCCAGTACCGATCGCACAGCTAACCCCATATTTGATGGCTGGACAACCTCATAGACATCTAAGCACTAACTCTCCAAACAAACAGCGACAGCCTGACCAGTCTCCGGTCTCCGCTTCCATTCAACCAATCCTGGTTCTACCTTCAGAACATGACAGGGAAATGGTATCTTTTGGCGAAATGCAACAAAGGTTTCCGTCGGAGTTTAATCCGAGACAAGCAGCAAACATGCCTCATAAGGAAAAAGTTGACAAATGGATAGTCAATGTTCCTGCGTATCCACACCAAACTAAAGAAACATGGTATAACGAATGTTATCCACCAGTGGTGGAGCTTTCAACAGCATCAACACCAGAAGAATCGGATCTGGATTTTGCAAGCCGCCAGGATATCATCGAGTTCCAGTCTAGACTTATCACCTTTTTAGTCAACAAGTCTTACTACAACGACCCAACAGAGGATATAAACCGCGGGGAAGAGTTTGAGGAGGCCAATATGGTTGGCAATTACTCATATGAGACTAATGACGGGGATTTCAATTTTCACGATGGCATTTATTAAAACATGACGGCAGATCAGGAATCGGTCCGGAACTTTTCTAGAGAGATAGTGCTGATGTAAGAAAAAAAAATACAATATTTGAAAAAAATAATCTCGGAAATCTTGCCATGGCTTCTGTGAACTCGGCCACTGTGCTTTTGAACCGGGTTTTGACCTTAAAGGAGACCTCACCACTTATACTAATACTGGATACAGTTTTGCAAGCTGGCTATCATTTCCAAAATGAATTTTTATACAAGGCCAAGACTGAATCACAAGGGATCCATACCACGTATCTTTCCTTTGAGACTTTGAATCGACCCGATGTAGACGAGTTCGTTCAATGTCAAGACTTATCTACTTTTCAAATTGCCAAATGCATTCCCAACGCCACTAAGCAGCTGATTATCATTGACTCGCTAAATTACATATCCGACAAGGAGATCAATGGATTTCTCCGAAGTATAATCTCCCCAAATACAGTTGTCTGTGCCAACTTCCATCTGTCAGTACCTTCCATGCGTGAAAGTGGGTCGTCCAACCTGCCATCGACTCTTCAGAAGCTTCTATTTATGTCCACAACGATCTTTGAGCTTCGTCCAATTGGAACTAATATGTCTGACGAGGAGCTCCAGGTGTTGGCACATAGACTTGAGTTCCCTGTTGGAACCTCAAATAGACCACAATTTGAGCTCAAGATGACCTATCGTCGCAAGTCTGGTCGAGCATTGGAATACAATTTCGATGTCGACACCTTGACTCATAACTATACAATCAAGCAAGAACGATTGACAGAAGCGGATGAGGCAGAGATGCTGGAAAATCTGACTACTTTTAATCTCACAACCACACAGAAACAGAAAATTGCAAGAGAGCAGGTGGATCTGCCGTTTTTGCAGGCACAGGAATCTCTGGGAGCAGTTGGCGGAGCTATTGTTTACGAATTTGAAAAAGACGACGACTACGACGAAGATGATCCATATGAAGATCCATTTTAGTTTTTATAATGTCTCATCACCATCTGCGGATGTGGTCTGTCTGGTGGTCTTTCGACGAGGCCACAAGCTTGGTAACTGAATGAATTGAAACCTTGGGTCAATGCAACGCTCAATGAACCAGTTTCTAAGAGTATTCTCAATTATTGAGCTGATACGGGGGATATTTTCGAGTTTTGCGCGCGATCCGATCAATGATTTTATTTCGAACTCGAGGCGGAAGTCTGGACTGAAAGAAAACATGAGTCCAACAGAATTGTCCATATCTTCGGCCTCTTTTGCGTTACTGATTAGCGAAACCGTGAGACAGCCAGAAAATCGCACGATAGACACAGACAATCTGACAGGAAGAGACGCAGCTAGAGGTTTTGGCTGGTTGATAAGCAGTTTTGTCTCAACGCCCAGAGTCAGCGTATCTGCAACATCAACATCTATTTTTGCCTCTAAACGACCATCCCGGTTCTTGATCCGGCAATTGCTGAATATAGGAAAATCATTTCCGATACTGATCTCCTTGATGACAATTTTATCTAGAAAATCTGGGACCAAAGTAGAACTAAACACCTCGTTCAAAGAGCGATGGATATTATTATTATTGAGTGCCTCATTGCGAAACTGGGAAATCAGTTGTGCAACCAGGACGTTGAACCAGTCAAGAGATTCTGGTTGGTGGCTTCGCACGTCGTAGTATGTTTTTTCTAGAATAGTCTCAATCGTAGACTCTTCGTTGTCTTGCGCAGGATTTGGAGCGTTCATAACAGGAATCTTCACCCTTTTAGTAGCTTGTGGAGTGACCGGAGCGCTTTCACTAAAAACAAAGAACCGAATGAACATAACAAGCAGGAGGATGACTGAGAATTGGCCCAAAATAAGACCGTGTGTGAACGTCCAAGTTGACTGGGGTGACGGAAGAACCAGCTGGGGAGGACCAGGGTAAGATGCCAAGTGCCCCGCTAAGGCATGAGACAAATAGTGCTCCACTGATAGCGAGGACTCTGGGAAATATGTTGACTCGGTGGTCATTAGTTATAACAAATAAAAATAAAATAAAAGTTATTATTTTAGTTAAAAAGTCTAAATAGGAAGCTGACCCCGATGGAAACTGCTAAAGCAGAGCAGACCATTTTTGGGCCAATTTGATCATCATAGTTGATTGCCCGCTTGTTCCGAATATTGATCACACGGGTGACATAGACGTAGGAAGAATACAAGATCGTAATGATGGCAGTCAAGTAGAAACAGGTGGACGTTACAAGTGCCACAAGATCTCCATAATTGAGCAGCGTGTGTGCAGTGGCACCAAAGATGAGACTAATAGAAAGCCACGAGAGATAGGTTCTCTCAGTAGCAAAGTAGACTTTAGGCTCGACTCTGACCACGACCGAGATCATCTTACCTGGAGGAGCAGAGAATTTAGTCTCGAAAACTGTTCCATCAGGAACCTTGTTGAATGAATTGTCCGGCTTGGTGACGTCCTTGTACCAGGTACGAAGTTTTCCAAGTAGAGAATTATCGCGGATGTCTGGTAGCTCTTCAATTCTGTTATTATTCTCATTAAAAGAGACTGCCCCGTAGCCAGGCATAGAAGAAGGCGAAGAAGCCATCTGTCCAATGAGCTCCTCTTCGTCATATTCGCCGTTTCCAGACTCAATCTGACGCTGCCTGATAATTCCATAATTCTCGTCCCGCTTGGGTTTTTTAATATCAACGTCCATTTGAGGAAGCCAGAAAGGAATCAGATCAACTCTCTCGGGCAGCAAAGTAGCACATCCGTGTATAAATTTCGAGAACTTTGGCACAGCTTCAACAAGATGAGATGAAACCATATCCTTGACCCATTGAGGTGGCTCTTGGCCGAGTTGTGTTTGCAACTTGACTTCCAAAACGGCATACGGGAATCGCTCGACGTCCTTTGGTGGAAGATTGGAAAATGGGTAGTTCACACCAATGTCCATTCGTCTCCAGTTGCCATTTGTCCTATCGATGCCGTCGAAGTTGTCTTCTCTCACCATTGTAAGTTCGGTGTCGAGAGAGATTCTGACTCTGGCATCGCCAGGGAGCTGGAAGGCAGTTCTGTTGTAAAATGATCTCATCACAGGACGGAATTTATCTTTGATGACACGATATTGCACCTCCTGTGCAAGACGCTCCAATGATTCAATTTCCTGTTCGCTCTTTTTCTTGTCTTTGCGCATCTTTTCGAATGCCTGAGACACCGTATATTGTCCCTTCATGAAGTCGTTGACTTTATTTTCTTTCATTGGGAAACGTGCCTTCACACTCTTTTCTCCTGTCCAGTCCTCTCTGTGTGTCTTTCTCTCCACAAAGACTGTTTCAGCACCCATACCTCCGTACCATCTGATTCTGACAGCCTCAGCACCCTCCGTCTTTAAAAGTCTGCCATAGTAAAGATCCATCTTTGGATTATCGTAGTAGATGGAGGTAATAGCAGAGTCTTCGACTTCGAACTCCTTGTTAGAATTGAAGACCAGAACTGGAAGATGCTTGAGGATGATGAGTTTGAGTTCTGTAATATTATCAGGATGAACCCAGTACTTGGTTGTTTGTCTGACGAAATTTTGCATCGACCCTCCAGCAGAAGAATCACCCTTGACTGGGTTACCTCTAGTACGCACAAGGTCGTACAATTTGGACAGGTTGACAATGATAGAGTCGTAGTTGTCCTTGTAAAAAGCCTTCGTGTTAAGTCTTGCTTGGAATATTGGTTTCAGGATGAATTTCGTCAACTTATCATGCTTCTTGAGGATTTTCTGAAAGCCAATATAATTGAGCCTCGTAAACTTGTTTAGGTCGTGAACATCGGCAATAATGTCACTAAGTTCCTCCTCCAAGTCCTGGAAGTCCTGCTCGTAGTATTCTGCTTCTTCATCGGTAGCATTTTTAGAATTCTCAACAGTGGTGTTGACCAACGTTTCCATTTCTTTCATACGACGAAGAACTTCCTTGTGTTTGAGGACCACAAAATTATAAATCTTGTCGAGCTCGTCTTCAAGCTTGCTCAAGAAGTCCTCCTCAAGACTTTCAGACCACTGGTTACCATTCTTGGCTAGGCCCTTACCAATATAGTACTTGAGCTCTTCATATTGGATATAGTAATAGGCATACTCCTTGATCAAGGAGAACTTGAGAGTCTCGCCAAACTTCATGATGCTAAAAAAGAGCAGACACAATTATTTCATACATCTAGTCGCACGTGCGTAAATTCTGCACAGCCTCAAAAAATCCACAGTATTGGTCCAGAAAGGCTATTTAAGGGGGAGGGAGAAGTGAGGGGAGGGACGTTGACAGCGACCCACCTAGAAAATCACTTTCAGAGGGGTACGATTAGCAGGACATCAATTCAAGAGAGTAGTGTACTTTGTAGTAAAATTGCACTTGGTCGCTGATGGCTTTGCGCTTTGCTATTTCATGAATTTACAGCTTACATATTTTTTTCAGAAATTAGTTTTTCTTCATCATGGTGGATCATAGACGGAGCATAATCCGGTTGAGACGTTTCATCAAGGGCAACCGCAGGCTGCTCATGTTGATCGTGACAGTCTTCATGCTCAATCTACTCTATAACCTTCGTGTGTCTAATACAATTGAATTCGATTTAGACGACGAGTATGCAGGTACATTCAAAGAAAAGTACCTGAAGACAATCAAAACACGCGATGAGCTGTACACAGACGCGTTTTACCAGAAACTGAGCATTATGGGCCAGCTGGATGATCTGGTGAATGAGGCAATTGAATCGTCTTCTTTCAATGACACGCTGAATCCGTACGGAGTGCTTAAAGAAATGTACCCCAACAGTGAGGATTTTACAACTTTGGATACTAAAAGGAGGGCTGAAATCTATATTCAAAACATTCTCCCAAAAACTGGATTTCACTTCAGACCCATCCAGGACACTATCTTTAAGGATATCTACAACCCCACACATTATCTGGAGACCCGTCTGTCCAAGTGGATGAAATTGAGAGAGATAATTACTCAAGATGAAATGAAAGAGCTTGAACTTACCGATGATATATTCAAGCAGAGTGTGCTCAAGATTAAGGATGTCAAGATGCAGATCAACGAGAACTCTTCTAAGGAGATTCTCAACACCCTCAATCATATGAAGATTTTCAACACTCTTTTCTTGAAAAACCCAGAGCCTTTCGAGGATGAAGAAATGGATAACTTGTGCAAAGAGGCATCAAACTCCGTATACTCATGGCTGTCAGGAATTCTTCCCTCGTTTGTTAAATACAACAAAAGGGTGGAAAAAACAGAGCTCTTCCCGTTCGGCAATGTGGATCGACCAGAATCTTGTTTCCTCAAGACCATCCAAACAAAGCTTAGTGGGAGAGGAATTGTCATCACTTCCTCTGATAGTCAGGTTCCTGAGCTTAACGGGCTACTGGCGCTTCTCAGAGTGTCAGGAAATCAGCTTCCTATTCAGATTTTCCACAACAATGATCTGAGTCTTAGTTCCATTAAAAGATTGGTTGAAACTGCCACTGATCCAATTATGAAACTTCCTAAAGGCAGTAAAATTACGAAGCAACCTACTCAGGACTTAACCTTTGTGGATGTCTCGAAAACTGTCATTTTCCGCTATAAGCATTTCTTTTCAAGATGGTATATGAAGCTGCTTGCTTATTTGTTCACCTCTTACGAAGAAATCATTTTCATGGACACAGATACTGTTCCTCTGTTAGCGATTGAAAAATATTTCCAGTTACCTGCTTACAGAGACACACAGTCGTTGTTCTTCAGAGATAGAGCAGCCAATTCATTCTTGTACGACGGAATTATGAAGTTCTTCCGTCAATTCCTGAACGATCCAGATGATCGCAGTTATTTGCAGCTGAAAACTCCATCGGATGCAATTTTGAACAATCGTTTCTTTGGTGATAATGGAAGACATTTCATGGAGGCTGGATTGTTTGCCATCAACAAGAAAGCAAAATTCGACGGTGTTGTTCTTGCATCGTCTCTGCCTTTTTTCAAATTAATTTCTAGCTCCATTCATGGTGAAAAGGAGTTTATTTGGCTAGGCCAAGAAATGATGGGCCAGCACTATCAATTCAACACACATGCCGCTGTTGCCGTGGGGGAACTCAGTCCTAAGAGATTTGAGGTTGCTCAAGAGCTCTGTTCGACGCACCCTGGCCATCTGGCCGATGATGGTAAGACCCTATTATGGTTTAATTCCGGGTTCCTCACCTGCAAGCGTCCCGAATCATGCTACAGAGACATCAACTACGAGCGTAATGAAGGAAAGAACTTACGGACTCTGAAGAAAGAATACTTTTCTCCATTGAAGATCAAGAATGCTCTTATTCCCCCACCCGCCGAATATAGTCTTGCGGTCGAAGGGGAGCCTGCTCGTGGCTGGGTGATGACATCTCAATGTGAGAACTATTTGTGGTGTGCTTACGATATCATTGGTGGAGGACAGCACGAGAAAATTCCAAAAGGAGAAATTGTGTCTTTTAGTACTTCCGATACCGAGAAATGGGACAATTTGGGAGCCATTTGGGTTAGTTACTTCAAAGCTGCAAGCAAGGCAGGAAAGACCGACACAGGGTATGCAGAGGATGACGCTTTTGACGAGCTGGGACTCGACGATATGCCTCTGGACGATGAATACGACACTGGAAATGTACACAGCAAGGGAGGGTTTGCAGAGAGTAGCGGATCATTTGGTGGCAGCGGCAAGCTGAAGGACGATGACTCTACTGTTCAGAAAAGCGAAAAGCCCACACAAGGTCAGAAAAGACCTGGATCTTCCGGAAGTTCGAAATCAGGCAGCCAGAAAGGCGGAATATCAGGAGACGAGGCAGACTACGAAGATTATGAGAGCGCTTCATCGCGGACAAAGGGCAAGGGTACTGCAGGATCCAAGAAGAAGGCACCTATATTCGTGGATGCAGACTACTTCCAGACCGATGATTCGGGATTGAGCAAAGGTTTTAAGGAGACTGACGATCTGGAATCGGCAATTATGGATGATGAAATCTCCAAAGACGCTTCTCTGGAGGCCAGCTCCTTGGCCAAGGCCAGTCAAGGTCTGAACGAATTTTTCAATTCGCTTGGTTTTGGATCATCAAGTAAGATTGATTCGAAACAATTGTCATCCTTTGCTGATGACGTAGAGCTTGAGGTCGATATAGAAAAGTCGGCTACAGAGGAAGTGAAATCTTCAGAAAATGATGAAATGGGTAAGGAATTGCTTAAGCAGCTACAGGAGGGATCATCTCCTGAAATATGATATAGTTCTCGTGAATTTAGTCGATTTTCCAAAGTTCGAGTCCCAAGATTCTGAACTTTTCAGTAGATAAAGGCTCGTTTCCAAAGGTCTCAACGCTATCTGTGGCACCATTTTCAAACCCTCCTCCAATATAAAGTCCGAATCGCCCGTTTCCAGACCCAATGCTGATGAAATCGTGGTTGGAATAAATTATGTAATCATTCAATGAGGTATATGGAAACACTTTTAATCGGAGTTGTTCCCCGGACGTCTCTGAAGTGTGGATGTTTTTGATAAGGTCGCGCTCTGCCTTCCACAGAAAGCAATCTCCATTTCCATAATAATGCTTCCGATCCAGCGGTCGCAGATATTCGTTGATATATGCGCCAAACAGACGGTGCTCGGTATCCATTACCACCAATAGGTATCCTTTTCTTCTCGACGCAGATTCGCCTCCTTGGGGACGACTGCGCGCATAAAGAGTGTTCAAGGAAGTTCCGTCCTGTTCAAGTGAATACAATAGCGACCATGAATGTGAAATTTGTAAAATTGCTGGAATATGTAATCTAAGTTCCTCTGCCAGTTCTGTCTCCAGCAATTTATGCCGTGTCGAAGACTTGTATCCAAACAATTGAAGAGGTGTCAGGGGTGGCTCCTCATAATCAGAGTCTGGTGGAGGTGAGACCGATGGAGAAGCGGTCTTTGGACTATTGAACACAGACTTTATCTTGAACCTCGGCATAACAAGAGGACTAAATATTATTTTGGGACTCAATTTCTGTGGCGGATCGGTGGCTGGTGAACGCTAGAAAATATCCTTGTTCAAATTTATCCCCTTTTGCAAATGGAGACAAACATAGAAAGTCCAGAGTTCTTTGATTTACTCAACACCACGCAATCTGGAGCAGCGCACAGTCTAGTGGGAATAACCTTTGAGTCTTTTTTATCATCACTCATCTTCTCTTTAATTTATTGCTCCATTCAAGTGTTTGTCTTCACCTATCTGCGCACAAGATTTAAAGAATTTTACCAACCATTATGCTACTGTCTACCTGACGACATCAGGATGCCTGCACTAGGAGATGATCTTTTTGCTTGGGCCAAACCCACTCTTTACACCCCAATAGGCAAGTTCTACAGACTCGGCCTGGATTCCTACTATTTCCTCAGATTCATGTACACCATGCTTATACTTTTTGTTGGTCTTGCATGTATCAGCATTCCGATTCTCATTCCTGTCAATCTTCTTGGGGGAGACGAACTAACAAAGGGATTTGTGCATGGACTAGACAGAATTTCTACGTCCAATATCTCTCCTCGAAATACAAGCAGATACCTGTTCCACTTCGCAATGGCGATCTTTGTGATTCTTTGGTTTCATTATGTTTTGATTTACGAGATTAGAAGCATTGTCCAGGAGAGACACAAGCACTTGGTAACATGCTCAAGACTTCCATCCAAAAGGAAATATCTATCCACCATATTGGTTGATAATATTCCTCTCCATATGAAAGATGAGGAGACTCTTCGACATCTGTTCAGCTCAATTCCCGGAGGTGTTAGTAATATCTGGCCTGTGATTGATTATCAAGAAGTTGAAAAGTTGGTCCACAGGTATGAACGATATAGGAAGCTTCTCGAGGAGCTAGAGCTGACGACAATACGGGACAAACTAACTGGGAAGTTCACCTACTCCAAAAAGAACTTCTATGATCCGGTCCAGATCATGGGGTTAGAGCTATGCATACCAGGACTTTGCAAAGTTGTTGACGCGTATGACCACAGCGTTGAACAGATGGGACTTTTGGGAGAAAAGATAATTGAGAAACAGATGGAGCTACTGGAAAAACCATTACATGAATCGAAACATAATAAA
The DNA here is from genome assembly GCA_030578415.1 of Ogataea chonburiensis. Taxonomy (NCBI): domain Eukaryota; kingdom Fungi; phylum Ascomycota; class Pichiomycetes; order Pichiales; family Pichiaceae; genus Ogataea; species Ogataea chonburiensis. The sequence continues at coordinate 42,924 of JAJMRU010000002.1, read as the reverse complement.
GCATTTATCCAGTTCAACAATGTAAGTGGCGCCTACATGGCGTCGCAAATGCTCTTAAGTGGATCCCCAGGAGATATGACTAGCACTCTTCTGGAGATGGATCCTGATGATATGATTTGGAGCAATATCATCTCGTCTAATCAAAGGCTGTCGAAGACAATTTGGAGCGCGGCTATGTTTATCTTATCGATGATGATCATCATCGGATGGGTGGTTCCTGTTGCCTTCGTTGGATCAATATCCCAGCTCCCATACCTAACTGCGCTCATCCCTACGATCAGTTGGTTAAATGGACTCCCCGATTTTTTAAATGCATTCATTGCCGGAATACTTCCAACCATCGTTCTTACATTTCTTACTTCTGTGGCCCTTTACATTTTCAAAGTCGTCGGGTATAAAAGGGGACAGCTTGTTGGTGCCTCCCTGGAGCTAAGTCTCCAGAACTGGGTCTTTGTGTTTCTGTTCTTCCACTTGTTCATTGTCATCACAATCTCGTCAGGGTTCATTGTTGTCCTAGAAAGATTTCTACTCAACCCGAGCGCCATACCCGCGATGGTGGCCCAAGATTTCCCCAAGGCATCAAATTTCTTCTTCTCCTTCTTTATTCTGAAAGGACTGACCTGTTTTGGTAACAGCCTTTTGCAATTTGGGAGATTTGCTTCCGATATTTTTCTGGGCCATATTTTAGACAAGACTCCAAGACAGAAGTTTTCTCGTCGAATGAATATACCAAAAGTCAGCTGGGGTCTGACATATCCGACATATTCTGTCTATGGATCAATTGGACTAGTTTATTCAGTCATTTCGCCTCTCATCTTAGTGTTCTGTTGTGTCAACTTTCTACTTGACCTCTTGTCCTATAAGTTCTGCCTGCTATATGTCTATCGATACAAAAACGACTCTGAAACATATGGAAGGATATATTCGATTGCACTTCGGCAACTGTATGCGGGGATCTACAGTCTTGAAGTGTTTTTAATTGGACTTTTTTTCATCATTAAGGACGACAACGGTGAAAATACATGTTTTGTCTTGGGCATTATGATGGTCATTGTACTGATACTGACAATATGGTGCCATGTGAAGTTAAACATAAGATACAATAGATGCCTAACCACGCTGCCTGTTGAATTATTTGAAGAAGTTGATCAAGAGATGAAATTTGAGCATGAGGTGGATGCAGCAGCGCATTTCCGCCATCCGTCTCTAAAGTTTGATCCAAGGAAACAGGTTATTTGGATCCCCAAAGATGATTTCGGATTTAGCACTGTGGAACGTCACAAACTCGAGTCGCTTGGGTTTTCGGTGTTTGACAAAGGCTGCACAATAGACCGTCAAGGAAAGCTTAAAATTTTAATGTCACCCCCAGATTTTACCTTTAAATAACCAGCCATTTTATTTCCCAATTAAGAAATTTGTAAATATCGCGGTACAAGTTTGAGATTTTCAGTATAGCTGGACAACCTGGACAAGAAGTCAACGAACCGCAGCCAAGAAGTCATCAAGAAACACGTACTGGTTCCTTCTAGCACCAACATCGGATAATTCTTATGCTTGTTTCTCTGGCAACAAGCCGGTACAGTACAAAAAATTTATGAACTACACATGTATGTAATTTACCGTTTTGGGAACTGGGCGTTCTTGGTCCCGGTTCGAAAGGTGCTATATATAGCTTTCTCGAGATCCCCTATTTTCCAACCTTAAACATGAGATTCTACTCGCTACCGTCTGTGATTCTCGCGCCAGTCATCGCGCGTCTGGCCGCAGCGACTACTACCGTGACTGCCACCACCTCGAGCACCACTCTGGCCACTGCAACCTGCAACCCGCTCAAGACATCTAGCTGTCCCGCCGATCCAGCTCTTGCGAGTTCTCTCAGCGTGGATTTCACAGATGAGAGCGAATACTTCTCAGTCTACTCCACGCCCGACCAGGTGTTCTATTCCGACGAGGGTCTTGAACTGACTCTAGCCAAAAGATTCGATAACCCATCGCTAAGATCCAATTTCTATATCATGTTCGGCAAGATTGAAGTGTTACTTAAATCTGCAAATGGAACAGGAATCATCTCATCTTTCTACCTGCAGTCGGATGACCTTGATGAGATCGATCTCGAGTGGTTTGGAGGAGACGGAACTGAAGTTCAGACTAATTACTTTTCGAAAGGAAACACAGCCACTTACGACAGAGGAGGGTATCACAACATGCCAGATCCAAGAACAGATTATCACAACTACACGATCGACTGGACAGTGGACGCTCTCACGTGGTACGTTGATGGAACGGTTATAAGAACGCTCACCTCGGACGCTGCCCAAGGTTATCCACAGAGCCCGATGTACCTGATGATGGGAATTTGGGCAGGAGGAGATTCAACCAACTCGGCAGGAACTATTGAATGGGCCGGAGGAGCCACCGATTACTCCCAGGCTCCATTTTCCATGTTCATTAAGAAATTGGTTGTTGTCGACTACTCGACGGGATCCGAATACGTGTACGCCAACGCCACTGGAGAATGGACTGGAATCGAGGCTGTTGACGGAGAAATCAACGGAAGACTGGAAAAGGCTGAAGCTGACTTTGACGCCCTAGTTACTACCGGAACAATCGCTGGCGAAGAGGAGGAGGCCGAGAGCACGACGGAAATTAAATCCACCTCTACTGAGGAGGTTGCCACATCTAAGAACGTGTCAGCAACCTCGGTCGGCAGCGGATCGGTCACCACCAGCAAGCGCTCCATCGACACCTCAGACAGCTCCGAAACGTCCAACACGACTCTGAAAACAGTCTCATCCTCTACTGCCAGCGTGTCCGCATCAGCATCGCATACAGTGTCATCCACCAACGGCAGTGGGTCGGTTGAGTTCGATGCCTTCAAAATTCTGGTCTCGCTCTTTTCGTCGTTACTCGTTGCACTCTCCTTGATGTAACATCTATAGGACTTACATAATCACACTAAATTTTTTTTGCATATAAAATTTTTATCAGTATGGCTAAGGATAAAAGATCTCGGGAGGACGACGAGTCTAAGCGTGAGAAAGACTCACATCGTGAGGAGAAAAAGCTGAAGAAGCATAAGAAGGACAAGACTGAGAAGAAGGACAAGAAGGAAAAGAAGGAAAAAAAGGAAAAAAAGGACAAGAAGGAGAAAAAGGAAAAGAAGCAGGAATTGGCTCCCGTTTCCGTAGCACCAGCAGACTCTGCTGCCGTTGAGAAATTTCTGCAAGACAACGAGGTGGAGATTGAAGACCCAAATGCTGCCAATGTCTCCCCTGCCCTTACGTTTGACCATCTCGGTTCCTCTGTGGACTCGAGAATCAAAAGCCATCTCACCAAGTTTCCTAATCCTACACCGATCCAGGCAGTGGTCTGGCCATATTTGCTGAAGGGACGTGACATGATTGGGGTGGCTGAGACCGGTTCCGGGAAGACTTTTGCCTTTGGAGTTCCTGCTATGGACCACCTTATCAAGTCTGGTTCTAAGGATCTTCAAGTTTTGGTTGTTTCTCCAACCAGAGAGCTGGCTACCCAAATTTATGACAACCTCAAAGAGCTGACCAAAAACGTGGGTTTGGAATGTGTTTGTGTTTATGGGGGAGTCTCTAAGGATGAGCAACGTGCCGCAGTCAAGAGATCTCAGTGCGTTATTGCTACCCCAGGTCGTCTCATTGACCTGATCGATGATGGCAGCATCAGCTTGAAAGCCATCAACTACCTGGTTCTGGACGAGGCTGACCGAATGTTAGAGAAGGGATTCGAAGAAGACATCAAGAAGATCATGAAGCTGACTACTGGCAACAGACAAACCTTGATGTTTACAGCTACCTGGCCAAAGGAAGTTCGGGAACTCGCGTCCAACTTCATGTCTGAGCCTGTCAAGGTCTCTATCGGTCAACGAGACGAACTCTCAGCCAATAAGCGTATCCAGCAGATTGTTGAAGTTATCGATCCTCGCGAAAAGGAGCAGAAATTACTTCAGTTATTACGCAAATACCAGTCAGGGTCTAAGAAGGATGACAAGGTTCTGATTTTTGCTCTTTACAAGAAAGAAGCCTCGAGAGTCGAAAAAACACTTAGCTACAAGGGCTTCCATGTGGCTGCCTTGCACGGAGATCTGAACCAGGCTCAAAGAACCCAGGCCCTGCAAGATTTTAAGACGGGGAAAAGCAGTATCCTTCTTGCTACCGACGTTGCCGCAAGAGGTCTAGACATTCCAAATGTCAAGGTCGTGATCAACCTGACATTCCCTCTCACAGTCGAAGACTATGTGCATAGAATCGGACGGACTGGAAGAGCGGGTCAGTCGGGAATCTCGCACACATTGTTTACCGAACACGAAAAACACCTGGCAGGAGCGCTAATGAATATTTTACGTGGGGCCGACCAGCCTGTTCCTGAAGAGCTGCTCAAATATGGATCGCACACGAAGAAGAAGACCCATGGGGCTTACGGGGCGTTCTTCAAAGACGTCGATATGACCAAGAAGGCGAAGAAGATCACGTTCGACTAAGCGCGGCTGTGCTAGGAGTCTGCGGCTCAGGATCAAAAGTTATTTTTAGCGGTCGTGTGCAGGCGTAAAAAGGGGGCTGTATCGAATCGACTACGTATATAAGAAAGAACAAAGTAGAGAATCCAGCCACCGATCTAAGAAATCATCAAAACACCACTATTATGATTATTCCCCAATCCGTTATAGATAACGTGCAGGCGCTGATTGCCTCCGACTTCTGCCCAGCAGAGTTCGTTCAAGATTCGCTTTACAAGAGAGATCTGACAAGCACCTGGAATAGCACCAAAAGCGGCTGGAACTCCTGTATGGATAAGACCTGGTGCAAGATCGTCGCCATAGTGTGTATCGTTATTGGTGGATTGATCGTCCTTTGGCTATTGTCCGTGATCTCAAGAGTGATCTGCTGCGGTGCCAAGTGTATTGAGACTTTGTGCTGCTGTTGCTGCTGCGGAAGAAGAACCCGCTCCGAGAAGATTATCTACAAGGAAGCACCACCTCCATCATCACAGGCGAACGCGTACACAAACCCGAATATGTACTACCAGCAGAACTCGAATCCGTTCGCCGACAACAAGAGGTACAACCAGCACTATTGACGTACAGATATATAACCAATCGAAGAGCGCTCGAAGATAAATCTCACCAGCTATACAAGCATACGCGTAGTAACATGACCATAGCGGTTTTGAAATTGATTCATAATATTTGAAAAGACAAATAGTAAAAAAATTTGAAGATTGAGGCCAACAGGAATCGAACCTGCAACCCTTCGATCTGGAGTCGAAAGCTCTACCATTGAGCCATAGCCCCACCCTCGAATGTTTTCTTAGTGCTCTCTGCACACCTTCTGTTTGCGTCAATCTCATAGAGTCTCCCAGCCTCCAATATCGATTTGACTTTCCAACTTCCTAGCAATTTGGTTTGGGATATTATGTTGCAACCAAACTGTTCGAACAAAATCATCATACCGGGCAAGTGACAGATGCAGATCATGACCCTTCTTGCAGTCTTCATCATTCTCTCCGTATTCATCGATGTAGGGACTTTCAAAAAAAGATCCTTTCCCCTTATTGAGTAGTAGGATACAGTTGCTTTTCGCCACAAAGAATATTCCAAATTCTCCGTTGATGCAATCCCATTTTACGTGCGAATTGCATGACCCAAGACGATCTCCATAGTTACTGAGTTGCAATTGGACTAGCTTTCCGCAGAATAAGCAGATAGCCGGATCCGTAGGTTTTTCTGCCATCTTGTTGTACCATAAACTGAAGAACACGTTCAGTCTCGCCGGCATCGCGATGAGCTTGACATGCCCTGGGAAAGGTACCTTGGTATCTTCGAGAACAATTCTTTGCTCGGGATTAAGCAAAAACTCGTCGCTGGGCATCGCTTCTAATACCTCCAAAAGGCCAGGTAGATTCAAAACCCTACTGAGCTTGTCACATTCAAGATCAAAGAATGATAAATCCGGAAGATCGGAAGGTGACATCATAGAAAAGCGCACAAATGAGTAAATGAGACATTTCCGTAGGAAAGGCGTCACAAGACGAACCAACATCGAATAAAGTAGACGGCCTTTACCGACTGTTCGCGTATTGGAGAATTTCGACCAGATTTCATCTAATTTGGTGCTGTCGTAAGATAAATCGGCCAATTCTCCAACTAGTTCATCTTCCACCAAACCAAATTCTTCCAATTTGCTCATCAAAATTAAAAGCGACTGCTTGATATGTTTCAAATAACACAGATGCAAAAGTTTGCTGTAATGTAGTCCGATGCTCTGAACCTCCTCGGCACCAACTAACAGCTTGAAGTAATCTTCCCCTTGGTGCAGGAGATCGTCATCTTTATAAATGTTCCTCCACAAACCGAGAAGCCTTTCCGGATATGTGAGAAAGCTGCGACCATACTGACCAGCGGTAGACGTCGTAGTTTCTGCAATTCGGATTAATTCTCTAAACTGATTCCACACCCGGAGAGATGTGATTGCTTGATTAGACATTTCATGAATTAAGAGACGCGGAGCTCCTGAATCATAATTTAATCCACGCAAAGAAATCTCTAGAGATTCGATAGTTTTGCTAATTATAGCACTGATTCCTTCAAATGGAAGAGAAAGAACCGCCAAAACACTTAGTGAATGATTCAACGCCAAAAACGACCTAGTGGATGTTTCCACAGTCAGGTCGTCAGAGTTTATGAACCAGTATTCAGGCTTCACCGAATCTTTTACATGCATAATGAGATCTGTCTTCACTTGGTCCAGTTTCGATTCTGCATTTTCAAGACACCGTCCAACTCCAGGATCCAGTACCGAGAGCCCATGCGGTTTCAATTTCTCGTGGAAGCTAATCTTGTTTGATGAGTAATAAATTGGAACAAAAATATTGTTGATGGCTTTGCACAGGGGACACAGAAATTCATGTCTCGAAACATCCTCAGGTATTGTACGTGTAATCTGTAAAACCTGTCTTGACTTGACAGACTTCAGGAAATTCAGATAGCATGAAAAATGCATCCCATGACAACAACTACTCACCACAGCATGATTTTCATTGCAAGCAAGTTCATTACTTGGGAATCCTGGGCCGATTATGGACGACTGTTCAATTTCCTCAAAATAAGTGTTCACTCTCTTGTTTCTAGTGTTATTGATCTCGTCGAGATTTGGATTCTCGCTGAAACTTTTCATCAGCCAATACTTGTCTTCAAATGGAACAGTTCGAAACTCATTACTCTGGGAAATATAACTTATAATTCCAAACGGTTCGTTCTCATAATGTGCGGGCATTTGACACAATATGCATCTCTCGTGAGGAAACTGCCAACTGTTATCCTCTTCGTAGTCAGAATCGTTATCATCAATATCCATCATATCGATTCCATCAATGCTGAAGTTTTCCGCAAACTTCTGTTGCTGCTTCTTGAATTTTGCAAGAATCAAGTTTCTCTTCTTCTTTGCTAGACGCTTCTTCTTGTCAGACATGCACTGTTCAGGGTCTTTCGATGGCTTCACATATTGGGGGTCAAATCCAGGAATCATTTGTCTCAAAACTCCTATATCCATTTCAAAGTGATTACAGATTATCTCCATGATCGCACGGATTTTTGCAAATGATCCTCTAAAAGCTTCCTTTGAGAGTAGTAAGTAGAGCAAAGCAGGAACCTCTGAGTGTCGAAGGTGGACTGATATAAATTCTGTAGAGTTTGGCGATGTAACACAAACATGGACCAGATGTAACGTGAAATCCAGTAACATCTCAACAGAGTTTTCAGAAGTGGTAGAGTTTTGCTCACAGTACTTGAATGTACTTTCCAAGATGGAAATGAAGTGGATGGAACAAGATATCTTGATCAAAGGCATATAGGGATTACCTTCCCACTCAACCTTTTTTGGGGGCACAGAGATGTCCACAATCGGAAGTTTTGTTTGTTGATGAATCCTTTCCTTCAAGATCTTCATGCACTCGTCTCGTTTATTTGTCGTGTAGTGAATATAGTAGGGATCGACCTCCTCGTATAACTCGTCCTTCAATCTGTAGGTCTTTGCATCCCTAGCAGAGTTTGGTGACTTCTTAGGAGGGATCTCTTCCACACATTGATTGAATATCACAAAAAATCTTTTTTCAGATGATATGTGTTCAGATATTTCTGACGTGATTTCACTATATGAAACCGGCTTTAAACACATGAATTGAATGATCTCCTTTCTTATGCGCAGGTCCTGCATCTCGGAAGCGGTCTTTTCCTGCAAATGTAAGTTTTCAGTAAGCAAGTTGATAAGAAAAAGAATAAATTCCTCTACCATCTCCTGAAGGTGAGCTGAGGTATATGGTGAGTTCGAGTAGTCACCATGACACCAATCAACAAGATTCCATCGATCGATCATAGCTGGAAGAACAGTGTCCGCTGGTTCAGCTCCACAGAACACTTGTAAAAGGAACAAGTCTCTGAAATAGCCAAATTCTCGAATTCCTGAATTCCTATAGATATTCATCTGATTGCGTAGACTGAGTCCATTTCTAACCCAAAGTCCGACTTTGATCTGGGACAGTAACACAAATGTTCTCAATGGAATATCAAATAATGCCTTCAAATGATCACCATGTGTAAGATCATTCGGGTGTTCAAAATGTAAATCATTACCGATATTATTAATCCCCTTCACAAAAACATCGAAACAATGGAAATCTTCTGGATGTGGGCACATTTCGATACACCAAGATAAAAACGAATGCAACGGGTGTAAAAAGCTAATTTTTTCTGAAAGCACATCAAACTTGACAACTCTAGAAGATATGCCATTAAGTTCCAAGGTTTTAAACTCAATCAAAGGTTCAAAATTTTCAATCACTTTTCCAACTGATCCCTCATTGTCCATGAAAGGATCTGGTTTCGTGAAAAGCGACAACAATATCTCTTTAATGGTCAGCTTTGCTAGAAATCTTGAGTGGCCGACACTTCGAGTATTGCTGAGTGCCTTGGAGATGTTTTCAAGTAAGTGCGAGATCACGGAAACACCATTGAAATAAATTCCATAATCTGTCAGTTCGTACTCCACGTGGGTTGTGGCCTCTCTTTTCATTGTGGGTTTCCCCTGGAAAACTCCCAACAACTTGAGCAAGTCAGAAAAGTACCTCATATAGGAGAAAAGGTTTTCATCATTTTGATTGCGACTGATGATGTATGTCATATCGAGAAACACATGTCCCCATTTCCTGTTTTTAAGCGATGAGTAAAGAAGTCCATTTTGATTAGAAGAATAGGCATTCGAAACATTTCTTGTCAGTCCAGTTCTGACATAGAGATCAATCATCTCTAGCATCTTGCATAAATCACCATGGAGGACAATTGAAGTGCAATTTGATGGACAGGTAAATAATTGAGGTGAAAGAACTGGTAGAAGGGAGTATTCTGGTTCTCTATCAAGAGAAAGGAACATGGTGGCCAAATCCACATAAATGTCCACATATTGTGCTGTGAATAATAGTTTGTATCGCAACGCATTTATCAGTACTGAAATGTAAATATCATGCAGCTTGGTACGAATGGATTTGCAAAACCTAATGTCAAAGTAAGCTAGGTACTGAAATCTTGAGCCTTCAAAATGCACTCTGGTCTTCCCACTTTCAAGCAAGGATAGATCTGTGTATTGGCATTCTTTCATAACTTCACCTGGAATTCCCCAATCGGCTCGGATCGGAGGATACTGTGCCTGAAACTTGTAATAAACCAAAAAGTCACGAGGAAGAGCTATATCAAAAGTGTCTTTACTCACCGGATAGTCGGAGCTCTTGAGGCCATCTGGGGAAATTGGAAGATCTTTGTATCCACGATTGTATCTGCTCAAAAAGGCTTGACATATACTATGTTGGAAATTCTTGTTGTTTTTAACCAGAGTTGAGTTGGTAAGATCAGATATCCAAGAGATTACTTCATCGCAGACATTTTCCTTGAATACGTCTCTGCAGCTTCGAATACAAGCTGTCAATCCAGTTGAGGTGAGAACTGCTTGTTTTTTTAAAAGGAAATCAATGTCATTCGACACCATTACCATGGCTTTTCCAAATGTGTTACATTTCGAGACGACCATTTCTGCAAACTCAATGACCTTTCCAGTGGAGAATCGAACTCTCTGAACTGCGTCGCGGTACTGATGAATTTGGTCATTATAGAGCACCAGGGCAAATTGATATGAGTTCTCATCTTTCACTCCGTATACATGGAACTCCAACTCCGAAGCTTCCGACCATTGTAGGACATCCATTCTCGTCTTTGGTGGTAATATACATGCGTACGAGTGTATCATAACATCCAAAATGTAATCCAAGGCAACATTTATGGTGGAATCAAATTGCAGAGTGCAAGGCGTTGCTTCCATTATTTTAGTAGTGTAAAGATCGCATTGCAGCGACCCATATGCTTCTGGATCTCCACAGTCACAGCATCCATTTGATTCGCGTTGAATAATACTTCTGTGAACCTGATGATCCTTATGGTGTTGGGGCTGGAAACAATATGAGCAGAGGGCACAAGTCTCATCAAAACCACATGTGAGGCAGCGGTAACATGCCTCTCCGCGTTGAAATTTCCGCCCGCATGGACGGCCAAAGTGTCTGTGATTGTCGGGGTCAATATTAAGTTGATCATCATTGAGCCCTGCGCAGTGATTCAATGTATTTCTGATCAGGGACCGGACTTCATTGTTGAACTTATACTCAAATGATCGTGGAAGACCAGCTAGAAACCGTCTTAGTGTCTGAGCACTGTCTGGTTCGGTCATTGGTAAGAGTAATTGATCAAGTGATTCAAGCTTATTTATTTTCGCCACACAAAAAATACTTATAAATTTATTTCCATGTCCGTGAAAACAGAGTTGGAGCATCTTTTGGGAAGTCTCCCGAAGACGTTCGACTACGCATGTACTCCTGACTTGGAAACAAGTCTCATGAGAGCTTTGTATTTTGCTCTCTCTGTGGATTCGCAACATTGGGATATACTCTTTCCTGATCTGACCGAGAATGAGGAATTTCCATCAAGTTGGGCGTCCACCATCATTCAGGATTACCACGGAATAGTGTCTAAAGGGAGATTCTACGAGTCACAGGCCAATTGTAATAACAAATCCCACCACGGTCGCATCTGTGCACAAAGAATCAATAGCGGCCAGATCGTCTACAACTGCTATGACTGCGGCGTAGATGAGACTTGTTGTCTTTGTGACGACTGCTTCAACAAAGAGGAGCATTCAGATCATGATGTTGGGACTCACATTTCAACTGGTGGTGCCATCTGTGATTGTGGCGATCCTGATGCCTGGAAACATGAACTGAAGTGCATGGCTAATAGTTCTGCACTGCCCGAATCTGCAGACGTTCCAGATGATCTAGCCGACAGAATCTACGAAGTCATCCAAGTGGTACTGGACTATTTCTTGGATGTGCAGTCGCTCAATACACAGACAATTCCTCAAACTAATCAATACCTGAGCACGCTGATAGATCCGGAAGAATTTCGGAGATTCTCAGAGGCCGCATTTCTCTCCGCTGACAAATATGGCCCGGACCCTAATTCAGACGTATATTGCTTGGTGGTATGGAATGATGAGTTCCATAATGTTCGTGTTGCTACCGAAAGTATCACTCTAGCATTACCCCATGTAAGGCCTGAGAGAAGAGAGTCGATCGTTCAAGAAATTCATAAAGAGGGGCGATCTGTGATATCTACAAGTAAGAGTCTTCCTCTGTTGATGAACGAATGGCAGAAGGTGATGACATACTCTCTGACTGCAACTATTATATCGTCAAGAGATCTTGTGAGAGATTTCATTTGTGAGCACATTATCCACTGGCTTGTGAAGATGACCGCACACCCAAACTCAAAAATTGCAGACCTGGTTAAAAGCGCTGTTTCAAACCTTATGTTTGAAAGCTATAGTGCTTGCCGTGAGGACAATGAGCTACATTATACCATTTTTGACGAAGACAAATATTTTGGAAACTTGTTACCGAACTTCAAGATACCAAATTACTCGAAGTATATCCTTTCGGAAAGCACAACAGTGGCATCGCTGCGATCCCAGGGACTTTCAGTGGCTAATTCTACTGAAGTGAACACGAAACTCTCTGCTACAACAACTCGAATCCAATTATTTTTTTATATGGAGCTGCGCATTTGGAAGAAGTTGAGAACAGTCTTGAATGGACTTCTCATGCCCACATTGACTACATCTTCATCACAGAGAATTTGTCTCGCAAGGCAAATTGTCGAGATTCTGCCGATTATGGCTGTTCACGAATCGTCGCTTGATCGCGAGTGGCATCTTTCGTTCATGGCCGATTTCAGGCTACAAATATACCTAGATCCTAACGTGGGAACCCAGATTCTTAAAGCCGGGGAATTTTCAAACATTTTGAAAAGTACAATCATATGTTTCAACGAGAATTGCAAGACTGTGGATGGTAGATATCATCCAGTTCAAGATGATAACAAATGGCAGTCTGCTCGGACTTTATCTGCTGAATCTGCGTATTTGAGTGGACTCGAAACGCTCATTGGATACTTGAAACCAGGATCAGAGGAGATAGTGGAGCCGGAAAACCTTGCCTACCTACTACTCATTTTGCGAATGTTCAATGAATCATGGCAAATGAAACTCAAAACCGATGTTCATATTGAGGTTGAAACGGATGAAAGCAAGTTGTACTTCTTTAGATCACATCATGCCTACAATATAACAAAGAGCATTGGAAAGATTATTGCTGGAGTGAAAGAAAAATCGGAGGCTGTGGAAAATGCAATCTCCCTACTTTCGTCATATCTGGTCGACAACTCTTGCATGTACGACATCAATTTGGATATCATTTCATTCGAAGTTTCCAAGGAGAGGATATCTGTGATCAGGCCTATTCACTCATTACTCGCGGAGATTTGCAGGAACTATAAGTTTTTTGAGCTTTCCATGTTGAAGCGAAACCTATCGAACGCATTGTTGACAAAGCCGTCTGAATCCTGGGTTTTGGGTGAGGACATCGATTTTTTCTCTACAGCAGATCATGTTCTTCGAAGTTTTGTGTTCTCTGCGCAAGTCCAATCTGGTGTTTGGGTCAGAAATGGTAACGAGGCATTTTTTCAGGAACGTTCATGGCGATTCTTATTCAATTCAGAGGGAGATCTCTATCTCAATCAATTGGGTGTTCTGATTGAGCCATCGCTGAAAAGGACCATTTTGAATATATTCGACAGGTTCGAGCTCTTCCACTGTGCCACCTCAACTCAACAGTTTGATCAAACTATTTATGAGGAAAAGGTCTCCTCTATTGTTGTTGAGCTAGTCAATTTTCTTTATCGAATGCTGACAAACCGAGTCTTCTTTGATAAAACAATCACGAATACAGACATCGAATTGCTGAAAACGAAGTATATGATTTGCTACAAATTATGTTTAGGGGCTGTCCAGTATACCGAGCTGAAACAACTGACGGATAATTCACCTCATTTCGATACAGTTTTGAAAGAAGTCGCCGTCTTTCAGCCTCCAAGTGGAATTAACGATTATGGACACTACACTTTAAAACCGGAAATGTATTTCAAGTTGGATCATCTCAGTGCTTTCAACTTAACGAATTCTCAAGATGATCTCGAGATCTCAATCCTCAAGAAAATGGCCGAAATCAAAAAGAAAAAGGTCGAGGAAATGGTCATCACTCCTGAGATTTATACTCTCCAAGGTGATGCTTTTCAAGCATTCGCCAGAGTTGGCGCCTCATTAAGAACACCTGTGTTTGCAAAGTTTGTTTACAAAGCTTTGGCTTTTGCAATCTCTTCTGAAAATGACACATTTCTTCCCCATCTGCTTCATTTGATGCACGCTATTATTTTGGATGATAGTCTCTACCAGACAGATGATCAGCATGGACTGCAAAGCTTCATTGATATCCCTGTATGCAATCTACTGCTTACTATCATCCAAAAGGAAGATATATCCAAACTTGTTGCTAAGAAGGCTTCTTTCATCCTGGATCTGCTCCTAACTAAGGACGAAAGTGTCTTGCAGTCGTTGATTGACTGTTTCGGTCAAGCGCATATTGAAGATTTCAAGAAGACCACGAATGGGCGGGTTCTAGAAACGAAGACCGAGCGTGCTAAACGACTAGCATTGAAAAGACAGCAGCGAATTCTTAAAAAGATGTCGAAACAGCAAGCAGCTTTCGTGGAGAATAATAAACAATTTTTTGACGAGCCTGTCGTGACTGAGAAAATGGAAGTCGAGGAAAGCAAAGTTGAAGAACGAATGTGCATCTACTGTCGAAACCCAGAAAATTGTAATGAGCTGTTTGGGCTACCGACCCTGGTTTCGCAATCTTCCGTTTTCTGGAATATCCCCATTTTGGAGATGAACCCACCTTCATTCATGATTCCAGGGTTCCCTAAGTTGGAGGCCAATTCTCGAAAGAGAAAATGGCAAGATTTGATTGACAACATATCATGTTTTGGAACAAAGTGCACAAGATCCAAGTACGTGGTTACTGGTTGTCTTCATGGGATGCACTATTCCTGTTTCCACAACTATTTGAAGGAGACACGTGCCGAAGTTAGTCAGTATACTTGTCCTTTGTGTCAGGCATACTGTAACTCGTTTATTCCCTCTTCATCAATTCCTGAATTTGAACTGGATATTGCATCAGAATTGAAGTCACCAAACTGGCAAACGATTTATGATGAGAACCAAGGAGACAATTGTTCGGAGCTAAGCAGCTATGTTTTTGACAAGAAAATGTTTCGTGTTTTATCTCATTCAGAGCTCCCAGCCTATGGTAAGATCATGAAACAGCTCAAAACGTTGATGAAAGAGAACAGAATCCTTCGCAAAGTTGCAAAAGCATCTTCTCATCAATTGTCCATAAAGTATGCTCTTCCGATCTTGCTTGGGAATACTTTAGAGATGTACGAGATTTCCTCAAGGTATGATGATGTGGACATCAATAACTTGAGCACCATGAACACTACTCTCTTGCGATCTCTAGTCCAGTTTCGAGTGCTGCTTAATTATCTTCCCCCCGATCCTCCTAGCGAGTACAACAGATTTGCGGAATACAAATCATTATTGAAGACAGACAATTTTGGTTTCCTGACTGAAATGATGCTTCTCTATCTGGAAGGTAATGAGTCGTTCGATATCTTGATGCGTCTGGGAATCACAAAATGGATAGTTAAATCCATGTTTTCATTGATCTCCAGGTACAGTTTGAGTGCCAGCAATGTATCGTTTGACAGTATACTGAACTCTATTGGGCCTATGGATGAATCCATCAAGCAGCCGTTTGCGAATCTGGCGAAGAAATGTGCTGCTAATCTATTCCGGAAATATATCAGTGAAGTTGAGCCTGCCTATTACTCCGATTCTTTAATCGACAAACTATACTTGGTGATGGCAAACATCTTCGAAAGATATTACAGGCAGCTGAAGTTGGTAAAACAGGTCTTCAGTATTGGCGGTGGGGAATTCCCTACTTTCACTGAATTGTTTACGAGGATTAAGGACCCGAAAAGTCTAGAGTACTCAGTTTCTGTCCATGTTTCGACATCCATGTCCTCGTTTTTGGGTGTCACACATTCGTTAGTTTTGGACTTTCCTGGTAAAGTTCATCTGGCTAGTCTTCCGGAGAAACTGACCGACTTCCTCAAGGATGATGCAATTGGTAAAGAGAAAGCCTCGGAAAAGAGATTTCTTTGCTTGTTCTGTGGAACTCTCGTGAAGAACAAGGTTCATCATCTTCCTGGTTGTATGCTCAATGATGCGAACTACTCCCTTTTTTTCTCGCCGTCGAATAACAAGTTAGAATTCGAACTCACCGCTACAAAGAGCAACATATTCTTCGATATACAAATACCTAACGGCGCCTCGATCAGTGTTGGATCGCCGTACTTCAATAGACACGGAGAGCCTGCTGGTGGTTTACTTGGCTCGGGAGAGTCAGGAACACTACATTTGCCACGTTATGATTACATAAACAAAATCTGGCTCAACCAGTATTTGATCTCTATCATCTATAGAGACCTCCATTCATCAATTGTGCAACGGAGACGGGTACAGACATTCAGAGTTGGTACGCCTGTGCCAGCACAAGCTCAGTTTTCTGAGGGTAGTGATGACGAGGACCAAGACGACGATGGGGAAGCTATGGATCCAGAGGAATTTTTAACGGATCTTTTGATGCGCCAGGGCTACTACGAGTTTCTGTAATTTTTCATGGCTGTGTTACATTACTGGCCAATAAAATTTTTTTGAATTATCCATTACTCTTTATAAGTTTGTCAACATGTACTCTACGATTTTCAACACCTTTTTCAAGAGAAACTCCGTCATGGTGGGATCTGTGTTTGCCACCACCTTTGTGTTCCAAGCATACTTCGACGAGGCTGTGACCACTTGGTACGAAAACAGAAATAAGGGTAAACTCTGGAAGGACGTCAAGCTCACCCTGGGTGGAGGTGACGATGAGGACGAAGATGACGATGAATAAGTGTCAACCGGAGTGTACAGCTAGATAGAACGAGGTCATATACAAGAAATATATCACAGACATAAGTCTATTTCATTATTTCAGTTGCGCATATATTGTCCAGTTAAAACCACGCAATTTGCTAAAGTATAGTTACAGTAATTAGTGAGGACTCGATCCCGGGATAGGCTTAAACGACCTCAGTGATCTGTTCGTCGTCCGACCCATCGTCCTCGTCAACCTTGATATCGACATTCTCCACCTTGGTTTCCTCGGGTTCATCCCGCATCAACATTTGGACCAGTCTTTCACACAATTCCTGCACACTTTCATCTTCCACGACTTTGTGCAGCTCTCTAATAAGAGGATACACGCTCTTTCCTCTCAAGAACTCGCGCCCGAATCTTGTCACACACAATAGAAGCAGCGACTCTAGGTGCACCCCGAGGAGAGACTTGAGTGGTTCTATCTGTTTATCTTCGCCCAAAAGCTGAAGTTCCTCTGGCAGATCAAAGACCTCATCATCGGAAAGACCTTTGTTCTCGGCCAAGGCAAATGGCGCAATGATAAATGGCAGCAGATTGATTTTCTCATCCTCTAGAAGTATTTGATGACGCTGCGTATCGAACAACGAGTTCTTTATTGTATATGCAACTCCCTCACGACGGGTTTTCGCGTCGTACTTCTCGGTGAACACCAAAAGCTTTGTGATAGGGACCACACCATCGTACTCTTGTTCTGTGATGAAGTACTCACGTCCTTTGGGAAATCTTGAGATGTCTGCAAAGAAGTATGCCAATAGGTCATAGGTGGCATATTTGTTGAGTTTCCTGTCTGCTCCCTTGACAAAAAGATCCATCAAACAATCCATGCTCCGATTGCTTTTGAAAACCTGTCTCTCTTTATCGTTCAAAGTCATGCTGAACTCGAACAACTTCAAAATCTCATCACTTTTTGCAAGATTCGAAAGTAATATGCATGCTAGGTCAGCGTTCGTGTTAGAGAGATCAACAAGCTGTTGTACCACAAATTTGACAAACTCTTCATCACCTGCGATTAGCTTACGAATCTCGATATCGTCACACAAATTTGCTAGAATAGTCATGGAATGTTTGACCATTGTGTCATCTTTCTCTTTAGTCAAAACCTTCAGGTCCTTGATTGGTTCCATGTTATTATTCTTGAAAATATGTGGACTGCGTCCCGAAGGAGAAAACTGGACTAAATTTTCCAATGCAATTTCTCGAATCTTAAACTGTGGAGCATGTAAAAACTCAACAAGCTAATGTTAGCGATACTGTTCTCGTTACTAACCTCATCTAGTTCGGAGACCATCTTTAAATAAAAAGTTGGAATTTTTTAGAATTTTTTTGAATAAATTTTTAGATCAATAGTGTGCATGATTATGTAAGTTGGAGTTTTGAATTTCTTAGTTCCTATCCATATAAGTGGACTTTTGGAGAACGTTGCAAGTCTTACAGCTATTAAAAAGCTTTCAAGTACTTCACTCAATCGGTTCATCGCTATGAAAGTATTGTTTTTGATATTTTTTATCAAGTATGTATATCGAGATAAAGCTATTACATGTTTTTTTGGGTCACCATCCCATTTTTCAGGATGAAGTGTTCCTTTAAAATCTTCTTGAGCTCCTCACGATAGTTCGGATCAAGACGAACTTTGTGTTTCAGTTGCTTTGCAAGACTTTTAAGTGGAATGGGGCCGTTCACAAGCAGGACGTCCACGTCAGCCTTAGTGATCGGACTCTCTTCGGTATCCTCAAGCTTGATTCTAACTTGTCTTGTCTCTGTATCTTCTTCAGATAATGTCCGCTTGATTGCCGTTTTCGGATTCCACTCTCCAGGAGGGAATTCGTTCAACACTTTTCTGCTAGCCTTCAAAACAACGAATCCATTCTGGTAAGACTTCACACTGATTTGAGGAGTAGAGCGTGTAAATGTGAGCGGTATTTCGTCAGATTCTTCTTGTTTAACAGTAGTAATTTGTGCTTGTTCAGGCTCAACATCCTCCATTTCACTGTCTGACAAATATGGGTCTTCTTCGTCATCTGTATCGTAGACTTCATTCATGGCATTCTTCACTAGGGCATTTCTTAATTTCTTGCCTTCTTTGTCGATCTTGCGCGTCTCGAACAAATCATCCAGATCCTCGTCATCATCCTTTTCGATTAAATTATTAGCACGAAGCATCTCGTTTTTCATCTTTTTCTCAACCAGCTTACTTTCCTCCTCATTTCCTTCCAGAATTGGAGCCTCTTCATCGTCTTGGAATTCATCATCAAAATCCAAAGTCTCATCGTCTGATCTTTTAGTGTCTTGTAAATTCTGATTGGTTCCTCTCATTTTTCTATACCGGAAATCCACTCTATCTCCTCTAGAGACTTCATCTTGCATTTTTCTCATCAACCATCTCGAGGTTTGATTGTTCTCCTTCATTTTGGCTTCAGCTTCTTCTAGAGTCAAAGTCGCATATTTATTCCGAGGAGTAAACTTGTAAAACTTCTCCACCGGAATCATCTTGAAGCATTTGTTTTGATTATCCAACATCAACAAACAATAGTTGTCTGCATTTCCTGCTTCGTAATTACCAACCCAAGCTTGCTTTGCATCATAATCTTCCAAAACCCAAGGGTAGAATTCCTCGTACCTCAATTTCCTCTTGTTATCATCAAAGACTTTCACCTGTCTCGTCTTTCTTTTGAAGAATGGTCTTCTCGCCTTACGAGCACCACCGTCTGGAGCCACGACCGACATATCAAGCTCACGCTTAGCCTCTCGAGCAGCTTCGTCGTCTCTCCGTCTGCGCTCCTCTTCACGTGCTCGGCGCTCTTCTTCTGGTAATTTACTCCAGTCAATGTCGGCCTCATCTTCAATCACCATGTGCGGGAGTCGTTCAGTCAAAATTCCTTGCTCCGCAAGAAGTTCTCGCTTCTTCTGCTCTTTCAGGAGCTCATCTTTGCGCTCCTCAATTCTCCGCTGCTCAAGTTCTTTCAAGGACAATTGGAACTGCAAATTCTTAGGATCCTTCCTGTGTAGTCTAGCTGGTTCTTCGAAATCCTTTTGAGGGTTGATCTTCTTAACACTGTGGAATTTTAATATATGGTATCTGGTATCCTCAATTTCTTCAGAAGTGCATGCTCGGAGTGGAAAATACTCGTAACGTGGACTGCCTTCTTGCTTAACGGTAGACATTTAGTTTTATTTAATTTTTTTGCCCTCAAGAAAACCTTGCACTGAAAAATATGCTCCAGTATGAACGAAACAT
The DNA here is from genome assembly GCA_030578415.1 of Ogataea chonburiensis. Classification (NCBI taxonomy): domain Eukaryota; kingdom Fungi; phylum Ascomycota; class Pichiomycetes; order Pichiales; family Pichiaceae; genus Ogataea; species Ogataea chonburiensis. Next base: position 23,127 of record JAJMRU010000002.1, on the reverse strand, counting down.
AATATACAATCGAAAAGTTGTGGCAAAAGTAAAGGATATTACCTCACTGGCCTTCGGTGCTTGTTGTGGTATTCTTCATTTCAAAGCATTTTACGGTATTGGATTTTTCCTCGTTACGAATATATTGACAAGTGTTGTGTTCTACACAGTTTTCATGAGAGGAAAAGATCGTGATGCAGCACAATTCTTCCAATCCCCACTCCAAGAAGTATTCCTCTCAGAGATGGGTCGCTACTTTGCTAGTTTTGTTATGATGTGGTGTCTTCTTTATGCTCTTGTCTCTCCATGAATGAAATTTTGAATAGCGAGTCAATTTTCGAATAGTCCGAAGTCCAGTGGCCGACATCAACTCTGCTTTTGAGCATACTGCTGTATCTTGGAGATAAATATTCCTCTCCGGCCTTTGGAACATAATCGGGCAGAGGCCAGTCAAGCAAAAAGAATAACCGTCTAAGGCCACTGTGCCTCGAAAACGCATAGTCAGCCTGCGGGCTGCATGCACAGTGATTTTTAATGCGTATATCTTGATCCAGCGGACATGTTCGACGATTCAAGAGACCTGAAAAGCCAGTATTTCTGAGCCAATGAAGTTTGCTGGGATCCAATAAGAGGACAACTGCAAGTGTTTTCACATGATAGTCGGACCACCGGTCTATAAAAAATCCGTCGCTCTCGTCCATATACTTGAAAAACGACTGATATTCCCGGGAACGGTAAAAATCCAGATCGACCACCTCGAAGTTAGAGTCGAAATTGCAATGTGTATATTGATCATCATCAAAAACATAATTTAATAGAGCGGTGTTGTTTATTTGATGCTCTGATAAATAGTTGCGTAATGACTCTACCAAGGTCTTGGTTATTGTTCTTTGATCAACTGGAGCATTGGCAAATCCGTAGATCATACCCTGTGTATACATGTAGCTGAAAAAATCATAGTCTATGTCGCATGCTATTTCTGATCCAACCTCGACATTGCAGTAATATTTGTACTTTTGAAGTGATGGCAAGAACTGGAATCCATAGGTGTTAAATCGAGTTTTGAGCTTGTACTGAAGAAACTTAGTGTATGGCGCAGCCGTCCCTGAGCGTCCCAGACTTTCTCTAATTTTGCGCGGTTCAATCGATGATGGTATATCAAAATGCGGAGACTCAATCTTTTCAAAGTAAACATCCCCTGAACAAAGTGTTTGAAGACGCGACTTCAGCTCGTCAGACATCTCAACGTCAGAGTAGTATGAAAAAACCCAGTCGTAACCATGCTCTCGATTGAAAGAAGTCTCGACAGAGTGAACAGTTTTTAGAAGCATCTGCGTAGATTCTATGTTGGGCACATATGTGTAAAATGTGGCGGAAGGTCTGGTATCTGGAAGAGGTACCGTTCTGTAGCTCAACGCCCAGAATATGAGTAAAGCAAAGACCAATATTACGATCCGCCGCTTTTTAAACATGTTTTGCCAAGAAAATTAATTATCGAGCAAAGAATATTCGTCGTCTGAGCCTTTGCCAATAAATTATCGGTATATGAGAAGACTGAGCACGGTAACAAAACTCAGCTAGCAAATGATGTCAATGACTGACAATTTTTGAACATCTGTGGTCGAAACTCGGAGGCCCAAGCCTCTTTGAAGGTGTTTGCGTAATCCACTACCTTATGTGTCTAACTTCCGAATCGCGTCGAACAACAAGGAAAGCTTGACTATAGCAGGGCCTAGTTCTGATTTCTCGGTCTGAATGTTCTGTATTAGACACAACTGTGTTCCTAATTCATTGATTTGTCGTATCTTTTGATATTCCTCCTCGGATGCCAATCGACTTTGAGCAGACTGTAAGTATAGCTGCAATTTGCGGATCTGACTTTGAAATATCTCGAGCAGTTTTTGAAAATTGTGACCGATTTCAACAGCAGATTTCTCGGATTTGCTAGCTGCGTTGACCGTATTAAGCACAGTTTGCTCAAAAGCTGTCGACTTTATTTCTATGGGAATGTCTTCTCCTAGAAGAAATGCAGACAAGGAATTACCAATACGAAGAAACACTGGAGGAACATATGTTTCGATCGAAGGCTTCCAATCACCATGATTGTCATAGAAGCCTATTAGCTCTAAATGTGGGTAGATTTCTTTGAACAACTCTAAACGAGCAGCTAGTCCCTCATCTGTATCTATCTCAAATCCGATAAATAGGGAGTATGAATGGCTGTCTTTATCAAATTTGCCTAGTATGCCTCCGAAGATTGAGCTACATGTTCGTGTTTGATGGTCGGAAATATGCAAAAGTAAAAGCGGGTGCACAATTGCGGAAGCCATGTGTGTAATTAGTTTTTTGATTTAATTATTTATCAAATTTAATTCTTGGAGTCGCGTCGACAATTTTCGACCGAGGGAAATTAATCCCGATACCAGGAAATCGCGACCCCTGTAAAATTCTTATCTTGGTGGAGAAAGAATTTAGAAATCTAATCTCAGGTGGGCGTAAATATAAAACGGTGCGTCCATCAATTTATTCTTTTCTTAAACATGTCAATTCCTACAGCAGTTCTCAATAATGGGGTTGAAATGCCCCTTTTTGGCCTCGGAACATGGCTTTCCAAGCCAAATGAAGTTTCTATGGCAGTCGAATATGCCATCAAAAGCGGATATACGCATATCGATACCGCTACTATCTACGGCAACGAAGCTGAAGTGGGTGAGGGAATTGCCAAAAGTGGTATTCCCAGATCCGAATTATTTGTCACAACCAAGCTTTGGAACTCGCATCATGCTCCAGAGGATGTCGTCCTTGCCTTGGAAGAAAGTTTGGAAAAACTCAAGCTGGATTATGTGGACTTATATTTAATGCATTATCCTTTGGCATCCGACAAAAAGACCTTTTTGGAGGAGAGAAAGTCCAAGCCTGTGGACATCAACTTTACTGAGACCTGGGCTGCCATGGAGAAGCTGCTCGAGCAAGGCAAAGTCCGCGCAATTGGAATCTCCAATTTCTGTAAATCTGAAGTTCAAACCTTACTGGATTCTTGCAAAATCAAACCACAGGTCCATCAAATGGAGATGCACCCGTATCTCAAACAGGATGACTTTCTGCAATTCCATAAGGATAACAACATCCTGGTGACTGCCTACTCATCTTTCGGAAATCAAAACTCTACTTACAAATTGGACGGAGAGCCAAAGATCTTATCTCACCCTGCAGTCTTGGCGGTTGCCGAGAAGATGGGGAAAACACCTGCTCAGATCCTTGTTGCATGGGCTTTACAGAGAGGCACAGCAGTGATTCCCAAGTCGGTCACCCCAGAAAGAATTGATGAGAACCTCGGAGGACTAGGCTTCACCTTAGCAGAAGAGGATTTCGAGTCTATTTCTAACCTCGGTTACCTGAAAAGATATGCCGACTTTAGTTTGGTTGTAGGATATCAGTTTTACAGAGATCTGGACTGTCCTGGTAAAACAGCATAGATAGAATAGCCGTTATAGACTCAAAAACCATATTATTTTTTTTATCTTATCTTACAAAACCATCTTTCGGCCGCAAAGCCGCGTCGGTGGAGAACATGGGTGGAGGAGATATATATATAAACTGATCATTTGAAACGATACTTACCATGCAGTCTACTGTTCCAGTCATTGATTTTCAGGATTTTCACGATGGAGATCTTGAGACTCGTCGCAGAGTTGGGAATGAAATTGTGAAGGCCATGTCGGAGGTGGGATTCCTCTACATTATAAATCATGGAATTAGCCAAGATGATCAAAAGCGTTTATTCGAATGGAGTGATAAGTTTTTTAAGCTCTCTGAACAACAGAAAGAAAAATGTGCACATCCTAAAAGCGGAGCTCACCATCGTGGCTGGTCTCATGTGGGGAGGGAAAAAGTGGTTCAAATGGTGTTCGACAGGGAGGAAATTGAACGTTTGCGGAAAATCCCCGACCTGAAGGAGTCCTTTGATATGGGAAATGAAGATATCCAAGATCTCTTGAATTTCTGGCCAGATGAGGAGGATATTCCAGGATTCAAGGAATTTTGTCTTTACTATTACCGGTTGAACACAGATCTCTCCAAAAAGCTATTAAGAGCAATTGCTTTGGGGTTGGGGTTAGACGAAGAATTTTTAACTGCATACCATACAAGATCGAACAACCAACTACGCCTACTACATTATCCTCCTGCTCCTGCTGAGGTACTCTTGAATGGCAAAGCAGAGCGCATCGCTGCGCACACTGACTTCGGAACATTTACGATGCTGCTACAGGATGAATGCGGAGGTCTACAGGTCGAGTCACCATTTAACAAAGGTACCTTTATTCCCGCTCCGTACATCCCGGGATCACTTGTGATCAATACTGGTGACTTTCTCATGAGATGGTCCAATGACAAACTGAAGTCTACACTTCATCGAGTCACTGCACCACCGGTCAATTCGATTACGTCGATGACGAAAGCAAGATATTCAGTTCCATATTTTGTGTCTGCCGATAGAGAGAAAACGGTTGACGCCTTACCTGGAACTTACACAGAGGACATTCCAAAGAAGTACAGTCCGATCACTTCGGGAGAATACTTGGCAATGAGACTCAACGCTACATACTCTTAAACTAACTAGCGTACTCATCAATAACAGAAACTGGCCTAAGATATTTGCTGATTGGCTTGTACTCGAAATCCAAACCAAATCCGGCTGGACCACCTATCTTGACGCCCTTTTCGGTGTCAGTCCATCTGTTACTTGGTGCAATACCAAGAACGAAAACCAACAATCCGTAGCGGTACTCACTGGTACCAACTGCATCACCAGTAGAGGCATCGATTAAAGCAATCAAATCAGGAACCGAGCAGACGATCTCCTCATTCGAACCATCTGCGTTGGAGAGCTTGGCATATATGTTCTCATTCTTGAACGGAATGGTCATGATACGTTTAGGCTCCTCAGTCTCCTCAATCACCACTTCTCCCCAAGCATGGCCTTTGAATAGCTTTCTTTCAACGTTGATAATCTTGCCGGCAAACAAGTTCTTGCCTGTATTGCCAACAGACTCGAGAATACGTTCTGGTAATTTGTCTATCTCAGCTTTTTGTCTTGCTATTTTGACAGCTTTTCCAATTCTCCAGGCAAGAGAAATGGAGTTGTGGATCGATTTTAGATCCGCATCTTTTGCCGTCATTGGAGGATTGACAACACCAACTTTGGAACCCAGCTCTGCAAGTGATGCTCTCATTGTAGTTTCCAAGAGGTAGTCGGATTTGGAGGTTGATAAAATTACAGAGTTTCCATTTCCGTTAGAGAACACCAACGGAGCATAGAAACACTCACCATCTGGTGTGTAGACCACAGGAATAGTCTGCCAGTGAGTGGGATATGCCCTTCCCATGAGATCGCAGTCCAACACCGGGATGTTAAGTCTAGAGGATGATGAAATCTGGAAAGGTGAGATACCATTACCTCCTCCAATTTCGAGCGGGAATATCAATTCCGGTTTTTTGTTGGTGTACTTGCCCATGATCTCGTAAGATTCCATGAGGGCATCACCTAGAAGTTGTTCGTGAGAAACAGTCGGTGATCCAGCATAGCCAACCGCCACAATGCTTCCTTCTCCCGTAATGTACTTGTCCACGTCCTCCATAGCAACAACTGTTAATGTATCGCCGTTTCGGATATGGTTTCTTGCTTCTAACATGTAAGAATATGGATTTCCACCCCCTCCACAACCTAAAATATAGGCTCCAATTGCAATAAAGTCCAAATCAACTTCAGACAGTATCCATTGTCTCTTCTCGTTGATTGTGGGTCTATAAGTAACATAATCAACGTCTTCCTCAACTCTCGTCTCAGTCTCAACGTACCGAGAGCTCTTAATAATGTCCTTCGTGCCCGAAGCAAACTTTTCACCGTCTAGAATCAGTTCAGGGACTCTTGAATAATCAACATCTGCAACGATTTTGAGGACGAACTCATAAGTATTTGGGACATATGGAACTGCTTCTGTAGAGACAAAAACAGTTTCAATTGTCCCTTCTAAAGCACCTTTAGCCATAATTTTATCGACCGCCTTTTGCTTGAGCTGCTCAAGTACTTCCTCCTTTGTGACGGTGCCTGGTGGCATTAGTCTGATTTCCCCAACTTCCGCCGAAACTTTACCCATAGCAGCACCAATTGCATTTGCAACACTGTAGTATGGTGGTCGGATCACTTCCGAGGCACCATCCAAATGCTCCGGGACGATAAATGATCCACCACCAACTGCAAGGACCATGATATCATCTGCACTTGTTTTCATTCTGTCGATGACTTTTTCCATCATGATCTTTGCACGCTTTTTGTAGCTGGTAATGAATTCTGATGAAAATTTGTCTTTGACAGCCTGTGCATCTCCTATAGAAAGAGTTCCACCTGCTTCCTGTTCTGCTGCAACAGAGCAATCAGTTGCTGTTACCTCGGATCCACCAAACACTAAAGCACGCTTAACGATTTCCGAACCGGTAGAGTCAGGTCCAATAGTCAAGGAATCGCCTTCACCTCTGACTAACGATCCTCCCCCCAGGCCAATACTCTCCACGTGAGGCATTGAAAAGTTCATTTTCACACCTCCAACAATAGAGTAAGATGATGACTGTCTTGGAAATCCAGTAGCCAACAACAAACCAACATCTGTAGTAGTTCCACCCACGTCCAAAACAATGGCACTCTTGCCATGTGTGTTTGCAAGGAACGAGGCTCCTCTCATGGAGTTAGTAGCACCAGATGAAAATGTTCTTATAGGTAAACTCAAGGCTTCTGAAGCAGAAAGAACGGTTCCATCATTTTGAGTTAAGAAAACAGGGCAGCTAAGTCCAAGCTTTTTGATTGCATTCGCAAACGAAGAAATGATCTTTTCCGCAAAATGAAGGATAGAAGCATTTAAAATGGTTGCATTCTCCCTTTCGAGGAATCCTATGCCAGAGACCTCGTGTGAAACACTAACTTTGGCATCCGGAACCTCTCTTAAAATCAGGCTTTTGACGTATTCTTCCTGCTCTGGCTTCATGTGAGAAAAGATACCAATCACTGCAAAGGAAGTAAGCTGAAGCTCTTTTGCTTTGCTGATATGTTCCAAGACCTCCTTCTCGGTGACTGGTTGAATCTCGTTTCCATCAACATGAAAACCACCATTGAGATATCCGACATATCCCTTGATCACAGAGGTGAGTCCAGGAGGAAAATCAGAAAACGGATACACATGTCTTGAGTATGGTCCACAAAGTCGGAAAACAGCCACTTTATCTAGCCGGGCACGATCCTGCTCCACCACAGCATTTATGAAATGGGTCGTTCCAATTGTAACGGAAGCCACATCTTCCTTCTTTACAGATGAGCAGTCGTCAAAAAGCTTGGAAATACCGCTTTGGATGCTATCGGAAACCTCGGCAGAGGTGACCATTTTGTTCCAAGCCAAGACGCCATGGTCCTTCGAAGCAATTTTAGTAGGATCAATTAGCACAGAATCCGTATTCGTTCCTCCGACGTCGACTCCAATCAACATAATTTTGTAAAGATGTCGGAGATTATTTGCGCCAATACTTATACGATCTTATCTGGAAAGTCTATTTCCGCATTTAGGCATGCAGGTCAAATATAAGAAAGCAGTCAATAATCGATTCGAACCGAAGCCACCATGAAACGTTTTCTATTTAATTGACGTGTTCTCATCTTGAATCCCCTCATCAAACAAGTCCAGAAAGGTTCATGTGTTTCGTGGTCTTGTTCAATAGGTCCCAGTCGTCCTTATTGGGAGTCAAAAAAATTTAAAGTCCGCAGGACCAAAGATCACAAAAGTTTTCCGAGTTCCGGCCATTATGACAATTAGCCGTCAGTTGGGGAATCCATTTCCACCATGTTTTGTATTGTAGGAAACCTAATCTGATCATGCGTCATCACTTTGAAGATATTGCACCAGCACCCATGATAAGCAACTCATTTTTCTCTAAGGCTACATCCGTACATATATACACACCTGATACAGTTAGCAGATTCAGCTAATGCTTCCTATCCTTTGGAGACCTCGTTTTGTGAGGTATGACCTGGAAAGCTTATCAAAGAGGTTTCTCCACCGATTAGCACCGCCATTTTTTCTGCCCACCCTAAATTTTCAATAGGACCCCTGTGAAAATGGGTGACCGCGATAAGCGATAAAATAGTTATATATCGCTTGTGAACTTCATCACCACTTCTAAATGGCAATCTCGCAAGATTGGAAAGTTAATGATTTAGGGATTCCCAATCCCTTCAATGACCCTTGGATTGTTCGTATAGTGAGAAACCCCAAAAAGCTTCCTGCATCAGAATTATGGGCCGTTCCCAAAGAAGGTGATACTGAGTATGAAAATGATCGTTGGACCAACCGTGATCTCATTCCAACTCCAAAAAACAGACAAACTTGGACTGCTCTCTCGTATGTGGGATATTGGTCAGTTGGTGGTGCAGGAATTCCTACCTGGCAGATGGGATCATCTGCTTTGAAATATGGGCTGAATTGTAAACAGGCTTTGGGTGCAATTGCAGCTGGTTCACTCTTAGTTGGTGTGATTGCAGTGCTAATTGGAGTCATCGGACAAAAATGCAGAATAGGATATACCGTTTCCTCTAGAGCTGCTTTCGGTTTCTATGGTTGTTTTTTGCCTATCGCGATTAAATCTTTCATTGCATGCATCTGGCAAGGTACTCACTTCTATTATATGGGCCAAGGATTTGTGGGTACCATTGGAGCACTGTCTCCCAGCTGGATCACTGGACACATGGGTCAGCCATTCTCGGATTGGAGTCCTCTCTGTCCTAATGAGCTTGTTGGTGTCTTTTTATCAATCATTTTGTTCTGCGTTACAATGTTGATCCCTCCCGAGAAAATGCAACCCTTAGTCAATATTTCGTTTGTGCTCCAAGTTGGAACCTACCTAGGTATGCTGGGATGGGCAGTGCATGCGAATGGAGGGAAAATAGGACCTTTGTGGGACAGAGAACAAACAACAGGAGCAAGTCCTGTGTGGGCAGCATTTTTCATGATTACGAGTATTTGTGGTGGAAAGTCTGGAGTTCTGGGCCAAAGTGACTGGACAAGATATTCCAAAACCAAGTTTGCCCCTAATTTTAGTCAAATTATTACTGCTCCCCTATCCATTTTCCTAACTGCCGCAATGGGAATTTTTGCATCCGCAGCCATGGAACCTGTTTTGGGGGCAATTTATTGGAACCCTTTGACGCTCCTTCCCCAAATCATGAAATATTATGACTTTAATGGTGCTTCAAGAGCCGGTGTGTTTTTTGCTTCCTTTGGAATTATTTCCGGACAGCTTTGGCAAGCTGTTCTTCTTACTGCCGCAAGTACAGGAATGGACATTGCTGGGTTCGCCCCTCGCTATATCAATATCCGTCGGGGAAGTTACGTAATGTCAGTCATCGGACTGGCTTGTCAACCCTGGAAGCTTCTGGCCACCTCCAATACCTTCTTGACTGTGCTATCAGGATTTTCGGTTTTTGTCGGTCCTATGGTTGGAGGAGCGATTGCAGATTTCTTTGTTGTTAGGCGAATGAAGTATCGGATGTGCGATTTGTATCGCACACACCCATCCATTTATTGGTCGAAATGGGGGATGAACTGGCGAGGAATAGCTTCTTTGACAATCGGATTTGCTCCAACTCTTCCCGGACTCATCTGCAGTGCAGGTGGTTACTATATGGCGCCTGGATACAAAAAATTCTACAATCTCACGTACCTTGTTGGAATGTTGATCACCTTTGTCAGCCATTGCACAATTTGCTTTATATGGCCCCCACCCGGCATAGGATTAGAAGCTCCATTCATCGAGGACGTTGTCGAGGAAATGGAAGTTCATGAAAAAATGAATTACGTTGTGAAAGAGCAAGACGCAGCAAGCTCTGTTTAAGTTAATTAATCGATTCGCTTGAAAGCTAATTTATGAAGCAGATGTCCATCAATATCGGTTGATTTCCATTGATTTCCGGTAGTGACTTCACTAAAGTAGCACAGTAGTCCTAGGATGTACTGCTGACGCAAAGAGAATTCAGTTCTGTGGTCAAAGTTTCCATCCCTATCAATCATCAAATTCACATATAAGAGGGCGTCTTTTTTGGCTGTATTGACATCAATAGTCCCATTGGCTATATAGCGTATTGGAACAGAAAGTGGCCTGGTGGTAAGATCAACGGGTATGTCTTCTCTGTAAGTCTCATGGCACCACAAAGCGATCGAAGATACCGTAACATATCTTACAAGATGAGGAATGCAAAAGAGAGAATCGATGTTGAGCAAGACTGTGCGCAAAAGCTTACACGCATTGACCAAGGTATGATAGGAGCTAGGATTTCGTATCCAAATTTGCACTTTTGGGAGACTAGCCAATTTAGGATAGGGGTCTTTGCTAGAGGCAGAATTGATGTATTCTCTGGCTAAATTGACAACTGAAACCGTATCCAAGTGCAAAAGCAATAGCCCAAATTGATACTGAGTGAGATTATTCCAGAATATGGACGATGTGTCATACTTGTTCAAAATTGGGACGTCACAGTCATGATTTGTTTCTTGCTTGAAAAATGTAATATTGGTCGTCAGGATTTGATAGTCAAAGTACTCACGCCATCTCAAAAAGGAGCTCTCAATTCTATTAGACAAGCCATTCAATTTCTTCTTGGAAGCAATACCAAGATCTTGAAGTCCTTTCCACTTAAGATGCCAGGTGATGCTCACGAGGCCTTGTAAAAATATCAATCGAGAGAATTGTGAAAAACAGTTCACACTGTATGCCTTTTGATCAGCCTTATATGGCTGGGTTAGTCGACGCAACGAAAACAGAAAATTTGGCCAGTCCCCACCCTCTTTGACATTAGGCATGATATTAATCCAGTGGGTATTGTCTAGTTCATCCATGTCACGTAATCTGCGTCTTGGAAGAAGCTCTCTAGGCTGCTTTGAGTACTCTTCAAAGAACTCGTAAGGATTGGTTGCTCCCCAAACAGAGTCAGTATATGGAAGATCTAACTGCAGTTCAAAAACTGAAATCAAGGCGATTCCGAAATTCAGGTATGCCTGTTGAGAATCACAAATAAATGCGAAAAATATAGCCCTCTTATAGGACTCGTAATAAATCCATTCGGTCCAAAATTGAAAGAGTTCGTCATGTGTAGGATTGTCTCTATTAGAAATCACAGGCTCTTTCAAATTTTGAATCAAGTTCTGGAGATCCATCAAACCAATGACGGTGCCATGGAACAACATGGAATGCTTTCGAAGTGTTACTTCTCCGACATTGGAACCAAAATAGCTTGTAAGTAATAATGATTGCAAGACTTCAAGATCAATAGATGGATTGTTGCAAATAGCGTCCATTTGTAGTTTAAATAGCCGGCGCTGGATTTTAATAGCGGTCTCCCGATATGATTCTGATTTCGAATACACCATACCATATACAATGGTTGAAAGTAGAAGAAAAGGATGGGTGTTATTTGTGAGTGACGATTGATGTATAATTGGATAGTTGATGTCAAAATTTCTCCAGAATAGCTCATGGAATTCTGTCAAATTAGAAGACGTAAAAGATTGCTCAAGCATTGGTATTTCAAGAACCTGGAGTAGTAGTTCAATTAGTGCGCTATCAAATGTAACCCCTCGAGCGCTGACAGGGGTTGCCAATGAGGGACGCTGCCAGGCATACTGTGTAGCTGATGCTGAGAAAATTGGTTCCTCCATAGGAGGTGTATGAGTACCTGGGTTGCTATCAGTACCAAAGAGCCATTCGTAATTATCTTCAATATCTTGATGAGGAGAAGTAGTAATATTGATTTCCGCTGGTTGTGGGCGTAACGACTCAATCCTGCGTTTATGTGATTTTGACCTATAATGCTTGTCTCGTAGGTCACGTCTTGCAAACCGAATATTGCACTGCTTACAAGGATATGGCTTCACGAGTTCATGATTTACTTGATGTCGATTGAGATAATCAACTCTCGAAAACACTTTCGTGCAGTGTTCGCATTTAAACTGTTTACTTTTCATATTCATTTGATGCCGAAAGCCACATCTCGATAAGATAAAATACAGTGGTGTGAGGCGTGATGGTATGGATTTTCAACTTGATAGCTATCAATCAAAATACAAATACTATAAAAAACCTGAAATATTCTCTATTCTTTAAGAGCATCATCAATACCCTCATTTCTCTCCCTAGCAACCTCGGCCGAGATCTGACTTTGGACGACATGAAGTTCCTCAGGATGTTCTTCTTGCCATTCTCTAAGCTTGTGGGTCTGGCCACTTAAGTCCCAGTAGATACCTCTGCAGGAAGTGTAGATTCCATGTCTTCCTTCCCAAAGCGGGTAAATAATAACGACAAAGGCAGAGAAGAACATCCAAATGATAGCGACAACAACCCATCCGGTAAAGAATTTCTTGGAGAAGACGTATTTGCTGCCGTACATTGGCATTGGCCACAGAATTAACAGCGAAACTGCCATGAAAAGACAGGTATATCCAGCGATTTTCGAAGCTCTTGCAAGAAGCTGCTCTTCTTCTTCAGCGGCGATAATTCTTCTCTGCTCGTAAATATCATGCGCAATTGCTGTCATTTGAGATTTGACTGGTTGAACTTCGTTATCGCTAGTTGGCTTTTCGGTAGCCTCAATAATCTCCTCAGTCTCGTCAACTCTCTTGATGGTCTTTAAGATCTCCCAGTCAAAGTTTTGCGGGCCAAAAGCATATGTCAGAACAGGGACGAAAACAAGAGGGGAAAGCAAAGCCACAATGTTACCAGTAAGCATAGCATTGTCTTCAAAAGTGTTATCCACAGTGATTTCGCCAAATTGAACCTTGGTACAAATCAACCAACTCATGATGGCAAAAGCAGTTCCCAAAATTGGCGACCACATAGCGGCTTGAACATTCTGCTTGCTACTGAGAAGGGTCATAGAAGCTGGGAACACAGCAGCCGAAATGATGATTCCCATCAATTCATATAAGTAACCCATTGAAATTCCCGCGTACCACAAGCCAGTTGCAAATGCGGACATGATAAGCGAGAATGCAATGACCGACATATGGGAAGTGTAGATGAGTTTCTTGCCAGATGCGTTTGGGTCAATGTATCCTTTGTAAATATCGTAGGAGAAAATGGAAGAAACAGCGATAAACTCGGCAGAGGAGGCAGAGGTCACAGCCATAAAGACCATAATCAAAGCAGCAACTGCTCCACCTTTGCCCATCATGGCAACAGCTGCATTAGGCAGAACGAGACCAGCCGAGACTTGATCAGAAGTGAGTAAGTCCGGGTAAGTTGGGAATGAAGGATCTTTTTCAAGAGCGATACAAGCAAGACCCATGGTGGTGGAGACCAACCACGGAACAGAGAACCAAGCAAGACCACCGAAGATGTAACCTGGGAGGGCAGCAGCAGGACTCGAAGCAATAGCCTTATTCCAGTAACCGTTATCCAAGAAAACAGTACCGAAGTTTCCAACAATATTGATGACAAAGAAAATTCCACCAGAACGCGAGTTCATGGTGAGATAAGATCCATCGGCATTACCCTCAATAGGTCTCTCCTTTGCAGCCTCAGTAACCAGCTCCCACACTCTGCTTGGAGAACCAAGAGTTGCATTCGTAGCATAGGTGGTGAAAGCAAATGTGAGGATGATAACAATAATAGCAATTGTGTGAGCATAATCAGTCAAGAAGGTAGCTTTGATACCACCAAACAAGGTATAAACGACCACACCAACTGGAAGAAGGAAACAGGCAGCAACGGTGTTCATACCTGTCAAGTCAGTGATGACCGCAGAACCACCTGTCAAAAGCATTGCAGTAACCAAAACATTCGTAGCGATTGCAAAGAACAAGTAGACAGCATGTGTAGCCGCACCATATCTAGCTTTAATAATTTCAAGATAAGTGTGCGCTTCTGGAGCTCTTTGCTTGGCTTTGATAGCTATGAAGGCAAACAGAATCACTTGAACAGTTGCACCTGACGCGTAGTAAAATCCTTAAAAGTTAGCACTTGAGAAATAAAGTTAACACGTACCTCCAGAAACACCATTTTTGTAAACCTGTGTGCATGATTGAAGCAAGGTAGCAGCCCAGGTCCAGGAACTAACAACAGCTGCTGCAATAAGACCGGTTTTCACAGAACGTCCAGCTGCAACGAACTCTTCAGCGGTAATAATCTCTTTCTGATAACGACGCAAGATGAAGGTCGTGAGAATCATACCAACAGAAAAGACAAAACCAAGTCCAACGACAACGGCATAGCCGGCACCTTGAGGTAATGGGACATCAGCGACTGCCATGATTGATGATTTCAAGAGGTGGTTAGCTTTAGTTTATATACTGCTTAAAGAAATTTATTGACGATCATTTTATATATGCTCCCCTGCTAGACCATGCATTATCATCTATTGTAATATGGACCACTAAAAATTTTCAGGCTGCTCACGAAGAAACTTTTGACGGCTTACACATAGAAATGAGGTTTCCATCACCCCCATTTTGGAAGGTTCTGCGGAAGATGTACGTATTGACATCATTCGCCGGACAATACCGGCGAGATTCTGGCGAGGGAAAAACAATGCCGCCGTATATAGTTATGCGATTTTGAGACCAAATTAGGAAAAACTAGAGCATGGAATAATAAACCTGCTGCGGAAATTAGTTATCTATGCAGCCTCAGTGACAAAAAAATTGTTGATAAGAGGTCATGTGCCGTGAAAAATATTTTTGTGGTTGTATTAAGCTATCTGAAAATTTTTCAATGTCATTATCAGAATTCATAGCCGAGCTACCAAAATGCGAGCAGCATCTCCACATAGAGGGAACGCTAACTCCTGAACGTCGTTGGAGTTGTGCTCAAGCCAATGGCTTGCCAATTGAGAATTGCAATTCGTTGGAAGAGCTCAAGAGACAATACTTGACTGAATATCTATATGAAGAAGGTCAAGATGCTACCAAATACCTCCAAGAGTTCTTGACTGTTTATTACGCCTCAATGAATGTTTTACTGACTGCAGATGACTTTTACAATCTAGCATTGGATTATATCAAGGTTGCTCAATCGCAAAACATACGTTATCTGGAGGCGTTCTTCGATCCCCAGGCCCACACTTCTAGGGGTGTCAGTTTTGATACCGTAATGGATGGTCTTCTTAAGGCACAGCGTGAAGCTGTAGACTATGGTGTCCAATTGCATTGGATCATGTGCTTGTTGCGTGATATGTCACCTGAAAGTGGTCTAGAAACCGTCAAACGGGCAGAGCCTTACAAAAATCATATCATTGCCTTGGGTTTAGATTCTGATGAGCACGACAATCCTCCAAGTAAGTTTCAGGACGCTTTCCTTGTTGCGCGCGAGTACGGCTGGAAGATTACGTCGCATTGCGACGTCGACCAAAAGAATACCCATGATCATATCAAATATGTTGTCAATGAGCTGGCTGGTACCAGACCATCACCTAAGAAATATGAATTAGAGAATCCAGAGCTTTATATTTTACCATCTCTTGGATGTGGTGCAGATAGAATTGACCATGGACTGAACACCGCAGACAGCGATGAACTTCTCAGAATGGTGAAGGCAGCGAACCTTGGCCTCACTTTATGCCCAATGGGGTATCAAAAACACCTGGGACCCCACAATGTTTTCCCGAAAGTTGAGGCGATCGCAAATTTTGGCATACCAATTACCCTGAATAGTGATGATCCAGCCTATTTGGTGTATTCGAAATCCCAGGTTTTAAGCGGGGTTGCCAAAGGATGCCAGCTTACGATGAAAGATCTCTATGACTACGAACTGAATGCCATTTTGATGGCGTGGACACCGGATGTCGAATTTAAGCGTCAGTTTATTGGAGATCTAGATAAGGTTCTAAAGAAATATTCCAACTAAAACTCTCGGTCTTCAACTTTGCTTAAAAAGTGTAGCGGAAGTGTTTGTTTTGGTGATCGGTCAAGTCGTCCCTGTCAACTTCTTCACCAATACGGATCTGGTCTTCCAGGGTAACAGCCACAGTTCCGTCACCGGTCTGCAACTTGTCTCGTTTCTTGTTCTCATAGAAACACAGAGCTGCGTACACTGAAACGCAGAAAAACATGATGATACAAGCAGCAAGCATCGACTTGATACCTGATGGGTACTTCGGAGATTCACTGCTGAACCAAAATTGAGGCCCGATCAAATTTCCTAAAGCGTAAAAAAGCCCCACACTAATAGAATTGAATGCCTTTTTCGTAGACCCACTATTGTTCGAGGCAATCAAT
The DNA here is from genome assembly GCA_030578415.1 of Ogataea chonburiensis. NCBI lineage: Eukaryota > Fungi > Ascomycota > Pichiomycetes > Pichiales > Pichiaceae > Ogataea > Ogataea chonburiensis. Next base: position 6,844 of record JAJMRU010000002.1, on the reverse strand, counting down.
GAGAGGCACAGAACGTATGGAGCGTTGTAGAATCCACAGATATAGACCGCAGCCAAGCAAGTAGTCCTGTGCAAATCTGGATTGACCTTCCACAACATGATGATTCCAGCCATTGTGACACCCGTGGTAATCCAAATGAGAGCGTATCTGATATTTTTAATAAAGTAACTCACAAGAGCGACAAGCCAGCACGCACCCATGGCAACAGCTGCCTGTGGAGTCGCTAAAAGCATGGTCTTGTAGTTCGAATACCCAAAGCCTTTGATGATAAAAGTGTTAAAGTTGGTGATACCAGCATTGATAAAGTTTTGAACGATAATGAAGACAACAAGTAACCAGTACTTTGGGTCTTTAACTGCTTCCAAAATCTGATCCCATTTGATATCCTTCACTCCCAAATGAATACCGGTCTGATTCGTGGCAGTTCTTGCAATAGCACATTTCTTTTCATCGGAAGTCAAGAACCAAGCAGATTCAATGTTGTTAGGGATGAAGAAAAAACAAGCAGCTCCAAAAAGAACGGTAACAGCACCGTAGACAAGGAAGAAATACTTCCAGATAGATAGAGAACCACCCCAGTGTCCGAAACCGTACCCAAAAATACCATTGAAAATACCAGCAAAAGTATGTGACCACCATGCCATTCTGACAGGCTGTTCCTTTCTGGTATACCAAGTGGTGGAGACCATCAAACAACAAGGCTGAATGGCAGCCTCGAAAATACCTAGGAAGAGACGCACAGTTGCCAGTCCCGCGAAGTTATGGCAAGCAGCCATGCACATGAGCAAGCCTCCCCAGATCATGAGAAGCATGCACATGAAAGTAAGGATGTTCTTGATTTTGGGAAGGAAAAAGAAGACAGGAATTTCAGCAAACAGGTACCCTAGGTAAAAGATAGTGGCGAGCCAACTATATTCTTGCCCAACAAGGTTATTGTCCTCCTTTAGACCGTACAGGGCAGCATATGACAAACAGTTTTTATCCAAAAGTTGGAGAAACACTGTGCAGACCAAAAACGGCAGTATCACCATGTCAATCTTCGCCACAACTCTCCTGTTTAATTTCAGCTCAGCTGCGAGAACCTCAGGGTCCTCATCGATGCTCAGTTTCTCTTCAGTAAAGGCTCGCTTTTGACTCTCTGCTTCACTCATTGAGATAGTTTAAAGATCTGACACGATGAAACCACTTATATATACTTATCTGAAAGATAATCGCACAACCCGAAGTAATTGGCTTGAAATAAAAATCGCAATCACCGAGGAAGATAGAGCAAAAAATAATTTGGATTCGCACGACAAGTCTAATATTACTTTTTATTTCCTATCTACTAATGACAAACCCGTAGTAGCCAATACGGTCTTCTGGATCCAGCCACCAGTTACATTCACCGAGTAGATTTGCACTTCCCTCAATTTCTGCGACTACAGCAGGTTTCGTTCCGCAATTGGCGAGAAGGTCAGTTTCGATGATACGGGATTTGAATTGTGAGCCAATAATAGACTCGTTCACAAAAGTGTGCTCCCGTGAAATGCGCTCTTTCAGGTAAAGTAACCCCGTACGCCCAGCAGTACCGGAACCACAAGGTGACCGGTCTATCTGTTTATGCCCTAAAACCAAAACCGACTTTTGATTTGGTACTGAATCGTCGTCCAGCTGCTTTTCAAATGTATTGATTATATCAACACCATGCAATCCTTGTATCTGTGGAAACTCTTTGTTTGATATGTCTAAATTCATATCTTGGATCTTGCTTTTAATTTCCCCCCCTAGCTCCATGATGATGGCCGAGTTCTCGGGCTTGACTGTCACCAATTTGGAATCCACCTCGGCGAAGAAGTTGAAAGCACCGTTGAAAACAATATCTCCCTTGATTGAGCCCAAAGAAGTTTCCACAACGAGGTCTGGGTAAAGGATCCAGACGGGGGTGTTCTTAAATCTAACCCACTCGACTGTTTTACCATTCCAGCATGCTTCGGTCTCCATAATACCGACTGTAGTTTCTAGACTAACCTTCATAAGATCCGGTTTCAGTTTGTAGCGGTGTTCGGGAAGCTTTCTCATCTGAATCAGCATGGTAACAATTGCAATCATTCCGTGCCCACATTGATCTGTATATCCACTAGGGTTCACGAAGATAGCAGCCGCATCGGCTCCCAATGGTGAGTCGACCAGATAGCCTCCAAACATATCGTAGTGACCACGAGGCTCTCTCATAAGCGACAAACGGATATAGTCGTGATACTTCACGAGAAAATTCCGCTGGTCCAACAAAGTCTTCCCTTCTAATGGTGGGAATCCGGCTACCACAATACGGAAAGGCTCCCCACAAGTATGAGTCTCTATGGTGGTAATAGTCTGCATACCGTAAGTGGGAAAAAGCACCCTATTTGTATTCTTGACTTTCGCTTTCTCCGAGATCCTTTTAATCATTTTTTTAGCGGATTCCAAATCCGGTATATTCTTTCTGCTTAGTCACCCACCGGATTTTAAACTTTGAAACATATATATACATAAGCCAAATAATGGTTAATTTGCCTAAACCAGATTTCGAAAGGCCTTGCACTTACTGCAAGAGTAAGAAAGTCAAAGTACGTGATAGGGTGCACTTACTAACGTCAGTGTTCTGGAGAACTTCCTAAATGTCAAAGATGTGTCAAGGCGGGCGTTGAATGCAACATTGTCGAAGAAATTGGATTTAGCTACAATACTGTCCAGCATATCTTGGAACAAATTGATCAGTCAAGCAAGGACAATGTGATTGAGGATATTTCTAATGAGGTGGGAAGCTTGGTGGTTACGAATGGGATCAGCTCGGGTAAATATATTGGTGCAGCAACTGGTCTAAATTTTGCTCGTCTCTTCCTGAAGCAGATTGATTTGAATAACCGTCTCAAGCAAACTCCAACAACCGAATTCCAAAAGTTTGATAATGACATCACCCAGTCTTGTGCTGGACTTCCGGTTCAACGCATTGCTAAAGCTTTGTTGGCCAAATTCATTGACTCTGTCCAGATTTATTATCCTCTCTATTCGATTCCCTACCTCCGCAACCTGCTACAGGAGATGTACACCAACTCTCAAAAAGTTTCACACTATGACAAATATACGTTCTTCATGATTATGGCTATCGCCACATTTAAATCCACTGTCCATTCTTTCCAACAGAATCCGTTCACGGCCTTGGAGTATTTCAATACCGCATCGCGTTACCTCGAAAATATACTTTCAAATAGGTCTGAGACGTCCCTTCAGGCTTTATTACTACTAATTGTTTGGAAACTCGAGTCTAGTGCTCTTGAAGATGACAACGGTGACTTGTGGTACTTGAGCAGATTTTGTATGTCTCTCGCTATGGAACTTGGAGTTCATCGGTTCAACCCAACTTGGAATTTTGGTGAATTAAGAAATGAGCAACGGAATCGATTATTTTGGTGTACTTATATTGTTGACAGAACTGTTGCAATGAAGTACGGACGCGGCCTGTCTCTCAGGAACCAAGCAATCGATACCCCATTGCCTAAATTAATGAGTGACGATTACACTGCAGACAAGGAACTTGCATACTATCATATTCAATTTCTTCCATGTATCATGCTTACTAAAATATGCGAAGTTTCCGGTGACATGTTAGAGAGCGTTTATATATCTCGGACAATTGGTGCGGAACCTCAGTTGAGAGATAATGAACTCCAGGAAATTCGTCGCGAGCTGCAATCTCGGTTAAATGTTTGGATGAAGCAAGTGGATGCTGAAATTCCCAATACATTGATATGTTATCACGAACTCAAGGCCCGTTACTGTGTTACTTCGGTAATCCTTAATCGTCCTTCGCCTTCATTTCCGCTTCCTGATGCCGCGACTATTGAGCTTTGCAAGTCTCATTGTATTTTATGCGTGGATTCATATACCACCCTTATAGAGAACGACTGGAAGGTGAGTCCAGCTTGCCTACATGATACTTTGGCAGTTGGCCTTACAATGATATACTGCTGCTGGAGGCTTGACAATGATTCTAAAGAAATCAAAGAATTTTCCTCCAAAATCATGAAAATCATGCAGGAAGCTTGTAACTATTATGTTGGTTACGTTAGGTTCAAGAATCTCTATGAAGCAGCCTCGAATGCAATTGTGGAGCATCTCGATGTTGAGCCTCTCAAAAAGAGACGTGTGGTAGATACTGTTTTCCCTGAGCAGTTTGAATGGAATGAATGGTTTTCACAGGAAGTCTTTCAAGATGGATTCAAGCAATTTTACGATCTTGGAAATGGTCGCTTACTCGACGGACTAGGAGATTATTTTCAGGAGTTGAAAGGCTGATTTTCCGAGGTTTTGTATTTCTAGAAAAGTTTAATAGGAAGTATGATTCAACATCAGTAACAGCAAACTTCACAATCTTGAAGACTTCTCACCTGATTCTGGTAACTGTCTATGGGCTCAAGTACTGCAGGATATTGGAACAATTAACTACTCGGAAGTTCTCCTCGGAAACGGCAATAGCAGATTTTCCAATAAGGCGACTTTGAAAAGCCGCACCTACAAATTTCCGAATTCGGCAATCCGCCGGTAAGCACACATTAGGCGATCCTTCGGTGTATATTATGGACTGACTCGATTAAACCGCTATCTATCGGGCCTCCCGAGTTGGTGCCCAAAATCGAAAAGCTCGCAATCTCCGGATGCTTATTAGAGATAAGATACATGACGCTACCTTCTAATCTAATTCAGGATGTTGTACTATCGAAGGATATTGTACCCGTTTCCAGCTACATTCCTAGGTAGGCAAGAATTTCTGCTGCATGGGATATGGTCAAACTCCTTCTTTGAGGTGATGTGCTTCGAAAGCTTGAATCAGGCTGGAGGTAGCATCTTCGCCATTACTTGCCGTGACATATTGCTGTACTTCATCTTTTAAAGGATGAAAAAGTTATCAATGATAGGTTCTCAGTTGCTCAACACAGTGTCGGGCATGGTTTCTGCACTATGAAGAAATAGCATAGCCTTGCACCTTGAGGATAAATTCAGCAAAAAGATCTTGTGTGATCAATTCACTCAAGGCGATCCCAAAGGATATACTAGTTGCGTAGAATTATTAGAATGGTGTAGTCAAATATTCTAATCGCAAACAGGTGCTTTGCCGAGCTAACAAGTTCTTCATCAGAAATATCCTTATTCTCCTAGCAGTCATGTACACGGAAGGATGCTTCGCTGAAGCTACTCCATTTTCTGCCGGGATATTACGGTAATGAACCACAAAAGCTTCTATGACTATTGACCTCATAAATTGAATCACTTGCAACCACGAAGGATTATACTCTTTCTACCTAACTGACACAATTAGATCCACTAATATTACGGACATACAAAAAATTGCGGTGAGAAGGAAACTGTATCGTTAAATTTAGGCATACAAACCATGCAGCCTCTTACCACTCGTCCTCTGCTCCCTCCATAACATTTAGGAATGTTCCAGTTTTTGCCTTTTCAATACTCTTGATTATAGCAGTCGCACATTGCGCTGCTGTCACCATATACTGAGACAAGTCCTTCACGTTCTCATCCTGTCCCGAACGTTCTCCGTGAAAGAGTGGTCTACTGGCGTCCGTATCGACAACGCCGGGATTCAGTGCCACAACAGTAAGATGAGGATGCTCCACAGATAGTCTTTTCGTAATATAGTTGAGTGCGGCTTTGGATGTACCGTATGCACTAAATGGAATTGGAGCAAAATTGTTGATCGATCCAGTAAGAGAACTCATGAAGAAAACTTTGGCATCTGGTGCCAATAATGGCAGAAGCTTTTGGAAAACCATAACTGGTCCAAGAGTATTGACCGTAAAGTGTTCAATCCAGGTTTCGCGAGGTGCCTCTGCAACTGGTACCATAGCAGCTGGCTTCGCAATGCCTGAATTAATAATCAATGTATCAATAGGACCCGAAATAAGAGAAGGGAAAGAGTTAATTGATTCCTCGGAGGCAATGTCGAGCGGCAAATAGCTGACACCCGGCAAAGTCATTGGCTGCCGATATGTACCAAAGACTTTGTTATCAGGGTTTTCACTAAATTGCTTAACAAGCTCAAATCCAATTCCCTTTGAGGCTCCAATTACAAGGATCGTAGGCATTTGGCTAATTTATTTGTAGTTTCAACAAGATTGTTGAGACACCTAAAGGATAATTTATAGTCGACAGCTTACATTATAGCTCAACATAAGTCCGAGATTTATTAATAATGAAGCCCGAATAAAAGATCATCAACACAGCTTACATTATAGCTCAACATAAGTCCGAGATTTATTAATAATGAAGCCCGAATAAAAAAATATCATCAACACGGCTGTGCTGCAAATCGAAAAATCTGCCTAACGTCTAGCAACCTCGTGGCTAACCTAAATAGGAAAGTGCATTATGTCCTTAAAAAAAAACCCACTGCTCAGCTGCTTTATCCAGGAGGCAGTGGTGTCTTCCTCGAATCCACGGAGAACCCTAAGACCAAGTTAAAGGACCCATCATATATATTAGTCATATAACACCTATCCACGAATAAGAAACTGCTCATACCTCCTCCTACCAAAACATTTGATAATGTCTACTGCATATAATTAGGTTTGATATAAGATATATAGTTATTTTTTGACGTACGTCGGGGTAGACTCGAAGGAGACGATATAGGCCTGTAATTAAGAAGTAAAGGAACTTAAAAGAGCGATTTCGTTTCATTTCTTTTAGGCGGGTGGCGGGTGGCGGTTTGGTAATATCCTCATTCTCTAGGGGATACTTCTCAATATCAAACCTGATGTTCCATTCCAAAAGTAAAGTCTTGACATTTTCAAGCACGTTTGTATCG